>CM051032.1:41841115-43111115 GCA_027627225.1 Congeria kusceri | reverse complement strand
CCCTATATTGTGTTCGTTGTAAACATGTAAAACTACTGTGTATGATATAGAAATGTTAAGCAAATACAATAGTTTCACGCTCAAAACGAGTTCGTTCTAAGCTTGAAATAATGAATTATTAAACGGCTTATATAAAAATGTATTTAAATCAATAATATTTACTCCCGAAACTTGCCGTTGCATACTCAAGCTCTTTTTTTAGCAATTGAAAAATGTAGTTTTGGAAGTTTTAGATTATGCCGTATAACTCACTATTACCATTGCATGATTGTCAGATTTACGGCTAGGTATATTTGTTACGATAACCAAAATAAATATCGTAGTTAAGAAGTTTATGCGGGATATAAAGCATTGTGCTGTATTTACCACACTATGGTGCGTTAATTTCGTCTTTACAATAGGGACATGTTATTTTAAACATTTATCTAAGCATATCCCAATATCATGTTTCAACCGGTATTTCTTTTGTTAATTATTCGGGTTTAATTTCCCATAAGATAATTGCTTCAAAATGCATTTAAACAGGTAACGAACTTAAATTAATGTATGAATTCGTTAATGTATAAACTGTTTGAACGCAGTCGTGAATTCCATGTGCTTCGAATGCGTTATTTAGGTTAAATATATGTACATGAATAAGCCTCAAAAGCATCAGTAGTTATCCTAACGGACATACTTTTATATTTAAAATGTCACGTCGCCATAAACTTCAATGTTTGATTAGTGAGCTTCCTTATTTCAGATGACAAATACAGACCTGTATTGAGATTGTCTGTACATCTAGATGGACACAACGACTACATAAATGTTGTTAATATATCGGTTAATAAAAACAATCACGTATTCCGTTGATTGTAAACATGTATTATGCTCTCCGAAAAATGTCGGGGGAGCATATAGTCGCCGCTTTGTCCGTCCGTCCGTCCGTCCGTCCCGTCAAGAGTATTTCTCAGCAGCTACTGACCAGAATTCAATGAAAAATTGGGAAGCTTCATTATCAAGAGGTGTGCACTGAACTAGGACGTTCCGCTTTTAAATTATTATTTTTTCTCAGAGTTATGGGACTTTGAAGATTTCTGCTATAAGCATTTAGTGCACATTTAACGTTCGGTCTATTTCTACGCAACTACTGGCCTGAATTCAATAAAACTTTATAGAAGCTTCATTACCACGAGGAGGTATGCACTGAATCAGGGCATTCAGCTTTAATAATTTTTTCTCAGAGTGATGCGACTTGAATATTTCTGAAATAAGCATTTAGTGCACAATTCTTGTCCGGTCTATCTAAACGCAACTTCTGGCCAGAAATAAATGAAACTTTATAGGAAGCTGCATTACCAAGAGGAAGTGTGCAATGAACCAGGATGTTGTGCTTCAATGATTTTTCTTAGAGTTATGGGACTTTGAAGATTTCTGAAATAAGTATTAAGTGCACAATTTTTTGTCAATTTTTTTCTACAGAACTAGTGACTAGATTCCAATTAAACTGTATGGCAAGCTTTATTGTTGTGGGACTTTGACGATTTCTGAAATTAGAATATAGTGCACAATTCTTGACCGGACTATTTCTCTACAACTAAAATGAAACTATATGTGATATTTCATTATCAAAATGAGGTGTGCACAGTACAGGATGTTCCCTTCAGTAATTTTCCTGAGAGTTATGAAACTTTGAAGTAAGTATATAGTGCTCAATTCATATCTCGACTGTTTCTCAGCAAGCCAATATTCAATGAAACTGTATGGGAAGCTGCATTACTCAGAAGAGGTGTTCACTGCACCAAGAATCTCCGTTTCAACCAGTTTTATTACAGTTAGGGGACTTTGATAATTGCTGAAATTAATATATACTGCACAATAGTCTGGACACTGCTCTTCTGATTGCATTCCCTGGGCAAAACGCATTGGGGAGCATTCATCAGTTCAATGATATTCTTGTTTATATATACAAGGCATTTATTCATAATACCTTAGGTGTGGTGTGAGATAATGAAATAGGTAGGAAAGTAGGCAAATATTCAACTAGGTAGATAGCTACAAAGGTAGATAGTGTAAAGAAGATAGGCAGATAGTGGTAAATAATATAGATAGATAGTGGTAAAGAAGATAGGTAGATAGTGGTCGTAAACAAGGTAGGTAGATATTGATAAAGGTGAAATTGTAGATAGGGTAAAGAAGATATGTACAAAGGGGTATAGAATATAGATAGTGTGACAGAAAATAGGTAGATGGAGATAATGAAGATTGGTAGATAGTGGTACAGAATATAGGTAGGTAGTGGTAAAGAAGATTGGGAGATAGTGGTAAAGAAGATAGGTAGAAAGCGGTAAAGAAGATAGTGGTAAAGAATATAGGTAGATAGTGATGAAGAAGAAAGGTAGATATTTGTAAATAATGAATGTAGATAGTGGTAAAGACGATAATTAGATTGTGGTAAAAATATGAGGTAGAGCTGTATGTAAAACTGCAGGTACAAATATAGTTAGTGGAGAAGGTAGTGAGGAAAGTACATAGGTATATATGTAGGCAGAGAGGCCAATACGACAGTAAGTACAGAAGTATGTAGATGGGTAGTTAAGAGTGGTAGGTAGATAGATAGGTACATGTATAATACTATGTAAAAAGTAGCCAGACATCTAAGTTGTATCATACTTAGTCGAATTTGTAGTGATATGAGTACGTAGAGCGGCAGCGTGGTACGAAGGCTGAAATGTAGGTAAAATGGTATGCATTAATGTAAAAAAGTGGTAGATAGCTATGTAGATAGAAAGTAAGATAGAAAGGTATGCAAATAGAGATATAAAGTGATAGAGAAGAAATTCGGCAAATAGTTAGTTGAGTGGTATGCAGTTACATGCAGGTAGATGTTAAGGGTCAATGTTTTGCATATGTTTCTTTCAGAGCTTCCTCGAGCAAGACATGCTTATTTGAACCAAGTCTACGAGAGCAAGCTCAGAAATTGGTTTTGTTTGCTTGCTACACGACCACAATGTGAACACTGTTGTTGCATTTTGTGAACAGGTATGTAGAGGATCATATTTATTATTCGATTTAAATTCTGGTTTCTTCATATTGAAAGAAATATGTGCGCATTGTTTGGTTTCGTCAAATCTATAATCATCACATACGACAGACACAAACATGTATTTCTATTTTATCACGCTTATAAATCGTTATACAATTACGACTTTCACATGGAGTTTCATAAGTGATAACAATAATTTGTGTGTGTTTAAATCCAAACAAAGTAGATGATACTCAAACTGAACACAGACGACACTACACAATTATATTACTATATGTTTTATAACTTTAAGTTTATATACACATTTCTAACAGTTAAAGATATACTTGATGTTAACGAAGTGAATACCGAAATAGCATTAAAGCGACACAATGATAGCAAACCGTTATTTTCTATCCAAATGTGAAGCCGCGGTATTTTATGAACAATTATGCTTCACTATAATGGTGCGCAATAAACTGTTACGATATGTTAAGGTAAGTCCCTTTGTGCCCGTGGGTGACAGCGTCCTCGTGCTTGGTACATTCACAGCCACACTGCTGTCTAGCAAATGTAGAGGCCATTATGTAGATAATGTTGTCAGATACAAACATATTAAGGTAATGATTTATTTCATATGTAACTATATAAATGTGCTTCCAAAATTGCTTATACGTGACTAAATATTAAAACTACAGTAGCGAGATACAATTGTAAAAACACCATAAGTGAAATATCCTTTGTACTTATAGCACAATTCTAGAACTGATATGAAATGTTTGACATTATTTGTCAGAAAGTGGCCGAAGGATTCTCCTGTTTGCAAACCTGATGATATGCTGAGTACTGTGGTCGATGCACAGGATTGTTCAAAGAATGGCCCAGTGGGGATACAATGTCAGTGAGTATATGCTATTACATTGAAGACAATTCTTCGTATGTCATCTAATATACAAAGTACGTGACAAACCAATGTATTATGTATGTCGATTTCTTCAGCATTGTGTCATGGCTTTTGGGATATGTTTGTCAAAGTAATCAATGCTATTCAAGTTTACTAAATTATAACGTTGTACATACTGTACGTACTGTAGTGATGGCTACATACGCGGTGGTCTGTTTGCGGTCATGTGGTGCATTGTGGAGAGAATAAAACGTGACGGAGACGTGGCTGTTGCAGAAACAGTACGAATGGTCAGAAAGAGAAGGAAGCAAATAATAATTATTAACGAGGTACGTTAGTTTCGGCATAAACGTATAAAATAGTTCCCCGATGTAGATTCAAATTAGTTGACACTTCCCTGGTGTATTATTTGGTACGGAATGTCAGTTAAAATTCCAATGTAGTCTTAAATCAGTTGTCGCTTTTTCTGAATGGTAATGGTTTTAACCATTTCACTGTTGTTTGAAAGAAGGACGTAATTTGACACATGCCACTGAAATCATATTGCACCTCCATGCATATGGTTGTAATATGATTTGATGTCATTATGTTATTGTTCCTTTCCTTTTTTCAGGCGCAGTACCGATTCTGCCACGAATGCACACGAAAGTATATGGAAGGGTTCCACGAATATGTGAATGATTTTGAGATAAAATAGCTCATACTACACACTAAGTGATAAGCAGTTGGCAAAACATACATTCACTTAAATATATAAGCAAGTGTCTTGATAATTAGACTATTATAGTAAATCATCGTGTCTTCGTCTATCACTAAACGATTTGTGCTATTGTGTTAATATATATTCACAAATTGTGATGTGTATAGCATATATTTTTGTTTTGGACACACGTTGCACATGCCATTGCCATTTGTTCATTGTTTAATCCCACCTTCTATTGTGTATTTGCCATGTTTAACACACTTCATGCGATAGTAGATAATAGATGCATGTATTACCAATTCATTCATTCAATTCATGACATTTTACCAATAATATAATACAATTTTAAATAACTATTTAAAACTAATTTTGAAATCGATACAATCTCACAGTGGAAACATCGTAATGCATCATCGTCTGAGTCACACGCATACTATTCATGGACAGTATTACATAAAATTTGATATACTATTATTTTTGTTAATTAAATGGGAACAAAACGCCGACGGATGTCAATAGGATTGGTTTACGGTTGATACATTTGCATGTACTAGTATTTTGTCGAAAAACATGTCCATATCAACAATAGAAATGCATGATATATTGAACTATGACAAAGAGGGCTGAAAATCTGTTTCAACATAGTCCTGTGATTTAGTCTATGAAACAATCGAGTTTGATTCCACATATGCGTTCATTTTGTTATCAACTACACTAGATGTATACCACGCAACACATATATTGAATAATAATTAGATCTCGCATTACCGAGCCAAAGAGTTGTTTGGGTTTTCATGATATTGATTATGGCTGTCATACCCAGTCGATGCATTGAATAATTCTTCCTGTTAAAAGTTTAAGTTCTCTTTTATTACTTTTTATGACTGTATAACATATTTAGATTGTGCAAGAGGTTTCGATTGATAATCCCGCCGCCTCTTTCTGATAACAAAATCTATAAATTACAACAGGTATTCTCCTCTAGTGCTCTTGTGCTTTGTCCTCGAGGAAGTATGGATATATTTAGGACAAAGAATGCAATGGAATGTTGACAAAGACTTTCCACGTAGGCCTACCTAATATGTTGCTATTTTTAATTCCGTCATTTTATTTTTCAAATTTAATTTCTTAAAACTTAAAGCTGTTCGCACAAACAACATTCATGCATGTACAGTGACATATATTACATTGTAATAAGCTGAATAAAACGTATAATCGTGCTATCTCGTTTGAGTTATAAACAATCATATTTTGTATTAGATCCATATCTATAAATCATATGAGGCGTGTAGTGGGAAAACCAGGCTTAATGCATGTGCGTAAAGTGTCGCCCCGGATTTAGCATGTGCAGTCTGCCTACAGTTGATTAATGTTTAGATGAGACTTCTTTGAAACAGAAAATACCATAAAAACGGGAATTGTCGTCCCGGATCAGCCTGTTCGGACTACACAGGCTGATTCAGGGCGACGCTTCACGCACAGGCATTCAGCCCGGGTTTCCCACGACATATGTATACCGACTGTATACCGACTGTCACTGATAAATCAATACTCACAATGTACTGCTCAGACGTGTACTATTTTTCGCCTCTAAATTGAAAGGGAAATTTAAATGTTTTAACGTCACGTATTTTCATATTGCAAACACGCAATTACCATTGTAAGTATTGACACTAATAAGCCATAACAGCTTTATTACTGATGCATTGCATAGATCTACATCTACGTCTAAGGGATAGCACACGTTATTTTTGTTTACTCGGTGAGTTAAGTTCTTTGTCCTTATGAGGAGTAAAAATGCATTTTTAAATAAGTCTTAATTGTGGTTTGTTTGTATTGGATTATCTTAAACGTGTGTATGATACTTTCCATATCTGTCTTATGTATTGTTATGAACAAGCACTAAATCACGCAAAAAATATTGCAGTTGTTACTTTAAAAAAAGAATTGCGTTGTTGACTATCCCTTACTGAATTCATTTCGTAGAAGAGCGGTTTATTATCAATACTTGCTTTTACAATAATAAATTACACATACAAGAGTGTTCTGTTTATCTGCATGCCGATATAACCGATACCTGCTGGTCCTTAAAATCACACACTCAAGGCTGCTTATCTGCATGTTTACATGTATGGCAGTTTCGATTAGCTGTTCGCGCAACGCCCAGTTTTTATTTACATCGATTAAACTCCTGAAACCTAGAGGCGAAGTAACCCAAATATAATTGCATCATTTAACATTGTTAGATTGTCCTTCTTTACCAGGTTTACTAAAATAAATCACAAGCACAAGGTTGTTTATTTTACCTGCATGTTGAAATAATCAATATCTGATTGTACGTTTTTCATCAGTCACCCTCGGGTACAGCGATGTTTACAGATCTTTATGTTTATGGCTTTTTCCGATAAGATGTACACGTAACACCCGGTTTATATTTAAACGTCATAAACTAGTTAATAAAATAAAAGAGAAGTAATTCAAATATTACTTTACCATTGTCAATTGTTAGGTAGTTTTTCTTCGCAGTCGCTTGTTTTAAGAAGAGAACACAGATTGTTTGCAATATTGGGGTATTTCTTGACAATAAACTGTACAAAATAATTGCGAAGGACATACTCTCGGAATACACATGATAATCTTTCGTTTATTAAAACGCAGTTTCTGAATACGTTGCGGGTTTATATTTCGAAAATGCTTCACACAGTCTAAATATTTAATTTGCACTAGATACAGATTATAATGATCTTGTCATTTACACTGCATATATTGTTACTGAAATAATGTTATGCCTCAGCCATACGAAAAGCACAACAACATGCAACTACTATGACGCGTTGGACAATATTTGTATTTCTAC
Source organism: Congeria kusceri (assembly GCA_027627225.1). Taxonomy (NCBI): domain Eukaryota; kingdom Metazoa; phylum Mollusca; class Bivalvia; order Myida; family Dreissenidae; genus Congeria; species Congeria kusceri. The sequence goes on along the minus strand of CM051032.1, from coordinate 43,103,647 downwards.
ATCAATCAGGCAATCCACAATCTCGATGCAATGCCTGATTTTCTTTGATGAAATGTACGACGTGCAGGTAACATTAAACAAGAAATGTCCTTACAATATATTCGGCGTCTATGGTAAGTCTGACAATAAAGTATGTAAGCCGAACTTCATACACAAATAAATATATTTAAACTGACAAATGCTTAACACGGTTGGTTTTCCTCTTATAACTCACTTATCAGTCGCATGAATGACTAGATCCAAACGGCACACAATACTCACATACTGAATTATACTTAACTCCCCCTAACAGATCTGTTCATGGTTTACATTATTTGTTTTTATACATTTTAGACGAGTTTCACTTTCTTTTAGAATGTCCCGTGTATTACGATCTTAGACGTCAATATATTAAACGCTCAAATATCCCTCAATTTACCGAATTAGTAAACACAGAAATTAAAAGTGAACTATGCGGATTATCGATGTATTTATATTACAGCTTCCTACGACACAAAGATATGTTTCTTTAATCTATAAACATATTTTACGGATACGCACTTAACAAATATTCCAAATTGTCTGTCTTTTCTTCCATTTGCAACTACTTTTTCTCCCTCATTTATTTGATGTATGTATATTTATATGTAAGTTACCATGACGTTAATATTTTGCTGTATGTATTTTTATACGTAAGTAACGTATACGTCAAGTAACGTATACAAAACTATTTTTGCAACTAATGCAAAATTACTATACTATTATAAATAATCTCTAACACTATATAATTTAAAGTGACAAAGATACGTGCATGAATATAGGACCACGATTACGTTGTTTTAAATATGTTGCTATATTTCTAACACTCAGATAAAAACTCGTGTAATGTTTTTAACACTCAGATTCTAATATTTTTTTATGTAAAGACGTCCTAACCAGAAATTGCAACTGTATGTATGTATATGTAACTAACACTGTTTGAACTAATGTGTGTATACTTATTGTTCAAAATAAAGTGTTTTCTCTTCATCTTTAAAAATGACTTTGTGTGATTTTCAGAGTTTTTAGTATTACTTAATAAAATTGAAAAAAAATAAAGAGAAAAAGAGCAATACAGATAATAATGGCTAGATTGTATACAAGTCAATACAACTGGTATCTGTGCATGCACGGCAAGTTATGTTGGTAACTAAAGCTCAGAAAGACTAACCTCACACAGACCTTGAGTCCAGGATAAATTCATTCACGAGCGTCGGGTCAATATGCCCTTTGCGGTGGAAGCATGGTCTTCGACACAATGCTAATTATAGTGTGCTTATTGCGTACGAGTATAGAAGGAACACTCAAACGTAGTCAAATGTATTAATTTACATCGTTGCAAAATGATACAGTTATCGCTCTTTTACATATCAATTACATTTCAAATATGTAAGTAGAGTTTGTTATATATGAGAGCTTTCATTTCGGTATACCATTATTGAATCTTCCATCAATACTCCAAAATTGTTACGAATGTGTCTTCCATATTTTTGGGATGATGCACCCTTTTTCATGACCAGTGTAGTTTTATGTTTTTCAATAAGCCGATGCATTATTAGGATTTTTATCATTCGGGACTACTCGCGGGAAGTTTTCATAACATTTGATTGGATATTGAGAAGGTCAAACGTAAGGTTAGACACTTAAGACGAAAAAAAGTCAGTGACCCAGGAAAATGACCCATGTAAATGACAATATTAATGGTATTTACAACCACCGTCTCTTGAAAGCCATACGGTGCTATTAGCATTATGTGCACCTATGCTCATAGCACCCTCTGACTTTCAAGGGACGATTTGTAAGCGTTCAGTAGGGCGCCACACGCACATTTTGAAGGGACGCGTTTGTACATGAAATAAACATATACCCCGGTATTATAAAATGCATACAATAGGATCAGTGATTTGATGCACCAAATGGTCATGTTACTAAACAGTATATTTTCTATACATGATATAGTTCCATAGTGGTATAGTTAAATATCAATTTTTAAATGGTTTAAGAAAAGTGTAGGCATAATTTAAACAAGAATTTGAAGCATTTGCTGGCAAACAAACTGTACATATTCAAGACATTCGTTGTTTAAGATAAAACGATGCAATACGCGTGTGACAGCTTGTGAAATATTGTATATGTACATGTGTAAACTATCATATTCTCTACAACTTGAATATCGGGAGAGTAAAATTAACACAAGAAACGTTTTAAAATGATATAAACATTTTTTAAATATTTGTTTGGATACAAGGATACATCAATATTCACAGTAGAAAAGTAAGTAGATTCGTTAAAAGCATACAATTCCTTAAAGATGTGGCATTATGTAATGAGTTATTGAATCGTGAACAGAATCGACATTGATTATTTTGTTGCTTAAGTTCAAAAATAAACTATTCATTTAAACACACGCAATTGAATTTTAAATTTGACAAAAAAGAAAGTTAAACGATTTGACCTAATAAGCTTATTAGGTCCGAGACCTTCGGTCTGCGTGTACCTTTTGATATGACAACGTATATGGCTAATACTTTTCTTGACCTACTGTGAACTCTGAATATGCACTGTATGTATACGTGTCATTCGTGGAAACAGTGGTCTTGGTTAAAAGTCGTTAACGCTAGGTAAGCAGGTTTGTTGTTTGAATGGCCTCGTGCAAATATCTAGTTTACTAATTCGATAGTGGATATACACATAGTCCATCACTCGACATGTAAAATGTTCAGCCACCCGTCAAATGATGGATAATGACGATTGAATTAAAGTAACAAATGTATAGGCATGGTTAGTGCCTACCCTGACTTTCTTATACAATGTGCTAAACTGTGCAGTAACTTATACCAAAAATGTGCTAAACTGTGCAGTAACTTATACCAAACGTAACTGAACAAAACACGCCAGTCCTCACGTAAACGACAGTAACGAACGTATTAAAACGATTAACGATAATTCGATTTGTGTTGATCTAAAACAGTGGATTCTATTTTCGCTTTCGATGAATCTTCATGTTCGATGTAAATAGGACATAACATATATCGCATACGTGCATTGTCATCGTAAGAACGTTTGCTCTTAAATACCACTTAAGATCAAACTACTTCACTGTTATAAAACTGACCTACATTCTTATATGCTTCGACGCACATTATAATCTCTGACGATTATATATTGCGACGTTTCGTGTGTATAAGTTACTTAAACTCTATTATTATTCAATTGTACATATGTTTCTGTTTACAATGTTCCATGTACGTGTATTATTTGTACATCTCCAGAAAATGGAGGAAATAAAGCTATATATATTATATACATATTTACTTACATTTACTACAATATACTGTCGCGTCCGCCGAAAACAGGGAACGTGGGATGTACATTTTCTGTATATGCTAAACAAACACTGAAATGATTCGCATTGCGTTTTTATATTCTATACATTAAAGTAGGTGTTGATTCACAAACTGGACATTTTCAAACGGATCGCAGAGGTCCGTTAATGTATTTGTCTGTTTTTATTACTGGTTTAATTTTCTAATACGTTTACATGTAGTTATTTTATACATTTTTCTGTACCCTTATTCATAAATTAACAAAGTACTTATTAGTAATTGTTCATTAGAAAAAAAACACAGAAATTAGGGAGGGCCGTAACATTTATTTTTGAAACCAGTTGGCTTGTTTCTTTTTCCAATTACTAAACGTATGCAAATGCCTTTCTTGGTGTAGAGCTTGGATAACAATCACGTGTACATGAACGTGATAAGTAAAATGGGCTCCAATTTTAAATTCAGTTAACATTATTATTGTTCATATCTAGCTATTGTTTGATTGTTGCTCAAACAGTTTAACACCGTGTGTATGCCGATATTTATAATCTACAATGTATCAGTGCCTGCATGTATCCGTCTGCTCGCATGTCAGTAGACGCTTCCACAAATATTAATCATATTTAAATTAATCTGCAATGTTATCTAATCATCGCACTTGGATATCACGTGTTTAGCGGTTTAACTATTTCATCAAAATAAGCACGTGCATAATGTGTGTGATATATTGAAGAACACGTGGTTATGTTTGTGATATTCAATGAATGGAAATTAATCATTTAGCAATAGATGGGGAGGAGTTTAAACTATCCGTGACAAAACATTGATCGGTCCTTGTCGAAATATATCGCTTTATATTACATAGTGGATGCACATACAAGGGGCTAATAGACCGTTACATGTTTAGTCACGAACAGATGAAACCCATGCACAGCTACTGTAAACAGATTAATTTCAATTTATTGAACATCACAAACACATCAGAAGCTTAACCACGTGCACTTTTGAGTAAATTACGATAACTGTAAAACACATGATTGGATAAATATGCCGATTTATTTGCACATGATGGACATACGTAGAAACATCTACATTTTTCTCTCTTATGTACCACAAAATACAGTCACGTGCACCGAAAACACCTTATTGGTAGACAAATTTCATGGGCGCGTCTGAGGTTGAATCCAGCATACACACTGAAAAATGGAGACATGATCTCCTCAGTATTTTAAGTATGGCGAAGATAGATGTTTAAATATAGGGTACATGACGGTGGTTGTAAAATATGTTCGTGTATAGTATAAAACACGTCATAAAAAATAAGACATCGTTTGTTTCCAAAAAAAAAAGAATGTAAGCTACAAGTAAAGGATCGCATTTAAACAGAAAATTGTACAACGTGTTTTTGATCGACTAACATATACAAATGCAGCTTTTGATGGTTTTTTATTTGAACTTTCCCAATGACGTTTCATTAAAAAGACGTTATTGTCAGTTTTAAATGTTCGATGTTTGTTTGCATTGAAGTGTACGCACGTGCGTGCGTGCCTATGCTTGGGCCCGACCTTGACATTATATACATTTTATACATGATCAACAATGATTTTGTATAGAGAATGTTGAAATATAAAAGCATGTATATATATAATCAATATTAGGAAAAATTAAGAAGAACCCTTGCATTTTAAAAGCATATGCTTAATTCCACAATACATCCAATACATGTGTATACGTTGGGCAAAATAGTTATTTACGGCCTTAAAACATTAATTAACGATATAACATGAGGCAAAACTTTGTGTGTGTTTATCAATTCGATATATAGGCGTGTCCCCATATGTTTATACGAACATTCGCACAGACACTCATTAATTACCGTCTGTGTATATAGAACACCAAAGCATACTGTAAGATCAATGCCTGAAGTCCACATGCTACCCTTTAGGCCAAAAGTTCAAAGTAGACTAACGTACATGAACAGGTAATTTATTAACTTATTTTGAAAAACATATTATTTTAATCGCAAAGAAAATCGATTACCAAGCAGAAAAATGTAGCAGTCTTAAAAATTTGGTTAAAACGACGTTTAATACATACGTATTGGAAATCAATAAGTAGAGAACGACTTTTTAATGCAATGTTGTTGTTGTTTTTTGGAGGATAAAACTATTGCGATACTCAATAAAACGGTCGCTATATTCGAATATCCATACCTTTATAAAAATGACTATACACATGTTTGCCATGTCGTTGGCACAAAACACCGTTACAAAATGTTATACATGTACATGTATTCTGCTGACTATGTTATTATATTCTAAGCGAATGAAAAAAATTCGTTAAAATACAAAAACATATTCGGTGTAATCAGCATTATATCCATATACTTTCATTTAAACTAAATAGTAGTACAAGGGTTTTAACTGTATTAGGTTTCCTTTAACGCAAAACAAGGAATATTCAGTCTAAAGTAATACAATACCCTGAGACAAAAAAAAACTTTAATAGCAAAAACATTATATTTCTTCCTTTACAAGATAACCTCATACAGCAAGATTCATGTTTTCAAAATATTATAAAAGGGAAGAATCGTGACTTTAATCGTTCCATCTGGGCTGAATTAATGAGGCAGTGATTTGTATATTTAAATTAAATCTACGACTATCTGCGGCTGCAGCAGTCAGCCCGGGAACGGCGGTCCTGATATATTTCCGGTTGAGAATACATTTAAAGATAAGACAAAACGTGTTAACAGTAACAGGACCGAAGATGGTGATTGGCTGAACGGCTAAAAACGCAATGTAGCTATACAATATTGAGGGTTTCTTTGGTAAGAGTCGTTAAAAATCCCTGGTCTCCGCTTTCTTCGCAACAACGAAACTGTCACTGTAAGTGTTGGCGATTTTAATTTTAGTTAGCATTTGTAAGTGTTCATGAGTTATTTTCGTAAATTGTCGGCAATTATTTATGATTTATTTTGTTATATTACATGGGAAGTGTTTATGGTGTTTGTTTTAGTTGTCACTAGTTTTGGAAATTTTTATTATCAGTTATCACTCTTAAATATTTATGTTGTAAAGGTTTAGTTGTCGCTAGTTAGTGATGAGCATTTATATTTAAGATATCTTCGTCAAGTTTATGTTGCGTATGTTTAGTTGTCGATTGTATGTGTTTATGTTGTTTATTTTGTTTAGTTGTAGATGTTTATGCTGTATAGTTTTAATTTTTTGTTTGGCCCTTGTTTATGATTTATATTTCATTTATGATTTTTAACTGTATTTCACGTATTTGTTTTATTGACACTGGTTAGGCCGGGCGAAAACATAATAAACTAAATAAAAACAAATTGCCAGTATAAACACAATATGTTTCGAAATATATATGACGATAACAATAATAATTCAATGCAACGTGTGCTATATAAACTTGGACATAAAATCAACATGATTTACGATGAATTGTTTATGTTAAGAATGAGTTGTTTAGTTGTCGATTGGAAGTTTTGTAAGGTAATTACAAATGGATGTGAGGTCCACCTTGCGATCGGGAGACCGTGAGTTCCATCCCTACTCAGGAACGTTCGGGTGATCTTCCATTTAGATACTAAGTCTTGGTCCTAAATGTTCACAGGAAACGGACTCGAACGTGTCGCAATATGTATCTGGCTTTCGTCTCAATCAAGCTGCTTGTCTAGGTTGAAATTAATTTAATTAAATAGTTTATGCAGTTTAATTTTAATTGTCACATATATGAGTTTGTAGTGTATATTGTTTTGTTCCGTATACTATTCGTATAAGGCCACAACAAATTGATCAGTTGTTCTACGGATTTTGTCCAAAAAAAATTGGAGCGAGCGAGCGAAATAAAAATAAAAATATTTTTTTTTCCATTTTCGATAAAATCGGAGGCGAGCGAAAAGCGCAAAATAAAAAAAAAATCCTATCATGCCCATAGTGTTTAAAAATTACTCCCAAACGCCATCATAACTTGATATCTTGTCAATAATTTCTTCTTCATCTGCTCTGTTCCATAAATTGTTGTTAAAATCAATATATATGTAATAAACTAAGCAACTAATTTCTCCATTTCTTCTTTGACCATGTCCTGCAAAGGGTTTTGTGCAACAAGTCTTCAATAGTGATTCTGCTATTAAATTAACGACCGGCAGTCAATACTAAATAGCCATATCTTAACTATAAGAAAGTAGACCTTATACAAGGTAATTGTCATTATCAAAATATATATTTGATACACCAAGTCATTCACTACCAACAGTTTAATAACATGAATATGAAATGTCATACAATAAACACAAAACAATTTAGGAATCACTAGTATAAGATCTGTATCTTTAAATGACACGACGAAACAACTGGACGCCACCATTTTCTTAAACCGTAAACCAGGACTCACACTGGCTCTTATTTTTCTTGAGCCATTTTTTTTATCGACTCGCAACATCGTTGCGTGTTTCCATGTCAGGGAATAGTTATATCTTACTGTTTTAATTGCTATAAAATTATACTTCACTGTGCTGTATTATATTAATTAATTATGGCATTAACAAAAGCATTAGTATACTTCGATTTTTATATTAACATTTTTCTTAATTGTTCATTGCAGTAAACTTGGATAATTATTTTTTATTTCAAAATATACACTCTTAAACTATCTACAAGATGTTAACAAAATATATCCATAAATAAATTAAAATTAATAACTAACATAATGACTTGGCTTGCCCTGTTAAATGTACCTTAATATATAAAGGCTGAACAAAATGCACACCAAACAGATACGTTGAATTTATAAAATGGATATGTCAGAAACAACTGATATGTGTGGATATTAGAAGTAAGAAATCAAGGACAAACCGCTGGTCAAAACTGTCCGAAATGTAAACATACCCGATAATCAGTCCATTTGACATAATCCAGACATCCAATTTCACACATCCTTTTTCAACAAGATAATCCTTTAATTAACTGTTCATTAACTGCTGATATTACGAGAGCTTGCTAGCAATCATCTTTAATTAGGCAATGAATGCTGACAAACAGCTCGTTGTGTTTTCACAAGTTTGATAAAACATGATAAGAAATTGCCGAGTTGAAATTGCCGAGCTGTGCCAGACTGGCTGTTGGCGATTAAAGGTCTGGGTCATAAATTATGTGCTCTGGACATTAACCAGTCGCCGCAAAGTGCCTTATTCATGTCTATATCAGTACCAATTGCTTGTTATGATTTGGGTATACCACGGCGTTTAACGTAAAATGAGACTCATTGATGAAAACTTCTTTTTAAAAAATCGGATGCGGGGCAAACTTGTAGGTGCGGGCGCAAAAGAATTTTTTTTTTTTTTTTTTTCGATTTACGATTTTAAGGTGCGGCAAATCCGACGAACATCTGATCAATTTGTTGTGGCCTAAGTTACATATAACCGTTAGCGAGACCAGATAATCTGATTTGTTTTAGTTTTAAAACAAATAAGTTTGACAAAAATCCCAGTCTTAAGGCGGAAATATTTAAAATAAAATAAATTTATATTATTAACATTGTTGTTTTCGCCATACACGTTACAACAACAATATCTAATTTAATGCATCCTTTGTAACAATAAACTAAATGTAAAATACAAATCTTATTACATTAGGAATATTTGTTAAGTTCATTTTTAAAGACATCGCGTATTTCTTATCTGTACAGTCTACTACTACTACTACTACTACTACTACTACTACTACTACTACTACTACTACTACTACTACTACTACTACTACTACTACTACTACTACTACTACTACTACTGCTACTTCTGCTTCTGCTTCTGCTTCTGCTTCCTCGACGACGACGACGACGACGGCGGCGACAGCGGCTGCAACTGTTCTGCTACTACTATTCCTTCTACTGCTACTGCTAATGCTACTACTACTGCTACTACTACTACTACTATTACTACTACTACTACTACTTCTACTACTACTACTACTACTACTATTAACTACTACTACTACTACTACTGCTACTTCTACTACTTATTCTACTACTACTACTACTACTACTACTACTACTACTACTACTACTACTACTACTACTACTACTACTACTGCTACTACTACTACTACTACTACTACTACTACTACTACTACTACTACTGCTACTATACTACTACTACTACTGCTTCTGCTTCCTCGACGACGACGACGAAGACGACGACGGCGGCGATAGCGGCTGCTACTGCTATTCCTTCTACTGCTACTGCTAATGCTACTACTACTACTACTACTACTACTACTACTACTACCACTACTACTACTACTGCTATTAACTACTACTCCTACTACAACTACGGCTACTACTGCTACTTATACTACTACTACTACTACTACTACTACTACTACTACTACTACTACTACTACTACTACTACTACTACTACTACTACTACTACTACTACTACTACTACTACTACTACAACTACTACTACTACTACTACTACTACTACTACTATTGCTACAACTACTACTAATACTACCAATAATAATAATAATAAAATTATTATTATTATTATTATTATTATTATTAAATATGTTATATTGTCTTTTTATTTATTCCAGAAAATTGACTGCACAGTTTATATACATATTTTATTGTTCACGTTCCAAAGTTTATGACCCAATTGGTATCGGTTTCTTCATCACTTTCACCATCACCACCACCATCATCATAACCACCACCACCACTAATACTGTGTAACAGTAAATACTTTTAAATTAAAATGTCAGTAATTCTAATATATACAAGTTCATCTTTTTTATAAACATTTAATACGTTCATTCCTTTGCGGAATAATAATATTGCTTGGGTGATGCAATTTGAACAATTGAACCAGTAGACGAACATAGATCGCTCCGCCTTTCTGTTTGTCCAAGGTTGTTTGTCCAAGGATTTTAAGTTTTTCCTTTTTTCCTGTTTAAAAACTTTATTCAATTCGGATATCAATTCACAATTTGTCAAAATAACATAATGCACACTATAAACTATAAATAAGTAAAAAAAACAGTACATTTAAACCAGGTATACAATATATACAATATATATACAACACAGTACATTCAACCATGTATACAAACACTGCTCTATAGGTAGTTAACAATGAACAATGGAATTAACTATTGTAACATACTAACTGCATTGAAGTCTTATAACTGTCCAATAGAAATCATTTTTGGATTCATACTTTGTGCTTGTATAAATATTTAAAGCTAATCTTATACAAGTTTTAAACCTGAAAAATTTGGGATAACTTCTTTCCTTTTACATGCAAATATGTACTTTTTAATTTCCATTAAAGGAATAAAACAATTGTCGTTTTCTTTTTTATCACCAAGCAGTACCAATTTGCAATTTATTTCAATTCCTATATTGGCATTTTTTAAACTATCAGAAATATCCTTAATTAGGGTTTGCACTGTGTTACATTCCCAGAATAAGTGGGTAATTGATTCTTCCGACAATTTGCAAAAAGTGCATGCGCTACTACCAGACATGCCCATTTTAAAAAGGAATGAATTTGTTCCCAATATTGTGTGGACAATCCTAGTATGTAACCATTGCATATATGTATCATTATTTTTTTTTAAACACTTGTCCATGTACAATATCCAATTGAATATTATCATTTACAAAATACTCATTCCATTTAATATGGCATGTTGGGATTTCCGAGTTAAATGTCAGCATATTATATAGTATCTTGTTGCAAGAATTAACAATTATTGGTTTCATATAGGTTGACAAAATTGGGTACATTTGTACTTTATAATGTACTAGTTGTATATTTTGCAATTAGGCAATGTACGCCGAAAGAACTATTTTTAAGCCTTCATAGTGTAAAAATTTACGGATCTATTTCTTTTGTTTTGTAGCTCTTGCCATGACAAGATTTGTCCGTTGTCATTAATAACATCTTTAACATACTGAATGCCATTGTTGTACCAATAGTTCAAAAAAATATATGTGTTGTTGATCAGTAGATAGGTGTTATAAACCAAAGGCGTATTTAATAGCTTCTCCACAGAATCAATACTAATACATTTAACAAATGCTGCATATATAGTTAAAACATCAATCCAAAAAGTGTTTGCTATTCCTTTTATAGCAAATATTGCATATAAACAGCCTGTATTACATAGCTTATTAAAATCTATTAACTTCCATGCCAAAGCCGTGAATTTGCTCTGTCCTTGAATAACCTTTCTTACCCACGATAATTTCAAGCTTTTTATATAAGCATTTATGTCTACCATCAACATCGTTTGTAATGACTTTGGCTTTAATTTGTGAAAGCCCCTGCCAAATAAATGTGTAGAGTTTATCATTTATATCTTTAATAGTGGAATTTACAGGGTTTGGCAAAGAGACAAACAGGTGAATAAACAAGGGAAGTACCAAAGACTTAACAACAGTTATTCTACCTAAGGGAGTTAGATCCCTTCTATTCCAATATGCAATGCAACTTTCTAATTTAATTAGTTTATCATTATCATTCAGCTCAATCATTTTAGATAGATCAACATCAAATCTTAAACCTAGTAATTTAAATTGAATACATCCCCACGTTAGTTTCCACTAAGTTTTAATGGATTGTGTACTGTATTTTAAAGCCCCTATCCAAACAACATAAGTGTTTTCAAAATTAACCTTCCGGCCTGAGTATTGTGAAAAGGAAAGTAACAACTGTAGTGTATTCTTCATTGTCAATTTTTATACACTTTATTTTCTTACATTTCCTTATTTTGATAGCTAATATTTCTGCACAAAGTATAAATATATATGGTGAAATAGGGTCACATTGCCGACAACCACGTCCTATTGTAAAGAATTCTGACAAAAACCCGTTCAATTGGAATGCATTTTCTATTTGATTATAAAATAGTGTTATCTAGTTCTTAAACATTAGTCCAAAATAAAACAAGTCAAACACTTGTTTTATAAAATTAAACGATAAAGTATCGAACTCTTTTTCGAAATCCATTAGCATAAGCAGGCCAGGGATTTGATTGCATTCAGTATAATTCATGATATCATACAATAAACGTGTATTGTCTCCCATATACCTGCCTTTAAAAAAACCGGTCTGGTCATTGTTTACTAGTTTATTCAACACTGATTTAAGTCTGTTAGCGATTGTTCCTGATGCTTATTTATACACCGTGTTCAACAAGCAGATCGGTCTCCATTTTTTTTAAAAATTGTTGGCGTTTACCCTCCTTTGGAATAAAAGTAATAATTCCCGGTTTTTGAGTAATAGAAAGAGAACCGGTATTATACGAATAATTTATGCTTCTTACTACGAATACACCCAATTGTTTCCAAAACACATTGAAGAAATTTGTTGGGAATCCATTAGAGCCCGGGTTTTATCATTTTTCATTTGTTTAAGAGTAACTGACACCTCTTGTAAAGAAACCATACCCTCTAAATATTCTGCTTCCATATCAGTCAACTTTGGCACTTCCTCATTTTTGAAATAATTTTTCATATCATAATTGGTAGTGGGCTGTTCTGAATATAAATTTTTATAAAAGCAATTCACTTCCTATAAAATATTTTCAGGATCATATATTAGTGATCCATCATCTCTCTGCATGCAGGCTATATTTTGGGATAATTATTTCTTTCTAAATTGCAAAACATTTTGGTAGGTTTTTCACCATTGTCTATCAATCAGAACGGGACCTTATAAAACAACCTTTCATTGTTTCTTTTCTTATAGTATCTAATTCATTTTTAAAGCAAATAAGTGTTCTTTATTTTCATCTGTCAATGCCTGTTCCAAGGATTCAATTGTTGATATTAATGTTCATTATTTCTTTTTGCTTTGTGACTTGAATAAGCGACGGTCTTACCTCTAATTTCCATTAAAAGTGTTTATATAAGAAGTTGGTCATTGATAACAAACTGAATGTGACTGACATCAATATCACTTAACATTTCTAGGTTGTATATAAGAATGCAATATTGCCTTTTAACATCATCTAAGAATGTGTTTATTACAGACATCTATGAATGTGTTTATTCTATATCATTTAATAAAGAGTTGTTAAACTTCCATAAACCTTAACCATGTATAATTTTTTCAAAACTAATTACAATGCTTATAATAGAGTTGTCTGATCTGTAACTTGTTTGTGTTTGCACATTTAATAAATATTCAATCATGTTATTTGTAATAAGAAATAGGTGAAGACGGCCCTGTTGCATATGTTTAGTTCGTCTCCAAGTGTATTCCTTTTTATCACAATTAATGTATCTAAATGCGTCCTGCAGTTCCCTTTTAACTATTTCCCCTAATAATAAGTCTCTTGCTTTCTTATTACTATTTAACTGTTTATAGTTTAAATAATCTAACAAAGGGTCAAGCACTAGATTATAATCTCCACATATGATATACATTTTATTTCAAATTATATCGATTGTATTAAAGACTTGTTTATAAAAGGACGGGTTGTCTGCATTTGGGCCATATAGATTTAGTAACGTGAATTCTTTTGAACAGTAACTTAAAATAAGAGCTAACAAATTTCCATCACCATCTTTTTCAAAAGAATTGACCTTTATTTGTAGTTTCTTTTTGAATAAAATTGCAACTCCTCTTGAGTTTGTTGACCCAAAACTAATAAAAACAGTCCCCACCCCATTGTGAGTAAATGTGTTTCTCCATTTGTGCATTCCAATGAACATCTTGTAAACAATAGCTTTTTTTAAATATAAAATTCATTACATCAAATCTTTTTTTATTGCCATGTCACCCACGACAGTTATAAAAAATAATATGTAACTCTGTCATTTACAGATGATTTACAGAATAAATGTAACTGTGTTTGACACTTAATACTGCATGGACTTCCATAAAATAGCATACAGCTAATTTTCTCCTGCTTATAAGACAGAACAGTCTGATTCAAAACATTAAAGCATTTCATGTATGAACGAAAAACTTGCAAACATGAATGTAAACAAAAGAACAAAAAGAAACGAACACAGACTAACATATCTGTATACAAAAAATACACATAAAGAAAACATGCTCTGTAGAAGAAACAAATATGGCATAATAATAGTATTTAAATATACAAGTCGTTTCACTCATCAGTAGATGAAACCAATATAGTTAAATATATTATCAGTGACATTTTTGCGGCTGCCTATATATTGAGCAATTAACTGGAATTAAAAATAATTGTTTTAAAGAGTTTTACTTACATTGTCTACCAAAAAAAAGGAGCAGCTAATGTATAATATACATTATTTGCTACGAGTAATGTTTTATTACTTTTACTTAAGGTAAATATGACAGGAATGCATAAGATAAGAGATAGGGGCAGCGTTTTAAAGGAAAAAAGAGACATTTGTGTGCCCAACAAACCCAAATATGTAATATTTAAGTACACACATAATTATGTTCGTAAATTATTATATTTGTATTCATTCAAATTTAAAAAAAATATTAAAGCAAAAAATGTGTGTATGAAATTTCCCTTATATGTTATGTGTTTTTATAGTTCACGGTAGGTCAGTGAAGTTATGTATTTATATATTCTATGACACTTATTTTTTATTTTATCAAATAAAAATTTAATGGCAAGTCAGCATATTGCCTTTGGCCATTTACATATATACAAAAATGAACACAACTATATGGCTTAGACAGGGAAACATACACAGAAAACATACGGAAAACATACAAATACTATCAAAGCGAAATCAATTAAAAATATATACACTGACAGTTTAATTGTTTGTAATATAAAGTCATAACCATATGCTTTTAAGTAAGTAATTTCGAGGCTGCTAAAACATTATTATGTTTTTCAAAAAAATTATATACAGTTTTATATACAATATTATTTAGAATTTAATGCTGATTAATATTCGTGTATTAAAAATACCAGCAGTGGAAACTTCACAAACTATTCACCTCATATGTAGCATGGGTTTTTATTTATTTTAATAGATACAAAAGAAGACCTGAAATAAACATATGACAATTATAAAGTAATATTTAAATAATGTAAATACATTATTAATTATAGTCAATTTAAATGCAATACAACACAATACAATTATTTGGACAGGTCAGGGAGGGAATACCTACCAGAGCACCAAACCTAATTATAAAATATATAAGTATACAACAATATCAACTTCTTCTCTTCACATCTGACTTTGGAATGAACACATAATTTTCACCTTTCACACACCATTCACTCACTCACCCATAATTCAGCCAATCATATTCTTTTAAAACAAGATAATACTTGCTGGTCAATATTGGAAAAAGGATTAGTGCAAAACTGGTTTTTGGCTAAAGTTTAAAGCAGTGTTCTCACTGTAAAATGTGTTATTGATAAATTAAGCTTTTGTGACTATATTAAAGTTGTATGTGGCACATGTTAAAATCTACAATAGGTAACCTATGTTACATATTCCCCCTCCTTAAACAAGAAATGGCTCCTGTCATTTCATAATACTAAGTTATCATTTACAAAATTTCATTATGTACAATAATATGCAATAAAGATTTACATTTGGATACATCACTACTGGTATCTGAAATGTAGCAGTAGGAATACCAACATAAACAGTAATATCAGCCTTCAAGTAACAAATTATAAATATTTGTCACATGACCATGGCATATGCCAATGGTTTGGATCAGCAAAGGCAGGCCAAATAATGAAAATAATTGCATTATTTTGTATGTGAATTTGTCTTCAGTAAGATAGCAAGAGATGTCTCTAAGAAAGTGTCGCACACAAAACAATGACAAGCAAATTTAAGAGCAAAGATAAAATATCATTTTTATAGTTACAGTCATTGCACCAAATAAGTGTATGTACAAACTTGTATAAAATTCAATAAAATTATCAAGAGACTGAACTTACCATAGTGAACAACAGCTGAAATATTATAATAGTTCACACTCTTAACATTCATGTGTTATTATTAAATAAATATTTCCTGTTCACTAATCTGTTGACCAAATACCCACTGGCCATAACGATTTGGTTCATGCCTTGTTCGTGTGGAACGACGGATAGGTTCAGCACTTTTGTTTGATAGTGGACTTTCTGTATCATGTGGAAGACACTGTGAGTCTGATCGCTCATCTGAGTGCACTATGGGTAAATCAGGAGCCCCATGATTGACACTACTACTGCTGTTACTACTGTTATTCAACTGATGTGTACTATACAATTCAGAGTCAGAAGCAGAATCAGTAGAAGTTTCTTTATTTTGTGATTTTAAAGTGCAACGTCCTTGTTTAGGATGTTTCCGTAATTGTGGAATGATGTAGGGTTGAGATACATCAGTTTCCTCACCATCGGAATCAGGAACATCAGAAGATGTACTCTTCACAACTTTGGATTTAACCTTCTTAGAAACTTTGGGGTCAACCTGCTTGGAATTGTGAGACTCTACCCTTGAAGGGATACTGTTAAATGGCAACAGCATGTTTCTGTGAAGGATACGGGTGGATCCTTTCCCCGTTTCCAACTTAATATGGTACACAGGAATATCATTATCAGGTACTTTAGTTACAAGATAAGGTTCTCTTGCCCATGTATCTGCAAGTTTATTTTTCCCTTTTAGACCAACATTTCTGACCAAGACTCTATCACCCACTTCTAAACTAGAATGTTTAACCTTCTGGTCATAAGCCTGCTTATTTCTATTATTGGACTTATTGGCTTCATTGGATGCTACCTCATAGGCAAATTTCATTCTTTCAGATAGAGATTTTTCATACGACGTTGCATTAGTTGTAGCACTAGTGGTATCAGTACTTATTCCAAGAAATGCATCTATTGACAGCCGAGGATGCCAACCAAACATAAGGAAGTGTGGAGAGAAACCAGTTGCATCATTTTTGGTAGCATTATAAGCATGTACTAAAGGAGCAACATAGCTTTTCCAGTCAGACTTTTGTTCAACTGGTAAGGTTCCTAACATTCTTATTAATGTCTGGTTAAATCTTTCTGCAGCACCATTACCCATTGGGTGATAAGGTGTAGTCTTAGATTTTTTTTATACCTGTCAATTTACAGAGTTCAGCAATGGTTTTGCCTACAAAATTTCTACCTTGATCACTATGAAGTTTTTCTGGAAATCCATAATGGACAAAGAAATTGTCATACAGTGCTTTAGCTGTTGTACTGGCTTTTTGGTTATGGCATGGAACTGCTTGTGCATAGCGAGTGAAATGGTCCACTATGACAAGAACATCTTCATAGCCACCTTTTGACTTTTCCAGAGATAGGAAATCAATACTGACCAATTCCATAGGTCTGGTTGTGAAAATTGGTACCAACTCTGCAGCTGGTTTAACAGGTGTCTTGAAACAAACACAACGATCACAATTTTCAATCATTTGGGTTACATTTTATTCAAGACCAGGCCAATAGAAACGATTTCTTGCAAGCCAAAGACTTTTGTCCTTGCCAGGATGACCTACATTGTTGTGGATACCTGCCAATGCAACATCACGGTGTGTTGTGGGGATTACAAGCTGATTGACCTTTTGATCATCAAGAACAGTAGTTCGATATAAAATTCCATCTGCTAACTTCAACTTATTCCACTGTCTTCTGAAGTATTTCTGAACTTCTTTGGGTTCTATACTCAAGTCATTCCCTCTTGGATGAAAACCACTGTTTAGCAACTCAATTACCCTAGACAACACAGGATCTTGTGATTGTTCCACACGCCAGTCCAGATTTGGGAAACCCTGAACATTCAAGTTCTCACCGGCCGAATGAGAACATGAAAATGTTAAAGTTTCTGAGAAAGGAACAAAGGTAGATGCCGAGTTGCAAATTGCAGTGACCACCTCATTAGACAAGGAAGGATGACGAGAAAGACTGTCAGCATCAGTGTTGAGTTTACCAGACTTGTATGAAATAGTGAAATCAAAGGAAGATAAAGCGGCAATCCATCTTTGGCTTGTAGCATCAAGTTTTGCTTTTGTGAGAACATAGGTAAGAGGATTGTTGTCAGTAACAACTTCAAACTTGTGACCTTGCAATTAGTCAGTAAATTTGTCAGAAATAGCCCACTTCATGGCTAAAAATTCTCTCTTATGTGCTGGATAATTTTTTTCGCTAGGACGGAGACCACGACTCGCATATGCTATAACCTTTTCAATGCCATCTTGTTTTTGATACAGGACTGCACCCAAACCGTACCCACTTGCATCAGTGTGTAAGATAAATGGCATATCATAATTAGCATAGGCTAGAATTGGTGGCTGCATTAAGGCTTGTTTTACCTGTTGAAATGCCTTTTGCTGAACATCACCCCATGTCCAAGGAACTTGACACACCTTCCTTTTCTTAGTTTTCTTTGGACCTGTTTCATAACCTTGAAGAAGAGCATTAAGAGGTTGGACAATTTTGGAAAAGTCTTTTATAAAGCGACGGTAATAGCCAATGAAACCAAGGAATTGCCTCAGTTCTTTTACATTAGTGGGAATTGGCCATGATTTGACTGCTGACACCTTTTCAGGATCAGTCTCAACACCTTTTGCAGTTACCACATGTCCTAAATAGGTAACTGAGGTTTTGAAAAACTCACATTTGGAAGGTTTAAGTTTGAGATTATGTTGACTTAAACGTTCAAAAACAGCTTCCAACCGATCAACATGCTCCTGGAATGTTTTAGAAAACACTAAAATATCGTCGAGAAAGATCAGACAGTCACGAAAATGCATTTCTCCCATGCATTTTTCCATCAAACGTTGGAAAGTAGCAGGAGCATTTGTCAACCCAAAACCTAAACGATTGCATTAAAAAAATCCTAGATTCCCCACTGAAAAAGCAGTTTTAGCTTGATCTGACTCTTCTATTTCCACTTGCCAATATCCAGAACGTAAATCAAGTTTTGAAAAGAATTTTGAACCACTAAGAGTATCAATTGTATCATCAAATCTGGGTAACATGTAAGCATCTTTTCTGGTTTTCTGATTAAGTAGCCTATAATCAATACAAAACCGCAGTGAACCATCCTTTTTCCTTACTAATACAACATTGGAAGAATAGGGACTGTCAGATTCACGGATAACATCTGCATCCAACATTTCTTATATATGTTGACGGACTTCTTCATAGAGACCAGGTGGAATCCTTCTATATGGTTGTTTAAAGGGGTTTTCATTAACCAACACTATTTTGTGCTTAACTAGGTCTGTGTTTCCTAAGTCTAGTGAAGTTTTAGAAAAGACATGATGCCATTTGCCTAAGACTTGTCTTGCTCTCAAAAGCTGATCTGGAGTAAGTGAGGAACAATCAATCTGGATTCATAGTTCTTCGAGAGGCAAGCATGGGTCATCTGCATTACATTCAGTGTTAGATTTAATATGGGACACTAAATCATCAACAACCTTAACTTCTGAAAGTTGACAAAATTCTGATTTAGGTTTGATTGTGATTGGTTTAGCAGATATGTTACATATCTTAACTGAAACCCAAGCTTGAGATCTGTTTCCTACATGTACAACTCTTGGACATACAAGATAGTTATTCTTGTTGTTCAGGTTTTCTGTTACACCATCTACAATGGAATCATCAAGTTTTCTGCAAATGCCTTTAACCAATACAGTTTCATATGGTGGTATTACAATTGGCTTTTTGTTGATAGATTTAACAGGAAATGACTGACAAGCTCCACCCTCAAATGCTGTTTTCCATTCAGGAGGTAAATTAGAATCACTACTGCACTCAGCGAACAGTTGTTTGTAAATTCTAATAACATTAGAGCCAACAATGAAAGGCACAGATGAATTAAATTCATTATCTGGAAGAACTAATACTGGAACATTCAACTTACAATCTGGTAAAAATGGGAGTTCAAGAGAGCACTCAACAAATCCAGTATATCTAAGTTTTGAACCATTTGCAACAGAAATGTCCAAGCCCAAATTCTCAATATCTTTTATAGGAGGTTTGTCCTTTAAAGAATCAAGAGTAGATTGTGAAATGGTAGATACCTGTGATCCACTGCCTATCAAAGCAGTAATTGTTTGGTTTTGTACTATGATTTCACTAGTGTTACTTGGACCAACCATTTCAACATCAATATTAGTATGGCCTTTAGTGTCAATATGGGTTCCTGACTGGCCTTGTGGAACGGAAACCCCTAGACGTTTAAAGGACCCCTTCCCCTACCTCTGGGTGGGGATATATAGTTTGACGGTTTGTTTTGGTTTGCAGGATTTGGCTGACCTGCTGTTGAGCTGTCATTAAATTGGTTATATGTATTATACCGGCCCCGGTTATTGTAACCCCTATAGCTTTGCTGATTTCCTCGGAAACAACCCCTTAAACTGGGAGGTCTTGACCTTGAGTATGGTCTTGAGTAATTGCTACCCAAAGGTGCATTATGGGAATCTAACTTAGCAAGAATCTGGTCAAACTTGGAGTCTAATTTAGAGTCAAATTGCTTACCTACCTGATCAATTTTTTTTCTAATTTCTTTTCTAAGGCTTGTAAATCATCATGAGTAACTACTGGAGCATAATGTAGAGGTTTTGACTTACTGGGTGTAATAGTTTCAGAGGGGTTAATGTTGATTTGTTTTTCAAACATTCTGATTTCTCGTAAAAGATTATCAAAATTGTTAATACTGTCATATTTATGTCTTGTTTGAGCTTTCAACTGCTCTGAATGTAAAGACTGCCAGAATTTATGCCTCAACATGTCATTTTTGGACTCTTTTCCTAAATAGCCATGATCAACTGCTGTTTGTAAAAGTGACTCAAGTCTACTACCATAGACAGACACTGGTTCATTTGGCAGTTGATGGCAGTTAAAAAATTCCTGCATAACCATTTCATTGGTGGAGATATCCCCAAATCTTGAATCAAATTTGTCAAGAATATTGGCAATAGTTGCCTTTTCTCCCAGGGCTGTAAGCAGAGTTTTGGCAGTGCCACGTAAACTCCGACAAGCAGCGGACATGACCATCACATCTGATAATTCAGTGTTTCGTTTCATACACTGAATTTCATATTTCCACTCTCTGTAAGTAACATCCCCCTTTTGTGGTGGGGTATCTCCAGAAAACAATGATATTTTAGGGATAAAAGTATGTGCTTTATATACAGGGGAATGGTTACTGGAATGTGAAGTTTCCCTTTCCTCATATTCCCTATCAGCATATAAATGTCTACTTTCAAAGTTTGGCGTGCTGATCAGTGGAGTTATTCTGTACTTGGATTTGAGAATTTCTATCATTTCTTGTTCTGACATACTAATGTCAGTGATGAGTTTTTGGCCTTCTGCCATCATGAACAATTATCAAGAAAAACTTTGTCAGCTTTATATAGAACAGTGTAACAAATACTTTAAAATTAAGTTATTTACAAAAGTTAAAATAGAATTTGCAAAACAATGTGGAAAAATTAACTCAAGAGCACAGACTTGCAAGGTGCACATGAACACGTGAGAGTCAAGGCCACCGAACACAAACCTCAGTGAGATGGGTCAATCCCGTCCTCGAACATCGGCAAACGTCCAATGACCAGGACAATAAGTCAAGCAATCATGGGCACTCTAAATACAATGGGCAACAATGCTCTTGAGCCAATACTTTGACAATAAAACTGAGGGATGTATTCCGTCTGTATACAATTTGAAATTTATGGTACCCGATCTAGGACCTCTATTTGACTTATGGGTCCTCAATAGATCCAATCGAAATCTTGGAGCACGTACAGAATTATTGCAATTAATGAGACGTATTTGTTGATTAATCAGTGCAATTCGCTGAGCTAATATTTTATCCTGCTCTTCAAACAGTCTGCTGTTTGTATGGCAATGTGATTGATTCCAACCTACAATAGTATATGGAGGGATTTCCAAAGATGTGTATGGTAAATTGTTTGCAGTGAACAGTGCCTGAAATTCTGAAATATAATTCAAGCAGTTGCTCACATCCACTTCCGAATTGGTATGCTTCAAATTGATAAATTTACCTGTTTTTCTAGTTAAATCACAAGTGCCAAGCCAGATAAGAAAATGAGAATTTGGTGAAAATTGTGAATATTTCTTACTGTAAAACTAAACTGCTGTGCGAAACCTGCGCCACTTTTACATCTAAATTCTATATCAATCTCTGAAAAGATATTTATGTTTTCTGAGGTAATTGCCTTTACTATCAGAAATCAAGACAAAGTGTTTTGTCAAATTACCTGAATTTAAAACTAACTGTTTAGACAAAAACTTTTCCAGTCTTCGTTCACTCATATGTTGCAAAATCTTTTAAACAATAAACAAACTGTTAATAGAATTAAAATAATCACAACACATCTATTCCCACTCTTACAAAATACACACTCTAACAAATTTAAACCATATTTATCTTATTTGCAAAAATATTGCCCTGGTAGGGAAACAATAGTAACAAAATGCACATTCAATATTGAATTTGAATTATCACTTCTTTTTTTCTTTTTTTAAATTCCTCATTAATTAAACAACAATTATTATAATTAAGGTTCTCACACACAATAAAAGTTAATAAGTTCAGCACAAACACAAATTATGATAAGTCACACGCGCACACCCAACAGGAACAGTCTTGAGGTTAAAATAGGGTTAAAATAAGTCACGTTTAGTGTGATCCTCCCATGTAGCTTAAACTGCCTTGCTGAATCCAACAGTGTTTGCGATTCCCTCTGAAGTCAGTTTGAACTCAAAAACAAAACATCAAAATAAAATTGATGTTTGAGTAATAATTTGCTGTTTGTCTTTCTAATGGTTATCTGCTGGGCCCAGATATTTATTTAAACTGAAATCACGGTGTCTCTTTTTTTCTTTTTTTTTCCAAGGCGACACTGGAGAATAATTAGATTCACAGTATCCAACAATAATGGATAGTGGATGGGTAACTCTGGCCTTTTAAAGCTGCATCATTTCATGTCCCACGTTGTGCGCCATTTGTAGCATGGGTTTTTATTTATTTTAATAGATACAAAAGAAGACCTGAAATAAAGATATGACAATTATAAAGTAATATTTAAATAATGTAAATACATTATTAATTATAGTCAATTTAAATGCAATACAACACAATACAATTATTTGGACAGGTCAGGGAGGGAATACCTACCAGAGCACCAAACCTAATTATAAAATATACAAGTATACAACAATATCAACTTCTTCTCTTCACATCTGACTTTGGAATGAACACATAATATTCACCTTTCACACACCATTCACTCACTCACCCATAATTCAGCCAATCATATTCTTTTAAAACAAGATAATACTTGCTGGTCAATATTGGAAAAAGGATTAGTGCAAAACTGGTTTTTGGCTAAAGTTTAAAGCAGTGTTCTCACTGTAAAATGTGTTATTGATAAATTAAGCTTTTGTGATTATATTAAAGTTGTATGTGGCACATGTTAAATCTACAATAGGTAACCTATGTTACACATATAAAAGAGGAACAACTCATCGCCATACTAATTTTTATAGAATTTTTATCCCTTTAGCTGCATCACCAGATCAACAGAACATCGTTTTGCTGCATGTTTGTGTAGCTATATTAATAAACTCTCAGAAATTTTATTTAACCATTTATAATGATAAATTACACTTTTATATGGAATATTCATTATATTTTAATGCTAAAAATATTTGAGGATTGTAAATACTGGTAGTAGCAACTTAAAAAATTGTTAGCGGCATACTCATTGCAATACTAATATGAGGGTTTATAGGAGTTTTGTCCCTTCAGCTACACGAGAACATCAAACGGCTCACAATCATTGACAATGCTCTGTACCATTTGTGGTCCAAAATATATGTACATATTTTATAAAGTCCGATATAAATATGACCGGCGTCTAAAAATAGTAACAATACATTCAGTGTAATTTAAACTTAAACATATTAAATAAATAAAAACAACTGCAAAAATAGCCACAACAAGCCATATGTTAACTTAATTTATATTGAATTATTAGTTTTGCAGTGGTACCTGTTGTTTCAAAATAATATCTGCTATTCTGTGACCCGCCTCCTTCATGGCCTTCCGCTTTTTCATCAGACTCGAATTTGCTGAGTTGTTCATTGGCTTTATGAGTACTGGTTTTGTACTCCCCCTCCTCCCCGGGATTCGGTGTATCGCCATGATGTCCTGCTTCTCGAGGATGATCCCTTGTTTGTTGAAGAGATTGCATATTGTTGTGGTGAGAGTCTCTTTGTTTTCTTCTCCGTCCACTTTAACATCCATCAACTTGATGTTATTTTTTGCGCGAGTATTGTTCATTATAGTTTGCTGTTGTATTTGCCTCCTTTGCCAGATCATAGTTCTTTGATACTAGCGTTTCCATTGTCACCAGCTGTTCATTATGTCTCTTTTTCATTTGTGTTACTTTTTCCTGGAGTGACTGGTACTTAAATTCTAATGATTCTACTTTTTCTGTCACTTTCAGCACTTTCCTTTCTACCAGCTTTTCAATATCCTTCGCTATTCTTTCTTCAATGCCTTTCATTACCCTTGTCACACATTCCTCTATCTCCTCTTTCTTCACGACTAATTTAAGGTCTTCCCTTAATTCCACAATGCCACTGCACATCATGTCTATCTGCTCCTGCAGCCTGACAAAATCCATGCTTTCACTGGAGTCGGAACTGGTGCGTCTCGGTTGCTTTGGTGCCCGTTCTTGTTTAAGGGCTAATGAGCTTGGTTGGTTAGCTTTAAACAGCAGTTGTTTTACTGGCTTATCTCCCTTTCTACTTTCTCTCCCTTTGCACTCATTTCTATGCTTTCAAATTATGTATGTGTATAAACAACAAATTATACTTGATTGTCCTTTTTTCAGACATGACAATGTTTACACAAGAGTTTTAATCCTTGTTTCAACTAGTCATCCACACTGTCACAGATAAATATCACTCAGTTCAATTATCTTACTAGTAGGTAAATAGCTCCCAATTACACACCAAAACTAGACACTGGTCATCGAATCTTATAATCCTCTTACTGCACTCCTGGTGTGTCCATGTATATTGGTTACCGTTTGTATGAACAAAGAAAAAATCTTAATATCCAAAATGTTTTCTAAATAATTTCAAAATCTCTATATAATACCAGATGTTTTTTTCTCAGTCATATTGTTTCAACAATCCTATATATGACTATCCAAAAACTTCCACTGTTAAATCACTATTTAATATTTGTTTTTGCAAAAATCACAGAGCTATGTTTAGCACACCCTCTCACTTTGAACTCTCAAAATTAAAAAAAAAAAGTTGTTAAGTAAATTGATTGGATTAAGCAACCATGTGCTATTATTAACCACAGAAATATAAACCCCAAATTGGTCAACTCGATCCTTCATAGACACGTATCTACTGGTCGGACAGAACTTTCTAAGGTTGTAATATTTGATATAAACGACAAATCAGTTTTCTAAAGTAGCTATATACTGGATAATGTTTGATTACATACGAGGACGTTTTCTTATGATATGAAGACTAACTTGATACCTATTTATTTATTTTTTGAATTCATGCACGAAAATTAACTGCAAAATAAATATTATTATTTAACGAATAATAACGTTTCTGTGGGATATATTGCTACTGTAATTACATTTTGTCTATCTTTGTAAATCGACCGATTTTAATGTTTAGCCTCGAAAGTTTATTACCATAAGTGGTATTGGCTACTGCGGCAAATGCGCCATAAGTGGTATTGGCTACTGCGGCAAATGCGCTGGATTATTACAGATTACCGATAAGAAGGCTATCTATGTCCGTTTTATTGCCGAATACTGATAAGAAGGACATCTGTTTGGCCTTTAAGATCAATCCTCCTCATCATTATGATCATCATCACAACCACCACCATCATCATCATCATCATCATCAGCAGCAGCAGCAGCATCATCCACAGCAACAGCAGCAGCAGTACTGTATTCATATTTATTATCCATTTACATATAAATTTAGAATTCCAATTAAGTTAACAAATAAAAGCAAAAAGAAAAACCAACAGTTACATGAAAAGCGCTGCAAAAAAGTAAAAAGCTAAATTCTCATGTATATATAGAATTTGGGCTAAGTTCATTTTTATTGATATCGCGTCTTTATTCATGAAATTGTGTTTTAAGCACCGCACAAGTCAATACTTTTAAATTAATATCTGAGTTGTTACTGCTACTAGAATAGAAAAGTAAGTTTGTGTGAGAAAGCATCGCTTTAATAGACAATGCATCTTTTTAATATGTGCATTCCTTTGCAGAATAATAATATTGCTTTTAAATGCAATTTGAACAAACAATTGTGATAGTATAAACGTTTTTCAGATTGTATGATTTCTAATAAACCACAAGTCAGTTATCTACAAAGGCCTTGTACCGGATGACGTTGGAAACAAATGATAACGTTCTTTTAATGAGATGGATTCTAACAATAAACAAAAACAAATATGTAAAATGTTGTTTTTATTATATGCTTCTCAGTGAAATATAGAAAACTATTTAATGCTAAGTAGAAAAATATCAGTGAGATATATATCTATATCTCTCACAGTGGGGGACTAATTTTTTGGGTCCCGATTTAATACAGTAAATGAAATGTAAAACAAAAGTTAATCAAGCATAAAAAAAGACATTTTTGTGTTTGGTGTCATATCGCGGATAGGGAGACAATTTACATATTTTCATTCCCGCAAGCGCTAGTAAAAATATTAATGGTCTCCCTTCCCGGTGATGATATCACGCGTTAACACACCGAAAACAGAAACGCATCTTCTATTTATTGGTTAAATAAAATTTAATATTTTCACTGTTGAAACAGTAAAAATATTTTCATTGCAGTGAAAATGCAACATAAAACGCACTATTTTTTTTATCAATCGCATCGATCTACCAGTAGTGGTTTACCTTCCTTGGCAAATGTAGCTACATGTACAGTATTTACATACATTTGTTTACAGAAAACACATGATAAAATTCAACAAAAATATAATTTAAAAAAAACGACGCACAAAAATAAGGCATTTTTTCCCACGATAGTTATGATAAACAATTTTGGAATCATTTGTGACATCATTTTTATGACGTCAGAATACACAAATGTGTGACGTTTAAGCTCGCACAATTTGTATTTATTTATTGGCCAGAAGCATAAAATAAAAAGTCAAATGTACCGAAATCAACAAATATCCTCTATACCTATATTAATATGAAAATATTATGTTGCCAAATATAAATTAAAGGACATAAACATTTTATTTTTCACGATTGTAAAAGTATGACCCTAAGTGGTAGGAATTTAGTCCATACGCCTAATATAAACGCCTATTACATTGTAAAGTGTTTAAAAATCTTTCGAAAGTGGAAATGCATTGACAAAGAAGAGTTTCGATTTGTTCCTGATTCAACACAACTCATAAAACAGCATTTGGTGCTATTTTATAATTTCAATTACTTTAATTTCGTTCATATAAATGCATCGATATTACACTTAATTATATCATCACTGCCTAGTGCTTAGGGCGTTCGCCTACGGATCGAGGGGGTGGGGGTCAAAGTTCGAGTCCCGCAAGGGCAAGTTAAATCTATGGGTACCAATTGACTTCCAGCCAAGCGCCCGTCATATAGGATAGGAATCGGGAGTAAAGATGTTAGTCATTAAAGGTGTTTCAGAATTCAAAATTTGCTGGCCCTTAATCGCGATCGTTAACACTATGGTCAACAAACACTTTACTTAACTTTACTGTTTGCACATTGCTGATTTAAACGGACTAAATATTATGTGGTTACTTAATGTTTCCATGTTCATGTGTTTTAATTTGTTGATAAAATTCTGTGTTTTTTAAGAATTAATTAACTTCCTGGCTTGTTGTTATGTCTTTGAATGCAAGTTATGCTACATTTTGTATTGTTAAATGTTACAATGTATCTTTATGGGATAGTTATACACCTAACAGTTTAAAACATTTTAAAAACCAAATGAACCCAACACTCAAACGTTCGGTATCAGGCTCAACTAAAAGTGACAATAAACGCCAAATATACTTTATTCAAAAAGTGTTTAGTTACATTGCCTACTGGTTTTCATTGCACAATATTAAGTTCAAAGTGTTGGCATCAAAGACACGTGAAGAACGATTTTTAGATTAAGATTATAAACGTTTGTTTCGTACTACAGACAATTTACTTATATCATAGAATATTGATAGCTAATCTAGATATCAGAGTTTAAATTTACGCATGGTGGTCATTATGCATAAAACTATTGCCAAGATATGTAATTAAAAATAAAATTCATGAACGTCATATAAGTGCATAGCAAAACGAATAACACAAATATTGAAAAGGTTTAGCAATTAAGAACGTAAGAGCTTATTAATGATCTGTTAAACGGAAACTTTAAAGCAGTGCAAAGTGCAATTTAACATTATATTACCTTGATTTTACAAGTAACTAATGCTGCGCAAGAATACTTCAATATATCTCCAGTATTTTAAAGATGTAGTTAAATGTTTGCCCCCGACTGACTATACAAAGGTAAACGTGATTTCAGAAGGCAGATTATAGCCTTGTTTTCAAACATTTATGTTCACATTTTTATTGGACAAGTTTCATATACAATTTTTTAGCAGTGCTCGTACTATGAGGTCTGCAATAAAATATAAAATCGTAACAATCAATATATATATTATTTCATGTATCCTTATAACGATATACAATTGTAGCGGTGGATTTTAAAGAATTATTGAACCCAAATCTCGAACGTTATTTCAATTTCTAGCTCACCTGAAAGCACACAATAGGCTAGTTTGCAACATTCATGTTTACGTATATGTTGGGTAGTTTCATATACACATTTTATAGTACTTGTTTTATGAATTTTGCCATAAACTAATAATTACAATTTCCTTTGGTCTCATCATTTTACAGTGTTCTCATTGGCTGAAATGCATCATGTGACAGGCATTTATTTTTCAATGAAGCTGGTTGCCTCAATACTTTTTATTGTTGTTTACATGCAGTGCTTGTCACAAAAACACACACACACACACACAAATAGAAATAGAGTTTAACAGATTTATTCACATTTATACATGGCATTGTCAACAAAAAGTATTAATAATAAATAAATTAATTAATAATAAAGAATAAACAATGTACAATAAATGATGTTCGTTTCTTTTTGCCTATTTGATGAGCATTATGCATGAAAGAAAAGAAAGAACATAGAGAGAAAATTCATCACACACATACAAAAGTACTTATTGGATAAAAATATTTAATATTTATACTTAAATTTATATTTATCAAAAGAGGACAAAACATAAAATTTAGCAAACACAAACATAAAAAAGCACAATTTTACAGATTAGGGCAAAGAACGGTTAAGAAACAACAGGTTTCAGTCAAATAACAGACATCCAGTTGAACAAACGTCTCACATTTGTTTGACCACGAAGCCACCGGAAAACCAAGCGAGCATGGCATGCAGTCATCCCGTGGAGCTTGCAAAAGAATACCACAAGAATACCTCGAAAAATGTGCTTGCTGCATCAAATTGTCACCTCTGGGAGCTGAATGTTCCATGTATCATTGTAAAAATCCCATTTTCAAGTACGCAAATGACTCGCCAGCTGCGAAGCTCTAAACACTCCGTGAAGTAGGCTCACATTGGTCAATTAAGCATAGGTCAAGGATGATTTGCACAAAATGCACCCGTTTATTTTCTCCAACATTTATCCATTTACATTGCACGACAGGGCAAAGTATATCTTGTAAATCCAGTTTGTGGCGAATCGTTATTACACACAGTGGCGAATCGTTACCACCCTCTGGCGAATCGTCATTAAACTGTGGCGAATCTATATGTGGCGAATCTGTATTGTGGTGAATCGTCACTACTGTCACTTGGGGCCTGGAGTTTCATCAGCAGCTGAAGCAAAAAAAAGTTAAAAATGAAAGAATTGTCATTTACTAGTATCGTTGACTTAAACAATTAAAAATGTCTTCATGTTTATAGTTCTATGCAAAAAAGATGCATAACAATTGACCTTTTTAATTTGTGTCACACAGGTGATGAAAAGCATAGGTATAGATCTACTGTACAGTAGATATTTTCGGCCGATGACACACAACTCCATGGATTTCATATCTTTATAAGTAGTAAAATAATAAAAGTCGTTTACCTTTTTCTGGTCTTAATTTTGTATCCACACTGTAAGTTATATTTTGCCGAAAATTTCTTACACAAAACGTTTCAACACGAAGTGCCAAAAAATGTGGTGTTGAAATATTTGCTAAACACACAGTTTTAAAATGCATGCCATAATGGGTGTAAACATCGACTAACGGGTCGTTTAAAGAAAGAAATAAAACATACATATGAAGCATTGCGTGTTAAATGTAAAAATAAACATTAATTATTTAAATATATTTTACGCCTAAACTACGGTTCCAACACACACGTATATGGGCGTTTGCAACTATCTGAAAACAACTTTCGACTCGTTTAGCCTTCAGTCGTAAATCTAAACTGGAACGCGTTTCAATATTTCCGTCTCTTGCTACATGTATATTATGGATACAAAATATGGATACCTTGTTCAAAATTGCTCTTACGAAATATCAATCAAAACAAAAGTAAATCAAAGGTAAATTTTATCACTAGAGTTACTGCATTTTTTAAGATACCGCTGCGATGCGACATTTACACAACGCTACTGCAGTGCAAGGGGCGGAGCCTACGAATCATACTTCAATGTATTGATGCGCGAATTGCAAACAATAAATCCCATATGAATTTACTCGTTTAAGGTAAAAATTTAAGGTATACGCATAATTGTAATTAAAATTGTAATTATAAGAATTGAAACGCTCTTTTCGGCGCTTCATCGATGTATGAAGGTCAGTTTTTTTTAATCTAATTTGTACATAAAGCCTTCGGCTTTATGCAAATTAGATACCAAAAAACTGACCTTCATGCATCGATGAAGCGCCGAAAAGAGCGTTTCAATTCTTAATTAAATGCTGTAATCGAACATGTACCGTATTAGTTTTAAGGTTGTATAGTGTATTGCAATATAAATGACAACAGTGCTTGGTGCAATTTTCAACTGGTTTTCGTTACCCAAAATTTATTTATCTGTAGTTCAATGTAATGCAAAAACAATAAATGTTATTGTTTATACGTTTGCTACAGACATCATATCTTTACGATACTCGTACCTGGTTCAACTATGTAGTCATTATTATGCAAAGGGAACATCTCTGAATTAAATTGCTATATAGCTTGAGTTCATTATTACTTTAAGGCAGTATATGGTCCTTGTTTGCAACTAGATCTAAAATGTTAAATTGCTATATTAATTAAATCCGGGACACCCGTGAATTTGCCCCAAACGATTTGATCGTTGATGATTCGGATCCATTACGTGAGGTTATTAATCCTTATAACAATATTTCATGCTTGTTTTGTTTTATTGCCACAAAATTTGCCGTTGATACTTTTATGGAACTCGATGGAGAATACAATCTTGTTCTAACCATTACTTTCGGTCCATGCAAGGTTTTCATTTATAAATTGCAAAACACGTTTTATTTAAATCTGTTTATATTGCAAATGCTTGACATTGACCATCACATTGCGGTAACAATATTTTTTTATTATTTTTATGTTTTGTGATGTGTTGTGCGTATTGTCTTGTATTTTATGCGCAGCAGATCAATTGCCCTAAATAAAGGATATGCGGATATTAAAAAATAATTTCGCCTAATTGTGTCTCTGGAAGAAATTCACGATTTATGGATCTTTTCAACCGAAACTCTTAAAAGCAGCGTTTAGTACAATTTAACATTATTACATAACGTTTATGCTGCGAAGTATGAAGACAGTATAATTATACACATGCTTTGCATTGTGCAAATCAAGTAAATTCCCCAGCCAGGCTTACTTTATACAGATATTACTTTGCAACATTAGTTTTTGGGAAACTATCTAATCCGAAACGTCAACGATTTTTTTTTCGGATCCAAGCTGATCTGAAGGCAGATAATTGCCATGTTTGGAAATACTTTTCTGTACATATATCTGGGTTATGTTTCATATAAACATTTTGTAGCAGTGCTCGAACTATGGAATTCTTGATAAAATATTAACAGCTTAGATTTAGAATGTCTGTTATTGTTTCAGATTGTTTAAGTATATGTGTCATAAAAATAAAGAGCACGTGGTGATATTTTTACTTGTTTTCGTTGCTCTAAATTTATTTTCGGTATCTTATCTTAATATAAAATCAATAATTGTTACCGACGGAACGATTCGTATTTACATCGCAGCCTAGTTGGTTTAATTACGGATCGTTTGCGCAGAGAGCTTAAATGTTAATAATACTGATATATAATATGAGTCAAACTATACTTTAAAACACTAGATGGTGCTATTACTTGTGTTATATTGAAACTGTATTTTCTGTGGGTTATATCTTTATGTAAAAGCAATTGTTCATATCGTTGGTACGTGAATTACGAACCTTACATCTAAAGTGGTTAAACAATGTTTGTATTTTGCAAAAAAGTGCATCTGTCAATTAAAATAATATATAACCTTTGTTTATCATTACTCTAAAACATAAATTGGTTCTAAATTTTGTGTTTTATTGAAATGTAACTTATCGTTCCGCTTATTCTTGTATGCAACTCGACTTAAAATGTTTACTTTCTATAAAATTTAAATCCAGATCATGTGTGAATTTGGGTCAAACGGCTTGGCTGTAAATGATTCGTATTCTGTACGTGAGCCTAAGAATCCTTATAGCAGTAATCTGTGCTATAATTCATTATAAATATCCATAAACACTACCTTTGATAATTTTATCAAACTAGATGTAGATTTTATCTTGTTTCATTCATTATTTCTTGTTCATGTGCGCATGTTAGTTTCGTACATAAGACAATTGACTTCTGTTCAACATAGTTTCCTGGAGAACAGCTTGATCAAAATTGGCGAACACTATACTACAGAAAATGTATTTATCTGTGTATGTTGATTTTAAATAACTGCTATTTACTTTAGAACTCAAGTATGTGTGTGATGCTTGACACCAAGTCGCTTCATGCAGACAGTGATTTCAAGTATATGTTAAATTTAAATAATGCACTTTAAAGTCCTTTGCAAGTATAAATAAGTTCATGGTTTAGAATTCGATATGGACATTTACCATTAATGTTTCAAATGCATTTGGTGCGATTATTTTTTTTAATTACTTTGATTTCTTGTTATACCAATACAGCGACTTTACAATTCAATAGGACATCAGTGTTTACCAGATGCAGATAAATATTTGCACTCTGTGGATTTGTACAGTCTGAATTGTATGTGTTTACATAATAATTGTATTTGAACTCCTTTAATTTGTTGATAAAATATACTGTTTTATTAAAATCATTTATCGCTTATCTGGATCTTTGAACTCGGATCTTATGGTCAAATATAAATGTATATTAGTGTTTATATATGTGTGTGACGCATATTATGCATCACACGTTTCCCAAGTTATTTAAAATTAAAACATAATGGATATAAACGCTTAGAAATATATTATAAATATATATTCTTGAAAAATCAAGATCATCTGGATTCGAATTTCAAACTCTTAAATGCACCAATAAGTGCTTTTTAACATCATAATATTACTTTGATTTTGCGAATTCCTAATGCAGAGCAACTGTACATTATATTCCTTCAGTATTGTTCAGATGTGGTATCATGTGTTTCCCGACTGACTAAATATAGATATATCGTTGAAGCTGAAGATTTGGAGGATTCATAGAAACAAAATATCGAACGTGCTTCAAGCTAACCAGTAGGCAAATAATAGCCTAGATTTCAAACAATTATGTTTACATTTGTATTGGATAAATGTAAAAATTATACACATTTTCTCGCAGTACTCGTACTATGAAGTACTATGAGTTTTTCCATAAAATATAAAATGCAAACATTTAATAGATATATAATTTGTAAGAGTTTATTGTATGTTCCAATAAAATAATAACAACAGTGTGTGGTGCAATTTTATGGTTTTCATTGCTCAAAATTTATTTTATGTAGCTTAATACAATGTAAAAGCAACAACTATTATTGATCGTAAATTAGCTACGGACATTGTATCTAAACCTGCTTTAACTTGTGTGTAGTTATTGTGAAAAGGGCACATCTGAAATTACATTGATATATAGCTTGAGTTCATCGTTACTTTAAAACAGTAGTTGGTGCTATATTTTGATTTTTATTGAAATGTCACTAAAGATACTGCTTATTCAGATTTGCAACTTGATCTAAAATGTAAAATTGCTATACTAACTGAATTCTGATCAAGGGTGAAGTTGGTCCAAACAGTTTGATTGTTGATAATTCTGATCCATTACGTGAGTTTATTAAACCTTTACAACAGTAGTAGATGCTATATTTTTGTTTTATTGCCACATAATTTTCCGTTGATACTTTTATGGAACTGGATGTAGAATGCAATCTTATTCTATTCATTATTTGCAGTCGATGCTCGGGCTAGATTTCGCATTTACAACGTTTTAAATCGCCAATGGTTTGCATTGATCGTTCCAATGCGGTGATCCCAGTTTGTATCATTTTTATGTTGTGTGCTGTATCAGTTGTCTTAAATAAGTAATAAAGCGTTTTACACATGGTGTATCTGGGGTTTTATTATGCTCCCCGAAAAAAATAGTCACCGCTTTGTCCGTCCGTCCGTCCTTCCGTCTCTCCGTTCCAATGTATTGTCCCGAGTATTTCTCAGCAACTACTGACCAGAATTCAATGAAACTTCATGGGCAGCTTCAATACCATGAGGAGGTGTGCACTGAACCAGGACGTTCCGCTTTAATGATTTTTAGCTCAACTATTCGAAGAATAGGTGAGCTATCCTACTACCCCCAGCGTCGGCGTCGATGTCGGCGTCTGAATTGTTTAAAGTTTTTATTCAAAAGTCTTGTAACTTTAAAACTACATAAGTTATTCGCTTGAAATATACCTTTGTAATCACCTCCAGTATCAGGGGCAACATTCCCCATGTATTTTGACACAGTTATGCCACTTTTTCACATATACTTTCTGGTTAAAGTTTATATTCAAACGTTGTGTAACTTTAAAACTACATACGTTATTCACTTAAAACTTGGATCTAATCTTTGTCATCAACTGCAGTATCAGGGGCAACATTCCCCATAACTATTTTTGCATTTTGACAGAGTTATGCTCCTTTTTTACATAGCTTTTCTAGTTAAAGTTTATATTCAAAAGTTTTCTTACTTCAATACTACATAATCTTTTTACTTGAAACTTGCAATTAACCTTTGTCATTAACTCCAGTATCAAGAGAAACATTACCCATAACTCCATTTTATATTTTCACAGAGTTATACCCCCTTTTTACTTAGATTTTCTGTTTAAAGTGTATATTCAATAGTTTGGTACCTTCAAAACTACATAAGTTATTCAGCTGAAACTTGGAACTAACCTTTGTCTACAACTATAGTATCAGGAAATACATTACCCAAGGCTCTATTTTGTATTTTGACAGAGTTATGCCCCTTTTCACTTAGATTTTCTGTTTCAAGTTTATATTCAAAAGTTTGGTAACTTAAAAAATACAAAAGTTATTCACCTGAAACTTGAAACTAACCTTTGTCATCAATTCTAGTATCAGTGGCAACATTACCCATCATTTTGTTTAATATTTGGACAGAGTTATGGGTAATGTTTTTCACATAGTTTTTTATGTCTAAAGTTTATATTCAAATGTTTTTTAACTTCAAAACTACATAAGTTATTTACTTGAAACTTGGAACTAACATTCGTCATCAACTCTAGTATCAGGGGCAACATTACCCGTAACTCTGTTTTGTATTTTGACAGAGTTAGGCACACTTTTTACATAGATTTTGTGGTTAAAGTTTGTGTTCAAAAATGTATAAACTATACAAGCTTCACTTAAAAGTTGTGTATTTCAACAAATTTATGCCCCTTCCACTATCCAAAATATGTACCAACTGAAATACTTCGAATAGTCGAGCGCGCTGTCCTCTGAAAGCTCTTGTTGTCCGAGTTATGGGTTTTTGAAGATTACTGAAATAAGATTTTGGTGCACTATTTTTGTCCGGTCTATTTCTACCCAACTACTGGTCTGAATTCAATGAAACTTTATAGGAAACTTCATAACCAAGAGGCGTGCACTGAACCAGTGCGTTCCGCTTCAATGATTTTTCTAAGTGTCATGGGATATCTGAAATAAACATTTAGTGCACAATTATTGTCCAGTCTGTTTAAACGGAACTACTGGCCAGAATTAAATGAAACTTCATAGAAAGCTTCATTACCCAGAGGAGGTGTGCAATGAACCCCGATGTTCTGCTTCAATGAGTTTTCTTAGTGTTTTGGGACTTTGAATATTTCTGAAATAAGTATTTAGTGCACAATTTTTGTCAAACTTATTTTTACACAACTAGTTGATGGGAAGCTTTATAACCAAAAGGACGTGTGCACTAAACCAGGACGTTCCGCTTTTTTAAGAGTTCTGGGACCTTGAAGATTTCTAAAATTAAAATTTAGTGCACAATTATTGCCTTGGCTATTTCTCCGCAACTACTGGCCAGAATACGATGAAACTGTATGTGATGCTTTATTATCAAAATGAGATGTGCACAGTACAGGATGTTCCCTTTCATGTTATTTTCCTTGGAGTTATGGGACTTTGCAGGTTGCTGAAATTAATGTTTAGTGCGCAGTTCTTGTCTGCACTGTTTCTCAGCAACTACTAGCCATTATTCAATGAAACTTTATTGAATGCTTCATTACCAAGAGGAGATGTTCACTGTACCAAGATGCACCATATTCAATTGAAACTTCACACATGTCTTCGGGGTCATTATTTAAGGTTACTGACTAAGGCCCATAATTCAGACCTGCTATTAAGCTGAATTATGCCCCTTTTTGTATTTAGAAAATCAGGTTAAAGTTTGCGTGCAACAACTCCATATCTCTCACATATATGCATCTAACTTCACAAATGCCTTCAGGGTCGTTATATAAGATCACTGACCAAGATCTATAACCGTAACCAACATTAACGCAGAATTATGCCCCTTTTTGTACTTCGAAATGTCCGGTTAAGATTTTCTTGCATGAGAAAATTCAGGTTAAGGTTTGCGTGCAAGAAGTACATATTTCTGTAACTACTTCAGATATTCAACTGAAACTTCACACATGTGTTCGGGGTCATTATGTAAGGTCACTGACCAAGGCCCATAACTCTGACCTGCAATTTACAAGAATTATGCCCATTTTTTTACTTAGAAATTCAGGTTAACGTGTGCGTGCAATGACTTCATATCTGTATATCTGCTACAGATATTCAATAAATATTTCCCGACTGTCTTCAAGGTCATTATATAAGGTCACTGGCCAAGGCACATAACTGAGACCTGCATTTTAGGAGACTTATGCCCCTTTTTGTATTGATACAGGCCAATAACTCTGACAAAGTGGTTGAATGGTCGAGCGCGCTGTCCTGAGACAGCTTTTGTTTTTACAGTTATGGGTCTTTGATGATTGCTGAAATTATTTTACAGAGCACAGTTGTCTGGACTCTGCTTTTCTGATTGCATTCTCATTACTTGGAAAACCGAATTGGTGAGCATCCATCAGTTCACTGATATCCTTGATAATCTTATATTTGTATGTTGGGAGTTACTACTTTTTATTCCATCCCAAAATCCCGTATCCGCGCCTGTTAGCTACGCACCTAGTGGATTCTGTTCAACAAAGTTGCCTGGTGAACAACTTGCTAAAGCTAAAAAACATTTAGATCATTTAATGTAAACGCTATACCACAAAAATGTATCAGAGTCTCTTAGCATATTGATTCCTAATTTAATTTCTACTTTAGTATTCAAATATGAGTACGATGCTCGACACCAATGGTGTTTGTGCAGACCATGTTTGTCAAGTAATTGTTAAAGTCATGCACGTAATGTCAGTGCGTTGTTAAATGTGTTAATGTCTTTTGAATGTGGAAATAAACTCCAAATTAAGAGTTCGATATGGATCTGTCCCACTGACACCATTAAAAGCAGCATTTGGTGCTATATAATGTTATTAAATGCTTTGATTTTGTGTCATATCAATACAGCGACATAATAATGCAATACGAGTATATCATCTATTTTGGAAGCTGTAGATACATGTTTGCATTCTCCCGATCTGGTTAATGTATGTTTACTTAAAATTTATATTTTCATTTGTGTCATTTGTTTACCAAATGTAGTGTTTTATTGAAATGTGTATTACTGCCATCATGCATTACAAGTTATACGAAAATTAACTTTAATGCTTGAACTTCATATTAGCGCCTAGAAAAAAAACTTATTATATAGATTCTTAAAAAGTAAAGACATTCACTGCAGCTGTAGATTTTGAGAATCCATTCAATTAAAAACTTAAACGTCATTTCGGTTTCAAGCTTATCTGAAGGTAGATAAGTGTCTCGTTTTCAAACATTTCTGTTCATACATATGTCTGGGATAAGTTTCATGTACACATTTTGTAGCACTACTCGTACTATGAGTTTCTCGATAAAATATTTAAAAATAAAATAAAATGTATATTATTTGATTTAAAGTGTTTAATATGTGTTTCAATGAAAAAACAACAACAAAAAAAACAACAAAAATAAACAGTACTTTAACTGGTTATCTATTTTCGGCAGTTTAACTTAATGTAACGGCAGTCATTTGTATTGACAGAACGATTCGTATCATCAACACGTTAATGAGTTTAATAACGAATCTATTGCGCAAATGGCTTTAAGCTTTATTTATGTTAATATAATATA
This sequence comes from Congeria kusceri, assembly GCA_027627225.1. Lineage (NCBI taxonomy): Eukaryota > Metazoa > Mollusca > Bivalvia > Myida > Dreissenidae > Congeria > Congeria kusceri. The sequence continues at coordinate 43,064,350 of CM051032.1, read as the reverse complement.
TAGCATGATTTCATTTATACTTAAACCAGTACATGGTGCTATTATTAGTGTTAAATTGAAATGCCAAGATTCGTACAGTTGATTATTTTATGGAACTTCATTTAAAATGTTAAATTACTAGAATAATTAAATCCAGATAACGCGTGTGTTTTGTACAAACGGCTTGACTGTTAAAAATTCGGATCTATTACGTGAGTTTATGAAACAATCGAACAGTATTATATGTTATATTTCTTGTTTAATTGCCACTATTTATACCGTCGATACTTTTATGGAACCTAATGTAGAATGCAATAGTGTTTTATACATAAAGTCTTGGCCATATGCGGGCTTGATTTGCATTTTACATAGTGTGCATTCATTCATAAATGACAAAGTCGGTTTTGAAATATGGTAGTTACTACTATTTTTCACCCCTAAAGCCACAATCGTGCATCCGCGCCTGTGAGCTACATTTCGGCCGCCACCAATTCGGCAAGTATGCATAATTGGCGAATGAAGACGCTCACGTTCAACTGTACATTCAAGATGGCATCGGAGTGACTGCTCGAGTCGCTATCAAATTTCAATCGTGATGAATTTATTTTCAGGAACATGAAGACTGAAAAATTCACAGCTTGAATGTTCTTAAAAATTTGTATCATCTTTCCATCCACCCAATATTCTTTTCCAGATACAGACCCTCAGGCCATGATGGACATCTTCGGGTGATAATCGCATAATGGCGAGCAACAACTATTCATTAAAAGTATATCATCAGTGTTTCAAAGATGTAGTTAAATAATTGCAACATTCTGATGTGCTGGTTCGTTGTGATGTCTTTGAACGCGGAATATTCCCTATTCAGTTGATATTGGAAGCAGTTATAGAACCAAACACTCAAACGTTCGGTATCAGTCTTACATAAATCTGGTAATATTAAAAAAAACAACAACATATAATTATTATATAAACATGTGTAAGATGATATGTTCTACTGGTTTTCGTCGCACAATAGTTAGTTCCATGATTTGACAACAGCATCGCACGTCGAACATTTTTTAAATTTTGAATATGCTTAAGATTATGATTTTTTAAGTTCTCTCACAGTCGATTTATTTATATTACAAATTTTTTATTTCTTATCTAGATAGGAGATGATTATGCATGGCAAGTTTGCGAGGTAATATAAAATTAAAGTCACAATCGTCATATTAGCGTCTAGAAGAAAATATTACAAAGATGATTGAAGAAGTAAAGCAATTCAAGATTAAGTGCTTATTATGGGTCCTTTCAACCGCAACTCAACGTTTTCTTTGCGAAGTACGAATACAGTGCAATTGTACCTCCATACATGCAGAGTATTGTACAAATAAAGTAAATATCGCATCCGGCTTACTTTATAAGGATATTCCGTTGCAGCTGTAGTTTTTCAGAAACCATTCAAAGCAAAACGTGAACGTTTTTTTTCGGTTTCAAGCTGATCTGAATGCAAATACTTGCCTTGTTTGCAGAAACTTAGCTGCAAATATATTTTGGATAAGTTTCATAAAGATATTTTGTAGTTAATATTAAAAGTTAATATTTATGATGTATATTATTATATCCGATGTTTAGTGTGTGTTTTAAATAAAACATAAACGGTGGTTTCTGACATTTACTACTGGCTTTCGTTGCTCAAAATTTATGTTCTCTATTTAATCTTAATGTACGAAAAAAAAAACTAGTTGGTACCGACGGAACAATTCGTAGTAACATCACTTCTTAATTGGTTTAATAGCGGATCTTTTGCACAAAGAGCTTATATGTTAAAAGAAACTGATAAATATCATGAGTTCATTTATTTTTTAGCACTGCTATAATTTGTGTTGTATTAAAATACCAATAATCTCAAAGTATATTTTTTGCGGAACTCTTTTAAAAATATATCATTGCTATACTAATCAAATTTAGCTTGACTGCTAATAATTCGAATCTATAACGTGAGTTTATTCATCCTTTTAACAGTGTTTGGTGCTATATTTCTTGCTCAATGTTTTTATTTGTTGATAAAATGTAGTGTTTTATTGAAATTATCTATTGGTGTCCATGTTATGTTCTTGAACGCTGGATCACAATATCCTGTTTTAAATGTCTAAGTGTTAAGTATTTATTTTTATAATATAAATACCCCATTAAAAAAACACCCAAACGTTCTATATCAGCCTGAACTAAACCTAGTCATCCTTACAAACCATACATATAGAAAATTGTATGGTGACATTGAATCGTGGTTTTTATTGCAGAATAGTTAGTTCTTCGATTTGGCACTAACGTCTCGTCAGGACGGTTGTGAAAACCTTTATACGGCCACACCAAATTGAATATGTGGTCATCAGATTTTTATCGAAACATTTTGGAGCCAGCGATTTTATTTTTTGAATTTTGAGTATATTGGTGCGAGCGCATAATTTTCGCAAAAGCACTTGTATTATGTCCAATTGTCATGGTTTGGATAAAATAAATAAATTAAACCATTTTGACATTTAAAATATCTCCAAGACGAAAAGACAGAAATAATATAGCATTTTTGTTGGAAGTCATGTCTGGTACCGATTGTTTTACCCTTAGGTTATAACACTCATGAAAATTTGCAGTAGTTTTTTTAATTACATTCCTAAAATTTGGAAAACATGTTATTTGGAATGCAGATCATGCTGAGAAAGCAATTTAACATATTAACACTTATATCGATCAGTGTGCAAAATCCATATTTACTGATACATCTAGTGACATACAATCATATTATATTTTAATTTAATACACATAATGTATTACATATATATTTGATGAGTTTTATTCATAAACACATAGACGGCATGAATATTAAACAAAAATATTAACACATTGAATTATTAGTGTTCTACATTTCAAAACCAACATGTATAATGTATATAACCAATATTTTAAAATTACATGTAGTATAAAGCTTATCCCTTTCAATTTGACTAAGTCATTAATACTTATTATTTTATAGCATTTAATAACATTCAAACACATTAAGATGATAAAAGCGATATTATGTTCTTATGCATAGATGATAACACGTTTATTCAATGTTTTCTTAGAAGTTGTATTCATGGTACGCAGAGGCTGGATGATGCTGCTTGTGATGTACGCATCTGTAATTTACTCATTTATGTCAACATTTAAATAAATAACATCAAACAATAAATTCAAATGTTGACTGTTATTCCGTTGTATAAATGACTCACTTCACAAAAATGTTTTTGCAAAAAATATTTTTGTAAATATGAACAACGGCTATACGGTAATTCCGATGACCAAGACTTCAATTTGGCGTAGCCTAAGATTTAGATTATGATTTATGAGTGGTTTTCTACAGACAAGTTACTCCTCTCATATAATTTTAATAGCTTATTTAGATATCAAAGATCAAGTTTGTGTGTAATGGCCATTATGCGTAACATATTCCCAAGTAATAAGAAATTAAATTCAAGAACTTCATAAAAAGAATATGATAAAATTCTTGAAAAAGTAAAGAAAGTCCGAATAAAGAGCTCATTATAGATCTGATCAACTGAACACTTACAAGCAGCGTACAGTGTATTTATAACATTTTATTTCGCGAAGTACTAATCCAGCGCAATAATACCTCAATATATTATCAGTATTATACAAATGTGGTACTAGAATGTTTGCCCCAGACTGATTATATAAAGATATACCGTTGCAGGTAGTAGCCTAGTTTGCAAACAGTTCACTTCACATGTGTCTTGGATAAGTTTTATGCTACACATGTTTCAGTACAAAAAGTGATTGGTGACATTTTCTAGTAGATTTCTTTGCTCGAATAGTTTTTTTCTGTAGATTATCGCAATTATTCTTATCGTTGGAACGTTAGTCACTTACATCACATCTTAAATGGTTAAGAAATGTTTGCTGTGCACAAGACGCATCTGTGAATTTAAATATTAAAATAATACCGTATTTACCCTAAGTATTGGTTCACTTAAAAATAATTAACATTTTTATTGTTCCAATATTAAGGGACAATCAAAAATAATTCTTAAAATTGTGTCCCAACATTTAGGGCAATATATGATACAATCTATTTGCATTTAACTACGTATTGAACCAATTAATTATTTTTATTTCTTTGGGATACTAATTGCTAACTAAAATATAATAAATATTTAATTGTAAATAATAAGAAGGAATATTTTAGGTGACTGATGTTTACATGATCAATTATTTCTTGCTGGGGACTTAATGGTAATTAATTGAGAAGCTTACTTGAGGATACCATGCTTTAGTAGAGTACACAGTTTTAACCACGTGTCAACTACATGCAAACATACCCCTGATGGTATATATTATGGTGTATAGATAAGCAAGAGCAATATTCCGTGTCACAAGTCGCTATGCAACCAGCGTGGATATTGGATAATATACACAAAACATTATAAAACATTCTAAAACAAAAATAATAGTCCGTTGTAGTTGAGATTATTAATTATTATTTAAACAAACACTCAAACCTTTGGTATCATGCTGAATTGAAACTAGTAATCTTTACCAACCGTACATATATAACAAGAGGGTACCACAAGGCCATAAGTCGCTCACCTGGTCGGCTAAGGAACTAAACACAAAAGGCAATAAATTTGGCCTCAGGATTGTTCACAAGCTTTTTCAATTTGGCTTGGTGACCTAATGTTTGACCCCATGTGACCTGGTTTCGAACTTGTCCCAGATATGATTGAGCGAATGTTTGAAACAAGTTTCGTGATGATTGGCCTATAAGTGTGGTCTTTAGGGTGTTCCCTAGCTTTTTGTTAATGTGGCCTTAAGACCTTGATTTTGACCCAACGTTGTCCAGTTTTTAACTTGTCTGAGATATCTTTGGGGCAAATTTTCTGAGCAAGTTTCATGACGATATGAAATTAAATGTGGCCTCTAGAGTGTTGAAATGCTTTTCAAATATAGCCATATAAGGAAAACTGCCCCGCCCCCCGCGGCCTTGTTATTCAACAGAGCGGAACAATTATCAAACTCGCCCGGTATATCATAAGAACAATTGTTCTGAGCAAGTTTCATGTTGATTGGGCAAACGACTAACGACTAACGACAGACGACGGACGATGACGACGGACAAAATGGGATCGTAAAAGCTCACGTGGGCTAAAAAGTGTTTTGTGACATTGTCTGCTGGTTTTCATTGCGTGAAATTTAAAAATATTTCTATGTATACGATTCAGAGTATTATTGGTGAGTGTTATTTTACAGTCAATTCCTTGTATGAGTTTGTAATAGCTAATCGATATATCAGAGTTTACATATGTATTTGACGTCCAATTTGCATCATTAAGTTTCCATGTTATTTGAAATTAAAACACATACTTGATATAAAGGCGGAGAAATATATTGTAAAGATTCCCGAAAAGTAAAAAAATTCACGTTTAAGAGTTAATTATGGATCTGCAACTGAAACTCTTAAAAGCAGCGTAAAGTGAAATCTAACATTAAAATATTACTTTGATGTTGCGAGGCCCTAATGTAGTGCAACTATACTTTAGTATATCCTCGGTATTTTATAAATGTGATTAAATGTTCGCCACCGATTGTCTATATAAAAATATACCGTTGTAGCTGTGGAGTTAGAGGAACCTTATAACCCAAATCTAGAACGTGATTTCGAATTCAAGCTAAACTGAAGGCAGATAGTATCATAGCTTGCAAACTTTTCTGTTTCCATGTGTCTGGGATTAGTTTCATATACAAATTGTGTAGCAGTACTCGTACTATGAGTATCGTCATAAAATATTAAATCATAACATTTTAATATATATATTAAATTCAAAGGCTTATTGTGTGTTTCAAGATAAAACAGTGTTTGGTGACATTTTCTAGTGTTTTTTGTTGCTCCAAATGTATTTATTTAGTTTATCAATGTAAAACCAATACTTGTTATCGTCTGTACGTTATAAACATCACGTCTTATTTGCTAAATTTATGATTTAGAGTGCAGAAGGCGCATCTGTAAATGAAAATGACATACAAACATGTGTTTATTAATACTGTAAAACAGGAGTTGGTGCTATAATTTGTGTTTTAATGAAATGTCACTAATATCGTACCGCTTATTCTTGTTAATATGAAAATGGATACAAAATGTTAAATTGATATAGTAATTAAATCTAGATAAAGTGCGAAATTGGTACAAACGGATTGCCTGTTAATTATGTTTATCCTTAGCGTGAATTAATTAATCCTTAACACACAGTATTTCTTGTTATATTTCATGTTCAGTGATCGACAACTGTTGTTAATTGTTGGAACTCGATGTATAAAGAAGAATAAAGTCGTTTAAAATGTATATTATTGTTTCAGATGTTAAGTGTGTGTTTAAAAACAATACAAAAACAACAGTAGTTGGTGACATTTACTACAGTGACTGGCTTTCGTTGGTCAAACTTTTATTTTCTCTAGTTTATCTTAAATGTTAAAGCAATTAGTACCGATAGAACGATTTATATTTAGATCTCATCTTAATTGGTTGAATTCAGGATATTGTGTGCAAAGAGCATATATGTTAATAATACTGATATATAGCATGAGTTTATTTTTACTTTAGAACAGTAGTCGGTGCTATAAGTTGTGTTGTGTTGAAACGCCACTTGTCTCACAGTTTATCCTTTTATGAAACTCAAACATTGCTATGCTAATCAAATTTAGAGCACACGTGAGTTTGGTACTAAAGCTTGGCTGTTAATAATTCGGATCTATTACGTGGGTTTATTAATCCTTTTAATGGTGTTTGGTGCTATATTTTTGGTTAAATGGTCACCAAAATGTTGATAAAATGTAGTGTTTTATTGAAATTATATATTGGTTTCATGGTTCAGTGTTACCTCCTTCAACGCTGGGTAACCTTATCCTGTTTAAATGTCGAAATATTAAGTCTTTATATTGAACAATGCAACAATTATCCCATTTTAAAAACCGAAACAAATATTATGTTGTACTTATAGCTGAAGGTATAATTATAATATCCTAGTTTGCAAACATTTTTTTTTCACATTTGTCTTGGATAAGTTTCATATATACATGTTGTAGCAGTACTTATACTGTGAGTTTTGCCAAAAATCATTAAGTACTAACATTTCGTATGTATATGATTTTATGTGCATTGGTGTTTCATTAAAAGGGTGCCTGGTGAAAATTTCTAGTGGTTTTCGGTGCTTAAATTGTATTTTCGGAGGGTTATCTTAATGTGAAAGTTATAATTCTATTCGTTGGTACGTAATTCACTAAAATCATGAATGGTTAAGAAAGGTTTGATTGTGCAAAAGATGCACCTGTAAATTAAAATAATATATAACATGAGTTAATCATTACTTTAAAACAGTATTTGGTGCTAGAATTGGTGATTAATAAAATATAAATAAAAGTACCGCTTATTCTTGTAAGGAAATCGATAAAAAAAATGTTAAGTTGATATGCAAATTAAATCCAGATCACGGGTGAATTTGGTTTAAATGCCTTGGCTATCAAAGCTTCGAATAGGTATAGTATGTTTTGTACTTAATATTTGTATTTGAATTGTTTTAATGTGTTGATAAAATGGATTGTTTTATTTAAAACATTTATTGATTTTCTGGATCGTTGTTATTTCTTTGAACTCATGATTACTTTAACATATTGTTAAATGTGAACATATTAAATATCTTTATGGATGGCCCTATGTTGCTCACCTGAGTTAAAAGGGATCATAATGGCTTATAACAAGAGGGCAAAATGGACCTTAAGCACTTACCTGAGTATTAAGATCAGGACCGCGCAGTTTCAGGAGCTCTATAAATTATGTGATCCCCAGGGCGTGGCCAATTTTTACCAAAGGGGCATAATTTGAACACTATTTGTAGAGGAGTAATATAAAATGTTTCACGCCGAATACGAAAACTCAGGAACTTGCGGTTTCAGAGGGGATTTTTAAAGCCCAATTTCCATAAAAGTCTATAGAAGCCATGTGAACCTGGAGCATGGCTTCTTGTTAGCCCAGGTGCATAATTTGAACTCTCTTTGAAGAGGACCATTATACAATGTCTCACACTAAATATAATTAAGCCTCTGCGCCTTGCGCCTTCAGAGGAAAATACCCCAAAGACAATATGACCCGAGAGCGAGGCAAATTTTACCCCAAGGACATAATGTTAAGAATCTTTGTAGAGGACCAATATGCAATGTTACATACCATTTACAAACCCTCTAGGCCTTGAGGTTTCGGAGAACAAAATTGTTAAAGTCATTTTGTCATTTAAGTATTATATAAACCAAGTGACCCCCGTAGCGTGGCCACTTTTTACCCCAGGAAAATTATTTGAACAGCTTCTGCAGAGGACCATTACGCAATGTTACACACCAAATACGAACCCTCTGGGGATTGCAGTTTGAGAGGGGAAGAAATTAAAAATCCACTTGCCATATAAGCCTATAGAAACAATGTCACCCTTAGTAAGTGGCCAGTTTTGACCCCAGATGCATAATTTGAACATTCTTTGAAGAGGATCACTATACAACGTTACATACCAAATACACGAGGTCTGGGCCTTGCAGTTTCAAAGGAGACGATTTTAAAAGTAATTTTGCATTTATGTATTCATAAGCCGTATAACCGCCAGGGGTGGCCACCTTTTACCCCATGGACATAATTTTAACAATTTTTGTACAGAACCACTATACAATGTTACCTCAGGGCCTTGCTTTTTCAGAGCAGAATATGTTTGAAGCCCACTTGCTATGAAAGTCTTAAGAAAACATATGAGCCCCCAGGGCGTGGCCTCTGAAACTGAAGGTTTCATATGTGGTATGTAACCTTGTATAGTAGTCGTCTACAAGGATTGTTCAAATTATGCCATTGGGGTCAGACCTACCCACGCTTCGGGGGGGGGGGGGGACTTTAAAAACCTTCACCTCTGAAACCGCAAGGCAAGGCCCAGATATTGACTATTTCGTGCACTTGCCATATCAGTCTGTATAACGAATGCGTTGACAGGTTTGACCCCAGGGGACAAATTTGCATTTTTAATTTGGCTTGATGACCTCGTTTTTGACCCCATGTGGCCTGGTTTCGAACTTGTATCAAGTATCATTGAGACAAATGTTTTAAACAAGTTTCGTGATGATTGGCCTCTAAGTGTGGTCTTTGGAGTGTTACCTATCTTTTTGTTAATGTGGCCTAAGACCTAGTTTTCTACCCAACGTGGTCCAGTTTTTAACTTGTCTGAGACAGCGAATGGAAACTAAAATATCCTTTTAAAATGTTATATTTTTAATCAAATTGAAAATATGCGCATGTCCTATTAGTAGGGATTAATTAGTTCCGAAGATCTTGCTCGGAAACGAAACACATGTTCAAAACAAGAACTTAGCGGGACCTGCATTTAAACGCGCATAACGTCTTTATTACTCATAGAAATACGAGGAAGTGAGCGATTGTCATGTTCAAAATAAAGATACAAAATCGAAAAATAAAAATAAATGACCGAACGACTCACTATGGCAGTTTAATTTGATTCTCATTTATGATTATACATGCATGCACAATGTTTTTGTTTGTGACATGTGTTTTGCAACAAAATGTGTCTACATGTTACAGTACTAAAGACGCTTATATTTTAGGAAGCTTAAAATATTAAAAATTATTGCCTTTGTTCCATCTGCGTTAAACACATTGTATTAATAATCATATTTAATAATAACTAAAATCAGTGTAAAGCGCCATGTTTCGTTTCTGGCAGATTATTTATTATACGATTATTACGATGCTCAACTTTTAGTCATTAGTTGCCTACGTCACTTTGGTTATTTTTTTATATATATTAAGTTGCTGCGTGAATTAAAGTGATCTTTCTTATTAACGGGTTTTAAATAACCCATTAAAACAGTGTTTAGTCCTATTATCAGATATATTTTGACAGCACATGGCATGTACGTTTTTGCAACTGAATTTGAAGTGTGTTATAGCACATATTATCTCTGATTAAATGTTGTTGTTCTGTGTTTAAAATACGCGCGTGCCTTTATTTCTTTGTGTCTGTCCTACGGCGCCATTACGGTCACCGTGCGACTGTGAATTACTGTTAATGTCGATGCACGACCAATGCATAGTAATTGTACGATCACCGCAAGTTGTATGCACGGTCACAGCAAGATAGCAACGGCATTTTGGAAAAACACGAAAATCAATATTTTTTAATAAAAATCCGGCATATATTGGTGCCATTTCCGACTTTTAATTTGACATGTATATCAGAAAGATGCTATGGGTAAATTTTCAAATTTGTTTAATGTAGACAATTGTGTATTATATATTTTTATAACGTAATATAATTTACATTGTTGCGTGAGATTACTTTTATAGACAAGTCCTTTAAGAGTTAATTGCGTGTCGCTAAAATTAGAAATTGACTGCGTTCTTAAGCTACGTAAACATCGCCATAATACTGCAGTTTAATCACCTTCAGGTATATATTTGTGCAGATAGAGGGGGCCGTTCAAAACATCGCTCTGTTAGTGTCTGTATACATTCACAATCAAGACATTAACATTTTTGTTCTAAAGGCAATGGTGCACGTTTAATTGACATGAATATTTAAACTGAAGCTGGACAAAAACTGTATACACTTTGTGTTGGACGTTTTCGAATGACTTAAATTGTCGATATAAGTCCGAAAGAAAGGTCTTTGGGATAATACTCGTTTTTCAAAAATAAATAAATATATACAGAATACACGTAACCAAGGTTGGTATTTTACATAGTTTAGGTTTATAAATGTGTCACGATAAATGCACAGTCAATGAAAAACAGTGTCGTGCATGCGATTTTTTAACCTGTTAAAGAAAAATGCGTTTTTAATATATGTCAATGGTTTCATATTCGGATCTAAATGTTCAATATGTTTTATAACATATGATGTAGGTCATATATGGTTAAAATTCAACTCAATGAGGTAGATAATATAATACGTAGGTAGTTGTTTTGTTTAAAATATTTTTGTCGGCTAAAACAGACTTAGACCCACTTTTATCTTTTCCGAAGACAATCCAACAAATATGGAATGACCCTCAAATGCATTTACTGCGGAGAATTACTTCCGATTTATATCGGTCGTTTACCAACTTGGACTTAAATGGGATAATTATATATCCTAAATATTTGTAATAGAAGTCAATACCCCCATAAATGGCGATGGATGGTAATACACGAGAAAATACCCTTAACCTTTAGCAGGAGAGAGTTCAGATATATTCGGGGTTTCCAAGTGTATTTTTAAATTCATCGCGCAATAGCCCTTAATGCTGCTTTTCAACACACATATGAACATATAGATTTTATATCGTAAAATTTTCTTGTTTAAATAAATAAATATTAATATACTTCAATATTAATAATCACAATGTTCTCTAGATTGACTTTAACAAAAAATACCGGTAAACGTCTTCGTTTTAAAGAAAAAAACAAACGGTTGTAAAAGGTACTATGGTACCATCTGATGTACATCGACCAAACGCGGCAAAATCCGGCACTGGTACCGTTCCAAGTGCCGTAGACAAAACTATATATATATATATATATATATATATATATATATATATATATATATATATATATATATAATATATACTCGTCTATATGTATGAATACCTAATTGCCATTATCGAAGTTATCGGTCCTGATTAAGAGTTTGCATATACTAGTATGAACAACAACGCAATAATTATTAATCAGACAGTTAAAACTAAGCACTGACGCAAACCATTGCACAAGCCAATGTGTAATGCTGTTGCTATGAAAGGAGAAGGAGCTGCAATGGAGCACCTCTGCTGGCTAGTGAACGCTACTTACGTGGCACAGTAGACACGCGGATACGTCATATACAAGCTATAGTGTTAGTTTAGTATCTCTTTCTCATTAACCGGCAAAGTGCAACATTGCGCTTCATATGCTTTCTTTTAAAACAATAACAAAAGCTAAGCTGACGCCAACATTAAGATATGTGTGAATGACTTTACAACACGACCGACCAGGAGATCCCAAAAGAAGGGCAAGCAGATGGAGTCGTGGACAGACGAACAGACGATTAACTACGCCGTCAACATTATCATGACGGACCAGAAGACATTTGCTGAAATCTTCTTCGACATTCGAATCTCTCTATGTCACCAGTTTAGCAATATAAAATTGTGAGAATCGATGATTTAATGATACTTTAGAAATTGCTATAAAAACTTATGTTTTGTACCCTTTTATAATCAATCAAAGATATAAATGTTATTATGTATTGTGTCTGAAGTGACTGCAAGGCAACAGTATAGAATTGTAAAGAATAATATAGGATTTTTTTTGGCAAAATCAATCAAATGTATAAATGAGGCGTGGGAAACCCGGACTTAATGCATGCGCGTAAAGTGTCGTCCCGGATTAGCCCGTGCAGTCCGCCTAGGCTAATCTGGGACCGCACTTTCTGCCTATAGTAGATTTATGTTTAGAAGAGACTTCCTTGAAACAGAAAATACCATAAAAGCGGACATCGTCGTCCTGGATAAGCGTTTGCGGACTTCACAGGCTAATCCGGGAAGACACTTTGTGCATATAATTAAGCCCGGGATTCCCACGACACGCCTCAAATGTTTTACAATAATATTATGTCTGAAATGAATGCTATGCTACTAAATAGCAATGTACGAATAGCTGCACTGTATGTCTGGTTGTTGCCTGCTGCAGGTTCGCCGTTTGGAACTGTCAGACCGGGGAGACCTACGTGAAGCCAGTCACCACGATGGAGGCCATGAACAAAATGGACGACGTCTGTCAGAAGAACTAGCTGAACTTCACCTATATATGTGTGCTTGATTGGCATGCATCGTATATCAGACTTAATACTCAAACAGAACGCCACGTGGCGGAAGACTTTTAAAGTACTGTTTATTTACCATACACATTACATGACGAACATCATGCATGTATATCCAAACAATGTAGAAAATAATAATTACTACATATGTATACATGTACAATTGTATCTAGATTATTGTCTTTTGCCTATCAGAAGAAAAAAAATATACAAAAACCTTGAATAAAATTAATTTTACTTACACTTCAGTATGAATTGTTAATGCCTATGAACCTAAACATATTTCCATTACATCTTGCTTTCTAAAACAAACGCATTGTGAAAGTCAATATGCGTACATGTGATTTGATGTGAAGCGAGTGATTTGTAACACGTCGATTAGATGAATAAAAGTTTCAGTTTCGACAAGTCACGACAAGTGTAAAGCACCATATTAGTCACCGAGGATATTTCAATGAAATGTATTGACAAACCATTATAATTATTTACATTAAGGGTTGATGTTGATCCCAATACATCTTTGTCGATGAAAAAAGCATGTTATTTGTGAATGTTACTCTAACATGCTTTCGAATTACTCATTTACTTATTTTTAATTCAAATTGACATTTAACAGAAATTTAGGAACAGTCTATTAATTTACGTCGATGTTTCAAGATACAATACGCCCATAACAATCTGTGAGATAAGGTTTTCTTTTAATATTATGTAAACTATATTCAAAAGACATTATGAAGTGTTGAAAAGAGAACAGTAAGAATTGATATTTTTAGGGATGTCAACGAATATCCGGATAACCGGTTATCCGGTGACTATGTTAATATCCGGTTACCAAGTTAGTAACCGAATATTCGTATAAAAATTGAAAATCCGATTTTTCTCGTTTTTTAAGGCATACAAACGCCTTTCTTGCATGTATATTATTAACACAACACAGCTATAGGCGTCTACAGGTCTCCACCTCGTACTACGGACGTGTCATAAACACACCCCTCGGTCGGAATACGATTATCATAAAACAACAGCTGGTGCATTCACACCACACTAACTTTGACAGGTCTATGAAACAAACAAGATGTCACAATCGATAATGCCAATTAGGTGCGTCCCTCTTGATCAGAGATGGTTTTCTGCCAGTTAACATTGCCAATTAAAATAAAATATATAGTAACATTGATCCATCCTTGTTTTTGTGTCTATGTGTATTTGATTAGCACATTGCGTGTTTTACTCAAACATCGCAATTTACGGGTTTACCATACACCAGTCAGCCGTAACACCTACTTACCTTTACGCAAATCAACAGTTTAATTGGGGTACTTTAATTGAAGGGCATAACAACATTGCACGCTACACAAAACAACAAAACGCCCAATTTACGAACAGAAATCGACGTAGTTTGTTACATGTACTTTTTTTTTCAATAATGAAATATAGAAGTATCGTCTAGATGTGAACTTAATTTTGCAACTTTAACATGTGCCAGATTCCGGCCACCAATGCCGATCTATACGGTTATCCGGATAGTATCCGGATATTACATACGAATAACCGGATACCAATCTTGGTAGCCGTTGACATCCCAAATATTTTTATTAAAGGAAACAAACAAAATATCTATATATATATATGTATATATATATACATACAAGTAAACATGTAAACAACTACTGTACGTGCATCCATGCACGTATAACAAGCATGTATGATCTTGTATTTACGGCAAAAGATCAACTTGCCTACAAAACGAGGTATGGCATCGCTGACGTAACACACAGGAAACTTAAACACTTACTAGCATTGCTGTGTTCAAATGTGGGGTACCCATTCCGCGCACCATACTATCTAACGAATATCTGAAAACATGCAATTGTTTTAGAGTACACCTTTATATGTGTGCTATTTTCAAAGAAAGAAACAGATAACATGCGATACGGACTATCAAGCGTTGACTAAGTCAAGCATTGTATTGTGTTTATACACGATTGCCACTTGTCCGCCTCATTTTGAGAATGTCACTGTGTGTCATATTAGAAACTGACTTCACTTTCATTGCCGAAAAGACACCCGGTCCTGTATGCAACAGCGTCGTTTCCACATGAGGTATGTTGTCAACGCTGGCACTACGAAGGCTGTGTGTGCGCTGTTGCCTGGTTTCGTCATTGCCGGTGGTCTCTGGGGGCTGGTTGGGCAGCTCCTCCTCCTCCTCCAGATCGTCCTGCTTCTTGGTATGCAGTGGGACAGCAACGTGTGGCATAGCTTGTGTCTCTGACATGCACAGGTAGTGGGTGGATTTCCATTTATTGTAGCTGTATTGCAAACCCTTGGATACGTGCTGATTTGATTTCAGCGTGTCGTGTATCAGTTTAGAAAACCTGGCCTCAACACAATGAATCTGGCGATTGATTTCTGTGCAAAACCATCGCTGATAGCTTCGATACAACTTCGTTTTCTTTTCATAATCCAGAGCGTAATCCCGATGTTTTTTAAACAACTGTCTCTTCCTTGGATTCGCTTTGAATGACTCAAACCTGGCGTCGTTGGTGAACTCGTATGCACTGAACTGCCCCTGGAGCCACTTGTGACAATCCTGGTACTCGGGGTCCTCGACAGTCTGAAACAAGGATAAGGCCCAATCTTAGATACTTAGATGTAATACTTTGAGCAGAATAGTGCTACTTTTCAGGAACTTTACAGAACATTTAGTGTTTGAAAATGAGATAATTAAAATACATATAAAACACATAATTACACAAGGAAATAGTCTTGCTACATCAGTAAATTAATATAAGTTTTTAAAAAAAGCATCTTCTATAGTGGTCACATCGATAATTTCTTGCATTATTTTGTCATAGGATGACGTATGGAAAATATCATAACATTATTTGTCAGGACACCTGTGTAAAATCTCCACACTATTCGTTGAAATGAACCGTTATATAAGTACAGCTGTTTTCCAGACTAACATGAATACATATATACAAGTAGTAGTAGTAGTAGTAGTAGTAGTAGTAGTAGTAGTAGTAGTAGTAGTAGTAGTAGTAGTAGTAGTAGTAGTAGTAGTAGTAGTAGTAGTAATAGTAGAAGTAGTAGTAGTGGTAGTAGTAGTAGTAGTAGTAGTAGTAGTAGTAGTAGTAGTAGTAGTAGTAGTAGTAGTAGTAATAGTAGTAGTAGTAGTAGTAGTAGTAGTAGTAGTTGTAGTAGTAGTAGTAGTAGTAGTAGTAGTAGTAGTAGTAGAAGTAGTAGTAGGAGTAGTAGTACCTTTCTATTGCCTATATCCCATTCCCAAGTCTTTTGTCGTTTTAATAGCGTTGGCATTGTAACAAAGAAAAATGCGCTTTTAAATAAAGACAGTATAAGTCATTTTATGTATCTACGCTGCCAAAATTAATTAAGAACGCACTTTGAAAAGAAGTCAAAACGATTATATAATGTTGTATATTATAAAATTTTAATTGCAAGGAACACCAATTAGTAACTGCATTTAAAATAAAAATTTCAGTAGTTTATTCTTAATAGTCCAATGGCTCGACTTTAAATGCGCCAAAAACAAATACTATTACCGTATACTTTAAATCAATTATGGAATCAATGTTTTCTTAAATTGAAAAGAAATTGGGCATTAGCGTTACAAATACATAAACTAACATTTTATAAACAATACTTGAACCATGTCTCAATGTTATTGAAGACTTTGATGAATGCGTGTTCACTGACACTTGACCTTCTGTGTAAGAATTCCGAATGGGTAACGTCATAGATAGCAATAATGAATGTAATGAAGTAAACAAAAACAATTGACTGTTGGCTTGTTTATCAGTTTATATAGGCGGCGACGAAAACTGTTCGTACGATCGACGATATGACACAACAAACGGCAATGGGAAGGATTATTGGTCTGCAGTTATTAAGGACATTTCAATTAATTATTTATATATACTACTTTAAAATCTTAGATAATAGCGAATATGTTAGAATCTCAGGTCAACCCTGAATACGCTGGACACTTTTAAAAGGAGTACTTCTTTCTATACCAAATTTAACACACGCACACACGCGCACGCACACACGCACGCACACACACACACACAAATAGTCAGTCACGTGGAACAAATGGCGAATAATTTGAAGTGATTGAAAACTGTATCAATAAAACCTTCACAGAGCGCACCGCAAGATCATGTTCTATTAAGTGGTATTTACGCAAAGGGACATAACACTAATTCTATTGGGAAAACACATAGAAATATGCCTGTGATGATACTTAGTATGTATGGTAAGTTATTTGAATAAACGACCCCTTTACCAACAATGAATTAGTTTAATTTCTTCTAACCGCACTGTATCGCTCCTTACACATCGAATTGTTTTATTCGAGGTATGATTGTTATATATAGCCTTATTGATTCTCACAACGAAATATGATTGACCTGTATACATACGCATTTCAATAGCAAATAACCGATAATTTCAGTATTCGTTATAAATTTCGCATACGAATCGATCAAATAAAGAGATATAGAAAATTTTCTGCATAAAAAAGACTGCTTTTCCAATAGTAGTGATGTGCTATATAGAGTACGTTGTACAATGTATCTACAGTAATTTGGAAATGAAGTCCATTATTGTCATTTTATTAGGGATGGGACCGAATACTGAATCCAATATTCGAAAATTCGTTTTAGGTATTCGAATATATTCGAATATTCATTTTGTAAATACTACTATATACTACTATATACGGCACTCTGTCCGAATATTTACCTTTCCGAAATCTGTATACTACGTGTACGTAGTTGTATTACCTTGTTTCATTGGTAAATGAGCGATGTAACTTTGTGAGTGTTTGATAAATATAAAGAAATGTAAGATATTGTTAAATGTATTGTTAATTAATTTGTTAATCGTTCCTTTTTTCAGAACCATGAAGCTTGTATCTGCTGTGCAGATTACACGTTTCCTGGGTTTTGTCTAATGACCGCGTAAAGTACTTCCCAGCACGTGATGGTGGCATTGTTTATTAATAAAGACTCTTGTATAATATATGGTGTTGATATAATGGAGAATAATTTACAAGTGACGTATATGAAGATTGACCAGATCATGCTAATTTTGTTAAAGAAATTGATTGGCTGATAATGGATTCATTTTGATTGGTTTACTTAGAGAGTAATTGTAATTTACTGTAAACAAGTTAACCGTATAGATGTCACTTAAGGATAATAAACTACAATGTTCGCCTTGTGCAAACTGTGAAACCGTTATCACAACATGGCACAGTTTTGTTATTTGTGGATACAATGCGTCTAAAAACGTTAGACTGCCCCCGCCCACCTGCTAGGCAGGAAATACGACTGGAATTCATGTTAACTTTCCAATCGAACTGGAAAAACACATGACTTTAAACACAAATTTGTTCTTCAAATAAATGTGAAAATCGAATATTCGTATTCGTTTTTTTATATTCGAATATTATCCAATATTCGAATATTCGAGTATTCGGTCCCATCCCTGCTTTTTATTAACATGATACCATTTTACAACACGTTTTATGATAATCATTTTATCAAGTCGAAATAAAATACACATCTAACTCAACTTCTGTGTTGTTCTCAACGCAAGGGATAACAAAATCATTTATAGTTTTCAGAGTTTATTGCGAGATTATACATTAAATTAATATGCTGCTTAAGAACGGACACTGCAGTTTTACGTTCCACATAAACTATGAATAACAATTACATTTATAGGAAGTGGCGTAAATGGCCGCGGTTGTGACGTAAAATCCTGTCAGTCATTGTAAGTGAGTTTTGTTTAGTTATTAGACTCTTACTAAAGGTTTACGTATCCAAACCCACGCAGGGTCAGACACCGGCAATACAACAGACATAGAAACTGCTGAAAACATTCAGCAACACTTGTAAATAAACCAACCCTGACACATGGTATGTCTGGATACTTCCCACTACCAGACAGCCAAGCAGGGGTGGTATTTAACCTTCACCTTGTTCAATCAACATACACATAACACAAACATACACATAACACAAGCAAACCATGCAAACGTGGACTGTTATTTAACTAAATGCTCTGACATCAAGATATTTAATCAATGCAACGTCCAAATCGTACGCAATGGAGATCTCATGTACGCCGAAATGGGTTGCAGCGAGTGTAAAAAATGATTAAACTGACAGAATTTTACGCCACAATAAATTGAATGTATCCCCAAAATTCTGTCTACGAAAGGATTGACAGTGGAGATGTGAAACGTGTAGAGCAATGGGTTTTTATGTAGTAGGATGTTTGGCCAATACGTCCCGCAGTACGTCTAGTAGGATGTTGGCCAATACGTCCGGCAGTGCGTCTAGTAGGATGTTGGCCAATACGTCCCGCAGTGCGTCTAGTAGGATGTTTGGCCAATACGTCCCGCAGTGCGTCTAGTAGGATGTTTGGCCAATACGTCCCGCAGTGCGTCTAGTAGGATATTTGGCCAATACGTCCCGCAGTGCGTCTAGTAGGATGTTTGGCCAATACGTCCCGCAGTGCGTCTAGTTAGATGTTTGGCCAATACGTCCCGCAATACGTCTAGTAAGATTTTTGGCCAATACGTCCCGCAGTGCGTCTAGTAGGATGTTTGGCCAATACGTCCCGCAGTGCGTCTAGTAGGATGTTTGGCCAATACGTCCCGCAGTGCGTCTAGTAGGATGTTTGGCCAATACATCCCGCAGTGCGACTAAATAAAATTCAAGGCCGACGTCCGATATATGCAGGCCGTCTGTGCGAAAGAAACCAGGTGTTTCGGACGTAATATCTATCGTAACAATGTCATGGGGGCCGATGGAGCGTACCCAACTTTTTCCGTAGCGATTAACGCGTTTCCGTTTGTTCTCAATTGCCTTATGCGTATAACCGTTGCCCCAATTCAGACCACCCAACATGTTTAACCAAATGAGTATAGTTGATGGGAACGCCTACCTTGAATAAATAATTTCATTTGAAATGTTGCGGCAAAGATCTGTCGATAAAGAGCTGGTTAAATCATTCCCACCATAATGCAGTACGATTATCCGTGGAGGTGTGCACAGGAGGACTTCAGCTTCGATTGACTTCCGAAACGTCGCCCACCGCAGACCGCTGATTTCCCACCAGGCAATAGAGCATGGTAGGCCCAAATTCGCCATACCTCGATGTTTGGCACGCTCCCCAACCCACCGCGGGATAGAATCTCCGAGGCTCCATACATCTGTATAAACCAAAATGTAATGCTTCTTAAATATTTGACGACAAGTTATAAAATGTCGACTGACCTTGTTGACCTTAAAAAGAGAGTGATACAGAAATTGTTTTAAAACTGAAAGAAATTTATATTCTAAACCTACTGGTGGACAGTTAAAATTAAAGTATATGCGAATATAACGTTTGTATGAATCTGATGTCCATCGCCCTAATGCCATTATCGCCGACGAAGAAAACCCCTTGATAGCTAGATCGGTTGCCCTGCCAATTCTAAAACTATGCGACTCATATAAAGAAGTGTCGATGCCACAGCGTAGAAGCCCCTTATTCAAAACTGCCGTCGCTTGTTGCCTAGTAACCACTGAGCCATTGCGATGAGAAAATGCTGCGGCGTGTTTAGGCATTGGAGCAGAATCGAGATATTCAATTGTAGCTTCTACTGGGCAAGGCCTCGGCCTGTTCCATCGGTTATTTAATTATTACGGGTGGACCAGATTGGTTTGTTTTTGACCTACACAGTTGAACATATATGTACCTCCGATCAGGTGAAATAGTAATATCCTCCATGTGTATTTGGTTACACATCTCCGCGTTTCTGGGAGCCACCAGTTCGCTAAATCGGAAAAGACCGAAATATGCCTAAGTGAAAATTGCTGTGAATAGTTTAACTTCGAAACTGTTATAGCAGACGACAGACAGTACAGTTATAGGTTCCGTTAAAATCAAATGTGTAATGGTACGCCTTGGATCTTTTCTAGTCGCCCTGGCCTGATTTAGTCTGTGACAACCTTCAAGTAGCTTTTGGACAACAAAATAGGACATAATATCTAGGAAACCTCGTAATTTGGGAAAGTAATTAACACCCGATATGTATGTTCTTATTGTAGACGGTGCACATGAATCATTGAAACAAAATGAAACAAACAGTACTATCTGTCTTTCGGGTATTGGCCATTCTTCATGGAAACCGTATTGTTTTCGGAAATGCGTGAAAGCATTCAAGCCATTTTCGTACATAATTAAGATGCTGGCAGCATCTGCATGTCGAAAAGTTTTCTTGCCCCACTGTGAAGACTTTCCACAGGTGGGGTGGGAATATCCGAGGGATCGCTTCCGCTTCCGGTGCGAGGCGTCTGAAGCGGTCCAACTGAAAGCGCGAGAGAGCATCACAGACAGAGTTGTCGACCCCTGGTACATGCCGGCCGCGGACAACTATATTGTGTTGTAAGCATAACATAGTAAGTGCACGTACTATAGCCATGACACGCTCTGATTTAGATGTCATTGAATTTTAATATATGGACTACCGCTAAATTGCCACTAATTGTTTACTAAACTTGGTCCCAAAATGTAAATTGCAACAATAAGAGGAAATATTTCAAGTACGGTTATGTCTTTTGTAATTTCCTGCTTGTGCCAGTCGGTATGCCATTCAGCCGCTAACCATTGCCCTCTAAAATATGCACAAAACCACGTTCTCGCCCGCCTGCGCTGTCAGTATAAATTTGTGCATCAAAGTTTGAAACCCAAAGCCTGTTATGAAAAACGGACACACTATTGAAATGTTCAAAGAACCAAAGCCACATTTTAAAATCCTGTATAATTGTTTTTGAAGTTCGCACAAAGTGCAGATTACTATTGTAGCCACAGATAACGTTGATTAAACGACGGCAAAATGGCCTTCCCATTGGGATTGCCCGGCAACAAAAATTCAATCAACCGACCAGGGACTGAACATTTTTTACTCGTGTGTTTTTTTTCGAGTATAACCTTAATTTTTTGAATTACTTCGGAAACCTTCGAGGCTGAAATGAGCACAACCATATCTTGAGAATCTAGCTCAAGTCCTAGAAAGACAAATATATTGGTCGGACCTTCAGTTTTATCTGTCGCTAATGGTACATTTAGGATTTCCATTGTGTTTGAAAACGTCCGCATAAGCTCTGAACACGAGTTTTTGCACGTATCACCCCCAAGAAAGTCGTCTTAATAATGAATAAGCAGGCCCTATGCGGACAATGCTTTCACACATTCTTCCAGGAATGTCGCGAAACGTTCGAAAGTTGAACAGCTTATTGATGCGCCAAATGGCAGTGTTTTATCGAAATAAAACTGATCCTGAAATTGAAAACCAAACAAAGGGATGTCTTCCGTTCGCACTGGAATAAGTTTGAATGCATTTTTAATATCCATCTTAAAAAGGTAACAATGTTTTCCTAGAATTTGCATCATTTCTATGGCTTTATCAATACTTGTATATTGTACGGAAGCTAGTTTAGGGTCAATGAAATCGTTAATTGAGCTGCCCGCGGATATGAGAGATGGTGTATCATCGGATATGCATTCGGGGTTTTCTTCGGAACTAAACCAATAGGCGAAATGATAAAGTGCGAGAATGGTGGTACCTGAAATGGGCCAGCAACACGCTTAGATTCTACTTCAATATAGATCTTTTCCTGTACCTCTTTAGGCATATATATCGCCGATTTAGGATTTCGCGAAAAACCTGTGGTGCGGGGCTCGCTATTGTGGATGCTAAAGCCGTTTGAAAAGTCATCAAGTTAAAAGTGTTTGTGTGATAAATCTAAATCTACGATATTCAAAACATTTGCCAGTTCTTTGACGTGAACAGGTGACGGAGCTAATTCGTTTGTATTCGTGTTAGAAGAGCTATGGGCGTGCTTGGTGGCCACGTGATGGGAAATAGTCTTGTCTACTGGGAAATGGAGCTCGACAAGTATTTCCTGATTTGTTACACCGTGTGGCCGGATGTGTGTCGCCACACGTGGAGCATGCGAGTGCGAATATACAGTTTTTCCAAAGACATATACCCGAGTTGGAAAACCTGCACGTGAGGTTGGTAGCTTGACGTTTTACTGAAACACCCGGAAGAAGCAAGCAGCGCCACCAGAGATCATTGTTTATGGCAGACCAAGTTGAGGGCGCTCGAGCTTGGCGTAAACGGAATTGTTCATCGTATGTACGCACGCGAATCCCCCTTGTTTTACAGCACACTCGCGAATATTCCACCTGTACTGTAATAACCCTTGTACTGCATTGGGATGCGCCTCGATGTAGATGGACATAAAGATAATAAATGCGTCCGACCAACGTTCTATGGAATGAATTTTATCTTTGTATTCATTAAGGCGCGACTCGAGTCGACCGTCGACGGAGAGGTGAAAAATGGCACCATTGCAATGCTCGGATAGTTCGACCGCACCCTTTAAAAGCAACGCTAGATTTATGTCATCGCCCCTCGCGATTTGTTGTCTCAATGAATCGGGTACATGTGCGGCGACGTTATCGGTGCTCAGTCTGAACAAAGGCTCTGAGTTATGTAAACTTGACTCTGTCGGCATACTACTAACTGCATTTGGTATAAATGAATTAATTTATGACACCAGATTGTTTTATTATTTGTTCGAAATCAATGATCGGTTGTGCACTAACTCAGAGAAACTGCGTTACACCTTTATCCGATTCGGTCAGTCTCGAATCATCCTGGATAGGTCTACCGGGTGCAGGATCTGCTGTCCGCCTTCTTTTCACCCATTTACCCCTGCCCGGCATTTAAACTGGATTTATTTTCCAAGATAACAAACACTTTAAAATTGTCAAGCCTTGGGTTGTTCTGTTCTCGCGAGAAAGAACGATATTTAGATCACGTGGTCTCATGATAGAATTAAATGTGTTCCGAACTGCTTGAATACATACCGCGTCATGTCACCAAGCACCGCCTACGTGATACTAAGAACTATTTCTATGAAAATAATTTTGCATTATTTTTATTCAAAAATAATTGCTAGCATTGCTATTATTAATGTTAACAAAAAAAGAGTAAACTTTACTACTTTGACATGACATCAGTTCATTGGAAATTATCACATCATTATCGGTTTACACAATCAACTACATGTACATAGATACAAATCACCATAAATCCCTTAATGATGTCATTTAAATGTTTCATAAGACTCAATAGAGGGAGTTTTCATTGTGTGACACATATGCACTGCTTACGTTATTCTGTTTGAAAACTTGAAGCTTTTTCCCACGAAACCAAAATCCGCGTTAACAAGGATAAACGTAAACATCGAATTCTGTCTTAAATGAGCTTAATCCTCTAACTGAGCGGAATCTTAATTTCATTTTTAAATGACTTTTTGTCTGTGTTGAATAGCATGGCACATATCAGACAGCAAATGTATGCAGACAGCAGTTCATGATTATGTGCAATATGATGTATTACATTAATATATTTTTTAAATCTATTCTATTACATTTGTATTATATTTTGAACAATGATTATGTGCAATATGATGTATTGCATTCGTGTTATATTTTGAACAATGATTATGTGCAATATGATGTATAACATTCGTATTATATTTTGAACAATGATTATGTGCAGTATGATGTATAACATTTGTATTATATTTTGAACAATGATTATGTGCAGTATGATGTATAACATTCGTATTATATTTTGAACAATGATAATGTGCAGTATGATGTATAACATTTGTGTTATATTTTGAACAATGATTATGTGCAGTATGATGTATAACATTCGTATTATATTTTGAACAATGATTATGTGCAATATGATGTATAACATTTGTATTATATTTTGAACAATGATTATGTGCAATATGATGTATAACATTCGTATTATATTTTGAAGAATGATTATGTGCAGTATGATGTATAACATTTGTATTATATTTTGAACAATGATTATGTGCAGTATGATGTATAACATTCGTATAATATTTTGAACAATGATTATGTGCAGTATGATGTATAACATTCGTATTATATTTTGAACAATGATTATGTGCAATATGATGTATAACATCGTATTATATTTTGAACAA
Organism: Congeria kusceri; assembly: GCA_027627225.1. Lineage (NCBI taxonomy): Eukaryota > Metazoa > Mollusca > Bivalvia > Myida > Dreissenidae > Congeria > Congeria kusceri. Next base: position 43,039,332 of record CM051032.1, on the reverse strand, counting down.
TGATTATGTGCAGTATAATGTATAACATTTGTATTATATTTTGAACAATGATTATGTGCTATATGATGTATAACATGTGTATTATATTTTGAACAATGATTATGTGCAGCATGATGTATAACATTCGTATTATATTTTGAACAATGATCATGTGCAATGTGATGTATAACATTCGTATTATATTTTGAACAATGATTATGTGCAGTATGATGTATAACATTTGTATTATATTTTGAACAATGATTATGAGCAGTATGATGTATAACATTCGTATTATATTTTGAAGAATGAGTATGTGCAATATGATGTATAACATTTGTATTATATTTTGAACAATGATTATGTGCAATTTGATGTATAACATTCGTATTATATTTTGAACAATGATTATGTGCAGTATGATGTATAACATTCGTATTATATTTTGAACAATGATTATGTGCAGTATGATGTATAACATTCGTATTATATTTTGAACAATGATTATGTGCAGTATGATGTATAACATTCGTATTATATTTTGAACAATGATTATGTGCAACATGATGTATAACATTCGTATTATATTTTGAACAATGATTATGTGCAGTATGATGTATAACATTTGTATTATATTTTGAACAATCTTTATGTGCAATATGATGTATAACATTTGTATTATATTTTGAACAATGATTATGTGCAGTATGATGTATAACATTCGTATTATATTTTGAACAATGATTATGTGCAATATGATGTATAACATTCGTATTATATTTTGAACAATGATTATGTGCAGTATGATGTATAACATTTGTATCATATTTTGAACAATGATTATGTGCAGTATGATGAATAACATTCGTATTATATTTTGAACAATGATTATGTGCAATATAATGTATAACATTCGTATTATAATTTGAACAATGATTATGTGCAGTATGATGGATAACATTTGTATTATATTTTGAACAATGATTATGTGCAGTATGATGTATAACATTCGTATTATATTTTGAACAATGATTATGTTCAATATGATGTATAACATTTGTATTATATTTTGAACAATGATTATGTGCAATATGATGTATAACATTTGTATTATATTTTGAACAATGATTATGTGCAATATGATGTATAACATTTGTATTATATTTTGAACAATGATTACGTGCAGTATGATGTATAACATTTGTATTATATTTTGAACAATGATTATGTGCAATATGATGTATAACATTCGTATTATATTTTGAACAATGATTATGTGCAGTATGATGTATTACATTCGTATTATATTTTGAAGAATGATTATGTGCAGTATGATGTATTACATTTGTGTTATATTTTGAACAATGATTATGTGCAGTATCATGTATAACATATGTATTATATTTTGAACAATGATCATGTGCAATATGATGTATAACATTTGTATTATATTTTGAACAATGATTATGTGCAATATGATGTATTACATTTGTGTTATATTTTGAACAATGATTATGTGCAGTATGATGTATAACATTCGTATTATATTTTGAAAAATGATTATATGCAATATGATGTATAACATTCGTATTATATTTTGAACAATGATTATGTGCAGTATGATGTATAACATTCGTATTATACTTTGAACAATGATTATGTGCAGTATGATGTATAACATTCGTATTATATTTTGAACAATGATTATGTGCAGTATGATGTATAACATTTGTGTTATATTTTGAACAATGATTATGTGCAGTATGATGTATAACATTCGTATTATATTTTGAACAATGATTATGTGCAGTATGATGTATAACATTTGTATTATATTTTGAACAATGATTATGTGCAGTATGATGTATAACATTTGTATTATATTTTGAAGAATGATTATGTGCAGTATGATGTATAACATTCGTATTATATTTTGAACAATGATTATGTGCAGTATGATGTATAACATTCGTATTATATTTTGAACAATGATTATGTGCAGTATGATGTATAACATTCGTATTATATTTTGAACAATAATTATGTGCAGTATGATGTATAACATTCGTATTATATTTTGAACAATGATTATGTGCAGTATGATGTATAACATTCGTATTATATTTTGAACAATGATTATGTGCAATATGATGTATAACATTCGTATTATATTTTGAACAATGATTATGTGCAATATGATGTATAACATTTGTATTATATTTTGAACAATGATTATGTGCAGTATGATGTATAAATTTTGTATTATATTTTGAACAATGATTATGTGCAGTATGATGTATAACATTTGTATTATATTTTGAACAATGATTATGTGCAGTATGATGTATAAATTTTGTATTCTATTTTGAACAATGATTATGTGCAGTATGATGTATAACATTTGTATTGTATTTTGAACAATGATTATGTGCAGTATGATGTATTACCATTGTATTTTATTTTGAACACGAACACGAGGCTCAGCCTGTTGTGTTAATACGATACCTGATGTTTTGCACATTAGTTTCAAAATCATAGTTCATATACTTCCATCATAAACAGAGTTTGCGAGAACTGTCTCTATCTTATACATTTAAACATTTATCAAAGATGTGTTTTCGTTGAATGTGTTCTTATTATGAAGATACAAATGAGATACGAGAGGTTTTCTTGAATATCCTAAAAATTACTTCCTGCAATTTGACTTACTGTGAAAATTACATTATTTGTTTGATATTAATTCCAATATGTCTTTGTCTGGCTGTTTTTTTTTTGCCATCCATGACAAAAATGTGCAAAGTATTTTTTCCAGTCCGTTATCAGATGCTTTTGTCAAATGTTATGCAAAGTATTTGCTGAACTTTAATACTTGATTTTTCTTGGTTATTTTTGCTGACACACTAAAAATCATGAAAAATATAATGTATTTCAGTTGCCATTGTCACTTCAAAGACTTGCATTGTTGATGGACAACAAAGCTCAGACGTGCGTCAGTGTAAGTTGCATTATTACCATCATCATCGTCAACAACAACAACATCGTCGTCATCATCATCATCATCAGCAGCAGCAGCAGCATCAACATTATCAACAACATTTATTGTTAAAACACATTTTACATAGAAAACATCCATAGTACATGTATAATACTGGCCACCGAAATGACGTGACTGAGATAGACAATCATTATTTGTCATTTCAACATTAATTACAGACAATTTCACCAACAAAGCTGTTAGACTCGTTGGGGGAAGCAGTGAATTAGAAGGAAGAGTGGAGATACAGAAAAATGGTGTGTGGGGAACATCGTGCTTAGGAGGATTTTCAATTGAAGATGCTGACGTGCTTTGCAGAATGTTGCACAGGACTTTAACGTTAGTTTCTAATTTTCATATTTTGTTGTTGAATCACAAACAACGGTATAAACGGTAAGTGAAGTTTTTCTGATAAATGTAATTTCGAACTAGTTATCAAATAGGAATTGTTTTAAGCGTCGGTTTGTTTGCAAAGTAAATTATTGTGAAATTAACTATAGTTTATAATAGTTTATCCAACTTTGCTGAGTAATATTCGCAACGATTTATATGATTATTTAATACTTTTATTTCCTGTTTAACGTCAGTAAAAATTATACATAACCAACCGTCATAATGATTGTATACATGTTAAATTTAATGAAGGAATAGTTTGTTTTTCATTGTTCATGGTAATTCTTATTACGTATAACTAAATTACTATAATGCAACATAAATGATTATACATGTGTATAAAAGTGTTTAAAAGATGACACCGTTGCTTTAATTAATTGCTTAAATATAGGTTTGAATCCGTTGAACCATACATAATATTGCATTAGCATATCCATATCAATATTTGTGATATATTAAAATGGACACCTTGTTATTTCAGTGCCATTGAATACTTCACTCACAATCGGCATGGGAGAGGATCGGGGCCTGTATTTTACACAACCTTGGGCTGTGCTGGTGATGAGGAATCGGTACACGACTGCCAATCGTTCTTTAACTTACTTTGCTCGCAACGGCATGTAGGACTGATGTACTCCGGTTTTATTTAAATGATACTTACTTGTGGAAGTTTCACGTGTTTAATTATACAGTAACAACATTAAACCCTTGATATATCTATAAAATGTACTGCTCATTGACTCTTTCATCACTTAGTAGGACAACGTTCTCAATCAATTTCTGAACACGATTATAATTGTTCTTTATTTGCATAAGGTTGCTCCGTTTTTTACAACAAAAACCAAACATGGGATTCTGGAATATGTGAATAAAACCGGAAGCGGGGATGTCTACACTGGAAAGTGCGGCAATGGGACGTCTCTTGTAAACTTCACGTATACATGTACTCCTAATGGGACATGGGTGGAACAGGCAAACCAGTGTTCCAAGTTAGGTATGGACACGTGCTGGATGTCATATACGCTTTTGTGTAACATACATGTTACAAATATAGCATCGGTAGCTATTGTATATAAACATTACTTAATCGGTAAACAAATCGGATCAGCCATACGTACCAGACAGTCAATTTGTCTCCAACAAATAAAGAAAACAAAAAAAAACTCCTTCAATGACCAGGATCACCTCCGAAATTCCCAAATTTATCAGAAAGAAATTACGTAAAATTATTGAAAACGTTTTGCGTGAATTTGCTGACTAACAAAGACACAACAAACAGACATACCAAAGCCGACCAAATCTTTTTGGCAGATAAATTATAATCGTAGATTGTACTGGAGGTATGGAACGTATTTTGGCAATTGCCAGCGTTTGGAAGCCTTCGTCATTGTACAGGTATAAAACACAAGTTGCTAGATGTAAATGACTTGATAAATGTGCAAGCTACGTTACGAGTTCATGATACTATTATGATCGCTACGTGTTATAATAATATCCAGGGTAGTGGAAAAAATATGCAACGTATGTAGTTCAATAACTAACTTAGAATTAAGTCAAGTATTTTTTTTTTATATTTAGAAGTATCTATCATCACGTGTATCCATCATTGACCCAACACAGTGCATATTTACTGCTTTACCGTTTTGACTGTGTCATGTGGTTGCAGATATTGGCGCTGTAAGGTTGGTTGACAAAGCTGGGTATTATTCTGGATACGTGGAGGTCATGCTGTCCTACAAATGGGTGCCGGTGTGTGCATATCCCAGCACCCAGGGGTGGAGTTACAGCAGTGATAAAGAATCGCAAGTAATTTGCAGAATGCTTGGTCAGCCGTAAGTATAATCGAATAATAAGTCATATATATTCAAGTACCAAGATCAATTATAAAGGAACAGTCTGCTTGCAATTAACATTACCACGCATAAGATTAAAACATTTACACGTATTGCGTGGCTATAAACTTTTTATACAACGTATATTGCAAATCAAGTTGGCGTGCAAATCAAGTTGGCGATTTCGATTAAAGATCTTTGTATTTCTTCAATATTGTCAGCTAATACCTACGCGAATATGACAAAAAAGATCGTTTATTGAAAAAAATTCGATTTGATGGTACGGATTTTATTTTTAGTTTAACTTTCTTGTTATGAGCAGTTGATTTTGTAATACTTTTAAATAATAAATTCTAAATAAATAAATTAATCAATCGGGCCATTCGGGACAACCGAAATTAGTTTCTTCGAAAAGCTATTGATATATTGCACTTCAACTTTAAAAGTTTTTTTTCCCAAAATTAACAAGAGGACCATTATTGCTCAAAGCGCTCCAATGAGTACTGGCAATGACAAAGATTAGCTCTGACAACTAATGTCATCGCCTTCAAAATTACTTAATGTTGTTGACCTGGCTGTCGACTGGCGCTATTCAGATGCCTGTCCGGCCTACTTCTGTAGTTGACCTGGCAATCAACAGGCGATATGCAGGTGCCTGTCCAGTCTACTTTTGTTGTTCACCTGCTAATCAACAGGTGCAATACAGATGCATTTACGGTCAAATAAGTTCGGACCAAGAAAAACTATTCAGCGCATTTGAAATAATGATGACTTCCATTTTTGATAACACAAACATACACTTTCATTAGACTATGAAGATTGAAAATTATATAAGTTGGAATATGGTGTATCAAGTGTTACTGTGTATCATTGTTATCGCAAATAATACGAGGGTTGTTCGGGAAGTTCGCGAAAAATGTCATTTATTTTCGTTTGAATAGGAATATTGAAACAAAGCATACACCGTTGGAAAGCTCAATCCTATTTACGGAATATGTTATACTATCAAAAGTATATATAAACAAACATACACGTCATTGCAACTTAAAACATTTCAATGATAGTTGTCCGGTCCACGGTCGACGTTTACAACGTCATGTGTTGTCAAACTTAAATGAAACGCGCACCTTCTCGACGAAATTGCCATTGATCGCTACACACTTCCGTTGTTTGTACAGCCACTTGTCGTAGGTTTCTACATACTACGCAATATTGGAAGTATAAAACTACGGTCTGTGATGCCACTTGCTGTTGTGTGGCGGTTTCAAAACGCTGTCTGCGAAGTTGCGCCTTCGGTTCAGGTAACACACGGAAGTCCATAGGCGCAAGGTCGGGACTGTACAGTGGGTGTTCAGCAACTCGATGCTGATTAAATCAAAAGTTAATTTGAGATAAATTTATTAATTTAAAAATTAAATAAAATTATCATTAATATCTATGCTGTGAATAAACCAATCGTACAGCTCCATGTTTCCATCAGTGATACATGAATAACCAAAATAATTTAGGTTAACATAATTGTTATCTGAATTTGTCAAGCCAATTTAACAAATTAACAATGTAAGAACATAATTTCGGGAATGAATTAAAATTATTATGCATCAGACGAGTCTATATAGTTATTTATAGTACCGGTGATATACCATTCATGTTAGTTATCTAATATATATAACGATCTGAAGTCAAATAAGCATTAATACTGTGTATCCCAATAAAAAGCAATAGTCAGGGAACATTCAGCGATTTTTGAATTATTAAGACTTTATTTTTGATAACGCAACCATAATAATTCATTAGACTATGACGATTTTAAATTATACCTGTGTATAATTAGCATTGCAAATTGTGTATTAATGCTACGCGAATAACAATTCGATGTATTCCGAATCTTCTTTCATAACATTTTATCTATAGAAAATGTAGCATCTTTTTACAGATTAAATAAAATCTACCGGAGAAGTTGATAGAAAGATGCAATTATAAATAATCGTTAATAAATCGTAACCACAATTTTAATTCAAATTAACAGTAAGTTTATAATATAAATTCCCCAATTTTATTGAAATTTGTAGGTTTATTGATGCATGTACGAGTATATTAACACAGCTATACAACGGTTTGCTAGCGACGCGCGCTATTTTTAGAATGACACTACTGTTTCTGGAATGCGATGAACTCGCTAGAATCAATGGGCTACATGGAACGGCAACTCTGTGAGTGAGATTTATGAATGGGAACATTGCGCAATTGCTATTCCTAGATCGTACTGCTTATATAAATGTAGGCTAAACAAAATAGTTATTTCGTTACGTGAATGAATATAGTATTCTGTTTATGGCATACAATGAGAAAATACGTTCATATTTAGCCTCAGTTCTAGAGTATATGTCAAGGATATGTTTATAACTTCATTTTAACCGCTTATCTAAACAATCGTGTAAATTATTAATCCCCAAAAGTATGCAACAGTTATTGGTATACGTTAAACCATTGTTTGAAGTTTGCATTCCCTAAAATTAGAAAATTTGCCCAATTCTATTGTCCTTCAATTATCCCGCTGCATAATTATCGCAAGAAATCTAGGTCAAAAGTGATCTTAGACAGCTACGCCGAATTAACATGCACAGTACGTTTATAAACATAAATTCCCCATTTATTGAAATATTCGCTCTTATGATTCTCTGTACGCTAATTGATGCATGTATATTGTAACAGCTATACACCGGCAGCTAAACGCGCTATTTTTAGAATGATCGTCAGTGTGTTGAACTCACTAGAATCAATTGTTATTTACAGAGCGTGCCGCTAGGCTAAACTAAATAGTGGATTAATTCTGGGAATGAATATAATATTCTGTTCATGACATACAATGGCAAAATATGTTCATATTTATGCTAAGTTCTAGGGTGTATATCGAGAATATGTTTATAACTTTATTTTAACGCTTATGTAAACAATTATGTACATTTTGATCTCCAAAAGTATGCAACTGTTGTTGGTATACATTAAACCATTGTTGTAAGTTTGCATTTCCTAAAATTTGAAAATTTGCCCGATTCTATTGGCATTCAATTTTCCCGCTGCATAATTATCACAAGAAGTGTAGGTCAAACGTGATCTACGACAGCTACGCCGAAAAAAGACATTCGGCGTTGAAATTAATATTGAGATGTCATTTTTGGTCCCCACTAAGGATACTTCTCAGACAGCAGATTTTTCGGACACCATAAGAAAACTTATCGGACTGAGTATTTATTACAACGTTGCCATTTATGCGGCTTTTATGAACTGATTCTAGATCCGTGTCTTTTAACGGTACTTGATCAATTTTATAGCAACGTCTTATAGCTGTGCTGTTGAATGTAAATTGCTGAGACGGTAAATATATATCTACATATTTAATAGAATTTAGCTTTTGTGTAAACACCCAAATATACATTTTACTAGGTTTTTAATAGCATGCATAGACTGCATCAATATAAAATGTTAAAGGCATATCATTATTTAGTACAATAATTAAATTCCAAGTCATATTACATATATTGTTCACTACTTGTACGTTGTAGATATTGACGAATGTAAAACGAAAGAAAACGGGTGTACACAAAATTGCATAAACACCATTGGTGGCTTTAAGTGCGCATGCAATACTGGATACGTTTTAATGAATGACAAATCGACGTGCAAAGGTATTATATTCTGTTAATTTCACTTGGTAAATAGGCTGCTACGCAAGCACTCATTTGTGACTAATTCTGCATGGCATTTTTTCTTCTGAATGTGACGATGGGACATTTGGAGTGAGCTGTTCTAACCAGTGTGTCTGCAACACATCGAACACTGACACCTGTGACCCAGTGTCCGGAAATTGCACGTGCAGGAGCGGCTGGAGAGGCGAGGACTGCTCTGAGGACGCTTACGAATGTGCCGTGCCGACGGCTCACACATGTCCGGCCCACTCCGAGTGCATGAACACTGCAGGCGGGTACATGTGTCGATGTTTCCGAGGGTACTCGTTGAATGGTTACGGACAATGTATTTGGCATATATAAGGTACGAAAAAGTAATACGTGTATATACGATTCCAATCACATTGGGTGCAAGCTCTACTGAACCGCCTTAATAATTCTTCAAACAACATGTGTTTCTCAGATTGTAATTATGCCTAATCCACCCTAATTTTCAGAATGTCAAGAAGGTCGATATGGTTTCAACTGTAAGGAAGAGTGTGATTGCATCCCGGCCCACACGTCTTCCTGTAATGCAACAGACGGCAGCTGTGTGTGTCTGCCTGGCTGGACTGGAGATGCGTGCGAGGCAGCAGCCATACGGTGTAGCAACTACACATGCCAGCCGAACTCGACTTGTCATACCACTGACACTGGAGACGTCTGCAAGTGTGATATAGGGTTCACACTTTCTGTGTCCGGAATGGAATGCATCGGTATAGTGTGGTTGTTGTTGTTGTTGTTATGAATGGTATAACTTTTCACAAAGCACAAAACGCATTATAAATGCAAACTGGATATTGCAATTTCGTAAAATCATTTTGGAATATGCTTGATACATTATAATATATTTTTATTTAGATTGTGTAAATATGTCGCGTTAAAGTATAATTTAACTTTGAGGTAGATTGTAAAGTGTAGTCTGTAGAGTATCATTGTCTTTTCCTCACTGTGTGTTCCATACTTGCGTACTTAATTTCGTTTCATTTCTATGCATTTCAGCTTGTGACGGTAACACGTTTGGAAGCGATTGCTCTATGACATGCAGCTGCATAAACCGACCGTACAGTAGACCCGGGGCAGTCATGTGACCATGTCAACGGCTCGTGCTTGTGCGGCCAAAACTGGGCAGGGATGATGTGTGACATTGATATTGCAAAAGGTGAGTAAAAGTATAAGCAGATGTATTGGGAAGTCAAATGATGCTCATTTTTAAATTAAGAAATACCGGTAGGTCGTTTGTAAATGTGCAAATAATCGGAATGGGAGAATAATATGATCCGTTGCATTATGTGTTGCTATTTACATTTTATGCATTTTTTTAACAAGCATATTTGCGATTTTATATAAAATAGGCCCAACAAACGTTCATATATAGGATATATACAAAATTCTATACTACTTAACACAAAACCCTAAAAAGACATATGGCTGTGTATTTTGGTGCGTATAATATAATTATTGCCGTTTCTTATAACAAAGTTTTTGTTTCATCAAAATTCACATTTCCTTCTAGATAACCTTAAACCGATCTCCGGCCTGTCGGCGACCAGTGCATTCCTCGTATTTGCAGCGTTCTTGACGACTCTGTGTATTGTCATGAAAAGACGGGCGAGGGAGGCGGAGAAGAGAAGAATTGCGTACTTTAGTCGGTATGCCGTCAGTTATGTTATGCTGAATAATCGCCGTCGTTCCAAGATTATATACTGAATAGAAATAATTTAACTAGTTTATATTGACATTACGATTTATTGACATATAATCATTTTAAGTAGTTAAGTAGAAACAAATTTAAGTTGTATTTTTGCTTAATCAAACAACCTATGTACAAACAGAAATACCATAACAGCGGAGTGTCGTCCTGGATCAGCCTGTGCGGACTGCACAACCTGATCCAGGAAGACACTTAACGCAGATGCATTAAGCCCGGGTTTCCCACGACACGCCTCATACATGTATGTTTTCAGGCTATCATGATGATAACAAGAACGGGCCTGGTGTTAATACAACAGTATTTAAAATTGTATTTACCTTATTTGCATAAAGTGTACTGTGCAAATACATGTATATTTTGTTGGAATGTATAAGTTGCTAACATTCTTCTGTAAACGCAGTTTATCGGTTAATTAATTATATTAATTAATACGCAACTTTGCTTCATTGTATTATTTAGTCAACTCCATGCGTTTGATTCATACGAATGATTAGACATGTAGAAACGTGTTCACATTTTATTACTTCTAGGTTTCAGGCTTTCCAACCGTTGCATCTTCCGAGATTTTCTTCCAATAAACGTATTAATGCGTTCTAGACAATCATTCCAATATGCTACGAACTCATGGAGAATTGTGGTCTAATTACCCCAAAACGGAAGTCACATCCTCAGGGTTACATGCTGTCAGTTAAAAATGTGGTTTTCAATCACATTTGAAAGGGTTGTCAGTTAGATAATAAGCACATACGGTTGAGTGCAGGATGCATATAATTTGTAAAATACAGTTTAAATGATATGTTTTGGTATCATTTTAAAGGTATATATGTAAGCAATAAGAAGAAAGGCTGTTTTGAGCACTACTTTTTGTCTAGTGGTTCTCAGCTTCATAACTTTTGGCATGTATTCATGCGCAAAATGGCAGCCTCCATGCCCTTGGTCATGGTGAAAAGTGAGATAAAAGTTTGAATATTTTATATGTAACAAAGAAGGAATTTATTTGCGCATGCGTAACCTTTAAGAACTTCCGTAAGATTAATCGTCTGCAAAGATTTGAAAATGGACTCGTAAAAGGACACTGTACTGGAAAGAATAACTGCCTGATGCCACCTTGACCCCATTTAGGGCTGTATTTTATGGGATGGATGCTCTAGGGGGCGTTAGAGGGGTAAATATGGGAAATTTAAAGCAAAATGTCCACCAGAGTGGCAATCCGAGACCCATTGTGTTCATCGTGTTGTTTTTCAGTTTCATTTTGACATTAATTTGCATTAGTTTCAACAATTCTCTCATTTATGTCATAATACCTTGTGTTGTAATCCTGAATATTTAGTTTAAGAACCTGTAACTGACAATAATGCCCGCAAAGGTCGTGTCCGCACTGGCCGATGCATTGGCCATGATGACAGTCCGACCCGCCTACTTTGAATAATACCAATTTTCCTAATTTGCAAAGTTAACAGATCCTATTTAGTTCATATTTTATTTTGTAATTGTACTTCAATCAGGCTTTCAGGTGAAAAATACACGAAATGCATGCATAAAACACTTAAGCCGCTCACGCCAACCTAGACCCCACCTAATGGAGATAGCGGCAACAAAATTTAAATCACCATCACAATTTGGTTTAATTTGGGTATGTTTTTATAAATGCAGGGTTCAAAAGAACCAGGACCTCAGACGGAACCATCAGCTCATTGGTATACAAGTCTGGGTGAAGTGACGAGTCATCAAAACTACTTTACTTGTCAACTACACTGGAGCGTTGGGGCTGGGCCGTAAAGCTGACACAGTCGTGTCCGTACCATCGGTATCTTTGAAGGTTAGTACATGATTATTGTCATGTATTCTACTATCTAATGACTTCTTTTCTAGCCTGGCATTCTTCTTATCAACACCATTAGGAAAAGCAAGAGTTTAACCCTGGGTGGGACTCTCAAATCCGTTTTTGAACTGAACTGTTTGCACGTGAGCTCGACATTCTGAAGCTGGCATAGCGACTAGCCTTATCGCAGTAAATAAAACTTTGTAAACTATTGTATATGTACACTTATTGTATCTAAGTTACACTAGTAATCACAATATTGAGTAAACATGCACAGAAAACCTTTTTATTTGCACAGATTACTCAGCAGAGAGTACCTGAAACAGATTGAAGATTGCAGGCGGCTGACCTCACCCACGGGTTCAGGTGTGACAGAAAACTGTTAATTAATATCTGGCATTGACATTTTGGGGTCAAATTCTTTTTTTGTTGTGTGACCGGAGGTCAAATCTGTTTATTGTTATGTAAACAAACCCTTTTCTGGGGTCAAATGGCATCTGATATGCTACATTTATATGGATTTTACCCCCCAAAATGCAGAAACTTAAAAAAAATGTTCATAACGGATTAAAAACCTATTCTGTAACATTTAGAATGCCAATGAAGATTGTTTTCACTTCTGACTTTATATATTGTATCTGCTATGCCTATTAAAACTCAGACTTATGCTTAATTCTGAGTTACAATCATGTTTTCCAGATGTACCCAAGTACATTTTTTTTCCGGCTAAATTTTTGCCTCAAAACACCATTATATGTGACATTTCCAATTTTTTATTTTCCGATAAATCTTTAAACCAGTGTAATAGGACTTCATGTTCTTTCTCGAAATAGATCAGATTGATGAAAAATGTGGTTTTCATTCAAATTTGAAAGGGTTGTCAGTTAGATAATAAGCACATATGGTTGAGTGCAGGATGCATTTATTTGATAAAATTCAGTTTAAATGATATGTGTTGGTATCATTTTAAAGGTATATATGTAAGCAATAAGAAGAAAGGCTGTTTTGTGCACTACTTTTTGTCTAGAGGTTTCCAGCTTCATAACTTTTGGCCCATGTATTCATGCGCAAAATGGCAGCCTCCATGCCCGTCAAAACCGGTGTGTTTTTTCAAGGTAAATATTTTGAGTGACAACGCATACAATTTTTTGACATGCTGTTTTTTCAAAAGGTTATGTCCTCGTCTTTCCAACAATGTATGGTGATATATTGGAAAGTAGCTTGATCATGGTGAAAAGTGAAATCAAATTTTGAATATTTCATATGCAACAAAGAAGGAATTTATTTGCGCATGCGTAACCTTTAAGAACTTCCCGTAAGATTAGTCGTCTGCAAAGATTTCAAAATGGACTCTTACAAACAAACTGTACTGGAAAGAATAACTGCCAGATGCCACTTTGACCCCATTTAGGGCTGTATTTTATGGGATGGGTGCTCTAGGGGGCGTTAGGGGGGTAAATATGGGAAATTTACAGCAAAATGTCCACCAGAGTGGCAATCCGAGACCCATTGTGTTCATCGTGTTGTTTTTCAGTTTCATTTTGACATTAATTTGCATTAGTTTCAACAATTCTCTCATTTATGTCATAATACCTTGTGTTGTAATCCTGAATATTTAGTTTAAGAACCTGTAACTGACAATAATGCCCGCAAAGGTCGTGTCCGCACTGGCCGATGCATTGGCCATGATGACAGTCCGACCTGCCTACTTTGAATAATACCAATTTTCCTAATTTGCAAAGTTAACAGATCCTATTTAGTCCATATTTTATTTTGTAATTGTACTTCAATCAGGCTTTCAGGTGAAAAATACATGAAATGCATGCATAAAACACTTAAGCCGCTCACGCCAACCTAGACCCCACCTAATGGAGATAGCGGCATCAAAATTTAAATCACCATCACAGTTTGGTTTAATTTGAGTATGTTTTTTTAAATGCAGTGTTCAAAAGAACCAGGACCTCAGACGGAACCATCAACTCTTTGGTATACAAGTCTGGGTGAAGTGACGAGTCATCAAAACTACTTTACTTGTCAACTACACTGGAGCGTTGGGGCGGGACCGTAAAGCTGACACAGTCGTGTCCGTACCATCGGTATCTTTGAAGGTTAGTACATGATTATTGTCATGTATTCTGCTATCTAATGACTTCTTTTCTAGCCTGGCATTCTTCTTATCAACACCAGTAGGAAAAGCAAGAGTTTAACCCTGGGTGGGACTCTCAAACCCGTTTTTGAACTGAACTGTTTGCACGTGAGCCCGACATTCTGAAGCTGGCATAGCGACTAGCCTTATCGCAGTAAATAAAACTTTGTAAACTATTGTATATGTACACTTATTGTATCTAAGTTACACTAGTAATCACAATATTGAGTAAACATGCACAGAAAACCTTTTTATTTGCACAGATTACTCAGCAGAGAGTACCTGAAACAGATTGAAGATTGCAGGCGGCTGACCTCACCCACGGGTTCAGGTGTGACAGAAAACTGTTAATTAATATCTGGCATTGACATTTTGGGGTCAAATTCTTTTTTTGTTGTGTGACCGGAGGTCAAATCTGTTTATTGTTATGTAAATAAACCCTTTTCTGGGGTCAAATGGCATCTGATATCCTACATTTATATGGATTTTACCCCCAAAAATGCAGAAACTTAAAAAAATGTTCATAACGGATTAAAAACCTATTCTGTAACATTTAGAATGCCAATGAAGATTGTTTTCACTTCTGACTTTATATATTGTATCTGCTATGCCTATTAAAACTCAGACTTATGCTTAATTCTGAGTTACAATCATGTTTTCCAGATGTACCCAAGTACATTTTTTTTCCGGCTAAATTTTTGCCTCAAAACACCATTATATGTGACATTTCCAATTTTTTATTTTCCGATAAATCTTTAAACCAGTGTAATAGGACTTCATGTTCTTTCTCGAAATAGATCAGATTGATGAAAAATGTGGTTTTCATTCAAATTTGAAAGGGTTGTCAGTTAGATAATAAGCACATATGGTTGAGTGCAGGATGCATTTATTTGATAAAATTCAGTTTAAATGATATGTGTTGGTATCATTTTAAAGGTATATATGTAAGCAATAAGAAGAAAGGCTGTTTTGTGCACTACTTTTTGTCTAGAGGTTTCCAGCTTCATAACTTTTGGCCCATGTATTCATGCGCAAAATGGCAGCCTCCATGCCCGTCAAAACCGGTGTGTTTTTTCAAGGTAAATATTTTGAGTGACAACGCATACAATTTTTTGACATGCTGTTTTTTCAAAAGGTTATGTCCTCGTCTTTCCAACAATGTATGGTGATATATTGGAAAGTAGCTTGATCATGGTGAAAAGTGAAATCAAATTTTGAATATTTCATATGTAACAAAGAAGGAATTTATTTGCGCATGCGTAACCTTTAAGAACTTCCCGTAAGATTAGTCGTCTGCAAAGATTTCAAAATGGACTCTTACAAACACACTGTACCGGAAAGGATAACTGCCAGATGCCACTTTGACCCCATTTAGGGCTGTATTTTATGGGATGGTTGCTCTAGGGGGCGTTAGGGGGGTAAATATGGGAAATTTAAAGCAAAATGTCCACCAGAGTGGCAATCCGAGACCCATTGTGTTCATCGTGTTGTTTTTCAGTTTCATTTTGACATTAATTTGCATTAGTTTCAACAATTCTCTCATTTATGTCATAATACCTTGTGTTGTAATCCTGAATATTTAGTTTAAGAACCTGTAACTGACAATAATGCCCGCAAAGGTCGTGTCCGCACTGGCCGATGCATTGGCCATGATGACAGTCCGACCCGCCTACTTTGAATAATACCAATTTTCCTAATTTGCAAAGTTAACAGATCCTATTTAGTTCATATTTTATTTTGTAATTGTACTTCAATCAGGCTTTCAGGTGAAAAATACACGAAATGCATGCATAAAACACTTAAGCCGCTCACGCCAACCTAGACCCCACCTAATGGAGATAGCGGCAACAAAATTTAAATCACCATCACAATTTGGTTTAATTTGGGTATGTTTTTATAAATGCAGGGTTCAAAAGAACCAGGACCTCAGACGGAACCATCAGCTCATTGGTATACAAGTCTGGGTGAAGTGACGAGTCATCAAAACTACTTTACTTGTCAACTACACTGGAGCGTTGGGGCTGGGCCGTAAAGCTGACACAGTCGTGTCCGTACCATCGGTATCTTTGAAGGTTAGTACATGATTATTGTCATGTATTCTACTATCTAATGACTTCTTTTCTAGCCTGGCATTCTTCTTATCAACACCAGTAGGAAAAGCAAGAGTTTAACCCTGGGTGGGACTCTCAAATCCGTTTTTGAACTGAACTGTTTGCACGTGAGCTCGACATTCTGAAGCTGGCATAGCGACTAGCCTTATCGCAGTAAATAAAACTTTGTAAACTATTGTATATGTACACTTATTGTATCTAAGTTACACTAGTAATCACAATATTGAGTAAACATGCACAGAAAACCTTTGTATTTGCACAGATTACTCAGCAGAGAGTACCTGAAACAGATTGAAGATTGCAGGCGGCTGACCTCACCCACGGGTTCAGGTGTGACAGAAAACTGTTAATTAATATCTGGCATTGACATTTTGGGGTCAAATTCTTTTTTTGTTGTGTGACCGGAGGTCAAATCTGTTTATTGTTATGTAAACAAACCCTTTTCTGGGGTCAAATGGCATCTGATATGCTACATTTATATGGATTTTACCCCCCAAAATGCAGAAACTTAAAAAAAATGTTCATAACGGATTAAAAACCTATTCTGTAACATTTAGAATGCCAATGAAGATTGTTTTCACTTCTGACTTTATATATTGTATCTGCTATGCCTATTAAAACTCAGACTTATGCTTAATTCTGAGTTACAATCATGTTTTCCAGATGTACCCAAGTACATTTTTTTTCCGGCTAAATTTTTGCCTCAAAACACCATTATATGTGACATTTCCAATTTTTTATTTTCCGATAAATCTTTAAACCAGTGTAATAGGACTTCATGTTCTTTCTCGAAATAGATCAGATTGATGAAAAATGTGGTTTTCATTCAAATTTGAAAGGGTTGTCAGTTAGATAATAAGCACATATGGTTGAGTGCAGGATGCATTTATTTGATAAAATTCAGTTTAAATGATATGTGTTGGTATCATTTTAAAGGTATATATGTAAGCAATAAGAAGAAAGGCTGTTTTGTGCACTACTTTTTGTCTAGAGGTTTCCAGCTTCATAACTTTTGGCCCATGTATTCATGCGCAAAATGGCAGCCTCCATGCCCGTCAAAACCGGTGTGTTTTTTCAAGGTAAATATTTTGAGTGACAACGCATACAATTTTTTGACATGCTGTTTTTTCAAAAGGTTATGTCCTCGTCTTTCCAACAATGTATGGTGATATATTGGAAAGTAGCTTGATCATGGTGAAAAGTGAAATCAAATTTTGAATATTTCATATGTAACAAAGAAGGAATTTATTTGCGCATGCGTAACCTTTAAGAACTTCCCGTAAGATTAGTCGTCTGCAAAGATTTCAAAATGGACTCTTACAAACACACTGTACCGGAAAGGATAACTGCCAGATGCCACTTTGACCCCATTTAGGGCTGTATTTTATGGGATGGGTGCTCTAGGGGGCGTTAGGGGGGTAAATATGGGAAATTTAAAGCAAAATGTCCACCAGAGTGGCAATCCGAGACCCATTGTGTTCATCGTGTTGTTTTTCAGTTTCATTTTGACATTAATTTGCATTAGTTTCAACAATTCTCTCATTTATGTCATAATACCTTGTGTTGTAATCCTGAATATTTAGTTTAAGAACCTGTAACTGACAATAATGCCCGCAAAGGTCGTGTCCGCACTGGCCGATGCATTGGCCATGATGACAGTCCGACCCGCCTACTTTGAATAATACCAATTTTCCTAATTTGCAAAGTTAACAGATCCTATTTAGTTCATATTTTATTTTGTAATTGTACTTCAATCAGGCTTTCAGGTGAAAAATACACGAAATGCATGCATAAAACACTTAAGCCGCTCACGCCAACCTAGACCCCACCTAATGGAGATAGCGGCAACAAAATTTAAATCACCATCACAATTTGGTTTAATTTGGGTATGTTTTTATAAATGCAGGGTTCAAAAGAACCAGGACCTCAGACGGAACCATCAGCTCATTGGTATACAAGTCTGGGTGAAGTGACGAGTCATCAAAACTACTTTACTTGTCAACTACACTGGAGCGTTGGGGCTGGGCCGTAAAGCTGACACAGTCGTGTCCGTACCATCGGTATCTTTGAAGGTTAGTACATGATTATTGTCATGTATTCTACTATCTAATGACTTCTTTTCTAGCCTGGCATTCTTCTTATCAACACCAGTAGGAAAAGCAAGAGTTTAACCCTGGGTGGGACTCTCAAATCCGTTTTTGAACTGAACTGTTTGCACGTGAGCTCGACATTCTGAAGCTGGCATAGCGACTAGCCTTATCGCAGTAAATAAAACTTTGTAAACTATTGTATATGTACACTTATTGTATCTAAGTTACACTAGTAATCACAATATTGAGTAAACATGCACAGAAAACCTTTGTATTTGCACAGATTACTCAGCAGAGAGTACCTGAAACAGATTGAAGATTGCAGGCGGCTGACCTCACCCACGGGTTCAGGTGTGACAGAAAACTGTTAATTAATATCTGGCATTGACATTTTGGGGTCAAATTCTTTTTTTGTTGTGTGACCGGAGGTCAAATCTGTTTATTGTTACGTAAACAAACCCTTTTCTGGGGTCAAATGGCATCTGATATGCTACATTTATATGGATTTTACCCCCCAAAATGCAGAAACTTAAAAAAAATGTTCATAACGGATTAAAAACCTATTCTGTAACATTTAGAATGCCAATGAAGATTGTTTTCACTTCTGACTTTATATATTGTATCTGCTATGCCTATTAAAACTCAGACTTATGCTTAATTCTGAGTTACAATCATGTTTTCCAGATGTACCCAAGTACATTTTTTTTCCGGCTAAATTTTTGCCTCAAAACACCATTATATGTGACATTTCCAATTTTTTATTTTCCGATAAATCTTTAAACCAGTGTAATAGGACTTCATGTTCTTTCTCGAAATAGATCAGATTGATGAAAAATGTGGTTTTCATTCAAATTTGAAAGGGTTGTCAGTTAGATAATAAGCACATATGGTTGAGTGCAGGATGCATTTATTTGATAAAATTCAGTTTAAATGATATGTGTTGGTATCATTTTAAAGGTATATATGTAAGCAAGAAGAAGAAAGGCTGTTTTGTGCACTACTTTTTGTCTAGAGGTTTCCAGCTTCATAACTTTTGGCCCATGTATTCATGCGCAAAATGGCAGCCTCCATGCCCGTCAAAACCGGTGTGTTTTTTCAAGGTAAATATTTTGAGTGACAACGCATACAATTTTTTGACATGCTGTTTTTTCAAAAGGTTATGTCCTCGTCTTTCCAACAATGTATGGTGATATATTGGAAAGTAGCTTGATCATGGTGAAAAGTGAAATCAAATTTTGAATATTTCATATGCAACAAAGAAGGAATTTATTTGCGCATGCGTAACCTTTAAGAACTTCCCGTAAGATTAGTCGTCTGCAAAGATTTCAAAATGGACTCTTACAAACAAACTGTACTGGAAAGAATAACTGCCAGATGCCACTTTGACCCCATTTAGGGCTGTATTTTATGGGATGGGTGCTCTAGGGGGCGTTAGGGGGGTAAATATGGGATTTACAGCAAAATGTCCACCAGAGTGGCAATCCGAGACCCATTGTGTTCATCGTGTTGTTTTTCAGTTTCATTTTGACATTAATTTGCATTAGTTTCAACAATTCTCTCATTTATGTCATAATACCTTGTGTTGTAATCCTGAATATTTAGTTTAAGAACCTGTAACTGACAATAATGCCCGCAAAGGTCGTGTCCGCACTGGCCGATGCATTGGCCATGATGACAGTCCGACCTGCCTACTTTGAATAATACCAATTTTCCTAATTTGCAAAGTTAACAGATCCTATTTAGTCCATATTTTATTTTGTAATTGTACTTCAATCAGGCTTTCAGGTGAAAAATACATGAAATGCATGCATAAAACACTTAAGCCGCTCACGCCAACCTAGACCCCACCTAATGGAGATAGCGGCATCAAAATTTAAATCACCATCACAGTTTGGTTTAATTTGAGTATGTTTTTTTAAATGCAGTGTTCAAAAGAACCAGGACCTCAGACGGAACCATCAACTCTTTGGTATACAAGTCTGGGTGAAGTGACGAGTCATCAAAACTACTTTACTTGTCAACTACACTGGAGCGTTGGGGCGGGACCGTAAAGCTGACACAGTCGTGTCCGTACCATCGGTATCTTTGAAGGTTAGTACATGATTATTGTCATGTATTCTGCTATCTAATGACTTCTTTTCTAGCCTGGCATTCTTCTTATCAACACCAGTAGGAAAAGCAAGAGTTTAACCCTGGGTGGGACTCTCAAACCCGTTTTTGAACTGAACTGTTTGCACGTGAGCCCGACATTCTGAAGCTGGCATAGCGACTAGCCTTATCGCAGTAAATAAAACTTTGTAAACTATTGTATATGTACACTTATTGTATCTAAGTTACACTAGTAATCACAATATTGAGTAAACATGCACAGAAAACCTTTTTATTTGCACAGATTACTCAGCAGAGAGTACCTGAAACAGATTGAAGATTGCAGGCGGCTGACCTCACCCACGGGTTCAGGTGTGACAGAAAACTGTTAATTAATATCTGGCATTGACATTTTGGGGTCAAATTCTTTTTTTGTTGTGTGACCGGAGGTCAAATCTGTTTATTGTTATGTAAACAAACCCTTTTCTGGGGTCAAATGGCATCTGATATGCTACATTTATATGGATTTTACCCCCCAAAATGCAGAAACTTAAAAAAAATGTTCATAACGGATTAAAAACCTATTCTGTAACATTTAGAATGCCAATGAAGATTGTTTTCACTTCTGACTTTATATATTGTATCTGCTATGCCTATTAAAACTCAGACTTATGCTTAATTCTGAGTTACAATCATGTTTTCCAGATGTACCCAAGTACATTTTTTTTCCGGCTAAATTTTTGCCTCAAAACACCATTATATGTGACATTTCCAATTTTTTATTTTCCGATAAATCTTTAAACCAGTGTAATAGGACTTCATGTTCTTTCTCGAAATAGATCAGATTGATGAAAAATGTGGTTTTCATTCAAATTTGAAAGGGTTGTCAGTTAGATAATAAGCACATATGGTTGAGTGCAGGATGCATTTATTTGATAAAATTCAGTTTAAATGATATGTGTTGGTATCATTTTAAAGGTATATATGTAAGCAATAAGAAGAAAGGCTGTTTTGTGCACTACTTTTTGTCTAGAGGTTTCCAGCTTCATAACTTTTGGCCCATGTATTCATGCGCAAAATGGCAGCCTCCATGCCCGTCAAAACCGGTGTGTTTTTTCAAGGTAAATATTTTGAGTGACAACGCATACAATTTTTTGACATGCTGTTTTTTCAAAAGGTTATGTCCTCGTCTTTCCAACAATGTATGGTGATATATTGGAAAGTAGCTTGATCATGGTGAAAAGTGAAATCAAATTTTGAATATTTCATATGCAACAAAGAAGGAATTTATTTGCGCATGCGTAACCTTTAAGAACTTCCCGTAAGATTAGTCGTCTGCAAAGATTTCAAAATGGACTCTTACAAACAAACTGTACTGGAAAGAATAACTGCCAGATGCCACTTTGACCCCATTTAGGGCTGTATTTTATGGGATGGGTGCTCTAGGGGGCGTTAGGGGGGTAAATATGGGAAATTTACAGCAAAATGTCCACCAGAGTGGCAATCCGAGACCCATTGTGTTCATCGTGTTGTTTTTCAGTTTCATTTTGACATTAATTTGCATTAGTTTCAACAATTCTCTCATTTATGTCATAATACCTTGTGTTGTAATCCTGAATATTTAGTTTAAGAACCTGTAACTGACAATAATGCCCGCAAAGGTCGTGTCCGCACTGGCCGATGCATTGGCCATGATGACAGTCCGACCTGCCTACTTTGAATAATACCAATTTTCCTAATTTGCAAAGTTAACAGATCCTATTTAGTCCATATTTTATTTTGTAATTGTACTTCAATCAGGCTTTCAGGTGAAAAATACATGAAATGCATGCATAAAACACTTAAGCCGCTCACGCCAACCTAGACCCCACCTAATGGAGATAGCGGCATCAAAATTTAAATCACCATCACAGTTTGGTTTAATTTGAGTATGTTTTTTTAAATGCAGTGTTCAAAAGAACCAGGACCTCAGACGGAACCATCAACTCTTTGGTATACAAGTCTGGGTGAAGTGACGAGTCATCAAAACTACTTTACTTGTCAACTACACTGGAGCGTTGGGGCGGGACCGTAAAGCTGACACAGTCGTGTCCGTACCATCGGTATCTTTGAAGGTTAGTACATGATTATTGTCATGTATTCTGCTATCTAATGACTTCTTTTCTAGCCTGGCATTCTTCTTATCAACACCAGTAGGAAAAGCAAGAGTTTAACCCTGGGTGGGACTCTCAAACCCGTTTTTGAACTGAACTGTTTGCACGTGAGCCCGACATTCTGAAGCTGGCATAGCGACTAGCCTTATCGCAGTAAATAAAACTTTGTAAACTATTGTATATGTACACTTATTGTATCTAAGTTACACTAGTAATCACAATATTGAGTAAACATGCACAGAAAACCTTTTTATTTGCACAGATTACTCAGCAGAGAGTACCTGAAACAGATTGAAGATTGCAGGCGGCTGACCTCACCCACGGGTTCAGGTGTGACAGAAAACTGTTAATTAATATCTGGCATTGACATTTTGGGGTCAAATTCTTTTTTTGTTGTGTGACCGGAGGTCAAATCTGTTTATTGTTATGTAAATAAACCCTTTTCTGGGGTCAAATGGCATCTGATATCCTACATTTATATGGATTTTACCCCCAAAAATGCAGAAACTTAAAAAAATGTTCATAACGGATTAAAAACCTATTCTGTAACATTTAGAATGCCAATGAAGATTGTTTTCACTTCTGACTTTATATATTGTATCTGCTATGCCTATTAAAACTCAGACTTATGCTTAATTCTGAGTTACAATCATGTTTTCCAGATGTACCCAAGTACATTTTTTTTCCGGCTAAATTTTTGCCTCAAAACACCATTATATGTGACATTTCCAATTTTTTATTTTCCGATAAATCTTTAAACCAGTGTAATAGGACTTCATGTTCTTTCTCGAAATAGATCAGATTGATGAAAAATGTGGTTTTCATTCAAATTTGAAAGGGTTGTCAGTTAGATAATAAGCACATATGGTTGAGTGCAGGATGCATTTATTTGATAAAATTCAGTTTAAATGATATGTGTTGGTATCATTTTAAAGGTATATATGTAAGCAATAAGAAGAAAGGCTGTTTTGTGCACTACTTTTTGTCTAGAGGTTTCCAGCTTCATAACTTTTGGCCCATGTATTCATGCGCAAAATGGCAGCCTCCATGCCCGTCAAAACCGGTGTGTTTTTTCAAGGTAAATATTTTGAGTGACAACGCATACAATTTTTTGACATGCTGTTTTTTCAAAAGGTTATGTCCTCGTCTTTCCAACAATGTATGGTGATATATTGGAAAGTAGCTTGATCATGGTGAAAAGTGAAATCAAATTTTGAATATTTCATATGTAACAAAGAAGGAATTTATTTGCGCATGCGTAACCTTTAAGAACTTCCCGCAAGATTAGTCGTCTGCAAAGATTTCAAAATGGACTCTTACAAACACACTGTACTGGAAAGGATAACTGCCAGATGCCACTTTGACCCCATTTAGGGCTGTATTTTATGGGATGGTTGCTCTAGGGGGCGTTAGGGGGGTAAATATGGGAAATTTAAAGCAAAATGTCCACCAGAGTGGCAATCCGAGACCCATTGTGTTCATCGTGTTGTTTTTCAGTTTCATTTTGACATTAATTTGCATTAGTTTCAACAATTCTCTCATTTATGTCATAATACCTTGTGTTGTAATCCTGAATATTTAGTTTAAGAACCTGTAACTGACAATAATGCCCGCAAAGGTCGTGTCCGCACTGGCCGATGCATTGGCCATGATGACAGTCCGACCCGCCTACTTTGAATAATACCAATTTTCCTAATTTGCAAAGTTAACAGATCCTATTTAGTTCATATTTTATTTTGTAATTGTACTTCAATCAGGCTTTCAGGTGAAAAATACACGAAATGCATGCATAAAACACTTAAGCCGCTCACGCCAACCTAGACCCCACCTAATGGAGATAGCGGCAACAAAATTTAAATCACCATCACAATTTGGTTTAATTTGGGTATGTTTTTATAAATGCAGGGTTCAAAAGAACCAGGACCTCAGACGGAACCATCAGCTCATTGGTATACAAGTCTGGGTGAAGTGACGAGTCATCAAAACTACTTTACTTGTCAACTACACTGGAGCGTTGGGGCTGGGCCGTAAAGCTGACACAGTCGTGTCCGTACCATCGGTATCTTTGAAGGTTAGTACATGATTATTGTCATGTATTCTACTATCTAATGACTTCTTTTCTAGCCTGGCATTCTTCTTATCAACACCAGTAGGAAAAGCAAGAGTTTAACCCTGGGTGGGACTCTCAAATCCGTTTTTGAACTGAACTGTTTGCACGTGAGCTCGACATTCTGAAGCTGGCATAGCGACTAGCCTTATCGCAGTAAATAAAACTTTGTAAACTATTGTATATGTACACTTATTGTATCTAAGTTACACTAGTAATCACAATATTGAGTAAACATGCACAGAAAACCTTTGTATTTGCACAGATTACTCAGCAGAGAGTACCTGAAACAGATTGAAGATTGCAGGCGGCTGACCTCACCCACGGGTTCAGGTGTGACAGAAAACTGTTAATTAATATCTGGCATTGACATTTTGGGGTCAAATTCTTTTTTTGTTGTGTGACCGGAGGTCAAATCTGTTTATTGTTATGTAAACAAACCCTTTTCTGGGGTCAAATGGCATCTGATATGCTACATTTATATGGATTTTACCCCCCAAAATGCAGAAACTTAAAAAAAATGTTCATAACGGATTAAAAACCTATTCTGTAACATTTAGAATGCCAATGAAGATTGTTTTCACTTCTGACTTTATATATTGTATCTGCTATGCCTATTAAAACTCAGACTTATGCTTAATTCTGAGTTACAATCATGTTTTCCAGATGTACCCAAGTACATTTTTTTTCCGGCTAAATTTTTGCCTCAAAACACCATTATATGTGACATTTCCAATTTTTTATTTTCCGATAAATCTTTAAACCAGTGTAATAGGACTTCATGTTCTTTCTCGAAATAGATCAGATTGATGAAAAATGTGGTTTTCATTCAAATTTGAAAGGGTTGTCAGTTAGATAATAAGCACATATGGTTGAGTGCAGGATGCATTTATTTGATAAAATTCAGTTTAAATGATATGTGTTGGTATCATTTTAAAGGTATATATGTAAGCAATAAGAAGAAAGGCTGTTTTGTGCACTACTTTTTGTCTAGAGGTTTCCAGCTTCATAACTTTTGGCCCATGTATTCATGCGCAAAATGGCAGCCTCCATGCCCGTCAAAACCGGTGTGTTTTTTCAAGGTAAATATTTTGAGTGACAACGCATACAATTTTTTGACATGCTGTTTTTTCAAAAGGTTATGTCCTCGTCTTTCCAACAATGTATGGTGATATATTGGAAAGTAGCTTGATCATGGTGAAAAGTGAAATCAAATTTTGAATATTTCATATGCAACAAAGAAGGAATTTATTTGCGCATGCGTAACCTTTAAGAACTTCCCGTAAGATTAGTCGTCTGCAAAGATTTCAAAATGGACTCTTACAAACAAACTGTACTGGAAAGAATAACTGCCAGATGCCACTTTGACCCCATTTAGGGCTGTATTTTATGGGATGGTTGCTCTAGGGGGCGTTAGGGGGGTAAATATGGGAAATTTAAAGCAAAATGTCCACCAGAGTGGCAATCCGAGACCCATTGTGTTCATCGTGTTGTTTTTCAGTTTCATTTTGACATTAATTTGCATTAGTTTCAACAATTCTCTCATTTATGTCATAATACCTTGTGTTGTAATCCTGAATATTTAGTTTAAGAACCTGTAACTGACAATAATGCCCGCAAAGGTCGTGTCCGCACTGGCCGATGCATTGGCCATGATGACAGTCCGACCCGCCTACTTTGAATAATACCAATTTTCCTAATTTGCAAAGTTAACAGATCCTATTTAGTTCATATTTTATTTTGTAATTGTACTTCAATCAGGCTTTCAGGTGAAAAATACACGAAATGCATGCATAAAACACTTAAGCCGCTCACGCCAACCTAGACCCCACCTAAAGGAGATAGCGGCAACAAAATTTAAATCACCATCACAATTTGGTTTAATTTGGGTATGTTTTTATAAATGCAGGGTTCAAAAGAACCAGGACCTCAGACGGAACCATCAGCTCATTGGTATACAAGTCTGGGTGAAGTGACGAGTCATCAAAACTACTTTACTTGTCAACTACACTGGAGCGTTGGGGCTGGGCCGTAAAGCTGACACAGTCGTGTCCGTACCATCGGTATCTTTGAAGGTTAGTACATGATTATTGTCATGTATTCTACTATCTAATGACTTCTTTTCTAGCCTGGCATTCTTCTTATCAACACCAGTAGGAAAAGCAAGAGTTTAACCCTGGGTGGGACTCTCAAATCCGTTTTTGAACTGAACTGTTTGCACGTGAGCTCGACATTCTGAAGCTGGCATAGCGACTAGCCTTATCGCAGTAAATAAAACTTTGTAAACTATTGTATATGTACACTTATTGTATCTAAGTTACACTAGTAATCACAATATTGAGTAAACATGCACAGAAAACCTTTGTATTTGCACAGATTACTCAGCAGAGAGTACCTGAAACAGATTGAAGATTGCAGGCGGCTGACCTCACCCACGGGTTCAGGTGTGACAGAAAACTGTTAATTAATATCTGGCATTGACATTTTGGGGTCAAATTCTTTTTTTGTTGTGTGACCGGAGGTCAAATCTGTTTATTGTTATGTAAATAAACCCTTTTCTGGGGTCAAATGGCATCTGATATGCTACATTTATATGGATTTTACCCCCCAAAATGCAGAAACTTAAAAAAAATGTTCATAACGGATTAAAAACCTATTCTGTAACATTTAGAATGCCAATGAAGATTGTTTTCACTTCTGACTTTATATATTGTATCTGCTATGCCTATTAAAACTCAGACTTATGCTTAATTCTGAGTTACAATCATGTTTTCCAGATGTACCCAAGTACATTTTTTTTCCGGCTAAATTTTTGCCTCAAAACACCATTATATGTGACATTTCCAATTTTTTATTTTCCGATAAATCTTTAAACCAGTGTAATAGGACTTCATGTTCTTTCTCGAAATAGATCAGATTGATGAAAAATGTGGTTTTCATTCAAATTTGAAAGGGTTGTCAGTTAGATAATAAGCACATATGGTTGAGTGCAGGATGCATTTATTTGATAAAATTCAGTTTAAATGATATGTGTTGGTATCATTTTAAAGGTATATATGTAAGCAATAAGAAGAAAGGCTGTTTTGTGCACTACTTTTTGTCTAGAGGTTTCCAGCTTCATAACTTTTGGCCCATGTATTCATGCGCAAAATGGCAGCCTCCATGCCCGTCAAAACCGGTGTGTTTTTTCAAGGTAAATATTTTGAGTGACAACGCATACAATTTTTTGACATGCTGTTTTTTCAAAAGGTTATGTCCTCGTCTTTCCAACAATGTATGGTGATATATTGGAAAGTAGCTTGATCATGGTGAAAAGTGAAATCAAATTTTGAATATTTCATATGCAACAAAGAAGGAATTTATTTGCGCATGCGTAACCTTTAAGAACTTCCCGTAAGATTAGTCGTCTGCAAAGATTTCAAAATGGACTCTTACAAACAAACTGTACTGGAAAGAATAACTGCCAGATGCCACTTTGACCCCATTTAGGGCTGTATTTTATGGGATGGGTGCTCTAGGGGGCGTTAGGGGGGTAAATATGGGAAATTTACAGCAAAATGTCCACCAGAGTGGCAATCCGAGACCCATTGTGTTCATCGTGTTGTTTTTCAGTTTCATTTTGACATTAATTTGCATTAGTTTCAACAATTCTCTCATTTATGTCATAATACCTTGTGTTGTAATCCTGAATATTTAGTTTAAGAACCTGTAACTGACAATAATGCCCGCAAAGGTCGTGTCCGCACTGGCCGATGCATTGGCCATGATGACAGTCCGACCTGCCTACTTTGAATAATACCAATTTTCCTAATTTGCAAAGTTAACAGATCCTATTTAGTCCATATTTTATTTTGTAATTGTACTTCAATCAGGCTTTCAGGTGAAAAATACATGAAATGCATGCATAAAACACTTAAGCCGCTCACGCCAACCTAGACCCCACCTAATGGAGATAGCGGCATCAAAATTTAAATCACCATCACAGTTTGGTTTAATTTGAGTGTGTTTTTTTAAATGCAGTGTTCAAAAGAACCAGGACCTCAGACGGAACCATCAACTCTTTGGTATACAAGTCTGGGTGAAGTGACGAGTCATCAAAACTACTTTACTTGTCAACTACACTGGAGCGTTGGGGCGGGACCGTAAAGCTGACACAGTCGTGTCCGTACCATCGGTATCTTTGAAGGTTAGTACATGATTATTGTCATGTATTCTGCTATCTAATGACTTCTTTTCTAGCCTGGCATTCTTCTTATCAACACCAGTAGGAAAAGCAAGAGTTTAACCCTGGGTGGGACTCTCAAACCCGTTTTTGAACTGAACTGTTTGCACGTGAGCCCGACATTCTGAAGCTGGCATAGCGACTAGCCTTATCGCAGTAAATAAAACTTTGTAAACTATTGTATATGTACACTTATTGTATCTAAGTTACACTAGTAATCACAATATTGAGTAAACATGCACAGAAAACCTTTTTATTTGCACAGATTACTCAGCAGAGAGTACCTGAAACAGATTGAAGATTGCAGGCGGCTGACCTCACCCACGGGTTCAGGTGTGACAGAAAACTGTTAATTAATATCTGGCATTGACATTTTGGGGTCAAATTCTTTTTTTGTTGTGTGACCGGAGGTCAAATCTGTTTATTGTTATGTAAATAAACCCTTTTCTGGGGTCAAATGGCATCTGATATCCTACATTTATATGGATTTTACCCCCCAAAATGCAGAAACTTAAAAAAAATGTTCATAACGGATTAAAAACCTATTCTGTAACATTTAGAATGCCAATGAAGATTGTTTTCACTTCTGACTTTATATATTGTATCTGCTATGCCTATTAAAACTCAGACTTATGCTTAATTCTGAGTTACAATCATGTTTTCCAGATGTACCCAAGTACATTTTTTTTCCGGCTAAATTTTTGCCTCAAAACACCATTATATGTGACATTTCCAATTTTTTATTTTCCGATAAATCTTTAAACCAGTGTAATAGGACTTCATGTTCTTTCTCGAAATAGATCAGATTGATGAAAAATGTGGTTTTCATTCAAATTTGAAAGGGTTGTCAGTTAGATAATAAGCACATATGGTTGAGTGCAGGATGCATTTATTTGATAAAATTCAGTTTAAATGATATGTGTTGGTATCATTTTAAAGGTATATATGTAAGCAATAAGAAGAAAGGCTGTTTTGTGCACTACTTTTTGTCTAGAGGTTTCCAGCTTCATAACTTTTGGCCCATGTA
Organism: Congeria kusceri; assembly: GCA_027627225.1. Taxonomy (NCBI): domain Eukaryota; kingdom Metazoa; phylum Mollusca; class Bivalvia; order Myida; family Dreissenidae; genus Congeria; species Congeria kusceri. Next base: position 43,008,886 of record CM051032.1, on the reverse strand, counting down.
TTCATGCGCAAAATGGCAGCCTCCATGCCCGTCAAAACCGGTGTGTTTTTTCAAGGTAAATATTTTGAGTGACAACGCATACAATTTTTTGACATGCTGTTTTTTCAAAAGGTTATGTCCTCGTCTTTCCAACAATGTATGGTGATATATTGGAAAGTAGCTTGATCATGGTGAAAAGTGAAATCAAATTTTGAATATTTCATATGTAACAAAGAAGGAATTTATTTGCGCATGCGTAACCTTTAAGAACTTCCCGTAAGATTAGTCGTCTGCAAAGATTTCAAAATGGACTCTTACAAACACACTGTACTGGAAAGGATAACTGCCAGATGCCACTTTGACCCCATTTAGGGCTGTATTTTATGGGATGGTTGCTCTAGGGGGCGTTAGGGGGGTAAATATGGGAAATTTAAAGCAAAATGTCCACCAGAGTGGCAATCCGAGACCCATTGTGTTCATCGTGTTGTTTTTCAGTTTCATTTTGACATTAATTTGCATTAGTTTCAACAATTCTCTCATTTATGTCATAATACCTTGTGTTGTAATCCTGAATATTTAGTTTAAGAACCTGTAACTGACAATAATGCCCGCAAAGGTCGTGTCCGCACTGGCCGATGCATTGGCCATGATGACAGTCCGACCCGCCTACTTTGAATAATACCAATTTTCCTAATTTGCAAAGTTAACAGATCCTATTTAGTTCATATTTTATTTTGTAATTGTACTTCAATCAGGCTTTCAGGTGAAAAATACACGAAATGCATGCATAAAACACTTAAGCCGCTCACGCCAACCTAGACCCCACCTAATGGAGATAGCGGCAACAAAATTTAAATCACCATCACAATTTGGTTTAATTTGGGTATGTTTTTATAAATGCAGGGTTCAAAAGAACCAGGACCTCAGACGGAACCATCAGCTCATTGGTATACAAGTCTGGGTGAAGTGACGAGTCATCAAAACTACTTTACTTGTCAACTACACTGGAGCGTTGGGGCTGGGCCGTAAAGCTGACACAGTCGTGTCCGTACCATCGGTATCTTTGAAGGTTAGTACATGATTATTGTCATGTATTCTACTATCTAATGACTTCTTTTCTAGCCTGGCATTCTTCTTATCAACACCAGTAGGAAAAGCAAGAGTTTAACCCTGGGTGGGACTCTCAAATCCGTTTTTGAACTGAACTGTTTGCACGTGAGCTCGACATTCTGAAGCTGGCATAGCGACTAGCCTTATCGCAGTAAATAAAACTTTGTAAACTATTGTATATGTACACTTATTGTATCTAAGTTACACTAGTAATCACAATATTGAGTAAACATGCACAGAAAACCTTTGTATTTGCACAGATTACTCAGCAGAGAGTACCTGAAACAGATTGAAGATTGCAGGCGGCTGACCTCACCCACGGGTTCAGGTGTGACAGAAAACTGTTAATTAATATCTGGCATTGACATTTTGGGGTCAAATTCTTTTTTTGTTGTGTGACCGGAGGTCAAATCTGTTTATTGTTATGTAAATAAACCCTTTTCTGGGGTCAAATGGCATCTGATATCCTACATTTATATGGATTTTACCCCCCAAAATGCAGAAACTTAAAAAAAATGTTCATAACGGATTAAAAACCTATTCTGTAACATTTAGAATGCCAATGAAGATTGTTTTCACTTCTGACTTTATATATTGTATCTGCTATGCCTATTAAAACTCAGACTTATGCTTAATTCTGAGTTACAATCATGTTTTCCAGATGTACCCAAGTACATTTTTTTTCCGGCTAAATTTTTGCCTCAAAACACCATTATATGTGACATTTCCAATTTTTTATTTTCCGATAAATCTTTAAACCAGTGTAATAGGACTTCATGTTCTTTCTCGAAATAGATCAGATTGATGAAAAATGTGGTTTTCATTCAAATTTGAAAGGGTTGTCAGTTAGATAATAAGCACATATGGTTGAGTGCAGGATGCATTTATTTGATAAAATTCAGTTTAAATGATATGTGTTGGTATCATTTTAAAGGTATATATGTAAGCAATAAGAAGAAAGGCTGTTTTCTGCACTACTTTTTGTCTAGAGGTTTCCAGCTTCATAACTTTTGGCCCATGTATTCATGCGCAAAATGGCAGCCTCCATGCCCGTCAAAACCGGTGTGTTTTTTCAAGGTAAATATTTTGAGTGACAACGCATACAATTTTTTGACATGCTGTTTTTTCAAAAGGTTATGTCCTCGTCTTTCCAACAATGTATGGTGATATATTGGAAAGTAGCTTGATCATGGTGAAAAGTGAAATCAAATTTTGAATATTTCATATGTAACAAAGAAGGAATTTATTTGCGCATGCGTAACCTTTAAGAACTTCCCGTAAGATTAGTCGTCTGCAAAGATTTCAAAATGGACTCTTACAAACACACTGTACTGGAAAGGATAACTGCCAGATGCCACTTTGACCCCATTTAGGGCTGTATTTTATGGGATGGTTGCTCTAGGGGGCGTTAGGGGGGTAAATATGGGAAATTTAAAGCAAAATGTCCACCAGAGTGGCAATCCGAGACCCATTGTGTTCATCGTGTTGTTTTTCAGTTTCATTTTGACATTAATTTGCATTAGTTTCAACAATTCTCTCATTTATGTCATAATACCTTGTGTTGTAATCCTGAATATTTAGTTTAAGAGCCTGTAACTGACAATAATGCCCGCAAATGTCGTGTCCGCACTGGCCGATGCATTGGCCATGATGACAGTCCGACCCGCCTACTTTGAATAATACCAATTTTCCTAATTTGCAAAGTTAACAGATCCTATTTAGTTCATATTTTATTTTGTAATTGTACTTCAATCAGGCTTTCAGGTGAAAAATACACGAAATGCATGCATAAAACACTTAAGCCGCTCACGCCAACCTAGACCCCACCTAATGGAGATAGCGGCAACAAAATTTAAATCACCATCACAATTTGGTTTAATTTGGGTATGTTTTTATAAATGCAGGGTTCAAAAGAACCAGGACCTCAGACGGAACCATCAGCTCATTGGTATACAAGTCTGGGTGAAGTGACGAGTCATCAAAACTACTTTACTTGTCAACTACACTGGAGCGTTGGGGCTGGGCCGTAAAGCTGACACAGTCGTGTCCGTACCATCGGTATCTTTGAAGGTTAGTACATGATTATTGTCATGTATTCTACTATCTAATGACTTCTTTTCTAGCCTGGCATTCTTCTTATCAACACCAGTAGGAAAAGCAAGAGTTTAACCCTGGGTGGGACTCTCAAATCCGTTTTTGAACTGAACTGTTTGCACGTGAGCTCGACATTCTGAAGCTGGCATAGCGACTAGCCTTATCGCAGTAAATAAAACTTTGTAAACTATTGTATATGTACACTTATTGTATCTAAGTTACACTAGTAATCACAATATTGAGTAAACATGCACAGAAAACCTTTTTATTTGCACAGATTACTCAGCAGAGAGTACCTGAAACAGATTGAAGATTGCAGGCGGCTGACCTCACCCACGGGTTCAGGTGTGACAGAAAACTGTTAATTAATATCTGGCATTGACATTTTGGGGTCAAATTCTTTTTTTGTTGTGTGACAGGAGGTCAAATCTGTTTATTGTTATGTAAATAAACCCTTTTCTGGGGTCAAATGGCAACTGATATCCTTCATTTATATGGATTTTACCCCCAAAAATGCAGAAACTTAAAAAAATGTTCATAACGGATTAAAAACCTATTCTGTAACATTTAGAATGCCAATGAAGATTGTTTTCACTTCTGACTTTATATATTGTATCTGCTATGCCTATTAAAACTCAAACTTATGCTTAATTCTGAGTTACAATCATGTTTTCCAGATGTACCCAAGTACATTTTTTTTCCGGCTAAATTTTTGCCTCAAAACACCATTATATGTGACATTTCCAATTTTTTATTTTCCGATAAATCTTTAAACCAGTGTAATAGGACTTCATGTTCTTTCTCGAAATAGATCAGATTGATGAAAAATGTGGTTTTCATTCAAATTTGAAAGGGTTGTCAGTTAGATAATAAGCACATATGGTTGAGTGCAGGATGCATTTATTTGATAAAATTCAGTTTAAATGATATGTGTTGGTATCATTTTAAAGGTATATATGTAAGCAATAAGAAGAAAGGCTGTTTTGTGCACTACTTTTTGTCTAGAGGTTTCCAGCTTCATAACTTTTGGCCCATGTATTCATGCGCAAAATGGCAGCCTCCATGCCCGTCAAAACCGGTGTATTTTTTCAAGGTAAATATTTTGAGTGACAACGCATACAATTTTTTGACATGCTGTTTTTTCAAAAGGTTATGTCCTCGTCTTTCCAACAATGTATGGTGATATATTGGAAAGTAGCTTGATCAAGGTGAAAAGTGAAATCAAATTTTGAATATTTTATATGTAACAAAGAAGGAATTTATTTGCGCATGCGTAACCTTTAAGAACTTCCCGTAAGATTAGTCGTCTGCAAAGATTTCAAAATGGACTCTTACAAACACACTGTACTGGAAAGGATAACTGCCAGATGCCACTTTGACCCCATTTAGGGCTGTATTTTATGGGATGGTTGCTCTAGGGGGCGTTAGAGGGGTAAATATGGGAAATTTAAAGCAAAATGTCCACCAGAGTGGCAATCCGAGACCCATTGTGTTAATCGTGTTGTTTTTCAGTTTCATTTTGACATTAATTTGCATTAGTTTCAACAATTCTCTCATTTATGTCATAATACCTTGTGTTGTAATCCTGAATATTTAGTTTAAGAACCTGTAACTGACAATAATGCCCGCAAAGGTCGTGTCCGCACTGGCCGATGCATTGTCCATGATGACAGTCCGACATGCCTACTTTGAATAATACCAATTTTCCTAATTTGCAAAGTTAACAGATCCTATTTAGTCCATATTTTATTTTGTAATTGTACTTCAATCAGGCTTTCAGGTGAAAAATACATGAAATGCATGCATAAAACACTTAAGCCGCTCACGCCAACCTAGACCCCACCTAATGGAGATAGCGGCATCAAAATTTAAATCACCATCACAGTTTGGTTTAATTTGAGTATGTTTTTTTAAATGCAGTGTTCAAAAGAACCAGGACCTCAGACGGAACCATCAACTCTTTGGTATGCAAGTCTGGGTGAAGTGACGAGTCATCAAAACTACTTTACTTGTCAACTACACTGGAGCGTTGGGGCTGGGCCGTAAAGCTGACACAGTCGTGTCCGTACCATCGGTATCTTTGAAGGTTAGTACATGATTATTGTCATGTATTCTGCTATCTGATGACTTCTTTTCTAGCCTGGCATTCTTGTTATCAACACCAGTAGGAAAAGCAAGAGTTTAACCCTGGGTGGGACTCTCAAATCCGTTTTTGAACTGAACTGTTTGCACGTGAGCTCGACATTCTGAAGCTGGCATAGCGACTAGCCTTATCGCAGTAAATAAAACTTTGTAAACTATTGTATATGTACACTTATTGTATCTAAGTTACACTAGTAATCACAATATTGAGTAAACATGCACAGAAAACCTTTGTATTTGCACAGATTACTCAGCAGAGAGTACCTGAAACAGATTGAAGATTGCAGGCGGCTGACCTCACCCACGGGTTCAGGTGTGACAGAAAACTGTTAATTAATATCTGGCATTGACATTTTGGGGTCAAATTCTTTTTTTGTTGTGTGACCGGAGGTCAAATCTGTTTATTGTTATGTAAACAAACCCTTTTCTGGGGTCAAATGGCATCTGATATGCTACATTTATATGGATTTTACCCCCCAAAATGCAGAAACTTAAAAAAAATGTTCATAACGGATTAAAAACCTATTCTGTAACATTTAGAATGCCAATGAAGATTGTTTTCACTTCTGACTTTATATATTGTATCTGCTATGCCTATTAAAACTCAGACTTATGCTTAATTCTGAGTTATAATCATGTTTTCCAGATGTACCCAAGTACATTTTTTTTCCGGCTAAATTTTTGCCTCAAAACACCATTATATGTGACATTTCCAATTTTTTATTTTCCGATAAATCTTTAAACCAGTGTAATAGGACTTCATGTTCTTTCTCGAAATAGATCAGATTGATGAAAAATGTGGTTTTCATTCAAATTTGAAAGGGTTGTCAGTTAGATAATAAGCACATATGGTTGAGTGCAGGATGCATTTATTTGATAAAATTCAGTTTAAATGATATGTGTTGGTATCATTTTAAAGGTATATATGTAAGCAATAAGAAGAAAGGCTGTTTTGTGCACTACTTTTTGTCTAGAGGTTTCCAGCTTCATAACTTTTGGCCCATGTATTCATGCGCAAAATGGCAGCCTCCATGCCCGTCAAAACCGGTGTGTTTTTTCAAGGTAAATATTTTGAGTGACAACGCATACAATTTTTTGACATGCTGTTTTTTCAAAAGGTTATGTCCTCGTCTTTCCAACAATGTATGGTGATATATTGGAAAGTAGCTTGATCATGGTGAAAAGTGAAATCAAATTTTGAATATTTCATATGTAACAAAGAAGGAATTTATTTGCGCATGCGTAACCTTTAAGAACTTCCCGTAAGATTAGTCGTCTGCAAAGATTTCAAAATGGACTCTTACAAACACACTGTACTGGAAAGGATAACTGCCAGATGCCACTTTGACCCCATTTAGGGCTGTATTTTATGGGATGGTTGCTCTAGGGGGCGTTAGAGGGGTAAATATGGGAAATTTAAAGCAAAATGTCCACCAGAGTGGCAATCCGAGACCCATTGTGTTCATCGTGTTGTTTTTCAGTTTCATTTTGACATTAATTTGCATTAGTTTCAACAATTCTCTCATTTATGTCATAATACCTTGTGTTGTAATCCTGAATATTTAGTTTAAGAACCTGTAACTGACAATAATGCCCGCAAAGGTCGTGTCCGCACTGGCCGATGCATTGTCCATGATGACAGTCCGACATGCCTACTTTGAATAATACCAATTTTCCTAATTTGCAAAGTTAACAGATCCTATTTAGTCCATATTTTATTTTGTAATTGTACTTCAATCAGGCTTTCAGGTGAAAAATACATGAAATGCATGCATAAAACACTTAAGCCGCTCACGCCAACCTAGACCCCACCTAATGGAGATAGCGGCATCAAAATTTAAATCACCATCACAGTTTGGTTTAATTTGAGTATGTTTTTATAAATGCAGTGTTCAAAAGAACCAGGACCTCAGACGGAACCATCAACTCTTTGGTATGCAAGTCTGGGGGAAGTGACGAGTCATCAAAACTACTTTACTTGTCAACTACACTGGAGCGTTGGGGTTGGGCCGTAAAGCTGACACAGTCGTGTCCGTACCATCGGTATCTTTGAAGGTTAGTACATGATTATTGTCATGTATTCTGCTATCTGATGACTTCTTTTCTAGCCTGGCATTCTTGTTATCAACACCAGTAGGAAAAGCAAGAGTTTAACCCTGGGTGGGACTCTCAAACCCGTTTTTGAACTGAACTGTTTGCACGTGAGCCCGACATTCTGAAGCTGGCATAGCGACTAGCCTTATCGCAGTAAATAAAACTTTGTAAACTATTGTATATGTACACTTATTGTATCTAAGTTACACTAGTAATCACAATATTGAGTAAACATGCACAGAAAACCTTTTTATTTGCACAGATTACTCAGCAGAGAGTACCTGAAACAGATTGAAGATTGCAGGCGGCTGACCTCACCCACGGGTTCAGGTGTGACAGAAAACTGTTAATTAATATCTGGCATTGACATTTTGGGGTCAAATTCTTTTTTTGTTGTGTGACAGGAGGTCAAATCTGTTTATTGTTATGTAAATAAACCCTTTTCTGGGGTCAAATGGCAACTGATATCCTTCATTTATATGGATTTTACCCCCAAAAATGCAGAAACTTAAAAAAATGTTCATAACGGATTAAAAACCTATTCTGTAACATTTAGAATGCCAATGAAGATTGTTTTCACTTCTGACTTTATATATTGTATCTGCTATGCCTATTAAAACTCAAACTTATGCTTAATTCTGAGTTACAATCATGTTTTCCAGATGTACCCAAGTACATTTTTTTTCCGGCTAAATTTTTGCCTCAAAACACCATTATATGTGACATTTCCAATTTTTTATTTTCCGATAAATCTTTAAACCAGTGTAATAGGACTTCATGTTCTTTCTCGAAATAGATCAGATTGATGAAAAATGTGGTTTTCATTCAAATTTGAAAGGGTTGTCAGTTAGATAATAAGCACATATGGTTGAGTGCAGGATGCATTTATTTTGTAAAATTCAGTTTAAATGATATGTGTTGGTATCATTTTAAAGGTATATATGTAAGCAATAAGAAGAAAGGCTGTTTTGTGCACTACTTTTTGTCTAGAGGTTTCCAGCTTCATAACTTTTGGCCCATGTATTCATGCGCAAAATGGCAGCCTCCATGCCCGTCAAAACCGGTGTATTTTTTCAAGGTAAATATTTTGAGTGACAACGCATACAATTTTTTGACATGCTGTTTTTTCAAAAGGTTATGTCCTCGTCTTTCCAACAATGTATGGTGATATATTGGAAAGTAGCTTGATCAAGGTGAAAAGTGAAATCAAATTTTGAATATTTTATATGTAACAAAGAAGGAATTTATTTGCGCATGCGTAACCTTTAAGAACTTCCCGTAAGATTAGTCGTCTGCAAAGATTTCAAAATGGACTCTTACAAACACACTGTACTGGAAAGGATAACTGCCAGATGCCACTTTGACCCCATTTAGGGCTGTATTTTATGGGATGGTTGCTCTAGGGGGCGTTAGAGGGGTAAATATGGGAAATTTAAAGCAAAATGTCCACCAGAGTGGCAATCCGAGACCCATTGTGTTAATCGTGTTGTTTTTCAGTTTCATTTTGACATTAATTTGCATTAGTTTCAACAATTCTCTCATTTATGTCATAATACCTTGTGTTGTAATCCTGAATATTTAGTTTAAGAACCTGTAACTGACAATAATGCCCGCAAAGGTCGTGTCCGCACTGGCCGATGCATTGTCCATGATGACAGTCCGACATGCCTACTTTGAATAATACCAATTTTCCTAATTTGCAAAGTTAACAGATCCTATTTAGTCCATATTTTATTTTGTAATTGTACTTCAATCAGGCTTTCAGGTGAAAAATACATGAAATGCATGCATAAAACACTTAAGCCGCTCACGCCAACCTAGACCCCACCTAATGGAGATAGCGGCATCAAAATTTAAATCACCATCACAGTTTGGTTTAATTTGAGTATGTTTTTTTAAATGCAGTGTTCAAAAGAACCAGGACCTCAGACGGAACCATCAACTCTTTGGTATGCAAGTCTGGGTGAAGTGACGAGTCATCAAAACTACTTTACTTGTCAACTACACTGGAGCGTTGGGGCTGGGCCGTAAAGCTGACACAGTCGTGTCCGTACCATCGGTATCTTTGAAGGTTAGTACATGATTATTGTCATGTATTCTGCTATCTGATGACTTCTTTTCTAGCCTGGCATTCTTGTTATCAACACCAGTAGGAAAAGCAAGAGTTTAACCCTGGGTGGGACTCTCAAATCCGTTTTTGAACTGAACTGTTTGCACGTGAGCTCGACATTCTGAAGCTGGCATAGCGACTAGCCTTATCGCAGTAAATAAAACTTTGTAAACTATTGTATATGTACACTTATTGTATCTAAGTTACACTAGTAATCACAATATTGAGTAAACATGCACAGAAAACCTTTGTATTTGCACAGATTACTCAGCAGAGAGTACCTGAAACAGATTGAAGATTGCAGGCGGCTGACCTCACCCACGGGTTCAGGTGTGACAGAAAACTGTTAATTAATATCTGGCATTGACATTTTGGGGTCAAATTCTTTTTTTGTTGTGTGACCGGAGGTCAAATCTGTTTATTGTTATGTAAACAAACCCTTTTCTGGGGTCAAATGGCATCTGATATGCTACATTTATATGGATTTTACCCCCCAAAATGCAGAAACTTAAAAAAAATGTTCATAACGGATTAAAAACCTATTCTGTAACATTTAGAATGCCAATGAAGATTGTTTTCACTTCTGACTTTATATATTGTATCTGCTATGCCTATTAAAACTCAGACTTATGCTTAATTCTGAGTTATAATCATGTTTTCCAGATGTACCCAAGTACATTTTTTTTCCGGCTAAATTTTTGCCTCAAAACACCATTATATGTGACATTTCCAATTTTTTATTTTCCGATAAATCTTTAAACCAGTGTAATAGGACTTCATGTTCTTTCTCGAAATAGATCAGATTGATGAAAAATGTGGTTTTCATTCAAATTTGAAAGGGTTGTCAGTTAGATAATAAGCACATATGGTTGAGTGCAGGATGCATTTATTTGATAAAATTCAGTTTAAATGATATGTGTTGGTATCATTTTAAAGGTATATATGTAAGCAATAAGAAGAAAGGCTGTTTTGTGCACTACTTTTTGTCTAGAGGTTTCCAGCTTCATAACTTTTGGCCCATGTATTCATGCGCAAAATGGCAGCCTCCATGCCCGTCAAAACCGGTGTGTTTTTTCAAGGTAAATATTTTGAGTGACAACGCATACAATTTTTTGACATGCTGTTTTTTCAAAAGGTTATGTCCTCGTCTTTCCAACAATGTATGGTGATATATTGGAAAGTAGCTTGATCATGGTGAAAAGTGAAATCAAATTTTGAATATTTCATATGTAACAAAGAAGGAATTTATTTGCGCATGCGTAACCTTTAAGAACTTCCCGTAAGATTAGTCGTCTGCAAAGATTTCAAAATGGACTCTTACAAACACACTGTACTGGAAAGGATAACTGCCAGATGCCACTTTGACCCCATTTAGGGCTGTATTTTATGGGATGGTTGCTCTAGGGGGCGTTAGAGGGGTAAATATGGGAAATTTAAAGCAAAATGTCCACCAGAGTGGCAATCCGAGACCCATTGTGTTCATCGTGTTGTTTTTCAGTTTCATTTTGACATTAATTTGCATTAGTTTCAACAATTCTCTCATTTATGTCATAATACCTTGTGTTGTAATCCTGAATATTTAGTTTAAGAACCTGTAACTGACAATAATGCCCGCAAAGGTCGTGTCCGCACTGGCCGATGCATTGTCCATGATGACAGTCCGACATGCCTACTTTGAATAATACCAATTTTCCTAATTTGCAAAGTTAACAGATCCTATTTAGTCCATATTTTATTTTGTAATTGTACTTCAATCAGGCTTTCAGGTGAAAAATACATGAAATGCATGCATAAAACACTTAAGCCGCTCACGCCAACCTAGACCCCACCTAATGGAGATAGCGGCATCAAAATTTAAATCACCATCACAGTTTGGTTTAATTTGAGTATGTTTTTATAAATGCAGTGTTCAAAAGAACCAGGACCTCAGACGGAACCATCAACTCTTTGGTATGCAAGTCTGGGGGAAGTGACGAGTCATCAAAACTACTTTACTTGTCAACTACACTGGAGCGTTGGGGTTGGGCCGTAAAGCTGACACAGTCGTGTCCGTACCATCGGTATCTTTGAAGGTTAGTACATGATTATTGTCATGTATTCTGCTATCTGATGACTTCTTTTCTAGCCTGGCATTCTTGTTATCAACACCAGTAGGAAAAGCAAGAGTTTAACCCTGGGTGGGACTCTCAAACCCGTTTTTGAACTGAACTGTTTGCACGTGAGCCCGACATTCTGAAGCTGGCATAGCGACTAGCCTTATCGCAGTAAATAAAACTTTGTAAACTATTGTATATGTACACTTATTGTATCTAAGTTACACTAGTAATCACAATATTGAGTAAACATGCACAGAAAACCTTTTTATTTGCACAGATTACTCAGCAGAGAGTACCTGAAACAGATTGAAGATTGCAGGCGGCTGACCTCACCCACGGGTTCAGGTGTGACAGAAAACTGTTAATTAATATCTGGCATTGACATTTTGGGGTCAAATTCTTTTTTTGTTGTGTGACAGGAGGTCAAATCTGTTTATTGTTATGTAAATAAACCCTTTTCTGGGGTCAAATGGCAACTGATATCCTTCATTTATATGGATTTTACCCCCAAAAATGCAGAAACTTAAAAAAATGTTCATAACGGATTAAAAACCTATTCTGTAACATTTAGAATGCCAATGAAGATTGTTTTCACTTCTGACTTTATATATTGTATCTGCTATGCCTATTAAAACTCAAACTTATGCTTAATTCTGAGTTACAATCATGTTTTCCAGATGTACCCAAGTACATTTTTTTTCCGGCTAAATTTTTGCCTCAAAACACCATTATATGTGACATTTCCAATTTTTTATTTTCCGATAAATCTTTAAACCAGTGTAATAGGACTTCATGTTCTTTCTCGAAATAGATCAGATTGATGAAAAATGTGGTTTTCATTCAAATTTGAAAGGGTTGTCAGTTAGATAATAAGCACATATGGTTGAGTGCAGGATGCATTTATTTTGTAAAATTCAGTTTAAATGATATGTGTTGGTATCATTTTAAAGGTATATATGTAAGCAATAAGAAGAAAGGCTGTTTTGTGCACTACTTTTTGTCTAGAGGTTTCCAGCTTCATAACTTTTGGCCCATGTATTCATGCGCAAAATGGCAGCCTCCATGCCCGTCAAAACCGGTGTATTTTTTCAAGGTAAATATTTTGAGTGACAACGCATACAATTTTTTGACATGCTGTTTTTTCAAAAGGTTATGTCCTCGTCTTTCCAACAATGTATGGTGATATATTGGAAAGTAGCTTGATCAAGGTGAAAAGTGAAATCAAATTTTGAATATTTTATATGTAACAAAGAAGGAATTTATTTGCGCATGCGTAACCTTTAAGAACTTCCCGTAAGATTAGTCGTCTGCAAAGATTTCAAAATGGACTCTTACAAACACACTGTACTGGAAAGGATAACTGCCAGATGCCACTTTGACCCCATTTAGGGCTGTATTTTATGGGATGGTTGCTCTAGGGGGCGTTAGAGGGGTAAATATGGGAAATTTAAAGCAAAATGTCCACCAGAGTGGCAATCCGAGACCCATTGTGTTAATCGTGTTGTTTTTCAGTTTCATTTTGACATTAATTTGCATTAGTTTCAACAATTCTCTCATTTATGTCATAATACCTTGTGTTGTAATCCTGAATATTTAGTTTAAGAACCTGTAACTGACAATAATGCCCGCAAAGGTCGTGTCCGCACTGGCCGATGCATTGTCCATGATGACAGTCCGACATGCCTACTTTGAATAATACCAATTTTCCTAATTTGCAAAGTTAACAGATCCTATTTAGTCCATATTTTATTTTGTAATTGTACTTCAATCAGGCTTTCAGGTGAAAAATACATGAAATGCATGCATAAAACACTTAAGCCGCTCACGCCAACCTAGACCCCACCTAATGGAGATAGCGGCATCAAAATTTAAATCACCATCACAGTTTGGTTTAATTTGAGTATGTTTTTTTAAATGCAGTGTTCAAAAGAACCAGGACCTCAGACGGAACCATCAACTCTTTGGTATGCAAGTCTGGGTGAAGTGACGAGTCATCAAAACTACTTTACTTGTCAACTACACTGGAGCGTTGGGGCTGGGCCGTAAAGCTGACACAGTCGTGTCCGTACCATCGGTATCTTTGAAGGTTAGTACATGATTATTGTCATGTATTCTGCTATCTGATGACTTCTTTTCTAGCCTGGCATTCTTGTTATCAACACCAGTAGGAAAAGCAAGAGTTTAACCCTGGGTGGGACTCTCAAATCCGTTTTTGAACTGAACTGTTTGCACGTGAGCTCGACATTCTGAAGCTGGCATAGCGACTAGCCTTATCGCAGTAAATAAAACTTTGTAAACTATTGTATATGTACACTTATTGTATCTAAGTTACACTAGTAATCACAATATTGAGTAAACATGCACAGAAAACCTTTGTATTTGCACAGATTACTCAGCAGAGAGTACCTGAAACAGATTGAAGATTGCAGGCGGCTGACCTCACCCACGGGTTCAGGTGTGACAGAAAACTGTTAATTAATATCTGGCATTGACATTTTGGGGTCAAATTCTTTTTTTGTTGTGTGACCGGAGGTCAAATCTGTTTATTGTTATGTAAACAAACCCTTTTCTGGGGTCAAATGGCATCTGATATGCTACATTTATATGGATTTTACCCCCCAAAATGCAGAAACTTAAAAAAAATGTTCATAACGGATTAAAAACCTATTCTGTAACATTTAGAATGCCAATGAAGATTGTTTTCACTTCTGACTTTATATATTGTATCTGCTATGCCTATTAAAACTCAGACTTATGCTTAATTCTGAGTTATAATCATGTTTTCCAGATGTACCCAAGTACATTTTTTTTCCGGCTAAATTTTTGCCTCAAAACACCATTATATGTGACATTTCCAATTTTTTATTTTCCGATAAATCTTTAAACCAGTGTAATAGGACTTCATGTTCTTTCTCGAAATAGATCAGATTGATGAAAAATGTGGTTTTCATTCAAATTTGAAAGGGTTGTCAGTTAGATAATAAGCACATATGGTTGAGTGCAGGATGCATTTATTTGATAAAATTCAGTTTAAATGATATGTGTTGGTATCATTTTAAAGGTATATATGTAAGCAATAAGAAGAAAGGCTGTTTTGTGCACTACTTTTTGTCTAGAGGTTTCCAGCTTCATAACTTTTGGCCCATGTATTCATGCGCAAAATGGCAGCCTCCATGCCCGTCAAAACCGGTGTGTTTTTTCAAGGTAAATATTTTGAGTGACAACGCATACAATTTTTTGACATGCTGTTTTTTCAAAAGGTTATGTCCTCGTCTTTCCAACAATGTATGGTGATATATTGGAAAGTAGCTTGATCATGGTGAAAAGTGAAATCAAATTTTGAATATTTCATATGTAACAAAGAAGGAATTTATTTGCGCATGCGTAACCTTTAAGAACTTCCCGTAAGATTAGTCGTCTGCAAAGATTTCAAAATGGACTCTTACAAACACACTGTACTGGAAAGGATAACTGCCAGATGCCACTTTGACCCCATTTAGGGCTGTATTTTATGGGATGGTTGCTCTAGGGGGCGTTAGAGGGGTAAATATGGGAAATTTAAAGCAAAATGTCCACCAGAGTGGCAATCCGAGACCCATTGTGTTAATCGTGTTGTTTTTCAGTTTCATTTTGACATTAATTTGCATTAGTTTCAACAATTCTCTCATTTATGTCATAATACCTTGTGTTGTAATCCTGAATATTTAGTTTAAGAACCTGTAACTGACAATAATGCCCGCAAAGGTCGTGTCCGCACTGGCCGATGCATTGTCCATGATGACAGTCCGACATGCCTACTTTGAATAATACCAATTTTCCTAATTTGCAAAGTTAACAGATCCTATTTAGTCCATATTTTATTTTGTAATTGTACTTCAATCAGGCTTTCAGGTGAAAAATACATGAAATGCATGCATAAAACACTTAAGCCGCTCACGCCAACCTAGACCCCACCTAATGGAGATAGCGGCATCAAAATTTAAATCACCATCACAGTTTGGTTTAATTTGAGTATGTTTTTTTAAATGCAGTGTTCAAAAGAACCAGGACCTCAGACGGAACCATCAACTCTTTGGTATGCAAGTCTGGGTGAAGTGACGAGTCATCAAAACTACTTTACTTGTCAACTACACTGGAGCGTTGGGGTTGGGCCGTAAAGCTGACACAGTCGTGTCCGTACCATCGGTATCTTTGAAGGTTAGTACATGATTATTGTCATGTATTCTGCTATCTGATGACTTCTTTTCTAGCCTGGCATTCTTGTTATCAACACCAGTAGGAAAAGCAAGAGTTTAACCCTGGGTGGGACTCTCAAACCCGTTTTTGAACTGAACTGTTTGCACGTGAGCCCGACATTCTGAAGCTGGCATAGCGACTAGCCTTATCGCAGTAAATAAAACTTTGTAAACTATTGTATATGTACACTTATTGTATCTAAGTTACACTAGTAATCACAATATTGAGTAAACATGCACAGAAAACCTTTTTATTTGCACAGATTACTCAGCAGAGAGTACCTGAAACAGATTGAAGATTGCAGGCGGCTGACCTCACCCACGGGTTCAGGTGTGACAGAAAACTGTTAATTAATATCTGGCATTGACATTTTGGGGTCAAATTCTTTTTTTGTTGTGTGACAGGAGGTCAAATCTGTTTATTGTTATGTAAATAAACCCTTTTCTGGGGTCAAATGGCAACTGATATCCTACATTTATATGGATTTTACCCCCAAAAATGCAGAAACTTAAAAAAATGTTCATAACGGATTAAAAACCTATTCTGTAACATTTAGAATGCCAATGAAGATTGTTTTCACTTCTGACTTTATATATTGTATCTGCTATGCCTATTAAAACTCAAACTTATGCTTAATTCTGAGTTACAATCATGTTTTCCAGATGTACCCAAGTACATTTTTTTTCCGGCTAAATTTTTGCCTCAAAACACCATTATATGTGACATTTCCAATTTTTTATTTTCCGATAAATCTTTAAACCAGTGTAATAGGACTTCATGTTCTTTCTCGAAATAGATCAGATTGATGAAAAATGTGGTTTTCATTCAAATTTGAAAGGGTTGTCAGTTAGATAATAAGCACATATGGTTGAGTGCAGGATGCATTTATTTTGTAAAATTCAGTTTAAATTATATGTGTTGGTATCATTTTAAAGGTATATATGTAAGCAATAAGAAGAAAGGCTGTTTTGTGCACTACTTTTTGTCTAGAGGTTTCCAGCTTCATAACTTTTGGCCCATGTATTCATGCGCAAAATGGCAGCCTCCATGCCCGTCAAAACCGGTGTATTTTTTCAAGGTAAATATTTTGAGTGACAACGCATACAATTTTTTGACATGCTGTTTTTTCAAAAGGTTATGTCCTCGTCTTTCCAACAATGTATGGTGATATATTGGAAAGTAGCTTGATCAAGGTGAAAAGTGAAATCAAATTTTGAATATTTTATATGTAACAAAGAAGGAATTTATTTCCGCATGCGTAACCTTTAAGAACTTCCCGTAAGATTAGTCGTCTGCAAAGATTTCAAAATGGACTCTTACAAACACACTGTACTGGAAAGAATAACTGCCAGATGCCACTTTGACCCCATTTAGGGCTGTATTTTATGGGATGGTTGCTCTAGGGGGCGTTAGGGGGGTAAATATGGGAAATTTAAAGCAAAATGTCCACCAGAGTGGCAATCCGAGACCCATTGTGTTCATCGTGTTGTTTTTCAGTTTCATTTTGACATTAATTTGCATTAGTTTCAACAATTCTCTCATTTATGTCATAATACCTTGTGTTGTAATCCTGAATATTTAGTTTAAGAACCTGTAACTGACAATAATGCCCGCAAAGGTCGTGTCCGCACTGGCCGATGCATTGGCCATGATGACAGTCCGACCTGCCTACTTTGAATAATACCAATTTTCCTAATTTGCAAAGTTAACAGATCCTATTTAGTTCATATTTTATTTTGTAATTGTACTTCAATCAGGCTTTCAGGTGAAAAATACATGAAATGCATGCATAAAACACTTAAGCCGCTCACGCCAACCTAGACCCCACCTAATGGAGATAGCGGCAACAAAATTTAAATCACCATCACAATTTGGTTTAATTTGGGTATGTTTTTATAAATGCAGGGTTCAAAAGAACCAGGACCTCAGACGGAACCATCAGCTCATTGGTATACAAGTCTGGGTGAAGTGACGAGTCATCAAAACTACTTTACTTGTCAACTACACTGGAGCGTTGGGGCTGGGCCGTAAAGCTGACACAGTCGTGTCCGTACCATCGGTATCTTTGAAGGTTAGTACATGATTATTGTCATGTATTCTACTATCTAATGACTTCTTTTCTAGCCTGGCATTCTTCTTATCAACACCAGTAGGAAAAGCAAGAGTTTAACCCTGGGTGGGACTCTCAAATCCGTTTTTGAACTGAACTGTTTGCACGTGAGCCCGACATTCTGAAGCTGGCATAGCGACTAGCCTTATCGCAGTAAATAAAACTTTGTAAACTATTGTATATGTACACTTATTGTATCTAAGTTACACTAGTAATCACAATATTGAGTAAACATGCACAGAAAACCTTTGTATTTGCACAGATTACTCAGCAGAGAGTACCTGAAACAGATTGAAGATTGCAGGCGGCTGACCTCACCCACGGGTTCAGGTGTGACAGAAAACTGTTAATTAATATCTGGCATTGACATTTTGGGGTCAAATTCTTTTTTTGTTGTGTGACCGGAGGTCAAATCTGTTTATTGTTATGTAAACAAACCCTTTTCTGGGGTCAAATGGCATCTGATATGCTACATTTATATGGATTTTACCCCCCAAAATGCAGAAACTTAAAAAAAATGTTCATAACGGATTAAAAACCTATTCTGTAACATTTAGAATGCCAATGAAGATTGTTTTCACTTCTGACTTTATATATTGTATCTGCTATGCCTATTAAAACTCAAACTTATGCTTAATTCTGAGTTAAAATCATGTTTTCCAGATGTACCCAAGTACATTTATTTTCCGGCTAAATTTTTGCCTCAAAATACCATTATATGTGACATTTCCAAAAAATAATTTCCGATAAATCTTTAAACCAGTGTAATAGGACTTCATGTTCTTTCTCGAAATAGATCAGATTGATGAAAAATGTGGTTTTCATTCAAATTTGAAAGGGTTGTCAGTTAGATAATAAGCACATATGGTTGAGTGCAGGATGCATTTATTTTGTAAAATTCAGTTTAAATGATATGTGTTGGTATCATTTTAAAGGTATATATGTAAGCAATAAGAAGAAAGGCTGTTTTGTGCACTACTTTTTGTCTAGAGGTTTCCAGCTTCATAACTTTTGGCCCATGTATTCATGCGCAAAATGGCAGCCTCCATGCCCGTCAAAACCGGTGTGTTTTTTCAAGGTAAATATTTTGAGTGACAACGCATACAATTTTTTGACATGCTGTTTTTTCAAAAGGTTATGTCCTCGTCTTTCCAACAATGTATGGTGATATATTGGAAAGTAGCTTGATCTTGGTGAAAAGTGAAATCAAATTTTGAATATTTCATATGTAACAAAGAAGGAATTTATTTGCGCATGCGTAACCTTTAAGAACTTCCCGTAAGATTAGTCGTCTGCAAAGATTTGAAAATGGACTCGTAAAAGGACACTGTACTGGAAAGAATAACTGCCAGATGCCACCTTGACCCCATTTAGGGCAGTATTTTATGGGATGGTTGCTCTAGGGGGCGTTAGGGGGGTAAATATGGGAAATTTAAAGCAAAATGTCCACCAGAGTGGCAATCCGAGACCCATTGTGTTCATCGTGTTGTTTTTCAGTTTCATTTTGACATTAATTTGCATTAGTTTCAACAATTCTCTCATTTATGTCATAATACCTTGTGTTGTAATCCTGAATATTTAGTTTAAGAACCTGTAACTGACAATAATGCCCGCAAAGGTCGTGTCCGCACTGGCCGATGCATTGGCCATGATGACAGTCCGACCTGCCTACTTTGAATAATACCAATTTTCCTAATTTGCAAAGTTAACAGATCCTATTTAGTCCATATTTTATTTTGTAATTGTACTTCAATCAGGCTTTCAGGTGAAAAATACATGAAATGCATGCATAAAACACTTAAGCCGCTCACGCCAACCTAGACCCCACCTAATGGAGATAGCGGCATCAAAATTTAAATCACCATCACAGTTTGGTTTAATTTGAGTATGTTTTTTTAAATGCAGTGTTCAAAAGAACCAGGACCTCAGACGGAACCATCAACTCTTTGGTATACAAGTCTGGGTGAAGTGACGAGTCATCAAAACTACTTTACTTGTCAACTACACTGGAGCGTTGGGGCGGGACCGTAAAGCTGACACAGTCGTGTCCGTACCATCGGTATCTTTGAAGGTTAGTACATGATTATTGTCATGTATTCTGCTATCTGATGACTTCTTTTCTAGCCTGGCATTCTTGTTATCAACACCAGTAGGAAAAGCAAGAGTTTAACCCTGGGTGGGACTCTCAAACCCGTTTTTGAACTGAACTGTTTGCACGTGAGCCCGACATTCTGAAGCTGGCATAGCGACTAGCCTTATCGCAGTAAATAAAACTTTGTAAACTATTGTATATGTACACTTGTTGTATCTAAGTTACACTAGTAATCACAATATTGAGTAAACATGCACAGAAAACCTTTTTATTTGCACAGATTACTCAGCAGAGAGTACCTGAAACAGATTGAAGATTGCAGGCGGCTGACCTCACCCACGGGTTCAGGTGTGACAGAAAACTGTTAATTAATATCTGGCATTGACATTTTGGGGTCAAATTCTTTTTTTGTTGTGTGACAGGAGGTCAAATCTGTTTATTGTTATGTAAATAAACCCTTTTCTGGGGTCAAATGGCAACTGATATCCTACATTTATATGGATTTTACCCCCCAAAATGCAGAAACTTAAAAAAATGTTCATAACGGATTAAAAACCTATTCTGTAACATTTAGAATGCCAATGAAGATTGTTTTCACTTCTGACTTTATATATTGTATCTGCTATGCCTATTAAAACTCAGACTTATGCTTAATTCTGAGTTACAATCATGTTTTCCAGATGTACCCAAGTACATTTTTTTTCCGGCTAAATTTTTGCCTCAAAACACCATTATATGTGACATTTCCAATTTTTTATTTTCCGATAAATCTTTAAACCAGTGTAATAGGACTTCATGTTCTTTCTCGAAATAGATCAGATTGATGAAAAATGTGGTTTTCATTCAAATTTGAAAGGGTTGTCAGTTAGATAATAAGCACATATGGTTGAGTGCAGGATGCATTTATTTTGTAAAATTCAGTTTAAATGATATGTGTTGGTATCATTTTAAAGGTATATATGTAAGCAATAAGAAGAAAGGCTGTTTTGTGCACTACTTTTTGTCTAGAGGTTTCCAGCTTCATAACTTTTGGCCCATGTATTCATGCGCAAAATGGCAGCCTCCATGCCCGTCAAAACCGGTGTATTTTTTCAAGGTAAATATTTTGAGTGACAACGCATACAATTTTTTGACATGCTGTTTTTTCAAAAGGTTATGTCCTCGTCTTTCCAACAATGTATGGTGATATATTGGAAAGTAGCTTGATCAAGGTGAAAAGTGAAATCAAATTTTGAATATTTTATATGTAACAAAGAAGGAATTTATTTGCGCATGCGTAACCTTTAAGAACTTCCCGTAAGATTAGTCGTCTGCAAAGATTTCAAAATGGACTCTTACAAACACACTGTACTGGAAAGAATAACTGCCAGATGCCAGATGCCACCTTGACCCCATTTAGGGCTGTATTTTATGGAATGGTTGCTCTAGGGGGCGTTAGGGGGTAAATATGGGAAATTTAAAGCAAAATGTCCACCAGAGTGGCAATCCGAGACCCATTATTTGACATATTCCATTCAGACGCTAATGACATAAAAACTATAAGAGAGTATAGGTTGTTATCAAAAGATGTATGTCATCGGAACGAAAACAAAAACAGATACAATTCTTACTTTAGTGACATATAAAACAAGAACACGTAAAATATATAAGTAATATCACATCTTTTTAAAATAAATGATACATTTAAGACAATGCACAGCTGGTTCCCGCCAGATAGTTTCACACGCTGCCCCAGGCCAGACAGGACGTCATGGCAGGCGACGCGATGACCTGTAGTTCAGTGCCACTGTTATATCAGTCCAACAGCAGTCTGAAGTGTTCATGTCATTTACTTCAGCGTTTGCCATGAACTATAACTATGTTGCCGATCAAATTTGATGAAAATTAAAGTTTATATTCCCAAATAAGTATACTATTTTGATCAGTACAGTCATTTTTGAGTAGTACACAAGGTTACGCATGCGCAAATAAATTCCTTCTTTGTTACATATAAAATATTCAAAATTTGATCTCACTTTTCACCATGACCAAGCTACTTTCCAATATATCACCATACATTGTTGGAAAGATGAGGACATAACCTTTTGAAAAAACAGCATGTCGAAATATTCTATGCGTTGTCACTCAAAATATGTACCTTAGAAAAAACACACCGGTTTTGACGGGCATGGAGGCTGCCATTTTGCTCATGAATACATGGGCCAAAAGTGTGTGTATAAAAATAAACAATTTTTCAATATTTTAAAGTTATTTAATTTCGGCTGCAAAATAATTTGAATATGTTCATACAGCCCTTTCTTTCTTCAGACAGGTTAGTTTTTTCAATAATTGTGCATGATAAGTTTAGAAGTCTTTTTAAACCTTCTAATGCGGGGATGGTGTTTCTTCGTTTACAAAGAAAAATGTAACGCTTTATCTCTAGACAAAATAGATTATAGGCTTTTTTAGGTGAGCCTAAGATGAATGATTTAGAATTCATTGCAAATTCAGCATCAATTTGATAAACAATATTGTTTACATTGGATAAAAACGCTTGAACAATTGTGCAATCCCATAAAAGATGTATAAGTGTTTCTGGTTCAGTTTTGCAAAAAGAACATTTGTCATACTCAACTATTTTCATTTTGGAAAGAAGGCTGTTGCAACCTAATATGTTATGAGTTAGCCTAATTTGGAACCATTGTAAGTAAGAATCTTGTGTGACATCACATATCCAACTATGTAAAAACTTCCATTCGGATTCATGAATGTTAAAAATACTATTCCACTTTTCACGACATGTTGGAATTTCTGGATTGTTGATGAAAGTTTTATATATAACAGCATTACCTTTTGTACACATAATTAATGACTTTATATAGCTTGGTATTAAAGGGAAACATGTATCCATTATTTCTGTGTTGTCGGCAATATGAAGAGATTTTAAATAGACTTGAATAGATTTTGTAATACCTTCATATTGCAGGAAATTCACTGAAGTTCCAATTCTCTTGCTAAATTCCGATCTATCTAAAAATGACTTATCATTTTTATAAGATCTTTAACATAACGAATTCCCCGATCATACCAAGCTTTGACAAAAATTGGTTAATTACCAACCAACAACTTGTGATTATAAAAGATAGGTAATCCTAAAAAATCGGTTATAGTAGTTATAACATATTTATCAATAAAATCCATGTATGACTGAAATACATCTGACCAATAATTCTATGGTATCGATTGACACACACCCCTGTCTCAGCAACGTATGTCAAGTTTAAAAGGAAGAGATATAATATTTATGCATTTACTTACTATTGTTTTCTCATCCTGTCAATTATAAACATTTGAGCGCGGGGGGTTACAATCAAAACAGTATCTCACATAAATTAAGCTTTAAAGATACAATTTTGCAAGTAAACACCAGAACAAAGTAAACAAAAGAAGAAACACAAGACATCTTACAAACAAGGTGTGGTTTAATGCTGAGCGTTATTTTTTTATTTTAAATTATACATTTGTTTAAAAGTGTCGAGATTTAGGTACTCTTCATTCGTATTTCGATACGTATTACAGGCTTTTTTAAACACACCATTCGGTTACTTTAAGAAAGCAGTTTCTGCTAAGATTTTGAACAAAGCTTTTGATTTAACCCTACTTATTATTTTTAACATTTTATTTTAATTTGATGCAATTATCCAGAGAAATCGTCCAAAACCAGCAAAGGTGTCCGCATTAACATGCTTCGCCAGTAATTATGTTTATGACGGTGTTACGGAGGAAATGCTGAAGATAACAAGCCCCTCAGCGTTCGCCGGCTTGCCGAATCAGGACTAGTTTGGCCCGGGTTTCAGTCCAACACAGGAACATACTTATGAGATAGATCTAATAATGTAAATGCCATTGGCAAGTGGAACATTTGGTCGCATTCCAGTTTTTTTCCAAACATAATGTCATCAGAAGTGGCCATGTGGCAGTAAACTACAGATCTGTGGTTCAAACCTGTTCCTAACCATGATGATTTTGACTGGCTTAAAACAACAAAAGCCACCGAGATCAACACACCAGAAGTAGCTTTTCATGAATTATACTTTCCAGGATCTTGTTCAAAGACTTTGAGCAACCGCTAAATACATTTTACATTACTGTATTAAATGTTGTACATGTATATATTATATTCTTATATTAATAGGGCTATAAAGAGAATACCGGCAGTTTTGCACCCAATAACAATTGAAGTGAATGCAGCAGTTACTGGTTTGGCTAATGCGTCATTAGTTTCGGCGCACATATTGGAATGTGCTCTTTTTCAAACTACGGTACTACTATCCCTATAGAAATATTGCAAAGTGTGTTAACTAAATTATATATATATATATGTATAATTTTGTGTGTGTTTAACAATAATTTTTTTTTTATATTGATTGGAAGTAAACAGTTCATATTTTTCTTCTGATTGTCAACGGTTATGTTTCTTTAATATCTTGTTCCTCCATTTTTGTATTGTATAAACCATTGAGGACAGTTGAACGGTGCTAAGGTTTCAGAGCAAATTTCAGTCAAGGCGATCCAGTATCAAATCAAGTCGATATACAAAAGTTGTTTCTGGTAACTCCTCAAAAAATGAACGCCGTTCACGTTTGAAAGTGCGTAACGATTGATTTGCAAGTATATGTAAATGTTTGGAGACATGTATATGGTGATGAAAAGATTTGATTGACTACGAGTTATACAATATAATAATGGCAATACATGCAGCATCTTGTAATGAATGTCATTTCATAGCATTAATTTGGCATAGACTCTTACAAAAAACGCACATATTACGTATAATGTAGATTCCGTTTAGTACTGAGACGCACAATAATCACGAATGATATTTTTCCAAGGGATAATTACATAGTGTGTTTTATTTTGAATAAAAGCTAATATATTAGCGAATATATATCGTTATATTTGTAATTCAATACAAGTACAACAAATAAACTAGTTAGCAACTATATGTAAGAACAAACTCGTCTCACCCGAGCAGAACAAAAAAATACAAATGTTATGAGTATTAAAAAAAAGTTATGGTGCAAAAATAAAATCAACTTCCAAACAACTCTTGTATGTTGATCTGATAAAACAAAATTGGAAATAACAACACAAAACTAATATTCATATTTATTGTGCACATAAACTGATTTTCATAACATAGCGGCATAAACAACAGTTAATGCATACTCTATACACAGTCTCAGAGCAGCAATTGTCCTCAAAGCAGGCCTCTTCGCCAGCCCCGCCCTCTGTGACGGGCCAGGGGGGAACCGGCGCTTGGTGTGATCACGTGACCGATCTCCGGGAGCACTTCCGTGTCGCTTTGAGCCCCGTACACGGCGTTGATGGCGGCCCGGCTCTCGGTGGCGTCAGGACGAGTGCTGCAAACAAAATAATATGTCCTTGAAACCATTTATTTCTTCTACATGTATTTAAGTAAAAAACGTAATCTAAATTTTTTAACTATAACGATACATAAATTCTATATTACAGTATAGAAACAACAGTGAGAAAAAGAACGAAAGAAGAACGGAAGAAAGAACGAAAGAAAGAAAGAAAGAAGAAAGAAAGATAGAAAGAAAGAACGAAAGAAAGAAAGAAAGAAGGAGTGAAGGAAGGAAGGAAGGAATAAGGAAGGAAGGAAGGAAGGAATGAAGGAAGGAAGGAAGGAAGGAAGGAAGGAAGGAAGGAAGGAAGGAAGGAAGGAAGGAAGGAAGGAAGGAAGGAAGGAAGACAGAAAGACAGACATAAAGACAGACAGAAAGACAGAAATTACCTCTCAGTAAAAGGGTTGTACTTTAGATCTTACTGGCCGCTGTCTTCAACAAACAGCTGTCGGTCGTCGGCTGCTGTCTGGAGAAACATGCGAGTTAGGTTACTTATCGATATGAGAAACGGAGACCGAGAGGTGAATAATGAATTGGAAGAATAATGTATTATTTTTCAGTTTAACAAAGATTATTATTATCATTATTATTTGATAGCAGACTTAGTATTATATTTTTGTCACTGATTACCTTTTTCTTGAAGAACTTGCCAATTATAGGAATGCGGAATGCAGTCTTTTCTGTTGCTGAAATTTACGTTAAATATTGTTTGGCTGTTGTAAAAATTAGTCAAATAAGACTTACACATGCATTAAGTACAATAGACATCACTAGAATAATACTGTTGCTTCTCATAAATTCTTCTTTTTTCGGGTAGTGCATATTAATGTATTAGAAATATTGTATGTAATATCGATTTTTTATTACTATTAGATCTATAGACATTCTATTGTTGCTTGATCTACGCAAAAACGACTATTTATTAGGTAGGTTAAATCCAGTTATGTCTAAAATATTGTTCGTCCCATTTCATAATTGTTCTTATAATTTAATGAACAAAATATGCATGCTTAACAATATATTTTATAACGAAACTTTTTTTTTTTTTCAACAATTTCTTCGTTCTTATTAAGTGCATTCTCTTTAGATATTTACTTATATAATTACTTTGAAGTAACAATATATTTCAGTATACCTACCAGATCTAGGTTTGCTTTGTTTGTCCGCTCCCTCACTGTTTTTCTTTTCCTTTTTCTCCAATGTATTTGCCTGCTTATCCTCCTGTTTCTTAGTCATATCTTCCTTCGCCGGACCCCCACCGTACGCAGAACTAATTTCGCGCTTTTTGTTGAAAAATGGAACACACCAAATTGGCATTGTTGTTCGATATTGCATGAAAACCAAACGTCACACGTCGCCTTGGATGCAACGTCGTTAAATGACGTCATAAGAAAATAGTGCCAAAGAATTCCAAATACAACCCCCATGCAATTTCTGCGAGGCCTGAATAATCTCTTCTAAATCCTATGTTGGCCTATGTTAGCGTAGGTGTTAAACATGTTATGGTGATGATGGCAAGCTCCGTTGTGCAAATGAGCAAATGTCATGGGAGCTCAGCTATAAACAGCAGAATCATATAGGACCATTACCGATTTAAAATTTGCATTTGTGACAAGACAAATAAATACAAAGTATATGGTCAGCGAAGACGTAGCCGTCTCAAGTGTTGTTTCATTGCGCCATTTTCTGTGGCCAACATCGGTCAAGTAACTGCAATATTTTATAACTTAAATAGTTGTTCATTATATAAATAAATAACTGTACGGTTATGTATTAATCAAGGGTTTTATTTGAAAAAAAAAATGTAAATCTGTGCAGTCGAAGTAGATAGATGATCTTTAGATCTATGAATATAAAATTTGGGTCACCTGTTACTCGCATGTTGTCCTATTCATTTATCACTTAGCCGAATAATCACAATTAGTTTATATTTCGAATACAGGCGATGACAGGATATATTTGAATTGCATTGTTATATAATTAAATACATGCTGTAAATTTTTACTCCATATATCTTATTTCTACAATCTTTATAGTTCATTGGAATCAGGGCGACAGAAGCACAAATGAACTATGCTATATTCATCAGGGACCTAGTAGACATTCCTGCAGACAAGTATCTACAAAAAACAAGAACCAACAAAAGGGTTAGCAACAGCATACAATTCCTCCAATACTCAGTTACAACAGATTCCCACTAGTTCAGCTTCTTTCCAAGAGCCATTCCCGTTTGGAACAACCTCCCAGCTGCAGCTGCTGAGGCTCCTTCTTTGGTATCATTCAAGAAGCAGCTTGAGAAGTTGAACTTTAATGACTTCCTTTCGCTCAGTTGCAAAGTAAAGCTAAGTAAGGGGTGTTAAGCCCTGTCAGCGGGGACCATGCAACCGGTTTAACCGACAGTTTCATACCATAAACGTAAATCAAAGCGACCGCTTGTTAAACAAGTTACTTCGGCGCGTTATATTTTAAAACACACTGTTTCTTTGCGTGTAATATTGGAGATAATAAACAGAGATGGTAATTTGTATAATCACATAGGTCATACCGCATGCCTTTAATTCTTATATACCATTATAGGCAACCATATGATTATGTAATACAATTTCGCGATGTCAACATCAGTCATGTTTACTCATAAGTTAGTTCTGTATTGTTTTTTAGTTGTTCAGCATAAATTTTAATAACTTTTCATTAATGCCGACGTAGTGTAGATGAATCTAGCAATTATCTGTAAATAGTTGACCTGTCTTCTTGCTTATGTAGGTGTCGTTTTTAGGTCTGAGACTGTAGCGCTTACTTCACGGTACCGAGCACTGAAGTGAAGATACTTACTTGATATGCAAAATAAGGCAAACAAAAAATTTGGGTTTCCGCTTACTTGTAAAAAAAATCTAGGGGGGGGGGGGTGGGGGGTGAGGAAGTAAAACTAAGTTTTTTTCTTTAACTTTTTGTTCTTTGCTGCATATTCAGCACACAGTTTGGGTATATTGGACTGCATGTAAAATGTTTAAATGCCTCAAATCAAAGAAACTGTACGTTAGGGTATGTCATTACCAAAAGCGCCTGTCTCACACAGACTAATTCCAAATGTTTGCTACATACTGAAAAGCCACATATTAGTGAAAACTGACCGAAAGTCACAAAAAGTTAACGATCTATAGGCAGGGTTGTCATTATCAAATGAAACAAGTGATTTTTATCTAAATGTGAGTGATTTGGCCAGGGGTCTAGTGGGCCCCTTGTGATATTATTGATCGCAATTTAAAAGTTCCTCAAAAAAACAAATCGATTTTCTCTTGATTTCAAACGATGAATTTGGTCGGCAGTCGGTTACTAATGACAACCCTGTATAGGCAAAAAACTTTAAGGGTCAGCAGAAAATGTACGCCAAAACAAACAACTTTTTTATTTAGGGTTGATCCAGGTAAGTACAGACAGTCTGGTAACTTTGGACAAATGCGTTAGTAGATAGACTTTTCATTTACATGTTTTTATGTTACTCACTATGATTTTACCTCATTTAAGAAGAGTATCTTTTCAGGGAATACTTGTCTGAAAATGGCATGTGACGTAATGCATTGGTTATTTTAAATGGTGCATCATGGGAACAACCTATTGATGCTGTCAGAGTTTTCTGAATTTTAAATATAAAATAGTGTCCGTAGTTTCCCATTGTAATTTGCAATAGCAAAACCAGTATTGTCCGTAGTTTTCCTACTCTCTCAGAACTTACCTGGTTTTGGGTGGCCTTGTTTCTGACATAGTTAAAGTACTTTAGACTACAGATAGCTATATGGAATCAATGATAAAATCCGAGAAAAACAGGGATTTCCCGATTTTGTCATCATAATATGGGGATATCCTACAGAGCTAGGCGCAGCATATTGACAAGGGGAGTCCTTGTAAAAACTGTCCGTACTTACCCGGATCAGCCCTATGCCAAACTATTTCCTTGGAATATTATTGCAAACTATTTACCATAAAAATGTATGATGCTTAAAAGTTTCGGTCATTACTATGTAAATGAATGTATTTATATAATAATATGCTACATATTTGACAACAGACTTATTAAATGCAATCATCAACTTATACAAAACTTGTAGCCCATATCTAGGGTAATGATTTGCTACCCAGGCTGTAGTTTACCCTGATCAGATATCTTGTACCAGTCCTATTTGATAATTTGTCTCTTTTTCAGATTGTTTCATTCAAACTGCACATAGTTTTCATTGTCCTTTGGCTTGGAGTATGTTGTGGAGAAAGTTCTGATGGAAATGAGAGTTCCTCAGCAGGATTTCACTGTGGAAATATAACATTCAGGTCCATGGAAGTACAAGCAGGAGAAACAAACTCTACAGGCAAGTGGAAATAGAAGAACATAATAAAATCCCTGTTAAAGCTATGATGTTGTAAGTAACCATAAGTTTTCAATATTTAAATTATCACTCAGTATATATTTTACATGTGTTTCAAATATTTAATTGTATCAGAGATTGCGTTCCTGTTACATTTAATTTGTATCTTAATTTGATACTTACTTTATTCCACTCAATGAATCAGCTAACATGGCATGTCTGTATACCAATTTTTATGCAGGAGGCATATAGTAATCATCCTGTCCGCCCTTCCGTCGGTCCTTCCGTATATCCGTCCTTCTGTCCGTTAAGTAGATTTTACCGTTTCGTCTAGCACCAACACCGCTTACTACAACACTTTGATACTTACACAGTTGTTGCTGGTGACCATTCCCTATCCACCCATATCACCCAACCTCACTTTGACCTTGACCTTGACCTAATTTGGACTTATAATAATTCAAAAGTGCCAGTTCTTGGTTAACTAGATTTTACAGTTTCGTCTAGCACCAACACTGCTAACTACAACACTTGGATATTTACACTGTTTTTACTTATGACCGTTCCCAATCCACCCATATCACCCAACCTCACCTTGACCTTGACCTAATTTGGACTAAGAAATGGGCTACCCAGCACCAGCCGGGGGCATGTGTGTTTTTCAAACACAGAATTTTGTTTATTATGTTTGTTGGTTGGTTGTTATTATAAATATTATTGGTAAATCCATTTAACTTCTTTTTCAGTCTCATTTTTCTGTGTGGCATGCATGTTCCCACAAAATTGTCTTCCAGACAACATTTGTTTAAAGGGGACAACAGGAGACATGTGTGAAAAGTGTGTGAAAACCCACAATGGTAAAAACATCACACAAAAACAGTAACAGTTATAGATTGTTTATAGATTACCAGTATATTTTAAAGGGACTGTGTCAACGAAAAAGTGATCTCGTTCAGTAATTATAATGTTATTATGTTAAAGAAATGAGCAATACAAAGGTGTATAAAATAAATTATAAGTAAAGTATGAATAATTACCTACATTATGAGAACTTTTGATAAAAAACAATAAAGAAAAATACTTTTAAAAAAAAACCAGAGTGGGTATCAAACTCACGACGACTGAGTCGTAAGAACAAATGACAGTAGACAGCGCTGTTACCAGCTGCGCTATATTCTGACTTACAAAAATGCATGTGCATGCTAGTGTTATATAACATACATACAAATCTGACGTCAAAGTGTAAACAAGAAAAGGGCCAAACAAACACGACCTAAATCACATGATGATTTTTTTTTCTTATAATGCATAAAATCTTTTATCCATTATTATATGTATATTGTTTTAACCTTTATTTATCCATTATTGTATGTATATTGTTTTAACCTTTATTTATCCATTATTATATGTATATTGTTTTAACCTTTATTTATCCATTATTATATGTACATTGTTTTAACCTTTATTTATCCATTATTATATGTACATTGTTTAAACCTTTATTTATCCATTATTATATGTGCATTGTTTTAACCTTTATTTATCCATTATTATATATATATTGTTTTAACCTTTATTTATCCATTATTATATGTACATTGTTTTAACCTTTATTTATCCATTATTATATGTACATTGTTTTAACCTTTATTTATCCATTATTATATGTACATTGTTTTAACCTTTATTTATCCATTATTATATGTATATTGTTTTAACCTTTATTTATCCATTATTATATGTATATTGTTTTAACCTTTATTTATCCATTATTATATGTACATTGTTTAAACCTTTATTGTATGCCACTATTAATATTTAATTTTCATATTTTTTATTGCAGTTGCACCTATGGGGCCCTTTTAGTTGATATAGTCCCTTTAAGCTCTTTTTCTGTACAGATTTATTCAATCACTGTGTTATGTTTAAGATCTGTACAAAATCATTCTTATAATACATTTGGTTGTTATCAACAAGTGAGACAAAATCAGATAAAGATGGCTGTACTTTTGTGTATGCAGTTGCCTCATGCCTACTCCTACAAAAAAAATTCAACATTGCTTCTTTAATGAAATATTCATACCATAGCTGGCTAGTTGTATCCCCCAAAATAATCAAAATATGTGTGATAATACCATAGGTCCATAAACAATTTCTCATTTATGCTACTTATATGCAGCTAAATCTCACATGCCCAAAAGTGATTGGAATCTGTTAAAAACAAAGCAACTGTGGAGACATTTCTGGAGTAGGAGTCTATTAAAACTGATCTTCTTTTTGAAGCAATGTAAGTCAAAATTGTAGATGCTGTTGATTTTCATTCTAGCATCAATTATTTAAATGTCAATTTCTGGTATTTTTTACTAAATACAGTTATGTTTATAAAAATAACACCAAAAAACAGACATCTTACAGACATCTTACTTGTCCACATTTCAGTAGACAGAACTGTTTGTAATAATTTAGTAATTTTCATTGGTATTTAAGAAAAATGTGTAATTAATGTATAGAAGTGCTTACTTCTAGATATGAACTATCGAGTGGGGAATTCCTGTTCCCGGTGCCCCCAGTTCCCCTGGCCGGTGGTGAGTTTCACAGTGTACTTGTTGGTGTTGCTGATGACCAGCTACCTGAATGGCTTCACAACATCAGTGTGCTCCAAGGTAGACTGCCTGATAGGTCACAACTTAGTATCTCGTGGCCACAAATTCACTTTATACATTAACCCCTTGAGGAAATATCTTGAAACAAGATCATTCCTATCCGAGCCGCAATTTCTAGCTCGTGGCTTTCTCTTAATAACTCGTGGCCACGAGATAAATTATTTTTCTCACATGCAATATCCATGTCACCGTAGATTTGAGATTATGTTCAATGTTTTTTTACCAAAATGTGTCTTTAAAAAGAAAGTTTTAAAAAATCAATCCTGACCCTACCTAACTTTTTTGAGACGTGGCCCGAAAACACCTTATTATTAAGTTTTTATTATATTGACCGAAGCTCCACTATTTACAAATACCTATTGGCAAATTATTTAGATATGTTCCCAGTGACACAAACCAAATGTTGCAATCCAGGATTTATAGCCAGTATCAAGTTTACATTTGTTATAAATACTGTTTAGAGGATAATAAATTATTATTATTCAAAGTGAAAGTAAATACAAAATACAGTGTATATACAGGTATTAATGATGATTTGTATGGCTGTCTCCATATCCTAGGTGAAGTTGCTGTGTAACTTCGTCCAGTGTCTAGTGCTAGCAGTACACATCAAAGTGCCATGGCCTGACAGAATCTTGCAGATGACTGAAGTTGTTAACTTTGCCTTCTTTTCTCCTAATCTGCTTGTGCCAGGTAGGCTTCATTGCCAGGGATGATGATAAACATTTCAGCAGGCATCTCATCTTCAACTGATGTTCATGAAATTATAACATAATCAGGGCCAAATATCCAATATTACAACTTCTACTTTATTAATTGTGACTTTATTGTCATTATGATTTCTGGGGTAGTTTAAATTGTAGCTTTTTAACCAAATTTTTCAAAGAAAAATTTCGGTTATTAGATTCGGTTATGGCGTTGGGCGGGCGGGCATGTGGTGGTTGCGTCAATTTTTCGTTTCTGCTTGCCAACTCGAGAACAGATTCAGATATTTTAACGAAACTTCATACATAGATACCTTATGTCATGACCTCGCTTGGGATTGCATATGGGGCGGGAGGGGTTAAGGTCAAGGTCACCGTTGCTAAAAATAGAAAAACGGTTTCCGCTCAATAAATTGAGGAGGCATGGAGATATTTTAATGAAACTAAATACATAGATACCTTATATCAAGACCTTGCTTGGGATTGCATATGGGATGAGTGGGGTCAAGGTCAGCGTTGCTAAAAATATATAAATGGTTTATGCTCAATAACTTGACAACACATCGAGATATTTTAATGAAACTTCATACATAGATACCTGATATCGAGACCTTGCTTGGGATTGCATATTCAATGGGTGGGGTCAAGGTCACCGTTACAAAAAAATGAAAAACGGTATCCGCTCAATTACTTGAGAACGTATCAAGATATTTTTATCAAACTTCATACATAGATACCTGATATCGAGACCTTGCTTTGGATTGCATATGAGGTGGGTGGGGTCAAGGTCAAGGTCACCATTACTAAAAATAGAAAAACGGTTACCGCTCAATAACTTGAGAACACATTGAGATATTGTAATGACACTTTATACATACCTACCTTATATCGAGACCTTGCTTGGGATTGCATACTTGGTGGGTGGGGTCAAGGTCAAGGTCACCATTACTAAAAATAGAAAAACGTTGTCCGCTCAATAACTTTAGAATCCATAAAGATATTTTAATGAAACTTCATACATAGATACCATATATCGATACCTCGCTTGGGACTGCATATGCGATGGGTGAGGTCAAGGTCACCATTACCAAAAATAGAAAAACGGTTTCCGCTCAATAACTTGACAACACATCAAGACATTTTAATGAAGCTTAATACGTAGATACCTTATATCAAGATTTTGCTTGAGATTGCATATGGGGTGGATGGGGTCAAGGTCCAGGTCACCGTTACTAACAATAGAAAAACAGTTTCCGCTCAATAAATTGAGGAGTCATCAAGATATTTTAATGCAACTTCATACATAGATACCTTATATTGAGACCTTGCTTGGGATTGCATATGGGGTAAGTGGGGTAAAGGTCAAGGTCACCGTTGCTAAAATAGAAAAATGGTTTACGCTCAATAACTTGACAACGCATCGAGATATTTTAATGAAACTTCATACATAGATACCTGTTATTGAGACCTTGCTTTGGATTGCATATGGGGCAGGTGGGGTCAAGGTCACTGTTTACTAAAGATAGAAAAAAACGGTATCCGCTCAATTACTTCAGAACGTATCAAGAAATTTTTATGAAACTTCATACATAGATACCTGATATCGAGACCTCGCTTTAGATTGCATATGAGATGGGTGGGGTAAAGGTCAAGGTCACCATAACTAAAAATAGAAAAACGGGTCCCGCTCAATAACTTGAGAACACATTGAGATATTGTAATGAAACTTTATACATATATACCTTATATCGAGATTTGCTTGGGATTGCATACATGGTGAGTGGGGTCAAGGTCAAGGTCACAGTTACTAAAAACAGAAAAACGGTTTCAGCTCAATAAATTTAGAATCCATAAAGATATTTTAATGAAACTGCATACATAGATACCATATATCGAGACCTCGCTTGGGATTGCATACGGGGTGGGTGGGCTCAATGTCAAGGTCACCGTTCTTAAAAATGGAAAAAAGGTGTCTGCTCAATAACGTCAGAACGCATTGAGATATGTTAATGAAACTGCATACATATATACCTTATATCAAGACATTTCTTGGGATTGCATATTGGGTGGCTGGGTGCAATGTAAAGGTCACCGTAACTAAAAATAGAAAAACTGTTTCCGCTCAATAACTTTAGAATCTATAAAGAGATTTTAATGAAACTTTATACATAGATACCATATATCAGGACCTCACTTGGGATTGCATATGGGTGGGTGGGGTCAAGGTCTGGGTCACCGTTACTACAGATAGAAAAATGGTTTCTGCTCAATAACTTGAGAACGCATAGAGATAATTTAATGAAACTTCATACATATATGCCTTATATCGAAGCCTTGCTTGAGATTGCATATGGGGTGGGTGTGGTCAAGGTCAAGGTGACAGCTACTGAAAATAGACAATGGTTTCCGCTTAATAACTTGAGAACACATCAAGATATTTTACTGAAACTTCATACATTGATACCTTATATTGAAACCTCTCTTTGGATTGCATATGATGTGGTCAGTGGGGTCAAGGTCAAGGTCACCATTACCAAAAATAGAAAAAATGGTTTTCGCTAAATAACTTGACAATGCATCGAGATATTATAATGAAACATCATACATAGATACCTTATATTGAGAC
The DNA here is from genome assembly GCA_027627225.1 of Congeria kusceri. Taxonomy (NCBI): domain Eukaryota; kingdom Metazoa; phylum Mollusca; class Bivalvia; order Myida; family Dreissenidae; genus Congeria; species Congeria kusceri. The sequence goes on along the minus strand of CM051032.1, from coordinate 42,973,064 downwards.
CTTGCTTGGGATTGCATATAGGGTAGGTGGGGTCAAGGTCTCCATTATTAAAAATAGAAAAATGGTTTCTGCTCAATATATTTGAATGAAACTTCATACATAGATACCAAGCTTGGGATTGCATAATGGGGTGGGTGAGATCAAGGTCAAGGTCAATGTTACTAAAAATACAAACACGGTTTCTGCTAAATAATTTGAGAACGCATTGCGAAGTTTAATGAAACTTCATACATAGATAACTTATAACGAGACCTCGATTCGGAATGCATATGGCACCCAGAACTTTCTTTTATTGCGCTGACTATAATGCATTTTGTTTGAAAAATTTGGTTTTCGTGGAATTTCCATGTTTCTTGTTTTTTGTTCCAGAGCCCAAGGCTGAGTTACACACCCTGGAGTCTACTACTTAGTTAGAACCAGTACGAGGTGTTTGGGTTGTGTCACTTTCATGTTAAAGTTCTAGCGTCAATCTCCTGATAGCTCAGATGACATCTTATTTATTGTTCCACTGCAGCCCATGACTGTTGCCTCGTTACAGAGTGCACCTTTCCCAGCTGGCCAGCCATGCTGCCATACTACATGGACTGGCTCTCTGCAATGGTCATACCTCCCCTAGTGATCATTCTTGGTCTTGTAGCAGACAGAAAAATCGTAAGATCAGTGCACAATCAGAATAGCGTGGTTTTTGGTTTGGCGTGACACCCACAATACAACAGATTTTTCTAACTAATGTGAGAAGTATGTTTGTGTAATGAAACTTCTTATGTTTACTTTTAGGGTTTGACAAGTTTCACATTGTGCATCAGGTGTCCATGCATTATTTATTATAAATAAATGGTGATTGTATGTGTGTAATATCCAAATTCATTTAAATACATTATTATAACAAGATTCTGTGTTTGATAAACACACATGGCCCCAGTTGGTGCTGGATAGCCCATTTCTTACTGCAAATTAGGTCAAGGTCAAGGTCAAAGTGAGGTTGGGTGATATGGGTGGATTGGGAATGGTCATAAGTAACAAATGTGTAAATATCCAAGTGTTGTAGTAAGCGGTGTTGGTGCTAACGAAACGGTGAAATCTAGTCAACCATGAAACATCCCATTTGAATTATTCTAAGTGCAAATTATGTCAAGGTCAAGATCAAACTCAAAGTGAGGTTGGGTGATATGGGTGGATTGGGAACGGTCCTAAGTAACTAATTAGTAAATATCCCAGTGTTGTAGTAAGCGGTGTTGGTGCTAGACGAAATGGTAAAATCTAGTTAACCAAGAAATGGCACTTTTGAATTATTATAAGTCCAAATTAGGTCAAGGTCAAAGTGATGTTGGGTGATAGGGGTGGATTGGGGATGGTCATAAGCAACAACTGTGTAAGTATCCAAGTGCTGTAGCAAGCGGTGTTTGTGCTAGACGAAACGGTAAAATCTAGTTAACCAAGAAACAGCCCATTTGAATTATTCTTAGTGAAAATTAAGCCATAACGAGGACGAAATGGAAAAATCTACTTCACCTTGTCACGGAAGGAAGGATGGACGGACAGGACAGGACAATCAATATATGCCTCCCGCATCAAGATGCCGGGGGCATAAAAAACATATTTGACCCTAAAACGAACTATAAATGATTGACATTTATCCAAGTTATTTAACTTATTTGGTACCACATTTTTTGAGTCTCCTGAACAGTTTGGAAAGAAACTGTTTTTAAAGATCAATCCTGTAACTTCTGGCTATGTCATTTATGAGTGTTTCAACTATTAGAGTATAACAGAACTAGCAGAACAAAATTGTGACGTGCATATGGATACAATTAAATGTATATAATTATCTCCTTAGACTGTGAGACTTTTTCAAACCTATAAGCACAAAAGAAAAACAATCTTTCTAACTGTTATGCAGAATTAAGGCTCGTGTTTTTTTTTCATTTGCTGTAAATAATAAACAATGTATAATAATGCAAAATTTGATGTTTTTTTCATTTTTGTATTTTAAAACCTGGTGACTATGTGACTATGGATACTGTTTCAGAAACATTCTGTTGCAAAGTTAACGAAAGACTCCCCCGACTGTGTAGACCTTCAAGCCAAATACAAGAAACAGTGTACCACATTACGCCGCATTGTCTTCATGGTGGTTACGGTTATGTACGCTCCTGTTACCCTAGCAGCAGTCAGGACATACCTGTGTTCAGAGACAGTCCCTCGGGTGAACAACAATACTTGTTTAGCACTTACTTAAAACAAACGTGTTATAATATCATAATAATAATTCATTTTCCATTCCTAGAAATTGTGTGAAAAACCAGTCTTTTATGTTATGTTAATTAGTATTTTATTTCATTTTACCCTCTGTTCAATATTTGTTTCAGAAACTAGTACTGGATCGAACCGATGATGTTTTTCTGCTAGATGTTAACGTATCTTGTAGAGGTTTTGTGTTCCAGGTAGGTTGGGAATGAAGAAATCAAATAATGTGGTGTTGTTTCTAATGTTTACAATACATAATTACAAGACAAGATAAAACAAAAGTTTTTTTGTAATATAGACCATGTCCCCCAAAAACCCAAAAATTGAATACTGGGAATTTACCACAAACATAAAATGTAGTGTGTGTTGCATCACTCTTGATCCATATCATTTTCATCGTTTCATTAAAATGTTGTCATCTAAACTTTGCATAAGGTATCACAAAATAATAAAAATTATGTTCACCATACACTATATATACAAAACCATTTATAATAATTACAACTTTTTTTTTGTCTGCATGAAGTATCATAATGCATTTATTTTTAAGTGCTCGTTAATATGACTCTGAATGTTAACCCAAAGTAAATTGAGCTACCAATGTTCCTGTTGCTGCTGATTGTATGGCTGGTGAGTGTCGTTTTCTAGACGTTCCATTTCTTTGGAGGCCTCTTCGTGATTCTGCTGGGTCTGCTCTTCCCATTGCTGCTCGTCTTGTTTACTCTGCGTCAGAGGAAGTGGTCCTTGCTGTATTCACAGTGGCACAAGTACAGGTTAGCATTATCACATTTTCTTTTTTTAAAAAGGCTTACGATAGAATATTGTAAAAATGTTCCATGTATTGGCTAAAATTATGGGACATTTGAAAAATTAATTTAATGAAAATTATAATATATTTGTTTTATCAGTCGTATATGCAACATGCTCACTACATTGTATAACAGTCATCACAGCAGTTTTCATATTACTAGTATATGCCTGAGTGCATCTCATCTTGCATAGCTCTGTAATATAATCACCCTACTTAATGAATCATCTGTTTCTTTACTTGCAGTCCATTGTACGAGACCTACAGAGACAGTATGTGTTTTTGGGAGGCAGTACAGTTACTGCGCAAGTTGGTGGCGATTGTTATAACAGAAATTTACCCATTCACGTATGTAAATAGATATTAATTTTGCTTACTCATTTGTGACTTATACTCCTTGTAACATGAATGGTTTCAAATCACTGACATTTAAATTATATTGCCATAAAATGGCTTTCATTCAGGGAACCTCTTGGTTATTGGTATATGTCTCAGCTGTGCCACATTGGCAGTACACTGCCATTTTCCAACATAATATTGCCGTAGAAATGCACCAACTTCAAACACACCATTTAAATTTATGTTCATACTCCTCTTTAGTTAAGCATACATCATTTTTATCGCTCTGCCTTCTTTTTTTCCTTCTTGTTTTTGTAGACCAAATGTAGACCTCTGTGATAGTTGAATAGTATTTGATTAGAACATTCATATTAGAAGCTATGTGGGGTTCCTACCTCAAACTTTCATGTAGTTTGTCCCAGTACAGGATGATGAGCCCTACAGGTTTCTCTCTTCGGGCAGTATTGGCATCAATAGCGCCGAGTCTGTTTTCAGACCCTTCATACAGACCTGTGTACAGATGGGTGTCACTGGGGTCTACTTGCTTATGGTCCTTCTGCTACGGCCATTCAGGTATGTAAGTGTAATAAAGACAGGTTTTTATGCACTAACTTCTGCTTGTGTTGTTTACTTCAGTAGTACAGTCATATAATACATAGTGTTACTAAAAATAGTAACATTTTGACGTCGATTACGGGCCGTTACGCGGCTCCGCTGAGCCGATATAATTATAATTGGCCGCGGCCGATTTTTCGATAATCGAAGAGAATCCGATCGTGCGACGTCAACGACCACAAATGGCGTATTTAGTCAAAATTAAACGGTTATATCCGAAAATGCAAATACTGAATATTAAAGAAAGTTTGTAGTTAAATTGATTAAATATATATACGATCTATAGCCTATGCATCTTTTAGTTTGAGAAAAAGAATCACTGAACAAAATTGAACAGATCGGAAACTTTTACTGTACCTCAATTTCAATCCATTGCTTCCAACAATAAAAATCCAACAATACTGTAAGCACTTTAATTCCATTGTCTTGTATCCATAAGCCTTAATTTTTAACAATCATGATATTAATTTCATGTGAACCATTCTGACCAGAAACACGATTTATGAAATCGCAATGACTGGTCAGAACGTTTGATTTTATTCGAGTCAAAGTCTCAAAATATATTATTTATCCAACTGACACATTCATCATTCAGAATTCGTCCATGCATGATTTATTAAACTAATAGTAATGTATTTTACTAAAAGTAAAAGCAAACACGACATAATCGTTGTCACAACAAAACTGCGAGTCCAGCGAAAACTGGTTTGTTTCGTCACTGTTTTTCTGTTTATATATTACGTCATTCGTTAGAATTGCGTCACGTATTGCGTAATTAGTTGAATATTAAATAAAAGTACGGAAAATTTGTTTGGTGTTTTTGTTAACATTTTGTGTAATAAAGAAAGTAACATGATTCTTTTCTTGTGACAGGATAATATGTATTATAAACGATAATATACGGCAGAGCTGGGCCGGGCGTCTATAATCGGCCCTAGCCGTATAACGGCCCTCGGGCCGTTATATCGGCAGCGGGCCGATTATAGATGCCCGGCCCAGCTCTGCCGTATATTATTGTCTAAGTATTAACATGATTTCCTTAATGAACATGCAGCTAGTGTTGCAGATTGGACATTATTTTCTTCATCTTACAGCTTGTGGTCCTTACCTTAGACATGCAACTGAAAGTACATATAGGTTTGCTAGAATGCGCTTGTTGTCATATAGGCTTGAATACTTTGAAAGTTTTCAATGATGTCAAAGCTTTAAACATATAAAACACAAACAGTTTGTGGAAATTTATGTCATCACCTAATTAATAGGGATGCTGCAATCTCATTAAAATCAAATCCTACCGTTAGGATCTGAAGGCATCGTATAACAGGTCACGTTCAAATGACCTTACGAACAATATAAATCTTAACCCTGCTGTGCCAAGTGAAATTGCTTTTGACAACGGTTTAAAAAAAGTGATGCCTTTCCAACTGGCCCACGGGAATAAATCATTTACAGTTAATATTCGTGTGGATAACAATGGATATAGTGATACCTCAGGCGACAAGACACCCGAAGTTCACGTTACTTTAATGCATAGTTGTTTGTGTTTTATATACCTCAACATTTTGAAGGCAACAATTTGATTGGCTCTGAAAAAGGTCATCTGAACGTGACCCCTAATGCGATGTCATCAGATCCAGTCAGCGGATAATGTAGTAGCGTCAGACTGGAGATGATTTTAATGAGAGTGAGGGATGCTGTTAATTTTTATGTAGTCAGCATTATTATTACAATACCAGGTATTTCCAGCTTCATTCCTAACATTTCCTGGAACTGATAATTATGTACATGTATATGGTTACTGGTAATTTGTGTAGGTCATGCTACTGGATTCATCGATTTGCTAATATTCATCACATCTTTGAGGTATTCATTTGCCAGCATGGAAGTTTCTGAATTAAACTTCTTGTTCAGTGTTGCTTGTTTTGACATATGTATTTTGATTATTTGAAAGTTACTTCTTTATTTAATATACTACGTGTCTTAGAGTGCAGTTACAAAATATCATTTCCCATTAAATTATATGGCACTGATCATTTTAATTACATTAAGACATGGTTATGTCATTGTAAATGTTTATTAAAAGAAGGTGCATGTAACAATTTCTGCATACACTTCATAAAGATTAACAAGAACAATCAGAAAAATTGACTTTGAAATAAAAGACATGTATTGTTATATGTTTAATGCCATTTCAGTTACATAGATTGATACTAGTATATAATTGCGAACCGTACATATGACAGTTCATAAGAATGACTCAGTATTTTGTATGTATTACCCAGGTACTCTCGACAGTAGTTGTACTGCTGCTGCAGGCTGTAGGGTTCTCCCTCGCCACTGACAACTATGTGGAGCACACAGATACAGCCCTACTGGGGACTGTGTGTCTGGTGCTGGTCATCTGGCTAGTTGTCATGGCAACTGACAGGCTGGAAGCAAAGGTGGACATCCCGGTAGAGGAGGTCAGTGGCAGTTGTTGTCTTCATGTTCTTTCTCAGTTAAGTTTTTTTTATTTCTTGGTTCTCGGATCCGCCAACCCGATTTTTTCCAACAAGCAAAAAAAAATTAAAATTTGTAGAATGTACCCAATATCGTAAAAATGACCTTGTGAAAGGGTTTCAACCTGAATGCAAAAAAATGCTGAAGAAATGACTCAATTTTATGTAACATGCATTGTGTCATATGATCTGCTCTCTGTTATTATATACATCATGCAACACTTAAAGTCAGAAGAAAATACTCAGTAAAAACAAATTAAGATCCTAGAATCATTGTATTAAATACACATTTAGAATTTTATATCAATATTATAATTAATAAATTTCATTGGTGTATTGATTTATTAAACAGATACATTCAGTTAGTTTTCACTTTATTAAACATGCTGTTATACATACATATAATATGGCTACTGCCCAGCGATATCTGACATACTGTGTTTAAGTGTTAGCATATTTTAACAGTAGTTTTTATTTGATAAACACTGCCTTTTAATGTTACTATTATTGGTATTAATGTCATGTTTATCATGCAGTGATTAAGTTAATGTCGTGTAATATGATTTTTGTAAGTAATAATACATAAAGATTTTAATATCACTGCCCATTTTCATTTGTGAAATTCTACTAATTAATTTACTCAATTCTGTATTGTTGTTTTTTTGTTGTTTTTTTTCTCTCCTCCAACCGGACACTTTTCCAAAAATGTCCGAGAACCAAGAAATAAAAAAACTCTGGCCTAACTGTGACTGACTTCACATAAGCTGTTAAATCATGAAACAACTTGAAATTACATGTACGCGAGTTGTCTCTGGCTATTTTTTTCTGATCTTTGGGAAAACATGCACGGAGTTGAATTATATTAGGGGATTTTATTAAATTGTAAAATTAGTGAAACTTTGAAAAACAAAGTTATTCCGTATCTCCATAGATCAGTCATTATGTTGTTGTTATTTTTTCATTTGTTGTTGTTTTTTTGCAGTATCCATTGTAAGTTACAGTATATATTTGGCATGGATTTAAATGGACAGACGTGCGCTTGTATTTCCATAAGTCAGTTCAAACAAAAAATTGTGTTGACAAACCATGGCAGAAAGATCTGTGTGCAAGTAGTCCATTTATGTTAAAGATGTGTGTCATCTAATTCATGTTTAGTATTATTGTACAAAACTAAACTTTAAGGTAATAACAGAGGAAGTAACAGTCAAGAAGAAAACAGCCAGGTCTCAACCAGCACGAAACCTGAAGTGTTGGAAGAAAAAGAAAGTGGAACCAAACCCAGAGTACTTGGAACAAATCGAGATCAACAAGAAAAATGTGAACTTTTAAAGCTGCACTGTACAGGAAATTGAACAAAATACATCAATGTATACCTGACATTGTACTGTAAATAAGCATGGACTTGTTTATGTAAATCTTTACACACTGGTCACTGGAAATCATCATTCATATATTGACTGGTGAAGATGTTTTGTAACCAGAAATCATCATTCATATATTGACTGTTGATGATGTTTTGTAACCAGAAATCATCGTTTATATATTGACAATTGATGATCTTTTGTTACCAGAAATCATCATTTTTATATTCACTGTTGATGATCTTTTGTTATCAGAAATCAGCCTTCATATATTGACTGTTGATGATGTTTTGTAACCAGAAATCATCATTCATATATTGACTGTTGATGATGTTTTGTTACCAGAAATCATCATTCATATATTTACTGTTGATGATGTTTTGTTACCAGAAATCATCATTCATATATTGACTGTTGATGATGTTTTGTTACCAGAAATCATCATTCATATATTGACTGTTGATGATGTTTTGTTACCAGAAATTGTTACCAGCTTAATTCTACTTTTTCACCACTATGCATTGAAATATTTTAATTTTGCATGTAGTCTTTTCCAACACAAATTTACCGTTTATGCTATTCCACGAGATTTTATAAAAATAAAAATACATGCACTTTTAAAACCTCAGAATACGTTTCTACTGTTGTCATAACAGATTTTTATTTGTGAGATACCAATAATATTGTCCTTCAAAAGCTGTACATATGTGTGTTATGGTGATTGTTAAGGTGGTATAAATATATATAAGGAAGTTTTAAGTTACAGTTTCACGATTGGCCTTTTGTATCATGAGAATATAAAATACTAATTACATGAATATGAAGTCAAACACAATTTCTATATTAACTTTCCAGCAGCTTGCAGCCCAGGGATGCTTTTACAGAACTGTTATTCTGTAAGCCGCAATGAATGCTTAAACATTATATGTATGGATCACTCATAATGCGCACGACAAAGTCCTGCATCAGTCTTCACGAGTAAAATTTGAAGTCAGTGGACTGTCAGTCCACTAAGCCAGCTACAAAGACTGGACCAGACAACAATTCAGTGGACCATAGTTTGTAGATTTTCACCATTTTGTATTCAATCTGTTATAGAAATAATTAGAAACAATCATGGCTTTTAAATTGTGAATAGGTGACAAATTTCTTTTCTTTGTATACGCCTGTTTATTGAACAAAATCAATCCTTAGCACTTTGTCCGGAGCATAACTTTGTCCAACGTGGATGGATTTTCAAATAACTAGGCATAAGTGATTAGCATGTTGAGACGGAGTTTTGCGCACAAGAACTAGTCCCTAGGGCCAAGGTCAAGGTCACAATTCAAGGTTCAAGGTCAAATATAAGAAATCAATCCTTACCACTTTGTCTGGAGCATATCTTTGTCAAGCATGGCTGGGATTTTCAAATAACTTGGCAGAAGTATGGTAAGATGGAGTGTCGCATGCAAGAACCAGGTCCAAGGTCAAGGTCACAATTCAATGTCAAATATAAGACATCAATCCTTACCACTTTGTCCGGAGCATACCTTTGTCCAGCATGCATGGATTTATAAATAACTTATCAGAAGTTATAAGCATAATGAGACGGAGTGTCGCACGCAAGAACAAGCTCCATAGGTTCGAGGTCAAAATCACAGTTTAAGGTAAAATACAAGAAAGCAATCCTTACCATTTAGTCCGGAGCATATCTTTGTCAAGCATGGATGGATGTTGACATAACTTGGCAGAAGTGATAAGCATAATGAGACGGAGTGTCACACGCAAGAACCAGGTCAAGGTCACAATTCAAGGTCAAAGGTCAAATATAAGAAATCAATTATTACCACTTTGTCCGGAGCATATCTTTGTTCAGCATGCATGGATTTTCAAATAACTTGGCAGAAGTAATAAGCATGGTGAGACGGTGTGTCGCATACAAGAACCAGATGATTCCAAGGTCAAGGTCACAATTCAAGGTCAAATAAAATAAATCATTCCTTACCACTTTGTCAGGAACATATCTTTGTCAAGCATGGAGGATTTTTAAATAACTTGGCAGAACTGATTAGCATGGTGAGACAGTGTCGCGTGCATGAACCAGGTCCCTAGGTCCAGATCAAGGTCACAATTCAATGTCAAAAGTCAAATATAAGAAATCAATCCTTACCACTTTGTCTGGAGCATATCTTTGTTCAGCATGCATGGATTTTCAAATAACTAGGTAGAAGTAATAAGCATGGTAATACAGCTTGTCGCGCGCAAGAACCAGATCCCTAGGTCCAATGTCAAGGTCACAATTCAAGGTCAAAGGTCAAATAAAAGAAATTAATCCTTACCACTTAGTCTAGACATATCTTTGTTCAGCATTAATGGATTTTCAAATAACTTGGCAGAAGTAATAAGCAATTAAGCATGGAGAGACGGAGTGTCATGAGCAAAACTAGGTCCAAAGTCAAGGTCATAATTCAAGGTCAAAGGTCAAATATAAGAAATAAATTCTTACCACTTTGTCCGGAGCATATCTTTGTCCAGCATGGATGGATTTTCAAATAACTTGGCAGAAGTGATAAGCAAGGTGGGACAGAGTGTCACGCGCAAATTACCAGGTCCAAGGTCAAGGTCACAATTCAAGGTCGAAGGTCAAATATAAAAAATCAATCCATAACACTTTGTCCAGAGCATATCTTTGTCCAGCATGGATGGATTTTCTCTATTTAGTCGTTAAATCTTTACCCTTAAGAATGCTCCTTAGATGGGTGTATCTTTGTGGCAATGGCACTCTTGTTTATTTATGATTTTCTTAATAACCAAAGGACCTTCAAATGATTGACTGTCGGTCCAGTTAACTCATAAATTTTATTGGACGGAGCAGAAAATTTGGTGGACTCAGTCCATTGTCCACTGGTTAATGATGAAGACTGTTGCATTGTTCGTTTACACATAAGATGTTGCTCCGGCCATACACGTGAAACTGTAAATACATGTACTTTATGATAATAAAATATATAAATGTTATTTTATTACAATGTACTGATACTGCTGCAATTGTACATATGGAAACAATGTGGATAACTAGATTTGTTATTACACATTTTGCTAATACATGTTGAAAGGATTCTGCTTGGAATATGATTATGTGACACTACAGCAACATGCATTGAATAGGTCATTCATTCAACGGAATGCTGCAATAAATTAATAAATGCTGCAGTTATTTCATGAATTATACGAAAGATATAATAAAAATACTTAAACACTTTTTTACATTCAGCATTATAATTGTGAGACTACCGGGTACTTGCAGTTAGAATCCATGCACGCAACATGTTTCGGCATTGTTTTACACTTCAATGCTTTGTAATTCATGTCAGGCTGTTCGATCCATCTTTCATTGAAATCTTTATTGTGGTTGACATAAAAGTTCATACATGGATTTTTTTCTTTAAAAAAGAGGGCCCTAGGACGCTCACCTGAGACCTTCAAACCCAATAGGAATTTGCATCCCCGAGGTGTGGCTTATTTTTATCCCAGGGGCATAATTTGAACAATCTTGAGCAAACCTCTGGGCCTTGCAGTTTCAGGTAAAGATTTTTAAAGTCATTTTGCTATATAAATCTATATAAACCATGTGACTCCTCGAGGTGTGGCCAGATTTGACCCCAGGGGCATAATTTGAACAATCTTTGGAGAGGACCACTATGCAATGTTACGTACCAAATACAGGAAAGCTGTGGGCCTTGCCGTTTCAGAGGAGAAGGTTTTTAAAGTCATTTTGCTATTTAAGTTTATATAAACCATGTGACTATACGATGTTACATACCACATATGTAACCTCTAGGCCTTGCGATTTGAAAGGAGAAGAATTTTTAAGTCATTTTGCTATTTAAGTCTATATAAACCATGTGACCCCTGGGGAGTGGTCATTTTTTACCCATGGGGCATAACTTGAACAATCTTTGTAGAGGACCACTTTAGGATGTTACGTACTAAATACGAAACTTCTGGACCATGCGGTTTCAGAAGAGACAACTTTTAAAGACATTTTGCTATTTAAGTTTATGTAAACCATGTGACCCCCGTGCCGTTGCCAGTTTTGACCCCATGGGCATAATTTGAACAGTCTTTGTAGAGGACCACTATACGATGTTACATACCAAATATGAAACCTCTGGGCCTTGCGGATTCAAAGAAGAAGATTTTAAAAGACATTTTGTTATTCATGTTTTTATAAACCATGTGACCCCCAGGGCGTGGCCAGTTTTGACCCCAGGTGCATAATTTGAACAAACTTTATGAAGGACCACTAAAGGACGTTACATACCAAATATAAACCTCTGGGTCTTGCAGTTACAGAGCAGATTTTTTAGTCATTTTGCTATGTATTCTATATAAACCATGTGACCCCCGGGGCGTAGCCAGTTTTGACCCCAGGGGCATTATTTGAACAATCTTTGTAGAGGACCATTATAAGATGTTACATACCAAATATGAAACCTCTGGGCCTTGTGGTTTCAGAGGAGAAGATTTTTAAAGTCATTTTGAAATATATTCTACATAAAACATGTGACCCCCGGGCGTGGCCCGTTTTGACCCCAGAGGCAACATTGAACAATCTTTGTAGAAGACCACTATAGGATGTTACATACCAAATATTAAACCTCTTTGCCCTGGGGTTTCAGAGAAGAAGATTGTTCAAGTTTACACTTTTTAAATCTACTGTTAGCCCTGGTGACCTACATATGTAGCGGACTGTAACGATTTGAACAACTTTGAAAGGCGGTCACCCAATGATCATTCCTGTGAAGTTTGGTGAAAATCTGCCTACTGGTTTAGGAGATGTTGTTTGAATAAAAAGTTGACGGACGCACGGACAACGGGTGGTCACAAAGTGCTCATGGTGAGCTAAAAAGGGCACTTATCGATGCTTCTTTGTAAATTTCTGACTTCATTCCGGTAAGAAGGTTTGCAGCTAGATCTAATAAACTTTAAAGAATAAAAGATAACTAAAACTGTGTCCACAGACACAGAAACCCCACCTATGCGGCGTGTTCTACATGGTCCCGCTTTGTTTATATGCATACAAAATATTTTGCATAAGGAGAATTGTCCTTTTTTGTTGTACTTTCTGCTAATTTATCCTCTTATCTGTGCAGTAAGTTGAGGTATCACAGATTTCCAATTAATAGTTTTAGTCCTGACAAAAAACCTTCATAAATCTTAACATGTATACATATACTTGACCTTTGACCTTTAAGTGTGACCTTGACCTTGGACCAAGGCACCTGGTTCTTGCACTCGACACACCACTTCATAATGCTTATCCCTTGTGCCAAGTTATTTGAAATTCCTACCATGCTCGACAAATTAATGCTCCGGATACGGTCGATGGCTTAAATTCTTATATTTGACCATTGACCTTTAAGTGTGACCTTGACCTTGGACTTAGGGACCTGGTCTTGCGCGCGACTCACCGTCTCAACATGCTTAGCACTTCTGTCAAGTTATTTGAAATTCCTTCCCCGCTGGACCTGGACACAATAATGCTCCGGACAGTGTCTATGGCTTAAATTCTTATATTTGAAATTGGATCTTTAAGTGTGACCTTGACTTGGACCTTGTGATTCTTGTGTGCGACAAACCGTCTCACCATGCTTAACAATTGTGCCAAGTTATTTAAAACTCCTTCCATGCTGGACAAAATGATGCTCCTGATAGGGTCTATGGCTGAAATTCTTGAACTTAGGGACCTGGTTCTTGCGCGCTACACACCGTCTTATTATGCTTAACATTTCTACCAAGTTATTTGAGAATCGTCCAGTGCTGGACAAAGTTATTGTCCGGACAAGAATCCGAACATACGGACGCACGTACATACCCACGAACAGGGTAAACTCTATTTGCCCAACCCCCTTCATTGATGGTGGGGGCATTAAATAAGCAATGGGAAATTATGGTTGATATGTCCAGCCGTGCCGTTTGAGTCCAACGGCAAAACTGTTCATAATATTGCGCTTCAGTTTCTGCACTGTTTACACGCTCGTTGCTCTCCAGGCGATTCTCGCACGGTGTGATGTCATCCTCATACCACATATCGGTTAAAGTCGTAAGAGGTCAGTGCGTCAGTAGTTGCTAAAAAGACCGCTATAGCGCGCATGGTATCAACTCACTGCTTTCCCTCAACTGTATAGTGAGGTGAAAGTCTCTAGGTATTTCCCTCTGACGTCATATGCGATTCTAAAATCGCTGTTTCATGTTACTGCTTATAGCCCGTTACTTTCTTTGCCATAGCTGCTTATTGTATCCAACTTATTTTACCCATATTGGTCCATATTGTCTGTTGATGCACCTTATATAAGTTGGGTGGTTATTCGTGCGTTTGCATTCCAAAGTTGACACTACGATCTGTCGGATATTTACGATTTGCGTGAAATGTCTGGAAACAGGGAAAAGGTATTTGTTTTTATATTGAAAAGTACGAACGTTTCTCCTTTTTTATAGCATAGTAAACACACTTTCATGATTAGCTATATTAAACTATATTCCCTCAATATTTCCAGATAATCCGTAACAAAAAATCCTAACTAAACGACAGTTCGCAGTATGCCAACTTTGAAACGCACGCCCCTGGACGACGAGTACTAGTACCTAAATTCATTATATAGTTTGGTCAGCCCTACACTTCCCTTTAATTTACATATTATAATATTAATTTAGCATTTTTATTGAGAAGCCTAAACATACATAATTTATAAATACTTCATGGTTGTGCTCCCCAGTTATCTATGGTGGCTGATTTCTGCCATATCGTTCTGGCGTGTTGGCGCCTTTGAGGGGCGCCAACACGCCGACACGCCAGAACGACAAATATACGCGCCGATACGACAAATAAAGGTACTTGGCGTGTCGGCGTTTTGGCGCCCTTCAAACGCGCCAACACGCCAGAACGACAAAGTAAGAGCGCCAATACGACAAGTTTGTACCCTCCAGAATGACAACAAGACACATAAATCTCTCGTTCTGGTGCCCATTATTTGGCGTGTTGGCGCCTCGGATTTGTCGTTTTGGCGTTCTGGCTGGTTTGAAGGACGCCAACGCGCCGACACGCCAGAACGACAAAAAGCGCGCCGATACGAGAAATAAGGTATTTGTCGTCCTTTCGTTTTGGCGTGCATGCTTAGCGGAAGGCGCCAACACGCCAAAACGAAAGGACGACAAATATCTGAATTGTCGTATGGGCGCGCTTATTTGTCGTTCTGGCGTGTTGTCGTTTTGGCGCCTTTCAAACCCGCCAGAACGCCAGAACGACGAATCTGATGCGCCAACACGCCAAATAAGGACCGCCATAACGAAATATTTAAGTGTCGTGTTGTCGTTCTGGCGCGTACAAATTTGTCGTATTGTCGCCCTTATTTTATCGTTGTGGCGCGTTGGCGCGTTAGAAGGCCGCCAACACGCCGTCAAGCCAGAACGATAAATATGCGCGCCGATACGACAAATCAGGTATTTGTCGTTCTGGCGTGTTGTCGTTTTGGCGCCCTTCAAAGGCGCCAACACGCCAAAACGACATGGCAGAAATCAGCCACCATAGTTATCAGCATTGTTAATGTTTAAGCATATTTACTTTTATGATTGTCGAGCTATAGATATTTTGGTTGATCAGTAATGCAACGTCTATATTTTGTTGCCAATATTTCGCATAAAGAAAGCAACAGTGTTGGCGCCTCATAATATGCCTCCAAGCCATATTTCGGAATAAAACATATTCTTAAACTTTAATCTCCTCATTAAAATGTGATTTTCATTTCATAATTCATTTTATATATAAGCGAATAGACACCATTATGTTACAGTAACTGAGGAACGCTCGCCGTTTTTGTCATTACTGACTACATAATTGGACGTTGCTATGTTATTTTTCCCCAAAAGAATCGATACGTAACATAGAGTCTAAGCAGAGAAATGTGTTAATAAATCTCCGACATATCTAACTCAAGCTATTGTCAATATTATAAACATTATAACGATACGTATCACTTGACATACCAGCAAAATATAAAATTGCCATGTCAGAATTTCGTACTTCAAACCACAAATTATTGATTTAGATGGAGAGACAATCACACATGATAATATACAAAAGGAAAATATATTAATAATATAAATATATATATTGTTCTACTCGACTGCGAGTATTATCATGCCTTTTTTCACTGTCATAGTTAAATGAACTAAGATTATGTTATTATAGTTTCTTCTGGGAATTAATTGCAAGATCTAAAGATTTTCATAACATAAAGAGTTCCAATGAAGAAATAATTATAAAAAATAAATAGCATGTTATTGTCAATTTTCAGAGCCTATTCAGTAATTTTAACATTCTATTTAAACTATTTATATTTCGCCTAACACAGTTCACTTATTATCTTGTTATTATGTATTGTCTGAATAGATTTACGGTCATTTCGTAACATAATTATTTCGTAACCATTCATTTTCGGTAATTTCGTACACATCGATCGGTCATTTCGTAACCATGTTGGTCAATTGGTAACCACTTAAAAATCGGTTGTCAGTATCGATATAATCTTGAATTAGAAGTGTCTTAATAATTTAACGAGTCTATGTGACAAGCGAATAAATTTGTGGGCGTAATTACTTAATATATACACGTTTTATATTTTTAAAAAATGAGTGAAACATTTTTGGAATAGGTAATTATACTGCAGAACAAAACACAGAAATTATTATGCTTTGTAATTTGAAAAACTTGTGTCAGCTAAATGGATAACGTTAACAATTCAGTATTGTTATTAAAATCACCATTTCTTAGCTTTTAAACGTAGAAAAAAATGTGTCATTTTATCTGATTATCTAGCTGCACTGAATATTCAGAAATAAATAATTAAATGAGTTCGTTGTCTGAACTAATATATTTAATGTGCATTAAACACATGTTGTTGTTTTTTTATGGAAATCCTTTTCAGCATTTATGGAAAGCCTTCGCAAAACCATAATTGTTTTTAAATAAAGTTTGTTTGTGTTTTAATTTCATATTGATTGCAATTGTGAGGTGTATAATTTAACTTTACTTTAGTAGTTTGTGTATTGTATACTTTAACTAAACTTAAATAGTTTTTGTAATGTCGTTTTTTACATTATCATTAAAAACTAAAAAAAAAAGATTGACTTTTGTTTTCATTTTGCATAGAAAATGTCGAATACCCTTTACGCTTTGAATTTAAATTAAGGGAATGCAAAAACACTTGTAGTACAAAAAATGTATGTGGGACTTATTTATGATTAAAACAACACTGGAATTGTTCAGCTGATAAAGTGACTGAGTGATTGTTTGTATAATACAAACAATGAAATGTGTGAGACCTGTTACCGGTAAAACAATACATGTTCACACCATTAGATAACTGCTAGACAGGCTCCTTTGAAACTAAGATGACACATACACAGGTTACTTAAACTTAATAAACAGATGCCATGTCAATGTGGAAAAAAATACACAGTTAATGAAACTATCGAAATACATTCAACATTTTTGCGTAAAAATGCCTGGAACAAATAAAATAAGTAACATTTCATAAAACGTGTGTTTTATCCGATTTATTTAAGTTTTGTTATCATTTTATGTAATTTAAAAGTATGATTTTTCCTCTGCCATTAACCGCTTATTCTTTAACAGCACAGCAAAATATTTCGTTTTTGCGTGCTCTATTTTTATAGTATTGATTCGAATTTTTCATTTTGTCTTTCGAGTTAAAATAACACATTTCGTTGTTATTTGATTTAAACACATAAACTTCAAGATGTTTGATTACCCCTTAATAACAACATTTTAATTTTAATGTTTCATGAAATTTGCATGACCTGGCAAGAATCACATTCAAGATTGGGCATAACAAAACATTCAAAATGTTACATAAGTTCAATTTTACTAGTATCAACGCATTATTTTATACCTATTTTTCTGAATATATTATCAGTAAAACACATACAAACAAGTGGTTACGAATTGACCGACATGGTTACAAAATGACCGATTGATGTGTACAAAATAACCGAAAACGAATGGTTACAAAATAACCAACGCCCGTCTGAATATTGGGTCGGATGTCTTTGATTACGAAATATAAAAAAAACGTGTGAATTAACTTGATAGTCGAACTGCAAGAAGTTGCGGTCCAAGTAGCGGTTCCCGCGTCAAGCGCATGTCGGTATTTAGTCATACCGACCGTAAGGTGGCATTTTAATGTTCGAACTACTTTCTTTCCCCACGCTGTTATCGTTGCGCCATTGTTCGCCAAGCTTCACAGTCAATCATTTGAAGTAAAGGCAAAATGGACGATATTAAAGTCGAAGAACCAACCGTGGCATCTCCGTATCTAACAGAAATCAAAACAGAGATCACCAAACTTGATGCTGAAGAGTATGCGCATGCAACGAGACTTTTAGCGGAGGGTAAGTCTAGAGACACGTGCCGCCGCCGGTATAATTTTAAAAATAATACCCATAATTTGCATAAATCAGTTGTTTCAACGTAACAAATAATTGTGAAACATCGCTTGATCGACACCACAATCAGTCCTCACAATGACACAACATAGACATATCAACACTGTTACTTAAATTGTTTTAGTTTTTTGCACAAATTTTAACTATTGGCTGTCTTCTGTAAGTGAATGACACGTTTTCCTAAACCTAATCTAGTCACGCTTTTAACTGTAAGTTGTTGGGTCAGTCCGGGTGAATGCTGGAGATTTTGTATTTCAACACGTCAAATAATACATAGTTAAATGGTGAAAGAAATTGGTCATCAAAGAAATCTTGAAGTATCTACATAATCCTAGTTCCTGCATTAATTATCGTCAAGTGACCTCATTCCGTGGGAGACCTCATTCTGGTGATTTGATATTTGGATGATGTCACACGCATGCGCTAATCCAATATTGTACACTAAAATGATTTTCAATTAAAATAATAATAAACATTACGAAAAATTGGAGAAAACATTGTATAAATCAATTTAAATATCTAACCTGATAAAACCTATTCCATTTTACTAACATGTAATTCCATAGCCATTGCTTAACACCAGTAATCACTAAACACAGTTATTTCAAGCAGACGACTGAACTAGGGTAAACACAAAACTTTGATTGACAGCTTCTTTCCCGCCTATATGTAGCATCCCCAGCTGATTTTTTTTATTCCAGATGTATTAATTAAATTATTATCACATTAAAGTGCAAATGAAAACAAACTCAAAACACTTTGAATTATTCAAATATCTATATTACTTCCAAAGTTATGAGGTTTTGAAGTTGTGAAATTTTCGCAAAATTTTGCCACTTTTTTGGCAGGTTTCTTCTGTAGAATGCTGATTTCTCACAAATTTGTGTCACCGACGCCGCTGATTTTTTATTATAAATCCTTATATTTTTTTAATTTATTGAAATATCTTCATGAAAATTGGTGACCATGTGTAAATTTACATGCTCTTTTCATTTCTAAGGTCCATTTTGGTGGATCTGCAAGTGCAAACATTTTTTTCCCATAAAAAGCGTGTCCTCTATAGTTTTTTTTCAATCAAAATGTTAAGTTACGTTGCATTTACATGCCATAATATTGTAATGTCACTCTTCAATTGCTTTCTTGGTGATTAAAATTCATAAATCTTAGTGAACTTATTTAACATTTCAAAGACATTAAACAAACATGTTGTAAAACATAATACTTTTATTACATATACACACATCAATGGCATAATGCAGATACATTGTTCACTGTCAACTGCTGTAGGACTGTCTGTAAATTGTTGAGCAAGGGAATTCACTTCCTCCTTTTGTGGAGAATTTGTAACTGCCTCTTTGGTTGGATTTTCCTGGAATATGTGCTTCTCTGTTGCTGGAACTGGGAAGTTAAGATGATCCGATGCCATCCTGAATTCATCCTGTCGGAGTCAGACTGGCACGTTGCACTTTACAGGGAATAATAATGCACCTGAAAAATAATAAAGATACAGTAAGAAATAAAACAATGTAAAGAAAAAAGAAATCAAATAATTTTAGAAAATAAAATAAACCTATTCAATAAATTTGTTAAACTGACTATTATTTACACAAGTATTGATTATTTGTTTACTGTTGTCATGATTCCTATTCTCGTAACATGACTTCAATACATACATGATACAACCCATATCCTAAACAAATGACATTCTTTACACATACACTTTACAGGTTTGTCAACTTCATAAAATTAAAAAATATTAACAATATTCTGAATTATTTGATTAGTATGAATTTCGTGCATAACAATAACAATGTGCTAGTGTAGGAGTAGATAATGTGTTTTATAAAACGATGACCGAAATGCTGCCTATCCGAAACTATATGTACAATTGTTTACAAGCATTTTAAGTTTTTAACGTATTTATTTAAAAAACAAAAACCTCTTAGTAACATATACCAGCGAAATGGACAAATATATTTTAAATTACACATACTTAAGCGTTTTTCTTGTGCTTATTGGGGCTTATTTACTGAATATATCGTTTTTTGCTAATCGACAGAAATTCAAGATGGTGGCCATTGCATCGCCACAATGTATTTTGGGTTTTTCCTCACCTTTGAACGCAAATGCGGTCGGGTAAACATAAACCGATTTAATCTTTATATATATCAAATTAAAGCTTAGAAAGTGTATTTTTAAATGCTCTAACTTTCGTATTAACATACCGATTCAGGATCCGACAAATTCATGTAGACTTTGGTCATTTGTAACACGCTTGTTTACAGTCCGATTTTAACGGAAGTTGTATCACCATGAAGGGAAATTCCTCCTCTGATTGGTTAATTTAACGTCATAAATATTCAAATATATTTACATCACCGCATAACCTGTGGAAAATACCCACTGTCACCAAACCGTGTCCGCGTTGATGGACTTGATAGCGGAGGTGTGAAATCGTCGATAATCCCCATTCTTCAATAATTAAACAATGATAAACAACACTTGTCCTTTATGGATTTTCATGAAATAAAACCATATTAAACAGAATTCTATTGTGAATAATCTGATATATGATTCATTAAAATATGTTAAGTGCAAAGCACCTAATTCATCCAATGAAATATACAACCGTCAGAAAATCAATATCAGTGAATGGATTATTGGATTTTGCTGGGGATGCTACTATATGCTGGTTTCTACAGAGTACAGTCCCTTTGTTGTGTGTAAAATTACGTCACCGGAATTAGGTCAGCATTGTTTATGCCAAACGCGATTACAGTGACTGTGAATTTTATTTTTATTGCATTGGATTACTTTGTGCAATTAAACAATTTTTAGATGCAATATACTGGAATTAAATAATTCTTTGAAGGTAATTCATTTGTTATTGCATTACTAACACTGCAAAAGAGATTTTGCTCATTAGTCCCTTATGTCACCGGAATTAGGTCACTGGAGGATATACATAGTCATACACAAGGTAGCCCACTCGCCATTTTCTGTCGTAACAGAAGTAAGCTAAAGGAACTTAAGCTAACAGTTTATAAAGTAATGACTAGACCTGTTCTCTGAAGCCAACCCTGTATCGAAAGTCGTAACATATTTAAGTCACGCTATAAATCCATAATTTTGCAATTTCTGGAGGAAATCACTGCATACACAGGTAAGTCAATATAAACTTTTGACTTGTGGCATGTTTTGAGAATCGAAATTGACAAATGCATCAAATAATACCTGAAAATAACTCTGATCATCACACAATGTACAATTACGGCGCCATTGTTGCTTTATCATGTGACCATGGGATTTTCATTTGGATATTTTCGGATCGACCTTGACCTTTTCGCGTGCTCAAAATGTAAACATTGTTTTCATTTTCTGTAATGCAATTTTTGGGTTCAATTACTCTCATTTACTACAGTGCCTTCCCAGGGAGTTTTTCAGGCTCCCCGGTCTCTATAGGGGTGGGCTATCTCTTCCCTACCTCGAAATTTTTTTGGCGGCACATGTCACTGATGTTATCTGGTTTGTTTTAGCTCTTTAAATTAAGGCTAACACGTTTTAAATTGTGTGTAAACGTAGCATCCCCAGCTTAATTTTTCTTATTCCAGATGTGTTAATTAAATTATTATCACATTACAGTGCAAATAAAAACAAACTCAAAACACTTTGAATTATTTAAATATCTCTATTACTTCCACAGTTATGAGGTTTTGAAGTTGTGAAATTTTCGCAAAATTTTGCCACTTTTGGCAGGTTTTGTTCTGTAAGAGACTGATTTCTCAGAAATTCGCGGCACCGACGCCGTTTATATTGTATTATAAATTTATTATATTTTTTTATTTATTAAAATATCTTCTTAAAAATTGGTAACCATATGTAAAATTACATGCTCTTTTCATTTCTAAGGTCCATTTTTGTCCATCTGCAAGTGCAAATATTTTTTCCCCATAAAAAGTTTCCTCTATAGTTTGTTTTTTTCAATCAAAATGTTAAGTGACGTTGCATTACAGGCCACAATATTGTAATGTCATTCTTCAATTGATTTCTTGGTGATTAAAATTCATAAATCGTAGTTAACTTATTTAACATTATAACATTTCAAAGACATTAGACAAACATGTTGTACAACATAATAATTTTATTACAAATACACGCAACAATGGCATAATGCAGATACATCGTTCACTGTCAACTGCTGTAGGATTGTCCGTAAATTGTTGAGCGAGGGAATTCACTTCCTCCTGTGGAGAATTTGTAACTGCCTCTTTGGTTGGATTTTCCTGGAACATGTGCTCCTCTGTTGGCGGACCTGGGAAGTTAAGATGATCCGATGCCATCTTGAATTCATCCTGTCAGAGTCAGACTGGCACATTGCACTTTACAGGGAATAGTTATGCACCTGAAAAATAATAAAGATACAGTAAGAAAGAAAACAATGTAAGAAAATAAAACAAACCTATTCAGGGCTCTCGCTGGAAAAAAATCTTCTGCCACCATTTTCGCCATTTAAAAAGAAGAAGAGCCAATTTTTTGCCATTTGTAGCCATTTTTAATCCATATGCTGTTCAGTCAGTAAGGTATCTTTCTTGTGCTGTACATACATGTGTAGCAAAAAATTCTGACAACATGTTATATTATTTCATTTTATTTCCAATAACAAAACACGTACGTGCATAAATGCACATGGGCATAAAACTGTACACCTAGCATAGCATGTTCAGCACATACATGTTATGAAGTACAGTGAAATACATGTCTCAGCATTTTAAGCATGTTTATGAATTTGCAGGTACCATGAAAGAAATGAAGCCATACTTATTAATCGCCTTAGCAGTTATCTAGTATCACACAGTGTTGACACAAAGCACACTCCATCTGTTACAACAGTCAATACTGATCCATGAAGCCGTGTTGCCTAATCTGAACAAACGATTTAAACGTTCTTTCACTACAACATATTTATTCGCAGAGCATATGTCTATATTTAGGACAAGCACATGGACGATACATGCACGCTTTCCATGTGTAGAACATGATGTCATTTGTGTCTACATAACTTTCGCGCACTTTTCTAGCACAACAAAGGTTTTACATGACATACAAAAATGTGTTTACGAGATTTTGGATATTAGAATGTGTTATGTGAAAATTCAAAGTCGTCGTAATCGGATTTGGAACCATATTCTACCAAATTTTACAGGAAAGTAATTTAAAACAGTGCCTTGTTTGGGAATTAAACTAAATTTGAATATGATGAACAACGAAAATGCGTAAGTCAATTGTGTTTACGTTTTATGGTCTGGAAAAGCCGCACTCGCTTTCAAGGGACGCCTGTTTACACTTACTAATGTGTGCATACATCCGGACCCTCAATCAGTTTTGGGGGAAGGGGCCCATCGCCCTCTGGAGGGGGAATTTTGACTGACCGGGGGAATATTTTAATATGGAAGTTTTTACAGATTAACTGATTTGAAAACTAACTCAACCCGAACAAACTCGCGTCTAATTGTCGCTTGGTAAAAACATGTAATCTTGACGGCAAATGAAACTCCTATAAATATAACTTTGATTATTTTTTAGCACAAAAAAAGATAGCTCAGAATTTACCGCTAATGCTTAACATTTGGACTAGGATGTGGTATACATGTAACATTGCAGCTATACACGCATCATTTCCGCGAGTTTTTCCTGATTTCTTGGCGTTAATAGGTAGCGCGTTTTTCTAGCCCAGCACGATTTTATAACGAAGATATGAAACTAATATAATTAATATCAATATGCAACACATATTTTTTTGTACAAGTAATTTGCAGTCCCGCTTTTTAAATTATTAATTAATTTAATGTATTCATTTAAAGACCGAAAATGGCAATACAATACAACTCCATTATATCGCGATTTCCGGGGTCCATGGAACGCAATCGCGAGATAACTTGTCAGGTCATTCATGTGCATCTACATGTAAACAAAAGCCTATTTTCGCTATCTGAAAAAGTAAATGTAAATAAATCACTTTTTCATTGTTGTTAACATCCATAATGTGTTATATCCATATGTAAAATATTATATTTGTATATAAAAATATTATATAGTTCCTTGTATTTAATTTTAAACAAGTTATCACATAATTATTATACTATATCGAAATGCGAAACACCGATTCAATTTTACTGTTCACACGTCACATATCATTTTATTTACAGTTAAAATACACATTGTACTTCGTGAAAAGCCTTTGTTCGGCTAGAAAAGCGCGCTAAAATTATGCTGACATGTACAACGTCCCGCCATCCGCATGGAAAGCATGGGTGTATTGATGGCCATATAAAAACTATTTAGCGCAGAGAACTGCGAGATCTTTACTTTTGAATAAAAGTTTCGTAGCGCATACCAACCAAAATTCCTTTTTGCAGATCTCCTAGGGGAAATTTTTCCATTTTTTAGGGGAAAAAACATACTTTTCAGGTGGGGGATTGGGGCCGATATTTGTGAAACTTACTATTATTTACACAAGTATTGGTTATTTGCTTATTGTGTCATTATTCCTATTCTTGTAATATGACTTGCATACATGATACAACCAATATCCTAAACAAATGACATTCTTTACACATACATTTTACAGGTTTATCGACTTCATAAAAATTGAAAAACTATTCACAATATTTAGAATTATTTAATTTGTATGAACTTTGTGCATAAAAATAACTACGCAAGTGTACGAGTAGAGAATGTGTTTTTTAAAACGATGGCCGAAATGCTGTGAGTGTTTTTTTTTCACCCTAGGTGGAAAGGTGGCAGGGCCCTTCAGATGGGGAATTTTACGGCAAAAGGGGATTTTTTTAGAATAGAATAATTAAATGTTTATATTCTCCTTTGTTATAAAACATCAACGAATTGTTTGGCTACTTATTATAACTCAGATTAACTTGCTTTTATGAAAAATTGCTGGGATTGTTGACGACAACTCCTCTTTCTAAGCCAATTTTTGTCCGATTTTGGTCTTTTTTTCAAAATAAAGCTTACATTCTGAGGGGAATTTAAGGTAATTATAGGGAAAAATATATACTTTTTAAGCAGGGGAATGGGGCCGAATTTCGGCCCCAAATTGGCCCTAAAAAAAACACTGGCTGTCTATCCAAAACTATACGTACTATTGTTCACGAGCATTTTAACATTTTCATATAAAAAACTAAAACCTGTTACTAGTGTTAGTAACATATAACATCGAAAGGGACAAATATATATTAAATTACACATACTTACACGGCGTTTTCCTTGTTCTTATTGGGGCTTATTTACTGAATAAATCGTTCATTCTTCGCTAATCGAAAGAAATTCAAGATGACAGCCATTGATTCGCCAGAATGGATTTTGGGTTTCTCCTGACCTCTGAACTTTGAACGCAAAACATAAACCGATTTAATCGTGGAATATATCAAATTAAAGCTTAGAAAGTGTACTTTTTCTATTATATAACTTTCTTATTAACATACCGATTCCGGATCCGACAAATTCATGTTGAGTTTGGTCTTTTGTAACACATATTTATTTACAGTCCGATTTAAACGGAAGTTGCATCATCATGAAGGGAAATTCCTCCTCTGATTGGTTAATTTAACTTCATAAGTATTCAAATAGATTAACTTCACTGCATAACCTGTGGAAAATACCCACCGTCACCAGACCTTGTCCGCTTTGTCAGACTCTATCGCAGAGGTGTGCAATCGTTGATAATCCCCATTGTTCAATAATTAAACAATGATAAACAACACGTATCCTTTATGGATTTTCATGAAACTAAAACTATATTAAAGAGACTTTGATTGTGATTAATCTGATATATGATTCATTATAATATTTTAAGTACAAAGCCCCTCATGCAGCCGATGAAATATACGACCGTCAGAAAATCAATATCAGTGAAAGGATTATTGGATTTTGCTGGGAATGCTAGTACACGTTGAAACAAAATGAAATAAACAAAATGTCATCGCTCAAACGGTATACCTCTAGTCTTTTAAAAGCAAAGGCGTCATTGTTGTCTTCACCAATCTTGCACAGTTTGTCTATTACCATGATATTACAGTTGAAGTCTAATATCAGAAAGATCAGACCAGAACACCAGAGTTATTGCCCTTTGTTTGTGAAAAAAATATGCGGCAATGGACATTATTCAGGATAGAGACTTCATTTTTCATCCAATCTTCACTAATCTTGCACAGTTTGTCTATGACCATAAGATTAAAAGTAAAGTCGAATATTAGCAAAATCGGTCCAGAAACACCAGATTTATTGCCCTTTTGTGAAAAAATATACAAAATTGGACATTATTAAGGATAGAGACTTCATTTTTCATCCAATCTTTCCCAATCGCGCAGTTTGTCTATGAACTTTAAGACAGGTGAAGTCGAATTTAAGCATGATCAGGCCAGATACACCAGAGTTATTGCCGCTTGTATTTGGAAAAAAAACATCAACAAAGTTATCAATGATTGGCTTGCACACACGATTTTTTATTCAGTGTTGACCAAACTTACAGTTTGCGTATGACCATAAAAATTGATTGATAAAATTTGATTTCCAGCAGTTGCAAACCTTACATGCAGTTATTTGTACATGAAACATTGACGTCTTCAGAGCCTGCATTAACATTATTTATCATCATTGGACAGACAATTATCAAAGAAAAAGCAAAACTTGACCTTAGAGCACAGCCATCGCAATTATCGCATTGCAACTAGTTCTCTAAAACTGTCGGCCAAAAAGACATCAAAATGTACTGTTTGTGCATTTTCAAGAATTGTCACTGACTTAATGAAAAAGGGTCAGGTTAGAATATAGAGAAAAATGATTAGAGAATCATTAGCAAAATCACCGCACATCCACTACCCAACTCGTACTTTAGTTAGCCCATTGCACTTACTGATGTTTTAAATCAAACTGATCCTATCCCCCTTTGCGTATTGTTCAGATACCTTAATTTTCAAACCTGTCTCAGTAGTGTTCCTCATCTGTGCCAGTTCTCAGGTGAGCTCTGTGGACCATCATGGCCCTCTTGTTTTATTTTGGGGACCAAACATGTATTTTGACTTCCATTATGATCGAAAATGGCTAGTTTAATGGCCAAGCGCCTCTGATTAAGGCCATCTGCCTTGAGTAAACACTAAAATGTGGTTTATTTGATGTTAAATAAGTTGTTACAACATAACTTATCAATGCTTTAAATTCAAATTCATTTAAATACGCTTTATGCCTACAGTACAGGGCATGCGACATAAATCGGCTTTATTTAACAGGGCTTTAACAGCAACGTGATATGGACTATTAAACTCGTTTTGACTTGTTTAGCCATCAGTTGTAAGTCTTGATTGGCAAGCATTTACATATTTCTGCCTGTTCGATTACTGTTTGTTCTTCACATCGCATTGGATAACTAGGCTTGTCACAGGATGTGACATATGCCCCCGAAGCATATGCTTGTCCGCGTACAAGTTATTACATTCCTTACATGTTGGCAAAAATTATGCTTCCTACAAAACGTTCATTCTATTAATCTAAAAGTGTAACCTCCCACAGACCTTGACCGGGGAGCATGTAAATGGTCAGGCCTTTTTCTGACCTTTTGGGGGAAAAGTACCTTGGTTAAATTGGGAAATTCACTACGTAAAATTTTCCAAATTGGGAAAAATTAGTATCGCTAAATCGTAAGTATAATGAAGACATTTACAGTTTTAAATACCCAAGCAAGTTATGCAACCAAGAGTTTGTAATCATATTCATGTCTCATTACCTATAGGTATGTGTATATTTATAAAAAATCTGACCAACAAAATAAAATTGTGGCATCTACTGTCTACATGATTTAGTTTTAATTTAGTGTAAATAAACATTGGTTGCGAAAATGTGATAACTTGAAAATAAATCTTTACCTCCTTATATTTAAATCCTTCCTTTAACTGACACATCCACTTGTGTAAATAACAAAATATTTTCCCATAATTTATGTTAAATTTCATCATGATAGAGGACAACAAATCGTTTTTCTTTGTGTTACCCATTTTATTTAACAGCTTTTTAGCAGAGTGTTTTCCCCTTGTAAACAATGTCAACGATAAAATTAGAGGATATCCAAATGTAATGCCAGTGTGAAAAAATCGGCTGTAAAGTATTAAAAAATCGTATTTTCACTTTCACTTTCGAAAAAAAAAAATTTTTTTTACAGTTGGGAATTTTTGGGTCAGAATTGGGAAAAGTTATGCATATTTGCCATTGGCATTGGGAACGGGTCCGACTATCAGACGCGTGAGAGCAGTAGAAAAGGGCCTGGTCGTATGACACATCAACTGGTCATAGGAAAAAGTAATCTGAAGTTATATTAAAATCCTTCAAGGCTTTTGGAAGTTATAGAGCAGAAAGAAAATTGGACCATGGGAGTTGTACACGAGACATTGCCTGGTCATGGGAAATAAGAATATGAAATAATATTAAAATCCTTCCAAACGTTTAGAAGTTATGGTGGAGAAACAGAAATCCTTGACCTTTGACCTTGAATTGTGACCTTAACCTTTGACAGACGAGCATGGGAGTTGTATGCGACACATTGTCTGGTCATAGAGAAGAATAATTTGAAGTAACATTTAAATCCCTCCAGACAATAAGAAGTTATGAAGTGGAAACAAAAATAATTGACCTTTGACCGTCACATTGAATTGTGACGTTTACCTTTGACCGACCATCATGGGTGTACGCGACACCTTGTTTGGTCATGGGGGATAATAATCTGAAGTTATATTAAAATCCATCCAGGCATTTATAGGAGTTATGGAGCGGAAACGGAAATTCATGACCTTTGACCTTGATTTGTGACCTGACCTTTGACCGACGAGCATGGGAGTTGTATGCGACACATCGTCTTGTCATGGGGAATAATAATATGAAGTAATATTAAAATCCATCTAGTCATTAAAGTTACAAAGCGGAAACGAAGTCTGGACAGACGGACCCACACACCCACCCACAGACAGACGGTGCGACTGCTATATGCCCTCCTTAGGGGGCATAAAAATCTGAAAGATAATCATGGCTGTTGTTCAGTTTTACCAGTAATGCTAAATGCTCAATCGGGATTCATTTTTGTTTCGTAGACTAGAAGCAGATAGTAAAAATATTGTGCAAAAATGTCTTGTTTACATACATATTAGCAAATCTTGAAAATATTCTGATCCTGGATGAGACTAGAATCTTAACAAATCCAATACCGGTATTTTTTGTTTGTTTTATATCCAACAGTAAGTTACAGGTGAAGATAATTAACCCATAAATATGTTCAAACTATTAACTATTACATCTCCTTTCAGAAGCAAAACGTGTTGAAAGTGGAGACAAGTATAAAGCAGTACCTCTCATAGAACTACATCATGACAGAGCAGCGAGTAATGCTGTGAAGATTCGCATTCCTTCGAAGGAATATCCCCGGGTATGTTTTATGTGTAGGTGTTGATACTGATCCCCGTAATAAATAGTATTTGCCAATTATGTTAGTTGCCTTCCAACATATTGTCTCTTACTTGCATGTACCTAAATGTATGTGCAGCTACCCAAACATTCTGAAGGTTCACCAGAAACGTTGTATACATGCTTGAGACAAAAACCAGATTTTTATGTCCGTTGTTTCATCTAGAAATGCAGTGTTGATTCTCTGTTGTTCAGGTGAATTTCTCTGGTAAGCTCCTGGGCCCTAAAGGTAGCACGCTGAAGCAGCTGCAGCAGGAGACAGGATGCAAGCTGTCCATTCTAGGACGAGGCTCCATGAGGGACAAAAACAAGGTACTCCAGTAGTCCACATGTTGAGTGACCCTGCCTGAATCAGTGATGTACATCATAGTATTACACTAATTGTTCATTATATGGGCTTTACTAGTTGGTAATTACAAATGCAAATGATCTTGCCATTCTTGCAATATACGTGTATTACGTATGCTATGATGATGCACTGCTTTACTGCCACTTTATGGAGATCAGTCCAGAAACAGTTACCAAAGACGGTAGCTGCTTGTGCAAATTTTGAAAAAAAAAGAATAGAAAATACTGTTACAGGTACAAAATTCAAATACTATTTTCACATGGTTGCATATGTTTGTTCTATGCTACCGGTAATTATACGCCCACTAACGAAGTTTAGGGGGGGTATATAGGAGTGAGCTTGTCGGTCTGTTGGTTTTTGGTTTCCGGATGATAACTCAAGAAAGGCTTGACAAATTCAAATAATTTTTGGTACACGTGTAACATCATAGAATACAGGTCAAGTTCGATATTGGTTACAAACCATTAAATTTTGACAGAGTTATGGCCCCTTTTCGACTTAAAATTCCCAGTTTTGTGACAAGGCCATATTGTGGGGGTATATCCGTCACTCGTGACAATTCTAGTTGAATCTGGTAAAGTGTGAATTCTGAAGTGACCCGTGTTAGGTGTAATGATTAATCAAATACTTCTTAGCAGATTGTTGTGACGGATGGGATACTTCTTATAACTCACTGGTCAATATTTTTAAACCTAATTTAAAAACTGACAACTTTGCATGTGGATTTATTTATGTAGACCTAAGCAAAAATTACATAAACTTGTGTGTCCATTTTACAGTAGACTGTGTTGTAATATGTGCATCTGTATTTCCCTTGGAAATGTGGTAATTTTTCCATTGTAGGAAGAGGAATTAAGAAAACAGGGCGGGAAGTATGCCCATCTTAATGATGAACTGCATTTGTTGGTGGAATGTTTTGCTGAACCAACTGATGCTTATAACCGTCTTGCACATGCCGTAGGAGAAGTCAAGAAATTCATGAACCCGGTAAGTGTGCTCATTATTGTTATTATTAATTAATTTGTTATAGAGGGGGTGGGGTATATAGGAGTGAGTTTGTCGGTCTGTTGGTTTTTTGTTGCCGGATGATAACTCTAGAAAGGCTTGACATATTCAAATAATTTTTGGTACGCATGTGCAGTGTTCTGGCGAGGCATCACGATAGGTGAGACATTTTTCTCACAGCTGATGAAAAATTTGGGACATTTCCAATTTTTTGGAGACACAAACAAAATAGTTAATACACCGACAATTTCCTATAAATGATAATATCAATAACAATATTTATTGACCTTGAATAGTTGTGTCTTGTATAAGTGTCAGTGGTTGGTATGAGTTTAACCAACAGCAGAATTTTTTTTTAATTATAAACTGTTCAACACAAATAACTGATACAACTAATAAACTTAAAATTAGTGACTTTCAATGGAAAACGTTATTCTTTTTGTACTTAATAAAAAGTGAACACGGCATAACATTTCCTTCAACATTATAGGCAAGCCAACTGTGCTTTTTAAACCAAGAATTTTGGAATTTTCGTTCAGGTTTTTACGTCAAATTCGTGACACTGTCACTTTGAGTTTCTGTCAAAGAAACTTCTAGACCGTCTCCGGCTTTATTGATAGGGTTGCAGGCAGCTTGCGGAGCAACGCTAAGACTCGAATCGTTGCCAACAAACTCTTATGTTTTGATGTTTTGCAATGAGAAATTACTCAATATAACGTTCGAGGCTTTTTTTTCTTAGGCGACTCAACAGACGACTACATCATGGAAAACAAAGCGAATACTCTCAATATGGAGATAAAGCTCGAACGCATAATGTTAACGATTGGCTAAGATTGTAACGCCATATTTAATTAAACCAATCAGATGTTTGATTCGTACTCTGTACATTTTGAGAGTTTTGATATTCGTCCCCAAATTGTTTCGCATTTTTGACGATTCGTCCCATGAAATTTTGTATGCGACAAAAATCACTACTAGACCAATTTTCTTGCGACATTTGTAAAAAAAAATAAGCGATAAAATCGCAATTTCGCGGCCTCGTCAGAACACTGCATGTGTAACATCTTAGAGTACAGGTCAAGTTCGATGTTGGTTACAAACCACTAAATTTTGACAGAGTTATGGCCCCTTTTCGACTTAAATTTCCCTAAAAACATGATTTTCGGACGCTAGCTCAAGAATGGCTTGACATATTCAAATAATTATTGGTATACATGTGTAGCATCATAAACTACGGGTCAAGTTCGACTTTGGTTACAAACCACGAAATTTTGACAGAGTTATGGCCCTTTATTGTGTCGCCTGAAAAGGCGACGTATAGGTGTTACTTTTGTCGGCGGCGGTGCCCCTTTCGCTTGTCCGGAGCATAACTCCTAGACTATTAAAGCTATCAACATGAAACTTCATAGGTAAATAGATCTCATTGAGGGGAAGTGCAGTGTACAAGAACCGTTACTCTGCATCACATACTTTTGGAGTTATTGCCCTTTGTTTATTTTGTCTGGAGCATAACTCTTAAGACTATGAAAGCAGTGCACAAGAGCCGATACTCTGCATCACATACTTTTCAGGTCAAGGTGACTGATACATAGATACTGTGGAATCACTAATTTTTGCGGGGGCCTAATTAACGTGCTTTTTGTGCTCCCAACATTACGCGAATTTATGACCACCGCAAATATTTTCCGGTATTGTAATTTAGCAAAGCCTTGGGAGTTTACATGTTCGTTCAAATGTACATGGGTAATTATTCATTAATACACGCAGTTGCATTTTTTAGTAATCTGTATTTCAGTCTGCATTTAATTAACCACAAGATGCCAGTTTGACACGATGTGATATAAATTATCATTTGTCTCACCTAAACATGTGGCACCTATTCCTCAGAAGTGGACCACTTTTTGTGTCGCCTAAAAAAGCGACATATAGGTGTTACGTTTGTTGGCGGCGGCGGCTGTGGCCCCTTTCGCTTGTCCGGACCATAACTCTTAGACTATTGAAGCCATCAACATGAAACTTCATAGGTAGATAGATCTCATTGAGGAGAAGTGCAGTGCACAAGAGCCGATACTCTGCATCACATACTTTTGGAGTTATTGCCCTTTGTTTATTTTCATACTTATTTTTTGTCAGGAGCATAACTCTAAGACTATGAAAGCTATCAACTTGAAACTTCATAGGTAGATAGATCTCATTGAGGAGAAGTGCAGTGCACAAGAACCGTTACTCTGCACCTCACACTTTTGGAGTTATTGCCGTTTGTTTATTTTACCTAATTTTTGTCCGGATCATAACTCTAAGACTATTAAAGCTATCAACTTGAAACATCATAGGTAGATAGATCTCATTGAGGAGAAGTGAAGTGCACAAGAACAGTTACTCTGCATTACATACTTTTGGAGTTATTTCCCTTTGTTTATTTTCATACTTAATTTTTGTTCGGAGCATAACTCTAAGACTATGAAAGCTATCAACTTGAAACTTCATAGGTAGATAGATCTCATTGAGGAGAAGTGAAGTGCACAAGAACCGTTACTCTGCACCTCATACTTTGGGAGTTATTGCCCTTTGTAAATTTTCATACTTATTTTTGTCGCATTTTTGGTTTTAATTAGTCGTTTTATTGCAATTAGCTAGAGTGCAGTGCTTTTGAAGATTTCAATAAATCTGTTTTAAAAAATTTGAGCATTAACCTTAAGTGCTATGGATTCACGTAAGCTTTTGGCGTCGGGCGACACATCCGACTCGCGGAGTTTTAGTTTTACTTTAATTCCCTAAAAACGTGGTTTCCTGACAATAACTCGGCAATGGCTTGATATATATTTAAAGAATTATTGGTACACATGTGTAGCATCATAAAATACAGGTCAAGTTCGACTTTGGTTACAAACTACAAAATTTTGACAGTTATGGCCCCCCTTTCGACTCAAATTCACGAAAAACATAGACAATAACTCATGAAAGGCTTCACATAGGTGTTACATCATAAAATACAGATTAAGTTCAACTTTGTTACAACCCACTAAATGTTGACAGAGTTATGGCTCCTATTGAAATTAAATTTTTCCAAATACACTGTTGACCATTCACGAATAAAAGCATTCCCTCAGTCCATTTCTTTCGAATGGATGCCATAGTTTTGTGACAAGGCCATATTGTGGGGGTATATCCGTCACTCATGTGACAATTATAGTTTTTCCTGGTTTTAAAAAGATAATTCAGATGGAGATTTACAGCACATTTCGTGTAAAGAAAGGTAAAGATACATTCTAACATTGACATTGGTGTATTCAGTGATGTATGTCCTATGGATTGACATGGATGTAACTTGAATCAGAGCTCCAGATAAGACGCGTATCTGCGTATTTACGCATTGAAATTTTAAAAACGCATTGAAAATCTGCCCAGTGTGTAACGTTACGCATTGCAAATCTCGGTACGTATTTTTAAACGCTTCAACTGCGTAACCGGTTTTACCAATTATCCAGTTCAGCTAATGGTGTAAGTTAGCCTTTGAATCGATTAAAAGTGAATCAAGCGAATTCTTCTACCGAAAATGGCTTTGCATTGTGTATGTGGGTCAAAAACGGAACGTTTTAAGCTCTAACAGCCAGTTCCAGTAGGCAATATCTTGAAAAATGTTAATCAGAAGGAGTCTTATGATGCTTCTCCTATTTAAAAGTTGATAAGTGGCGATCTCTTTGTCACAGCAGTTGAAAAATCGGACGTGAGTGCAAAATTGTCTAAAAAAATTGCTGTAATCGTGGCAAAAAAATGGGTAATTGTCAAGCAAGAAGGACCAGAAATCAGGTTACAAAATTCAAAAACATTTAATCAGGATTTGCAATGAAAACAAAGTACAAAGTATCTGGAAAAATTACTACTACTTTGCCAAGTAAATGTTATGTTTTGATAGACCTACAGATTATTGTCTACATTCAATTTATTCCAATATTAATGTCTTCATATATAACAAGCACATAAAATACTATTTTGATCTTGTATAAAAAATGAAAATACCCTTTAAATTTCTCAGATACCCTTTAAAGCTGACGGATTGGGGGTAAAATACCCTTGAACCAAAAAGTGAGGGGGTAAAATACCTTTTAGGCTAAAACCTTATCTGGAGCTCTGTTGAATTCAGCATGAGGAGAACCTGGGACCAAACAACATGGGAGGATTTCATCCCCAGCAGATGGGTGAAGATCCTGGGTACTTCAACGGTGATGGCTCAATGGGCAGGGGCTCAGCTGGCCCAAGAGGTGCCCCAGCCTCTAGAGGAGGCATGCCCGGCCGTGGAGGTCTGCTTGCCCCACCTGGAGGACGTGGCATGCCACAAAGGTAACACTAATTTTTCATTTCTCAGTCAGGTTCTTTTAAACTACATTGTAACAGTTGCTAAAATTGCTTTCTTCAGGCAGGGGTTCCGCTGGCTCAAAAAAAAATGTTGTCACCACTAAAATTCGCCACTTAAAAAGTTTGAGCCAATTTTATTTGTCATATATTGACATGCTTCATTATTGATGGATGACCAAGAGGAAGGGTCAATGCCTGGGAAATTGTTTGTCATAGGTTCACCATGCAAACCCCCCCTGGTGATTGGCACACTCCCTTATATTAAACATATAGTGCAAGATTTCATTCATTTTTAGCTCACCTGAGCTGTTGTGATCGCCCGTTGTCCGTCGTGTGTGCGTGCGTCGTCAACTTTTCATTCAAACAACATCTCCTAAACCGCTTGGCAGATTTTCACCAAACTTCACAGGAATGATCCTTGGGTGGACCTCTTTCAAAGTTGTTCAAATATTTCCGGTCCGCTGAATATGTAGGTCACCAGAGCTAAAAATAGATTTAAAAAGTGAAAACTTTAAAAATCTATGAAACCGCAAGGCTCAGACCTTTCATATTTGATATGTGACATCCTCTAGAGGTCCTCTACAAAGATTGTTCAAATTATGCCCCTGGGGTCAAAACGGGCCACGCCCCGGGGGTCACATGGTTTATATAGAATAGATAGCAAAATGACTTCCTCTGAAACCACAAGGCCCAGAGGTTTCATATTTGGTATGTAACAACCTATAGTGGTCCTCTACAAAGATTGTTTAAATTATGCCCCTGGGGTCAAAACTGGCCACGCCCCGGGGGTCTCATGGTTTATATAGAATATATAGCAAAATGACTTTTAAAATCTTCTCCTCTGAAACCGCAAGGCCTAGAGGTTTCATATTTGGTATGTAACATCCTTTAGTGGTCCTTTAAAAAGGTTGTTCAAATTATGCCCCTGGAGTCAAAACGGGCCACGCCCTGGGGGTCACAATGGTTTATATAGAATATATAGCAAAATGACTTAAAATCTCCTCCTCTGAAACCACAAGGCCCAGAGGTTTCATATTTGGTATGTAACATCCTATAGTGGTGCTCTACAAAGATTGTTCAAATTATGCCCCTGGGGTCAAAACTGGCCACGCCCAGGGGGTCACATGGTTTATATAGCAAAATGTCTTAAATCTTCTTTTCTGAAACCGCAAGGCCCAGAGGTTTCTTATTTGGTATATAACATCCTATAGTGGTACTCTACAAAGATTGTTCAAATTATGCCCCATGGGTCAAAACAGACCACACCCGATTGGTCAGATGGTTAATATGGACTTAAATAGCAAAATGACTTTAAAATTCTTCTCCTGAAACCGCAAGGCCTAGAGGTTTCATATTTGGTATGTAACATTGTATAGTGGTCCTTTACAAAGAGTGTTCAAATTATGCCCCTGGGGTCAAAACTGGCCACGCCCTGGGGGTCTCATGGTTTATATAGACTTAAATAGCAAAATGACTTTAAAAATCTCCCGTAGACGACAAGGCCCACAGCTTTCCTATATTTGTTACGTAACATTGCATAGTGGTCCTCTCCAAAGATTGTTAAAATTATGCCCCTGGGGTCAAATCTGGCCACCCCTGAGGGGTCACATGGTTTATATAGACTTAAATAGCAAAATGACTTAAACAAATCTTTACCTGAAACCGCAAGGCCCACAGCTTTCCTATATTTGGTATGTAACATTGCATAGTGGTCCTCTCCAAAGATTGTTCAAATTATGCCCCTGGGGTCAAATCTGGCCTCCCCCCAAGGGGTCACATGGTTTATATAGACTTAAATAGCAAAATGACTTAAAAAATCTTGACCTGAAACTGCAAGGCCCAGAGGTTGTTAAGGTTGTTCAACTTATGTCCCTGGGATAAAAATAAGCCACGCCTCTGGGATGCAAAATCCAATTGGGTTACAAGGTCTCAGGTGAGCGTCCTAGGGCCCTCTTGTTTGAGGATTGGCCAACAAGTAAATTGATGCGTATATCAAAAATGCATCTGTCCACTTTTCAATTTTATGGATTTTTTTTTGGCATACTTTTGGATTGGACTCGATGGGCTTCCCATCAGCAGAAATGGATAAGACCCCACCTTTGCAAATATCCCCCAACTCTACAGCACCTTTTAAGACAAGTGCAAGGTTAACATAATCACCCCTCTGGATTTGTGCCTTGAGCTGTATTGAAACATGGGACGATAAGTCGTCATTTGCCAACCGCATCAAAGTTGGGTTATTTGTGCTAGCGTACGCTATGCAAAGAACCGGATGCAAGTCATTTACCAACCCCATCAAACTTGGGTTGTGCGAGCTAGAGGACGCTATGGAAACAACTGGATGCATGTTCCTTAAATTAGCGGGTTCAGATGGGGACAGTATGAGCTAACCCTAACTGATCTTGATTGTCCACGTTCTGCCCCACCATGCCACACCCAGTTGGAAGAATATGCGATTGAGCGATGATATTCTCAAAGTCGACAATGACCCTATTACCCTCAGTTTTATTGTCAAATGACGTCCCTGGGGCTGACAGAGGTTCCGTGGCCTTCCTCTTCCTACCGCGACCGAAGTTTAAATATTGAGCGTTTCAATAAATATTACTTTCAAACCAGACAGTATCAGACTGGTTACCAATTATAGAAAATACATTGTGGAGGGTTGGGACGATTTTGTTGTCACAGTCTGCGTTAAGCTAACGAAGAGAACCAAGTAGTTCCAAAGGACCTTGCAACTAGTAAACAACAAATTGTCACGTAATTTTGCGAAAATAAAGCCATTTATTTATATTGAAATAAATGTAATTATTGTGCTGACTTTTATGCATTTCGTTAGAAAAATTTGGTTTTCGTGGAATTTCCATGTTTCTTGTCCTTGGTTTTAGACTATTTAGGTCAGCCTTGTTTTGGGATGAATGTTTACCATATGTCCCAAGTAGCTCTTTTTAGCTCACCTGAGCACAAAGTGCTCAAGGTGAGCTTTTTTGATCGCCCGTTGTCCGTCGTGCGTGCGTTTGTGCGTGCGTCGTCAAGTTTTCATTCAAACAACATCTCCTAAACCGCTTGGCAGATTTTCACCAAACTTCACAGGAATGATCCTTGGGTGGACCTCTTTCAAAGTTGTTCAAATCTTTTCAGTCCGCTGCATATATAGGTCACCAGAGCTAAAAATAGATTTAAAAAGTGAAAACTTTAAAAATCTCCTATGAAACCGCAAGGCTCAGGGCTTTCATATTTGATGTGTGACATCCTCTAGTGGTCCTCTACTAAGCTTGTTCAAATGATGCCCTTGGGGTCAAAAGTGACCACGCCCCAGGGGTCACATGGTTTATATAGACTTATATAGCAAAATGACTTTAAAAATCTTCTCCTCTGAAAGCGCAAGGCCTAGAGGTTTTATATTTGGTATGTAACATTGTATAGTGGTCCTCTACAAAGATTGTTCAAATGATGCCCCTGGGATCAAAACTGGCCAAACCCCATGCTCACATGGTTTATATAGACTTAAATAGCAAAATGACTTTAAAAATCTTCTCTGAAAGCGCAAGGCCCAGAGGTTTCATATTTGGTATGTAGCATTGCATAGTGGTCCTCTACAAAGAGTGTTGAAATGATACCCCTGGGGTCAAAACTGGCCACAATGGGGGGGTCACATGGTTTATACAGACTTAAATAGCCAAATGACTTTAAAAATCTTCTCCTCTGAAACTGCAACGCCTAGAGGTTTCATATTCGATTGGTAACATTGCAAAATGGTCCTCTACAAAGATTGTTCAAATGATGCCCCTGGGGTCAAAATTGGCCACACCCCTGGGATGACATGGTTTATATAGACTTAAATAGCAAAATGACTTGTAAAATCTTCTCCTCTGAATCCGCAAGGCCCAAAGGTTTTATATTTGGTAAGTAACAATGTGTAGTGGTCCTCTACAAAGATTGTTCAAATAATGCTCCTGGGGTCAAAACTGACTACGGGGTCACATTGTTTATACTGCAGCACTATAATTTCAATAAGCCTCCAACACTCAAAAATCTACACAGCAGATGACATTCCAGCCAGGTGTATACAGTGTGCTATTTTGAGATCTTATAAAACCAGCTAGCAAGTTACAATTTGTTGTGAGGGTGCTTTGGAGAATCGTTGGAGATTAGCATTGAAATGCATAGAAAATGTTACCCACCAGCATGCTCAATCATGTTGTTGTGTAATTAAATTAGCTGGATGTAATGTTTAGTCAATCAGTCTTAGTATATAAGACCGTCTTATATTATATATTTTCACTTGAGATCTACTACATTGAATTTGTTTACAGGCGAAGTGTAAATTTCTAATTTAATAATGAAATGCCAAATAGGAAATGATAGCATTAGATCTATAAGTAGTCTAACTTAGGTGGAACTGCACAATTTTTTGTAAGACAAAATGAATCAGCAATTGAGTCTGTGGCTCTGACACTGCAGTCTGTTTCACCAGCATGTACAGAACATGTAGCATAGAGCCTAAAGTCTAGTCATCTACTTTAAACCTTTCATTTGTACTGTTTAATTAAATATGTGCAGCACACACAAAACTACACACAGATCATGTCTCTCCAACAAAGTTCTTAATGCTTTGTTGGCAGCCTCCACCCAAGGACCTCTTCTCAGAAGAACAACTTTCTAGTACCAGATATTGGACAGGCCTTTCATATTTGATATGTGACATCCTGTAGTGGTCCTCTACTAAGATTGTTCAAATGATAACCCTGGGGTCAAAACTGGACACGCCCCAGGGGTCACATGGTTTATATAGACTTGTATAGCAAAATGACTTTAAAAATCTTCTCCTCTGAAACCGCAAGGCCCAGAGGTTTCATATTTGGTATATAACATTGTATAGTGGTCCTTTACAAAGATTTTTCAATTGATGCCCCTGGGGTCAAAACTGTCCGCACCCCAGGGCTCACACGGTTAATATAAATGTAAATAGCAAAATGACTTTAAAAAAACTTCTCCTCTGAAACCACAAGGCCCGGAGGTTTCATATTTGGTTGGAAACATTGTATGAAGATTGCTCAAATGATGCCCCTGGGGTCAAAACTGGGCACAGCCTAGGGGTCACCAGGTTTATATAGACTTAAATAGCAAAATGGCTTTAAAAATCTCTGAAACTGCAAGGCCCAGAGGTTTCATATTTGGTATGTAACATTGTATAGTGATCCTCTACAATGACTGCTCAAATGATACCCCTGGGGTCAAAACTGGTCACACCCCAGGGCTCACATGGTTGATATGGACTTAAATAGCAAGATGACTGTAAAAATCTTCACCTCTGAAACTTCAAGGCCTAGAGGTTTCATATGTGGTTTTTTACATTTTATAGTGGTCTCCGCAAAGATTGTTCAAATGATGTCCCATTGGTCAAAACTGGCCCTGCCCTGGGGGTCACATTGTTTATATAGACTTAAATAGCCAAATGACTTTAAAATCTCCTGAAATCGCATTTTTTTCGTACGTGATATGTAACATTGTATAGTGGTCCTCTACAAAGATTTTTCAAATTATGCCCCTGGGGTAAAAAGTGGCCATGACCCGGGGCGTCACATGATTTATATAGACTTATATGGCAAGTGGGCCTTAAAAATCTTCCTTGTTGAAACCGTAAGGCCCAGAGGTTTTATATTTTGCGTAAAACCTTGTGGAGTGGTCATCTATAAAGATTGTTCAAATGATGTCCCTGGGGTTGAAATTGGCCACCTCCTGTGGGTCACATGGGTTATATACATTTAAATAGCAAAATGACTTAAAAAATCTCAGATTCCGCACGGCCCAGTGTAATCATATTGGGTATGTAACATTGAAAAGTGGTCCACTACAAATATTGTTCAAATTATGCCCCTGGGGTACAAGGTGGCCACGCCC
Organism: Congeria kusceri; assembly: GCA_027627225.1. Classification (NCBI taxonomy): domain Eukaryota; kingdom Metazoa; phylum Mollusca; class Bivalvia; order Myida; family Dreissenidae; genus Congeria; species Congeria kusceri. Next base: position 42,931,559 of record CM051032.1, on the reverse strand, counting down.
TATGGGTCACATGGTTTATATAGACTAAAAAGATATCTGAAATTGCAAGGCCCAGATCTTTATACTCGGGTAAGGCATTTAGTGCCATTTTTCCCTCTTGTTATTAGCCATTATGCCTTAAACTCACGTGAGCGACCTAGGGCCATCATGGCCCTCTTGTTTGCTATGTGTGTTGTTATATTGAACTGAATTTTACCTTAATTGCAGATAAGCTTTTACACCATGACACGCTCGTCTGCAACAACAGGCTTATTAATGATCTGACAACAAACAAAGCCCTAAGGCCATGTTTGGAGGCTCTGTCGTAACTTAATCTGCCCCAGTTTTGTTGCAATTGAGATTTCACATACCAGATTTAATACTGTATAAAATTATGTCAACCAATAAAATGTGCCACTTTGAAAAAACTGTCACATTTGGTGAAAGTGGCGATCGACAGCGAAACCCCTGTCAGGAGTATTTTAAATAAAGGTCATCGCAATTTAGAAGTTCCGAACTCCGGTTATGAGTTCTCACTGTATTTTAAATGGCTTTCCTTTCATTTTTGGACAAGTCGCTAAATAACACGTTAAAATTTACCGTGAATGAGAAGCAACGTATGCAACCATTCCACCAATCAAAAATGTCTGTTAATGATCTGATGCAAAATATTTTCACCTTGAACATTATCATACTAGTGCTAAATGTGTGGTTGGTAGATGATCATGGACAGGCATTGTTAATGTCTTTGTTTTGCTCAAACGAAGCAGTTTTTTTAGGCCCAGTGCTCCAGGAGGTCGTGGTGCCCCTGCCCCTAGAGGTGCCCCAGCCCCCAGAGGGATGGCCCCTGCATCACGAGGGGCAGCCCCTGGTATGCGCGGGGCCCCAGCAGCCCGGGGTGCCCCAGCCCCACGTGGCGGAGGAGCCGTGCGCCCTTCAATGGGGACAGCTCCAGCAGGGCGAGGGGCCCCCCAGGGAATGAGACAACCAGCCAGCAGGGGAGCCCCTGCAGGCATGATGTCACGTGGATCTCCAACGGCAGCACGGGGGCGACCTATGGCCCCTCCTCCAGTCTCCGCCCCGTCCAGAGCTCAGCCAGTCTCACAGGAGTATGACGACTACGGAGCAGGCGCAGCTTACGAAGAACCTGTAAGAAAGTTGGAACCATTCTGCCTTTGATGTTGCACATTAAAATTGCATGCTACATTTTGTCGAATCCTGAATAGTATATATCCATTGTCAATTAATCTTACAAACTTGTTCTTTAATGAAAACATATAAACTGGACAAACATATAGAGGATATTTATTGATTTCGGTGTAAGATCGTATTTTATTTCACGACTGTTTATAGAAAATGATAGTAGAGTGGCAGAGCCATGAGAGAAAATCTCTATTTTCTATGATCACGAGTGAAATAATATAAGATCTTACATCGAAATCAACAATTTTTCTTTTTATGCTTTTTTTACACCCATTATTTTACCCATCAATCGGTTTTACTTGAAAATATAGCGGGACTCGTAAGGTTCCAAATGATGACGTCATTTCATCACAATTTTGGGTCCGGCATTGTTGATGGTCCGTTTCTTTAACTGCATAAAACGGGAACCAATGTGAAACTGAAAATTATAAAGAGTGGTAATTTTTCCTGTTTTAAAACCGTAAATTACCAATTTTATTTCACTGATATTTCTCTATAAGTCACTGGAAAGCATAAAATAAAATGAGCATTTTACAATTTGTGTTTCCGTCACCTCTAATGACCTACCAAGTCTACTATAGTATTCAAGTAATGAGTTTCCATCTCGGCAGCAGACTTATGGCCAAGAGACGTATGATGATGGCTATGCTCAGGTACAGCCTGCTAGGAGAGACCAGTATGCAGTGGCAGAGGACATGTATGCAGAGCCTGCATCTGCTGGAGGGTATGCACATAGGTTGCAGTTTTGTAAAAAGGGGATTTTATACATGTATTACTAGAATTAATATTGAATGTTCTGGCTTTTCAAAACACTACTCCAAAGTTCTGAATTTTACTTGACCAACTTTGAAAAGTGTATACTGGTGTCAATACTGGCTGTGTCCAAGCTGTCTGCCTGTGTATTGCAGTGCAGTGGCTTGGGCCATACACAAGGGGTTGGTCAGATAGCAAACCTCAGAACCATAGTGCTGGAGGGATGGAACTGGTCCTCTCCAGTCTCCAGTTACTGATACACCTGTAACTATATGTACCTAATAAGAAGTTGCCCTGTAAATTGTAGCTTTTGTGACCTTTTCTTATAAATAAAGTTATTTTCATTGAAGGAGAGGGTTTTACATCAAAATGGTTATAATGCATTCAAACAATACAATCTTGTCCAACAGATTGTCATTTTGAAATATTTTTCGGAGTTATTTGCATAATAGGATCAAGAAATTGTTTGGTTGCGTAATTCCATTGTGTTGGTCACTGCCAAGAATAATATTGAATTTAAAAAAGTGTTCTTGAATAAAATTAACTGTTTGAGTTAAGGAGTATAGTCTTGCATGCCTTTATAATATAATTTATAAACATTCAACGTCTAGTCACATGAATTAAAAAACATCTGCTTTAAAAAGTTCTGGCTAGACTTGTAGAGTTCTGAAATCATGCATAGCATGTATAAGATGTGACAATTGATGAATGGCTGACAAACATTGTGTAAACTGGTGTCAATACTGGCTGGGTTCAAGCTGTCTGCCTGTGTTTTGCAGTGCAGTGGCTTGGGCCATACACAAGGGGTTGGTCAGAGAGCAAACCTCAGAACCATAGTGCTGGAGGGATGGAACTGGTCCTCTCCAGTCTCCAATTACTGATACATCATGTTTACCATATCGGGCAGCCATATGTGGAACTCTTCAGCTTTTGAGGACTTTTGCACTAATTGCTTTGGGTTATTTTTCAGGGATACTCAGTTCTTTGATTATGGACATGGATCTACAACTTCGGCCTATGATGATTATGGTATGTACTGTATATTGTACAATCCATTACAAGATACAATAAGCAAAAATTGTTTTAACTTGGCCAATGCTACCACACAATATTAATGTGTATGTGGTATCATATATAATGCCAAACAATTTATCATTGTAAAATTTATTCACACATTTGTAGCAAATTCACTGTAACCACCAATAGTTTGCTACACTTATTTCTGACCCAGTTTATTTTGTTCAGTGTATATGTAGGGGATTAATTATTGATTAAAATACAGTGAATACTAATTATGCATCCATAAAAATAACTTAATGCAAACATTAATAATAATCAGGCGTGAAATTTTATTGTATAAATTATACATGTGATACCTATTGCAGGTGCACAGTCCCACCCCGCCACATCTGAATATGACCGAGGAACCCTGAAAGCCCTTGCCCCAACTGGAGCCCGAGGTGCCCGTGGGGCTGTGCGGTCACACCCGTATGATACAGGGAGAGTGCCCTTACAGCAGAGCCGCTACGGTGGCGGTGGCTATTAGTAAACACCCACATGCACAGGGCAGTTAGAACGTGAGGGGCTGCCGTGGCTGGGTGCTGCAGTAGGCAGTGTTCTGTGTGAGACAAGACTGTAGCTGGTTGGCTATAGGTATTTTCTTGTCTAACCATTGCAAGATTAATTACATTTTTATCATCATGTTGTATCATTCTCGTATTCATTTAAAAGTGGACCCTGTACATAAAATACAGCAGCAACAGTTCACAAAACCTGTGAATGCTTTTATCATACCGTTAATTGATCAGTTTTATGTTTCAACAAAGATTTTAAACCTTGATATCACTGCTGTGTTCGTTTTTTTAATTTAGAATTAAAAATATCAGCAATTGTAATCAATTAAAATTGCATTTATATTTTTAAAATTACATGCGCATAAACCATTTTTTCAAGTTTTCATCTGTTATCGTGCTGTTTTTAACATTAACGAAATAATTTAACCCAAAACGAACATAAAAAATGTTGTAATTATTTATCTTTTCGATACCATAGTAAAGGTGCACATGTGACAATTCACTACAAGTATATTATCAAATGCTGTAAGAGACTAGGTCAAATAATTGTCATCAGAAATCTGTGTTCATTGGTTATTTATTTTTTATACTTCAATATAAACAGAACAAAAATACAAAAGTAGTACATGTTAACTAACATTGATATTGTCTGTATCCAATACAGAACAGACAGACATGTAAAATGGACAGTTGGTGTATAAATTACTTTAAATTAAAACAAATCATGTTATTATTGACAGCAACAATAAACGCCTTTTATCATAAAAGAACCCAAATATACTTAAAGATCAAACTTTTGTGTTTGAGAAGTATAAGTAAACCGTTGTTAGAGTCTAGGTAGGTTAATTTCAAGTTAAAACTTCCGTTTTGTGTTTACTCCCAATAAATTTGTCTTGGTCTGATTTCTGACAAATGGGCTATTATTGTGACATATTATTTGTGTGTCAATGTACAAATGCATAAAATAAAGGAAAAAAATGTACAAACATGTTTAATCGTGTCTGTGTTTATATGCACTCATGATTTTTGTTGAATTTCAGAAAATGTGATAAATCTATACAAATGCGGTAATGTTATATCAAAGTGTCAGTCTGGGAAAAAAGTGTAACTTTAAATTTTGTATTTTTAACATGCTATTTCTGAAGTACTGCAGCATGTTTTGCAATATTCTAAGCAATCATAAACTAAAGTAAAATTAAAAGTACTGTATTGTAAGGTTGTTGATAATTCAGACTATTTAAAATGCAGTACTGTACACAACTGTTAAGTTAGTTGTTGTTTTCAAAAGACACATGCGGCATATTAAAAACTCGACCAGTAATGAGTACCTAGATTTAATATAATTTCAGCACTGTAAAATAACTTATTTGAATGATGTGTCTTTTTATCTAACTGATATTTGTTTCATACAAATATAACATTGTCTTTCATTCTAACCTGAGATATAATGATGGTAACACAGATGTTTCAAAATATTAAATTTCATGTGTGTTTTATCATAGGGAACCTGTTAAAATAATATCATGACTTGTATGTGTAAATGAACTATATATCTTATATAAACAAGGAGTTCGACATGTAGATATGAAATAAAGTAAATGTCGGTGTATGAATGTAACCCATGTTCACAGTTTTTCTTCAGATATCATACTTCTGTCTGGGGCTGTGACTTTCAAACACTCAAATATTCGTAACATTGCACCTTGCATAGTATGTTAACATCAGAGATAAAAAGTGAAAGTTTTGCAATCGCTTGAATACCTGTTATAAAATGAACACTTAACCGCTAAATATGGAAAGATGAAGTTTCACACGTCTGTTGATACTTTTTAAAGTAACTGTTTAAACTAAAGCATTTTCATTAATAATAAGGAGCTAACTGTGTAAACTAAAGCATTTTCATTAATAATAACGAGCATTTAATACAATTTTAATGACATTGTATTAGACAATATTTCAGAATATTGATAGCAAAATAAATGCATTTAACAATGTACAAAATGTTACTTTTGCAAGATATCAACTTCCAACAGATGGTATTTTACACATTCAGATTCTGTAACAATATAACAGTGTTGACTATACTATGATCCACGAGGTTCATAGTTAAAGCATGCTTTGTTATTCAATGGCATCATTTCAATAGATTGTGATCAGCAATATAAAACACTAACTTAAAATATGACGAAATGATGAACCATTCCATAGCGTCACAGCCCCTATCAATACTGGACGAATATAACTGCTAAAAATCGAGGACAGAAATGCAGAAGGATAAAAGCACAAAAATGAAAGAGAAAAAACGAATTTTAAATTGAGGAAGTACTGAGGAAGGTAAAGTAGACGTCTAAACATGAACATTTTCATCACTGATTTTAGGTGGTGTTCATATGTATGGACTGACTCCCTGAAATATTATTCTAATGAAAATAGAATAAGCAACAACAAATCTTAATAATCCGAGTACATATAATGTGTGCATATTGCAAGTATGCAGAACTAAATCACAAAACAAGACTCTGAACTGAAATGTAGTGTGCAGCTTATAAAATTACATTTAGTAGCACACATTCCACCTATAGGGGTGTCGCGATACATACGGTATATTGCAGTATTTGATTCTGCGATAAAATATTTAACTATGGATTTCCCTACCTGTATATTGCACAGTTTATTTGGTCTTGTATGTGCTTTCATTTTTAGCTTGACTTCGAAGAAAAGGCAAGCTAATCTACACGCCACGGCATCGGCTTTTGAGTTAAAGTTTTTCGTTAAGCTAGTTTCTCAGGAATGGCTTGAGCAATTTCATTTAAACTTATTTATTCCCCATATTAAAATGAACCTTTAGGCCAAGTTTGGTAACTATAGTTTGAAATTTGTCAAGATTATTGGCCTTTTTACACTTAAAATTATTACATATAAGCTATATGGACTGGTTGAAGTTTTTTGGTAAGCTGATCTCTCAGGAACGGCTTAAGGGATTTCATTCAAACCTAGAACACTTATTCCCTATATTAAAATGAACTCCTGATAGGCCAATTTTTTATAACTAGTTTGAAATTTGTCACAATTATGGGCCTTTTTATTACTAAGAAATTTTACATATAAGCTATATGGACAGGTTAAAGTTTTTTGGTAAGCTTGTTTCTCGGGAATGGCTTGAGTGATTTCATTCAAACTTGGAACGCTTATTCTGTATATTGAAATGATCTCGTAGGCCAATTTTGATAAGTTTGAAAATTTTCAAAAATTATGGGCCTTTTTGCAGTTATAAATTTTAAGTGGGTGGGATTGGCTGCGTCAGCTTTTGATTTCCACTCTGTAACTTGAGAATCAATTTTCATACATAAATACCCCAAAGCAACAATTAACTAGGGATTGCATTTGTGGTGGGTTAGGGTGGGGTCAAGGTCACAGGTACTAAAATAGAAAAAAAACTACAGTTTCTGCTTTATAACTCGACAACAAATTGAAATTAAATTTATAGATACTGTATAGTGAGACATTGCATGAGATTGCATTTGGGGTTGGTGGGGTCAAAGTCACTGTTTTGAAAACTAAAAAATGCTTTCCACTCAGTAACGCGAGAACGCAATTTTTGTTTAATTGGCCCCTACAATACAAACAGTGTGATGTACTGTTAGAAAAAAATGCCAGAAAACTCTTTCAAGCTCAAGAAAAGTCGAGCTTGTGTCCTCAGGCAGTTCCTGTAGACAATGGTTAGACAATTTTTTTATTAATTCAAACACAATGCCATTGAAAGGTCATAGGAAACATTAAAAAAATTAATAGTTGCGCAGTGTTGCGGTTAAGTCGGACCTTAATAAAATGAACTGGCTGCTACTAATTGTACATTTATGTTGAGTATACATGTATTCCTTTGATATATTCGTGCTCAATTAACATTTACCTGATGAATTTTACAAAATAAAATAAGTTAGTTTAAGCACATAACATGTACAAGTACTCTGTTTCAACTGATATGCTTTACTAAACACCGAGTGAAGTACCAGTTCATGTATATTATCACTTGACATAGAATATAATAGATATGGTATTTACGGGTAGCAAAGACAGGTTTTACAGGGTGCTGTGCATAGGTGTATTGTTTTACTACCTGCTGTTTATGTGTTGTGACTGTCACCAACATCAGAAAGTAACAATAAAAACCTCCCTATGAAATAGTGCCATGTTCATAGTGATTTTATTAGTCTTACGCATATTACATGTAAATAACATGATGGCATAGGTCACAATACATATTGCGATCAATTAAAAAATATCACAATGTATCGCAATAATCCAATATGGAGTTCTAATATCGTGACACCCCTTTCCACCAATATATTAATACGGTTTCAAGCACATGCAATAAAAGAATAAAGTGCACAATAATATACAAAATCTTAAATACCAAACTAAAAACACATCCATCTGCTATCTTTCCTTTATTGTATTGAAATTTGAAGTACAAGTATCTTGACAGTTAAGTTAAGGGAGTCAGTCCAAAAATGTTGTTAATACTCGTACATGTAATACTTTATTGTTGGTTTTTTAAATTTAATGGAAGTAAAGTGAAACTACAGAATTTGCATTGTGAAAAGGTATCTAAATGTTAAGATGTCGTCAATAAATGCAATAAATGATGTGTTTTTGCCAATAAAAAGATTGCATTATTCGTAATTTGTGTATGCCTTTGCTGTTTGATTTAATATTTTAGTATATCAGTTCTTACGTGCTTGCAGTTAAGTAATTCAAAACTGTCGGCAAACAACGCCTTTTTAAACTATATGGTCTTTTAGGGAGCTGTAACAACAATAATTCAATAAATATAAATGATTCATCACCATTAATGTTCTAATGACACTTAGCAACCACAACTTCGTAATGATGTTTTCGTTATTAAATAATAATCGCTGTAAAATTGTGAACTGTTGTAATAAGAGATTGTCCTGTTTTGTAGGTCAAAGCATGCGTTCAGAAGCGTTGGTCGGGTTTGATTTGTGGAGAGCGGTCTCGTCTCGATGGCGTGTTGCAGTATTCAGAGGTCCTGGTCTCGGCCTAATGTGAGGGGAAACATTGCAGTGAGGGACCATGGTTACCAGGCTTACTGGATGACTGTGTGTTGCAAGGCTTTGGATTTAACACGTGCAAGGCTGGAGAAGGGACACATGCAAGGCTGGGGACGGGATATGTACTTTAACTTAAAAGGAATGCTGAGGTGTGGAACTTTTCTGTCGTGGGTTAACAGTTTTAGAGGGTATTGGTTAGACCTTCTAATACAGACACATAGTGTCTGCATGGAATTATTTAACCATTGTAAGTTCATTTTTTTAAATGCAATAGAAAACAAAACCATCATGTTGTAAAACGGTGGCTTACCTTAGTATGTTTTGCAGTCGCACATTCATGAATGTGTACAAGGTATAATTGAATGTCATGTTCGTTACTGTTTGTGAAAGTTTTATTAAACTTCCGTATAAAGAAATTGCATTTTAAATGGCACTGTATAATTTTTGTTAATGCCTAGATATCATACATGTACAGTAAAATGTTTGTAAATTTGTATTGGAATTTAGTTGTACGAGTTTAAACTACAGTCAGTAGCTGGTGAACCTTTGATTGTCAGCTCTATTAAAAGGAGAAATAGATGCAAAAACATTCATATATGCAGTAAATTTATGAAACCGCCTTCATCTGGAAAGTATTGAATGGCACATCTTTGTCACACCCACATGTTAAAGGACCATTGTGTTGTATAGAAGAAGTAATTTCTTCTTTGTCGTTTAAAATATAAATGTATTATATTGACGTCCTTGTAGAAGATTGTGTACTTAGTTGTGTTTCTAGATTTTTTCTCATTTATCCACCGAAAACAAACATCACAAATGCGTCTAGGGGGACAGTTCTACGTTACCAACCTGTTCTCTCGGTATGTTAGTACATCAATTACAAATGGCTTATGCCCATGCGTGTGGGTGTCTGTCCGTCCAGATTTCATCTAGCTCTGTAACCCTATATTGCCTGGAAAGATTTTTAATATAACTTGACATAATTCCTTATAACCAGACGATGTGTCGCATACAAACCTGTGCTTGTATCAAAGATAAGGTCACAATTCAAGGTGAAAGGTCAAGCATTTTTGTTTCCGCACCATAACTTCAAACGCCTTGCAGGATTACAATATAACTGCAGATTATTATTCCCCATGACCAGACAATGGGTCGCGTATAACACCCATGGTCGTCTGTCAAGGGTCAAGGATTTGTGTTTGCGCTCCATAATTCTAAGTGCCTGGAAAGATTTCAACATTACTTCATGTTATTATTCCCAATAACAAGACTATGTGTCTCGTACAATACCCATGCTCGTCTGTCAAAGGTCAAGATCACAATTCCAGGTAAAAGATTCTAGAAATAGAAATGATCACCATCATAAGATGTAGCGCGCAAGAATAAGGAATAAAGTTTAGAGGTCAGGGTCACACTAAAATGTCAAGATATTTTTCCAGGGCATATATTGTACTCTTTCTGACATTGCCTTCATCTGACGACATGTGCTTCGGGTGCATACGTCACTTTCTGTGACCAGACTTGTCTTGTTATAAAAACGGCGCATCACTAAGTTTTTAAAACAATTTCTTTATGCAGTATACGTTATTATGACGCAATGGGCCTTTAGAGATTACTAATGTCGGACATTGTGTTAACGAAAGTAATGTCCCATGTTAACTTCTATGGTAAAAACAGCCTAACGCCAAAAAAATTGTGTACACAAAAATCTTAAATTCTGAACACGCTTGAAATGTACTGGTATATTGTGATCTGCAAGATTGAACGCTGCAACACAGATCCTTCCCACACCACCGATGAAGTTGTAGTTTCTAATGGTATAATTACCATTTAAACAACATGTCCAGAAAGGTCCATAAGGCCAAACTATTTACATTGCAAAATAATGATAATATGGCAAGATGGGATGAAAAGCAGAAATAAAGCAAGTAGACGATGATTGGGATGTGACTGAGATGACCCAATGCCTCCCAATACGCATAGTGCAGAAAATAATTTTCTTTGTACAAAGCAATTGCATAAAACAATGTTACTCATTGTAACGCTCGTGTACGTATGACGTTTTGTAATCCAAAAAAATGTTGACCATGTAAACTGTCACTCGACACCTAGTATGTTTACATATCTGAATAGTGTTGAACTATGTATAGTGCGAAAATATTAACCTGCCCAATATAATTACAGTTTTAGAGTGTGCAGTTTATATGTAAACTGATCAACCGAAGAATTTCATCATCATTATGCCCCCACCATCAATGATGGGGGGCATTTAGAGTTGACCCAGTCCGTGGGTACGTATGTGTGCACGTATGTTCGGATTCTTTTCCTGACAATAACTTTATCCAGTATTGGAGGATTTTCAAATAACTTGGCAGAAATGTTAAGCATAATGAGACGGTGTGTTGCGACCGGGACCGGCTAGCTCAGTCGGTAGAGCGCTTGAGTTTCAATCAGGCGATCGCGGAGTTCGAACCCCAGCCCGGCCACATAACTTGTGTGGGGATTGGTCATGAAATTATTTCTACGACCATTCTCCCACTATGATTCAAGTAGGGCAGTTGTCAGTTACTGGCTTAGGTATGTGTACTCAGTACTGATAAACCGCTTAGATCGGCTAAGCTTGCCCAGGAAGTGTGCTGACCGCCGTGATATGACTGAAATACTGTTAAAAACGGCGAAAAATCAAAACCAACAACAACGGTGTATTGCGCGCAAAAAAACAGGTCCTAGGTAAAGGTCATACTTACAAGACAAAGGTCAAATATAATAATTTTAAGCCATAGACCCTGTCCGGAGCATATTTGTGTCCAGCATGGAAGGAACTTAAAATAACTTGGCACAAGTGTTGAGCACGGTGAGACGGTGTGTCGCGCGCAAAAACCTGGTCCACGGTCAAGGACACAAAGGTCAAGGGTCAGATATAAGAATTAAAGCCACAGACACTGTCCGGAGAATAATTTTGTCCAGCGGGGAAGGAATTGCAAATAACTTTGCAGCAGTGCTAAGAATGGTGAGATGGTGTGTCGCACGCAAGAACCATGTCCCTAGGTCCAATGTCAAGGTCGCACTTAACGGTCAAAGGTCAAATATAAGAATTTAAGCCATATATCCTGTCCAGAGTATAATTTTGTCAAGCATAGAAGAAATTTAAAATAACTTGCCACAAGTGTTGAGGACGGTGAGACGGTGTGGTGCGTGCAAGGACCAGGTCCATGGTCAAGGTCACACTTAAAGCTCGAAGGTCAAATATCAGAATAAAAGCCATAGACCCTGTCCGGAGCATAATTTTGTCAAACCAAGAAGGAATTTCAAATAACTTGGCAGATGGGTAAGACGGTGTGTCGCGCGCAAGTATCGGGTCCAAGGTCCAGGTCACACTTAAAGGTCAAATATAAGAATGTATGAAACCACCTTCAATTGGAAAGTATTGAATGACGCATCTTTTTCACACCCACATGTTAAAGGACCATTGTGTTGTATAGAAGAAGTTATTTATTCTTTGTCGTTTAAAATATAAATGTATTATATTGACGTCCTTTAGAACATTGTGTACTTAGTTTCTAGATTTTTTCTCATTTATCCACCGAAAACAAACATCACAAATGCGTCTAGGGGGACAGTTCTACGTTACCAACCTGTTCTGTCGGTATGTTAGTACATCAATTACAAATGGCTTATGCCCATGCGTGTGGGTGTCTGTCCGTCCAGATTTCATCTAGCTCTGTAACCCTATATTGCCTGGAAAGAATTTTAATATAACTTGACATAATTCCTTATAACCAGACGATGTGTCGCAAACAAACCTGTGCTTGTATCAACGATAAGGTCACAATTCAAGGTGAAAGGTCAAGCATTTTCGTTTCCGCACCATAACTTCAAACGCCTTGCAGGATTACAATATAACTGCAGATTATTATTCCCCATGACCAGACAATGGGTCGCGTATAACACCCATGGTCGTCTGTCAAAGGTCAAGGATTTATGTTTGCGCTCCATAATTCTAAATACCTGGAAAGATTTCAACATTACTTCATGTTATTATTCCCAATAACAAGACTATGTGTCTCGTACAATACCCATGCTCGTCTGTCAAAGGTCAAGATCACAATTCCAGGTAAAGATTTGGGTAAAAGATTATAGAAATAGAAATCACCATCATAAGATGTCGCGCGCAAGAACAAGGATTAAAGTTTAGAGGTTAGGGTCACACTAAAATGTCAAGATATTTTTCCAGGGCATATATTGTACTCTTTCTGACATTGCCTTCATCTGACGACATATGCTTCGGGTGCATACGTCACTTTCTGTGTATAATTACCATTTAAACAATATGTCTATAAAGGTCCATAAGGGCAAACTATTTACATTGCAAAGTAATGATAATATGGCAAGATGGGATGAAAAGCAGAAATAAAGCAAGTAGACGATGATTGGGATGTGACTGCGATGACCCAATGCCTCCCAATACGAATAGTGCAGAAAATAATTTTCTTTGTACAAAGCAATTGCATAAAACAATGTTACTCATTGTAACGCTTGTGTACGTATGACGTTTTGTAATCCAAAAAAATGTTGACCATGTAAACTGTCACTCAACACCTAGTATGTTTACATATCTGAATTAGTGTTGAACTATGTATAGTGCGAAAATATTAACCTGCCCAATATAATTACACTTTTAGAGTGCAGTTTATATGTAAACTGATCAACCGAAGAATTTCATCATCATTATGCCCCCACCATCAATGATGGGGGGCATTTAGAGTTGACCCAGTCCGTGGGTACGTATGTGTGTACGTATGCACGTATGTTCGGATTCTTTTCCTGACAATAACTTTGTCCAGCATTGGAGGATTTTCAAATAACTTGGCAGGAATGTTAAGCATAATGAGACGGTGTGTTGCGACCGGGACCGGCTAGCTCAGTCGGTAGAGCGCTTGAGTTTCAATCCGGCGATCGCGAGTTCGAACCCGAGCCCGGCCACATAACTTGTGTGGGGATTGGTCATGAAATTATTTCTACGACCATTCTCCCACTATGATTCAAGTAGGGCAGATGTCAGTTACTGGCTTAGGTATGTGTACTCAGTACTGATAAACCGCTTAGATCGGCTAAGCTTGCCCAGGAAGTGTGAGTAGGTTAACTGACCGCCGTGATATGACTGAAATACTGTTAAAAACGGCGAAAAATCAAAACCAACAACAACAACGGTGTGTTGCGCGCAAAAAACAGGTCCAAGGTAAAGGTCATACTTAAAATTCAAAGGTCAAATATAATAATTTTAAGCCATAGCCCCTCTCCGGAGCATATTTGTGTCCAGCATGGAAGGAACTTAAAATAACTTGGCACAAGTGTTGAGCACGATGAGACGGTGTGTCGCGCGCAAAAACCAGGTCCAAGGTCAAGGGTCAGATATAAGAATTAAAGCCACAGACACTGTCCGGAGAATAATTTTGTCCAGCGGGGAAGGAATTGCAAATAACTTTGCAGCAGTGCTAAGCATGGCGAGATGGTGTGTCGCACGCAAGAACCATGTCCCTAGGTCCAATGTCAAGGTCGCACTTAACGGTCAAAGGTGAAATATAAGAATTTAAGCCATATATCCTGTCCAGAGCATAATTTTGTCAAGCATAGAAGAAATTTAAAATAACTTGCCACAAGTGTAGAGCACGGTGAGACGGTGTGTTGCGTGCAAGGACCAGGTCCATCGTCAAGGTCACACTTAAAGCTCGAAGGTCAAATAGGAGAATTAAAGCCATAGACCCTGTCCGGAGCATGATTCTGTCAAGCGAGGAAGGAATTTCAATAACTTGGCAGATGGGTAAGACGGTGTGTCGCGCGCAAGTATCAGGTCCAAGGTCCAGGTCACACTTAAAGGTCAAATATAAGAATTTATGAAACCACCTTCATTTGGACCGTATTGAATGACGCATCTTTTTCACACCCACATGTTAAAGGACCATTGTGTTGTATAGAAGAAGTAATTTCTTCTTTGTCGTTTAAAATATAAATGTATTATATTGACGTCCTTTAGAACATTGTGTACTTAGTTTCTAGATTTTTTTCTCTTTTATCCACTGAAAACAAACATCGCAAATGCGTCTAGGGGGACCGTTCTACGTTACCAACCTGTTCTCTCGGTATGTTAATACATCAAATACAAATGGCTTATGCCCATGCGTGTGGGTGTCTGTCCGTCTAGATTTCATCTAGCTCTGTAACTTTTCATTGCCTGGAAAGATTTTTAATCTAACTTGACATAATTACTTATAACCGGACGATGTGACGCATACAAACCTGTGCTTGTATGAAAGATAAGGTCACAATTCAAGGTGAAAGGTCAAGCATTTTCGTTTCCGCACCATAATTTCAAACGCCTTGCATGATTACAATATAACTGCAGATTATTATTCCCCATGACCAGACAATCGGTCGCGTATAACACCCATGGTCGTCTGTCAAAGGTCAAGGATTTGTGTTTGCGCTCCATAATTCTAAATGCCTGGAAAGATTTCAACATTACTTCATGTTATTATTTCCAATAACAAGACTATGTGTCTCGTACAATACCCATGCTCGTCTGTCAAAGGTCAAGATCACAATTCCAGGTAAAAGATTTGGGTAAAAGATTCTAGGAATAGAAATGATCACCATCATAAGATGTCGCGCGCAAGAACACGGATTAAAGTTTAGAGGTCAGGGTCACACTAAAATGTCAAGATATTTTTCCATGGCATATATTGTACTCTTTCTGACATTGCCTTCATCTGACGACATGCTTCGGGTGCATACGTCACTTTCTGTGACCAGATTTGTCTTGTTATAAAAAAGGCACATCACTAAGTTTTTAAAACAATTTTCTTTATGCAGTATATGTTATTATGACGCAATGGGCCTTTAGAGATTACTGATGTCGGACATTGTGTTAACGAAAGTAATGTCCCATGTTAACTTCTATGGTAAAAACAGCCTAACGCCAAAAAAATTGTGTACACAAAAATCTTAAATTCTGAACACGCTTGAAATGTACTGGTATATTGTGATCTGCTAGATTCAACGCTGCAACACAGATCCTTCCCACACCACCGATGAAGTTGTAGTTTCTAATGGTATAATTACCATTAAACAATATGCCTATAAAGGTCCATAAGGGCAACTATTTACATTGCAAAGTAATGATAATATGGCAAGATGGGATGAAAAGCAGAAATAAAGCAAGTAGACGATGATTGGGATGTGACTGAGATGACCCAATGCCTCCCAATACGAATAGTGCAGAAAATAATTTTCTTTGTACAAAGCAATTGCATAAAACAATGTTACTCATTGTAACGCTTGTGTACGTATGACGTTTTCTAATCCAAAAAAATGTCGACCATGTAAACTGTCATTCAACACCTAGTATGTTTACATATCTGAATAGTGTTGAACTATGTATAGTGCGAAAATATTAACCTGCCCAATATAATTACATTTTTAGAGTGTGCAGTTTATATCTAAACTGATCAACGGAAGAATTTCATCATCATTATGCCCCCACCATCAATGATGGGGGGCATTTAGAGTTGACCCAGTCCGTGGGTACGTATGTGTGTACGTATGCACGTATGTTCGGATTCTTTTCCTGACAATAACTTTGTCCAGCATTGGAGGATTTTCAAATAACTTGGCAGGAATGTTAAGCATAATGAGACGGTGTGTTGCGACCGGGACCGGTTAGCTCAGTCGGTAGAGCGCTTGAGTTTCAATCCGGCGATCGCGAGTTCGAACCCCAGCCCGGCCACATAACTTGTGTGGGGATTGGTCATGAAATTATTTCTACGACCATTCTCCCACTATGATTCAAGTAGGGCAGTTGTCAGTTACTGGCTTAGGTATGTGTACTCAGTACTGATAAACCGCTTAGATCGGCTAAGCTTGCCCAGGAAGTGTGAGTAGGTTAACTGACCGCCGTGATATGACTGAAATACTGTTAAAAACGGCGAAAAATCAAAACCAACAACAACAACGGTGTGTTGCGCGCAAAAAACAGGTCCAAGGTAAAGGTCATACTTAAAATTCAAAGGTCAAATATAATAATTTTAAGCCATAGCCCCTCTCCGGAGCATATTTGTGTCCAGCATGGAAGGAACTTAAAATAACTTGGCACAAGTGTTGAGCACGATGAGACGGTGTGTCGCGCGCAAAAACCAGGTCCAAGGTCAAGGACACAAAGGTCAAGGGTCAGATATAAGAATTAAAGCCACAGACACTGTCCGGAGAATAATTTTGTCCAGTGGGGAAGGAATTGCAAATAACTTTGCAGCAGTGCTAAGCATGGCGAGATGGTGTGTCGCACGCAAGAACCATGTCCCTAGGTCCAATGTCAAGGTCGCACTTAAGGGTCAAAGGTGAAATATAAGAATTTAAGCCGTATATCCTGTCCAGAGCATAATTTTGTCAAGCATAGAAGAAATTTAAAATAACTTGCCACAAGTGTAGAGCACGGTGAGACGGTGTGTTGCGTGCAAGGACCAGGTCCATCGTCAAGGTCACACTTAAAGCTCGAAGGTCAAATAGGAGAATTAAAGCCATAGACCCTGTCCGGAGCATAATTTTGTCAAGCGAGGAAGGAATTTCAAATAACTTGGCAGATGGGTAAGACGGTGTGTCGCGCGCAAGTATCAGGTCCAAGGTCCAGGTCACACTTAAAGGTCAAATATAAGAATTTATGAAACCACCTTCATTTGGACAGTATTGAATGACGCATCTTTTTCACACCCACATGTTAAAGGACCATTGTGTTGTATAGAAGAAGTAATTTCTTCTTTGTCGTTTAAAATATAAATGTATTATATTGACGTCCTTTAGAACATTGTGTACTTAGTTTCTAGATTTTTTCTCATTTATCCACCAAAAACAAACATCACAAATGCGTCTAGGGGGACCGTTCTACGTTACCAACCTGTTCTCTCGGTATGTTAATACATCAATTACAAATGGCTTATGCCCATGCGTGTGGGTGTCTGTCCGTCTAGATTTCATCTAGCTCTGTAACTTTTCATTGCCTGGAAAGATTTTTAATATAACTTGACATAATTACTTATAACCGGACGATGTGTCGCATACAAACCTGTGCTTGTATCAAAGATAAGGTCACAATTCAAGGTGAAAGGTCAAGCATTTTCGTTTCCGCACCATAATTTCAAACGCCTTGCATGATTACAATATAACTGCAGATTATTATTCCCCATGACCAGACAATGGGTCGCGTATAACACCCATGGTCGTCTGTCAAAGGTCAAGGATTTGTGTTTGCGCTCCATAATTCTAAATGCCTGGAAAGATTTCAACATTACTTCACAAGACTATGTGTCTCGTACAATACCCATGCTCGTCTGTCAAAGGTCAAGATCACAATTCCAGGTAAAAGATTTGGGTAAAAGATTCTAGAAATAGAAATGATCACCATCATAAGATGTCGCGCGCAAGAACAAGGATTAAAGTTTAGAGGTCAGGGTCACACTAAAATGTCAAGATATTTTACCAGGGCATATATTGTACTCTTTCTGACATTGCCTTCATCTGACAACATATGCTTCGGGTGCATACGTCACTTTCTGTGACCAGACTTGTCTTGTTATAAAAAAGGCACATCACTAAGTTTTTAAAACAATTTTCTTTATGCAGTATACGTTATTATGACGCAATCGGCCTCTAGAGATTACTGATGTCGGACATTGTGTTAACGAAAGTAATGTCCCATGTTAACTTCTATGGTAAAAACAGCCTAACGCCACAAAAATTGTGTACACAAAAATCTTAAATTCTGAACACGCTTGAAATGTACTGGTATATTGTGATCTGCAAGATTCAACGCTGCAACACAGATCCTTCCCACACCGCCGATGAAGTTGTAGTTTCTAATGGTATAATTACCATTTAAATAATATGTCTATAAAGGTCCATAAGGGCAAACTATTTACATTGCAAAGTAATGATAATATGGCAAGATGGGATGAAAAGCAGAAATAAAGCAAGTAGACGATGATTGGGATAGTGCAGAAAATAATTTTCTTTGTACAAAGCAATTGCATAAAACAATGTTACTCATTATAACGCTTGTTTACGTATGACGTTTTGTAATCCAAAAAAATGTTGACCATGTAAACTGTCACTCAACACCTAGTATGTTTACATATCTGAATAGTGTTGAACTATGTATAGTGCGAAAATATTAACCTGCCCAATATAATTACAGTTTTAGAGTGTGCAGTTTATATCTAAACTGATCAACCGAACAATTTCATCATCATTATGCCCCCACCATCAATGATGGGGGGCATTTAGAGTTGACCCAGTCCGTGGGTACGTATGCACGTATGTTCGGATTCTTTTCCTGACAATAACTTTGTCCAGCATTGGAGGATTTTCAAATAACTTGGCAGAAATGTTAAGCATAATGAGACGGTGTGTTGCGACCGGGACCGACTAGCTCAGTCGGTAGAGCGCTTGAGTTTCAATCCGGCGATCGCGAGTTCGAACCCCAGCCCGGCCACATAACTTGTGTGGGGATTGGTCATGAAATTATTTCTACGACCATTCTCCCACTATGATTCAAGTAGGGCAGTTGTCAGTTACTGGCTTAGGTATGTGTACTCAGTACTGATAAACCGCTTAGATCGGCTAAGCTTGCCCAGGAAGTGTGCTGACCGCCGTGATATGACTGAAATACTGTTAAAAACGGCGAAAAATCAAAACCAACAACAACGGTGTATTGCGCGCAAAAAAACAGGTCCTAGGTAAAGGTCATACTTACAAGACAAAGGTCAAATATAATAATTTTAAGCCATAGACCCTGTCCGGAGCATATTTGTGTCCAGCATGGAAGGAACTTAAAATAACTTGGCACAAGTGTTGAGCACGGTGAGACGGTGTGTCGCGCGCAAAAACCTGGTCCACGGTCAAGGACACAAAGGTCAAGGGTCAGATATAAGAATTAAAGCCACAGACACTGTCCGGAGAATAATTTTGTCCAGCGGGGAAGGAATTGCAAATAACTTTGCAGCAGTGCTAAGAATGGTGAGATGGTGTGTCGCACGCAAGAACCATGTCCCTAGGTCCAATGTCAAGGTCGCACTTAACGGTCAAAGGTCAAATATAAGAATGTAAGCCATATATTCTGTCCAGAGCATAATTTTGTCAAGCATAGAAGAAATTTAAAATAACTTGCCACAAGTGTTGAGCACGGTGAGACGGTGTGTTGCGTGCCAGGACTAGGTCCATGGTCAAGGTCACACTTAAAGCTCGAAGGTCAAATAGGAGAATTAAAGCCATAGACCCTGTACGGGGCATAATTTTGTCAAGCGAGGAAGGAATTTCATATAACTTGGCAGATGGGTAAGACGGTGTGTCGCGCGCAAGTATCAGGTCCAAGGTCCAGGTCACACTTAAAGGTCAAATATAAGAATTTATGAAACCATCTTCATTTGGACAGTATTGAATGACGCATCTTTTTCACACCCACATGTTAAAGGACCATTGTGTTGTATAGAAGAATAATTTCTTCTTTGTCGTTTAAAATATAAATGTATTATATTGACGTCCTTGTAGAACATTGTGTACTTAGTATCTAGATTTTTCCTCATTTATCCACCAAAAACAAACATCACAAATGCGTCTAGGGGGACCGTTCTACGTTACCAACCTGTTCTCTCGGTATGTTAGTACATCAATTACAAATGGCTTATGCCCATGGGTGTGTGTGTCTGTCCGTCTAGATTTCATTTAGCTCTGTAACCTTTCATTGCCTGGAAAGATTTTTAATATAACTTGACATAATTCCTTATAACCAGACGATGTGTCGCATACAAACCTGTGCTTGTATCAACGATAAGGTCACAATTCAAGGTGAAAGGTCAAGCATTTTCGTTTCGGCACCATAACTTCAAACGCCTTGCATGATTACAATATAACTGCAGATTATTATTCCCCATGTCTAGACAATGGGTCGCGTATAACACCCATGGTCGTCTGTCAAAGGTCAAGGATTTGTGTTTCCGCTCCATAATTCTAAATGCCTGGAAAGATTTCAACATTACTTCACAAGACTATGTGTCTCGTACAATACCCATGCTCGTCTGTCAAAGGTCAAGGTCACAATTCCAGGTAAAAGATTTGGGTAAAAGATTCTAGAAATAGAAATGATCACCATCATAAGATGTCGCGCGCAAGAACAAGGATTAAAGTTTAGAGGTCAGGGTCACACTAAAAGGTCAAGATATTTTTCCAGGGCATATATTGTACTCTTTCTGACATTGCCTTCATCTGACGACATATGCTTCGGGTGCATACGTCACTTTCTGTGACCAGACTTGTCTTGTTATAAAAAAGGCACATCACTAAGTTTTTAAAACAATTTTCTTTATGCAGTATACGTTATTATGACGCAATGGGCTTTTAGAGATTACTGATGTCGGACATTGTGTTAACGAAAGTAATGTCCCATGTTAACTTCTATAGTAAAAACAGCCTAACGCCAAAAAAATTGTGTACACAAAAATCTTAAATTCTGAACACGCTTGAAATGTACTGGTATATTGTGATCTGCAAGATTCAACGCTGCAACACAGATCCTTCCCACACCACCGATGAAGTTGTAGTTTCTAATGGTATAATTACCATTTAAATAATATGTCTATAAAGGTCCATAAAGGCAAACTATTTACATTGCAAAGTAATGATAATATGGCAAGATGGGATGAAAAGCAGAAATAAAGCAAGTAGACGATGATTGGGATGCGACTGAGATGACCCAATGCCTCCCAATACACATAGTGCAGAAAATAATTGTCTTTGTACAAAGCAATTGCATAAAACAATGTTACTCATTGTAACGCTTGTGTACGTATGACGTTTTTTAATCCAAAAAAATGTTGACCATGTAAACTGTCAATCAACACCTAGTATGTTTACATATCTGAATAGTGTTGAACTATGTATAGTGCCAAAATATTAACCTGCCCAATATAATTACAGTTTTCGACTGTTCAGTTTATATCTAAACTGATCAACCGAAGAATTTCATCATCATTATGCCCCCACCATCAATGATGGGGGGCATTTAGAGTTGACCCAGTCCGTGGGTACGTATGTGTGTACGTATGCACGTATGTTCGGATTCTTTTCCTGACAATAACTTTGTCCAGCATTGGAGGATTTTCAAATAACTTGGCAGAAATGTTAAGCATAATGAGACGGTGTGTTGCGACCGGGACCGGCTAGCTCAGTCGGTAGAGCGCTTGAGTTTCAATCCGGCGATCGCGAGTTCGAACCCCAGCCCGGCCACATAACTTGTGTGGGGATTGGTCATGAAATTATTTATACGACCATTCTCCCACTATGATTCAAGTAGGGCAGTTGTCAGTTACTGGCTTAGGTATGTGTACTCAGTACTGATAAACCGCTTAGATCGGCTAAGCTTGCCCAGGAAGTGTGCTGACCGCCGTGATATGACTGAAATACTGTTAAAAACGGCGAAAAATCAAAACCAACAACAACGGTGTATTGCGCGCAAAAAAACAGGTCCTAGGTAAAGGTCATACTTAAAAGACAAAGGTCAAATATAATAATTTTAAGCCATAGACCCTCTCCGGAGCATATCTGTGTCCAGCATGGAAGGAACTTAAAATAACTTGGCACAAGTTTTGAGCCCGGTGAGACGGTGTGTCGCGCGCAAAAACCAGGTCCACGGTCAAGGACACAAAGGTCAAGGGTCAGATATAAGAATTAAAGCCACAGACACTGTCCGGAGAATAATTTTGTCCAGCGGGGAAGGAATTGCAAATAACTTTGCAGCAGTGCTAAGAATGGTGAGATGGTGTGTCGCACGCAAGAACCATGTCCCTAGGTCCAATGTCAAGGTCGCACTTAACGGTCAAAGGTCAAATATAAGAATTTAAGCCATATATTCTGTCCAGAGCATAATTTTGTCAAGCATAGAAGAAATTTAAAATAACTTGCCACAAGTGTTGAGCACGGTGAGACGGTGTGTTGCGTGCCAGGACTAGGTCCATGGTCAAAGTCACACTTAAAGCTCGAAGGTCAAATAGGAGAATTAAAGCCCTAGACCCTGTCCGGGGCATAATTTTGTCAAGCGAGGAAGGAATTTCATATAACTTGGCAGATGGGTAAGACGGTGTGTCGCGCGCAAGTATCAGGTCCAAGGTCCAGGTCACACTTAAAGGTCAAATATAAGAATTTATGAAACCACCTTCATTTGGACAGTATTGAATGACGCATCTTTTTCACACCCACATGTTAAAGGACCATTGTGTTGTATAGAAGAAGTAATTTCTTCTTTGTCGTTTAAAATATAAATGTATTATATTGACGTCCTTGTAGAACATTGTGTACTTAGTATCTAGATTTTTTCTCATTTATCCATGGAAAACAAACATCACAAATGCGTCTAGGGGGACCGTTCTACGTTACCAACCTGTTCTCTCGGTATGTTAGTAAATCAATTACAAATGGCTTATGCCCATGGGAGTGTGTGTCTGTCCGTCTAGATTTCCTCTAGCTCTGTAACTTTTCATTGCCTGGAAAGATTTTTAATATAACTTGACATAATTCCTTATAACCAGACGATGTGTCGCATACAAACCTGTGCTTGTATCAAAGATAAGGTCACAATTCAAGGTGAAAGGTCAAGCATTTTCGTTTCGGCACCATAACTTCAAACGCCTTGCATGATTACAATATAACTGCAGATTATTATTCCCCATGTCTAGACAATGGATCGCGTATAACACCCATGGTCGTCTGTCAAAGGTCAAGGATTTGTGTTTCCGCTCCATAATTCTAAATGCCTGGAAAGATTTCAACATTACTTCACAAGACTATGTGTCTCGTACAATACCCATGCTCGTCTGTCAAAGGTCAAGGTCACAATTCCAGGTAAAAGATTTGGGTAAAAGATTCTAGAAATAGAAATGATCACCATCATAAGATGTCGCGCGCAAGAACAAGGATTAAAGTTTAGAGGTCAGGGTCACACTAAAAGGTCAAGATATTTTTCCAGGGCATATATTGTACTCTTTCTGACATTGCCTTCATCTGACGACATATGCTTCGGGTGCATACGTCACTTTCTGTGACCAGACTTGTCTTGTTATAAAAAAGGCACATCACTAAGTTTTTAAAACAATTTTCTTTATGCAGTATACGTTATTATGACGCAATGGGCCTTTAGAGATTACTGATGTCGGACATTGTGTTAACGAAAGTAATGTCCCATGTTAACTTCTATAGTAAAAACAGCCTAACGCCAAAAACATTTTGTACACAAAAATCTTAAATTCTGAACACGCTTGAAATGTACTGGTATATTGTGATCTGCAAGATTCAACGCTGCAACACAGATCCTTCCCACACCACCGATGAAGTTGTAGTTTCTAATGGTATAATTACCATTTAAATAATATGTCTATAAAGGTCCATAAAGGCAAACTATTTACATTGCAAAGTAATGATAATATGGCAAGATGGGATGAAAAGCAGAAATAAAGCAAGTAGACGATGATTGGGATGCGACTGAGATGACCCAATGCCTCCCAATACACATAGTGCAGAAAATAATTTTCTTTGTACAAAGCAATTGCATAAAACAATGTTACTCATTGTAACGCTTGTGTACGTATGACGTTTTGTAATCCAAAAAAATGTTGACCATGTAAACTGGCACTCAACACCTAGTATGTTTACATATCTGAATAGTGTTGAACTATGTATAGTGCCAAAATATTAACCTGCCCAATATAATTACAGTTTTCGACTGTTCAGTTTATATCTAAACTGATCATCCGAAGAATTTCATCATCATTATGCCCCCACCATCAATGATGGGGGGCATTTAGAGTTGACCCAGTCCGTGGGTACGTATGTGTGTACGTATGCACGTATGTTCGGATTCTTTTCCTGACAATAACTTTGTCCAGCATTGGAGGATTTTCAAATAACTTGGCAGGAATGTTAAGCATAATGAGACGGTGTGTTGCGACCGGGACCGGCTAGCTCAGTCGGTAGAGCGCTTGAGTTTCAATCCGGCGATCGCGAGTTCGAACCCCAGCCCGGCCACATAACTTGTGTGGGGATTGGTCATGAAATTATTTCTACGACCATTCTCCCACTATGATTCAAGTAGGGCAGTTGTCAGTTACTGGCTTAGGTATGTGCACTCATTGCTGATAAACCGCTTAGATCGGCTAAGCTTGCCCAGGAAGTGTGAGTATGTTAACTGACCGCCGTGACATGACTGAAATACTGTTAAAAACGGCGAAAAATCCAAACCAACAACAACAACGGTTTGTTGCGCGCAAAAAACAGGTCCTAGGTAAAGGTCATACCTAAAAGTCAAAGGTCAAATATAATAATTTTAAGCCATATACCCTGTCCGGAGCATATTTGTGTCCAGCCTGGAAGGAACTTAAAATAACTTGGCACAAGTGTTGAGCACGATGAGACGGTGTGTCGCGCGCAAAAACCAGGTCCACGGTCAAGGACACAAAGGTCAAGGGTCAGATATAAGAATTAAAGCCACAGACACTGTCCGGAGAATAATTTTGTCCAGTGGGGAAGGAATTGCAAATAACTTTGCAGCAGTGCTAAGCATGGCGAGATGGTGTGTCGCACGCAAGAACCATGTCCCTAGGTCCAATGTCAAGGTCGCACTTAACGGTCAACGGTCAAATATAAGAATTTAAGCCATATATCCTGTCCAGAGCATAATTTTGTCAAGCATAGAAGAAATTTAAAATAACTTGCCACAAGTGTAGAGCACGGTGAGACGGTGTGTTGCGTGCAAGGACCAGGTCCATCGTCAAGGTCACACTTAAAGCTCGAAGGTCAAATAGGAGAATTAAAGCCATAGACCCTGTCCGGAGCATAATTTTGTCAAGCGAGGAAGGAATTTCAAATAACTTGGCAGATGGGTAAGACGGTGTGTCGCGCGCAAGTATCAGGTCCAAGGTCCAGGTCACACTTAAAGGTCAAATATAAGAATTTATGAAACCACCTTCATTTGGACAGTATTGAATGACGCATCTTTTTCACACCCACATGTTAAAGGACCATTGTGTTGTATAGAAGAAGTAATTTCTTCTTTGTCGTTTAAAATATAAATGTATTATATTGACGTCCTTTAGAACATTGTGTACTTAGTTTCTAGATTTTTTCTCATTTATCCACTGAAAACAAACATCACAAATGCGTCTAGGGGGACCGTTCTACGTTACCAACCTGTTCTCTCGGTATGTTAATACATCAATTACAAATGGCTTATGCCCATGCGTGTGGGTGTCTGTCCGTTTAGATTTCATCTAGCTCTGTAACTTTCCATTGCCTGGAAAGATTTTTAATATAACTTGACATAATTCCTCATAACCAGACGATGTGTCGCATACAAACCTGTGCTTGTATGAAAGATAAGGTCACAATTCAAGGTGAAAGGTCAAGCATTTTCGTTTCCGCACCATAACTTCAAACGCCTTGCATGATTACAATATAACTGCAGATTATTATTCCCCATGACCAGACAATGGGTCGCGTATAACACACATGGTCGTCTGTCAAAGGTCAAGGTTTTGTGTTTCCGCTCCATAAGTCTAAATGCCTGGAAAGATTTCAACATTACTTCACAAGACTATGTGTCTCGTTCAATACCCATGCTCGTCTGTCAAAGGTCAAGATCACAATTCCAGGTAAAAGATTTGGGTAAAAGATTCTAGAAATAGAAATGATCACCATCATAAGATGTCGCGCGCAAGAACAAGGATTAAAGTTTAGAGGTCAGGGTCACACTAAAATGTCAAGATATTTTTCCAGGGCATATATTGTACTCTTTCTGTCATTGCCTTCATCTGACAACATATGCTTCGGGTGCGTACGTCACTTTCTGTGACCAGACTTGTCTTGTTATAAAAAAGGCACATCAATAAGTTTTTAAAACAATTTTTTTTATGCAGTATACGTTATTATGACGCAATGGGCCTTTAGAGATTACTGATGTCGGACATTGTGTTAACGAAAGTAATGTCCCATGTTAACTTCTATGGTAAAAACAGCCTAACGCCAAAAAAATTGTGTACACAAAAATCTTAAATTCTGAACACGCTTGAAATGTACTGGTATATTGTGATCTGCAAGATTCAACGCTGCAACACAGATCCTTCCCACACCACCGATGAAGTTGTAGTTTCTAATGGTATAATTACCATTTAAATAATATGTCTATAAAGGTCCATAAGGGCAAACTATTTACATTGCAAAGTAATGATAATATGGCAAGATGGGATGAAAAGCAGAAATAAAGCAAGTAGACGATGATTGGGATGTGACTGAGATGACCCAATGCCTCCCAATACACATAGTGCAGAAAATAATTTTCTTTGTACAAAGCAATTGCATAAAACAATGTTACTCATTGTAACGCTTGTGTACGTATGACGTTTTTTAATCCAAAAAAAATGTTGACCATGTAAACTGTCAATCAACACCTAGTATGTTTACATATCTGAATAGTGTTGAACTATGTATAGTGCGAAAATATTAACCTGCCCAATATAATTACAGTTTTAGAGTGTGCAGTTGATATCTAAACTGATCAACCGAAGAATTTCATCATCATTATGCCCCCACCATCAATGATGGGGGGCATTTAGAGTTGACCCAGTCCGTGGGTACGTATGTTCGGATTCTTTTCCTGACAATAACTTTGTCCAGCATTGGAGGATTTTCAAATAACTTGGCAGAAATGTTAAGCATAATGAGATGGTGTATTGCGACCGGGACCGGCTAGCTCAGTCGGTAGAGCGCTTGAGTTTCAATCCGGCGATCGCGAGTTCGAATCCCAGCCCGACCACATAACTTGTGTGGGGATTGGTCATGAAATTATTTCTACGGCCATTCTCCCCCTATGATTCAAGTAGTAGGGCAGTTGTCAGTTACTGGCTTAGGTATGTGCACTCAGTACTGGTAAACCGCTTAGATCGGCTAAGCTAAGCCCAGGAAAAGTGTGAGTAGGTTAACTGACCGCCGTGATATGACTGAAATACTGTTAAAAACGGCAAAAAATCCAAACCAACAACAACAACGGTGTGTTGCGCGCAAAAAAAACAGGTCCAAGGTAAAGGTCATACTTCAAAGTCAAATGTCAAATATAATAATTTTAAGCCATAGACCCTGTCCGGAGCATATTTGTGTCCAGCATAGAAGAAACTTAAAATAACTTGGCACAAGTGTGAGCACGGTGAGACGGTGTGTCGCGCGCAAAAACCAGGTCCAAGGTCAAGGACACAAAGGTCAATGGTCAGATATAAGAATTAAAGCCACAGAGACTGTCCGGAGAATAATTTTGTCCAGCGGGTAAGGAATTTCAAATAACTTTGCAGAAGTGCTAAGCATGGTGAGATGGTGTGTCGCACGCAAGAACCATGTCCCTAGGTCCAATGTCAAGGTCGCACTTAACGGTCAAAGGTCAAATATAAGAATTTAAGCCATATATCCTGTCCAGATCATAATTTTGTCAAGCATAGAAGAAATTTAAAATAACTTGCCACAAGTGTTGAGCACGGTGAGACAGTGTGTTGCGTGCAAGGACCAGGTCCCTATGTGAGACAGTGTGTTGCGTGCAAGGACCAAGTCCATGGTCAAGGTCACACTTAAAGCTCAAACGTCAAATATGAGAAATAAAGCCATAGACCCTCTCCGGAGCATAATTTTGTCAAGCGAGGAAGGAATTTCAAATAACTTGGCAGATGGTTGAGACGGTGTGTCGCGCGCAAGTATCAGGTCCAAGGTCCAGGTCACACTTAAATGTCAAATATAAGAATTAAGCCATAGACCCTGAGTGGAGCATACTTTTGTCTAGCAGATAAGAATTGTAAAATAACTTGGCATAAGTGATGAGCACATGCGGCGGTGTGTCGCGTGCAAGAACCAGGTGCCTTGGTCCAAGGTCAAGGTCACGCTTAAAGGTCAAGTATATGCATGTTCAGATTGTTGTCCAGGCAATAAATTTATCCAGCAATGAAGGATTTTCAAATAAATTGGCAAAGGTGATAACCATTATAAGACAATGTGTCACCCTTAAGAACTAGGTCCAAGGTCAAGGTCACACTTGAAGGTCAAATATAAGTATGAATACTATGAACTATGTCTGGAGCATAATTTTTTCCGGCATGGAAGAATTTTTAAATTACTTGACAGCAGTGATCTGAGACCGCCTGTGGCGTGCAACAACCAGGTCCTTTGGTGTAAGGTCAAGGTCACACTTAAAGGTCAAAAGTCAAATATGAGAGTTTAAGCCATTGACATTGAGGTATAATTTTTTCCAGCATGGAAGAATTTTCAAATTTCTTAGCAGAAATGATACTGGCGCAGTGCCTAAATCCGCCACATTTGGGGGGTATTTTTACGATATTTTCAAAAGTTCTTCACCGATTGACATAAAAATTCACATAAATTAAGTTAGGTTTAATGTGCATTTGCTGGCGGGTTTTGGTTACATTTCAAATACTTGGCAAATGATTTTTTTATTTCGATTGAAGGCCTAAACAGTGTAAAAAATGAGCGTGGGAGTTCCTAAATCCGCCACCCCTCTTTAAAATGTTCAAATTGCTCGAAAATAATATTCTTTGATGAATTCTTTTTTCAAAGCAACTTCTATTGACTTCTATTGACAAAACTCCCACTTTTGTTTATTTAAGGTTCATTTTCTAGTTTTTAAAATAAAACACGGTGATCCGAAGCTGCTTGGTGAAAATCGTACACGACCTGTGACATGCTTATTCCACATTTGACTAGTGTTCTTATTTAATTTTCTATATTAAGCAGCTCGTTGTCTGATGTTAATATAATGTTTCAATTTCTTCAAATACTTTGTTTTCTAAAAGTAGCTATGAAACTGAGGCCCTGCATGCACGTGGGACAAATAATTAGGGTTTTGAGTAACGAGGCATTTGCGCTCTTAATAAGCAGTTTTTTCAGCATTTTATTGTTTGTAATGCCAATGAATAATGGTTATTTTTATGCTGCAAATGTTCACATGGGCATAATATTAAAACACGATAATTTAATTTTATCATGGACACCATGCGGGGGCCTCAAAATTGCGCATGCGCAGTATGAAATAGATTCCCCGCATGCAGTTTGTTTGCATTTAGGGGTTACGTACAAAATAATTGGATTAAATATTCATTTCTGCACAAATCAAGATGAAAACTCGTCAGCTTTGTTAAGGGAAAGTATCTGATTGATCGAGATCAACAAAAAAAAAATAGAAATCGTTTTTTAAAAAACGCTTATTCGGATGGGGTGGCGGATTTAGGCAAGTGGCGAATTTAGGCACTGCGCCAGTAAGCATAATGAGATGGCAGATTCAAGAACCAGGTTGTAGCTGAAAGGTCAATGTCACTAATCATGGTCAAAGGTCAAATAAAGTTTCCTAAGCATAATATTGCCATGCATGCAGGGATTTTCAGATAAATTGGCTGAAATGATCACCATCACCAGATGGTGTGTCGCATGCAAGAACCTGACTTGTGAAGTTAGTGAACTACTTCCCTTTAGGCGTAAAAAAATATGTTTGTTTCAGGTAACATGCCCCAAAAAATTAGGGTAGGTAGGTCGTGAATTTTTTTTTTTTTTTTTTTTTTTGGTAAATGGTCAACTTGAAGATTCTACAACTGAATAAATATTCAAAACATATCAGTAATATCCTTAAACATTGTTTATAAGTGGATACTATCAAAACAAAACACTTATTTTATCCAAAAACACATTTAATTATTGAAAAAGGTAAATAAACCAAAAATCAATCTGACAAACACAATAAAATGTTCTAGGGTCGGGGCATTTTTTTAGGGTAGGTCGGGTTACCTGAAACAAACATATTTTTTTTTTACGCCTTATTCATGAGTGTGCAAATCATAATTCAAAACTATAACTCATATTTGCCCAAAAGTTTTAATTACTACCCTTTATTGTATTTTGTTAGGACTAAAGCTATTTTGTGATAACTCGGCTTACATCACAGAATAAGATAATGCATGAGCATAAAGTACAGTATAAAAGTTCAACTCTCCTTTTGAAAAATAATTTGTATGCATACATGAAGAAATGGCTGCATAGGTGGGGGCATCCGCGTCTGTGGACACATTTATAGTTTTAATATAAGTTTTATCGATCATGCGAAGTATTGCGTTCTTAAAATTGTACCATGATTACATCGGTTTTTGTTCTGTGGATAATTCACCGACATTTCAACTAACTGGGCGGAGGTACCATCGTTATAATACCTTCCATCCCAGGCTTGGGACAAATATTTCCTCATCGTTTTGTAATAATTTAAAATAGGTCACGCTTTTCGTAGTATCGTCAATAAATAAAATAAATAAATGATAATTAAAACGTATAGGTCAGTAGAAATTACCCGTACATCGATTCCAAAAATCAGATTATAAACCGGATTTTCCCCCTAAAACACGGCAGTAAATAAAGAGATTTTTTCGTAATATTAACAGAAATGTGTAAGATTCGACGCCTTTAAATTTGACTAATATGGTGCTTTACAAAATGTGCACCCAGTAACTCCATGTTATAGCTCGAACACATTAACCTGACACTCATGAACTCTAGTAGAATAAATTACACGCTCGAATTGTTTCCTATTTTTTTAATCGGTTTGTTCGTGCACGTGTTTCCCATGTTTAATAATACGGTAACTGCAATTTGGCTCGACTTTTCGAAGAAAAGACAAGCTTTTCTACTCGCCCCGGCGTCAGGGCTAGGTTAATGTTTTTCGTTAAGCTAGTTTCTTAGGAATGGCTTGAGGGATTTCATTCAAACTAGGCCAATTTTGATAACTCTAGTTTGAAATTTTTCAAATTTATGGGCCTTTTTACACTTAGAAATTTTACATATACCGGTACTAATCAAAACTCCTAACGCATCACATACTCGAAACTCCTTTTAATACGGTACATAACAAAGAAAGCAACATGCAGTTACAGGTAATCAAAACGCGATGTAGTGATATGCAAACATGTTTCAATTGTAAATTTGCGGCGAACAGCGTACACAGTGATGTATGGCTGATGACGTACACAAGGGACATAATAAAAAATCACACAGGTCAATAACAGTTATGTCCCCCTCTTGCATTCAGTTCCGCACTGCATCTCCGACGTATAGAAAAAACAAAAGTGGACACCGTGTTCCAAGGTATGGTAACCTCTTGCTTTTTCAGAGCGTTTTCCTATGTATTAAAGGGAGCTTTCAATATGTGATGAGTTAGGCGTTTTGATTAATATATAAGCTATTGGATAGGTTAAAGTTTTTCGGTAAGCTTGTTTCTCAATAATGGCTTGAGGGATTTTATTCAAACTTAAAACACTTATTCCCTATATTAAAAATTAACCATTAGGCCAATTTCGGTGACTTTAGTTTGAAATGTGTCAAAATTATGGGCCGTTTTACTATTAGAAATTTTACATTCCCTCGGGTACGGCGATTTTGATTTCCACTGTCTTACTGGAGAATGAATCTTCATACATAGATACCCGAAATAAATACCTTATTTGGAAGGGGTCACGGTCTATGTCACTGTTACTAAACATTTATAAACAGTTTCTGCTCAATAACTCGAAAACTCATTAAAATATTTTAATAAAAATAGCGAGACTTGCATGATATTGCATATGGGGTGAGTGGCGTCAATGTCACTGTTTTTAAAATTAGAAAATGCTTTGCACTCGAGAACAAAATTAACATTGTTTAATTGGACTCTGCTGTCGAAACAGTTTGTTTTAGAAAAAATGCTTGTAACTCTGACAAGTACAAACAAGAAATGTCTGTAAAAAAGACAATCGGCGTTGAATTTAATATAATACAAGAGGACTAAGATGATCGGTTACGTGCCTTCTTCGACCCCAGATTTTTCGGTCCCTACTTCTCGGACACTAGATTTTTCGGACACCATAAGAAAACGTATCGGCTCCACAATTAATTTGAGATAAACTCAATCATTATTAATATCAGTACCTTGAATAAACCGATCATATACCACCCCATGTTTTCACCAGTGATACATGAATAACTCAAAACTAGTAATTTACGTAAACGTAATTGATACATGAATTTGTCAGGCAAATTTAGCAAATTAACATCGTCGGAAAATAATAGCGGAAACGAATAAAAATTATTGGAATGATTCACTCTCCTGCTGGAGTGTGTTGTACTCTCTAGAATTAATTCACGGGTCGGGTCGATCAGTCTGTTACAACGTACAATAATATTTTTACACAATGATAAAATAACAGAAATATAAGCTTCATCAAGTTTGCTAATATTTTTTGCTTATTTATCAGGAAAAATACCAGAAATGTACCACTTAATAGTGTGTGCTTGTCACAAGAAACCTAAACACTATTGACAGGCAGACGTGACGCGAGCTCAACAGGCAACATTGTACGATGTGACCGACTGTCGTGTCCGTGAATTGCAGCATTGTAATTAATCCCCCGCCGCGACGCGAAGCGGGAGGGGGGTTATAGGAATGCCATTCGTCCGTCCGTCCGTCCGTCCCGCTGTCCGTCCGTCTGTCTGTAACATTTTCGTGTCCGCTCCATATCTCCTATACCGTTTGAAGGATTTTGCTGAAACTTGGCTCAAATGTTTAGGTCATTGAGACGATGTGCAGAAGGCATGAGTCAGTCACGCCGGCTCAAGGTGGAGGTCACACTTGAAGGTCAAATATTCGAGCCTCCATTTCGTGTCCGCTCCATATCCCTTATGCCTTTTGAATGATTTTCATGAAACTTGGCTCAAATGTTTAGGTCATTGAGACGGTGTGCAGAAGGCATGGGCCTTTCACGCCAGCTTAAGGTCAAGGTCACACTTGAAGGTTACATTTTTGAGCCTCCATTTTCGTGTCCGTTTTTCGTTTCCGCTCCATATCCCTTACACCCTTTGAAGGATTTTCATGAAACTTGGCTCAAATGTTTTGCTCATTGAGACCATGTGCAGAAGGCATAAGCCAGTCACGCCAACTCAAGGCCAAGGTCACACTTGAAGGTTGAATGTTTGAGCCTGTATTTTCATGTCCGTTCAATATCTCCTGTGCCCTTTAAAGGATTTTCATGAAACTTGCCTCAAATGTTTATCACATTGAGGCAATGTGCAGAAGGCATGAGGCAGTCACGCCACCTCAAGGTCAAGGTCACACTTGAAGGTCAAATGTTTGAGCCTCCATTTTTGTGTCTGCTCCATATCTCCTATGCCCTTTGAAGGATTTTCAAAAAAATTGTCTCAAATGTTTATCACATTGAGGCGATGTGCAGAAGGTATGGAGCAGTCTTGCCACCTCAAGGTCAAGGCCACACGTAAAGGTCAAATGTTTGAGCCTCCATTTTCGTGTCAGCTCCATATCTAAATTTCTTAAACTGTACTTTCATATCTGGTCCAACTGTGCCAAGTCAGTGTCAGTGTCAGTGTGATACTTCAAAGTCACCTTTAAAATCTAATGAAGGATCACGGCGGAGGATATAGCTGTCCTTTGGACTGCCTTGTTGCTATTTATAGAGCGCGCCGATTATGTAGGCTAAACAAAACAGTTATTTCATTATGTAAATGAATATAACATTCTGATCATGACATACAATGAGTAATCCCTAAAAATATGCAACAGTTATTGGTATACATTAAACCACTGTGGTAAGTTTGCATTCCCTCAAATTGAAAAATTTGCCCAATTCTATTGGCATTCAATTTTCCCGCTGCATAATTATCGCAAGTAATCTAGGTCAAAAGTGATCTTAGACAGCTACGCCGAAAATATGTCGATGGCGCTG
Organism: Congeria kusceri; assembly: GCA_027627225.1. Taxonomy (NCBI): domain Eukaryota; kingdom Metazoa; phylum Mollusca; class Bivalvia; order Myida; family Dreissenidae; genus Congeria; species Congeria kusceri. The sequence goes on along the minus strand of CM051032.1, from coordinate 42,897,092 downwards.
TCCTCCGACAGCTGTTGTTCAATTGGCTACTCTTTAATCTATTAATCTTGATTCCAGTACGAAAAGTAATATATTCATCATAACGGATTCGTAATATATTCATGCATATATCCATGCATAAAGGTCAGTGTCAGGTTAAAGTTGTTGAGCTATACCTACTGGCGCTACTAAGGGAAGTTCAAGGCAGACGAGAAAATGATCCATTGTTTAATCAGGTGCATTTGCAGGATTTTGAGTTAGAGGTGACGGAAATGTTGAATTACTAGATTATACCTTTTTCTTACATGTTAAGATGCAATACCGTCAAAACGAAACAATTTAACGAAAATACCACAGAACGGGTACATAATATTATATATTTGCAATAAATTGATTGAAGAACACCTTATTGTAACAAAATTCACATGTTTCAGTTACTGTAAGGTTTTAAAATGTCTAATTTTAAAGGGGGCAAACGCTTCTTCCACAGCTCCTCCCCCTCTAAACAACCTATTTTCTCATAATGGGCAATATTTTCGCACTATGCACTCATATTTGTTATAATATACCGACAACTGCGGATATTTAATGGGGCAATGGATTAAACAATTACTAAACGAAGCGTACCACTGGGCAGGACGAAGCGTACCACCAAACTCCACGCAGCTGTTACCTCCCTAGCGGTTAACAGTATTTGATTTGAGCTATGCTCGGAACCAGTCAAATATTTGCGCGGAGGTCGGCGTACCACCACTTAGGCGTAAAAAAAATATGTTTGTTTCAGGTAACATGCCCAAAAAATTAGGGTATTTTAGTAAATTAGGTAAATTAGGGAATTTTTTTTTTTTTGGTAAATGGTTAACTTCAAGATTTTCAAACTGAATAAATAGTCAAAACATATCAGTAATATCCTTAAACATTGTTTATAAGTGGATACTATCAAAACAAAACATTGATTTATCCAAAACTCATTTAATTATTGAAAAAGGCAAATAAAACAAAAATCAATCTGACAAACCCAATAAAATGTTATAGGGTCGGTGCATTTTATTTGGGTAGGTCGGGTTACCTGAAACAAACATATTTTTTTTACGCCTTAGTAAACCCGGCTTAACTTTCTAAGGAACTCCGATTCACAATCAAGTCAATCTGGTGTCAAAAATGTCGCACCGGACAAGATACGGGTTGTTTCGAACTTTCTGGAATTTCTTCACAAAAATCAAGCCAGCTGCTGAAAACGTGAAACATGAATGCATCGGTGTTGATAAATTTGGGAACCGATACATGCTTAGACATGCAAGCACGTATATTTGTATATATTTATTTGGAACATGTTTTCGCGATGTACTAATTTACTGATACATCAAGTTTTAATACTTTAGCCCGTTTATTGATCACATTACACCATATTTATTGTGTTACCGTACTATTTATAAGGGCTACATAATTTCTGTTAACTTGACATCCATATATCACAAGAAATTTCTCAAAATGTAGGGTATGGAAGAAAATGAAAAAGCTGTCCTGGTGTTTCATTCAACATTTTACTCTTATTTCTACAATGAAATACATATTATTTAATTATATATGATATATTTTTAGTATGAAGTATTAAGGGTTACAAAACATGTGAAAATACATTTTAATTTGTTGGCAGTGCCTTCCCCAGGATTTGTTTCAGGCGCCCCAGTCCCGAAAGGGGTGGGTTAGGGAGGGGTATGCCCTCCTTACCGCAATTTTTTTTTTGCAGCACGTATCAAGTGACGTTATCTGGTGCGTCTTAGCTCTTAAATTTAAGTCTAACATGTTTTAAATTGTGTGTAAACATTTAAACCAAATGAAAAAAAGAAACATCATAGTTTAAACGGTATACCTCTAGACTTTTAAATGCAAAAGCGTCATTGTTGTTGCGAAACTGAAAGTAACAATTTTTTTCCGGATAATTATGTCCAGTGCGCATCACATTCATACAGTGACGTCATGGTCAAATCCACTATTATCGTCGTTCTCGAATTTTTAGGTTACACTCGATCTACTTACGGAGCCTAATTTTCTATTAATTATGTTCATGTGGGCATGTGTTTAATGTTTTAATAATGTTTGAATTGTTACAACTGTTGAATGTAGTACTGATTAGATCATTGGTGAATTGTAAAGATATTGATTAAAATACATGTATATTATACATGCCAGGGTGTTCGTTTGACCCGAGCTCCCGGGTTTGACCCGTAATTTTCATTGAAATCATGAAATTGACGCATGGTGAAATCACACAAAGAGTCATATTGACCCTTGGTAAATGTCTGGATTGTATCATCACTTCCTTTACATCTGAAGCCAATCAAGACACTGTCTGCTTTAACAGATTAGGCCTACCTTATCTTAATCCGTTTTGCATTCACTGATAAGATCTTCCATGCCTGGAAGGTATTAGTGTATGTATTTGACCCTTCCACCAAAGAAAACACAGACATTCATTATACACCTTTAGCCTCGTTGTGATTTTCAGTTTGTTACACCTTTTGTTACGGCATTTGTACTTTCAACCTGTATAATTCTGATATTTACATGTTAAATTGTAGATGAAATGATGTTTAAAGGGTTAAATAATAACAATATTTCATATAAAATATAATAATCTAAAAACAATAATGATTAAACACACCAGAAACACTTTTAAAAAAATCGGCCGAAAATTTACAACTGTCAATAATTTCGGACAACACTTTTGGATATTTGTTGATAAAACAAAAAAATAGCAGCATTTAGTTTTGTCTTTCATTCATATTGATCAGTTATTGCAAAATCATACCTTTTAAGGTCTTTCTAAACAATTGCAGATTGTATGAGAAAAAAAAAAAAGAACACCTAACACAAATATTATGATCATACCAAGTTGATTTTTTACTTTAGTAATATTTAGTAATTTATTATATTTATTAGTATAATGTGAACCTTGAGTTTGTCTGTTTTTGTTTTGGTGACTTGTGAATATTTGAATTTGACTCTTCAAAGTTGAATTTTGACCCTTGAAAATTTTGGTCAAAAGGTCAATGACCCTTGAAATTTACACTACTGAACACCCTGCATGCTCTGCATACATGGCGGGTAAATTTCCTCGTGCATGTCGTGCGTCAAATGTTTCAGACCTGTATTTAGTAAATCACAAGGTCGGTACAGGCACGCTTTCCATGCGTGGAACGTGACGTCGTGGTTGTCAGCAGACATGTTGCGCTCTTGTGTAGAATACATGGGTTATTACATGCCAGACATGTACATAAACAATACAGCTTGTGTTTACGAAACTACAACGAACAGTAACACTGGATAGGCTTTTCCGATTACGATTTCACATTGGCGTATTTATGACTGATCTTTCGCAGTTTATTTTTTTAAGTTAATAACTTCATCAAATAAATGAGGACATTATAAAATACGAAAAGGTTGAGCAATCTTTTTACGGTCGTTAATACGAATGGACGCGCATGTAAGGTTACTTGTGTGTGGATACATGCCTATTGCGCGGATTGGCCAATCATAACGTCATTCCATAACGAAGATAAACAGAGCGTTTCTATTGGCTTACATTGATTTTTACTGCGAGATGAAACGCTGCCTACAGGGCAGTGCTTCACGGTTATTGATTGCGGCTAAGGAATAACTGTAAGTTGTTTAAATCAGCGAAGTGACACTGCTTTGATCATTCACCGACTTTATTGAGTGTGTGTACATGTTTCTCGAGTGAAAAACGGCCATTGTGACGTAAGAGATTAGCTTTCACAGCAGGAATGGTCGGTCTGCTGCAATCAACACTGCTAATTAATTGATAAATACATGCACCCCAGGCAATGTTTATAAGCGCAACACCAATTTTAGGCGCCCGGATATGTTCAAGTTAATTTTTAAGCGTTCCGGCACCGGGGCGCTAAAACGGCCTGGGGAAGGCCCTAGTTGGTAAAAGATTGCACGTGTTAAAATGCATGTGTTATTTATTTTTCATCAACATTAACATTATTTTTTTAGATCCATCGGCCCATATAAAAGAGCAGCGCTTTGTTTTACCTCCTGAGGGAAACATTGATGAAGATGAGGAAGATATTCCCAGCCTACGAGAGGCACAGAAACTTACCATGAACAACATTCCTGTGGAATGGAATGGTATACGTTGAAAATGCTTGTTGACTTCTCTAGTATGGGGAGTGTTCCATTGTCACGATTCCTATTTCATGAAACAGACTATTTCTAATTAACATAACCAAATTCTTATATATTAACTTAATTAAGAGATGCACACAGCCCGCACATGCAGTCAGTCTTTGTGAGAAGTTGATAGTATGCTAAAGAGCATTGCAGATGCTTATGCTTAGCTTTCATTAGAATGCTAGAATAAACATGTAACTTCACACTTGCATTCGAAAATAATCGTTGAAAGTTTAATCTCGTATGCTTTGCTTTTACTCGTTATTACGTATGTGGAAACTTTCCTATTTCAAGAAATGATACTAGTATTCAGAAGTCTTTAAAGTGGGCCATTCAGTTTAGCCAGGTAAGAATGCATAATAGAAAAAAAACTATATACCAACTGCTCCGTTACTTTTGTCATTACAGCTTGGCTTCGGTACACAAGACTGGACCCACCAACAGAACAGGTCTGTTCACACTTAGTTTTACCTTTTGTGTTAGAGCAAACAACTGTAAGTTCAACTTAAAGCAATAGGTGATATTATCGTCTCTGAAAAAAAATCACAACATTCTAGAATTATATTTTGTTGTAAATACTATATTTAAACATTTGCTTTTGCTAGTAAATATTATATAATATAATCAAGTGCCAGTTTATTTTGGGGTTACTTTGTTACAGGAAATTGAAAGAAACAGACGTCAAAAGATGATTGTGCTGCAGCGTGTAAAAGAATTAGAGAAAAGGGAAAGACTGGTAAGGCAGTCCATGTTCCTTGGTTTGTTGTTCGACACCCATGTGATATCATGGTTCACATACTGGAAAACTTTCTCGTCATTTGATGGTTAACTGGCAAGGTTAGGGAACAATATTATAAAACGTGTGCTCTCCGTTGTCCCCAGTACATAACAAACGTACTTTGGCAGACCCATTCTCACTCTAGTTTTATGCATGAGACTCGTCATACACATGCCCCTCTTTACCTTGTCAATATTTTTTTAGTAAAAAACCTAAATAGACAAAATGTTATTGTCGACCTACCATTGATATGTCTCTTTAACCCTATTGTCATATTGATGTCACTGCATACTTATCTGATTTGAAATGTACATGTTTAGAGCCAAGGAGAAATGGATGATCCAGAACTGTTGAAGACTCCAGATGACCAAACTTCTTTTCAAGGAAAAGAACCCTATGGGCAGATTGTGCAAGGGGACACTAGAAAACGTAGATATCTAAATACATATTGGCTTTTATGGCTATGATGACCATTAGGCATGTAGACCAGGCACACAGTTTATGGCTATGATGACCATTAGGCATGTAGACCAGGCACACAGTTTATGGCTATGGTGACCATTAGGCATGTAGACCAGGCACACAGTTTATGGCTATGATGACCATTATCCATGTAGACCAGGCACACAGTTTATGGCTATGATGACCATTAGGCATGTAGACCAGGCACACAGTTTATGGCTATGATGACCATTAGGCATGTAGACCAGGCACACAGTTTATGGCTATGGTGACCATTAGGCATGTAGACCAGGCACACAGTTGCTTAAATTTTGAATCTCCAGGAGGACTATGAGACTTAACAGTCCATCTGTCTCATCAATGGGAGTAATTATTTATGCTTGTAATGAAGCAAAGGTTAAACTGATTTGCAGTCATTGTTTCTTACAGGATAACTGGTAACTTCTATTAGTAATCAATATTATGTTAATGCTTATAGAACACTGTAAACGTCATAGCATACTTACCTCTTATCTTGATTGCTTATTTATTATTTAAAATGTTATTGATTTGCAAAGAATATTTTTGCGCATAAGCAGATGCATGTATCAACATTTGTTTTTCCTTCAGAAAAATTCCCACACAGAGAAGGTCTGGAAATATTGCCTGGGGTTTCCTTGAGCTCAGACAAAACAAAGAAGAGAGTGCAGGATGATGACATTAAAACAAAGAAGACAGTGCAGGATGATGACATTAAAACAAAGAAGACAGCGCAGGATGATGACATTAAAACAAAGAAGACAGCGCAGGATGATGACATTAAAACAAATACTGGCTTTAAAGACTGAGACTTGAGCAGATCTGTTGTTTTACTTGACATCTGTTACTTGTGCTATTTTATTTTTTATTATTAAAAATGACTATAACGCCCTGCGTTATTATTCAGCTTACTGGTAATAGAAGGCTTACACAAATAATTACATCAATTTAATCAATCTATTGCAGGAATTCTATGTTTCCACACACTGTTACCAGCAAAGGACATGCAGTTAGAAATAGAACAGCAAAACAATAAAATTTCTTAAATTTCATTAAATAACACTCCAAAAGTACTAACGTCGTGTGTTTTGAAAGGTCACATACTGTTGCATTTGAAACGAAATATAAAACTAGATGTTTCGCTTTTTATCTCTTCTCCTGATTTAAATGCCTGCTCACAAGTTAATTACATGCTTTCCTCCATTTGCACCAATTTAGTTCAGATGTTACCAGTAACGCCAAACATTTAACTAATGCTACATTTTTCGACATCAGCCCTTTATTAGCAAAAATGACATGTTTGAACTTGTGTAGCGTGTAACTCTATAAGTATAACAGCTAGAGTGATGAAACTTTATAAACATATTAATCAGCATGTGAACTTGTGCGCCTGGGTATTTCGGCATCAGCAGAGTTATGGCCCTCATTTAAGCAAAAAATGACATTGTTGGACTTGCGTCGTGTGTGAATCTGCTAGAGTGGTGAATCTTTAAAAACAGATTCATCAGCATGCGAACTTGTGCACCTGGGTATTTTGGAGCAGATTTGTCATAGTTCAGCGGAGTTATGACCATTTTTAAGCAAAAATTGGCAATTGTATGTCCCCACTTTCAGAGGGGGGTCCGTCGAATTTTTGTGTATCGGTTAACTCAAAAAGTATAACTGCTAGAGTGACGAAACTTTATAAACATATTCATCAGTATGTGAACTTGTGCACCTGGGTATTTCGGTGCAGTTTTTTCCGACCTCAACAGAGTTATGGCCCTTATAGAAAATAATGACATTTTTGGACTTTTGTCGCGTGTTACTCGAATAACTGCTAGAGTGGTTAAACTTTATAAACATGTTCATCAGCGTGCAGACTTGTGCACCTGGGTATTTTGGTTCAGATTTGTCATATTTCAGTGGAGTTAAGACCCTTTTAAGCAAAATTTGAAATTTTTATGCCCCGAACTTTCAGAGGGGGGAGGATAAAGAATTGCCCTTGTCCGTCCCGTCCGTCCGTCTGTCAGATTTTTGTTTTGCGCTTAATTCAAAAAGCATAACTGCTAGAGTGATTAAACTTTATAAACATTTTTATCAGCATGTGAACCTGTGCACCTGGGTATTTTGGTGCAGTTTTTTCGGACATCAGCGGAGTTATAGCTTTTTCTGGTGTTATATATATATATATTAGTACACGTTTAATACGAATGTGTCATGGTTATTTTACTCCAATGTCAAAGAATAACAAGGAAAATGTCTTAACATTTTCTAGTCGAATATTCATATCGAGTAGGTCAGTTACTGGCATAAGTATGTCGATTCAATATTTATTTATTGTCGGAAGTAGTAGTAGTAGTATGTGCACTAAGTAGTGGTAAACAGCTTAGATCGGATAAGCTTTCCCAGGAAAAGTGAGTAGGTTAACTGACCATCGTGATATGACTGAAATACTATTAAAAACTGCGAAAAATCCAAACAAACAAAAACAAACATTGTTTCCGAGTAATTTCGAGTCCTAAGGCTCTTACTTCAATTTACGACAGTTCACCTTTTTCACTGCACATGCTTATCTTAAAACAAAATTCTTTCTACATACACATATTAGTACTACAATATATAGTATTATGTGTTTAATATTATTGTTAGTTACGGGGGACAACGAAATTATTATCTGTGATCTAAACAACTGCACATGACAACTAGGGCCTACCAGTCCATATTATGAGACTTAGGGCCTACAACCGGTGGATCCTGCTCTAGTTTTTATAGGACATAATACACAAATAATAATAAAACATCAGAGATCAATAGATCTTTGAAAACATCAACAATTATTAATTAAAATGTATGTAAAACGATGGAAAACAAAATCCAACTCAAATTTGTAGGTGTAGCCTAGGAAACTACTATACCACATTGACACTACGTACAGCAGTAATCAGTCGGTAACCAGGCGCGACTGCGGCTAGGATTTTGAGTTTGAGTGTGCGGAAATATTTAGTAACTGAAAACGACTACCAACAAACTGCTTTTTGTCTCTATTACATGCTGGGATACATATTGAAACGGTGCGGTATCGCAGAATATAACAATTTAACGAATATACCGGATAACGGGCTTGATAATTACTATAAATTGACTGAATAGCACGTCACTGGCAACGAAATGCATACGATTTCAGATATTGTGAAGTTTACCAAACAGAATGTTGGGACAATTTTAGATCATGCTGTACGCCGCTTCCACCCCCTCTAAACCCGAATCAGGGATCTATTAATAGATCTTTAACCGAATATGGTAACTAATTTTAGAATGAATACATACATGGTGAAGGTGGGAGCATCTACACACGCGCTTAATGCACACATGTTCAGATTTTGAAGAAGCCCACTATATATCTTCCATCAAGTCAAACCCCTTTCGAGGGCTTAGCCTCTCATGCAATTAAACTTTCATTCTTTTGCAAATTTCATTGTGTAGATTGGAAATGACTGAACTTTTCCGTGTTAAGTTAGATCTATTTGAGTAGATTTGTATTGTACATGTAAATCGGTATGTAACGACTCACCACATTAATGACTAGCACCATAACAACTCGCCCCATGTTTAATAACAACTCGCCCCATACGTATAACGACTTGCCCCATACGTATAACGATTCACCCCATCAAATGTGGTTGCAGGAATCTGTTATAATTTTATGTTTTGTAGTTTAATTTGAGTGTATATTAACATGTAAACAAATAAATATGGTATAATAAGACGATGTGGTATAATTGTGTAATATCATTAAATGTGTTTACTGCCTACCGTATGTAATGTAATAAAATATGGAATTGAAAGTTCATTTGTGACTGTATTGAATTGTGATCTATAATAATCGCCGACCTTTATTATTGGAACATTTGAATTAGTATAAATAATGTTTTTCACATACAAAAAATGTGGTGTAATAAGATGATGTGATATAACTGTGTCAGTTCTAACCACTTTGTTGGTGTGTCAAACGGGTAATATAAACAGAAAAATAGGTACAAAATAATGTGTTGATACTAGTAAAAGTTAACATATGTTTATGTAACATTTTAAATGTTGAAATGTTTGCATGGTTATGCCAAATTTTGAATGTGATCTTGGTCACTTGCAATGTAAATGCTGTAGTAAAAACACGCAAAGAAGTAAAATGTTAATAGTATTCTGTTAAAGAATTAGCGGTTAATGGCAAAGGAATAGTTATACTTTTATATTACATAAAATGATGTCAAAACAGGAGTAAAACAGATAAAATGAATACAAATATATTACAAAATGTTTCTTCTTATATTTGTTCCTGACTATTTTACTTGTTTAAATAAAAAATTTGTTTCGAATGTTTCACTATGTATTTTGTCCACATTGACAAGGCACCTGTTTATCAAGTTTAAATAACTTTTGTATGTGTCAACTTTGTAACAATTAAGGGTCTAGCAGTTATCTAATGGTTGGAACACGTGTTGTTTTAACAGGTTTCACTCGTTTCATTTTTTGTATTGTACTAATCTCAATCTCACTAATATCAATCTCAATCTCACTAATCTCAATCTCACTAATATCAAACTCAATCTCACTAATCTCAATCTCACTAATATGAATCTCAATCTCACTAATCTCAATTTCACTAATATCAATCTCAATCTCACTAATATCAATCTCAATCTCACTAATATCAATCTCAATCTGACTAATCTCAATCTCACTAATCTCAATCTCACTAATATCAATCTCACTAATCTCAATCTCACTAACATCAGCTGGACATGTCCAGTTTTAAACATAATTTAGCCCCATAGCAATTGGTACTTCTGTGTTTTTGCATTCTTTGAATTTAATTTCAAAAGTTTTTCGACCTTTTGTATGCAATGTTTATATGAAGACAAATGAGAACAACAGTATTTCACAACTGTGAATGTTTAGTTAAAGTATACACCATGGCAATCGATATTTTGTAAAGTTCAAATGAAAAAAATAAATATATAAATTCTGGTTTTGCGAAGGCTTTCAATAAATGTTGACTAAGATTTCCACTGAGAACGTATATTTATTACACATAAAATATATAAATACAACAAAAATTAATGTAATGCTACTTGCTTGTTAATTAATCGATTATGTTGTCGATTGGAAATCACAAATGAAGCACAACTAAAAAGCAAGATGGTGGTGGAGAACGAGGTCGTTGCAATGAGTGACCCTAAGGAAGAGGTATATGCCATGTGCAATCTTAAACATATAATTTCAAGAGTGTTAAATGTATTGTGTAATATTGTGTATCTCTGTGTGTTATTTAAATGGCCTATCATAAAGTAGTTACCGTTATTACCATGACCGACATTGTAAAATAAGTGGGTGGGGTAACAAGAACAAATTGTCACGAACAATGTCCAATGAACAGAATATAAGAAACTAATCTTTATACAATGAATTTAATGTCTTTCTTGTGAGAATGGGTTTTAATTTTTTTTAAATCATTTAGGTGCCGTTTTTTTGTACTAGCCATTGGTCATTTAGCGAGAAATTTTAGTGGCATTATTTTATCTTAGACTTAGTTCTTACAAGAGTTGTTGTAGAGTAGTGAAAGTGACAATGATTGAAACATCATGCAAGACAGGGTTGCCACTGAAAGGCTTTGCAACTCGTGCTTCAGGGCAGGTTGGTCAGTGAAGTCAGGGAATTTAAATTTCTCAACTAAGTTGCAACCTTTCAAGATTACAGTTATTGTAACGGACTTTCTAAAGAGGCAATATTAATTCAGCAGGGGGGGAGCGGCGGGCATATACAGGACTTTAGACTAAAAGCGATTCCCTACGAACGGGAATTTGACACGCCAAATGATTCCAATTGATGGGATTTAGACAAAAATACTTGGCTCTAGGGTGGGGATTTAGACCCCCTAAAACGCAATACTGACTGGACTGGAAGACCATTTAACAATTTGTGTGGTGGAAAGTTCTCCTATATATCATATGTTGCAGTAATCAGTTATCAGTCACTATTTTTATGCTTTGTAATGCACCTATAGGTGTATCAAATGGCCCGGAGCCAATATAACAAGGATCTAAAATCAGACCAAAGTCTATTTCCCCGGGACCCGGAATCATTAACAAATTCTCGCCAGTCGGTAATCGCTTTCAGTCTAAAGTCCTGTATATGCCCACCGCTTCCCCCCTGTGGGAAAATAGTGATACGTGCATAATAACACGGCTAACATTAACTGATTAATAATTTATACATGAATTTAATGTCCTGCAATGTTGAACACTCAAAATTACTACTATATGTTAACTACTATTGCATAATGGCGGCATTGGTCATATAATAAATTAGTAGAATTTCAAGGCAAACAGACGTACTGAACCACAGTGTCAAAACAAACCGCCAGTGAGATTGGTTTATTGTATTCACCTGTGCTAATAGAAGTTGCCCATAAACATACAAAAGAATTTAGAAAATTATGAAATTTTTTTAATAATTACAAAACTATGAAGATTTAAACAGATTAAAATGGTGCAATAATTTGCTACAACAAACGGCTACCCCTGGGCACAATTTTTCTTTAGCCACATTTACGGCATTGAAATTCTGCTAATTTGAGACATTTTATACTGTTTAATAACGAAAAAGTTGTAGCTAAAATTGAAACTTCTTTAGCCAAATATTGAAAATTTTAGCTACTGGCTAATTTAGCCATGGCAAGGTGAGCCCTGAGCAAATTTAGCCCAGTTTAACCTCGAACAACAAGTTATATTAATTATTGTATTCACAAGAAATAGTGTAAACTTATAAATGTAACAACAAAGCAGCTTCCGTCATCAATGTATGATAAGACAAAATCAAGGTGGTCATAAATTAAGGCTTCATGGCAGCTTAGCATATTTTGGTGTGGAGGAATTTGCTTTCAATAGAGCAGTTAACTGTTTATTGTGATTTTTAGTATTTTACCCTGATTAGTTTAAGTAAAATATTAGACATTCCCTAGTGTGTAGAGCAGTCTTCACAAATAAATTATAAAATCAGTAGACCGTTGGTCCACTAAGCCAGCTAAAAGGACTGGACCAGATTACAATTGAGTGGACCATAGTTTGGAAATTGCTGTCAGTCTTTTGTATTAAATCTGTTATAAAAATAACTAAAAACATTAATGTTTTTCAAGACATTTTCTTCTCATGAAATGGGAAATCCATTTTCTCTACCGCATTACTCCCGGCATTGAAAGGACCTTAACTTGATGGACCGCAGGTCCAGTAAGCTTACAAATTTTGATGGACCTTGCAAAAATTCTGTGGACTGAGTCCATGGTCCACTGGCTTTTCCTGTCTTCATGAAACAATTCATTCTCGTGGGGCAAAACAACTTTGAGGCATATGCTGTAGTTTTGCGTGTGTCTATGGTTTTCAAAGTTAAGATTGAAATTGTAATGCAGTGTAAACCTAAAATTCTATTTGCTTGTGTCTTGTGTTTCTTTTGTTGGCATTATCCTTGTATTGCTACACGTTGTAATTTGATCCTATAATGATAAACAACAGGATATGCACACTTTCTGAAATCTTCTCATGGTCTTACACATAATGTACAGTATACATTTTATTATATAAGTCATATTAATTAACTTTCGTGTATGCTTTCTCAAACATTTTAACATTCACAATGTTTTGCAGGTTTTAGTAAATGTTGTGTTGTTTCTCTGCAGAATACAGTGTTCATTTCATGATCTTTTTGTTGCTTCTGGTAGTGATTAGTTGCTCTTTTGAACAGTCAGACAAACCTACGGAAGCGCTGATATCAGAAATTCTTGGTACCAACAATGACCATTTGTCAGAAACTGCTGTTGAAGTAGCAACAGAGAATTCTGAGGAAAGTCTGAATGCTTATGCGGAGTCCGAAGATGAGTCTACTGTAAGTCTCTGTATCAACCAAGACCAGTAGGTTGCCGCTAACCAAGAAGCTTTTACATTTGATCTAGTCGTGATCTAGTCTTTGTTCCTTGTAAAGTGTTTGTTTTTTTCGATGTGTGCACAATGTTTCATCTAAAACGGTTGCTGACTGTTTTTCATACCATTTTATTATTTTTTTCAGTACATAATTTTATTGTAATGATATCCTTTTAAATAATACATCTTATTTTAATATTGGGTTTTAAAAACTTTTAAAAGTGTTACACAAAGGCAGTTCCCGATACATCCACGGATATTTCACTTTTAAATGTTAAATTAATGCATGTATACTGTTTGCTGTAGAGAAATATCAATGGCAAAAATGCTGCTACTTCTTAGTAACTTTGCATATTTTTGATAAATATTTGAATATCAAATGCTCAACTCAATTTAAATGAAAGCAGGTAACAAATAACAGGGGGAGTATTACACCACCAGATTATTTGCTGATGTCAGTAAATGTATCCATATGTTCTTCTTTAAGTATTGTACCAGTTTATAAATACTGTATGTTTGCTAATTTTAGAACTATACTTCATAAAATCTTGTATAAAATGTAGTACTACATGCTAGAATGTGGTCTGTTTAGTAGGAATTAACAAATATTAACAAATATTTAACACATTGTTCAGTTTTTATAAAAACAACAACAACTGCAATGCTCTGTTTTATTCAAAAGCAGTTCAGAAGGGTAGCTAAATTTGTTAAACTCAAAATCTAGACTGCAAATGCACATAAACTACAAATTTTGTATAGAATGAAGTTTCGTCGGTTTATTTAATATTATCTGCACTCTGGAAAAAAATAATTGCAGCATTGGCTTGATATTGAACACAATCTTGACTGAAAGGCGGCTCTACTAAAATCTTGGACATGTATCACCAGAATTGGTCATTTCAGTTCTAAGCATGTTTAAATGTTTACAGTATATGCTTATATTGTATATGTTGCGCGTATGAGGGTCTACAACTGCCATGAGACTGTGTTGTTGTGTACTTTCAGCCCGAGGTTGCTGAGGAGGAGGAGGAGGACTTAATAGTAAGCATGACTGCTGCCTGTTTTTTACACAGCTTTTCTCGGAAATCAATCATTCTTACATGACACGCGCAGAGTTTCCTATACACAAAGAACAAAATTTACTGTTGTTAAACTACCAATTAAAGGGACTGTGTCATCGAAAAGTGCCTCGAGGGGGCAATCTCTTAAATTTTTTTCTAAAATTTACGTATTAATTTTGGCATATAATAACAGTTAAAACAGGGAAAAGAGTGTATGCATTCTGAGATAAAAATCTATTTATAATATGGGTTATGTTTGTTTGGCCCTTTTCCTGTTTACATTTTGATGTCAGTATTGAAAGCATTTTGTATAACCATAGTTACACACGTCTCCTTACCATGCATGTTAGCAGCGCTCTTGATGAGGATAATGGAAATGAGTAATGATACTCTTTAATCCTTGACAAAAAGGAGTCACGCAGAAATATAAAGGAGTATAAATACTCTTTGTGCATAAACTATTTTGGGGTAAACATATTGCATTTGTTGATCTTTTTCATGCTCATAGAACAATTTAAAACAAACTTATGAAAAACAGATGTATTTTTAAGGAAAGATGCCAGCATGTACTTAAGTTTACAAAATGTTAGTTAATTATTTGCAATATATTTGATCTGAATCTGGAACTGCTATTACCTATTTTATATGCATAATAGACGAGTTTCACATTCCCATTTTTAGCGATTATCATGACGCAATAATTTATCAGCGAATCGAAAACGAGGCTCGCGATGTATTGATAGTGGTTAATACTGGTTGCATAGCGGGCATTTACAGTTTATTACTTTTAAAATGTTATAAATATTCACTTAGTTTACTTCTTTATAAACAGAAATGGCATGGTACATAATATAATTTTGATATATGATGAGAGAGTGTCAGTTTAATTAGTATATCGTCGCTAAAAATGAAAAAAAAAATGCAATTTAGACTTAGGTAATTTCTCTGAGACTGACATACTTCGTATTGTTCAAACCTGATCTTATCAATCATAAGATCATAATCTTGTATAAACACATGACCATTATTATGTAACCAGAATGTGTATATATAGGTCCTAGTTTTAAATTAATATGTGACACAATTACGTAATCAAAGTGCACACCAATTAGTGAAGTAATACACTGGTTATTGTCTCAGCTGCTGTGCCACTGACTTCATGAATCTACTTGATCACAAGTGAAATAACTGTCATTTAAAATATTTAAAAAAAAAACTTTATTTATTTAAAACAAAATTTTAATTTTATTGGCAATTATCCTGATCATTTGCTTGATATGATAGTTTATAAATGGAATTTACCTGTGTTTGTACACAAATTTTGAAGACATATAACGATAATTAACACTGCTTTTTAACGTTTTGATATTAAAATAATGATGTTTTATTTCTCAGTCATATTTTTATGATAATTAATAATAATAATAATAATAATAATGTTATATGTAACTGTCAAGCTATTATATAATTACCGCAGCCGACACTGAATCTGGAATAAACAAACTGCTTCTGTTAATTAAATATTAATTAATAATTAATTATGTAAAGTGCAATAAATTCAGCAATTATACATGTAGGTCTATTTCAATCATTAATAATTCAGATCTGAATATGAAGTAACATAATCATGAATTCATGTCAAACATAGTTTCGTTAACAGATTTGGCTATGTTGTGATGGTTACATTATTTGCATTATAATTTTAAGTATTTGAAACATATCCACGTATACATAATTTAGTGAATAATGTATTATTCAAGTTTAATGAAAAAACAATATCAGTTTATTTGACATTTTCTCCGTCGAACAGTATTTGTCTTTATGGACAATTACAGCCAATACATCGTCAGCCTCGTTCTCGATTCGCTTTTTCAAGGGAGACAACTCCTACAGTACTCGATAATGGGAATGTGAAAAGGGTCTATTATATTGTACCTTAAAATTTGTATACATTCAATTAAGATTGGAGGAACGTAATAGTACAAGTATATAATCAATAGTGCGTGCATTCTGAAATACGATGAATTAAATTGCAGCAGATATTTTCCTAGTCTGTACAATGTGTAAAATATTTTATAGAGAGATTTATTATAAAAAGTCATATTGTAATAATAAAACTTGTCTATTTAGTATTTTATATGGTTGCAATAATGATACGAAGTTTTGGTCTCCTTGTTTGGCCACATTTTAACATAGCTTATTGCGAAAGCTTTCTTTTATTTTTGAAATGTCAAACCAAGTTTTTTTCATTCATGTATGTCCATCATGCTTCATTTAATTTTGTGTGAAATCAATCAACGTCATCTACGATAATTTCCAATATTGGAAGAAAAATATGCTTACGCACATTAATGTTTTTTCTAAAGTAATAATATATATTGCCTTTTTGAGGCCAAATTGTTTTGGCTGTTCACCCCACATGAGAAGCAGACGCCATAGTCCCATTTTTTCATTTACAAAAAAAACAATAGACTGCTGCTCTGAAAAATATACAGAATCAGAAAAATATATTTTCTCCAGTCTGAATCCAGAATCGTAACAGTTGTCTCCCCTGCTTTGCAGTTAATATCCACTAATTTATTGGAAGTTCAGTACGCTGATAAAATGGAACGTTTTGCGTAATTTACATTATTT
Source organism: Congeria kusceri (assembly GCA_027627225.1). Taxonomy (NCBI): domain Eukaryota; kingdom Metazoa; phylum Mollusca; class Bivalvia; order Myida; family Dreissenidae; genus Congeria; species Congeria kusceri. Next base: position 42,880,008 of record CM051032.1, on the reverse strand, counting down.
TAGCGTAATCAATATGCCCAGAAATTGAAATTAATGCGTATTTGTATGAATTTATGTGCATATTTACACCGATACGCCCCTTATCAAGAGCGCTGTGTTAGGACAGTTGGTTAAAGCGCTGTCTTCTGTCATTTCTTCGCATGGCTCTTTAGTCATGAGTTCAATACCCGCTGGTTTTTTTAATTTTTTCATTCTTTTGGTATAGGGGACCTCTCGTGCATCGTCTTTGTGCTGTCGACAATTGCTTTCGTTCTCACGCTGGAGACTTCACTTTTTATCCAGTCTTAACCAAACTTGCACAGTTTGCGTATGACCATAACATCTAGGATGGGATTGTTATTGGGCCAGATCACACTGGTCAGTAACAGAGTTATTGCCTGTTTTTCTATGCAAAAAAAGTGCGAAAATGCCTTTTTCCAACATATAGACATTATTTTCCATCCAATTTTAACCAAACTTTCACAGTTTGTGTATGACCATCAGATCTCAGCAGACACCAATAATGGACCAGATTGTGTTTCAAACACCATAATTATTGCCCTTCGTTTATGAAAAAATGTACAAAAATGGACATGATTCAGGATGGAGACTTCTTTTTTCATCCGATCTTCACCATTCTTGCACAGTCTGTCTGTGACCCCGAGATTACAGATGAATTGGAATATAAGCAAGATCGCACCAGAAATACCAGAGTTATTGCCCTTTGTTTGTGAAAAACTATGTAAACATTGATATTATTCAGGATAGAGACTTCATTTTTCATCCATTCTTCATCAGTCTTGCACAGTTGTCTATGACCATAAGATTACAGGTCAAGTTGAATATAAACAAAATCACCGGAGTTATTGCCCTTTGTTTGTGAAGAAAAATGTACAAAAATGGACATTATTCAGGATACAGACTGCATATTTCATCCAATCTTCACCAATCTTGCACAGTTTGACTGTGACCATAAAATTAAAGATGAAGTCAAATATAAGCAAAATCGGACCAGAAACACCGTATTTATAGCCCTTTGTTTGTGAAAAAAATATACAGAAATAGACATTATTCAGGATAGAGACTTCATTTTTCATCCAATCTTCACTAGTTGTGCACAATTTGTCTATGAACATAAGATTACAGGTGAAATCCAATATAAGCATGTTTGGGCCAGAAACAACTGAGTTATTGCCCATCAACAAATAATCAATGATTGGCTTGCACTCACGATTTTTATTCAGTGTTGACCAAACTTACACAGTTTGCTTATGACCATAAAAATTGATTTATAAAATTTGATTCCAACAGTTTTAAACCTTGCATGCAGTTATTTCTACATGCAACATTGATGGCTTCAGAGCCTGCATTAATATCATTTATCATCATTGGACATAAAACTATCCAAAAAAAAGCAAAACTTGACCTTAAAGCACAGCCATCGCAATTATCGCATTGCAACTTGTTCTCCAAAACTGTCTGTGAAAAAGAAATTAAAATCTACTGTTTCTGCATTTTTCAGAATTGTCACTGACTTAATGAAAAAGGGTCAGGTAAGAATATCGAGAAAAACGATTTGAGAACCATTAGCGAAAACACCGCACATCCACTACCCAACTCGTACTTTAGTTAACCCATTACTGTAACCAATGTTTAAAATCTAATCAGTCCTAAATTCCACCTTGGCGTATTGTTCAGATACCTTAATTTTCAAGCCTGTCCCAACAGTATGCAAGGTTCGCACTGGTCTTGAAAAGTCCTTAAAAACGTAGTTGCTCTTGAAAAGTCCTTAAATTGGGTTTAGCCTGGAGAAACTGACAAAATAGTACTTAAATTTGACACAAAGTTCTTGAATTTCTGAAAACAACCTTGAATTTACATTTGCCATAATATTAGTATAAGTACAAAAAAAAATATAAGACGAGCGTTGAGGGTTTTTTTTGCAAAAAAGTTTGTTTACGCATAAGTATGAATATTCTGTAGGTACGTTGTAATTTGGGTGTGAATCAAGGCCTTGTGTATTATATAATAATTGCAAATAGTGGCACCCAGTGAATTATTGTGATGGGTAAGCACGGAAAACAGTGTTCATTCAAACAGAAATTACTTTAGAACTACAGTTGATTGTAGTCAAGCAAATTGTCAATGTTCTTTTAAAAAGATTAATTTTTCTACATGGACGAAAGTGCACTGTCATCACACAAAAGTAGACTACAGACGTATAGTAGTCGAAAATGTAAAAAAAATGTTGAGCTTACTGCACCTTTTGCAAATGATAACATGATTTTCACAATGCAAGAGAACTCCATACAAGTTTTAAACTAAGACAGAGCTGCCAAAGTGAGAGTGGACACATGTGGACTTTACAGTGACCGATCATCATTCTATAATTAAAATTGCACATGCACATTTTTGTGCAAAGTTCCTAGGCAGAGTATCATTGAAGGCAAGTTTAGCTACTTGTAGAAAATATAAGACAGTTTTCATGTATTTGGCAGTGTAAGGAATGGCTTCTTAATTTCTAGAAATCCCTGAGTCTAAGCATCCAGTTCTTGGTTTGATTCAGTGATGTTTTGGTGTTGTAGATGTGTTGCACTTTTGTTTTTAACAGTGAAGGCTACTGATTATTTTGTAAAGATAATATTTTGTCTTCAACATTTCAGTTTATTTGATGTAAAAATAACACATATACTTGTCCCAAATGTTTAAGTGGCTTATAGACGACCCTTGCAAAGTTGTTTTTAAAGTCTATAAACGTAAAAAGATTTTTCTTGAAAATCGCAATTATTCTACCCTTGAAAAGTCCAGACCTTGAATTTGTATCCAAGACTTGAGTATGAACCATGGGACTATGGTCTTCATCTGTACCAGTTCTCAGGTGAGCGATTTGGGCCATCATGGCCCTCTTGTGTTAGTTTGTTTGTTGTCAAATATCTTATGGTGTATTATATATATATTTGTTTTATTTAATGCACTTGTCTTAGTAAAGTGCATTTCCATCAAATAATATAACTTTTAGTGCAATAGGAAGCCAATTTTGGGTTGACATAGTCCCTTTAACAACCTGAAAATATAATTCTGAAATTCTAAAATATAGTTTGCATTGTAATTGCAGAAAATGTCAGGTCATGTTAGAATCAAAGTTATTTTTGCATTGTCGTTGTTTATCAGCTAATAAACACCACTTTGTCATTCTAACTCCCTTGTGGTTTAATTCATACCCATCAAAACTCCAAATCGTTGTTTATTAGCCGATAAACATCTCTCAACCATGACATTATGGTTGAACGTGTAAGAGGTGCTCAGCAGACACATGGTCTGAAAGACTTTACCATTATGTCAAATGAATAGAACTTGAAACAATCCTGTCAGGCAAAATGTATGGCAAGCGCTTTGGATCTGTCAGACATTTTCAAATTGTGTCAGACTTTTCTGACAGTCTGACACATTTCGCGGTGTCTGTAACATAATCAATTGTTTTATCTGTAAAGTAAGACTTTTTAATAAGAGCGATTTACAATGTTCTTGCAACTAATAGATCTAGAATGGTTTATTGAATAAAAACAAGACACAGGTATTTTTATGTTATTTAAAAATTCCTCATTGTAAGAAAATGACATAAATTTCGCCCTTCCCAGGGCTGCGGTGGCATCCTCCAAAACAGAAAGAGGGCCCTGATGATGTAGGAGGTGTGCATCAATGCATGCTATGGATATGGTACTAAGAATACATATCTCACAAAATGTTTTACAGTGTAGTTCAGTAGTATTTTTCCTGCCCTTGAAGTAACCGCCCCCCCTTTTCAATGTGTGTTGTTGTGCATGATGTGCACCACCTTTATCAATGTCTGTGTTGTGCATCATCAGTACCCACCCCCATCAATGTCTGTGTTGTGTATGATAAGTTCCTCCCCTCCCCCCCCCCTATCAATGTCGGTGTTGTGCATGATAAATACCTTCCCTGCCCTATCAATCTCTGTGTTGTGCATGATAAGTACCCACTCTATTCATGTCTGTGTTGTACATGATAAGTACCCCCTATCAGTCTGTGTTGTGCATGATAAGAACCCCCCCCCCTATCAATGTCTGTTGTTGTGCATTATAAATACCGCCCCCACCCCCACCCCAATTAATGTCTGTGTTGTACATTATAAGAACCCCCCTATCAATGTCTGTGTTGTGCAATGTCTGTTGTTGTGCATGATGAGTACCCCCTATTATTGTCTGTTGTTGTGCATGATAAGTACCGCCCCTATCAATGTCTGTTGTTGTGCATTATAAGTACCCCCGCCAGTATCATTGTATGTTGTTGTACATGATAATTCCCCCCCCCCCCCCTTTCATCATTGTTGTTGTGAATGATGAGTACGCCCCCCCCCCCCCCCATCAATGTCTGTGTGTTGTGCATAAGTACCCCCCCTATCAATGTCTCGGTTGTGCATGATAAGTACCCCCCTAACATTGTGCATGTTGTGCATGATAAGTAGCCCCTCCCATCATTGTGTTTGTTGTGCATGATAAGTATCCTCCTTAACATTGTGCATGTTGTGCATGAGAAGTATCCCCCGTAACATTGTGCATGTTGTGCATGATAAGTAACCCTCCTATCATTGTCTGTTGTTGTGCATGATAAGTATCCTCCTTAACATTGTGCATGTTGTGCATGAGAAGTATCCCCCGTAACATTGTGCATGATAAGTAACCCTCCTAACATTGTGCATGTTGTGCATGATAAGTATCCCCCCTATCATTGTCTGTTGTTGTGCATGATAAGTATCCCTCCTAACATTGTGCATGTTGTGCATGATAAGTATCCCCCCTAACATTGTGCATGTTGTGCATGACAAGTATCGCCCCTAACATTGTGCATGTTGTGCATGATAAGTATCCCTCCTATCATTGTCTATTGTTGTGCATGATAAGTACCGCCCTTGTCATTGTGTATGTTTTGCATGAAAAGTACCCTCCCCCCCCCTATCATTGCTGTATTTTACAGGACCCAGTGGAGGAGGTGCGAGCCAAGTGTGAGGAGGACTCCAAGGCCCAGCACCTGAACCAGATCCTGCAGGCATGCAACGACCGGGTTAACAGCCGCTCCAACACGGACGAGTCCTGCCACGAGGAGCTCATAGACTATGTGCAGTACGTCGACCACTGTGTACGTTCAGTGCTCTCTATCAGTAGTTATTATATATCATCTCTATGTTGCTTTGACTCATCCCCTGCATTTATTATCAAAATCCCACACAACCATTTAACCATCTAACTGTTGTTTTTAGATTGTTGGCGGAAGCCAATGGTCTTTAGTTGGGCGATTTCGAGAGATTTTATCATGTGACCTACTTGTTACTTTGCAGGCTACGAAGCACAAACAGTTGATACCACCAAATGTATACTGTTATTCATATTATTTTGTTTGCATTATGTAGTTTGCGTAAAAACCTGTATATCTACGAAAATGTTACAAGAAGAAAGAATAACAATGAGTAGTTTGATTTGTGTTGCAGAAATTCAATTTTATTCAAACAAATGTGTCCTTTCTGTTGAAAATTTTTGCACTCCTATTTCGCTTGATTTTGGTTTCTTTCCAACAGTCTTTCAACACTCAGCATTTTGATTTGTAATGGTTACATTAAATATTACACTTTGTATTCTCTGAATGTCATTTGCACAGTTTAATTATGAGTCTTTACTTTGGAAGAAACTTTCGATTTATTCTAATGTTATCCACTCAAGCATTGAAATGTAGCTTAAAATAAGAACTATTGATCCTGGGTTAGTACATAATACAGTTGTCAAATGTTTAATACAAATATGTCCATTAGTTTAAACCTATTTATTTTAGCTTGACATTGTTTTGAAAGCCTGAGGCTAATTGAGACACAAGTCTGTTTCCTGGGTACAACCAGTACTTTGTGTTTTTGAGAGAGATCATTCGAACGTGCCCCAAATAAGGATCAAACTCACGACCTCCCGATTGCAAAGCTGACACCATATCCATAACACCACAATTTCTTTGTTCGGATTTGTGTAATGAATCAATGTACATTGTATATGGCAGTATATGGCAATGGTTTGTCACTTGATAATTCAATTTACACTAAGGCATTATTTTTTTACCATAAAGATTTGTTGTCTTCTTTTTCAGGTTGGAAAGACAATATTTAGCAAGCTGAAATAATGACTTCCAGGAATAGGACTTTTAAATTCATTGTGCTAGTGTTCTGCGACTCATTTCAACCAGTTGACTGCAGAACTGTTGGTACCATCTTGGCGCTACAGATACAGTAGTTTTAAGTTATGAAATGACCATTTCATGTTTATTATATTGAGGTATTAGAATTGTGTAAATTCAATCAATGTTTTTGAATTAAAGAATTAAAACACGTTTTTTGTGTATAGACTTTGTTATTTAACAAGTTGGCACATATTTCAAGAACTGTTATCAGATCGTTAGATCCCATTAGAAATATTAGTAATCTAATCACACTACTTCAGGGGGTATATATGTATGACATTTTAGGTTTCAGTAAATAGTCAATTGGCCACGTTGCTCAGTATGATTGTTAACGCTGTAGGATGGACTCTGAGCGATAAACATCCAGTGACAATGCATAGCTATAGCAGTGACAATGAAAGCTGTAACTTTCTCGTGAGCTCTAGATGATTTGACTATCCAGGGGCGATATTTCTCAGGTGGTGATAGGCACTGCAGCTCATGGTATAGTATCAGCCACTGCTATTTTCTCGCAGATATACGCAAGTCATTTAAGTCTACGTGCAGCAATATTTAGCATTTAAAGTTCATCACCCAAATAGTGTAACACGATACTTTGTGCAAGAATAAGTAAGACAGAACACAAATGTCATCAGTTTTAATGTTAAAGTTTAAACACATGCAGTTTGTCGTAATTGCCTATCTATGAGACATTGCCTTTCTTCGCTGTGGTAATTACTATCAGAATTAGGCCACGATCAGAAACCCAGTCATTTTACATGTTCATGAATAAGTATTTTGAAGAAAATTACCTGAGCCATTCTAATGTAAAGCGCTTACACATTGCCATCTTGCATTGATACAAGATGATTGATCCTTCTATTACAACCCGTTCCCGCCAGGGTGTTGACATCGACACCGCTTACAATAATGATGTGTGCTTACAATGATGATGTGTTTAACAATTCTTTAATATATACAGGCCCGCTAGTGAAACCTTTAAAAACCTTTATTTTGTGGAAAATCCTTTAAAACCTGTATTTTTCCTGGAAAACCTGTAAAAACCTGTAATTCACTATAAAAACCTTTATTTTTTGTCAAGCAGTTTGCCGCATCTTTTTGTTGCAATGAATATTAAAACAGACACATACAATAATCATGCAAATGTTTTAACAAACTATATACATCTATGAGTGGAGCTTAAATTTTACAACACTTGAAGACAAAACCTTCTAAATGCAGCATTGGAGCAATAAATATTATTAATCAACAATAATATTTCTGTTACTTCTCTGATAGTTAATGACTATACTAAACATTGATGATGAATCCATTACTTGTTGGATAGTTCAGTAGTCGAAAATTGGACATGGAAGACCCTAGACTTAATCAAATGAAGAGACTTATGTATGTAAAATCAAAGACAGAAACAATTGAAGAACAAGTGACTGAAATTATAGTCAGGAAATGGCCTCTTGTTGATTTAGCAAAATTGTAGTGGAGCAAACTGAATACTTAAGCTTTGTTTACACAGTAAAAATGTTAGAGACTCATGGCTTTGAAAGTGACAGTATTCAGATTGTGACCAAGGCAAGATCAAAGACATGTCAATAATTTTTCAGTTGCCAAAACTACCTTGATGCTTAATTAGTAGTTAGTAAAGTGTAGTTTGGTTGCTATTTTTAGCTCGATTTTTCAAAGAAAAGGCAAGCTATTCTACTCGCCCCAGCATCGGCATTCGAGCTAGGTTAAAGTTTTTCGGTAAGCTAGTTTCTCAGGAATGGCTTCAGGGATTTCATTCAAACTTAAAAAATGTATTCCCCACATTAAAATTAACCTTTAGGCCAAGTTTGGTAACTCTAGTTTTAAATTTGTCAAAATTATGGGCCTTTTTACACTTAGAAATTTTTCATAAGCTATATGGACAGGTTAAAGTTTTTCGGTAAGCTCGTTTCTCCAAACTCCTTGCAGCGGTTACCTCCCCTATCGGTTAATGGTAACCACTTGCCATCACAAGTAAAATCCTTCCACATCTGGAAGGAATATGTGTTTGTAACTTTTACTTATTTAATGCAACTCTGTGAAATTTTCTGCATAATTGGACTTTTTGTATATCGTTTGCAGTCAATAATGAAATCAGAAAATGAAAATAACTATTTAAAACCAACAATAATATATAGAAGATTCAAATCGATCATCATCACGTGGTTTGTTATGATGGCAGGGATTTGATTAGAACTATGCTTGGAACCAGTCAGATCTCTGCGCGGAGGTTGTCGTTTCTCATGAGTGGCTTAAGGGATTTCATTTAAACTTAGAACATGAACTCCTAGGCCAATTTTGATAACTCTAGTTTGAAATTTGTCAAAATTATGGGCCGTTTTACTCTTAGAAATTGTACATATAATCTATATGGACAGGTTCAAGTTTTTTGGTATGCTATTGTTTGTCAACTTTTTGTTTCCACTCTCTAACTCGAGAACGGATTAAGCTATTGTAATGAAACTGCAAACATAGTGACCTTATAGCGAGACCGCGCTAGGGATTGCATATGGGGTGGGTGGGGTCAAGGTCACTGTTACTAAAAATCGAAAAACGGTTTCCTCTCAATAACTTGAAAACAAATTGAGATATTTTAATAAAACTTAATACATAGATACCTTATATCAAGACCTCACTTGATATTGCATATGGGGTGGGTGGGGACAAGGTCACTGTTACTATAAATAGGAAAACGGTTTCCGCTCAATCACTTGAGAACGCATTGAGATATTTTAATGCAACTTAAAACATAGACACCTTATATCGAGACCTCACTTGGAATTGCATATGGGGTGGGTGGGCTCAAGGTCACTGTTACTAAAAATAGAAAAACTGTTTCCGCTCATTAGCTTGAGAACGCATTGAGATATTTAATGAAACTGTATATATACATACCTAATATAGAGACCTCGCTTGGGATTGCATATGGGGTGGGTGGGGTCAAGGTCACTGTCACTAAAAATAGAAACACGGTTTCCGCTCAATAACTTGAGAACGCATTGAGATATTTTAATGAAACTTTATACATACATACCTCGCTTGGGATTGCATATGGGGTGGGTGGGGTCAAGGTCACTGTCACTGAAAATAGAAAAATGGCTTCCGCTCAATAATTTGAGAACGCATTGAGATATTTTAATGAAACTTAATACATACATACCTTATATCGAGACCTCACTTGGGATTGCATATAGCGTCAAGGTCAAGGTCACTGTTACTAAAATAGAAAAACGGTTTCTGCTCAATAACTTGAGAATGCATTGAGATATTTTAATGAAACTTTATACATAGATACCTTATATCAAGACCTCGCTCGGGATTGCGTATGGGGTGGGTGGGGTCAAGGTAACTATTACTAAAAATAGAAAAACGGTTTCCGATCAATAACTTGAGATTGCATTGAGATATTTTAATGAAACTTAATACATAGATACCTTATATCGAGACCTCGCTTGGGATTGCATATGGGATGGATGGGGTCAAGGTCACTATTACTAAAAATAGAAAAACGGTTTCCGATCAATAACTTGAGAATGCATTGAGATATTTTTAAGAAACTTAATACATGTATACTTTATATTGAGACCTCGCTTGGGATTGTATATAGGGTGAGTGGAGTCAAGGTCAGTGTCACTTTTGCTAAAAATTTGATTGATCTGACTTTAATGCATTGCGTTAGAAAAATTTGGGTTTTGTGGAATTTCCATATTTTTTGTTTTAGAAAAAAAATGCAAGTCAAGCGCACTGTCCTCCGACAGCTCTGGTTTACTTTCACACTTGTAAGAATAATTATTAACTTTCCATGTGCAGTATACATAAATTGCAAAATCTGAGGACTGCCATTCAAGTTGTATATGCCATCACAGTGATATTTCTTGCTGATTGAAATTTTGAGATGCTAGTCTAACATACTTGTACCTAATGTTGAGGTGTGGATATCAACTATATTTAACGAACAATTGTCTACTTTTTTTTAAAACCTCATATTGTTTTGTACTGTGTGAGATCCAATGATAATTGAACAGAAGCTAATATACAGTGATGAGATGACCTTTTGCAATGATGTTCCAACTAAGTAATTGTTCTTACAATGAAGGGCTTTTGATTTCATTCGCAATTTTGCATAATCTGCGTTTGTATGGTATTTTTGTCTCGTGCTCAAATACATTTTTGACAATTTAACAATTGATTTGGTATTGTTTTTAAGGTGAATTTTACTTTTCAAAAAATATCTCATTATTTCATGCCCATTAATTGCCAGAGTACAATTGAAGTACACATGAAATTAAAGGTATGTTTCGTTTAATATCCATCAAATAAGATGGTCGAAATTAACCTTTATTTGCTCTTTAATTTGAACAAAATTTCCCCTAAAAAGCTTTTATTTTGCAAAATTAGAACCTTTATAAAAACCTTTATTTTCAGTGAGGTCTGCTAGGAGGCCTCAGTGTATATATTTTATGTTAATAAAATTACCTACCTTTAGTTGTATGCTTCAAGAAAAATACTTATTCGTTTGCAAATATTCTGGGTACCAATCTTGCTTATCTCATTGACAAAGTTGTTGCAAATAAAGAATGATTCAATTACAGATGGTGAAACCAGGTCAAATTCAATATTAAAGAGCTTTTTGAACAGTACATTTCAAGAATATTTGTTTTAAGTCTAAGAATAGGTTCGTGAATACGGGCCCAGGTTATTAATGAAACACAAGTTACAAATTGTTTATTATATGACGGAGTACGATGGAAAATAGTTTGCCGCACCATTAACCGGTGTTTAAATGTAAGATATGACGTTTGTCGCACGTTATCATGCTGGTCCCACACTGGTCTAGCGTTTGGCGTATTCTCGTATCTTCTCTTCCAATACTTTAGTGTTGGCTCCAGCGAACTCGTCGATCTAGATCACGAAACGAACGCAATGTTAACCAGCCCATGAGTAAATCAGTAAAGGATAGAACATATGCACCTCATACTTATTTTTCAAAGTCATGTGTATGATTTTTCCCTAAAAGAGTTTCCAAACGAAGTACAGGCATTGATTCAACGAGTTTTAAATAATACAAACATGCACGTTTTTCACAAATTTTTAACTAACTCGTCTGCAAAGATATTCGCTTCGGGACTCCCCACGGTAACATGTTAATAGTGAAAGAGGGTGTGCGCCTGAAACGTGGGAAAACGGCCGTAGCATATATCGCAGCTGCTTACCTGCCAGACCTGCAATTTCTCGCGATTTCGTCTATTACAAATAAACATGCAAGAGATCGCTACACAGACCCCACCTCTGCCAGTACTATATATCATGTAAAAACAACACTGACAGGGTAATAACTGTTTTAAATCACAGTTAATTATGCGTCGAGTCGCCAAATCAATTTGCTGCTTTAATATGCATATTGCTATATAAAGACTGTACATAACACAACTGATGCACTGGTACAATATAGTGTGCCTATGGCGGTAAAGAAAATTGAATTCGTTAAGCTTTCTTAGTAGTTCCGTAAAGTTAAAGTTGTTACTTAATTGTTGTCAAAATCAATAATGGAGTAAAATGTGTCTATAGTGTCCTCGAACTATACGAACAAAGCATGGTCGACTGACCTTTTCACCGTTCTTGTAGAAGGCAATGAGCGGCATGCATTCAATCCCGACCCACTCGGCGATGTCCTGCAACATACACATCCTTCTGTTATACAACGTGCTTTCTGATTATTAGTGGGTACATATCAATACACATTATAATATTACGTATTTTTTCTGCAAGAGGAATATCATCTATGGAGCAAATTGCATTATCTTCAATATTATATACACCTGTATATACATGTACAGGTGTAAACTACCAGGTAGACCGCGGTGCAGGTGGTTTCAGCAGATGCAGGAGCGCGTCTCCCTTGTGCGTAGAGGGGGGGGGGGAGTTGCAAGTGCCGGGCCAATGGATTGAGACTAAAAACATAATGTAACATAACTGGCTCAAGACTAATCCGCGTTAAAAGTAAAGTGTGACAAATCATAATTATGTAAGTTGCATACAGGTACGTATAGTTTGTATTATTTACATTAATTCCATTGTCCATTATCAGACTTGGTAAGTCGTGCATGCTTTGAAATGGAGAACATATTCTTGTTGCGAGACTCTGTGTACCGGTAATCTTGGGCAGTGTTCAAGCATATGTGGACGGGTTGTGGAGTTATGATATTTGTATACACATTTAAAAATGAACGCATTTGTTTATAACCTACTACATATACATCCACTTAAACGAAAAAGAATCTGTCATAAAACAAATTATACAAATCTCACAGTAGCTTCGTCTACATCCACTCGCACAAACTCCAGGGACGCGGTCAGTGTGGGGTCTTTTGACAGACGCTGAAAAGATACGCGGATATTTGGACAAAGGCTGATTAACAATGATAGATCGAATGATAAATACGGTCACAAGGAAGTCGGTCGTTTAGAAGTTAAATTAAAAATGATTGATCTACATCAACTTAGGAAATAATGTTACGATGTTGATCTGCACCTGTTGATCAAGTACGGAAATGAGATTAAAATATATTGATCTGCCTCTGTATACAGTAGATGTGAAGTCAGGAGTATCAGGAATGGCCTAATTCATATCCACTACAGCGTACCTGGAACATGGGTCCTATCAGCTTGCAGGGCCCACACCAGCCGGCCCAGAAGTCTATAACGACCAACTTGTCCTTGCATTCCTCCATCACACTCTCAAGCTCGTCCTAGAAACACACGGAAATACAGCGGAGCCACTAAACGGAACTACAGTATAGCCACTTAACGGACCTACAGCGGAGCCACTCAGCGAAACTACGGTGGAGTCACTCAATTGAACTACAGTGGAGCCTCTAAATGATACTACAGCGGAACCACACAACGGAACTGCAGTGCAGTCTCTCAGTGGAACTACAGCGGAGTCATTTAACGGAATTACAGTGGAGCCACTCAACTGAACTACAGTGGAGACTCTAAATGGAACTACAGCGGAACCACACAACGGAAATACAGTGTAGCCTCTCAATGGAACTACAGCGGAGCCATTCAACGGTGCTACAGCGGAGCCACACAACGGAACTACAGCGGAGCCACACAACGAAACAACAGCAGGAACCACTCAACGGCACAACAGTGTAACCACTTAACGGAACTACAGTTGAGCCACACAGCGAAAATACTACAGTGGAACCGCTCATCGGAACTACAGTGGAACCACTCAACGGAACTACAGCGGAGCCACACAACGGAACTACAGTCGAATCAATCAACGGAACTATAATGGAACCATTCAACAGAACTACAGCGGAGTCACACAATCAGTCAAGACAAAGTCAAGTTAAAGATTTATCAGCATATTCCAAAAGAACATTGCCACTTCATACAATATCATATACGAAGATGACACGTTACAGAGTGAGTGAGAAAATATCATATCTTATATTTACAAAATATAGGTTGTATATAAAATGAAAATAATTAAAGATTGGAGAAAAGCATGGAATACACATTCAGTGGAATAAATCAAGACACGCAAGCATGGTGCATTACGGTAAGAGCATTACGCATGTCAGTGCCCACACTTAACTACGTGGCGATTTTGTTTAACAGTTTATATCATTTTCACACGACATCAAGCGGTTAAATTTTGTAGCACTAGGCCGTTGAATATTGTATCTTGGTAAATATTTAATATGCATTTCCATGTGAAAAGGGCAAACTAGCAAAAAATGATATTCATTTACAATAACATTCATAGTACATTTATTAGATATTGTATATAATAAACCGTAGTTACGAGTAATATTTTTATATCTACCTTCCTTCAAGATTTAGGTTAGGAGCTGAACAGCTTAATCTTGTAAATAATATCCTTTAAAAATGTAAGTTGAACTCTCTTAATATGCTAATGAAACTTTATTGGAACCTCTAAACGGAACTACAGTGGAACCACCCAAACGAACCACAGTGGATCAATTTAAAAGAGCTACATTGGACTTACTTAAAGGAACTACCATTAGAGTCACTCCATGGAAATACACATGGAGCAACTAAAAAATAACTACACTGGAACCACTCAACGGAACTACATTGGAGCCACTCAACGAAACTACAGTATAACCACTCAAAGGAACTACATTGGAGCCACGCAAGGCTCTACAGTGGACTCACTCAGGGGAACCGCTTTTAGAGTAAATAAAAGGAAATACAACTGGAGCCACTTTAAGAACTACAGTGGAACCACGCTCAAAGGAACTACCATTGGAGCCTGCCGGGCCGGCTAGCACAGTTGGTAGAGCGCAGGACTGTTAATCTGGGGTTCGTGAGTTCATTCCCCGGCCCGGCCACATAACTTGTGTAGGGATTGGTAATGAAATAATTTCTACGGCCGTTCTCCCTCTAACTCTGATTCAAGTAGGACAATTGTCAGTTACTGGCATAAGTATGTGCACTTAGTACTGCTTAACCGCTTAGATCGGCTAAGCTTGCCCGGGAAAAGTGTGAGTGGGTTAACTGACCGCCGCTATATGACTGAAATACTGTTAAATATGGCGAAAAATCCAAACAAACAAATTAAACCATTGGAGCCACTTAAGCAAAGTACCATTGGAACCACATAAATGAACTAATGTGGAGCAACTCAAGGAACTAACATTAGAGCTACTCAAAAGAAATACCATTGGAACCACTCAAACAACTATCATTGGAGAATTCAAGGGAACTACCATTGGAGCCACTCAGAGGAAGTACCATTTGAGTATGAAAATGATTTAAAATAAGAACCAATTATCGAAAGTACCTTTAGAGCCACTTAACGGAACTACCATTGGAGCCTTAAGATCCACCAAACGGAACTACCATTGGTGCCACTAAAATGATTTAAAATAAGAACCACTCATCGAAAGTACCTTTAGAGCCACTTAACGGAACTACCATTAGAGCCTTAACTACCAGTAGCTCCACCAAACGGAACTGCCATTGGAGCCACTCAAAAGAACTATCATTCGAGCCGCTCAAATGAACCACCATTACAGCCAATCAACTAACAGTAGAACCACTCAACGAAACTACGGTAGCAATGTTTTCTTAACGCTTTCAATGTGATTTCTTGGTAGTTTTAAGACAGGTGAGATCAAATTCCTAGTTTATGTTTACATTAACTAATTAAAGTATACGCTTAAGTGCATTTCGACAACAACTTGAAATATGAAAATAGCTTACCATATTATATACGTCGTACATGTTTCCAAGCAGCTTGCTGTAAATGATGTTAACTCGTTCTTGTTTCTGTAATTGATTAAATAAACAATATCTGACGACGTCATGCGGTGATAACAGCGGCAAGAGTGTAATTTCCAAGGTAACGGTTTGAAATCAATATTCCTTATAATTGAAATCGCCCTTCTCCGAGTCGTCTAAAAGACAGAAGACATTACTGCGCATGATCAATATAGGACAATTCTGACTTTACATGCGTGGATTGATTTCTAACCGTTGCAAGTTCACACAACAATTAACTGGTGGTCGTGATGGAACTATTAATCAGATAAGATTCCAAAGTGGTTGCATTCTGACACAAACTTCATTTTATAAAAAGTACTTTAAATATATAATTCTTTACACAACGGGCAACAAAAACGATTTTGTGTATACATGCATGTATGTGAAACATCTGTTGTAAGTTCGTGTTTTAACCAACAGAGTGTGCGCATATTATACATGTACTACATTGCAATACATAAAGTATTAGCTACATGTATTAGTTATCACTAATCGGGTTGTATACTTGAAAGCAATTGAAAACAGTGATCTAAATCAATTCGTTCCAATCAATAACGATTGGGTTCAAGATAGATGATTTTCCAAATTACATAATATTTTATGATTTTCTTTTGCAGCGAATGACACCATACAGGTACATATAAGACCATCTATCCCAACAGCGACTGTCGTTATTATGACATTACATCTCCTTAGAGATATAGGTGGTCAACTGTTCATATCTGTTGCCTCACGTGTGTCAAGTTGTCTATTGTTAACTGTTGCCTCAAGTATGTCAAGTTGTGTTCATATCTGTCATGTCCCATATGTCAACTTGCGTGTTCATATCTGTCACGTCACGCATGTCAACTTGTGTGTTCATATATGTCATTTCACGTATGTCAAGTTTTGTGTTCATATTTGTCACAACACAGGTCACCTGTCACGTCAAGTTGTGTGTTCATATCTGTCGCCTCGCGAATGTCAACTTGTGTGTTCATATCTGTCACGTCACGTATGTCATGTTGTGTGTTCATATCTGTTGTCTTGCGTATGCTAAGTTGTGTGTTCATATCTGTTGCCTCACATTAGTCAAGTTGTGTTCATATCTGTTGCCTCGCGTATGCTAAGTTGTGTGTTCATATCTGTTGTCTCGCGTATGCTAAGTTGTGTGTTCATATCTGCCACGTCACGTCACGTATGTCAAGTTGTGTTCATATCAGTTGCCTCACGTATGGTAAGTTGTGTGTTCATATATGTTGTCTCGTGTATGCTAAGTTGTGTGTTCATATCTGTCACGTCACGTATGTCACGTTGTGTTCATATATGTTGTCTCGCGTATGCTAAGTTGTGTGCTCATAACTGTCATGTCACGTATGTCAAGTTGCGTTCATATTTGTTGCCTCGCGTATGCTAAATTGTGTGTTCATATCTGTTGTCTCTCATACGCTAAGTTGTGTGTTCATATCTGTCACGTCACGTTGTGTGTTCATATCTGTTGCTTCACGTATGCAAAGTTGTGTGTTCATATCTGTTGCCTCAGGTATGTTAAGTTGTGTTCATATTTGTCGCCTCACGAATGTCAACTTGTGTGGTTATATTCGTCACGTCACGTTGTGTGTTCATATCTGTTGCTTCACGTATGCTACGTTGTGAGTTCATTTCTGTTGCCTCACATTTGTTAATTTGTGTGTTCATATATGTTGCCTCACGTATGTCAAGTTGTGTGTTCATATCTGTCGCCTCACGTTGGTAAAGATGTGTTCATATAAGTTGCATTATGTATGTCAAGTGTTCATATCAAGTGGGTGTTCATGTCTGTTACCTCATGAATGTCAAGTTGTGTTCATATCTGTATCTCACAGATGTCAACTTGCGTGTTCATATATGTCACGTCACGTATGTCAACTTGTGTGTTCATATCTGTCACGTTACATATGTTAACGTGTGTGTTTATATCTGTCATCTCACGTTTGTCACGTCATGTATGTAGTTGGGTGTTCACATCTATCATCTCATGTATGTCAAGTTGTGTGTTCATATCTGTTGCCTTACGTATGTCAAGCTTTGTCATATGTCACCTCACGAATGACAAGCTGTGTGTTCATATCATGTCACCTATTAAATATATGACTTTTTTAAATATGTTGTCTGCAATCCACCACTCTTACTATTACTTGAGACAAATACTCCACAGAAACCCATCGTGATTCACACGTGTTAGCGCAAAGAGCTGAGAAAGAGGTCTTAGATATGTAGCAACAAGACACTGCACTGATATGCATTATGGGAATGCACACACAATACTAATAAATACTAGTACCACAATATTGAATGTTGCTTTACTTAAGGAGTGGATCACGTGCAGCCCTTCCACTAAAAAACAATGAAACAAAGACACACCTTCTCATGATTTTATTATTAAACATACAATTACATGTATATCCAAATTAACATTGAACCAACACATATTATTTGCATGTTTTTTTTTATCACCTTAAATTGTAAATAGGCATAACACTACTGAACACAACGACAAGACACCAGTTTTGTATTGCTGCTATTCCCGTAAAGTTACTATATGTATTAGTACCTAGCACAATGAGTGGCTGAAATGGGCAACATAATTGTGATAAACAGGGCGAGATGGATCATCACTGCAGAAAATACTTGGTTTGGCACTCTCGCCAGATTACCTCCCATGTCTTTAATATGTTTTGTTCACATTTAACACAATTTGCATACACATTTTATTTGATAGGATTTTGAAAGTATGATTTAATTAAATTTATTTTAACGAGGAACCACCAATAGCTTTGACTACTAAATACTTAGAAGTGTCTAATGGTCCATAAAGCAGATAATTTGGTTGCTGAAACTTGGAAATTAGTTATATACCTTAATATTCAGTAAATTGACTTTTTTTTGGCCAAAAACGTTCAAAACATATCTATGGCACAAAACTGTAAAGAAGATTCCACTACTAGCACTACTGTACACGGCTGACAAAATAATTTAATTGACTAAACACAAAGTACATTAAGGCAATCAGAACAAGAAGGTAAATTTAAGATCATTCAAAATATTATTTAAAATACTTCAAATGATTTGCCCACAGTAAAAAATCAGATCACTCAATTAAGCACTTAGTACTGTTACAATGCATTACGCTTTATCAATTGCACATCTTGAACAACAAAAACACAGTATTACATGTATCTAAAATCACGAAAGATATAGCAGAGCTACCAACTCCCGATTAACTAATTATACAAATACAAAGAGATGTACATACATGGACTTTTGTATACCTCTTGAACATAACATGATTTTCATATTGATATGATCTAAATCTGTGCATCTTATTTCTTATAACTTCAAACTTAAATATTTAAAATAGGTCTTACAACACTGTATAAACAATACGTCTTACAACATCGTATAAACAATAGCACAACTATCCTTCAGCTGGAAGATATTACACACATTATCTGTAGAACAAACACACTCCAAGAAACTACTTAACAATTTACATAAGAAGGCAACAGATGGATTTACTGACAATGTAAGTCATTGAACCAGAATTACAGGAGTATATAGTACGGATTTACAGGAGTATATAGCACGGATTTACACTCTCCTGCTCAATATAATCAAACGGAGAAATTGCACATACATAATAAGGCAATAAATGCCAACAATTATTGACAATGTAATACATGGCACAAATTCACCAATCACTCGGTAATCCCTACATACGAGTAAAGTACAAAGCTTCCGATACAACAACACAAAGTGGCAAATCGTCATGTGGAACTGTGCGTCATGTATATGCAGATTACAGTGAATCCGACAACATTTGGTTTAAACAATGATTGTAATAGCTCTTAAACACGTACAACTCTGCCACTGGATTACTGCAGAATGTATGGTGGTGTCAACAAAACATTAGATTTTAAAATCGTAACATCAATAAAGAAATCATACAAATAAAAGAAAATATTGTGTACAATTAAAATAACACTTAAATTAATATTTTTCCAAAATTAATACAGCCAATTTGCAATTAA
Organism: Congeria kusceri; assembly: GCA_027627225.1. NCBI lineage: Eukaryota > Metazoa > Mollusca > Bivalvia > Myida > Dreissenidae > Congeria > Congeria kusceri. Next base: position 42,860,419 of record CM051032.1, on the reverse strand, counting down.
TTTATTTCACAATGATTTGAACAGATTTTGGAAAATGACAAAACAAAGATGTTACCAAGTGTCTGACTGACACAACATAATGATTATGGTTAATGACAGGAAATGATTTGCACAGTTGAAATCTAGTTTTAATAAAAAATATATATATATTCCTAACAATTTTAGAACAAATTATCATATTTATTGTCAAAACTGATATTTATAGAAACGAAACTAATTAAATGACTAATGCAATAACATGTTTGTACACCCAAACACATGCAATCAGCAATAAAAAAGAAACTCAACAAAAAAATAGAAGTAGGTCATGTATTAGCACTTGTTAGCCTTTGGACTTTGTCCCTTACCACAAAACATTCACATTTAAATAAGTTGTTTATATTGATCATGTTTATGTATACACAACTGAATAACTAAGTACTGACATATTTCTGTTAAACACACTAGCATATATATGACCTATCATAATTGATACAGCCTACCAGTTATAACAGATTGGTCACGAAAATGTCTCACACTATGACAACAAAATGCATTTGAAACAAAACCAAACCAAAACAATTTCTTGCCTTGATGTAAGAAACATGAGAAATACACAATCAATTCAATGGCAAACACAAAATGCAACAACATGTGCTATTTTGATGGCAGAGGACCATAGTTTATTATGTTGGCAAGGCAAATCAATGATACACAACCCAGTGACAGGGAGAATTTTTTCAGGATTATATGTGTCAGCCCATGAGATTTTTGGCCCAAATGCGTTATCTGGGCCAAAATGAGTTATTGGTAGTTTTGAATACACTGATATGTGTAGAAACTGGAAATGGCATCCTTTTTTCTCAGTCATGCATTTTGAGCAAGAATGAGCAGTTTAAGTAACAGCACCATAGCGATAAATGTTCACATTTCACACAGATTTTAATGTTTGTCATGCATACAATACAGCATGGTGAGGACAAGTAATCTATATAATATATATTTACTGTACTGCCTTTCCCAAAGAACAAACTTTGAATGTACAAATATTTCGGACAAACATAAAAATAATAAATAGATGGTTGCTATGGCAACCAAACAAGCAATCATAGCAACAATTATAATTTTTCTACAAATAACCTAAAAAAAACATTTTTCGTTGACAGCATTCAAGATTTAAACAATTATTTGAAATATCTTAATCATAATCCTGACTTTCTCATAAAAATCATGTGCCTCAACTTTGACGTCAATTTCCTCGAAACGTGGCAGGCCGCAATTGGGATAAAAATCTCATGGGCTGCCACATATATTATCTGCAAATATTACTGACAAGTTTTCAAGATTTCCTATCAAAAACAACTCCCAAATCTGTGACTTTAAACATGGATGTTGATGACATAGAACAAACAATTGCAATAATAGCCTAGCATGAATATGTATAAAATTAGTAAATATAATAATGTACAGACGAATGTAAACATCTGGTAAAGTAACAGTGTTTTTAATTTTTTATAATGTGAAAATTGTTTAAGTTTTGAACAAATTGCAAGTCACTCTGCAATGCATGGTCCAAGGGTGCATAGTTTTGAAACCAATGTGACATTTCTTATTACAATATGACTACGGTGCAGAGGCATGGATTTCCTGGTCACTTCTAACACAAACTATACCCCTATAATCTGAAAATGTTACGACGTCAACAAGACAAAATCAAGAATTGGAAGCAAACTACAATGGGCATGGTTATGACTTAATTAGCCATATATATGGGACTAGTTGTTTTATTGGTAAATGTAGGTCAGCTTCAAATAATGTTACTTTATGTAACAGAAGCAAATACTATCACAATGGATTTATGAAACACTCAAACTTGTATTGTACTATTTTATGGCAAAAGGTTTCTCCAAATATGCATAGTTCAATACACAGATACTATAAAAGGCAGTTAAATGCTATCATTTTGGCACAATAAAATACACTGAACCTATATAACAAGCCATAAAGTGTACTTTGTACATATAATAAAATGCATAAGGCATTCCAGTAAATAATTAAAATGGAATCTCAATTTTACTTGTAGGAGCAGTAATGGAGAGCATTATCCAGATTACTTCGACTTAACTAATAATATCATCTATCATTTTGTGCAAAGTCCGATGGTCAAGACAAACATATAAGAAACTTCATAACAAATTTCCTATCACAATTTTGTCTCTTCAACTGTCATTGGGTGTCCAAGGGGTGTGTCCAAGGTCAATTGTATCTTGAGGTCATTAGTTGGTGGGATGGCATTCTTTTCAGAGAAATGTCTCGAATCATCAGACTCCTTCCTGCCCCTGGACCCCCCCTCTGGGATGCACGCTGTGGAGTAGGAGGACACACTGCCACCAGAACTCTTGGTGCCGCTGTGGTCACAGTTGGTAACTGGGGGCTCTGTCTCCACAGCCGGCGACTCAAACTGACCTTTAACAGCACTGGAGTGTGCAGCAATGAAAATTGCACATTGTGAGAAGTCAGACTCCATTTCTTTCTCAAAACCTGAGTTTACAAAAAAATTACACATCTCATCCCTAGACTCTTTCATACCCTCTGCCTCTGTCATGCTGCCCTCTCCAGCCTGAACAAAAGCTGAGGATTCACTACCATCCCCTGACCTGATGCTTTCTGATTCAGAAATTTCACTGAAAGCTGAACTGTCCAATGAAATGTTTTCAGGATTTTTATAAGGGCAAGAACTCATCTCTGGCATATCATCCTCTGTGCCAGAAGCGGAAATGGAGGTAGTGTCTGTAAATTCAGTGTTATCATCAAGGTTTGTACCAGTAGCAGTAATCTCAATCTGAGCAGGGCTGCATGCACCATTGGCAGTCAGTACATCTACTTGATCGTCCGTACCTGACCCATGATCTGCATTCTGACCTGCTAAATGGTCATCAAGGTTAATTGCAACCTCTACTGCTTCGAGATATCTTTTATCACCATTTTCTTTGCCAAACTGAACAAGAGAACTGAAATCTTCTAGAGGTTGACCCCTTTCATTTATCTCTTTATTTTCCTCCAAGTGTTCAGAGCAACTGACTTGTAGGTTTTCATCTGATAATGAAGCAAACCCTTCATTAGACTGCCCCGCTGGCCTCTCAACACATTTGGATAAGAGATCCTCATCTAAGTACAAGTGGTCGCTGGGGCCATTGATATCCTCATCTAAGTACAAGTGGTCGCTGGGGCCATTGATATCCTCATCTAAGTACAAGTGGTCGCTGGGACCATTGATCTGAAGAAGTAAAGAATCTGTTGGTAACAGACAGTCGGAACCTACTAACACCACAATATAATATGAACATGTTTGCGTATCTTATTATTTAAAAAAGAGAATTACTTAATAATATTTTTTTAAACAAGACATGATTGGGTACTGTTGTTGAAAATGAAAATTTGCATCCTCTATCAGTAGAATTACCTCTATTGGCCTTGTTTATTTAACATAGCAGTGATAGGCTTGGAAAAGAATATTTGCAAAATACTTCAGATTAAGTCAAATTTGTAAAATAAGAAGATAATGTTTTATTTTTATTAACCTGTCTTGTTATCTGTCTTGTTATCATGGAATTTAATTGTGTACTTTTTGCCATCAATCAAGTTTTTAATCATACAATAAACTGCTATGCACTTTATCAACCATTGATCTTGAAGGAATAAAGCTCTTGAGAATTTATCTTCTAAGAGTATGAAGCTTATACAGACACATTTTATTTTAACAAGAGACAAGATTTATTGGAATGGTACACCGTTTAATTTAGGAACTACCATACCAATCTCTGTATACTTTTATAGCAGGGATCATATTTTTCTAGAAAGTCAATCGGTCCTGAGGTCCGCCGATCACACTCATATTCTATCCGAATTTTGTGTATCCGAAATTGGTGCATGTCCGAAAATGTGTATTTTAAAGTCAAACTATTATCATCAAAGTTTTCACGCCTCAAACTTCAAAATTTTTTCATGTCTATGTCTTTTGTGAGTTTTAACTTCACAAAAAATTAAAGACAATGCAATTCAATAAGTACAATAAAACACCCATTCTGTATTCAAATTATGTGTATCCAAAAAATAAGGTATGTCCGTAATTGTGTATTTTAATTATTAATATAGGCTACAAAGTTTCCATCCCTTAATCTTAATAAACTTTAAATATCTATGTTTGTTATACGAGTTTTGCTGAACTATAGTTAAACTATAATGTAATACAATATGGTCACTTTGTAATTTAATAGATTTCATATCAATATTTATATCATTATGAATGCAGCACAGTACATAAAATTATTATGCAGCAAATGCACGTTTTCCATGAAGATTACATGCGGCTGCTATTATCAGTCTCTATAGTAGACTGATCGGTGTCAGTAATACAACACAGTCAACAAACTACAGCAAAAGCACTCCAATTATCCATTGATAGTGACAAGACTAGGGTCATTAACGCATCACTGATCTACCCGCGTACGCACGTACACAGCATTTGGGCCATAAAATGCGTGTATTGTGTATTGAAATCAGGGGATTTTCAAGATTTTTATAGTGACTGGATAAATCAAGAAAACTGATCGGAGCGATTACCTCCATTTCAATTGGTCTTTTTAAAACCCAATTGGTCTCAGACCGGCAAAACTGACACTAATATGATCCCTGACTTTTATGGATATTTAAATCAAAATGAAGACAATGCATGACAGCTGAAAGCCCAGGGCAAGAGCTGAATATGGGTCTGTGAAAGTTCAGTTATACACAAACAGGTATATTTTTATGAACACCATAAATTGTATTTTGAGACACTTTACTTTGTAGTATCCTGACAGACAGGAACCATTAGATGTGGACAAGGTCACTGCATGGCTGTTTCGATCACCAGGCTGCTCTGAAAATAAACAAGAATTGCAGAACATAATTATTACATAGTTGCATCCCTGTTACTCATAAAATCATCAATCTTAACATATGACACCAAGCACTATAAAACATTAACCACTGTTCAAATGCTCAAACAGACAAACAGTCCGACTTTAAGTACTGCCTCAATGCCATAACTGAACCATGCTCTATGCACTTTAAAGCATTCTCATATGTTCATCTGTTCAAAGATTATTAAAATTAGACAATCAGTAGCACTATACATCACTTGATTATTTCTCTATATAATGCAAATAAACTGCAGCGGGCAACAATTTGATATGTGTCCCGGCATTGTCGCCCGCTACCGCTATGTCGTCCTGTACGCAAATGATACGGGATTGTTCGGTATAATAAAATATATTTTGACTTCCTCGAGGGTGACAGGGCGTCTCGTCAACCCTCGACAAACACTGTCGATCTCGGCTAAAGCCTCGGTCGACAGTGTTGCCTCGGGTTGACAAGACGCACTGTCACCCTCAAGGTAGTCAATATTTATATAATGTCGCCCGGCATTGTCGCCCACTACCGCTATGTCGCCCCGTACGAAAATGATACGGGATTGTTCGGTATAATAAAATAAATATTGACTTCCTTCAGAGTGACGGTGTGTCTCGTCAACCCTCGACAAACACTATCGACCTCGGCTAAAGCCTCAGTCGACAGTGTTGCCTCGGGTTGACAAGACGCACTGTCACCCTCAAGGAAGTCAATATTTATATACTGCATAATGTATTGAACACTGCCACAACCTGACAACAAACGTTTTCTTTATTTTTCAAAAGACATCATAAGGTCAGTTATTTAATGATTGGATTAATTCTAAATGACACAAACTGGTAAAACTTTTACAAATATAAGTAAAAAATCCACGGCTATATTACAATGTCAATTTGGCCCGAACGATGTCGCTTTTTTATGTAAACCGTTATGATTTGACAATCACAAAATAAAACTGGTCTTGGAAAAAATCACACTGAAAGATTTATACAAATAAATGTCTACACATGAAAACTACAATATAAGGCTGTGGCAGTGTACAATGTCACACCCACGGCCTATTGGGCCACTTGAATTGTTACCTGCAGGCTACATAACTGGGATCTCACCAAGCTGAAGCTGCAGCAAACAATACCAGATACATACCTGTGTCAACACGAGTACAATCAATACAAGTTGTAACAAGATATCTGATTGGTTGAAGCATGCAGGGCAGCATGCCGTGGGTGTCTTACAATGTACGGTCTAATGAAGGTGGTTAGGAGAACAACTTATAACATTGTGGAAACTCATCATCTTTGTTCACCTCTTCACTATCATCATTAACATGCCAGTTTACATCATCTGCATTATGGCCACCTAAATAAAGATAAACCTATTGCTCCATAATCTCAATACAAATCTCACATTACCTCAGTCTTCCAGATTTTTGTGATTTCAACTTAGTATTTTGTGTGTGAAAAGGCCAGTAACTTATAAACCTCATTAATCCTACAACCTTCAACACATAAAGAATTATTAATCTTAATCTGAATATTAATCACAGATTTCACCTATGGGATATCAAAGGACAAGGAAGACCTGATATATCCCATCAACACGCCTGCGTTAACCAATAACAAACCTTGGGATAAACCTAACTGTGTGGAATACAGCAAAAATGCAGTATAATGACATCATTTTGTTGTTTGTTGTGACGCCATTGTATGTTTTTTGTTTTACAAGCTTTTAGTGTTTTTCGTTCATTTTTAAAATCAAGACAGAACATGATGGGATAAATAGAATACCAGGTACTGTGGAATCACTAATCTTCGCGGAAGTCTAATTTTGCGCTTTTCGTGCTCCCACCATTGTGTGAATTTATGTCCACCACAAATATTTACCGATTTCTGAGTTTACACGTTCATTCAAATGTACGTTGGTAATTGTTCATTAATATACGCAGGTATATGTGACTGTCCCGATGTTTTGATCATTTACATCATAAACAGTTTAGTTAAATATTTCTTACTACATTGTAATTGATAAATGATTAATATTTCTTTTAAATTATACTGTGATTGTTTTTGTATAATAAAGTGATTTATATCTCTATAACACAATTTGCGCGAATTTAAGACCGCGCCAATATGCCCGTGATCGCAAGTGCGTGAAATTTGTACCCCGCCAAGGCTCGTGGTTCAGGTTTTCTAAGCCTCGCTAAATAAACTTATCTTTATTCAACACTAACCTAGTATTCTCTATGTACATAGGTTATCAAAGGAAAAGCAACATAAATTGGACGTCTGGTGTGACTTACGAACAAGGTAGGAAGAAGGTAAAAAATTACACAGTTAATAATAACATGCACAAGTACACAGTGATGCCATGGAAGGCAAAGATTACACAGCTAATAATAACATGCACAAGTACACAGAGATGCCCAGTACAGTGTGGCCACCGTGAGAGCCACTTACCAGTGAGGAGCTGCCTGGAAGTCTCATTCTGAGTGCCGTGACCGCTATCCACTTCTTCCGACTGCAAGGGCAAACAACTCTAATTGTGAATGACTCGGCACAAAGCTCAGGATAAATATTCAGATGCCAGCTTTGATACATAAACCACAGTTTAAATGTGTTACTAAGTTATTGCTGCTGCATAAGTTGGAGTGGCTCAGAAGGTTTATTGGGACCATCAACAAGGATTTTACATGTAGATGTCTTCTTATGACTGATTTAACGAAATGTACCAACAGTTTAACTGATTAAGAAGCTCATCCGAAATAACATGCATTACCAATCAAATTGTGTAATTACCATTTCTTGCAAAATATTTGAGAGTAAAATCTTGTTAAATGTTTACCTTGTTACCATCATCTTGCCTTTCAATGTCAAAATGGTCCTGTGAATAAAGAAGACTATTGAGTATGCACTGATATAAAACATGTAATACAATGTATATGCATCTGTTTAGTATACATGGATTTGAGTAACATACATAGATTTTAAAGCTCTACATTGACGTTTTGTGTAACTGTCAAAGAAAAAGTAAAAGAATTACAGTTTCCAACAATGATGCACACGATATTAAGTCCATATCAAATATTTCATGTTGACCTATCCCACAAGAGACTATCAAGAAATTTCCAAAATGGACACAGGTTTATGACAGACAGACAGACAACCTGGGCACAACTAATATGTCCCACTTAATATGTAGGGAGGCAGAAGAAATGGTAAGTTAAACTGGTTCAATGTTTACAACATGTACAAGACAGGGCCTTGACAAAATGGTGGACTCCAGAAACTGGATACAGCAAACAACAAATTCCTCCTCACCGGAATGCTGATGTGTGTCTTGTCACGGATAAACTGTTGTATTCTTTTTCTGCATTTAAAATATCTGTAAAATATGAATTAATATAATAACATAACAAGTAGCAGCTCTAAAATCTGCTGTAATTTAAAATACAACTGCAAACTGGGAAAACATTTCAATGTGTTCAACCTAAAACAAGGGGGCCATGATGGCCCAAAGCGCTCACCTGAGTATGGGCACTGACAGAGAATAGCTGTGACATCTGAATGTCATCGCCTACAAAATGACCCACATAACACAGATATCTGATTGTTGTTGACCTGCCATTCGACAGGTGCAAGAGATAAAATCTAATGCCTGTCCTGCCTTCTCATGTATTTAAGCTGGAAATTGACAGTAACTTATCAAGATGCCTGTCCTGCCTTCTTCTGTAGTTAAGCTGGAAATTGACAGTAACTTATCAAGATGCCTGTCCTGCCTTCTTCTGTAGTTAAGCTGGAAATTGACAGTAACTTATCAAGATGCCTGTCCTGCCTTCTTCTGTAGTTAAGCTGGAAACTGACAGTAACTTATCAAGATGCCTGTCCTGCCTTCTTCTGTAGTTAAGATGGAAATTGACCGTAACTTATAAAGATGCCTGTCTGGCTTATTTCACCCCTGGCAACTGATAGATGCAATACAGACGCATTGACAGTTGAAACTGTAGGCAACTGATAGATGCAATACAGACGCATTGACAGTTGAAACTGTAGGCAACAAGGCTCAAGCAATCGGTGATGTTTACCATGCTCAATCACACTTACATTACACAGAGGTTCATGCAATCTCTACAATCGCATGTGGTTCAAACATCCAGCTGATTTCCATATATGGTGTTTTGTTCCTTATTTTTACAGAACAATAATTAAAACAGTCGCAAGTGACAGCAATAAAGACACCTGTCAGATTTACTTGCCCTTTAATTGTGTTTTTAGGTTTTATTTATGATATTTAGCTTATCGGTGAGCAGCTCAAATACAAAACCAATTGAACTGGTTATTGAAATACTATTTTCTGCCATCCCTAGTGAAACATGAAGTCTTTATCCTAAACATAGTACACTTTTTGCTTTTTTTTCACAAACAGGGGCCAATAACTCTGTTCTTTATAGCCCAATCAGGGCAATTCCTTTATTTATTATGAGATCTTATGGCCATGCACAAACTGTGCAAGATTGATCAAGATTTGATGAAAAATGTTACACAAAGTTCATTTTTTGCAAATTTTCTCATAAAAAGGGGGAAATAACTCAAGTGTTTCTGGTTCTATCTGGCCCATCATTGCACCCAGATGAGATTTATACTGTGCAAGTTTAGTCAACAAGGAATTAAAAGTTAGTTCTCTATGGGGACTGAAAGCCAATTATTGATAAATTATGGATTTTTTTCACAAATAAGGGGACACAACTCAGGTCTTTCTGGTCTGATCTGGCCTATATTGATCATTGACTGAGACCTTACTGTCAAACACAAACAGTGCAAGTTTGCACAAGACAAGGCAATAATTTTCATTTCTTCTCACAAGGAAAGGGCAATAGCTCTGGTGTTTGTACCCCACTCTAGGCCATATCTGGATTATTTTGAAATCTTCAGGTCATACACACGCTGTGCAAATGTGGTAAAGTTCAGCTGAAAAATGAAGTCTGTATGTTGCACAAAGTCCATTTTGCAGTTTTTTTTTTCATGAAAAAAGGACAATAACTCTGGTGTTCCTGGTCCGATCTGGCCCATTATAGAATTTATCCGAGATTCTATGGTCATACACAAACTGTGCAAGTTTGGTAAAGACTGAATGAAAAGTGAAGTCTGTATTGCGTCTAAAGGCCAAATTGTTGATGCATTATGGATGGATGACGCAGGACAGTCCCTCTATACCAATAGCTCACCGAGCACATTGTGCTCAGATGAGCTAAAAAGTGCTTATGTATACTTAACAATGACTGTAAGTTTCCTCAGATTGTTGAAATGATGAAGAAGTATGCTGCAAATATTGATTGTTGACTACCCATAATTACCGTAAGTATTGGGACACTTAAAAATAATTTAAAATGTTACTGTCCCAAAAAAATAATTCCTGAAATTGTGTCCCAAAATTTTGGGAAATATACGGTACAGTCTATTCTGCATATATGCATAGTAGAGGTTAAAACATTATATTTTGGGTATATTAATCGCTCACTTCCATGACAATTAATTGAAATGCTTAATTAAGAAGACTATGCCCCAGCCGAGTCTATAGTTTGCACCATACATCAATTAAACAGGCCCCTGATGGTGTAGATATGGTATATAGATAGGCTATCACAATATACCATGTCACAGGTCGCTATGCAACCAGCATAGTTTGGAAGGTTGAAACAGTTACAAACTAATGTGATATTTTTACTGTCCCAATATTTAAGGACATGAAAGAATTCAATTTTCAAATGTGTCCCAAAATTAAAGGACACAAAAAATTATCATTCTTCCATAAATTAGGGGTATCCCAATATTTAGGTTGTCCCAATACTTAAGGTAATTACAGTAATGTCATTCAAACCAGATGTTTTCTTAATACTCATGTCAAAGTTTGCTTATAAAAAGCAACTTTATTGAGCACATTCTCACTACAAGTAAAGTGGATGGCCCATGCAGCCCACATTCTAATAATATTGCTGCCAAGCTCAATATCCTATATATCAAATCAAACTGAACATGACTGGTATTTAGCATTGTGCCGATTAACCATTTAGTCGATTAATCAACGACTAATAGGTAATGATTAATAAGTCAAATAAGATTTGGGATTTGTCGATTAATTGAAGATATCTATGCATGAGTTTTCTTTTTTGAAAAAATTCCAATCCCTTTCTTTGAACTTGAACAAGTGATCCGATTCATTTTTATGTTTCAGTGACCAAATAATATAAGTAAATAACACACATGCACATATAATTTAATATATATATTTTGATATGATTTGTAGAACTAGTAAAGCTGTTCAGTCTTAATTACAAACAAAGAAGTCCATGATGGTTCCACTCAGTATTGTTAAATATGGAGATATTACTTTTGTGACAGGTTTGTACTAAGGTTATAAAAATAAAAATTGCTCATTTCTTCAGACCATTAGCATTACATGTTGTTTTATCTATGCTATGTTTTCTTACAAAACAGAAGATAAAGTTTGTAGTGTTTGTGCGGTTGCTTATCTTTAATAATAATTTAATAATTTCCTTCATAATTGCTATATAAATCGGACACCTATTTATTTTCAAACTAAATAAAACAATGAAAATCATTGCAACATTGCAGTCTATGGTGTATTTCCTTTTCTTTCAAGAAACCTGATTAATCAGTTATTTATTCAGAACTTGTTGCTGATTAATCGACTAAAAAAAATATTTTGGACACTGATTAACAACACTACTGGTATTGGAATCCATATTTTGTTCAGATACAGATGTCAAGAGAGTCAGAGACACATTAACATAGACTCTTAAAATGTAATAAAATGCAATGTTCATAATACTTAAAAGCAGATCAGTTATCCATGCAACTTACATATACACGCCGAGTCCTACAAAAACAAGGCCAGCAACCACTGGTAACACAATGGAGACCACCAGGTTACTGGAATCACCTGAAAATAGGATAAAACATACCTTATTAAGCAATTAGGGCTACAACCTGTTTCTGAAGCTGCTTTTCACTATTTACAGAAATAGTCCATTAGATTTGTCAACAATTGTGTGTAAACACAGACTAATATCAGACAAAATCAATCACTAAAATATCAGAATACAATCATGTTGAACACAAATACTTGCTATATCAGTGTACAAAGCACAGTGTTATCACCAATAAATTACCGAGGCTAAACAATGAAAGACAATAAACACTCAACAAAACAAACAAAAACACACAAAACCTTTTGGCATTTTGATTGACATTGGATCCCCATATGGGCCCAGCCCAGCGTCATTGCCAGCCCTGACACACACCACGTACTGGGCCCCGGCCTGCAAGTTGCTGATCACAAACGTGTGGTTGCTGAAATCAACTGGATAACGCTCGGGTGCAACTCCTGGAATATCAATATGATGCTTAATATTATTTGATTTACGTCATCTAAATATCTCAAACTAAACATTTATTTCTCTCAAATCATTTCAAACAAGAGGGCAAAAATGGCACTGGGTCACTCACCTGAGTTCAATAAATCATAATGGCTTGTAAAAATTGAATCGGATGTTATAAGATGTTTGAAGTAAAGTTGACATCAGATGTCAACAATGGACCACTGAAAGAAATTGTTCTGAGTAAATCAAAATAATTTCAAGGAATCTGGTAGATAGTAGCCCCAAGAACATTTCTGTGAACTTATTCCAAAATCAATTAAGTGGTTTCAGACAAAAAGACATATAAGGAAAATGTCCCGCTCCCTGGCGGCCATGTTTTTAATGAATGAAAATAATTTGAAGAAATCTAGTGGATAGTCAGCCACGGAACATTTCTGTGAAATTATTTGGAAATCCAGCCAGTGGATTCAGACAAGAAATTCAAAGTTTTCAATATAGCCTTAAGGAAAACAGCCCCGCCCCCCTGGCGGCCATGTCTTTTAACAAATTAAATTAATTTGATGAAACTGTGTAGAGATGCACTTAAGGAACATTTCTGTAAATTCATTTTGAAATCCAGCCAGTGGTTTCAGACAATTTTTTTTTTTTAAGTTTTCAAAATAGCCATAAAAGGAAAACTCCCCACCCTTGGCGGCCATGTTTTTCAACAAATTAAAACTAGAATTGTCACATGAGTGACAGATATACCCCCACAAAATGGCCTTGTCACAAAACTATGGCATCCATTCGAAAGAAATGGACAGATAGAATGCTTTAATCTGTGAATGGTCAACAGTGTATTTGGAAAAATTTAATTTCAATAGGAGCCATAACTCTGTCAACATTTAGTGGTTTGTGACCAAAGTTGAACTTGATCTGTATTTTATGATGTTACACCTATGTACCAAAAATAACTTTAAAATGTGAAGCCTTTCATGAGTTACTGTCCATGTTTTGCGGGAATTCAATTAAACAAGAGGGCCCTGAGGGCCCTAGGATGCTCACCTGAGACCTTGTAACCCAATTGGAATTTGCATCACCGAGGCGTGGCTTATATTTATCCCAGGGGCATAAGTTGAACAACCTTGAACAAACCTCTGGGCCTTGCGGTTTCATTTTGCCATTTAAGTCTATATAAACCATTTGACCCCAGGGGAATAATTTGAGCAATCTTTGAAGAGGACCACTTTGCAATGTTAAGTACCAAATATAGGAAAGCTGCGGACCTTGCCGTTTCAAAGGAGAAGATTTTTAAAGTCATTTTGCTATTTAAGTCTATATAAACCATGTGACGCACCCGGGCTTGCCCAGTTTTTACCCCAGGGGCATACTTTGAACAATATTTGTGGAGGACCACTATACAATGTTACATACCAAATATGAAACCTCTAGGCCTTGCAGTTTCAGAGGAGTAGAATTTTAAAGTCATTTTGCTATTTAAGTCTATATTAACCATGTGACCCCTGGGATGTGGTCTGTTTTGACCCATGGGGCGTACTTTGAACAATCTTTGTAGAGGACCACAATAGGATGTTAAATACCAAATACGAAACCTCTGGGCCTTGCGGTTTCGGAAGAGAAGATTTTTAAAGACATTCTGCAATTTAAGTTTATATAAACCATGTGATCCCCGGGGCGTGGCCAGTTTTGACCCCAGGGGCATAACTTGAACAATCTTTGTAGATGCTACACATGTATACCAAGAATTATTTGAACATGTCAAGCCATTCTTGAGTTATCATCCGAAAATCATGTTTTTACGGAATTTTAAGTCGAAAAGGGGCCATAACTCTGTCAAAATTTAGTGGTTTGTAACCAACATCGAACTTAACCTCTATTTTATGATGTTACACATGTGTACCAAAAATTATTTGAATATGTCAAGCCTTTCTTGAGTTATCATCCGGAAACCATAAACCAACAGACCGACAAGATCACTCTATATACCCCCCCTAAACTTCGTTTGTGGGGGTATTATAATTAAAAGAATTTTGGTAGACGGTCACCTAAGAAACAATTCTGTGAAATAATTTTGAAATCCAGCCAGTGGTTTCGGACAAAAAGATTTTTAACAATTTTCCGTTTTTTTTTAAACTTTTGGTTGCCTTGGCAACCGTTGTTTTTCATATATTCAAATGAATTGAAGGAATTCGTTAAAGGACTATCCCAGGAACACTGCTGCCAATTTTGGTTAAAATCTGCCAAGAGGTTTCATAAAAGTTGTTTAAGTAAATTGTTGACAACGTCGGACGTTGACTGACCAGAATAGCTCACCCTTGAGCACAAAAGGTAACATATACCGGCTATATTTCTATACACATCCGGAGGTGACAGCAAATTATAGTTGACATATATTACTACATATGTGTTAATCAACTTAGCACCACAGAAAAGTCTTGAACATTGTGCATCTTTGCTGGAAATGACTTAGGTTGCAGCATGTTGCTGAATCATTTGGAATAAAATCTGCACTGACTACCCGTATGTAACTTTACTTTTAAACTTTCTTAAAAAAAAATACATCATGTTTTATTGCATATTTTAGAAGAACACCTGTTTATCTTTGTGCTAGTTTAAATGTTACAACTACTGAACATTCCATATTGTTCACTATGAGCGAGATGTCAAAACATGGAACATGCCTTCTGGGCATGATGCCTCAGTGGAAGTAACTTCGCTATAAATCAATTCCAGGAAACTGGGTTGTCCCCCTTGATTGATCTCTGGTAGCTCTTGAAAGGTCATGGCCACTGACAAAGAGTGGTCATCTGACTTCACCTGATAAATTGGCTTGACTGGGGCTGGAATATCAGAGGTGCACACAAGGAAATGGATCAGATATCTGAGTAACTTGTATACCATTACTTGCGTGGTATAGCATATGTATCATAAAACATTTTGTGTATGGGATGGGGGTGCATGTATAAAGTTCAATCATGAAAACGTGCCTTTAATGGATAAATGCAACTATCATAAATAATACTTGTGATGTTACCTTCGAGTCACAAATACAATGCCACAATAACAGTAATCAAAATTAGCTGAAGCCTGTATGCCCTGAACTTTTGTATGGGGCTTGCACAGTTTCTCAACTTTATACAGGCGTGCTTTTAACATTTTCTTGCCAGCAAGTAATAATATACTTGGCCAAATTGCTTATTTTAATGACTGCAATTATGTCCATTAATCAATAGATCAGTTGGAAACAATATGGCAGAAACATATCCAGTTATAATATATGTATTTTGAGTAAGAAATGATCGAACATTCAATGTTCAGTCACGAACTGGCATTAAAACTGCAGTAGGCTCCCTTGCAGACTGCTGAGAAGTAACAACAGCCTCTTCATTGAGGTGTGTGTTTCACTATTCATGCAACACTGGGTATATTTAACCCTGACGTTCACTCATGTAGAGCAATAAAACAATAGTTTCATTTTATATCCTGTTCAGTGAATACACACATTTAAAACGGAGAACTAAAATTTTCGACAAAATATAGTGTTACACAAACAGCCTGTATTTCAACAGTATACATTAAGTGGCTCACTACCAGTGTTGCTCGCAATCCTGCCAGTTCAGTTTAGTCACTCATAATTCATGCTACCTTAGTTTATTACAGCCTTAGTAAAACTTGACGCTAGCGATAACCTGTACAGTAAACAGTTTTCAAAAGTAATCATCAGCGCTTTGAGTGATTTGCTTTAGCTTTTTTTTAAAAATTGTACTCACTTTATGAATACATGATATCTGGGTCTTTAGAAACAGTATGTCAAAACAAATAAACAATATATAGTTTCTGTTTATTAACTATCTAAACAAACATTTAAAAGGATAACAAGTAAACATAACTCATCCTATTACGTCAAAAAGAATAAATAAACAAACTTACAAGCATTGTAATTGCTATAACGATACTTGTCCCACACTATGCCTCCACTGCCAACATCGGTTGCTATGGAAACAGCGTAGCGCATGTCTGATGGGTCACCTGTTTTGTTCAGCCACTGATGAACCGTGTCCTCACAAATCCCATCAACATTGACAGTCATCCAGTCAAAAGTCTTAAACCAATTTCACAGAGGTATAAACTATCCATTTATCAATCACTAATCTGTATCATATTTTATCAATTTATCCAAATTATTTAAAAGTGTAGCAATTTTGTACCTAATGTTGGATACACCATTAAAGACAACAGCGAAAGATCCATAGTGAAACAAAACACTGTGTTCGATAAACACACATGTCCCCGGTACATGCTAGACAGCCCATTTGCATTATTCTTATTCATAAGTCCAAATTAGGTCACGGTCAAAGTATGATTGGGTGATGTGGGTGGATTGGGAATGGTCATAAGCTACAACTGTGTAAGTATCCAAGTGCTGTAGTAAGCGGTATTGGTGCTAGACAAAACGGTAAAATCTACTTATCCCTGTCACAGATCGACGGACAGAAGGGCAGGACAATCACTATATGCCTCCGGCATCAGGATGCCGGGGGCATAAAAAGTGATTCACTTTTGGTTGTTAACACAGAAATATTGAAATTCGAATTACGTTTGCTATTAATAAGATAAATGATGTGACATTGAAAACCTGAATTTGACGTACAAAGTAAGTGATAAAACTCCTGGAATTATCAAACTTGTCACAGCTGTCAACAAAATATTTCACCCCCCCCCCACCCCCGCTCCTTTTTAGCAGCACCTTGTAGCTTTTCTGATCCTAATTTTTTCCCTACATAAATATTAAAAAGTTGTTACCTGGCAGTTTGGCAGATGGCGACCATCAATGTCTGCCAATGTTGGACAACAGTAGTATGTAACTGTAGTGATGTCCTTGCACAGGTCACGAGGTGGTGACCATGACAACAGTGCACTGTCCCCAGACTGCTGTATGGACACCCAGTCTGCATGGATAGTCTTCACTGTTGTTACAAACAATTCACATAATATTGAATTCACCTGCTAACTATATAAGCAACTTGATTGAGAATATAATATGACAGAGCAGTTTAGTATTTTAAAGAAAATTTCTTCAACTAGGTTCAAAAAATATTGCATTGATTTCTAAAATTTTACAAACTATATTTTTTTAAAGTAGGATCCAACCAGTATATATTACTACTTAATTCTAAGCAACAGAAATTACAACATTTAACAATTCTCTAACAAATAGAACATTTTCTAACACAACATGTATGCTAAAAACTGAAAAAAATATTTTCATCAAGCATGTATGTAAATACCTTGTTTCCATGGGTACAAAATAATATCGCTTGATTTTGGTGACACTCCAACATTGTTGGCCATCTGTATACTGACAGTGTAGCCCTCAGCCTGATTCACAACTTCTTCTATCTGTACATAGCTGATCATACCAGCAGAACTACGCTGTACTGTGGGTGATTTTGAATTGTCAATATTGACCAAAAACTCCCTGACCAAGCCAGCCCAGGTTTGCTCTGGTGGGACCTGTTTAGAACAAACTAGAATTGTCACATGAGTGACGGATATATCCCCACAATATGGCCTTCTTACAATACTATGACATCCATTCGAAAGAAATGGACACAGAGTGCTTTAATTTTTGAATGTTTAATAGTGTATTTGGAAAAATTTAATTTCAATAGGAACCATAACTCTGTCAACATTTAGTGGTTTGTAACCAAAGTTGAACATGATCTGTATTTTGTGATGTTACACCTATGTACCAAAATAATTCAAATATGCGAAGGCGTTTCATGAGTTATTGTCCAGAAACCATGTTTTGGGGGAATTTAAGTTAAATAGGGGCCATAACTGTGTCAAAATTTAGTGGTGTGTAACAAAGTCAAACTCGACCTGTATTTTATGATGCTACACATGTGAACCACGAATTATTTAAATATTTCAAGCCATTGTTGAGTTATCATCAGGAAACCATGTTTTAAGGGAATTTAAGTCATAACAAGAAACATGGAAATTTCACGAAAACCAAATTTTTCTAATGAAATGCATTAAAGTCAGCACAAAAATAAAAGTACGAGTAATGGTGACCTTGACTCCACCAACCCCATACGCAATCCCAAGCCAGGATAGCTATAAGGTATCTACATATGAAGTTTCATTAAAATATCTCAATGTCTTCCCAAGCTAGTGAGCGGAAACTGTTTGTCTATTTTTAGTAATGGTAACCTTGACCACACCCACCCCATATGCAATCCCAAGCGAGGTCTTGTAATAAGATACCCTTGTATGAAGTAGGGATAGATCTAGACCTGCTCCTTTCTGGTCCCCCCCCCCTTGCTGCCCCTCTGGGCATGTCAACACAGAAATGTTGAATATCTTTTGAAATTCAATATTATTTGTGCAAATACTCAATGACAAATGAATAGACTGCTTTAAAAGCTTAATTAGAAGCATTAAACTCATAAAAACCTTGGATTTAGCAAATTATCAGAAAATGTCAACAAGCTAGTCTGACTTTCCACCCTGCTCCTTTTTAGCAGCACCCTGTACCTTTTTTGATCCAAGATCTTTCCCGATATGAAGTTTCATTAAAATAGCTCGATGCGTTCTCAAGTTATTGAGTGGAAACCGTTTTTCTATTTTTAGTAACAGTGACTTTGGCCTTGACCCCACCAAACCCATATGCAGGGTTCACGGTGGCGATCGCCACTGTCGCCAACTGCGACAAAATCTCAAAAGTGGCGACAAATGTTCAACCTGCTGTTAACCTGGACAGTTATCGTGCATGTATTGATTTTTAGTGATGCATGCGGTACGATTGAATTAACTGAAGCGTGAAACTGAATGCATATCGATAAGGCCATACAAATTTGATTCTATGTTTAGCTTCCTCGGGCTGGTAGGTTTTGGATGCCTGAACGAAAAAAAAAACAATTCTGACAATGTGAAAAATCGAGTTGGAAAGCATATAAAATTTTGAAGAAAAAAAAAGACTGGTGTTTTTACCAATATTTGTAAAGACAGTGTGCAACTAGTCAATTTACACAGTTAAAATACTGTGTTAAAGTGGATTCCCAATATAAAGATGAGATATAACAGTTTTGCACGTAAACATTTGCCTTGGTTTGTCATGAATAAGTTGTGAAAGAAAAAGGTTTTTTATCGACTAATTGTTTTTTCCTGCCTGGTTGGAAGGTTTCGAAAAATCATGGGGACGCTAAACATACTGTAAAATCATTATTATTCGTGGGACACTAGTTTTCTTGGATTTCATGGATAGACAAAACCACAAAATCAGGTTTTTATGTCAAATTCGTAACACTGTCAGTTTGAGTTTCTAGTCACCGGCTTTATTAATAGGGCTGCAGGCAGCATGTGAAGCAACAGCCAGACTCCTATCTTTACCAACAAACTCTTATGTTTTGATGTTTTGCGAGGAGAAATTACTCGATATAACGTTGGAGGCTCTTTTTCTTAGGTGATGCAGCAGACGACTCCATCTTGGAAAACAAAGCGAATACTCTTCAATATGGAGATAAAGCTCAAATGCATTATGTTATCGATTGGCTAAGATTGAAGCGCCATATTTAATTAAACCAATCAGAAAGAGACCTCAAACAATGTTTGATTCATACTCAGTACACTTCGAGAGATTTAATATGCGTCCCCAAATTGTTTTGCATTTGACGATTCGTCCCATGAAATTGTGTATGCAACAAAAATCGCTACTAAACCAATTTTTTGGCGACATTTGTGAAAAATAAGCGATAAAATCACAACTTCGCGGCCTTGCCAGAACACTGCATATCCAATCCCAAGCGAGGTCTTGCTATAAGGTATCTATGAATGAAGTTTCATTACAATAGCTCAATCCATTCTCAAGTAAGAGAGCGAAAACGAAAAGTGCTTTGCCTACCTTTGCTTAATATAATAACCGAATTTTTATTCGAAAAATTTGTTCAGGAAAAATTTGGTTAAAAAGGGCCATAACTCTGTCAAAAAATTTAGTGGTTTGTAACTAAATTCGAATTTGACCTGTATTATATGATGTTACACGTGTACCAAAAATTATTTGAATATGTCAAGCATTTCTCAAGTTGTCATCCGGAAACAAAAACAAGAGGGCCATAAGGCCCTAGGTTGCTCACCTGAGGGGCTAAGGAACTACTGTTCTGAGCAAGTTTCATGAAGATTCAGCCAAAAATGTGGCCACTAAAGTGTTAACAAGCTTTTTTTTTTCAATTTGGCCTGGTGACCTACTTTTTGACCCCATGTGACACAGTTTCAAACTCGTCCGAGATATAATTGGAACAAAATGTTCTGGGCAAGTTTCATGAAGAGTGGGCAATAAATGTGGCCTCTAGAGTTGTCATGAATTAGGCGCGACGTCGTGCTACGTCGCCACGAACTGTAACGTTTATATAGACGTCATCATTATTATTGTTGTTTATTGTTGTTATTGGACTTCAGAACGCCAAATAAATAAGGTCTAACCTGGAAAGATCTACGTTTCTTTATCACTACCGAAGTACTAGTAAATATACAATACGATTGCCGATATTGGTGCCGTGAGAAAAAGAGAGAATGAACAAAAACTACAAACGCTCCGAGAAGGCAATAAACGTGTTATTCAGCGATATTTGGAGATACTGGCACACGCCAATACTTTATCGCTCAATGAATTCATTGCCACGCTCGATGCTCTGGAGAGGAAAGTCACGCCGATCTCATTGCTAAACGAAGAAATCCTATCAAAGGTGGAAACAGATGGCATTGAAGAAGAAATCCTCGCCACTGACGCATACATGTTGGACACTGACGTTAAACTCCTTGCGCTGCGCACGGTACGGAATGATAGAGGGTGGTCTCCAGTCTTCAAGCGCCATTACGATGCCGAGATCCGACCTTGTGGTTCCCAAACCTAGCAACCCCACTCCAGGACCAACAGCAAGAAGAATCACGCACAGCAGAACATACAGAACAACAGCCAAACGCTAAGTAACACTTCATTTGTTTCCAATTCGTCGTAATATCATAAACTTCCGAAACTATCTCTACCTACATTTGATGGCGATATCTTAAAATAGCAAACATTCTGGGACTCATTCGAAACAACTGTACGTTTGATTGCAAACCTGACTGATATCAGAAATTCAGTTACCTCAAATCTCTGTTGGAATGTGATGCATCTAGAACGATTGCTGGTTTCGCTTTGACAAACGCTAATTACGTACGGGCCATTGAATTACTGAAGGACAGATTTGGACAGAAGAACAAAATAACTCACGCAATTATGCAGGCACTGCTCCAATTACCCGCACCCCTCAACAATCTTCATAGTGTACGAGCCTTCTATGATAAAATGGAGACTCACATCCGGAACTTGGAATCCATCGGTCAACATCAAGAGACGTACGGCGATCTTCTTGTTCCTGTTATACCTGACAAGCTGCCGGCAGACATATTAAGACGTAACTTAGCACGGGAACGAGGAGATACTAACTGGCAGCTGTGTGACCTTCGCCGCGCCATCTACAGGGAGCTTCACATCATGGAGGCCAGAAGCACATCCAAACCGGAAGTAGACACTCTCAACAGTACAGCTTAATTCTACACAGGGACAAATGAAATTAAGAAGGCCAGAAACGCCAACAGTGCCGCTCCGAAGAAGCTGACATTTTTGTGTCCATCATGTCAAGATAAACACAGACCGACAGAGTGTACAAAGTATTGCAACGTTACCGAGAGAATTAATATAGTGAAAATGGACATGTTGTGTTACAATTGTCTTGGTAAGCATCAAGTTTCATCCTGCCGATCGCGTGGTCGTTGTCAACAGTGTCACCGGAAGCACCACACAAGCATTTTCCACGCCAGTAGCAGTGACGAGCCTACGAGTGAAACCACACCGGAAGCGTCAACACTGAGACCGGAAGCCGCGGTATTCCACTCTTCCTTCACAGTCAGGTGTACTTCTGAAGACGGCTATTGCTACTGTGGGTGTCCATGAGACTGCCATCGACGCTGCTATACTCTTTGACGAGAGTTCCCAGAGATCTTTTGTCACGTAACAGCTCACCGACCAGCTAGAACTTCCGGTTGATGGTACAGAAACACTAAACATTGCATCATTAAGTGGAAACACTACTAAAACCCAACACGTTGATCGCGCTACCATCTACGTGAAAACAGACGACAACGAAAAGATCCTGTTGAGCGTTCTGGTTGTGCCAACCATAGCCGAACCCATTGATACAGTTCTCACGTCAGTAGAAGCAACACTCCCCTATCTCAGAGGATTGAAGTTAGCCCAACCAGTTACAGCCGATTCGATGCTGGACATGTCCATTCTGATTGGAGCAGACCACTACTGGGATTAGGTTGAAGACACTGTTATTCGCGGGGATGGTCCAACCGCGGTGAAGTCCAAGGTAGGCTACTTACTGTCAGGTCCTGTTCACAAGCCCGTCCACCAGAATATTCTATACTTGAGCGGTTCTGGAACCTCGAGAGCATGGGTATCTCATCCACCATACAGGAGCGGAAGGAAGTGGAGTACATTAAAGAGTACCAGGACAAATGTATCGAGTTTAATGATGGACGGTACCATATCAAATTACCATGGAAGCAAGACCATCCACATCTACCTACAAATTTCGAGATAACAATGAAGCGGACCATGGGTACCATTCAGAGGCTACAATGTGAACCGGAAATGCTTCACATGTATGATGACATTATCAAGGAAAAGGAAATACGTGGTTTTACAGCAAACGTTTTGGTCAGCAACAACTCCCCGTTTGCAGCGGTTCACATCCCCCACCATCCGGTCCGTAAAGACTCATCTACTACCCCTATTCGGATCGTCTAAGATTGTAGCTGCCGGAAGTCTGCAAGTCATCCTAACGTCAACGATTGCTTGAAGTCCACCCCACCAGAACTGAACGATTTGACAACGCTACTTGTACGATTTTCGTATGTATAGGTATGCCGTTACTACCGACATAGAAAAGGCCTTTCTTCACGTTGGCCTCCACGAGAATGACCGAGACATGACGAGGTTTCTTTGGCTTGAAAATCCTGACGATCCACAGAGTAACGTCATAGTGTACCGTTTCAAAGCCGTGTTATTTGGTGCCACCTGCTCGCCGTTCATCCTGAATGCTACTCTTCTGAAGCACCTGGGCCAAAACAGAGATATCAACACGGCAAACATCATTGAACGTGATCTTTACGTAGACAACGTCATTTCAAGTTTCAATTCTGAAACGGAAGTATCGATGTATTTTCAAGAAGCTAGAAAATTGATGTCTGAAGCTGGCATGAACCTTAGATCGTTACAGTTCAAGCCAAGATTTTGGTGCAAGATATCTGGAAAGAACACTATGACTGGGATACGCCCCTGCCAGCTGAAATTCAAGCAACATGGTCCACTGTCGCTGCTGATCTCAACAAGGCCACAGAGATGACATTCGAACGCCAATTTCTTCCTAACACTGATGACGTCAACGGAAGAAAGTAATCAGCCGAGCTTCACGTCTTCGTCGACGCTAGCATGAAGTCATAAGGTGCCGCAGCATACTTATTCAACGGGAACAACGCTTGTTTAGTAATGGCGAAGAATCTTGTTGCCCCACTTAAACAAGATTACGTCTTGGTCTGATAGCCAAATCGTCCTTCAATGGTTATCAAGTACAAAGACGCTTAAACGATTTGTTGCTAATCGAGTGTGCGAAATTCAAAAACTCACTAAGCCACATGAACGGAGATATTGCCCCACGAAAGACAACCCTGCTGACCTGTTGACACATGGGATTTCCGCTGACAACCTTTTACACAACAGATTGTGGGAAGAAGGTCCTACATGGCTTTGTGACAGAGAACTTTGGTCCCCATGGAAACCCGAAGATACGCATGTTCATGCTGTGACGGACGCTGTGGTGCAAAATGAAAATAGTAGCAAAAATGTAGACTCAAGCATTCGAAACGTGATTGACATTGCGAGATACAGTTCCTACAAAAAGTTACTGCGTGTGACAGCATTTGTGTTGAAGTTCATAGCAAAATGTAAACAAGAAACTCAACAGAATGACGTCATTGGACTGTCAGCACAAGACATATATAACGCCGAAAGACTATGGATTAAACATTGCAAGGAAATAGAATTTCGTAGCGAAATTGCCAGTCTGAAGTCTGGACCAAGCAAATTACCACTAGTGAAACAACTTGGTCTTTTATTGGATGATCTTGGGATTCTTCAATTCCGTGGGAGAATACACAATGCGCCAGTGGACGAAGATGTTGACCTCAAAATTGATAGACGTCTTCCTTTTCTCCCAAGTAACCAGCATACCAACTTAAACAAGGCTTTGAAAGTATTGCAAGCAATACAAGAATCCCCTACCGGTGAAAACCCCTACTAATTAAACATTGTGCAATACCGTCAAATTGCCCTTTATCTGTGTACCAAGTTTTATGATCATATGTTCTTTTTGAATTATTACAGTATTAATAATTACAGGTTTTGGGGACGGGACAGACAGACAGAGTGAGACTGACGGACGAACAGACAGACAGACGCACACAGACGGAGGGCAAACCCATAGTCCAATCTGTGTACCAAGTTTCATGATCATATCTTATGCACTTTTCAAAACATTGCAGTATTGAGTTTATTTCTATTTTTATTAACAGTCACGTGACCTTTGACCTCTGGTGAAAAATAAAAGGTCGTGCATAATTCTCACATTGCTGTTGCTAAGTATAAAAAGTTTCATCAAAGTGTCTTCAGTACTTTCCGAGTTATCACATGATCCAGGTTTTGGGGACGGACGGACAGACAGACATACGAACAAACAGACAGAAGGACACAACGACAGATGGCAAACCTATAGTTCATTCGCTGTACCAAGTTTCATGGTCATATCTTATGTCCATTTCGAATTATTACAGTATTTAGTTTATTTCTATTTTTAGTAACAGTCACGTGACTTTTGACCTCTGGTGAAAAAAAAAGGTCGTGCATAATCCTCACATTGCCACATTGCTGTTTATATGTATACCCAGTTTCATCGAAATAAGTTCAGTACTTTTAGAGTTATTGCAGGAACCAGGTTTTGGGGACGGACGGACAAACATACGGACGAACAGACAGAGAGACACACAGACGGATGGCAAACCTATAGTTCAATCTTTGTACCAAGTTTCATGGTCATATCTTATGTACTTATCGAATTATAACAGTATTTAGTTTATTTCTATTTTTAGTAAGTCATGTGACCTTTGACCTCTGGTGAAAAATAAAAGGTCCTGCATAATCCTCACATTGCCCGAATGCCGTTATAAGAATAACAAGTTTCATCGAAATATCTTCAGTACTTTTTTAGTTATCGCAGGATCCAGTTTGTTTCAGTTTATTTTTATTTTTAGTAACAAATACGTGACCTTTGACATCTGGTAAAAGATAAAAGGTCTTGCATAAAATACTCACATTGCCGTTTATATGTATACCAAGTTTCATCAAAGTATCTTCAGTACTTTATCGCAGGAACAATATTTTGCGGACAGACGGCGTGACTGACGGAAGGACAGACGGAGGGCAAACCTATAATCCCCTCCGGTGAAACACACTTAGGGGACTAATGATCGTAGGTCAAAGCGTTCTCTCAATATCATGCGGAAACGAATTTCATGTTACAAGCCCCTGTGACCTTGACCTTTGACCTGTTGACCTTAACATCAATAGGCGTCTTCCTTTCCTCCCAAGTAACCAGCATACCAATTTAAATGATCGATGGTCAAAGCGTTCTCTAGAAATGGTCTATGGACAGACCGACCGACCATCAGACCGACCGACCAACGGACAGGTGCAAAGCAATATACCCCCACTTCTTCTAAGGGGGCCATACAAATTATTTGAATATGTCGAGCCTTTCAAGAGTTATCATCCAGAAGCCATGTTGTTAGGGAATTTTAAGTCAAAAAGGGGTTATAACTCTGTCAAAATGTATTGGTTT
The DNA here is from genome assembly GCA_027627225.1 of Congeria kusceri. Lineage (NCBI taxonomy): Eukaryota > Metazoa > Mollusca > Bivalvia > Myida > Dreissenidae > Congeria > Congeria kusceri. The sequence goes on along the minus strand of CM051032.1, from coordinate 42,834,085 downwards.
GTAACCAACAACGAACTTGAAATGTATTCTATGATTTTACACATCAAAATTATTTGAATATGTCAAGCCTTTCTTGAGTTATCATCCGGAAACCAAAAACCAACAGACCGACGGACCAACAGACCGATAAGCTCACTCCTATATACACCCCCCAAACTACTTTGTTTGTGGGGGGTATAACAACAGACCGACTGACCAACGGACCGACAAGCTCACTCCTATGTACCCTCCCTAAACTTTGTTTGTGGGGGTATTACAAAAAAAAATCTTAGAACACAGCAGTGCTTGCCATACAAACTTAACACTTCTGTCGTAACAATCAGATTGCATGGCACAGAAGCTTAATTTTTAACAGAATTCCCACATTACCTTCCAATAAACTGTCACACACAGGAACTCCCCATCACAGCCATCCCCTGTATCTTGGACCCAGTATGCCCCCTGTGCTACAGATGGTGCTTCTGACGGGTCTGCAATTTACACTTTTATTATCAAGCCTAGATAGAGTAACTTATACTCTAAAAAAATACATGCACATAACACACATAAGCATTTTATATCTATATACCAGTACATCAATTTACTTCGATTTGATACAAACAATAATCTACTTCAGCATAATTCCATTAAATAATAAAATTTAATAATAAAATCCAAAACTATAATAGTCACACGAGTGACGGATATACCCCCAGAATAAAGCCTTGTCAAAAAACTATGGCATCCATTTAAAGGAAATGGACACATTTTAATAGAATGCTTTAATTTGTAAATTTTTAACAGTGTATTCGGAAAAATTTAATTTCAATAGGAGCCATAACTCTGTCAACATTTAGAGGTTTGTAACCATGAAGTGAAACTTTACCTGTATTTTATGATGTTACACCTATGTACCAAAAATAATTCAAATATGTGGAGCATTTCACGATTTATTGTCCAGAAACCATGTTTTTATGGAATTTATGATAAATAGGGGCCATAACTCTGTCAAAATTTAGTGGTTTGTAACCAAAGTAGAACTTGACCTGTATTTTATGATGCTACGCATGTGTACCAAAAATTATTTGAATATGTGAAGCCATTCTTGAGTTATCGTCTGGAAACCATGTGTTAGGAAATTTAAGTCAAAATTTAGTGGTTTGTAACCAAAGTCGAACTTGACCTGTATTTTATATTGCTTGACATGTGTACATAGAAATATTTGAATATGTCAAGCCATTCTAGAGTTATCGTCCAGTTTTTAGGAAATTTAAGTGGAAAAAGGGCCATAACTCTGTCAAAATTAAGTGGTTTGTAGCCGAAGTCAGACCTGACCTGTATTCTGTGATGTTACTTGAAGGTTATTTGATTTTGTAAAGCATTTCTTCAGTCATCATCCAGAAACCATGAAAACCAACAGACCGACAAGCTCACTCTTATATATCCCCCCTAAACTTCATTTGTGGGGGTATAATAAGGCCATTACCGTATAGCCTGATTCCACATCATCACCTCTATGATGTGTATTCAAACGTCACATCTTAAGAATCTGCATCTATATAACATTCAGCTCAACACTTTCTTTTATAATTTGAGTTTCAATTGTCAACAGTCCAGCAATAGAAAACTCGTAATTTGCAACGAGAGGAAAATATGCAAAAACATAGATGATGGTGCCGAGTCATTATGCACCTACACAACATAGTATTTTGGGTAAAAATATTTGTTTATGCCAGAAGGATTGTTCAGATGAAAACTTTTCTGACTTTAATTATTTCTTGTTCTGTATGTAACAGTTACAATGCAAACAAGAACAGATACTAAAGTAACAGTTACATGCAAACAAGAACAGATACTGGAGTAACAGTTACATGCAAACAAGAACAGATACTGAAGTAACAGTTACATGCAAACAAGACCAGATACTGAAGTAACAGTTACATGCAAACAAGAACAGATACTGAAGTAACAGTTACATGCAAACAAGAACAGATACTGGAGTAACAGTTACATGCAAACAAGAACAGATACTGGAGTAATAGTTAACATGCAAAGAAGAACAGATACTGAAGTAACAGTTAACATGCAAAGAAGAACATATACTGAAGGAACAGTTATACAGTTTGTAATCACTGGCACCACCTCTTTTTGGAGATGCATTAGAAAAAGAGCCAATTATACTTCCGAGGTGGCGCTAATGACTGGAAGTACAGGGTGTCCGAAAAGAACGGAAACACTTCAAAAATTTCATAACTTTGCTGAATCCATGACTATTGTTATAAAATTTATATCATTTTAAAGGTCTTAAATGAAAGTTTTTACTGCTTGTTAAAATGACGCGCCAAACTTAATGACATTTTGACGCGATGACGTCATCCAAAATACCGTAAATTCTCGCGTATAGGATGCCTACGTTTATTGAGATCCTATTTTGTTGAAAACAAAATCTGCTTTTTGGAAGCTTCTAAACATCAAAATTATAGATTTCACGTCCATTGTTTATAGATACTGAAACTATTTTTGTCGTGAAAATCGCAATGCGGATACATTACACTAGATGTGTTTTCGCTGTATTGAAAGGTGTTGAGAAGTCTCAAGTGTCAACACCTTTAATTACACCAAAAGCGCTAATTGTCTGTTTGACAAACACGGTCAGTTTTGCAAGCATCATCAATGGCACCATCCTTTTTGTTTGCACAGCAGTATAAAAGGTGTGAAGTAGTTTGTCAGGTAGTGTTTACACTATGGTTCATTTAACCCTGGTTATTATTTTTTATGTATTATGTTTTATTGCATATATATTAAGGAAAAATAAGAATTAAGAATATAAAACACACAAAATATTAATATATATTATATAATACTATATTTTTAAAAGATCCCAATGTAACAGTGCGAAACGTATCGGGTACTAATAAATTGCTTATATAAGCGTCTTGGTGAAGTCGATCGAGCGTCTATTCAAAATGGCGCCCAAAACACCACAGTTGATATTTATGATAGAAAAACTAGGAGTTATTGCTTATATCCACGTATAAGACGCACCGAAAAAATGCTACGAATTTTGGCTGAAAAAATGTGCGGCTTATACGCGATAAATTACGGTATATGTTATTTTCAAGATGGCGCACTTGACGTCGGAACAACGCATTTTTATTGTCAAACATTACCATGAGACTAAATGTGTAACGAACATTCAACGAAAGTTAAAATATCGTTTAAGAACACATCATCATAAATCATACATAAATTTGAGCACTTTGGGTCCGTAGCGGATGCTTCAAAAGCAGGTCGGCCAAAGTCCAGTAGGAGTGAGAAAAAAGTGATTTCGCTTCGTGAAATTCTCTTGAATAGTCCAGAAAAGTCAGTGAGACATTCTTCCTCAGAGACAGGAATTCCTCAAACTTGTGTTCATGACATAATAAGAAAGGATCTTAAACATTTCCTTATAAAATTCAGATTATGCAGAGTTTGAATATAACAGATCAGATTCAACAATTTGGTTTTTGTTGCTGGGCAGTTGACGTTGCCGACAATTACGCTGACGCGTTTCATGATGTTTGGTTTACAGACGAGTCGCATTTCCTGCTGTTTGGCCATGTATGCAAACAAAACATGAGATTCTGGGCAAATGAAGAGCCTCATTGTTTTACAGAGAGACCATTGCATAGTGAGAAATTAACAGTTTGGTGTGCTATGTCGTCGCACAGAGTTATTGGTCCATATGTGTTCAAGGGCACTGTGAATTCACAATGCTACCTGTCGCTTTTGAAACACAAGTTTGTTCCAGCGCTTGGAAAGCGAACTGAAAATATGCAAAATGTCTGGTTTATGCAGGATGGTGCGACGGCACATACATCTACTATGGTATTAGATCATCTTCATCAAACCTTAGGCGATAAGGTGATCTTCTGATGATACCCTGAAGTGATGAATTGTGGACAATCTTGGCCCGCACACAGTCCCGATTTGAACCCGTGCGATTACTTTCTCTGGGGCTACCTGAAGTCGGCTGTGTACAGACCAAAGCCAGTTGACACAGATATGCTCTTAAAAAACATCAAACAGGAAGTGAAAAAATCAGTGAAGAAATGTGTAGAAATGTTATGAACATCTTCATTGTTTGAGTTAAACAGGGAAAGCTGGTTAAAGGCCGTCATCTTGAGAACGTCATTCATTATTGAATGGACATAAAAGGTATTTTGTACTATAAACATTGTAAAAATTATATTATTTGACATATTTGCTCCGCTGATGTACTGATAAAAACTTACACCTGTTTTATATATATGTGCGTGTTTTAATGCAAATTGTCCAACATTAAATAAAAATTCAGAAAGTATTCAAGTGTTACCTTTCTTTTCGGACACCCTGTAGTAGGAAGAAGTAAAAATTTTGGAGCCAAAGCAATGGAGGTGGCGCTCAGAACAGGAGGTGGAGCCAGTGCACGATAAAAACTTTTCTTGATTCCATCACGTATACCTTCTTTTTTTTATCCATAAAATACTCCCATTTTTAAAGAAGAAATGCCATCATGACAAAATCTACAAGATAATCCAGCCGGTTGTTACCATCTACTTTCTACTAACTAGTTATATACACATTATATAATCGGTACAATTGTAGTTATTTACAAAATCAATGGTTTGAATGCTTGGCACACACAAAACACAATTGTCCAATCATTTTAGGAGGTATCAGTTCATGCTGAATGGAGTTTGCAGTATACCTTAAGTTCAGGCATAACAGAAGAACAACAGATTTCATTTCCAATTTATTGATACAAAACGTTCCATTACAGACAACTGAGTCGTAACAAGTAAACATGTTTTTAATACCAGAACCTTATGGTAGTTCTCATATGTACAGCAAAATGATACACCTTCAAACCAATTTCTGATAAATTATGTGCGGCTGCTGTTCAATGTTTTAGAAGCGCTATACACACTATGGATTGTTGCATTAAGATGCTACTGAATGAGACTGACTGCTTAGTAAACAACGACTGTATAATAAACAACCACGATGGTATACAGACCAAATGAAGAATAAAAATAAAAGAGTGATTTGATTAGTAAGCTGCCATCACATAATATACCCAGTTAAACTAGAAACAATAGAGAACACAAAACACACAGACAGACATTAGGGTACAGAGCTTCCTAATATTGATCCAGACTTTAAATACTGGTATAAGGTAACAAATGGGCAAATTTAAATTAAATAGGATATTTCTGCAAAATAATTTAAGTATTTTCTTTCGAATATTTCAAATATTTTCAAATAATTGGTTTCAATTAGATGTTTATTATTGGAAACCACAATATAATCATTGTTTCCATGGAAATTCGCTTCCATTAAATTGACATAACTAGTTTTTGAAGTTTTAAAACATGACAAGAAAGTGACATAAATCAATTTGACAGGTCAGAAGGGCTCAGAATATGCATCAATATTTGATGCGTAATTCAACGGAGAAAGTTAAGACAAATTATATTTAGATCAACACGACCTCCATGGCTACTAGACCAGTTAAAACTCAGAGCACAACTCCAAACATACCAAGAAAAAATACTTGAATATGCAGTACACAAAAATAAAAATAATTTACACACATTTATTTTGTTTCCATTATATAAGTGTTACAAACTCTACATAATATAAAATAAACTACAACAACACTACAGAACTTACTGCATTACATATATGTGAAAGAAAAGAGAACGAGTGTCCTAACACTTATTTAATGTACCACTCCTCACACTACATGAGTGTCCTATAATGTTTGAATAAAGCATACCAGATGCTGGTGTTTGAAAGGCGACTGTTGCTGGTTCACTCCAGTACATATCGTCTACAGCTTCGACAGACCTCATTTTCACACTGGCTGTATAGTTACTATAGGCCATCAAGTTGGTCACATTGTACTGGAACTCAGTTGGCCATTCAGGAAACAGGGAGGCTTTTTCAGGTGGTGGTGGGATATATTTCTGGAAGTAGAACCAAAATATTATATAGTTAAAAACTTTTTAAGTAACATGCAATTAAGCCGTGAAGGTAGACTTATAAAGAAGTCTTCAGGTGCATCCATTCTTCAGACATGATAATGTTATTCTGAGAAATAACAAGAGATGTTTGTAAAACATGTATGCCCCCCAACTTGCAGCCAAGTTGTGAATATGTACAATTGTTAAGAATTTTTTTTAATATGCAAGCCCAAGTGAGGTCTCGATATACGGTATCTATGTATGAATTTTCATTAAAATATCTTGATGCATTCTCAAGTTATTGAGAGGAAACCGTTTTTCTATTTTTAGTAATGGTGACCTTGACCTTGCCCCACCCACCCCATATGAAATCCCAAGAGATTTCTCAATATAAGGTATCTATGTATGAAGTTTCATTAAAATATCTTGATGCGTTCTCCAGTTATTGAGCGTGAACCGTTTTTCTATTTTTAGCAACCGTGACCTTGACCTAACCCACCCCATATGCAATCCCAAGCGAGGTCTCAATATAAGGTATTTATCTATGCGGTTTCATTAAAATATCTCGATGCATTCTCAAGTTATTGTTCTAAAACCGTTTTTTCTATTTTTAGTAATGGTGACCTTGACCTTGATCCCACGCACCCCATATGCTATCCCAAGTGAGGTCTGAATATAAGGTATCTATGTAAGAACTTTCATTAAAATATCTCGATGCGTTCTCAAGTTATTGAGCGGAGACCGTTTTTCTATTTCTAGTAATGGTGACCTTGACCTTGACCCCACCAACCCCATATGCAATCCCAAGCGAGGTCTCAATATAAGGTATCTATGTATGTAGTTTCATTAAAATATCTCGATGCGTTCTCAAGTTATTGAGCAGAAACCGTTTTTCTATTTTTAGTAATGGTGACCTTGACCCCACCCAGCCCATATGCAATCCCAAGCGAGGTCTTGATGTAAGGTATTTAAGTATAAAGTTTCATTAAAATATCTCAATGCTTTCTGAAGTTATTGAGCGGAAACCGTTTTTCTATTTTTAGTAACAGTGACCTTGACCCTGACCCCACCCATCCCATATGTAATCCCAAGCGAGGTCTCAATATATGGTATCTATGTATGAAGTTTCATTAAAATATCTCGATGCGTTCTCAAGTTCTTGAGCGGAAACCGTTTTTCTATTTTTAGTAATGGTGACCTTGACCTTGACCACACCCACCCCATATGCAATCCCAAGCGAGGTCTCGATGTAAGGTATCTATGTATAAATTTTCATTAAAATATCTCAATTCGTTCTCAAGTTATTGAGGGGAAACCATTTTTCTATTTTTAGCAATGGTGACCTTGACCTTTGACCTGTTGACCTCAATATAGGGTTCTTCCTTTCCTCACAAGTAACCAGCGTACCAACTTTAATGATCATAGGTCAAAGCGTTCTAAAGATATCGTGCTGAAATGAAATGGTCTACCGTTTTTCTATTTTTAGTAACGGTGACCTTGACCCCACCCACCCCAAATGCAATCCCAAGCGAGGTCTCGATGTAAGGTATCTATGTATAAAGTTTCATTAAAATATCTCAATGCGTTCTCAAGTTATTGAGGGGAAACCATTTTTCTATTTGTAGCAACGGTGACCTTGACCTTTGACCTGTTGACCTCAAAATTTGTAGGTTCTTCCTTTCCTCCCAAGTAACCAGCGTACCAACTTTCATGATCGTAGGTCAAAGCGTTCTCAAGATATCGTGTAGACACGAAATGGTCTACGGACAGACCTACCGACCGGCCAATGGACAGTTGCAAAGCAAGATACCCCCACTTCTTCGAAGGGGGGCATAATAATAATCAGGCTTTTCAGACATGATAATGTTATTTTGAGAAATAATAATAATCTGGTTTTTTAAAACTAAAAAACATACTTTTGAAACATCCTTCAGATGTCAATGGCAGAAAGCCATATGCAACTTTTTCTACGCAAATTATGCTTAACATCTCAAAGAAAGCTTGAACGCTATGTTTATACATGAGTAGCCCATGTAGGATACTGACTGCCTGCCTGCAATCCCAGCAATGCTGCTGGGTCAGGGCGACACTGAACTCCACCTGCCCCATGTCGTTGGAGTTCAGGTACTTGGGGTAGGACCAGTCCAGGGTCACCATGTGGTTGTCTCCTACCAGCTGGGCCGTCAGTGATTCCACACGGTCTGGCTTCACTGTAGTAAGATATGGCATGAAATATACAGCAACAATTGGGCACTAACAAGAGCTGTTGGTAAAACATTTATGCCCCCTCTTGGTTAAAAGCAATCTTTGTGAAGTTCAGATGAAAACTGTTGGACATTGAGAGAGCACAAAAACTGCTAAAAAGTATTTTAGATAAATAAAGGGCCATAAATCTGCAGTTCGTTGGGCGATTTGGTCCATCATCTAACTTGACTAAGATATAATGCCCTCAAACATTTTCATCAAGTTTGGTGAATACTGGATGGAAACTGTTGGACTTAGAGAGCGGAAAAGGTTAAAGGGCCAATTTTAGATTATTCCAGGGCCATACCTCCACACAATTCATGAGGTGATTTGGCTGATTATCAAACTTGGCAGAGATATTATACCCATAAACATTTTCACGAAGTTTGGTGAAGATCGGATGAAAACTGCTGGACTTAGAGAGCAGAAACGAAAGTGGTCTACTGATCAACAGACCGACATTAGCAACCCAATATTCCCCGCCATCTTTGTTGGGAGGTATAACGAGGTATAATATTTTTAGCCAGGGGTGTTAATATGATGTCTTTTCGGTATTGAAATATAAGAATATATAGGAAGAAATATATTTCCAAGTAAAACAACTTTGATATATATAACTTAATTTTAAACAAATCTGAATTACTAGAGAAATTATTATAAACAAACATTGCACAACTACACGTTTTAAATTTAATACAAATGTTGTTTTGTTGTTTATGAAACATGTTAAAGAATATAAATATTATGCTAAACAAATCTGCTTCCATTCTAAATTACCTATTGAGCCATTAGCCACTTTCATAAAGATTTTGTTTGGTGTAAACTGGAAATGTTCATTTACACCCGTCACCACTATATTGTACTGTTTTGTGGGGCAGAAGTTGGTTGCAGGGATGCCATCACACACATAACTACCACCAGTCACAGAGGGTGTGCTTGGGACAACTTTAGGAGCACATTTCCCTACGAAATCACAATTAGCAAAACGTGTTGGACGCCTGAAAATAAAACAATTACACACCTATAAACCTGACTTCAATATTGTTGCTGATCCTAATGGTTGCAAAATGGCATACAAAATTTCTGTTACCAGTAAATGCTTTTGCCATACAAAATACTGACTAAGACATGATTCTTATACAAATAATATAATGTACAGTTAGGCCAACCTTAAAAAATTGTTTGTTTGCCATTGCCTACCCAAGGTTGCTGGTAATGGGTAGGTAGATATATAACATATAACACAGACATTGCTTTTAATAATATCATCAAGTGTCTGTTGATATAACGAGAGCTTGCTAGCAATCATCTTTAATTAGACAATGAATGCTGACAAACTGCCCATTGTTTTCACAAGTTTGATAAAACATTATTAGAATTGCATTAAGATATGGTGTATTACTAATTATTATTATTTATTAACCCAATGGAAAATGATCGAAATAAAAGAAGAGCGAGCTTTTATTTAACCTAAAGAAAAAATAGAAAATTCGGAATTAAAAAAAACATACTGGGTTTTATTTAACAAAGAAAAAAACTTTTGAGTAGGGACCTTTTCGTTGGGTAGGTAGGCAATGGCAAACAAAGTTAATTTTAATTTTGGCCTTATTATACAATTTCTGATCAAGTCAATGGAAACCACACACAATTTAATGGGTCACAAATAGTTAAGATTTTGTAACTTGATTATCTAAACAGACTATTATCCATTATTACAATAAACCAAACTTATGACGTTATCATTGAAACATGTATTTTTTTTTTTAGAAACTACTGCTTATCATGCCAAAAACATTATCTTAAAAGAATACATATTCATTAAATTAATAAATACCTAGCCATTTGTTTGTTGACAATGTTAAACATGTTAACTTAAAGCTTAAACGTGTAAAACCACAAAAACTGACAAGTGTTTCTTTAATAAATAGCATATTCTTTCAACATGGCTAGGGGTTTGAAAAGGCCAAAGGAAGAAACTACTTGACACTCTTATTTATGACTAACAACACAGAATCAATTGAAAAAACAGTTACGAACAAAAAACAAACAAACAATGTTCAACCATACTACTGTTAACATGGACAAACACTTCAATATGCCTGGCTTAAGCTGAACTACAAAGATCAGGTTACATCAACAACCTACGCTTCTTCAATCCATAAACCACTATTCAGTAACAACACTAAACCCATTTGTGAAATATTTCCTTGTTGAGATCAAAATATTTTCTTACCAATGCACTAGTAATGGTTAAAACATAGCAATGCTGGTAAGCAAACACTTGAGTTCATTATCACATTACCACATGCGCTACCAATTAATGTAACTATAGCTTCATGTTTTTTTATATCAAAAGAAAACCACAAATTTGGAGTGAAATGAATTCATTTTTGTTTTTAATAAATATGACATAGAGGATATTTGTTTAATGCAGTGTAAGATCGTATTTTATTTCATGAGTGGCCATAGAAACAATATTTTCACGAGTGGTACAGCCACGAGAGAAAATATATAGTTTCTATGACCACGAATGAAATAAAATACGTTCTTACACTGTATTTAACAAATTTTCGTCTATTTCATGCTTTTGAATTATAAATAAAAAAAATGCGTGAGATATGCTGAAGCGTCACAAGTTTTGTGTATTATGATGTCATAAATATGACGTCATTATGATTCCAAAATTGTTGATCACTGTTGTGGTGGGAAAATAGCGCCACTCTTACTGCGTCCTTGTCGCTTAATTATATTTGTATAGATTTTTATTATGTGTTTTCTGTTGTTTAAAAAGGCCGGTGTATTCAGGTACTTTCAAAAACTAAACATAAACACAAAGTTAAAAATAGTTCCATATAACCAAGAGTGAAATCATCAAACGTTATAATTTCACTCGACCTTGAGTGAAATGATCAGGTTGTCGTTCATGGTATTCTCCACTCCTTCACTGCATAGCATGAAATAAATTACGGTATCTGTTATTAGCTTTTAAAAGGGCATACTGACGGTAGGTTAACAATACCTTTGCAAAATCAAGTTCATTTACATGTACAGAGAAGTTATACTGAAGCATTGTTAAAGACAATGGTCCTGTACATTTAACTATTTATTATTATAAAACATGGTTACCATGGAATATTTCAAGGGCATGGGAAAAATTAGTAGTAGTAAGATCAATATGAATGATATGTACATGATGCACCATTACGTGCATGCACAACATTGATAAAAGCTGTATTGGACAGGAATGTTTTCATTAACGTGCATAAATTAAGTTTGAATCCTGTAGGAGCTGTGTATCAACAATTGTTTGTTTTTTTGTATTTATATATATATTATTTTCCATAAAGCCTTCAGCTTTCACATGTATAAATTAGCATATCGTTCCAACGTTATTTTAATCGATCGCGTTTTAAAGTAGTAAAATAAAGCGAACACACTCCGACACAAACCGGAATCGCTCTTCAAAAGGAGTCATAATTGTTTCGGCGTTCAACAAGGTAGGCACGATTTTTTAGTGCTAATTTCACACGTGGTAAATACTTTAATATTTGTTAAAAAGTTGTTGAAAAAAAGGGCTCAACAAGGACGCTGTCCTTGTTCATTTCAGTGAGTTTACATGCTTTTTTGTTTTAATAGTTATAGCTTGTAAAAATGAGCTCTGACGAGAACGATGTTCTCGATTTATCAGACAGACACGAAGAGTCAGAATTTTCTGGATTTGATTCTGGCGATATCGTGGATACGCCATATGTTGCTAAGACTATTGAAATTTCTAGTCAACATAAGCAACCCAAAAAGACAGAGTCCAGTAAAAGGGAAAAAGGAAGTAAAATCGGTGGTTAATAAAGTGTCTATTTCTAAACCATCCACGTCTCAAAGTCAAAATAAAAAATCCAGAAAATCACCTTTGTCAACAATTGATGTAAATCAATTATCTCATAAAGATATTTTGACCCTAAGACAAAAATTAGGAATTACTGACGTTGACCCAGATGATTATTACAACCCATAAAATGAGGTCGACCGACCAAATTTGCACGTACAAATTGATACGTATGACATATCAGATAATGAAACTGCAGGACCTTCAAGGTCAAAAAACATTGAACAGGAATTATTTGGTTCAGATAATTCAGATGCAGAAGATTGGCAGCCGCCAAAATTGAAAGCTCTAGAGAAAGACAAACCGATTGCTAAATATCTGGCCAATCTAATAAACGTTGCATGCACATCACAATGTGATACTGAAGAAATAGTGAAAAACTATAAAATTCCAGAGAATGTTGACACGGCCTTTAATTAACTCTGAGGTTTGGAAAATCTTAGATAAAATGGTACATCGGGGACTTGCAGAGGTACAAAACCTTGTGGCTACGGCCATGATCCCTGTAATCAAATTGGCTGAAAATTTTAAGTCAAATACTTCACAAAGTCAAGAATCTAAAACCCTGTTATCTGACACACACACTGCTAGGTCAGGTTCAGTACAATATTTCAGTTAGGAGGCGATATAGTATTCGCCCTCATTTGAAAAGAAGTATTTCGGACTATGCAACATATCTATGCCAATTACAAACACGAGCTGTCAGAGGAAAGTGCGCTCGACTATTCGAAGTATTTCAGTTGGTACATATTTTGAATAGTGAAAGGGGCATAAATTTGTTAAAATACAATATTTTTAAGTGATGCCTAGTATAGTTTATAAATTTTTGGAACAAAAACTTTAACCACAAAGTCTATGTAAAAAGTGGGCTAACTCTGTCAATATATAAAACAGAGTTATGGGTAATGTTGCCCCTGATACTAGAGTTGATGACAAAATCTAGTTCCAAGTTTAAAGTGAATAACTTATGTAGTTTTGAAGTTACCAAACTTTTGAATATAAACTTTAAACAGAAAATCTAAGTGAAAAGGGGGCATAACTCTGTCAAAATACAAAATGGAGTTATGAGTAATGCTGCCCCTGGTACTAGAGTTGATGATAAAGGTTAGTTCCAAGTTTCAAGTGAATAACTTACGTAGTTTTGAAGTTACAAAACTTTTGAATATAAACTTTAAAAAGAAAATCTATGTGAAAAAGGGGCATAGCTCTATCAAAATACAAAATATAGTTATGGGAAATGTTCACCCTGATACTGGAGTTGATAGCAAAGGTATATTCCAAGTTTCAAGTGAAAAGCTTTTGTAGTATTGAAGTTACAAAACTTTTGAATATTAACTTTAACCAGAAAATCAATGTGAAAAAGGGGCATAACTCTGTCAAATACAAAACAGAGTTATGGGGAATGTCGCCCTTGATACTGGAGTTGATGACAAAGGTTAGTTCGAAGTTTCAAGTGAATAACTTATGTAGTTTTGAAGTTACAAAACTTTTGAATATAAACTTTAACCATAAAATCTTTGTGAAAAAGTGGCATAACTCTGTCAAAATACAAAACAGAGTTATGGGGAATGTTGGCCCTGACATTGGAGTTGATGACAAAGGTATATTCCAAGTTTCAAGTCAATAACTTATGTAGTTTTGAAGTTACAAGACTTTTGAATAAAAACTTGAACCAAATTCAGACATGGACACGTACGCCTACAGTAGTAGGAAAGATCACCTATTCATCGAATAGTCGAGCTAAAAATCTGTTTGGTGATGATGTGGCCAAAGAAATAAAGTCATGCGACTCGATGGCATATACATGTATTGGGAAAGATTCACAATATGGACAGTACAAATCCTGGAGGTCGGGGAAACGGCAGACCATTTCGTAGAGGTTACTCTACGAACTACAGATATCAGCCATTTCCTGTACAGAGAGGAAATTTCACAAGACCTTACAGAGACAGGGCAGGTCGGGTAGGGGCTACTTCAGCACCCCCAAATGAAAAGTAGAGTCATCGGTCGGTAAAAAATTAAAAGATTGTATAGGTAATTGGAAAATACTAACAGATGACCCATAGATTCTCGATATAATTCATGGTTACTCAATTGAATTTGACAAACAGCCTGTTCAAAAGAAATTGCCAAACAAAATTAATTTCAATGAAGAACGGTGCAAAATTATTGACATAGAAGTCGAAAAATTATTGACAATTGGTGCAAGTAATCTATCAAAACCAGAACATAATGAATTTATTTCTAACATATTTATTGTTCTTAAACCTGGTGGAAAATTCAGGCCAGTGATTAATCTTCGACATTTAAATGAATTTGTTACCGTAAAAGCTCCATGTTTTCGGACACTATAAATTTTCGGACACCCTCTTTTTTAGCCAAAATAATTATTTTTTGTCACTATATATTTTCGGACATCCTGATTTTAACCCATAATTAATGAATCTTAATTTTCGGACATTTTATATGACAGTGGTATTATAGCAGAATGCTGACCTGTTTGCGTTAATCCGGTGACACATGGCACATGTGTTTTCACAACCATATACAAACATATATAGGTTCAAGGTAAGTTAATGAAGATCGAACGTTTGATTGAATTGTAATAATTAACCAATCAGTAGAAAGAACAAAATTTATTAAATCTTAATAACTGTATTGAAACTGAATAAGGGTAGGATGTCAATTAGTGCCAATAATGATAATCTGATAACGCCTGTTACATTTGAAATCTTTTCTTATGCCAATTAGTGCCAATTAACAATTTAGGTATCTACGGTACTATGCCCCTACTCAACACGATAAGTGTGACAAACAGGCGCCAGTTTTATCGCACCCTATCACAAGTTGCACGAATGTTTGAAGGTGTTAAAGACAATCGTTTAAGATTTTTGGTTCAAGAACAAACAACAAAATTACAGTTTGCATCTTCTATTGCATTAATTACAGGTAAATAATAGTAACGAGATAGAATCTTTTAACTCGGTCAACACAAATGCAGTATTGGCGTAATTTTCTGTAAAACACAATCATACATATGAAATGATTTAAAATTCATTGCAAACATCGCTAAAAATTAATAATACTATATGGCGTGGTATTTAACAAGCACGCGCAATCATTAATCGATACTATCCGTGTATATTCGGCAAAAAACGTTATACACCCGACATACCCAAAAGTAATTGTAATATCGTCATAGTGTCTATGAATTTTCGGACACCTGTAATTTGGAAATATTTCTGTGTATCCAAATTTTCGGACAAGAAATTTTTTATTTATTTTTAAGTGTCCGAAAACATAGAGCTTTTACGGTACTTACCACCATTTTAAACAAGAAACGTTAAATGTTGTATTAGATTTAATACAAGAAAATGATTTCATGACATCAGCAGACATAAACAGGCATATTATTCTGTACCAATTTATGTACATTGTCAAAAGTATCTAAAATTTTATTGGAATGGTGTTTTATATTCATTTTGCTGCCTTCCGTTTTGTCTTTCAAGTGCACCATATATTTTTACAAAACTATTTAAACCAGTTTACACGTATTTCAGACAGATTGGAATACGTTGTTCATATTATATCGATGACTGTTTAAATATGAATTTGGAACAGGCTGTGTGTAGAACTAACACATTGGTGATGGTTGCGACATTGCCGAAATTAGGTTATATAATTAACAGTCTGTGTTGATACCAACACAAAGGATTGTGTTTTTTGGATTTATTATTGACACTGTTCAGTTTATGGTATTTCTCACACAGGAAAAAAATCAAAAGATTATATCGTCAGCTTAAAAGTAAAACATCAATTACAGTCAGATAATTGGCCTCATTTATTGGACTGCTTATCAATGGTTTTTATGCAGTATTTGAGGCTCCCCTGCATTACAGAACTCTAGAAAGAAATACAATAATTGGTTTGAATTCAAGCACCAATTTTGATAAACAGATGACTTTATCAGTAGAAAGTAAAACAGAATTATTATGGTGGATAGAAAATGTCCAAATAAAAAATGGTAAGCGAATTCGACCTCAACCAATTACAAAGCGATGTCGAACTGACGCATCCCTTCAAGGATGGGGTTCAGTAGAATTAGGTACTGAAAGACATGCAAATGGCAGCTGGAACCATGATGAATCTACTTTATCTATAAATGTTTTGGAATTAATGGCAGTTTGGTATTCACTGCAATCATTATATATTGATTATCAAGGGATCCATATAGAAATACAGAATGACAATACGTCTGCAATAAAGTATGTTAATGACATGGGAGGAATGACTTCAAGATCAATGGATTCAATAGCTAAAGATATTTGGGAATGGTGTATTTGTAGAAATGTATATATATCTGCCATTCATATTACTGGTATTAAAAATACGGCTGATTATTATTCTAGGAACTTTTCTGATGCTGAGCCAGGTTCTTTCCATACAAATGCATTTAGTCTTTGCTGGAGAAATGAAACTCCTTACATATTTCCTCCATTTAACCTGTTGGGGAAAGTAGTCAATAAAATTAAGACAGATGCAGTAGAACAAGCCATAGTAGTGTTTTCACTATGGAAATCTCAAACATGGTTTCCAATGTTAATGGCTATTCTTGCTGATTTTCCTATCAGGTTGCCAAGGCACAGAGATTTGTTAACTCTGCCACACAATGGACAGGAGCATCCACTGGCAAAGATTACCATGGTCGCGGCAGTCTTATCAGGGAATCGCTCAAAAGTCGAGGACTTCTACCAGACACTGCAGACATTATCATCAAATCATGGAGATCTGGAACTAGAAAGCAGTATGACCTTGCATGGAGGCGTTGGTATTTTTGGTGCTTACGCAGGAAAGTTGATCCCGTTGTTACCTCTGAAGTTAAAGTAGTAGATTATCTAGATCGTTTAAGATTTAATAACATATCATACTCCGTTCTTAATACCCATAAGTCTATGCTGTGACAAACTTTACCTTTTCTCTGTAATTCTTGGTGTTGCGACTGTTTTTTAGTAAAACGTTTTCTTAAAGGATGTTTCCATTCTAAACCACCAGTGCCTCGGTATAGATTCACTTGGGATGTGTCCATGTTTTAAGATATTTGGTATCCCTTTTTCCATTGAACGGTCTGACATTGAAACTGTTAACATTAAAAGTTGTAGCATTAATTGCTCTTGCAACGGCTCCTTGAGCTCAAGCGTTGTGTAATGTACATATTCTTATCTTACAAGTAAACATTGTCCGAATTCACTCCCCGTCCGAATAATAGTACTCGATATAATTGTTGTTATTGCTTTGTCTATAAAATCCATTGTTTTAGCAGGATATTGTTCTACAAACTTTAATGAATTTAAAGCTTTGTATTTACCTCCGGTTTAGTCCATTTAACGTTGATTGTTGACAGAATAATCCATTTTTGCACAGTACCAAAATTCCTGCACTGTATTACGGCTGCAGCAATGTACATTGTTTACTACACGCATAGGAATATGATGGAATGTTATTAAATGCATTTTATCCTTAAAGACTTGTCAAGATGTTAATAATAGCTTTTCTTGGTGCATTATAAGATTATTTATATTATAAATTGCATATTGTTCATACATGTTTATTGTTAAACCTTAATGGTTCACTAGGAACTATTTGAGACGCTGGCTGCGTAGGAATTACTGAAGTTGTCATGATGCAGCATTTCAAATTGTATTGTATGAATGCATATTTAAAGCTACTGTTGCTTTGATATATAGAGTTTGACTTCTTCTATGATTAAGAAGTAATATTTATGTGATTGTTAATTTATTGGAATAGTAGTTTTAATTATTGTTAAGGAATAGCCACATTACTTCCTTATATGCTGCAGGATGCTGCACGATTCTGATTGGTTGCAGCTGAATCTGCAGAATCTGATTGGCTGCAGCCAAATCTGCAGCATCCGAAAGGGTATATAAGGAGGTTCTCCTCTCAGTTTTGGCAACAGTTGCTAACAACAAACATCACTGTTCACTATACAGAAAACCTTAAAAGTAAGAACTCAAACATTATAAAAATCCTGAACAACATTAAAGGTACGATTTCAAAACGCACTTAACTATTTTCTAACGCTCTAGCAATATATTTATTCTATTAACAGCTGATTATTATTAAAGTTATAATAATATACTTAAGAACGTTTCTAGGAACTATTTTATGACACTGTAAAGATATTTCAAAAACTGAGCAACTGTTCGCCAAACGTTCGTCATTACTGTACCGCCATTCTGATTAAACCGAAATGAATATAATTATTATGTTATCGATATTATGAAAGTAGATCTACGAATAAATGATGATTTTTGAAACTTTAATTCATCTCCGTCTTTACTAGAGTTTGCTGCCAGACTCAAACTCTAATCGACACTGATATTATCAAGAATCTTCATTGTAAGGTAGCTTGGTATCCATGAATGTGAATAATATGTTTAAAGAACAACATGCAGTTGTTTTTACGTTTCCTAATTTGTTGAAAACTACTAAGCTAGGACATGCTTATACGTTAAATATAGAACACTATCAGAAGGAAGAATTATGTGTGATGCATACTGTTTTGCATTATTTAAAAGTGACTAAAACGATAAGGAAATCGTCTCTATTTTTTATTTCTTATAAGACTTTTTAGCCAGTTTCTTCTAGCACTATTGCTAGATGGTTGAAAAATGTGTTAAGTATGGCTGGAATAAACTCTGACTTGTTTAAGGCTCATTCTTTTAGAAGTGCAGCAACTTCAGAGGCATTCAGTAAAGGATGTAGTTTAAAGAATATATTGGACACAGCAGATTGGACTTCTGACAAGAATTTCAGAAAATGTTACTTGAGAAAATCTGTAAACAATAGAAATTTTTCTTTTTCTCAGGCGGTATTTAGTAATGTGTGATGCAGAAATTTGAGTCAAATTGGCTGTTTAAATAGTTTCTATGTGGGGACTGTCTTTATCTGCAAAGGAAACATTTATATAAATTTCTGTGTATTACATACTTTATTGATAAGATTACTGTGTGTTTATATTAACAGTGAAAATATTAAATTTTGAAAGAATCATGAAGATGTATTTTGATTCATTATGTTATATATACACACAAAAGAATGGTTTTGTTGCTTTTTAAAGATGCTAATTTATACATGTGAAAGCTGAAGGCTTTATGGAAAATAATGACCCCTTATCCAAGCTTTAGTGATGGATGATGGGGCATTATTGGAAATAAAGCTGGAGGCTGAACATGTATATACCCATCCCTTTCTTTCATATCACCATATGTTGATAATTTGATATATTACAAATGCTTTTCCCACCCAGCTAAACATTATGCAACAAAACGTTCTTTTTACTGTAAATAATGACTCCTTTTGAAGAGCGCTTCCGGTTTGTGTGGGAGTGTGTTCGTTTTATTTTACTACTTTAAAACGCGATCGATTAACATAACGTCAGAACGATATGCTAATTTATACATGTTCAGCCTCCGGCTTTATTTCCAATAATGCCCCTTCATCTATCACTAAAGCTTTGATGAGGGGTCATTTTCCTAACGATTCCATCACCAGATTTGCTACTTGAATTCATGTTTAGATATATGGAAAATTATCTTGTTTTAAGTATTTGTTTACATTTATGTGAAAAACTGTCAATCTACCCCTTTAAAGATTGGTAAATTTAGAAAACATCTAAACCTGCATTACTATTGTGATTAATGTATTCAAGTTAAATTTCTTATGGAATGCTATTAACAATTTTTCAGAAAAAATACAGGAAGTGGTCCGCACCCCATTTGTGTGTCAAGTTTCAAGCAAACCACCAACACCCTGAAAATAACTCAGGTCACTTAACACTACTTATAGTTAAAGCAGTTAAAGTATGTTCTGAAAACATGGTTGACTGATCTCGTTATTTTTTTTTTTTTGCAAAAAACTATTTTAATGTTCAATTCAGGCAAATAATGCAATTATATCTGCTAAACATCTTTAGCAAGTTTTTTTTATAACATATTCAAGTAGTTTTCCTTTATGCCATCATTTTCAAAAGAAAAAAATTTACAGTGTACTGGGGTATTATACAAATATTTAAACCTATTTCAACATACAAAATTAATATGTAAAATTCTCTTCATCAATTACCTAATAACTTAAATTCTTTGGATATGCATTTTTGTTGTTGTTGCTGCTGATTTTGTTTTACATCACAAGATGTATGCATTTATGTTAACACTCTTTATTGGCAATGATAGTATGTAAAATCTCTGTAAATAAAAACAACAGACACCAAATAATCAGTGCTATTCATGTAATGATATTTTCACATACATGCAAACTTTAATAAAATAAAATAAAGCGAGGCTCTGTCTACTCAGCCATCACCATCAACAACAGACTGGGTACTGTAGCACAATGAATTGTTATTGTCCTGTCCACATCCCGTGCATACAGTTTGCCACTTTTACATGAAATAATCATAACACCAACCACATGTAAATGCTGTAAATTATCCAATTTTGAAAACAGGGTAATCCAGTCCTTTAGGTATCATCATCGCAAGTCCCACAATTAATTCCAATCTTTTAATTGGATAAAAACTTCCCACATGAGTTTGAAGTGCATGTTTATTTCATGTGCAGCAGTGTAAAAGAGAAAACCAGACACCCAAGACAAGTTAGAAAGCAAGCGGGTATCTACATTTATACCTATTGCAGATAAATTAAAGACCCAAACTCTACTGCAATATGAAGTCTCATGCATCTGTTGACTAACACGAATGCTATATTGGTCCGTGGCTCGGTTAAATGTCCATTCAGTATGGTCCTGTAGAATGCTATCCCAAGAGCACAAGAAAGCTGTGCGATTACAGTGCGAGTCGGGCATAGCTTCCCAGGACTGGGTCGACTTGCTGTAATGTAACCTATGGTTCTTTGAACACTGTTAGTAAGGAAGTCTGTTTTGATAATTCACATTACTATGTAAAGTTGTCAGTAAGCTGCAGTCAAAACATATTAATTAGCATGGAATACTGGTAGGCGAGTAATGTCGAACAGTAGTATTTTCTGGATGTTTACAAATAGTCTTTTCACAGTCTTCACGACAAACCAGTGGACCATCCACCGAGTCCACCAAATTTTTGCTAAATTTTTGCTAGGTTTATCAAAATTTGTAAGCTTACTGGACCGGCGGTCTTTCAAGTTATGGTCCCTTGCAATGCCAGACAAGATGGATTTCCCATTTAATGTGAGAAAAAAGTCTAAGCATCATTATTGGTTTTAGTATTTTATATACCGTAATTACCCTATATAATAATATATTTTTTTTGTCCCAATATTAAGGACCTAAAAAAATAATTCCCGAAATTGTGTCCCAAAATTTAGGGCAATATATGATACAATCTATTTTCAATATATCTATGTCTTGAACCTATTTTTTTTCTTTGGGATAATAATCGCTTACTAAAATATATTAAATATTTAATTATAAATAATTAGAATGATTTTTTAATAGACTGATGTTTATAAGATCAAACATTTCTTGCAGGGAACTTAATGGTAATTAATTGAGAAGCTTAACGGTGAAGACCATGCTCCAGTAGAGTACACAGTTTGCACCATGTAAAAATACTCCTGCTGTTATACATTATGGTGTATAGATAAGCAAGCGTAATATACTGTGTCAAAAGTCGCTATGCAACCAGCATAGTGGCAGGGTATGAAATGCTTGTACAGTAACAATATAAGGTGTTATTTTGGTGTCCCAATATTAAGGGACACGAAATAATTCAAAGTTCAAATGTGTCCTAATATTAAGGGGCGTAAAAAATAATTATTTATCGAAGAATTAGGGGTGTCCCAATATTCAGTGGGTTCAAATACTTAGGGTAATTACGGCACCATAATGAATAGGAAAGAGTGACAGAAAATTTGTATACTATGGTCCACTTAATTGTTATCCGGTCCACTGATTTTATAATTTATTTGTGAATACTGTTTTTGTAATTTCTGTAATGACATACAAACGCTTCTATTTTACAAGTCTATACAAGTGTGTTATTTATGTTTAAATAAAAAGTATGTCAAAGTGCAAACAACCATGTTTTTTAAGACACCCCATGTAAGGCCTCTTTTTCTGCGGATGCATACACACACACACGACAACTACGGTATTTTGTTTCCATTTGCAAATGGATGATGAACCTAGGATGTTTCACACCAAGTTTCAACAAGAGCTGTCAGAGGATAGCGCGCTCGACGATTCAAAGAATTTCAGTTGGTACATATTTTGGATAGTGGAAGGGGCATACATTTATTAAAATACAAACTTTTTAGTGAAGCCTTGTATAGTTTATACATTTTTGAAACAAAAACTTTAACCACAAAATCAATGTAATGTGTGCATTACTGTCAAAATACAAATCAGAGTTATGGGTTATGTGGCCCCTTATACTAGAGTTAATGACAAAGGTTAGTTCCACGTTTAAAGTGAAAAACTTGTGTAGTTTTGAAGTTACAAAACTTTTGAATATAAACTTTAACAAGAGATGTTTGTAAAACATGTATGCACCCCGACTTGCAGCATTTGTTCATCACAGAAGTGTACTGTTTCTATAAAATATATGCTGAGACATGTTAACCATTACCTTGATAGGAGTTGTCTTCTCTGCAAGAGCATTCTTCCTATCAAATTTGACGACTCGACCCAAGTATTCAGTAATTATGACAAGTATTCAGTAATTATCAATATGTAATAGGTCATCTACTCAAACTGACCATTGTACCTATATAGTTTGAAGACCATGCACCAATGGTTCATCTGTTATTACCGTAAGTATGTTGTTTTTTTTACAAGCCTGTGACCGTGACCTTGACCTTTGATCTCTTGATCTCAAAATCGATAAGGGTCTTCCTTCCCTCAAGACTAACCAGCATACTAATTTATATGATCCTAGATTAAAGTGTTCTCTAGATATTGTGTGGAAACCGTTTTCATGTTACAAGCCCCTGTGACCTTGACCTCTGACTGGTCGACCTCAAAATCGATAGGCTTCTTCCTTTCCTTCCGAGTAACCAGCATACTAACTGGGATGATCGTAGGTCAAAGTTTTCTCTAGATATCCTGCGGAAACAAAATGGTCTACTGAGAAAACAGTTTTCATGTTACAAGCCCCTGTGACCTTGACCTTTGACCTGTTGACCTCAAAATTGATAGGCATCTTCCTTTCCTCCCGAGTAACCAGCATACCAACTTGGATGATCGTAGGTCAAAGCGTATTCTACATATCATACGGAAACAAAATGGTCTACAGAGGAAACAGTTTTCATGTTACAAGCCTCAGTCACCTTGACCTTTGACCTCTTGACCTCTAAATTGATAGGCGTCTTCCTTTCCTCCAAAGTAACCAGCATACCAACTTAAATGATCGTATGTCAAAGTGTTCTCTAGATATCGTGGGGAAACAAATTTCATGTTACAAGCCCCTGTGACCTTGACCTTTGACCTCAAAATTGATAGGCGTCTTCCTTTCCTCCAAAGTAACCAGCATACCAACTTAAATGATCGTAGGTCAAAGCGTTCTCTAGATATCATGCAGAAACAAAATGGTCTACAGACAGACCGACCGACCATCCGACCGACCAATTGTCGGACAGGTGCAAAGCAATATACCCCCACTTCTTGGAAGGGGGGCATAACCAGAAAAATCTATGTGAAAAAGGGGCATAACTCTGTCAAATACAAAACAGAGTTAAGGGTAATGTTGCCCCTGATACTAGGGTTGATGATATAGGTTAGTTCCAAGTTTCAAGTGAATAACTTATGTAGTTTTTAAGTAACAAAACTTTTAAATAAAAACTTCAACCAAATTCAGACGCGGACGCTGATGCCGGAAGTAGGAAAGCTCACCAATTCTTTGAATAGTCGAGCTAAAAATCAAGATTGAATCTGTTCTATCAACACAATTATCTTATTATCCTCGCCCACCAGTACATGACTGTACATGTATCTTGCCAAAGGACCTTGTGAAACTAAAATATAACATGCTGCCATGCAGAAGTACACTGAAGCATAAATCAGGAGTCAGCAAAAAGCTAAAACTCGATATTCTTGTAGAAAAGAATCCTGCAGCTGAGTTACAAAATGATAGTCATACACAATGATCCCCATATTAAATTATTTAATAATATACATCTCAATTTAAACTATTTATCCTAAGGTACATTGTTCTTTACTGCATTATATCATGGCATGAATACTTCATGTCACATCAAATGACATGCATACCTCATCACATATCATAAACATTATGTTTGAAGAATTGAATAATATCATTACCACACATGAAATAAAAAAATGTTGTAAAAAACTAAACAATGGTAAATCGGGTGGGCCAGATAATTTTCTTAACGAATTTTTTAAGTATGGATGTGAGATAGACATGTTCGCGACAGCTCTTTGCACGGTATTTAATAAATTTTTTGATACGGGTTACTTTCCAGAAACATGGTCAGAGGGTTATGTGGTCCCATTGCATAAGAAAGGTGATATTAATAATACGAATAACTACAGGGGTATTACTTTACTGAGTACATTAGGCAAATTATTTACGAAAGTTTTAAATGACCGTCTAACGATTTGGGCGGAAAAGTATAATGTTTACATTGAGGCTCAGGCAGGATTTAGACAAAACATGGGCACAATAGATAATATTTTTGTACTGCATAATGTAATAAGTCATTTATTAAATAAGAAAAAGAAACTGTACGTAGCATTTATAGATTTTACAAAAAGCATTTGATTACATAGTTAGAGATATTATGTGGTATAAACTGATTAAATTAGGTATTAGAGGGAAAATATTAAACATAATTCGTTCAATGTATAGTATTGCTAAGTCAAGGGTAAAATATGACAATGAGGTTAGCGATAGCTTTACATGCTTGTTAGGGGTACGTCAGGGGGAATCATTGTCTCATTTTTTATTTGCGATGTATTTGAATGACATTGAGGAATATTTGCTGACAAATAATTATGACGAAATAAATTTAGACACTTTAAAATTATTCATAATGTTATATGCTGACGATATTGTTTTGTTTTCAGAAAGTGAAATTGGTTTACAGAAAGGGTTAGATTTGTTAAAACAATACTGTGATCGATGGAAACTAAAGGTTAATACACAAAAAACTAAAGTCATGGTTTTTAAAAAAGGAGGAAGACTAAGACGAAATTTGAGATTCCTATATGATAACAACGTTTTAGAAATTGTTGATAAATTTACATATTTGGGGTTTGTCTTTTCCTCAGGGGGCTCATTTTCCAAAACTTTTGATAGTCTGTGTGGACAATCTTTGAAAGCTATTTTTAAATTAAGACAATATTTGTCGAAATTTTATAACATCACAATACAACACAGGTTAGAAATGTTTGATAAATTAATTTATCCTGTTTTAAGTTATGGCTCCGAAATATGGGGATTACAGAGCAATATAAAGATAGAGCGAATACCTTTAAATTATTGCAAAGAATTATTAGGAGTCCGAAGGCAAACACAGAATAATTTTATATATGGAGAACTCGGTAGAACATCCTTATCTGTCAGACATAGCATTAATGTAATTAGATATTGGTTAAAGATAGTAAACACACGTGATATAAAATATGTAAAGCTTGTTTATGATATTATGTCCCGGGAATTAGAAACATACCCCAATAACAGATCTTGGGTCTACATGGTTAAAAGCCTATTAGGTAATTGTGGTTTTAACGATGTGTGGCTGAATCAAGGGGTAGGGGATGTAGACATATTTTTGAAAATTTTTAAAATAAGAGTTACAGATATGTTAATACAAAATTGGAAAACCGAATTGAGTGAATCAACTAGAGCAAAAACATACATATTAATATCCGATTTTAAATTTCAATTCTATTTAAGTGATGTAAATATTCTAAAGTATAGAATGGCACTCTCTAGATTAAGAGTCTCTGCACATAGACTTAAAGTTGAAACGGGTAGATGGCAAAAACCAATAGCTATTCCTTATGAAGAAAGAAAATGTTCTTTATGCAATGTTTTAGAAGATGAATACCACTTTGTTATGGAATGCACATTATATACTGATGTAAGAAAAACTTACTTAAAACCATTTTATTACGTAAGACCAAATATGTTAAAGTTTATAGATCTACTGACCTCTCAAAATAGTAATATTGTTAAAAATTTACCTATGTTTATTTATAAAGCATGGGAAATAAGAAATACTTATAATACATATTACGATTAGGATAGGATTTTTGGTATATATTTATGCATATGTATGTATACAAATACATACCACCTCTCGCTGTATATTGTCTTATCTAAAATACCCAATATTTTAAAATGTACCGATTTAATTTTGATGTTTATCCTTTGAATGACCAGTGACTTTGTTTTATGTGTATTGTATTGACATTTCATGTATACTCATGGGCTTATTGCCTACTGTATTATCTAATAAACTTAAACTTATAACATGTACACCTCATGACATAGCAATAGACGCGCACATGCCATGATATACCAAGTGACATGCACATCCCATGACATAGCAAGTGACATGCACATGCCATGATATACTAAGTGAGAAGCATGCCTCAAGACATGTACACCCTATGACATATCAAGTACCATATGCGCCTCCAAATTTATCAAAAGACAGGCACACCTCATCACATATCAAGTGACAGGCACACCTTATCACATATTAAGTAACAGACACACCTTATCACATATCGAGTGACATATGTACCTCCAAATGAATTAAATGACAGACACATCTCATCGCATTTCGAGTGACAATCACACTTCCATAACATATCAAGTGACAGGCACATTCCCCTAAAATACCAAGCGACACACATATGCCATGAAATACCAAAGTGACATGCACATCCAATGACAAAACAAGTGACAAGCACATGCCATGACATACAAAGTGACAAGCACATGTCATGAAACCAAAGTGACATGCACATACCATGACAAACAAAGTGACATGCACATACCATAACAAACCAAGTGGCACGCACATACCATGACATACAAAGTGACAAGCACATCCCATGACATACCAAATGACATGCACATCCCATGACATACCAAGTGACACACACATCCCATGACATACCAAGTGACATGCACGTGTCATGACATACCAATTGACATGCACATACCATGACATACAAAGTGACATGCACATACCATGACATACCAAGTGACATGCACATCCCATGACATACTAAGTGACACATTTCCCATGACATACTAAGTGACACACACATCCCATGAAATACTAAGTGACACACACATCCCATGACATACTAAGCGACACACACATCCCATGAAATACTAAGTGACACACACATCCCATGACATACTAAGTGACACACACATCCCATGACATACCAAGTTACATGCACATCCCATGACATACTAAGTGACACACACATCCCATGACATACTAAGTGACACACACATCCCATGACATACTAAGTGACACACACATCCCAAGACATACCAAGTGACATGCACATCCCATGACATACCAAGTCACATGCACAACCCATGACATACCAAGTGATATGCGCATACCATGACATACCAAGTGACACCAACATCCCATGATAAACCAAGTGACATTCACATGCCATAACATATCAAGTGACATCCAGATCGCATGACAAACCAAGTGACACACACATCCCATGACATCCTAAGTGACAGGCACATTTCATAACATACCAAGTAATATGCACATTGCATGACATACCAAGTGACATCTACATCCCATGACTAACCAAGTGACACACACATGCAATGACATGGCAAGTGACATGCAGATCCCATGACATACTAAGTGACATGCACATACCATGACATACTAAGTGACAATCACATCATGTGAAATACCAAGTGACACACACATGTCATGACATACCAATTGACACGCACATCCCATGACATACCAAGTGAAACGCACATCCCAAAAACCAAGTGACACACACATCCCATGACATACCAAGTGGCACGCACATCCCATGACATACCAAGTGACACACATATCCCATGACATACCAAGTGACACACACATCCCATGACATACCAATTGACATCCACATTCCATGACCAACCAAGTGACAAGCACATGTAGTTAAACCAAAGTGACACACACATCCCATGAAAAGCCAAGTGACATGCACATACCATGATATACCAAGTGACACACACATACTATGACATACAGTGACACACACATCCCATGACATACAGTGACACACACATCCCATGACAAGCTAAGTGACATCCACATACGATGACAAACCAAGTGACACACACATACCATGACATTCAGTGACAAGCACATTCCATGACATACCAAATGACATGCACATCCCATGACATACTAAGTGACAAGCACATATCATGACATACCGATTTTTGACATCCACATTCCATGATATACCAAGTGACACGCACATGTAATGAGATCAAAGTGACGCACACATCCCATGACAAGCCAAGTGACATGCACATACCATGACATACCAAGTGACACGCACATACCATGGCATACAAAGTGACAAGCACATCCCATGACATACCAAATGACATGCACATCCCATGGCATACTCAGTGACTCACACATCCCATGACATACTAAGTGACATGCACATCCCGTGATATACCAAGTGTCACACATATGCAATGACATACCAAGTGACAAGCACATCCCATTATATACCAATATATAAAGTGACAGGCACACTCCATCACATATCAAGTGACAGGCACATTTCCATGACATATCAAGTGGTAACCAAACTTCCAGGACATATCAAGTGACAGACATACTTCCATGACATACCAAGTGACAGGCACACTTTCATGACAGTGTTTTTTAATGGCCAAATTGGGGCCGAAATTCGGCTCCATTCCACTGCTAAAAAAGTATATATTTTTCCCCTATATTAACCTTAGAATTCCCCTCAGAATGTAAGCTTTATTTTGAAAAAAACTTGACCAAAATCGGACCAAAATTGACTAAGATAGAGGAATTTTCGTAAATTGACTAAATAGAGGAATTTTCGTAAAGAATCCCAGCAATTCTTTTATCAAACCAAGTTTGTGCATAATCTAACTTATCATTTGTAGCAAAACAATTGATTAATGTTTTATAACAAAGTAGAATATAAACATGTAATAATGCTTTTCTACCAAAAAAATTCCCCGTTTGCCGTAAAATTCCCCTCCTAAAGGGCCCCGCCACCTTTCCCCCAAAGGTGAAAAAAACACTGCATGACATATCTAGTGACAGGCACACTGCCATGACATATCAAGTGACAGGCACATTTCCATGACATATCAAGGGACAACCACACTTCCATGACATATCAAGTGACAACAACACTTCCATGACATATCAAGTGTCAAGACACCCCTTACACAAGATAATTATTGAGTGATATGCACACATCACAATAAAATAATAAGCAACTCAGCTGGTGAATGATTAACACCAAACAAATGGATAGAAGACGTACATTGTTTTGTACTCCATAGTCCAGTTGACATCAAGACTGGAGCCATTATTGGCGAGGAAAAACGAGCAATTCAGGTCCTTAAAGTTGTAGGAAATGCAGGTCAGGTTTGTTGGCTCACTGGGTGGCACTGAAAGAAGAAAGTTCATTCTTTCACAGACAGCTGCAAAGAAAAGCTTCAACTGTACAACTGTTAAACAGCTTTGTAAATGCCACAACATAAATCAAGAGCTACTACATTTACATAGCTCATTTGAACTAGGTGTCCTTACGTGTCCTTTGTCATGTAAGTGCCACAACATAAATCAAGAGCTACTACATTTACATAGCTCATTTGAACTAGGTGTCCTTACGTGTCCTTTGTCATGTAAGTGCCACAACATAAATCAAGAGCTACTACATTTACATAGCTCATTTGAACTAGGTGTCCTTACGTATCCTTTGTCATGTAAGTGCCACAACATAAATCAAGAGCTACTACATTTACATAGCTCATTTGAACTAGGTGTCCTTACGTGTCCTTTGTCATGTAAGTGCCACAACATAAATCAAGAGCTACTACATTTACATAGCTCATTTGAACTAGGTGTCCTTACGTGTCCTTTGTCATGTAAGTGCCACAACATAAATCAAGAGCTACTACATTTACATAGCTCATTTGAACTAGGTGTCCTTACGTGTCCTTTGTCATGTAAGTGCCACAACATAAATCAAGAGCTACTACATTTACATAGCTCATTTGAACTAGGTGTCCTTACGTGTCCTTTGTCATGTAAGTGCCACAACATAAATCAAGAGCTACTACATTTACATAGCTCATTTGAACTAGGTGTCCTTACGTGTCCTTTGTCATGTAAGTGCCACAACATAAATCAAGAGCTACTACATTTACATAGCTCATTTGAACTAGGTGTCCTTACGTATCCTTTGTCATGTAAGTGCCACAACATAAATCAAGAGCTACTACATTTACATAGCTCATTTGAACTAGGTGTCCTTACGTGTCCTTTGTCATGTAAGTGCCACAACATAAATCAAGAGCTACTACATTTACATAGCTCATTTGAACTAGGTGTCCTTACGTGTCCTTTGTCATGTAAGTGCCACAACATAAATCAAGAGCTACTACATTTACATAGCTCATTTGAACTAGGTGTCCTTACGTGTCCTTTGTCATGTAAGTGCCACAACATAAATCAAGAGCTACTACATTTACATAGCTCATTTGAACTAGGTGTCCTTACGTGTCCTTTGTCATGTAAGTGCCACAACATAAATCAAGAGCTACTACATTTACATAGCTCATTTGAACTAGGTGTCCTTACGTATCCTTTGTCATGTAAGTGCCACAACATAAATCAAGAGCTACTACATTTACATAGCTCATTTGAACTAGGTGTCCTTACGTGTCCTTTGTCATGTAAGTGCCACAACATAAATCAAGAGCTACTACATTTACATAGCTCATTTGAACTAGGTGTCCTTACGTGTCCTTTGTCATGTAAGTGCCACAACATAAATCAAGAGCTACTACATTTACATAGCTCATTTGAACTAGGTGTCCTTACGTGTCCTTTGTCAATTGTAAATGTGTCTGTGCAACAAATAGTATAAAAGGTTCACGTAAAATCTTACACACAGAAAAATTTGTTACTGCTTCAAAAACTAAAATTTTATGTTTTAGCCACATGCATATAATATTATCATGTTACTGCAGCCCATTTGCAAGATATTACAACAGACTGGAATCAACAAGTTATATTATTTACATATTTGTATGTATTGTTTGCACCTGAATTACACAAAGGGTTATAAAAACTAATTTCAAGAACTTGGAAAGACTAACTTGTCTGTCAAGTGTTCTGGAAACAATGTCCTGCCAAGGCATCGAATGAATACCAGGTAGGAATATAAATGGATTATGTCTATGAAATAGTGATAACCAAGGCCAACCTTAAACAACGGTTGGTTTGCCATTGCCGATCCAGGGTTTCTGGGTATGGGTAGGTAGGTAGGCTTTTTTTGTGTGTGGAAAAATTTAAGTTTATCAATGATCAATTTTGCGTCAAAATAAAGTGTGTTTGGCAATGTCTGTGTAATACACAGACATTGCCTTTCATATTGAATATAAATCGAGGGAATTTTCAAAAGAAATCATCAAAATAAAAACTTATTTATTTCAAACTGACTAGATCCAACCACTTTATATTCTCAGTTTTCATTGTACAAACAGCAGTTAAATGTACCAAACACTTGTACAAAAACATGCACATCTGAGATCTAAACTTTTCACTATGTCACTTCAAAATTTGTCATTTGATTGGCATCCTTTTCAGGGTGTCTTTGCCAGCAGCTTTGCAGGTGGCACAGATTGGCAGAACAACTCGAAACTTTGTCAGCAAGTCCGGGTCTCTCAAGCCTTCATACGCACAATGGCAGCAAATGTCTTTCTTAGTTGCCACACTTGAAGCATAGTATGCAATCTCTATAGGGGTACTGCAGGACACTGCTAGTCGCACGAAGATCTTGCCATGTAGAACATCACCTGAAAAAATTATTTAATTCAGTAATCTTAACCATTAAAATGTCATGTATGATGTATGATCAGAGTCTACATTGTCCACTATTATAATGTCAGAGGCATTCCTCATGTTCTATTATTACTGTGCACATCTGCACACATGTGCGAACGTTAACAATGATTTTGTAAAGACCCAGTTAATTATCATGTGTATATATGCATGCAAATTAACATAGTGGCGTTGTACGGCTACATATCGAGGATTGAGCAATAAACTGTTGTATCTGCTCGTCAAACTGGATATGATAGTTTCATGCTCAACCGTCAATATATATTTATTAATTGTGAGTTTCAGAACATCTAGAGTGGTAGAGTAAGAATTAAATTTTGTTAATATTCTTTGAAATGAGTATTGTTTAATTGTTTGAATTGGATTTATTAAACTTGATTAATAAAAGTTGAAAAAGACAATTAATAGTTGTTAAACAATACAGTGCGGAGTACTATAGGCCTTTCCCAAAACTAGGTTACTTCCCATGTGTAATCACGAGTGATGTCCCCTGTTCACTTCTGGCGACGTTTATAGATTATAAGGCGGGATAAGCGTATTGATATTTACCAAAAAACATGCAATATATTTGATTTTGAATCTTAAAATTGTGTTGATGTCGAAAAAATAAATTTATAAATATCAACATTCGTATATAATATACATCATGTACTTAATTTATCTAGTTAATTAAATAATTATGTTGATTTTTAACAATATTGTCTACTCTTTGCAGATTGACAAACAAACTGTACACAGTACGTTTAATGGTTATTATGCAACAACACACAAAAATAGCGATTTCAGTATTTAAACAACCTATGCCTTCATCATGTATTAAATTTGCATTATTAAATAAAATAAATAAAAAGCTGTTTTTAGTAAAATGATTTTGCTAAGTAACTCTAAGCTAACATTCTTCTGGTGACTAAATTACGAAAATAAGGTATCATCACAGAAAGTTTGAGCGTAATTCCGAAGTTTTTTGGCAGCAACTTCTTAGTTGAATTCCATACACAATTGTGTTTAACTTTAAAGCTTTTTTCGTTGCAGATATTCTTGTTGTGTGCTAAATATTATACGGTGCTTGAACAGGTTCCGCTTTAATCTTAAAATCTCATGCAACAAAACAACTTTTTAATTACTGTTAACACAATATTACAATAACTAACGATGATGTCACTCCTCATTAAATGTTATAATTGATGTTGTATTAAAGAGATAAAGAAATTTGTTTATTATTGTGTCATGTGTTTAAACAATGTTCATGATAACTTCATATAATCAACGAAACAAATAACACCCGACCCAATGGGTCTATATGTCACCAGGAAATAGATATGTCGTGATAATTATGTATACAATAGGGTGAGTATCTGTAACAAAACAGACATAGATATATACATTTTGAAACAAGTTTACACAATTCAGAGTAATTAACTAAGCCAACAGAAGAGTCTAATATATGTTTGAATAAATATGTTATACTTGTTGAGTCTGTTTGATCAAGTATTTAGTTTTCCTTCATGTATATAACTCTAACTGAGATTATTTCTTCATTTCTGTCGGAATCGTGGTAAACAAACAACATTTTATTCTCGCAGCAGCTACGGTAATTCCCGTATGTTTTAGAAAAACAAAACACGCTGAGCTCTTAAACGTTCACCACTTTTAAATTCTTCAGAATTGAAAATTAAATGCTGTGCTATATTATTTCACTCTTCAATTTAAACCAATTTATCAATTCGAAAAAGTCCATAGGGTGATAGGCAAAGAACAACAACGGAGACAACAACATTTTAAAATGTGAGATAAACTTTAATTTGAGACGCAAACAATCTGCCTGTAGATCTTTATCATCAATGCATTACGCAGTTGCACGGATTAGCGGTATTGTTCTAAGGGCAATTTGATAAGATCCCAGCCGTTTGTGGCTTTGGTATGTTTATGACCCCCTCTTCAGTCAGATAACCAAGTATCCATTGAGAGAACATGTGGTGGCATTTATGTATGGAAAACAACCGTTTACGACGAGACAAGGAGACTAATTTTTTTTTTCAGGATACCTGTCATACGGACATGTGGCCTTAGTAATTAGTTTAAAACGATACTACATTTAGTTCTAATAATTTATTTTTGTATGATATACCCTCTATGAGTTTTTTTATAATATTTAATCAAAAACATGGTTTTAAAAATTCCATTACAAGTTTTGAAAGCCGCTTGGTCTTAGATCTATAATACTCTACATGGCAAGCTAGGGAAAACGTCGCCGGAGGTCGGGTTTCAAATATGGCGGATGTGAATTTGGCTACATGATTTTTTGGGGGGTGTTTTGTTCATGAATCCCAAAATATATTTCCTAAAAGGTACATGTTTTCTGATTACAAAACTGAAATGAAAATGAAAATATCTTACTTGGAAGTGAAGTTATGACAATTTTTGTACAGCACCCGTCAAAGTGTGATAAAACGTTATACAAGAAAAAAACATGAAGTCAGCCCAACTATGAATTAGTGTTTATAAAGCTAAAAGCTATGAGGGGAAATGTATTTTATTAATGGTGCATGTTTTCTGATTACAAAACTGAAATAAAATCATAATTATCTCACATAGAAGTGTTGTTATGACTATTTTTGTACACCACCCGTCAGGCTGCAATACGACGCAAATTGGGAAAATACATGAAAAATGAAGACTACTGTAGCACTGCAACATAATTTTTTTAGGGTGTTTTGATAATGAATCTAAATATATTTCCTGAATGGTTTTCTGATTATACAACTGAAATAACAATTAAAATATCATACTTTGAAGTGAAGTTATAAATGTTTTTTGCAATGTCAATGTGCAATAAAACGTAATACAAGAAAAAAAACTAAAATGTCAACCCAACTATATTTTTCACATATTAAACTAAAACCTATGAGAAAAAAAAAATATTCATTTAGGAACACTCAATACCAACACAATAACAACACAAACAATATCCTTAAGCTCCTATATGTGTATTAAGTAGCTTGAGCTTTGGTTTATTCCTTTAAAAGTTTGTGCATAAATAAATGTTAAAACATGACACATTATTAATGTAAGAAAAATATGTCATGTCAAATGTATACTTCAAATTCAGATTGAAAACTAGAAAGTATCTTTTAAACAATACTGTCAATAGATTTCAACATGTTGCTTTTGATGGTTTTATCAAAATCTAAGTTCTGTCAGTGATTGTTAGTATTTTACATAAAAAGTTTATTGATAATGTTTACTACTTTTTCAGATTTCATTTTTTTATTTTAATTGCAACACCAGTATTACTCAAATATTTTACACTTATCATTATTATATTGAAACTGACAAATAATGTATATTTACAATATCAGCTTAAGAAAACAGTCTTCAGACAGAAAATAGTTAAATTCAATTCTAGTTGTTCACAAAGTTTGGCTTCAGAATATCATGTTATAACAGAAAAACTGGAACTTTAGCCTTGTGCAGCCACAGTATTGTTCTTAACAATAATAATAAATGTATGTATATTTAACCCATCATGAATTTCAAAGTGATTCCATATAAATTACAATAGAGGCAACAGCAGACTTGCAGTGGTACGAATCGACAAGGTACGAACCACTTCGAGTTTGAACGTCAATGTTATTGACAGTATATTTCTACATATTCAACTATTTCGATTTACACATGCAAATATATAACATATATTTTGCATCTTAGTACACATTATTCATCACTACTAGTTTGTTTTCAGCAAATTAATAAGGTTGCTACGCATGTACAATAGTGTCATTCATACAAAGCGCCGCCATCTTGGATTTGTGTTTACTCTAGCACGGGGTTGGAAATGTTCCATAAATAATACCTATGCGGTTAAATATGTAAAAAAAATTGTGATGTATTTAATAAAAAAACATTTTCATGATTAAACAGGTACCATGAAATTCAGCGAAACAATTTTTTCTCAGAAAAATAGGATTTTAAAATATTCAAGTAAGATTTTCGGAGCTAAAAATAACACTCTTGTGGGAAATTTTCTGGTTTCCCTCTTGTTTCATCATCTAATTAGCATATGCAATTCAGATTGGTTCCAGATATTTACATCTTATATGGGGTTTAGAGCGAAATAAAATGGTACCAGTGCTTGGGCCGCTTGCCGACACTAATTAATATTCATGAGCTGCCGCCAAGGGACACAACTCTTATTGCTTTGGCATTGCTATATACAAGAACGATAACGTGACACATGAAAACAATCTTACAAAATCCTTTATTTTTATGAATGAGTATTCCATGACTGTTTTCCTTTTAAGAAATAATGTGAAATTAAATAAATGTATAAAACTGACCTTCAGGTGTTATCAGGCAACCACGTGAGTAGTCGTATCTTTCAAACAGTCTAGCAGCTGCCGTGTGTCCCTGCATGTTAGCGTCTTCTAGGCATAAATGCATCTTGGTTTTCCGCATTCTGTGAAGTCAACAATCATCCGAACATTTTGAGCAACAAGAACCGAGTTCTTTGCACCATAAAACAATATTAAACAACATTTGCATTAAAAGTATATAGATTTACGTTGGAATAAGCATTATCAAATTGAATGAAGCTGACATACAAGTACTTAATTTTCAACTGTTTGACTATACAGATAAGCATGTGTTGTACAGGTTAGAAGAATCAAAATACCATGATCTAACAGACTGACTTTAAGAATTACATTTGGGAGTTACATTGAGACAGCATTAAAACAGTTTTTTTGCTGCCATTCAATCGCCTTAGAACACTTACTTTCCAAAATACTAAAAACAGTCTAATAACAACGAGCCCAGAAGTCGTTAAAAGCACTGATACCTGCAATTCCTCTGACACAGCTGCAGCTGGAACATTATTAGCGGAAGGTCGATCGCCATCGGTGTTCCTAGTACTGTCCCATAAGGTTTGTAGTGTGCATTGTCATACAGAATGTGCACACTTTTCTCAAGGTCTGGGTGGTAAATTTCTGGTGAGTTTAGTTTACCAGACACGGATAGTTCTACAGTGTCCGTTTTGCCGTTCATATTTGGCATTTTTCATTATTAAATTAGAAATCTACACTTCGCCTGTAAACAAATTCGATGTCGTAGATCTAAAGTGAAAATATATGATATAAAACGGTTTTATATACTAAGACTGATTGACTACATTTCTTACACATTGCCTAAACATTACATCCAGCTAATTTACTTACACAACAACATGATTGAGCATGCTGGTGGGTAACATTTTCTACGCATTTCAATGGTCATCTCCAACGATTCTCTTAAGCACCCTCACAACAACAATGTTTAACTTGCTAGCTGGTTTTATAAGATCTAAAAATAGCACAGTGTATACACCTGGCTGGAATGTTGTCCACTGTGTTGATTTTTGAGTGTTGGAGGCTTATTGAAATTATAGTGCTGCAGTATAAACAATGTGACCCCCGGGGTGTAATCAGTTTTGACCCCAGGAGCATAATTTGAACAATCTTTGTAGAGGACCACTACACTACTTACCAAATATAAAACCTTTGGGCCTTGCAGATTCAGAGAAGAAGATTTTACAAGTCATTTTGCTATTTAAGTCTATATAAACCATGTCATCCCAGGGGTGTGGCCAATTTTGACCCCAGGGGCATCATTTGAACAATCTTTGTAGAGGACCATTATGCAATGTTACCAATCGAATGTGAAACCTCTAGGCCTTGCAGTTTCAGATGAGAAGATTTTTAAAGTCATTTGGCTATTTAAGTCTGTATAAATCATGTGACCCCCGGATTGTGGCCAGTTTTGACCCCAGGGGCATCATTTCAACACTCTTTGTAGAGGACCACTATGCAATGCTACATACCAAATATGAAACCTCTGGGCCTTGCGCTTTCAGAGAAGATTTTTAAAGTCATTTTGCTATTTAAGTCTATATAAACCATGTGACCCTGGGGTTTGGCCAGTTTTGACCCCAGGGTCATCATTTGAACAATCTTTGTAGAGGACCACTATACAATGTTACATACCAAATATGAAACCTCTAGGCCTTGCGGTTTCAGAGGAGAAGATTTTTAAAGTCATTTTGCTATATAAGTCTATATAAACCATGTGACCCCTGGGGCGTGGCCACTTTTGACCCCAAGGGCATCATTTGAACAATCTTAGTAGAGGACCACTAGAGGATGTCACACATCAAATATAAAAGCCCTCAGCCTTGCGGTTTCATAGGAGAAGATTTTTTAAGTTTTCACTTTTTAAATTTATTTTTAGCTCTGGTAACCTACATATGCAACGGACCGGAAAGATTTGAACAACTTTGAAAGATGTCCACCCAAGGATAATTCCTGTGAAGTTTGGTGAAAATCTGCCAAGCGGTTTAGGAGGAGATGTTGTTTGAATGAAAAGTTGACGACGCACGCACGCAAGCACAAACGCACGACAGACAACGGGCGATCACAAAAGCTCACCATGAGCACTTTGTGCTCAGGTGAGCTTAAAAAAAAACGGGTTTGATTTTACAACAAAAAAAAGTTCAGACAGGACGATTTTGTCGACTCGGGCGGCAATGGCAAACAAAGTTGATTTTAATTTTGGCCCAATACCAATAGTATACAATTCTACAAATGTATGACAAAAGTGATCTAAATAAATAGTTTATCAATTACATTCAGAGATACACATACCTACAGAAATGAAAAGGAACTCCAGGACAAACAGTGATAGCATACCTGCAACATGTACAGCCCTCAGACCTTCTATGGAATTCGAGTTGTTATAGTGGCACGTGTACATTCCATCATCAGAGATGGAGACATTGTGAATGGTCAGTCCCAGGGTCAGCTCTGGCTCATAATATGTGAACAGCCCATGTGATATGTTTGTGTTTTGATGTCTGATGCTGAGATCGTGTGCGGTATAGGAGTCAGCTGATGACAGGGTGGTGCTCTGGTCCCTGGAAATTGTGCAGTTCAACTGTAATATGGACCCTACCAACAGGTACAGGTCGTGAACAGGGCTCATGTTAAACTCTGGAAGTAAACAAGAGACAGTTGTAAAAATAACAACAATCAGTTTACTGCAGGATGTTGTTTTAATTTAATCTGTCCTTTATTATTTATATACTGTGTAAAACATGTTAAACAACTGACAATACTCAAGAAATAATATCAATGCATTCTTGTAATCCTTTCATTCCTAATTGTACTTACTCATTGCCATGCATTTTTGTGGAAGGCTGGTCAATAAAATGCAGGCAACAAATAACCAACAAATTCCAAGAGAATCCATTTCCGTCTGCTTCACTTCACTTTAGAGCACACTGTAAACAACAATATAACAACTCCAATAACAAAGTCACAGCTAGAGAGAACGATACATTTATAACCAAAGTTACAATGTGTTTATGGTCCACCCATTTACTTCTGGCTAAATCCCAGACTAGAACTCCGCGAGTCGAATGTGTTACCTGATGGGGCATATCTCCAGTACGATAAGAGCAATTATGCCGAAAACCAATCATAACCTTCCTTTTATGCCTACTAACACTTCCTTAAAGTTTCATAATGATTGCACAAACACTTCTCAAGTTATTGTCTGCACAAACTAAGGGGGCCGCCGCCAAAAAAGAGTTAAGTAACCACTATATATATCAGGTGACACGACTCTTTGCAGTAACAGCAACAACTTCAGTGATTACATATTCTACACACACCTGTACAAATGAATTAAGCTGTTTTACATGTAGATAGAATGACTAGCTATGATCTTCAAAACTTTTCATGTACAAGCAATTGAATAGAGTTGTATTTCATTTATGCTTGCTTTTTTTTGGTAACTTAAACCCTTCAAACAGGAAATAAAAAGATTTGTTTGCTCATGAAAAAATGCAGACTATGTATTTGGTCAACTTCATGTACACGCCTGTCATTTTTCATGAATGTAGATTGGGACTGCTATAACATGGCAGTGCGTTGCAACCCCCCCCTTATGCAGACCTTTTTCCTATGTTTTTGGGGCATATGCCCATACAGGATTGGACAGTTTCTAGTCATTTAATAAATTATTTTCGATTTATCGTTGTTTATCAGCCAATAGACAATGATTTGGAGTTCTTATGCGTAGGAATTAAACTACGAGAGCGTTAGCCCAAGTTGTTTAATTGCCACACATCAGAACGACAGAGTTGTTTATTGGCCGATAAACAACGATAAAGCAACAATTATTTCGATTCTAAAATGATTTGACCTACTTTTTTGCAACTGTAATTGGAACTACTTTTAACTATGCTTGGCGCAGAATCAGAACCTCTTTTTGTGTTGTTTATTGGGTAGTTTAACAATGAAAATTTAGCGAGTACATTCAAAATTGATGGCTCAAACTCGCTTGTCTCGAATTTCTCGTTGGATCGAAGTTTCTTCGCGGGACCGATTTTTCATTGCTATATATTCATATAAATTTCTGTCGTTTGGCTCGATTTTGCAAGGGTCGAATTTTCTGATGGCTCAAAGTGTTTGTAATGGTCCCAGTCATGGTTTTCACACCTTAAGGTATTCAACCCATAATACTCAATGTCTAGAACACCACAAATCATATTATTTTCTTGAAGGGCATTCATAACTGGACTCTTCTGCAAAATTTTAGGATATTTTACCGTTTGGTTTGTCAGATATAGTTTTTTAATTACCAAACCCCATCTTTTGCTAAACACATCAAAAACTGAAAAGCTATTGGCATCTTTACAAGTGAAATACTTTATTAATATTTCATGAAATTCATATAAATATACATTTATGAATGGTATATTGAACACATATTATGAAAATAATCAACAATTATTATTGAATGAACTTATATGGAAGTAATATGTACTCATATTGCTAATTATATTTATGATCGATGAGAATTTTCCTGTTCTATTTTTTGAAAGCCATAAACAAAATGTGATAAACTTGCTTATTTTTTGCATGTTCTGAATCTAAACCATAATATATTTTATTCTTGGACTATAAGCCACACAATGAAGGCAAAACAAACAAACTTTACCATGCAAATTTGAAAAATTAAAACAGTTTTTAACACTACCCCCATACAAAATTAAGCTGGATTTTTTTTCAGAAATACCTTTTTTAAATATTTTTAAATAATTATTGAGAACCTAAGAATGATACTCCCATAAAACTTTAAAAAGTTCTTAGATACAAAATACAAGCAATATATACAATTAGTTCCATAACTTTTGAACATAAAACATTAAAATTAAACTTTGTTTCATCATTGTATATTCTATTATAAACAATATTTTTTCAAAAAGTCTAAAACACATAATCTAGAATATAAACAAAAGAGTTGTATTAACTAAATTAACAATTACTACATTTTATAAATGAAATAAATATAAACATAATAGATAGAACCAATATGTGCTGCATTAACACATTTTCATCTAAAAATTTTTAACGTTCCAGGCCATGTCCATCATGAAGTTACTTGGTTCAAAAAATGGCTGTTTTTCAAAAAAATCCACTAATTTGTGTTATAAAAGTTTCCAACGTCCTTTTTGCAACTGTAATATAGGGCCTCCCAACCATTATATTTACATGTTAAATACTAACTAAACTGTCCGCGCCTTCACAGTTGACTGTTTCGATGGTACATAAACCGGAGCCAGCGATGTCCTCTGCCGTAGTATTTTTATCACATCAGTATAGGCAAGAAGACCCAGAGAATCAATGTTTCTGGCCTTCTCATTTTTTAACATCAGCTGGTTGCGCCCAGCTGTTGACGAAAATTGGAATGCAAATGCTACTAGCGATGCCTCTGGTTGAACACTAACAGCCTGGTCGCCATCTAACATGTCACCCATCATACTGGATGTGTGCTTGCTTTTCTGAACAGCAGCATCACTGAAAATAAATTTTCAGTACACAGTTTTACAGTAGATTCTACTTACAGACTGATATTAAATACACAACTATCATTGCTTTAATAATTATCTGATATGGCACCGATGTCAGTTGAGCAAAATTTAATGCCAAATGTTGAATTTTTAGACATGTTTTGGTAACCGACTTATAAGGTTATGTTATAACACTTAACAGAATGACAAAGCAAAATTGATGGCATTTTCAATATGGAAATTGTAACATAATTATATCATTATGTCAAAACATAGAACTTTGTTAAACAAGCTTGGAAACTAATACTAGTACTTCATCTTATTATATTTCCAAACTTTATGCTCTGTGTATTCATACAAATCAATAATTTTTATTTAGTATATTTACACAACCATTCACGAGTTGTCATTATCTTAGTAACTATTACCATACAAACAAATGGCTTTACAATTAGATAATGAACTGATACTGACCCGTACACAGCTTGGTATTAGGCTTGCCATTTGACTTGGTTTCTTTGTCAGTTTTCCAACACAGAACATCATTGACATCACATTATTCAATGTTACAATATTTCACGTAGACATTCAAACTAATATGCTTCTCGGTAATTTTCCAACCACACTGTCACAGATCATGGCAGCTGATCATAGCCGACACAATTTACATTGTTACTGTGTCTTTTTCTCTTGAAAATCTACCTCTTTTATTACGTTTTCGTCGGTCAGAATGATTTATATCCAGGTTTATAAATGCTGTCATATGCACATAAAATTGTATAAGCGTTCAAATGATCATGATTTCCAAAGGGAACAAACTCCGATTCTATTTTCGTTTCAATTATGCTCGTTATGTTTTAATAGTTATTGTATATCTAATTTGCTTTTAAAAGCGACGCTATATTAAAATCTGAAACAAATACTATGGTGCAGCTAAAGAAATAAATAATTTTTAAAGAAGTTTTGTATGTATTCCAAATGCGAACGGTAATGTACGGACGGCTACGGCTTTCATAGAAATTACACGAAAATTAACAAGCTAATTATGGGTCGAATACCTTAATTTGTTTGTTTGGCTCGAACTCGCTTCGGGTCGCATCAAGTCGCTAATTGATTAGATGCGCTTGATTGCTGTCAATCGAGTTCACAGCTGTTGCAAACTTGTCATCGATACAATTGCTATTGTACATTAATATTTAGAATTTGTTTAATCGATGTTTGTATGTAATTCTGTTATAAAATAATGTTAATAAAATATGTAAATAAATATTTTGTGTTTGTTAATTCATATGTATTTAATAGAACGGGTTTTAGGTTATCTGAATACTTTTCGTTAGGAGATTTGAATCTGAAGTAGACAAATTTCCGCCTGTGGTAGTAAACAAACTCGGACTTCGTTTGGCTCGAAACTAAAAAAGAACAGGGCCATGATGGCCCAAAGCGCTCACCTAAGAACTGGTACAGATGAAGACCATACTGTTGTGACAGGTTTGAAAATTAAGGTATCTGAACAATACACAGTGGGGGTAGGATCAATTTTTATTTAAAACATCGGTAAGTGCAATAGGCTAACTAAAGTATCAGTTGGGTAGTGGATGTGCGTTTTTTTGCTAATGGTTCTCAAATCATTTTTCTCGATATTCTTACCTGACCCTTTTTCATTTAGTCATTGACAATTCTGGAAAATGCACAAACAGTAGATTTTGATGTCTTTTTCGCAAACAGTTTTGGAAAACTAGTTGCAATGCGATAATTGCGATGGCTGTGCTATAAGGTCAATTTTTGCTTTTTCTTATATAATTTTCTTTCCAATGATGACAAATGATGTTAATGCAGGCTCTGAAGACATCAAAGTTGCATGTACAAATAACTACATGCAAGTCTTACAACTGTTAGAGATCAAATTTCATCAATCAATTTGTATGGTCATGCGAAAACTGTGTAAGTTTGGTCAACATTGAATCAAAAATCATGTGTGCAAACCAATCATTGATAACTTGATGTTTTTTTCCAAACACAAGGGGCAATAACTCTGGTTTTTCTGGCCCGATCATGCTTATATTCTACTTCATCTGTAGTATTACATTCATAGACAAACTGTACAAGATTGGTGAGAATTGGATGAAAAATGAAGTCTCTATCCTGAATAATGTCCATTTTTGCATATTTTTTTCACAAACAAAGGGCAATAACTCTGGTATTTCTGGTTCGATCTTGCTTACATTCGACTTCAACTGTAATCTCATGGTAATATACAAACTGTGCAAGATTGGTGAAGATTGGATGAAAAATGTCTCTCTCTATCCTGAATAATGTCCATTTTTTGTATATTTTTTTAATAAACAAAGGGCAATAACACTGGTGTTTGAAACAGGATCTAGCCCATTTTTGACATTTGCTGACATCTGATGGTCATACACAAACTTGAAAGTTTGGTTAAGATTGGATGGAAAATAAAGTCTATACGTTGGAAAAGGGCACTTTTGCACTTTTTTTGCATGAAAAAGGGGCAATAACTCTAGTGTTACTGGTGTGATCTGACCCAATAACAATCCCATCCGAGATTTTATGGTCTTACACAAACTGTGCAAGTTAGGTCAAGATTGAATAAAAAATGTAGTCTCTATCGCGATAACGGTCCAAATTGTTGACAACGGACGATAGACGACGGAGTGGTCCCCTATACCAATAGCTAATAAAGTAATAAAATTACAATATTATATACGTGAAAGTGTATTTAAAATGCAATTATTGACTTAAAACACTAAATATAAATAAATTTTATTTAAAGGTACAAAATGGTGAAAAGAGCTTGTGATACTTGTGACTGCGTTATTGAC
Organism: Congeria kusceri; assembly: GCA_027627225.1. NCBI lineage: Eukaryota > Metazoa > Mollusca > Bivalvia > Myida > Dreissenidae > Congeria > Congeria kusceri. Next base: position 42,789,098 of record CM051032.1, on the reverse strand, counting down.
CTACTTAGGCGTAAAAAAAAAGAAGCTTTGTTTCAGGTAACCCGACCTACCCTAAGAAAATGCCCCGACCCTAGAACATTTTATTGGGTTTGTCAGATTGATTTTTCGTTTATTTACCTTTTTCAATAATAAAATGTGTTTTTGGATAAATAAGTGTTTTGTTTTGATAGTACTCACTTATAAACAATGTTTAAGGATATTACTGATATGTTTTGAATATTTATTCAGTTTGAGAATCTTCAAGTTGACCATTTACCAAATAAAAAAATAAATAAAAAAAAAAAAATCCCGACCTACCTACCTATTTTTTTTGGGCATGTTACCTGAAACAAACATATTTTTTGTTATACGCCTTATGTAAGATAGATGAACATTTGGTAGGGTCGGGTAATACTGACAGTGGTTTAGTTACACATTTTTTACTTTATTCAAAGTATTTCAGTTGTTACATATTTTGGATAGTATAAGGGTCATTGATTTGTTAAAATATAAAACTTTTAAGTGAGGCCTTGTATAGTTTAAAAAATGTTGGAACAAAAACTTTAACCACAAAATCTATGTAAAAAGTGGGCTAACTCTGTCAAAATACAAAACAGAGTTATGGGTAATGTTGCCCCTGATACTAGAGTTGATGACAAAGTTAGTTCCAAGTTTCAAGTGAATAACTTATGTAGTTTTGAAGTTACAAAACTTTTGAATATAAACTTTAACCAGAAAATCTACGGGGAAAAGGGACATAACTCTGTCAAAATACAAACCAGAGTTATGGGTAATGTTGCCCCTGATACTAGAGTTCATGACAAAGGTTAGCTCTAAGTTTCAAGTGAATAACTTATATAGGTTTTAAGTTACCAAACTTTTAAATATATAAACTTTAAACAAAAAAATCTAAGTGAAAAGGGGGCATAACTCTGTCCAAATACAAAATAGAGTTATGGGTAATGTTGCCCCTGATACTAAAGTTGATGACAAAGGTAAGTTCCAAGTTTAAAGTGAATAAATTTTGTAGTTTTGAATTTACAAAACTTTTGAATATAAACTTTAACCAGAAAATCTATGTGAAAAAGGGGCATAACACTCAAAATACAAAAACAGTTATGGGGAATGTTCAACCTGATACTGGAGTTGATGACAAAGGCATATTCCAAGTTTCAAGTGAATAGCTTTTGTAGTATTGAAGCTACAAAACTTTTGAATATAAACTTTAACCAGAAAATCTACGCGAAAAGGGGGCATAACTCTGTCAAAACACAAAACAGAGATTTAGGGAATGTTGCCCTTGATACTGGAGTTGATGACGAAGGTTAGTTACAAGTTTCAAGTGAATAACTTAAGTAGCTTTGAAGTTACAAAACTTTTGAATCTAAACTTTAACCAGAAAATCTAAGTGAAAAAGGGGCATAACTCTGTCAAAATACAAAACAGAGTTATGGGGAATGTTGCCCCTGACACTGGAGTTGATGAAAAAGGTATATTCCAAGTTTCAAAAGAATAACTTATGTAGTGTTGAAGTTACAAGATTTTGAATAAAAATGTTTTTTTTTGTTTTTTTGTTCCGTATATTTTATTTTCCTCGTCAATAGGTGTGTGGGGGTCGAGGGCATCCCCCTCCACACCGTACAAAAGTACATTAGATGCATGTATATACATACGTCATTTATAATGTGTAATGCTACCAAGTGCTCCACGAAAACCAATACCTATATATGTATAAACATTTTATTTTACAAACAACAACTTTATTATTAACAGTCACCTAATAGCACAGTAATTTTGTTCTAACAAAAAATATGCCCCATTTGTTATTATCACTTGAAGTATTAAAGTAATTTATTTCATTTAGTACATTATAGTGTTGAGCAAAATATGCCTTTGCCGTATTTGATGTAGGAATGGTTTTGTTCATTTTACAATTATAAATGAACATTTTAGTGAAAAGAAAAATTAAGTTCAAAGGGTCAATTTGATTTTTATGACCCAAAATAAAAGAAGACGGGTTAATAAGATCTGCGATACTTTCAAATTGGCCAAATAGTTCTGTTATTAATCTTTGAACATGATTACATTCCCAAAAGATATGCTCAATTGTTTCGCACATATTTTGACAAAAAGAGCAGTTGGCCGAATTTGTGTAATGGATTTTAAATAAGAACGAATTGGTACCTAGAATTCTGTGTATAATTCTATATTGTAACCACTGTAAATTTGAATCTTTGGTAATACAAAAAGGCATTTCAAAAATATGTTTCCAGTCTTCTATATTGATATCGTTAAAGGTGGTCGACCATTTCGATATACAAACTGGTAAGATTTTATCCTTTTTTAATACACCATACATAGGCCGAGTTCCTTTTGTGTTTTTTAAAATAGACTGTAACGATATTGGAACAAACGGTTTACAAAAAATAGATTCAAACGAGCTACAGGTTTTTAAATATTTTGTTAAAGTATTAACAATACCTATATAAAGCAAGTAGTTTGGATTGAAATTATACAATTTACAGAAGTCTTCATAGCTATAAAATGTAAGTAATTCTTTGTTGCTGACCAAATCCCCAATAAAGTGAACACCTTTTTCAAACCAAGATTTGAAAAATATACTTTTATTACCAATCATAATATTCGGATTATAAAAAATTGGATTTTGTAGTATGTATTTTGTATTTAATTGTTCTGCTTTGCAGAACTCAACAAAGGATTTTAATGTGTCTTTCCAAAAATTGTTTTGTATTCTATTGATTAAGTTCTCAGGATAGTGTAGACCACAGTTATATAATTTATCAAAGTCTATCATTGTTTGTGCAACACTAATCCATTTACCATTTCCGGTGACAATTCTACGAATCCAAGAACATTTTAAGGAGCTTATGAAAGAGCATAGATTTATCATATTTAGACCTCCCTCAGCATATTCCTTTGTGATAACATTTTTGTTAACTTTTGATCTACCATTCCAAACAAAGTTGAAAAATAGGTCATTTAACTCAGTTAATATTGTGTTTGATGGATTTGGAAGCGAAACAAACAGATGATTGAGTATTGGCAGAGCTATTGTTTTTATCACTTGTATTCGGCCAATAGGCGTTAGTATCCTTCTTGACCAGTTTTTTAATACTGTTTTAACTTTTGATAATTTCTCCGTAAAATTAAGTTCCAACATCTTTTTGAGATCAATATGAAATGTTAGGCCAAGCATATCAAAGGTTTGCTGGTTCCATTTTAACTTCCATCGTGTTTTAATGCTTTCAGAACTGAACTTGTGCTTTCCTATCCAAACTACTTTGGTTTTATCAAAGTTTACTTTTAAACCTGACAACATTGTAAAAAGTGACAATACATCAAGCGTTTCATTAAGAGATTCTGCGGAGCCATCCAGGAGTATAGAAGTGTCGTCAGCAAATTGAGACAACTTGTATTCAGTATTACCTATTTTAATTCCTTTAATTTTGGGGTTAGACCTAAGTTTAATGGATAATATTTCAGCGCATAATATAAATATATAACAACTGAGGGGATCGCCTTGTCGGCATCCACGTTGTATATGAAAAAAGTCTGAAAGTAAACCACACTGTGTCACAGCTGAAGTTCCATCTTTATACAAAACATTAAACCATGTTATAATATCTGGACCAAAATTGAACCACGATAGTGTTTTGTTTATGAATGACCACGACAAAGATTCGAATGCCTTTTCGAAATCAATCAGTAGAAGGAGACCTGGAATGTCATTTTCATCAGTATAGTTTAATATGTCGTAAATAAGTCTCGTGTTTTCCCCTATAAATCTGCCCTTAATAAATCCAGTTTGATCGGTGTTTATTAATGTATCAATGTAATGTTTTAACCGTGTTGCAATACAACCAGAACCAATTTTGTAAACAGTATTAAGCAACGTAATTGGGCGCCAATTTCTTAAAAATTGCCTAGGCTTATCACCTTTTGGTATACAAGTTATTATTCCCTGAGTCTGGGTTACAGACAACGTACCACTTGTAAAAGCGTGATTTAAAGATCTACAAACAAAAGTGCCTAATTTCGGCCAAAAAGCTTTAAAAAAATCTATTGTAAAACCGGACGATCCGGGGCTTTTATTATTTGCCATGTTTTTCAAAACGGCCGATGCCTCGTTAAGTGAGATTGGCCCTTCCAATGTTTTAGATTGTTTTTTCTATAATTTCGGTATTTCCATACCCGTAATATAGCTATTAAGATCATAATCAATGTCGATACAATCTGTGTTTTGGTATAAGGTTTTATAAAATAAGGCCGTTTCTTTTAAAATGTCGCCTTGTTTATCAATAAGTATTCCTTCATCATTAATTAAACTATTTATAGTTTTTGTTGTATAGTTGTACTTTTCGAGATTACAGAATAGTTTAGAAGGTTTTTCGCCATACTGTATCCATTCCGCTCGCGATCTTATCATAGCCCCCTTTAATTTTTCATCTTGGATTTTTTTAAGTTCTTCCTTTAATTCAGACAAATTTTGTAAGTTATTCTCGGAGAAAGTTTCTTCTTGTTTTTCAATTTCAAGTTTTAAATGCATTTCGCGATTATTACGGGACTTTGATATGTATGAACTATACGAAATGGCTTTGCCTCTAATTTCCATTAATAACGTGTCCAGAAATAGTTGATCGTCTAATGTGAATTGGATATCTTGGTCTAATACTGAATCGACATTATCGAGGTTGTATACAGGTAGCATATATTGTTTTTTAATTTCTTTTATTTTGTTATTTATTGTATTTATGTAGTTTATATCACGTAAAAGCTTATTATTATGTTTCCATAGCCCCTTGCCATGTGTAAAATTATTGAATTTAAAGGTTGTCATTACAATAGAATGATCCGATTGGTAGCTAGGAGTTATTTTGGCATCATGGACATATGGCAATAAAATTGTCGATACAAGAAAAAAGTCAAGACGGGCTTGCTGTATGGGATTGGTTCTTCGCCAAGTATATCGCCTAGTATCTGGATACATAATTCTGAAAGGATCAGCCGTGTCATACTCTTCAATATGTTTTAATACACACATTCTTGCATTTTTATTATTTATTGTTTTATAGTTATGATAATCTAAGACCGGGTCTAAGACTAAATTAAAATCACCACAAATAACATATGAATCATTTGCAAGTTCGTCTAGTATACGAAAAACGTTCATAAAGAAGTCTGGACTGTCAGAATTTGGCCCATAGATAGAGGCGACGGAGAGTCTGGTCTCGCCAACGTTTAGGTCTAAAATAATATAATTACCTAGCTCGTCGTAATGTACCGTATTTATTTTATATTCAAGCTTCTTCGAAAAAAGTATTGCGACACCCCGAGAATTGGAAGAGCCACAGCTAAACAAACATTCTGCGCCCCATTCTGAGTAGATAGATTTATATTGATCACCGACAATATGCGTATCCTGCAGACAGTAAATATCACACCCTATGTCTTTTAAATATTGAAATACTTGTAATCTTTTCTTTTTCCCCTGGATGCCTCTGCAGTTGACAGATAAAATTGTTAGATCACCCATAGATGAAAATAATAATGTAAACTTGTAATGGTATAATACAGAGCACTTGGAATAAACATTGTAATGCATCTATTGTTTTTGGTGCAGAAACGAACATAAACAAGTAAATGATTGAACAAAATAACATCAAAAAAAGAGAACATTTTGTTAGGCAGCTAACAGGGGTTTACTACATAATTTATAGCAGAAGGGCGGAAAAAAGCAGTGAATAGTGATTGATGAAGTATAAAGATACACGTAAGTTTAGGATGAGAAGACAATAATTGAAACACTATGTTTTGGCATGTTATTTGGAAGTAACAAATAAAGTGGACATTAATATCCGGATTTTAATATAAGTTTAATGATTACGATCATAAAAAATAAAGGATAAAAATGTTGTAGCTACATTTAATGAATAGGTTTTTAGAATTGCCATCGAACTAAAATGCTTATGTGTGTATTAAATATGTAAATACGCATTAAAAAAGGACTTATCTATTGTTTTAGATGCAAAATAATAGTACTCGTACACGCACAGAAACACGCATACAAACGCAAAAGAAGCTAGCACACAAACTTAAAAACAACATAACAAAAGCACACGCAACCTCAAAACCACAAAATAGTGCAACATCAAAACAGTGCAGCCCATGTGATACATCTTTTTAAACAAAAGATGCGTCAAGGCCACTGTTAATAGCGGAGTAATTCCAAACAAATAGAGAGGCGCTTTTTACAACCGAAAAACGAAAGAGTAAAAAGACCTCTTCTTTGGAGTGACAAGTATTGTTAATATAGTGCGTTTTAATCACTAACTGTCTACATACTACATTGAATAAAAATGTTAACCACATTCAGACGCGGATGCAGACGATGGGGCTAGTAGGACAGCTCACCTATTCTAAAAGTCAAGCTAAAAATTAGGGTAGGTAGGTAGAATTTTTTTTTTTTTTTTTTTTTATTTTTTGTTTGGTAAATGGTCAACTTGAAATTTCTGAAACTGAAAAAAATATTCAAAAACAAGTCTCTTATATCATAAAACATTGTTTTGAAGTGGATGCTATCAAAACAAAACACTTATTATTTATCCAAAAAAAGTTAATTATTGGAAAAATGTAAAATAAACACACACAAATCTGACCCTCTCAATAAAATGTTCTAGTGTCGGGTCATTTTTTTAGGGTAGGTCAGGTAACCTGAAACAAACATATTTTTTTACGCCTTATTATAAAGTCTTATACTGTCCTTAATTTAATATTTCAGCAGACTGACTACGTCATAAAATGCAATCATTGCAATGTATGCAATTCATGAATAAGCTTTGTAGATACAAGGGCTGGCTGTTTACAATTACAAAAGCCCTTTTCTTACGGATGTGCTAAATTTAACAAAGTTAGCCATTAAAATTTTGTAATATATTTTACATATGTGTCAAGAAAATTTATTCCTCAACAATGTTTCATGTAACGACAATGGCCAAATCTCTGTTTCTATGGTATTAATTTGCTATGTAAACCCCACACGGATGCCAGCAAGGCATATAAATACAACGAGACAGGGCTTTCATTTGACCCGGAACTCCGGGTTTTGACGCTCAGAAATTTGGTTTGACTAATTTTGACGCCCCATAATTGATATGCATGCATCATGTTGACTCGCGAAAATTTAGGACAAAGAGTCATTCAAAGTTCATGACCTATAAAAATGTCCATATGGTGTAGATTTCAGCCAATAGTAAAGCAGCAAACAGATTGCTTCAGATTGTTTCTGACTATCCAATAAATAGGAGGAGCTACAGCTCAATGTCCGTCTACATCACAGTCTACAGCATGGTTATACAAACAAACCGATTATATTGAATAATGATGTAATAATATACCCCATTAATTGATAAGATTAATTGAATAGCATTACATAAGATTGGTTGAGGTCAAATAATTATGTTTTTCACACCTGTACACTAATTAAACTTATAGTAGTGTGATCAGGTGCAAAGCTGAAAACAAAATGGCGGACATCGTGATCGTCAGTGAATGCAATGTTCATTGTTTGCTATTTGCTAATTGTTAAACTGAAGTGAAAACACTGTTTCCTTTCATGAACCAATGATATTCAAGATAATTATTACTACAAGTTTATTGAAATAAATCTTATCATGTAAATTACTATGTTTGTCAGAATGTGAAAGAAGAGAAACAGAAAGTGAAAGTACAAAATAATTGACTTAAATAAATATTGAGATATAATATCTTAAGTGAATATAAGTGGTTTTATATAGATTGACTGATTCAGGTAACTCAGGTTTCATCTTCTGCGTTTGGTGTAAGGATGCTAGAAGTAATATATTGTAGTAGTTAAAGGTATTAAATTTTAAAATTTCAAGACTACAATGGTATGCTATTGTTTCAACATTTCTGAAAAATAATTTATGAGAAATCTCTAGTTTAGTTAGTCTGCAATGTTGACACTTCTTGAAAGGATAATATTAATCTGAATTATGTTAAAAAAACAAGGCAAAACCAATTTATTTATAGTGTGTCATGTGAATTTGTAACAAATTGAACAAATTCAAGATGGCAGATTTAAGTTACTAACAAACACATTTTCCAGTGACATGTTTGCATGACAAAATCACAAACAAATGGTTGTAATTAACATATAAACAAAAGATGTTTGTAAAACATGTATGCCCCCCGACTTGAAGCCAAGTTGTGAATATGTGCAATTGTTAAGATTTTTTTTAAATATGCAATTCCAAGCGAGGTCAAGATATATGGTATCTATGTATGAAGTTTCATTAAAATATCTCGACGCGTTCTCAAGTTATTGAGCGGAAAGCGTTTTTCTATTTTTAGTAATGGTGACCTTGACCCCACCCAACCCATATGAAATCACAAGAGAGGTCTCAATATAAGGTATCTATGTATGAAGTTTCATTAAAATATCTCGATGCGTTCTCCAGTTATTGAGCGAAAACTGTTTTTCTATTTTTAGCAACAGTGACCTTGACCCCACCCACTCCATATGCAATCCCAAGCGAGGTCTCGATATAAGGTATATATGTATGAAGTTTCATTAAAATATCTCGATGCGTTCTCAAGTTATTGTGCTGAAACCGTTTTTTATATTTTGAGTAACGGTGACCTTGACCCCACCCACCCCATATGCAATCCCAAGCGAGGTCTCGATATAAGGTATCTATATATCTATATATGACCCCACCCACCCCATATGCAATCCCAAGCGAGGTCTCGATATAAGGTATATCTATATATGAAGTTTCATTAAAATATCTCGATGCGTTCTAAAGTTATTGAGTGGAGAGCGTTTTTCTATTTTTAGAAATGGTGACCTTGACCCCACCCACCCCATATGCAATCCCAAGCGAGGTCTCAATATAAGGTATCTATGTATGAAGTTTCATTAAAATATTTCGATGCGTTCTCAAGTTATTGAGCGGAAACGGTTTCTCTATTTTTAGCAACGGTGACCTTTGACCTGTTGACCGCAAAATTCATAGGCATCTTCCTTTCCTCCCAAGTAACAAGCATACCAACTTTAATGATCATAGGTCAAAGCGTTCTCAAGATATCGTGCGGAAACAAAATGGTCTACGGACAGACCGACTATCTGACCGACCGACGGAGAGGTGCAAAGCAAGATACCCCCACTTCTTCAAGTGGGGGAATATTTATTAATATTTTAATACAAAAAGATATTTTTAACTTTCAAAGTCCACTGAAGCTCTGTGAATTGATTAGTTTCTATGATTTTATGCTAAGTGGTTAAATAAAGAAAAATATCAGTGAGATAAATCCTTATATCACTCACTGTGCTGGACTACTTTTTTTAAACTTAAAAAAAAATACTCCATAGCATAAAATAAAAAGAAAATTTGTTTGTTTTCGGTGTGATAAACGTTATATCATTGGAAAGGGATATAGTTTACATATTTTCACTCGCGCAAGCGCTCGTGAAAATATTGTCTCCCTTTCCAGTGATGATATAACGCATTATCACACCGAAAACAAACAAATATCCTCCATATATCATTGGAATGTCTGTGAATTGATAAGTTTCTTAGGTAATCAGGATATCGACACACTTGGATACATAATTAAATTTGACTCTTGAAATTTTGAGCTCTTGGGATTTGAATCCTAGTGAAAGCCCTGCAAGAAATGTAGGTCTTACGCAATTAAAATTTATTATCCAAAATACCTGGGGTGAACGGCCAATTAAGCGAACAGATATAAAATAATATTTGGATGAAGATATTCATGTTAATTAAACATAACAATATTAAACTGTGAGTATATTCTAAATAAATTGTTATGCTGGAATAATTGTACAATTTGTCATAAACATGTTGCTCGTATGGCTATATAAATGTGTTTTTCTATATAAATGTGCACAGTGTTTTTGGCCAAACAGCGCCTGCTATTGAAGAAGTAAGCCCTGACAGTAATTTAAGGTAATTGATTAAGCTGGTGAGAACTGATTCTTGATCTGCTTGTGAATACCTTGTACCAAACTTGTTTGGACGTTTTGAAACCAGCAAAAGCTGGACATTTGAAAGACTTGCTATCCCTTGTCGGTGGAGTACTATTGCACAAGCATTGCGTTTGATGCAATCGACAAAGCGACCAGGACAGTGAAATCTGCTGTACCACACTTGGTGCCATCCATACCTCGTTTATGTTACAAGAATTTGCGTGCACTACACCTCCTGCATGTTACACCATAACACCTCCATTTTGGATGCATCAGTAAACAGGTAAACCACAAACCATTGCAGTTTTAAACATAGATTGTTAACTGCCATGTGTACATTTTATTTATATTCTGCTATGCTGTAGGCATTGCATCATTTCTATTGGTCAGATGCCTTAAACAATTATAGATATATGTTGGTTGAAGTAGTAAACAAGGCTCTTAAAATGGCGATCTGTGCATAAATGTTGTACATTTATACACAAGTTTAAATTGGAAATACATGTATGTTCAGATTACCATGCATAAAATCGGACTGTAACGAAAACATGTCAGCCAGGATAAATTTGCGGTATCGGGTCAACTAGACCTGAATACTAACTCGGCCCGGTCCAATTTGGTCTGGTCCAACTCTGCCCACTATTCATAGTATTCAAATAAGATTTAAAAGGAGTGTTTTTTTTACACGTTTTAGAAGGCGTTAGAAACTGCACAAAGTGTTGAAATGTTATAAATGCATAGGTGTTTTGCAAGGATGTATAATGGCCAATTGTATTTATTTGGTAAATTTACAAATTTACTATTAAACTGCTTTATCTATACCTATTGACCTTTTCGACATTCCAATAAGGGGAGATCACTCTGCGCAATAGATTGAGGTCAGGGGGGTTACTACTGATTACCGTAAATGTCCTTATTGACGCCCATGCCCTAATAGACGTGCATGGGGTACTTTTTGGTCCCGAAATTTGTTGATCTATTTTTTCGAACATAAACGAAAAACTAAAGTTAATTTTGATAGAAACGATTAAACAGACCGCCATATTTATGTATCCAGAATTGCCTGTATATATATAAAACTATGCCCCACTATACGGGTTACACGCAACCATATATGACCCAAGTGAAAAAATGGGACCACAAAAATTCATTACGATGTGAATATTTATTATAAGAACATGTAATAACAGTTTGCGCATGGAAAGCAAGTTTCGCGCTTCCAACGTGGAGGTTTCAACAACAAGCGCTGTCAAAAGCAGTCAACAAGAATGTACCATTGTGCATTACGTCGTGCAAGTGAGCTGGTCATGTCGATCAACGATATTAATTTAGACAGTACCATCATAAATTTTCTCATGCGGACAAAGCCCATCGGCCGTATTTAGTTTGTACCAATGTGTATTAAATCATTGGAAAGTGCGCATAGGTGAAAACTTGATTTCTGGATAATGGCAGAATTAACAAAAAATGGCTCCATTTAAACGCGCAGGGGTCCTAAAATGACACGCGTCCTGTGCATCAAAAAGGACATTTACGGTAGGTTACTTCTGCATGTACTGATCATTGTTGTTGATGAGAGCATTTTTGCTCATTTAACTACATGACTGGAAAAGAAAACTGTTACTTGTTGTGGAGAAATAAATGTATGTAAGTTTATACATAATGTATTTATGTTTTATATGCACTTTGTTACGTTTTAAAAACAGGTTAAAATTTAACATTCCAAACGTGGGTGGGCTATGGGAAATAATGATCGTACAACTGAGGCAACAGATCTTATTTTGGCATTGTATTTAATACCTTTCTTTCAAATAGGTTATGAAATAAGAAAGAGAACGCCACTAGATTTATTTTTTGTGCACGTTATGTTTATCCATAAAAGTTCTTAAATGTGTCATCAGTGTTTGTCAATGGAAAACGTATACTACAGTAGGCAATATTTAGAATTTTTAAAGTATATAAGTATATTTGTTTCAGGTTAACTATCACAAACAGAATATGGGATGTCTCACCCTGAAATGTTTTTCCAGCGGATTATTCACCTGATTGTAGTATTCCTTCTTAAATTTGCATATAGTGACACACAACACCACTACTGTAGTTAACATTTATTAAAAAATATATAAATATTATACAATGTGTGTTCAAGTTAAGGAATATTATTTATTGTCCAAATTCAAGTGAATATATTTAAAATAATAATGTAAATGAATTGTTGTTATCATAACAGATGGTTGATTGTCATAAGTAGTTAGTAATCACACATCTGTGCACATACAAAGTTTTAAGTCGAAACATCCTCGGGCAAAACATCCATTGGGGTGAAATACGCAGACAGTAAAAAAAGCGACCCATTGGTGACATGAATAAATTTCTTTGTCAATTCAGCCTGCCTGGCTATGACCCTTGACTGCTTGGTGATTTGTGTGACAAACCACTGCGGGAAATAGATATGTATGCTATAGAAAAATTGTTCATTGTGACATTAGAACCAGCATTAACTGAGACTGTCCAAGTTGCTGGTCAAAATGGGTACATTGGAAGTGTCTGGGGTATCAGCCCAACTCAATAGCTGGTGATGAACCTGCTTGATCTTGACTGAACTGTACTAAAACTTGTGACAAAGTGACTAAGTACTGGTTCAACACAGGACTATACTAATTAAAAAGATTTCCATGCTTTGAGCATTACTTATGTATTTTTTGTGATACTTGTTTCAGTATAATTTACTATGTTAAGTAATTTTGTTTAGCTGTGTGCTGTGGATTTTATTTAGAAATGCTTTATATTTATTGCTTATGATTAAAAGAGAATACATGGATATTTTTTCTTGTTGTGTTATTGATTATCAAATAAGTGGAGAAAATTAAGCTGCCTATATTCCTTATGGTGGTACTAGTAGGACACAGGCCTATTATTTGGAACTGCAGGACTCATCCTGTGTATACTGCAGCCAGATCGACTACAATTACAGACTGTAATGTTAAGTTTGTTTGTTTGATTTGTCAGTCATAAAACGGCGGTCAGCTAACCTACTCACTTTTCCTGGACAAGCTTAGCCAATCGAAGCGGTTTACCAGTACCAAGTACACATACTTTAATGCAAGTAACTACTGCCCTGCTTGAATCAGAGGTAGGGAGAGAATGGCTGTAGAAATTATTTTATGACCAATCCCACACAAGTTATGTGGCTGAGCTGGGGCTCAAACTCACGAACTCCAGTCCAGCTCTCAACCAACTGAGCTAGCTAGGCCCCAATCAATCAATTTTTATGGTCATGCGAAAACTGTGTAAGTTTGGTCAACATTGAATAAAAAATCGTGTGTGCAAACCAATCATTGATAACTTGATGTTTTTTTCCAAACACAAGGGGCAATAACTCTGGTTTTTCTGGCTTATATTCGACTTCACCTGTAGTCTTACGTTTATAGACAGAATGAACGCGATTGGCGAAGATTGGATGAAAAATGAAGTCTCTATCCTGAATAATGTTCTTTTTTTTTGGATATTTTTTTCACAAAGGGCAATAACTCTGGTGTTTCTGGTCCAATCTTGCTTATATTCGACTTTAATCTTATGGTCATAGACAAACTGTGCAAGATTGGTGAAGATTGGATGAAAAATGAAGTCTCTATCTTGAATAATGTCCATTTTTGTATATCTTTTTAATAAACAATGGGCAATAACTCTGGTGTTTGAAACACGATCTGGCCCATGTTTGGCGTCTGCTGAGATCTGATGGTCATACACAAACTGTGAAAGTTTGGTTAAGATTGGATGGAAAATGAAGTCTGTACGTTGGAAAAGGGCATTTCAGGTGAGCTAAAAAATTATATACATCAAATTAATATATATGTGAGAAACCCCACTCACCAAATCAAATAAAACTAATTAGGCTAAAAAAAATTAATGATTTGTTTCTCAGGCACTTTTTCCAAAAAAAATATTTTTTATTGAAGCATTTTTTTCTCTTTGTCTTTTCTATTGGCACTATGTAATGGCTTATTAAAACAAGTGAATAAACGCAGATTGAAGACAATTTTAAGTTTTAATAACAACACAAGCATCCCTTTTTATAAAATTCTAAATATAGATTTATTAATCACGAACGGTCATTTATGCAGCATGACGTAAAAAGGAAATCAATTTGAATGTTCATAATGAACATAAGTGCCTTCAAATACATACATCATCAACATTAAATTACTCCTATTTATAGAATTTAACTTTTCGTAATTCATATTTTTATGCCTCCGGCATCTGTATGCGAGAGGCATATAGTGATTGCCCTATCCGTCCTCTGTCCGTGACAAGGTTAAGTAGATCTTACCGTTTCGCAAAGCACGAACACCACTTACTACAACACTTGGATACTTACACAGTTGTTGCTTATGACCATTCCCTATCCACCCATATCACCCAACCTCACTTTGACCTTGACCTTGACCTAATTTTCACTTAGAATAATTAAAATGGACTGTTTCTTGGTTAACTAGATTTTAGAAAATAGGACTTATTTTTGCAGTGTATCACCAATAATTTTTGGAAAGGAAAATCAACACCTGTCAATGCAGCTGGCATTTTCGTTTGTTTCCATAGGACTTATATTGACACAGATTTTCTTCCAAAATATGCAATGCTAAATATTACACAAGCTAAAGCATCTACGAAACGATAGTTTAAGTCAACAAATAGACGATATTTATCAAGGTTCCTAATTGAATATGACTTTTAATTTCAAAATGTACGCACTATTTCACAATTTGTGTATATCCGATTTATATAATTAAATCTGACAGGAAGAAAATTACTGGAAATACCGAAATCTCTACCGGGTAACTCATCTTCTGCTTTCTTAAAATGCGGATTCGTTTAATTTTAAACCGCTGTCCGTGGGATCTAAATCAATACATCGTAATTTTAGCAATAGTTCTTATGAACGTTTATGGTGTTTATTCGTCCGAAATCTGTTTCTTATTTACGAAAGCATTGTCCAAAAGCACTTGCTACGAATGGAATATACTATAATGTACATGCGATTTACTCAAGTGTCATCACCAGTACACAGAAAATAGACGATAGCAAGTTACCAAAATGTTAATAATTCACATATTTCAATGGTTAGTTTCTGTATTTTGTTCGGTAACATGTCCATTAAAAACACTTTCTGCAGTTTTATTTTTATTAACATATTTCTGGACTGATCCTTTAAAACCCGGACGCTGTCGTCAAATAACAGTAAATAAATTTTTTTTTCGCATTAAATCAAATTACGGCGGGCCATTCGAAAACTTTGCGGCGCTGACTGAGAAACAAATCATTAATTTTTTTTAGCCTTATATTTACATTAAATAAATATACCTGTGAGTGGGGGTTTCAAAATATTGTCGGTGGGGGTTTCAAAGTGGCATGTCAAAAGAATTAGTATTGTTTACTTCTAACAGTAGGTCTGGTGTGGTGTTTCTTTTTTATTTTTGCCTATTTTGACAAACTACTAGTAGTCTACTGGTGTGAACATTAATACTGTTATCCAGCCAGGTCTAAATTCTGTGTGTGATTATTAAAATCGTAAATTACCATATAAAGCAATACGTATAACGTTAATTAATTGTTTAATTAGAGTTTTAATAGCAGTTTATGTGAAACTGAATCAGCAGCTGATCGATGTTTACTTTACAGTGAGAACACGGAACCCCCCTGACCTCAAAATCTCGCGTTATCTGGCCAGTCTCGTTACGCATGATTTGACAATGTCAAAATCGTTAATATGGTAAATATATTTATCTGTACTGGTTAGCAAGTATTTGTCAGACAGTAGTATCATCCGGACGTTTTTAAATATTCGCTTTTCATAACCGCTTTTCGTATTTTATTATCATAATACAAATAAACGCTTATATTTTCAAGAACATTTCGTTTTTCTTCAAAAATAGTGAGTTTATTTTTTGGTAAAACCCCTAGTGTTTACGTTGATAGTCTGAAACGCATGCAACTGTCGTCTGGGTAAGTAAAATTTTGTGCGCATGCGCGATAAAATCCCAATTTGGGGCCCAGACAGGGTTTGTGATAGTTGTTACTGTCTACTCATTATAGCAGACAAACTCTGGCAGAACATTATTTTACCCGCTATGACGTTACGGACATGCGTAGTAGCTACATAGATACGTAACGTCTAGTAAACTCTTTAAAACGTCATGCTTCCGTATTTGTTTCAACACCTTACTTATATTCTCTAGTAATTATTAAATCATTTGATAAAGTGGTATTATTTTGATATAAATTACGCATCTGATTATTTATTTGTTGTCTAATATAGATTCAATAATGTTATAAAGCATTTCTCAGTATATTTTACTGTTAAAAAAACGTCCAGAAAATACTACTGTCAACGTGTAAAAGACCGTGTTTTATGTACCCCTTTCAAGGCCTCTATTGTTGCCCATGCGCACAAGTGAACCTTATTTGGTTTACATACGCAAACGGGTGTTCAACCCAGGATGTTACAAGCGAATTTTCATCGTTGAGTTTGTTCATGAATTAAAACTGTCCCAAAATAAATGCATATTTCGTCCTAAAAATACTCACTCACCAGTATATTACTAAGAAACAAGTATTATGTTACTTTTCAGCTTGTTGTTGTTCATATAAAATAGTTCACTCTGTTTTATTTTAATACACTTTCATTACATGTGATTTGTCTTTTTATCAACAAGACAACATGGCTTTTAAAGACATTCAAATAAGCCTCTACACCTGCAAGTTCGCGGGTGTTAAGCATCTGACTTTGCGCATAAAACCCCACTTGTTTCGATATAAACACATACCATTAAATCGATCTGAATGTAAACTTACTATTGTATATGTAAAAATTGCCAATATTTATTCGGAAATACGTAATCTTACTTGAAAATAAACATGACCTAACAACGATCTTGATCTTTTTTAACTTCCTGTAAGTTCGTGGGTAACTTTTCATGACGTCATATGCGGTTAGTGTTTTGATATAAATACGACAAGCTTTTAATGTTCTTGTTTATTTCCATTGATTTGCGTTGGATTTAAATGAAATTAATACTTATAAAATGTTTAGGTGTAACAAAATTTTTGTTTGTTTCATGTTACATGCCCAAAAAAGTTGGGGTAAGATAGAGGAATTTCCGTAAACAATCCCAGCAATTTTTCATCAAACCAAGTAAATGGATAATCTAAGTTATAATTTGTAGCAAAGCAATTGATTAATGTTTTATAACAAAGTATAATATAAACATCTATAATGCTTTAAAAAAAAAAAAAATCCCCCTTTTGCCATAAAATTCGCCACCTTCCCCCTTAAGGTGAAAAAAAAATTAAAAATCACTCTGAATAAATATTCAAAACATATCAGCTGTATCCTTAAACATTGTTTAAAGGTAGATGCTATGGAAACAAAACACTTATTTACCCCAAAAATATTTTATTATTGAAAAAGGTAAATAAAACAAAAATATATCTGACAAACCCAATAAAATGTTCTAGGGTCGGGGCATTTTTTTAGGGTAGGTCCGGTAACCTGAAACATTTTTTTTTTACGCCTTATTAACAACACGAGGGGTTGATCTTTTTTAACAATTAATTTGTTTCAACCACAAATAACTGCAATAAACTTAACTAATATGGTATATTTATCTGTCGATGTTTTTACGCAGTTTTGTGCTCTTATAAGTCAGGCTGTTCTTTGGCTCACACTTGCATAGAATTCTGACACGCGAGGTTACTTCATTGAAGAGAAAATTACATCATAATTTCATAAACGAACTTACCAGATTAGATGCTCACCAGAGGCCACGAACTTACCAGATTAGATGCTAAATTTAATGTTTTTTTCCATTACAAAATTTACATAAAATTTAAATAAATACATTATTCAACATAAATTTAAAAAACCGGACCAAATTTTAAGTGGTTTGAGTTAGACTGGGCTGAGTTAATATTCGGGTCAAGTTGACCTGGAAGGCTGGATTCAAATTTGCATGGCTTTTTAATTAGACCATCGCTCTATCGTCTAGTTGAAGGTTGGCTATATATTGTTTGTTTCATTTGTTACCTGAATGAAAGTGACAAAATTGTCAGGAGCTTTGGCTAGTCTACTATACGACCATAGGAATAGAATAAAAATAATGATTCATTGTTTGTCCGATTAGATTTACTGATTTCTAACCGGATTTGTTTAGAAATTTAACTAGTGATGTATGATGTCACGAACAATTTAATTTCCCAACATTTAAACGTTGTAGAAGATTAAGTTATAACTTACCAAAACGCAAACATCACACACTTGTTCATGACAGTCAACAGATAAGTAAATATTATAATAATAAACTTTCACTATTTTCAACAACAAACAACGACACGCGAATCTCGATCACGTGACGTTCACATTGGTACTGCCCTAATTCCCGTACTGCCCGTCACATGTTATGACGCAACTCAAGTCTACGATCACGAAGAGTCAATGTGACACGACAAGATCAGGTATATATGCAAATGTGAAAGTTCGATCGTCTTATGTTATGTTTTATTATGTGACAACACTCAAAAATCGCTATTTTTTGTAAACTAGCTTAGTAAACGTTGTACAAAGCTATGGTCACATGACCTGATTTGGGCAAATCAAAACGGCTCCAGTTGATGTGTCCAGGCCAGGACGGCCCTGTTTAACTTTTCTATGTATTGTATACATCTACAATTTCAAAAATAAATATAAATGTGTATCAAAATTTAAGCATAAATTGTGTTGCATTGTAACGATGTACCGTTAATAGATCTTTGCTCCAACAAATGTGGCGTAATAGCGAATTAAAACAGGTATATGCATTGCATTGCAAAGTACCAGTAGTTACAGAAAGTTGAGGCCTACATGCAATAGCAACATACTCCCGGAAGAAGGTCAACAGGAAAGTGGCATCAGAGCACGTTCTTGCTGAACATAATCTACGGGCGAGGCAAACACTTTTGGGCATGTTTTTCATTCAATATTTTGACAACAAAAACGCTGAAGTTGAACAACAACAACTTTGAGGATCATTGCGATCATTGCATACTCGAATATAAACAAGGTGAAACTCCAGCCCTTTTGTTTCCACCGAAATCTTATGTATTAGATGTTCACTGTATGTCCATATTCGTGTTATATGCGTTTTGTGTTTTTCACAACCTAGATTGTCAGTGTTCATTTCCGCAGTCTAAATGCATATGTGTTTTAGTCCTACAAGCAATGTGTCCTGTTTCAGAACTATGTAACGGAGGTGTTCTACAACCTATTATGTTATGTTCACATATGTGTTCAATTAGTACACCATTTATATTTCTTTCATGCCTACCACTATACAAATTAAGTACTTTCTGAGATTCGTATTGTAATATTACTTGTTTTCAGACTGTTGCAGACCTAACCATGGCGCTAGCCCGTGTCTGGACTAAGATTATTGGACACTATTCGGAACCGCAACGGTATGTTATCTCCTGGTTTTGTTTGAAAATTTATAATTACCTTGAGGTATATTTTAAAATGACACAAAGGTTTTATTTTCCAGGTATTATCACAGGATAAGACATGTTAAGGAGATGTTACAATATATGTACTGTGTTGAAAATCATCTTAAACGGAAAGACCTGGTCGTCACAGCAACCATATTTCACGAGTATGTATACCGTTCGACTTGCGTAGATTCATAAACTCTTGTCATGTTTAATGCTGATCATAATGTTATTCTGTTTGTTGAATGCTTCTTTTTCACACTATGTAACATCAACAGTTTTGTCCTCCACAATGGAAGCTATGTTTTTATGCTCCCACAAAGTGGGGGGCATTGGGCAATGCACTTGTCCGTCCGTCCCTACGTACGTCCCGAAATTGTGTGGACTCAACTCCTCTTTAACGGCTGGGCAGATTTCGATCAAACTTTCACAGCTGAAAAACCTTAATGTGTAGATGATCGTAAGGAAGGAATTTCGACTGCGACCATTTTTGGCAGAATTATGGCGCTTTGATATTTTTTCCGCTGTATATGTACTTCATGAAATGTTGTGGACTCAACTTTTTTAACTGATGGTGGATTTCGCTCAAACTTTCAAAGCTGACGAACTTTGATGCGTAGGTGATCTTAAAAGAACGAATTTTGGCTGCGACCATTTTTGTCAGAATTATGGCCCTTTGTAATGTTTTTCACTACATAATAATATACTTCCCTTTTTTGTGATTTCAACTCCTCTTTAACTGCTTGGTAGATGTCGATCAAACTTCCTTAGCTGAAAGACCTAAACATAGGTGATCGTAAAGGAAGGGATTTTGGCAGCGACCAATTTCGGCAGATTTATGGCCCTTTGTCATTTTTTCCACACTAGAATATATATGAAAATAAATTAGTACCACTATTGGCAAAATTTGTTGGTGACACACCATTTGTCCGTGTCCAAACATGTGTCGTGGGGCATCCGTGTATGTGACACATCTAGTTGTTATAATACCTGTCTTCGCAGAGATCTGCGCTCTTCAAGTGCTTTCTAATTTGTATTATTTCCATTACTGAAATGGTTCATTCGTGCATTTCTCTTACATGGCTGTTATCACTTAGTCTTAAAACAAAGAAACTGCAGTTTTATTTCTCCTTTTTTTGTATATTATATAAATGCCTTCGCATATACACGCAGTATGCAACTCGTAAATAATAGGGACTATATAGCTAATAATAAGGGAAATAAATATATTCATACCTTGTACGACTGGAAATGGAACCATATTTCGGCTTAAAACACTGCTTTATGTAATAATTGATCAAATGCGTTATTTTGGATATCACAAATCAATTAGCGTTATCGTTACAATTAATCATGCTGTATATGGAAATGTTACATTTTTGCATGATTATTACTCACAGTGGTTCGGTTTGTATTTTAATTGCAGTGTCATTTACGATCCGCAGAAGCCGGACAACGAAGAGAAGAGCGCTGATTTCTTTCGACAATGTATGAATGAGGCAAGGAACAATTGTTCTTATTATTATAATTAATACAATACTGTGTTATTATAAATATTTGCACATGCATATAAAGCGTGTACAACGCATTTTATCAAACCTTTTAATAAAATTAACTACATTTAAAAAGACAGGGTCGATACGCATAGGCTATATGTACCTTTAGCGCAGATTTCATAAATAACAAAACAAATTAAAAGACACACTTTTCACTTGAAGGTCTTTCCATTCTCTTTCAGCTTGTTGACACAAACGGCGACGTGGCTGTCGACGGAAACGTTGATGAGAGAGGTGTGTGGTAGATGCAAGATGTAATACCATAATACCCCTACTTTCTGAAAAAGTGGGGTTATATAGGAATCACGCGTGCTGGCCTGTACGTCGGTACGTTGGTACGTCCCATATTTTGTTCCCGCTCCATAACTTCGTAATGCCTGGAAGGATTTTAATATAACTTCAGATTATTATTTGCATGACCAGACGAGGTGTCGCATACATGACCCATGCGTGTCTGTCAAAGTCAAGGTCACAATTCAAGATCAAAGTTCAAATACTTGTATTTTGTTTCCGCTCCATAACTTTTTAATGCCTGAAAGGATTTTAATATAACTTCAGATACTTATTCCCAATGACCAGACGATGTGTCGCTTACATGACCCATGCTATTCCTTCAAAGGTCAAGGTCCAATTCAAGGTCAAAGGTCAAATACAGGTAAAATACTTGTATTTCGTTTCCGCTGCATAACTTCGTAATGCATGGAACTATTTAATATAACTTCAGATTATTATTTCCCATGACAAGACTTTGTGTCGCGCACATGACCCATGCTTGTCCATCAAAGGTCAAGGTCACAATTCAAGGTCAAAAGTCAAATACTTGTATGTCATTTCCGCTCCACACCTTCATAATGCCTAGTAGGATTTTAATTTAACTTCAAATAATTATTCCTCATGACCAGATGACGTGTCGCGTACATGGCCCATGTTTGTAGGTAAAAGGTCAAGGTCACAATTTAAGGTCAAAGTTTTAATAGTTGCATTTTGTTCCTCGCCGTACCTTCTAAATGCCTGGAAGGATTGTAATGTTACTTCAAATTGTAACTCCACATGACCTGACAATGTGTCACGCACATGTCTCATGCTTATCAGTCAAAGGTCAAGGTTACAATTCAATGTCAAAATATGTGTGAATCATTTCCGCTTGTACTCTTCATTTTGCATTTCAAACTCATTTTTTCTTTTATGCAGGTCATTTTGTCAGTCAATACATTGTTCCGTGTCAAAGCTCTACATCTGTGTCACAGCTCTACACATCTGTGTCACACCTCTACATCTGTGCAAAAGTGGTGTATGGGGGTATTAATCACCGTTAGTGATCGCTCTAGGTGTTATTTTTCTTCATCATTGTGTTCAGTAAATGTTTATTATTGTGTTTTCCAATTCTTATTACGCACCTATCAATATTCCTCCCCCCCCCCCCCCCCCCGTGCGGGGGGCGGGAGTGGCAGGTATATTCGGGACTTTAGACTGAAAGCAATTCCCGACAGGCGGGAATTTGACACGCCGAATGATTCCGGGACACGGGAAATAGACTTTGTTCGGATTTTATATCCCGGTAATATTCGCTCCCGGGCCATTTGATACACCAATTAAGCATCCCCAATTAAAGGGATTTAGACCAAAATGCTTGGCTACAGGGTGAGGAATTAGACCCCCCAAAATACAATTAGTCAAATTCCCCTGGGTTGGACCGCCCCCACCCCCCGGGGGGGAAATATAGGTGCATAATAATAGAGATTCATCATATAATTATATTAGCATGTTTAATTTTTTTTGCTCTAGAGATTTGGAACATCTTCCAAGCGTCCCTTCAACGCATTCATCAGAATAGTTTAGAGGTAATGATTTACAAATGTATAATAGTAGAACGTCGTGATGTTGACCATATGAAGTAAGGTCCGCATGTAAGTACACACTTGGTTGTCAAACGAACGGAATATTTCTTAACTAAATAACCTTTATTTTAGTTTTACTCTTCGGCCACAGATTGTCACTACATAACAACCAAACCCTCTGCGCATTGTGCAATAAAACATCAGTCTATATGGATCAAGCAGTATAGGTTTAGGAAAGCTTACCATAGTAAGAAAATATGGTCGTAACTGTTGTGTTCGTTTGTACATTGTATTTGTTTCATTCAACGAAATCTTGCAAAATGTTTCACGATTGGATCGACGGTAGATTTCTTAACTTTCGTTACTTGCAGCTTGATGTTAACGTGACAACTGTTGTTGATTGGATTCTGAAAACCAAAGGTCACGTGAGCGATGTAACCATGGCGCCCGACATATATGGAGACGCTGACCTGCATTATTTCTTAGACATGGACTTGGGGATCCTAGGTGCTGACCGAACAAGTAAGTAAATGCCTCCACGATTTACGTGCATCGTCGTTAGTATTTCAGAAGACAAGTAACAAAGGTATTCTTACCGAATGTCTGTATTGTCATGTTCTAACAATAGTGTTGATCACAAATTCTATCATGATACTCGCTAATTTTTCTATAGACAAAGAACACAATTATCGTTGTTAAACTACCCTATAAACAAAGCAAAAAGAAGTCCCGATTCTGAGCGAAACAAAGTAAAAAGTAGTTCCAATTGCGAAAAATGTGTCAAAATTATGTTAGAATCGAAATACTTTTCGCATTATCGTTATTTATCGGCCAATAAACAACTCTTTGTCGTTCTGATGCGAGGCTATTAAACAACTCGGGCTAATTAACGCCCTCGTGGTTTAATTCCCACGCATCAGAACTCCGAATCCTTGTCTATTGGCCGATAAACAACGATAAGTCGAAAAATATGTCTTAATTTAACCTTTCGTACGTAGTATGATTTGTGTGTTGTAGGATATATGGAGTACGCCGCAGATATAAAGAAAGAATATTGTCACGTGCCAGACGGTGTGTTTCATAGGAGACGGATACAGGTTTGAAAGACGTTTGCTTTTGCATATTGCATTTACGCAGGATATCATGCTTATTTTAACGGGGTTGATATCGTGTAAATGTGTTCATACTATTCGTAGTGTTAGTGAATTGCATTGTATTGGAGTTGTTAATTTGTTCATACTAGTCATAGTGTTAGTGAATCGCATTGTATTGGAGTTGTTAATTTGTTCATACTAGTCGTAGTGTTAGTGAATCGCATTGTATTGGAGTTGTTAATTTGTTCATACTAGTCGTAGTGTTAGTGAATTGCATTGTATTGGAGTTGTTAATTTGTTCATACTAGTCGTAGTGTTAGTGAATTGCATTGTATTGGAGTTGTTAATTTGTTCATACTAGTCGTAGTGTTAGTGAATTGCATTGTATTGGAGTTGTTAATTTGTTCATACTAGTCGTAGTGTTAGTGAATTGCATTGTATTGGAGTTGTTAATTTGTTCATACTAGTCGTAGTGTTAGTGAATTGCATTGTATTGGAGTTGTTAATTGCAGTTTTTGGAGCGTTTTATGGAGCGAACTAATATCTACAACACACAGTTCTTTCGTTCATTGTACGAAGCTGCTGCTAGAGACAACATCATTGCTGAAATAAAACTACTTCAGCGGACGACATAAAGTCTCTACATATGACCAGTGTGAGGACTTCTTAATAATACATTATTTCTGCGTTATTGCGGATCACATCGATGTGAGAAGAAGACGGTAATAATGCGAGTAACTAAAGAGACGAGTACGGTGTGCTGTAGCATTCAGTCGAACATATTAGACGGATCCGGGTTTGGCCACGAATAGTTGAAACTCCTCCCCAGCTATTGTTAAAGGATTAATTTTCATTTATCGAAAATCACAAACATTACCACGTGCTCATTTGAATATCACAAACACTATGCACGTGCACTTTTGTATGAAATAATTTAACCGTTAAACACGTGATATCCAAGTGCGATGATTGGATAATATTGCAGATTAATTTAAATATGATTGACATTTGTGGAAGCGTCTATTGACTTACGCCACAGTACAATGCGCATATGATTATCTGCAGAAAGGTAAAACATATATACAATAAGGGGCAGAAAAAATGAAACAATTATGTAATCTCTTACAGAAAGGCCAGTCGTAAAACTTCATGTTGTTTCAATAAAATTTACGTGACATTTTCTAAGCTGATTTTTGGTGAAACAAAAGACCATTGAAAATCACAATTTTCAAAAAAAATGCACGGACTAACACTTATAATTGCGTTATTACAGAGATTAGAAATTGAATGCAAAAATAACACAAACAATTGGACATCGAAAGTACGGGACATTCTTAACCAAACCGGTTTTGCCGATGTATGGCTATTCCCTGAATCAGTGAACACAGATCAATTTATCCCGTTACTTAAAAACAGATTACGAGACCAGTACATCACTAGCTGGAATGTCAGTGTCACATCATCTAGCTCAATGATTCTATATAAGGAACTAAAACCAGTATTCGAAAGATCATCGTATCTTGATATTGTTGAAAATATCAAACATAGGAATATTATTTCTAAATTACGTTTGTCGTCTCACAAATTATTTATAGAAACGGGTAGACACCATAACATTGTACGAGATCAACGCAAATGTGTGTTATGCAACCTAAATGACATCGAGGATGAATATCACTTTGTTCTTAAATGCCCTTATTATGCTGATGTCAGGAATACATTAATTCCAAAGTATTATAGATCCCGTCCAAATATGTACAAGTTTATCGAACTAATAAATAGTTCAAACAAAATATTGTTAAGAAAACTAGCTATTTTTTGTATAAAATGCTTTAAAATACGAGAAAATGTCATATATATGTAGTATAAAATATTTATATTTTTTCACAAAGAAAACATGTACAAATAATGTAATATTGTTGAAATTGTTAAAATACGTGTGACATTATGTAGTCACTATGTATTAACCTCATCCATGTGACATTCTCACGAAAACATGTTTATTTCGTGTCTATTTAAATTGATTTATCTTCGAAATGATGTATGTTTTGTATTTACTTCAAACGCATGTTGTTATTGTATATGTGTGTTAATGACGATGAGCTTTATATGCTTAAGTCGAAAATAAACTATTCTATTCTATTCTATAATTGGAAAGTAAACACTACATAAATCAGTGTGACATTTACTGAATAAACACATGTAAAGAGTTTGTTTATTGATTCAATTTGATTGTATATGGAAACTATATTAACATAGTTTTGTACATTATTAAACGGACTATGTCATCGAAAAGGGCCTCAAGGGCGCTATTTCTTTAAAAACTCTAAAATTTATATATTAATACTGGCTTCTAATAACGGTTAAAACTGGGTATTTATAATGGGAAAAGAGTGCACGGATTCTGAGACAAAAATCAATTTATAATATGGGTTGTGTTTGTTTGGCCCTTTTCCTGTTTACATTTTGACGTCAGAATTGAGAGCATTTTGTATAAACAAAGTTTACAAACGACTCCTACCAAACATGATAGCGCAGTTGGTTAAAGCGCTGTCTACTGTCATTTCTTCGTATGGCTCCTTAGTCGTTACTTCGATACCCGCTTGGGGTTTTAATGTTTTTCAGGCTTTTTTGCTAATTTGTTTTGATAAAATATCTTAGTGTGCATTATATTATTATTATTTACTTAATGCACATGTGTGAGTAAAGCGCATTTCTATCAAATAATATAATTAATAGTGCAATAGGAAGCCATTTTTTCGTTGACATAGTCCCTTTAAAATTAAAGTTACTGTACTAGACTGTAATCTTCAAATTCCTTGAGGCCGAGCCCAGAAAATATGTTACAAAAACGCCAGTTGAAATACAAAGATGAATTTGAAGGCATCCAGTTAAGTGCAGAGAAAATGTACAGTGTATTTCCAGCTGGCCCCATTAGAATTTTGTTACGTTTTTAGCTAAACAATTCGAAGAATAGGTGAGCTTTCCTACTACCCCCGGCGTCGGCGTCCGCGTCTGAATTTGGTTAAAGTTTTTATTCAAAAGTCTTGTAACTTCAAAACTACATAAGTTGTTCACTTGAAACTTGGAATATACCTTTGTCCTCAACTCCAGTGTCGGGGGCAACATTCCTCATAACTCTGTTTTGTATTTTGACAGAGTTATGCCCCTTTTTCACTAAGATTTTCTGGTTAAAGTTTATATTTCAAAAAGTTTTGTAACTTCAAAACTACATAAGTTATTCACTTGAAACTTGTAACTAACCTTTGTCATCAACTCCAGTATCAAGGGCAACATTCCGTATAACTCTGTTTTCTATTTTGACAGAGTTATGCCCCTTTTTCACATAGATTTTCTGGTTAAAGTTTATATTCAAAAGTTTTGTAACTTCAAAACGACATAAGTTATTCACTTGATTGGAACTAACCTTGTCATCAACTCCAGTGCCAGGGGCAACATTCCCCATAACTCTGTTTTGTATTTGACAGAGTTATGCCCCTTTTCACATAGATTGTCTGGTTAAAGTTAATATTCAAAAGTTTTGTAACTTCAATACTACAAACGCTATTCATTTGAAACTTGGAAAATACCTTTGTCATCAACTCCAGTATCAGGGGCAACATTACCCATCACTGTTTTATATTTTGACAGAGTTTTGCCCCCTTTTCACTTAGATTTTCTGTTTAAAGTTTATATTCAAAAGTTTGGTAACTTCAAAACTACATAAGTTATTCACTTGAAACTTGGAACCAACCTTTGTCATCAACTCTAGTATCAGGCGCAACATTACCCATAACTCTGTTTTATATTTTGGCGGAGTTATGCCCCTTTTTCACATAGATTTTCTGGTTAAAGTTTATATTCAAAAGATTTGTTACTTCAAAACTACATAAGTTATTCACTTGAAACTTGGAACTAACCTTTGTTATCAACTCTAGTATCAGGGGCAACATTACCCATAACTCTGGTTTGTATTTTGACAGAGTTAGCCCACTTTTTTACATAGACTTTGTGGTTAAAGTTTTTGTTCCAAAAATTTATAAACTATACAAGGCTTCACTGAAAAATATTGCATTTTAACAAATGTATGCCCCTTTCACTATCCAAAATATGTACCAACTGAAATACTTCGCATAGTCAAGCGCGCTATCCTCTGACAGCTCTTGTTTTTCTGCCCCTTACTGTATGTTATTTTATTGCTTTAACCTATTTATAGCATAACATGTATGAAGCGATTCAGGACTGTCATAATGATATCGATACGTAATGTGTATAAAGAATAAAATAAATGAGCCACGTTTATGTATCATTTGGAATAATTGATGATTTAAGTTGAAAAATGACAAAGATAGAACATTAACTTTTCCTAAAAATGTTATCAACATAATGAAGTATTACGATCCATTTAAGTTATCAAACTGAACTACGCGGCCTGAGCTTGCTTATGTCATTTTCTGTCCAGGGAGGTGTGCATATTATTTGCTTATAGTTCAGCCAAGGAAACCATGCTTATCGCACCGTCATTGTGCCAGTTTAAAATATATGTGGAATATTCAGCAGAACACATTCATGACTTTTGGCATACACTTAATATTTGCATTTTTTGCTGATTGTGTTTGTAAATTATGTATATGTACGCATTCTGTTGAGTTTTAGATGTTTGCGTTATGTCAATCGTTGACCATTTACTTTATCATAGAAATTATGGACGTATATCTCTACATTTGTAATACACAAACGTTTTGATAATTAATGCGATATCGACAATACAGCTTCTTATTAAAACTGCTTTATCATGTTTTATGCACTTTATTACATTGGTGGAATGTGGTTTGGAAACACATTCAGATTATACAATATACACACATTATTAAAATACAATGCTTGATATGAATTATACAACGATGCATTAAATGTACACTGAACTGTACAGTAAGTTCTATTTACAACCCAAGTCCGTTTATTGAAGCGTGTGACCCACGTTCCTTATGCAACACAGTAAATAGTTCCGACAACACGGATGAACACAACACAAAACGATAAAAACTTGATCACCACATTGAAACTCCCAATTGTACGCCTCGCAGTCTGCACAAAATAGATCAGTATGTAAATCATTTACAATTCAATTATTATGCATGTATATTATTGTTTCAAGTACTCATTACGTGTTTAAACAACACAAAAAACATTAACGAACATGGTCAAGAAGTATGCAAAGAGTTGGGCAAAATAATGGGTTATTACAGGGATTGAACATATCCAATATCTTTACGCTTCAAGGACACAGGCGACAAGCGAAATCTGACTAACTACCGTGTAAACGTACAACTAAACCTTCATTCGGGAACACTCATGTTCAGGCCTTACACAGTTTATTTATTAAACACATTAGTTATTTTCTGTATGAAAATAATTTCCATGAAACTGAGATGACGCGTTCACAGAGTACTGGTATCAAGAAATGTTGCATTCCCACGCCAGCAGCTAAATACACTTACAGTTAATCGAAATACTCGATTTCTGAACCATACAAACCTTGTCGCTCAACATACAGTTACATATTGACTAACAACTGGGTTTCCATTGGCATCTTTACCAGCCGTGGCATGTGACAACATATTTTGATTCCAGTCAAAATGGAAACCAGTAAATGGACTGTTGACCTCTTCGGTATCGTCTGCAGAAATATTCTCATCGGGATTCTCCCGACAGTCGGCACAATAATTTTGTTCTGAAAAAGTTCTTAAACCTTCTAACGGTTTACTAGTGTTCGTTGTATATGTGCACACGTTTACTGTTGCACCACCTTTAAAGGGATCATTTATACCATTTCCACAACTGTGCTTTAGAAACGTATCTGTCTCACTATCACTGACATACATATCATTATCTAGTGCTTCGCTTGTTCCACTGTTAACCATACCAGCATCAGGTTCATCACATAGGAAGTACAATTTTCTTACGCGCGGCTTCGAGCAGACATCTAGTTGATAACTAGTAACCTTTTGATGACGTTCTGATTGAATCAATTCACTTCCACTGTGTTCGATTCTACGTTCGTTAATTTCGGACGTGTTCAGTATGTCCTTATGTAATTCATGCTGTACATATTCTGAGTATACTGTGCC
Source organism: Congeria kusceri (assembly GCA_027627225.1). Taxonomy (NCBI): domain Eukaryota; kingdom Metazoa; phylum Mollusca; class Bivalvia; order Myida; family Dreissenidae; genus Congeria; species Congeria kusceri. Next base: position 42,758,954 of record CM051032.1, on the reverse strand, counting down.
TGTTTGTTGATTTGTGTCCATACTTCCGCGATTGAAAGGTTTTACAAATTTGTCTTTTACGGTTGCTGTAGTAGGTTTTGAAATACCATCGTTAGTGTTTTGAATGGGAAAAGCAAACGAATCAAAAGCACTAGCAAAAACGTATGATTGTGTTGGTTTCGAACGATAATCATGTTCGCATTTTAAATTGTCTTGCTCATTACATATTACACTGCCAGCAATATCTAGCCGTCTTTCAGTAGAAGTGTTTTCACTCGCGTAACAGCATACAGTTTTCTCTTCATTCAGAGAATAATAAACTTCGTCTTGAACCATTTCCACATATCTACTTGTTACGCAAAACTGTATCTGTAAAGGACACAAATTGTTTCGAAAACATTTATCACTATTAATAACTGTATACATGTATACTGATTTAGCATACATGTATATCATTTTTGTAATTATGATTTGTTTGAATGCATCATTATGCAATTATACACATGCAATTAAATACACGAACTGCTTACAATTTCGTTTTAACTACAAAATTGAAAGAAACCAAAACAATACCTCGTTTGCAAATAACGTAGACTCTTCAGCATGTTGTTCCAACAAATCGTCACCAGCAGACGAACAAGAATGAAAGTTCCTAGGACGTGGAATACAAGGCAGACTTTTCTTGCCAACTAGACATGGGACTTCTTGTTGGCCACTGGCATTGCCGTCGTATATCCAAAGTGTATCACTTTCAGCCTTAAATATACGGGATTATATTTAACTTGTAATAATAAACCAATGTTATGTGTTAACTGGAAAATGTACCATCAAATTTTAATTAACCTTGCATTATAAATGTATGTAACCAACCAAAGAAACACAAATTTTTAGATGTGAATGTAAACAAAAATAATCATGATTAAACTATTACAGAGGGTCATCATTAGACCATGCGAGCTGCATGTGAAAGGACAGGCTATCTGCCAAGAGACACAATTAAAGGACAGACAATCTGCCAAGTTTACCTCAAACGCAGGTTTGGCAAGCTTAAGACTGAAGTTGTTTGTTGTTCTCATATGTTGGGAGACGTTATCACATGCAACCATGCAGAAATCGGCACCGATAAATGATTGACGACGATTGAAATCTTGCAGACATTCTAAACAACGTGTGCTTTCTTTATTTGGTTCGTCTGAACTTACGTCTGACCGAGACAGCAAACTGTCATCTGAGCAGGACTCCATTAATGATATTTTGGAGTCGGTCTCAACAAAACGAAAAAATTTATCACTTAATTAAACACATAAATTAGCAGTAGTATACAATTAATCAGATTTATTTATCTTAGTTATTTAAGACAGAGTTTATCAAAATAAAATACAAATATGTTTTGTTTTGTTTTGTTCAAGTAAATATGTTTTGTTCAAGACGACAATTGCACAAAGGTAACACAAAAGTCAAATTTGATCAGATGACGTTATGAGATAAAATGAATGTGTGTTGTTATTGTTCATGACTATTCGCAAGTTTTTAACTAAATTTTATGCGATGACATTTTTACTATTTTACTTCAAGACACTATTATATGAAGTGTGTTAACAAAAAAAATGTACGCGCTTGCGCTCATTTTTGGCGGTTTTGGGTGTGCGTCATATGTAATAACATCTCGATACAATTGAGATCCTTTTAAAAATAGTGATATTTTTAACTGCTTCAATCAAATACATGTTGTCTATAGATAGTAAATGCAGGTCAGTATCTTGTAAGAAACCATTTAAATTGTTCACGCGTAATCTCCCACAAAAGTATTTCAATTAAAATAGTACTTCGATCTACAAAAAGACACAACGTATTACAACCTCGAAATCTGTCGAAACTGTACAGTGATCTGATGTCGGCGTAGACTTTGAAACGCGCGTTTTGATCTTCGAACGAGGTCCTGTCTCACAGATAATTCTACTGTATCCATCAATTAAGGTTGTTATTATGGTTTTATCAGCCAGTTGACCTGTTGCTTTAGTCACAGGTTTGGGATAGGCAGTCGCAATAAGATCCTTTTGAAGACTATTAATGCCTCTCGTGTTCTCATTATAAATACCAGTGTCTTTAGAGATTGCCGTTACTTGTGTTACGTTTTCTTTACAGGTTGAAATAGCATTCAACAGAACGCAGTGGACTTGGTTTTCATTCGATTGACTTGAAATGTGATCATCCAATACCCTCTGGGAAATAGCTTCAGGTCTAGTTCTGTTTTCATCATTGGTCTTAACGACATTGTCAGTATGTTCTACGGCATTAATAAGGGTTGCTGAGACTAAATCAGCGTGCTCCTTTGGACAACTATTCGATAAATCTTCATAAGACTTTCTAAAGAATGTTTTCCTAGAACACTGACACATATTTTCAAGTACTGGCTTCAATGGTAGCCTTTGGCATTTAACCTAAAATGTATGAATATGAATTGTTAATTTTACAATCACAACATAACGTGTCCAATATTAAGCAGCGGATTACCATTATTATTTTTTTAACTCGTTATATTTTACAAATATAATTGATTATACTATGACATTATGTCCGTTCATTTAAACAAATGAATTGCAAACACTTTTTTTAAATAATTAATTTATACGATATTATATCTTCAAGTAAATGTATTGGCCTGTAGATACGTTTAAATCTTGGCAGTTGGAAATACTTCTAACTTACAGTTGTATTATAAATATATGTATTATCGATACTTATATTTGTAATTTGTTTTATCAAGGTCATAAGATTTTTGTTATACAAAACTATTTCTATTTTAGAGATACAATATACTTAGAACGTCAATTACTGTTTCACTTTATTTGATTGTCATGCGTTTCTTCAAATTGTACACTATATAGATCAAGCACTCTATAGAATTATGCACGTACAATGGTTTATTTGGAATTATAAATTTGGTATGATTACTTTTATACACGTTGTATGCATGTTCTAATTTTCTTCTGGTTACATATATTTGTGTAGTGTGATTCTGATTTCCTTTGGTATGAGTTTCTCGGATCTTGAACAAAACAAAACGCAATAGTGCCTAATTGTAAATGATTGTATCGGATGTCCTATTGCATTTGTGTTGATATGCGTTAAAATATATTGGTTGCTTATGCTTATGATCTCAAAATGATGAGACGAGTGTAGCATTGATAATTACTCTTGCACAAATCCACGAATCTTATTTTTATTAGAAATGAAGAAACATGTAAAACAAACTTTTTTCATAAAGACAATTGCCATGTTATCCTAATATTTAAAGCGATTATTACCACATGTGATTAAAACAACTTATTACCTTGCTGTGTGAAGAGAAAGTTAATTTGGATCGAATGTCTGCCATCATGTTTTTTTCACCTTTTTCTGGAAGATGAAATACCATGTTTATCTTACTTTTATAACCTTAATTAGTACATCAATTCTCAAAAACATGAAACACTAGCATTACAACTTGAGCCTTCAAAGTTGTTTGTATTTTCTGTCTCAGAAAGGAAATAGGTTACTTGAAGAGCTCGTAAACTGTACCACATTAGTTATCAGCCAGGATATTATCATTTAAAAAGACGATTGTATTGTCAAACTTCATCTTCAAAGGACACATTGCCATAGATTATACTAGTTTGTCTTGTAAATTTGCATATCGCCACCTGAGTATTACAAGGGCCTATCTGCTTCTTTATCACATGTTAGATAGGCCCTTGTTATTATGAGGTGGAGATATGTTGAATTAAATATCCACACAAGCTGTTGATCCTTACTCTTAAGGACACGAACACTCAAATAAATATTTACACGCTGTTGCACATTATTTGAAATAAGGGATGAGTATATTGACATGGACCAAAGAATTCTGCGTTGACGTTTACATGTAACCTAAGCGGAAATTTATACATGTGTTAGTTTTTACAAACGGTAGTAAATGTAACTGTATTTTTAGAAACCACTCACCTGCTTGACAGATCAAGTCACTGCTATTAAGAGGCTTATTCTAAAATATTGAAAAGAAAATGACATTTTGATGTTAAAACTCGGCTGCGTGTTATTACTTTACGTATTTGTTTCTTGTTTTAAATATTTAATTCTGTATTAATACACAAAACGACCACCATCATTGAACATATTGAAAGTGACGCTTGAATGTTGATGAAATTTTGGATGTGTTACTGCAATTCATAAACATGAGGCAGAATATAATCATGTTACATTTCTCTCAGTTATATAAAATCACAGTGTATGGGAAACGTATGCGCAGGTCCTTTCCCAAAGTGTAATTAGCACGTGTCCTTATTTTGACTTTTGATCTTAATGACACTGCAAATGTAATTCATATGCATAGTTGCCTAATATTATAAATGTATTATCACTCGAGACCTATATCCTTAGGTGTACGTATATAATCGGACACATCATCGCCCATTAGTGATTTTGTTGATATAACTGGCTTGAAAAAAAGACAATGTTATATATAAGCTTACTGTTGCAATGTATGTTTTGCTTTTCACCAATGTCGCTACCCTCTTACAGCCTTTTCTGATCCTGTAATACAATGGTGTTCGTGATTGTATATAATAGCGCAAATAACTACAGTTGGAAACAAAAAGTCGTTCAGTTAAATTACAATTTGCTTGAATTTTGATACAGATGTTTATGTCACAAAACGTATTTGTTGCCAAATTTGTTTCGTGTTATGTGTAGATAAAAGAAGCAAGTGTTATATGACTACACAAACAATGGATTCATTTTAAAACATTTCTGCCAACGGATTTAAGAGACCCATCAATCTAAGGTTTAACTTGCAAAAATGTCTTCGACAAGTACAAAGAAAACTTACAGACAACCAAGAGTAACAAAACAGACAGCTCCCACAAAACATGCTCCTAGAATGACCGCCCACATGTGCTTAATGGAGTCTGAAACCATAAATATGTCACAATTATTGGGTTCCTACATATAATGTAAAGAAACAGAGGGTTTCAGAATATCAAGCGTGATGTATCAATAATTACTGTATGATATGAACAGAGGATATGAACAGATGTTCCGCAATATTAGTTTTATATTATCAATAATTACTATAATATATAAACAGAGCGTTCAATCAAGTGTACTTTAATATTATAAATAAGGACCGTATGATCAGCGTAACATGCTATAAAGACTACCTTTGTGAAGCTGTACGACAAACGGTTGCCCATATAATCCTGCTCCAGCATGGTTGACTCCTCTCACGCACACAACATACTGGGTACCTGACTTTAGGTTTTTGATAGTGATTTCTGGCTTCGAGTAATGCGCCTGGTATGTCACTGGAGATTTCTCTGTAAACATGAACCGTAACAGAAGAGTGAAACAATAATTATAATGCATAATGTTATTAGTATGTTTCAAATATTACTTCTAGCTTTTTAATTAAAAGTATATGCTGTATGATTGTTTTTGTTATACACACTACATCCAGATACCGGTATTCACAAAAGTAAAACTGACATATTGCGAAATCATTGTCTTATACATTGCAATTTCGTGGTCCCAAAATCGCATTACATAACATACATATTAAACACTGTAACATTTAACGTTTTACAGTTTTACTGACCCATAGGACAAGAGGCGTCGTGGGCAGTGACCTCGCCGTGTATCAATTGAAAGGTGTTGGGTTGTCCCCCCTGACTGAACTGTGGGTACTCGTGGTTAACCATCTTTACCGTCACCGAACTCTTGTCATTGGGCGCTCTTGACACTTGGTATCTCGGCTTTGCTGGCACTGGAAATCATTCGAACATTACTTCGAGGCCGTTCGTGTGCTACAAGGGTCTAACAAATACATAAATAACAACTTTCTGATTTCTTTCTCAAACTGAGAAGAAAAAAAACCCATACTTATTGTAAATTGTATATAAATACAGTGGAAAGTTGATTTGTCATTTTCCTCCACGATGGTAAATTGTGACACGTTTCTGATTTCAGTAGACGTAACTCAGGCATTCATGCATTTTATACGCTCGTTTGATTGAATGTAATACATTAAAATATAACTAAAGAGCGCAAAGAAGCTAACTAAGCCAAAATAATCTATCATAAAATACTTCTCAGAACCTTGTGTCTACTATCTGGTTGATAACATATCGAAGATAAACATTAGCTGGTCTGCATTCATTGCAATATATTTTTAATTACCTTCAGTAATTTTATCAATATAGTTATTTTCATAAAAGAAACTATTACAGAAGACAAAAAAGATTGGACCAAAATATTCCAAAATGATGGCCGCCGAGGAACGGTCCGTGCAATTCAATGCAATGGCGTTTTAATCGATTTACCAACATCACATGCATCAATGTAGTAGTCTATCAATTTTACAAACATCACACTAAACATCAAATTAATAACTCGCAAACATATTTTGAACACCTTACCAACATTGTAATTGCTATAACGATACTTGTCCCACACCATGCCTCCACTGCCAACATCGGTTGCTATGGAAACAGCGTAGCGCATGTCTCGTGGGTCACCGGTGTTGTTCAGCCACTGATAGACCGTGTCCTCACAAATCCCATCAACATTGACAGTCATCCAGTCAAAAGTCTGAAATGAGTTGTTAATTTTCTTTCGATATAATGTGCCATAACAAAACAGTGTCAAAACATATTTTAACTAATTTACTTTAGTATTTAATTTGTAATGTGTATCAATTGTAACGAACTACTACACAGGTTTCTGGGTTACCTAATAAACAAATTTAAAGTGTCGCAGCTTTATATGCCATGATCAATATGGACTGGTTCTATCATTATAGCAGTACGTTTTCAAATACGTTTTATAAGTAATCGTTAACTTGTACAACAACAAAAAACAATCAGCCGATCTCACACTTAATATATATTATTGCATACAAAAAATGTATAGCCTTCAAGTAAATTGTATTGCTTTACACAAAAAAAGGTATGTCAGTGGCCAAAAGTTGTGGTATAAATTTGTATATAAGAACGCTGAAATGTATGTCTGCGTGCTTAACTACGGGAGAAAATGCTATCTTTTTCCGCATTAGAAATACATTTCGGACACATAATGCGTTTTTAAAACAGTGTACATTCATCTTACAAACTAGCCACTTAAAACGCAAATGAAGTATGAATAGTAATTAAAGTTGTGTGAATGAGTACAGAATATACACGGAAGATTAAATGTTTAACAAGATACTATTAACGCTATTAACTGTTAAAATAAAATATATATTATAATTGTTAAATGACAAATACAAATAATTCTTTACCTCACAATGCGGCAGAGGGATGTTAGCATTTTCTCTGTTTACTTTGCACCAGTAATATGTAACGTTTGCGATAACCTTACAAAGGTCACGTGGTGGTGACCATGACAACAAGACACTGGCACTGGCTCCCTGAACGGCCACAAACTTTCCACGAACTTTGGATCCTAAAAGATACCCACAGGTCGTTTTAGGCTTTTATAACTAAAGAATATATCGTTCTTTAACAAAATTATGTCGTATGCAAATTAATATTCAATGATTGCACTTGGATATCACTTGCTTAACGGTTAATCTATTTTACACAAGACAGTTTAAACTCCTTCTTAGCTATTGTTAACTGTTCAATTCCATTTATCGAACATCACAAACACATCACAAGCTTTATCATATAAAGGGGACAAGCCTTATCATATAAAGGGGACAAGCTTTAACAGATAATGGGGACAACCTTTATCATATAAAGCTTGTGATGTATTTGTGATGTTCGATAAATGGAATTGAACCGTTAACAATAGCTAGGGAGGAGTTTAAACTGTTCGTGACAAAACCTAGAAAGGTCTTTTGTGATCACGTCTCCTTACAGTAATTAATAATGTTCTTTTTTAGTTTCCTACATTATAAATGTTGTGCTCTGTTTAAACGAATGCATATCCAAAACCTACATTGCTACTAACTGCAAAAAGTATTAATTTCAAATTAATATTATATTGTTTATTACGTTAAGCCCAGTGGCAATGTTAAATCAAACATTAAGGAAACTAAGGATATAATTCCAAATGTTTAAGTCTCAAGAATATAACTTGTATTGGAAAATGTACCTATCTTCCAAGACCTCCATGTCACAGCAGATTTGGGAGATACACCAACATTGTTGATCATTTGTACATTCACCAGGTAGTCGTCTAGGTTGTTTACGTTGTCGATCTTTAAACATGTTGCAAAACCCGATGTTCTCGAACTAATCGTTATATTTCTTGAATGTTCGGCACTGATGTAGAACCCACTAATCGTCCCAGCCAAATATTTGTCGTGAGGATTCTTGAAAATCATAGCCGTATGAAAATATGTGATTCAAGGTGATGAAGCAATAAACAATTATGAACACCGAATATAATTATTAAACTGTAATTAAAAAATAAAATTACTGAATAGAAAAATCCTAGCAGAGAAAAACGCATGTGAAACGTTTTGCTAATTCCAATTATATGAGACATAAGTGAATGTTATCCGAAACGAAATCAATCAAAACCTGCATAATATGGGTGGTAGTTTACTTTGGAGTTCTAGTTTCAATAATTCACTGTTACATAATAACTATTAACGAATTACCTTCCAACAGAATGTAACATTTAAAAGCTCCTCTCCTTCTTCCACGACAAATGCCCCTTCTGTCATAGTTGGTGCTACTGCTGGTGCTAAAACAGGTTAAATTGTGGGAAATGGTGTCAAACTTGCCATAACAAAACCATGTACATGAGTAACTTGCTACATTTGCAAACTTGAAATGGATGTTAAAAGTAGTTTTGCAAAACTTTCTGATAAAATGATATACATGTATTCTTGGGCACAATTATTTTCTGATCTTTTTAATTACTGTTATTAACATGATTGTTGACATTGCAATATTCGTGTAAACTACACAGGAGCCGGATCAGCACGCGTTTTTTTTTGTTCAATGTATAAATAAATGACTTCAATTAAATACAGGATTATGTGTTTTTAAATAGTTTACTTCTTGCTGGAGTCTGAACTGTGATTTCTGCTGGTTCGCTCCAGTAAATATCAGACTTAGCCTTTGCAGGTCTTGTCTGCACTGTAACTGTGTACACAGCGTACGCAAGCAATTCGCTGACATTGTAATGAAACTCTCCATCGGGAGGAAATTCGTTATACGAAACTGGGGGGACATTAATCTGAAAAAATCAAAATAACTTTAAATAAAAGCCATTACTAGACTCGAAAAGCCTTTGATACAATATACAATTGTCAGGTCATTTTACAAATGTTTCCCAAATTGCCCACATAAGTGATACAGATAATTTTAAGTGCAGCGATAAAACAAGTCATATTCCAGCAACTTTTGAAAATGGTAATTATACGATTTCTGACATCGTTCTTGATAAAAAGAGTTTAAAAAACACTACAAACCAAACTACTAACGGAAATAATATATGGCACTGATTTGCCAAATCAATTAATCAATCACAATCAATCATAAAGACGCTGTGTTTCCTCTGTGCATTTGTTTTCGAGAAGCTCGACATATTAAATTGTAACAACAGTCATGACCAGCGCACTCACAGTCCTGTTGTCCCACCCGTGCCTCTCCAGTAGGCTGATAAGGAACTCAATCGGGGCAACGTCCGCCACGTGCAGGTTGGGCAACCTCCATTCCAGTAACAACGTCGCCTCGTGCATCACGGCCCTCAGCGAGTGCACGGGGTCAGGCTTGACTGGAAACGCATCAGCATGCATAACACAGGGATAATGTACAAGTAATGTGGTTGTTAAATGCGTTATATGGCAGATTTTTTAATGGTTGTAAATACGTATAGTTAAAAAAGCACGGTTTTATTTAATGACTCAGCGAAGACAGTTTCAAATTAAAATAAATACTATTAATTTATATCCAAAACGTATTAAATCAAACACATAATCCATTAAGATTAAGGAAACAACTTAAAGCTTTAGCAAGATTTATTTTGGTATAGTGAATGTTATTAGTGTTTCCATTGCATGAGCAATATCAGGGTGTCTGCAGTCTGATTTCATAGACAGCTGCAATTGTGAATTCATATCACAGTACATATTCAGAGGTTGTCCGTGGTACATATTCGTATTTCAACAAAAAAAAGAGGCGTGTCGTGGGAAAATCGGGCTGAATGCATGTGCGTCAAGAGTCGTCCCGGATTAGCCTGTGCAGTCCGCACTGGCTAATCTAGGACGACACTTTCCGCTTTCATAGTATTTTTTGTTTCAATGAAGTCTGTTCTAAACATAAATCCACTGTAGGTGGAAAGTGTCGTCCCGAATTAGCCTGTGCGGACTGCATAGGCTAATCCGGGACGACACTGAACGCACATGCATTCAGCCCGATTTTCTCATGACACGCCTCATATTATTTCAGCTGTATCATGATAATTCAATAAAATATGCGCAGTTTAATTAAAGTACGTCATCCTTTCAAAAACATTAATATGAAATAAATCATTCGCCAACAAAGATATTAGTACTATTAGAAAACTACTTCTATCACAAGTCTTAATGATAGTGTGCAGAGTGTAAATATCCAGTTAACAAATATGTAAAATGACTTGAAATTGTATTCTTTGTGCATAAATCATTCGGAAAAAAGTAAATACAGTAACATAGTTATGAATAGATAAAACTCATTGTATATTTGACACTGGCTATTATAATTATAGTTATATCATACTGGTAGCTATTACGTTTTGAAAAGCCTTTATACATACATCTACACATTTTAATCACATATGCAGTGTTCACATTTTATTTTAAAAAAAATATCAAGCTTAAAACCTTACCAATTGCCCTTCTGCTTTTTATTTACAGGGTTACAATATCAGATGTGAGAATCCTCTTTGGATGCATTTTAATACTACTTGTAAATGTTCAATGCTGTCCTGCTGCATACTTTCATTTCTTTCATTTGATTTTCTTTGTATGGAATGGATTGATTAGTGTGTGCTCATTAGTTTTATGCTATATGAGGTTTATGAGAGGAAACACCATTGGTCATTTCACTCTGATAACATTTGAACATTTGATTTCATTTGAAATATTTCAGCACAGATCATTAAATCATTTAATAATTGTTTAGTTTTTTTCAAATGACCATAAAGAGTCTCGTGTCCACATACGAGCACAAACTTGAAGGGACTTGTTTGCACATTTGCTATAGACTGAAAATGACTTATTTGGAGATTTGCACATTTTCAAAACATGTCATTAAACGGCTTAACAGAAAAAAAAAAATTAATAACTTATTATAATTTCTCAATTTCTCAGAACAACAATATGTGTACCGCTTCTGAAATCCGATGGTCGGATTCACTATGATTTTAATACATTTATTACTACGCGAAAGAACCGTTTTGAATATCATCAACGTTTCCCAAATGCATCCATCGTTTTGATGAGGAATGTAATAAGAACATTATATAGACATTCTAACATTTCTAACTCTAACCTTAATAACCGTGTTTGTTGGTTCTGGTATCTTAACCAGAATTTAAATTCAGAATTTAAAATCATTGATTTTTATTTTCTTCACACAAGAACACTGAACGAGCTATTAGCGCAACAATCATAAAAATTATGTCAGCAATAAAACATTTATAAGTTTATAACCACTGTATTTAAGGTGACATATGATATGGCATACCTCTCTAATTGCCCTGAATGTCCAAGATAACGCGTGGGGGTTTCGTTTTAAATTATTATATGGTCATTAAGTTGACTTCATACAATTTGATTTTTTATACTGATTCCAATATACAATTTTAATATTATTGTGTGTTCAATATATTTGCGAAACATTCTGCAAAACACACCATAACGGGTCTTGAGTTGCTATTGTACTAATTTATTTGGACGAGTCGATAAGATCCATCTGATGCTATGATATTGAACAGTGCACTAACATTTTCAAAAACTACTAGTACAAACGAATGTTATAACAGTCATGGAATTTTATTCTTGATTTCTAGTATTCAAACCTGTAGGCAGATTTTCGTATAGACACAATCTCAATAAACCTTTCGAATATGTTCTGTTTAATTTAAACTTGTGTTGCTATAAACATTTGAAAAGAGTGAGATGTGCCCAAATGTTACGCAATAGCGAACAACTGTAGTGCCTTCAGCGCTTTGATATTGTATGAAATGATAACAGATACTATGAAGTGTATACATATATACCAAAAGGTACTCAAGTGTATATTGAAATATTTAATTTGACAGCAAGGAGGAGAATTAATTGTCAGACACACAATTTCACACCGTCTTCCAAAATATTTCGGATGATACCAGACAGAAAAAGACCGATAAGGGTTTTGTGATCTTTTCTAAAAACTAATGCAAATACAATGTACGCCATATTAAAAAACGAAGGACTTTACCTATGGCAGTCATGTTCACGACCCATTCCCGACTCCAATACGACGTGTTTTGTGTCTCTACTTTAATACGAACATAATAGTGGCTGGTGGCAGTGTTGAATGTCCATGGCGTGCCGCTGTCCATGACGCTGCCCCAGCTGCACGTGAAGGTCGCGAGATCACATCGCGAACGTGGCAACGCCTTCCACCTCTCGTTCGTACTGCTGTGAAAACTAGAAGTTCAGCAGGGCATTAGGTGAATCGCAACACATGTGGGAATGCTGATCTACCTTATGCAGTTTATAAATACAAATGATTGGAAACTGTTAGCAAGATAAGTTCAATAATACACATAAATGAAAAAGGTGATCAAAACAATATCGGACTCATATTTATAGGAGTATAAGCATAATAAGTCAAAACAATAAGACTTCATTAATAAGACTTCATTAATAAGACTTCATTAATAAGACTTCATTAGCGGAGTCTGAGCTACTGTGTGTTTGTAAAGGGAAGATTCCACGGTGACGCTATTTGGTATTGACAACAAATAAAAAAGCGATTGCATGTACGTTATTATACAAACTTTACTATCCACTTGACACACATTGTATTATGTTTGATGGTATATAATGATACAGAAAATGGGACGCGACAGCTTTAGTCGGAAACTAGTTTGTAAATTGTTACTGGAGGATAGAGAGACTGCAGTAAAAATGTAATGCATTCTAAAATTATGAACTATGGATATTATACATTTTATTGGAAAACAAAACGCAACTGAACTAACGTTTATAAACATAACCAAGAAGTCATACATACCAACACAAGTGTAATGTTTTGTGAATAAACCATATTAATAAGAAAAGTCATTCTTTTTATAATTTTACAATCAGTTAAAGGGTATTCATTCACATAATTTCTTGTTGTTTTCTCAAAAATGTCTTAAAATGTCTTATCTTTAAAAACTAAAACATCTAGTCCAACAAACCTAAATGTTCTCTTTTAAGAAAAGCACACAAAAAGAAAACATGACAGTGTCCAGTGTCGGGGGTCGAACTCGCGACCTCCGGATCCAAAGTCTCACACGCTAGCAACTCGACCACAGCGGCTTGTATACTTCGGCGTGTACTGTAAACGCATATGTAAGTGATATGGTTGTTTAAAAAAATATCGACCAAAAACGTGAATACGCTAAATATAATTTATGCCAGTTTGATATTTATTCATGAACGGAGCATTATTTCGAAAATAATTATGTGCCAGGAGTGTCATTTCACTCCTTTGATCTACTGTATTTTTCTTTCTGGAACAGAGCTAGGTGCTAAAATTGTTGGAAATTGTCAGTCTGTGAAAAGGTCCCTTTAATTGCTTTAATAGCCACTGTGTTTAAGAAAAATTCTTATCCGTGTGTCAGCAAATAATGGCTTTTCCACGAAAGTCATTACAACACACATTCAATCAATCAATTCAAACCACAATTTAAGTCTTCACGCTTATCTATTAAAGTTGAGTCAACCTTGACAGGTCTCAATCTCGAACTATCCTTAAAATTCATTTTCTTAAAATATAATGATAGACTTGTCACATTTATAAGACAATGCACAACTAGGTGACTAGTAAGGTGACTAGTTTACATTTAACACCTTGCTGAACAGCATTTGTTGTGTAGGATATTATGTTACTTAATGTATTCCATATTACTTTAACCGGTGAAATACTTAACATGTGAAAGAGAACAATAGCTAGGTTTATAATATATACTCTGCACTGCACTAATGATGCACCGTTCGATGAATTTTAATTTCGCAATTTAAGATATCGTATTTTAAAGATATATCTGCTATTGACTTTCGGCGTGAATACGAAATGTATCAGATTAAATAAAAATACATCTACCAATTGTAAGGTTAATATGAGTATGATATTTATTAGCATAATATCATCAACTCCTATTCACTGGTTTTAAATTGCAAATTTTGTTGTAAACAGGTACATATGTATATCTCATTCTGAATCAATAAACTATCGCGCACGATTTTCCTGGTGTGTATATATAGCGTGCTTTGATTGGATTTTAAACTGATGGAGCTAAATATATCTTCCCACATAGACATATCGATGATATATATGGTTTATTGAAATATGAATAGATCTCATGTATAATCACCAATCATGATTACAGAGTGCGATCTTTTTATGTGTATTGTTGTTCGGGAGTTGATTTCAATAAGATTGGTATATTCATATCAAATTATGAAATTATATTCATGCGTAAATAGTAAAAATAAAACATTAAATAAGGCATTCTTTCGAAGTGGTGCTATGAGACTATGATATATTATTTAAAGGAGCCTGTTCACAGATTGGTAAACAGCTACCCTCAAACGTCTATTTGAATAAGAACAAAATACCAGCATGCAGACTGTAGTAAGAACGTCCGTTATTGGATTTCATTTAAATATTTAATGTTAAGTGGTTGATAAATACAGTATACATTTAGTAATTATATATATTCCAACTTAACAAAAAGTAAATGCATATTTTATGGAGCAAGAGATTCTGATTCTGATCGTCAATTTAATTCCAACAGTTCAAACAAGGCAGCACAATGGAGGTGTGTAGGCCTACTAAAGAAAACTGAAATATATGGCTTGTCTTGTTGTTTTAAATCACATTCTAACATGACATGCGCAGAGTTTTCTATTGACAAAGAACACAATTCACCGTTTTAAACTACCAATAGACAACCCGAAAAAATAGTTCCGTAATTGTAAAAACAAGTGATCAGGTAATGTTAAAATCGAAATAATTTTCGATTTAGAGTTGTTTGTTGGCTAATAAACACCGATTTGTCGTTCTGATGCGGTATATTAAGCGTCCTCGTGGTTTATTTAATAGGCATCATAACTCGTTGTTAATTAGCCGATAAACAACTCTTGATCAAAAATTATTTCTAAAATAATCCCTTGGATACTTCCTTCAATAAACATAAATTAAACAGTGTTTAGAACTATTTATTTATATTTATTCATTTATTTATTCATAAAATAACAGAAATATATTATTCGGTGAACAACGCATTTAGCTTTTCAGTTGCCTGCCGTGGAAAAGAACATTTCTGATGTGTCACACCTTTATTGGACAAAATCCTAAATTGGTAAGAACGGCCTATTTACTTAAAGGAATCACTACATCTCCTAAAGACCGATGTTAGTAATTTTGACTTCTCCACATCCTCGTTTAAACTTCGTCAAAGATCAAAACGATTATACAAAAAAAGAAAATTAGCCATCAGCCTATAGATCTATTGTAAAACATTTCTTCTTATAATGTTTTTATATGTGTTTTGTTCAATTTGTGGTAGGCCAATATAATTGTGTCACTGCTTGATTTCTGTGTGTCCTATTTGTTCTCTGTCAAGAAGGTATGTAAACTTCTGCAGGTTTTCAAGACTTACACTGCGTACTCCATGGTCCAGTTGACTGGAAGATCAGACCCATTGTCATCCAAGGAGAACGAGCACACCAGGTTGAGAAAGTTGTAGGAAATGCAGGTTAGATTGTCTGGCTGGCTAGGTGGCACTGAAACATGATTTAAATTTCATTTTGATTTACAATTTACAATTTCCTTTAGTCATTATTAAAAATTAGGTTTGTGAATTGCTGGCCCAATTCTATGTATGACATAGAGAATACTAGGTTAGTGTAAAGTTCTGTTGAATAAAGATAAGTTTATTTAGCGAGGCTTAGAAAACCTGAACCACGAGGCTTGGCAACAAACTTATCTATTATTTCAATACTTACCTAGTATTCTATTTATCCCCTCATTTTATGTCTTTATTTAGAAAATTAACGAAAGGAAACATATTACGAAAAACATAAAATGACGTCACGAAAATATTATTATACTGCGCGTGTTGGCTTTATAGTATAGTCCCTGGAGGAATTTGTGTGCATTTTTTGTCCAGGCAGTTTCTTTGCATATTCTTGTAGAGGAGTGGCCTAAGTTTAATTTTAGCGAGGGAGGACAGTTGGCATACTGCAGGTTACCATGGCAACCAAGATGGCTTCCAAAAGAAGTGCTAGTTTTTTTAAGTAACACCTGGTCTTATTTGTACCGTTATAAATGTTTAATGCCAATATTTTGATTTTTAAATGTTAATCAAAATAAATGTACACTTAGAGGGCTTTCAAACAAGGTTATGATCAAGGTCACCAAAGGTCAATGTCAAGGTCATTTCAAGGTCAAATTCTGAAAATTGCTTTAAAAATTTGTTATTTACCTCCATTCATTTATTATTTTATGAAGAAATGTAAATGAAAGGGCACTCAATGCATTTTTCTACAATGTGGCATCAATTTCCATTATAAAAATGTCATTTGAAGTTTTGTAGCATTCATGGTAGAAATTCTACAACAGTAGGATTGACTAGACCATTGTATGAAAAAAAGAGCGATTTAGTCAAGCAGTCTCTAATAGAACAAGTACCCCTTGCATTATTATTATTATTGTGAAGGAATACACTGATCAGTGATATCTTGTATTCATGAAATATAGATTTTATTATAAATGCAGCCCAAAGGATCAACAATGTCAAGGTCATCAAAGTTAAAGGTCATTTCAAGGTAAAATTTTGAAAATGGCTTTAAAAATTTGTTATTTATCGCAAATATACTATTTTGCCAAGACATATGAAAAGAAGTGCACCAAATGCATATTTGTACAAGAGACCATCAATTTGTATTATAAAAATGTCATTTGGGGTTCTGTAGAATTCATGGTAGAAATTCTTCAGTACTAGGATTGACCAGACCATTGTATGAAAAACGAGCCATTCGGTCAATGAGTCTCCGATAGAAAAATTACACCTTACATTTTGATAATTGTTAAGGAATAAACTCATCAGTATTATCTTTTATTAATTGAATATATAGTTTTGTTATAAATATCATCAAACTATCATCAGAGGTAAAGGTCATTTCAAGGTCATATTCTGATAAGTGCTTTAAAAGAGCTCATTTACATTAAATTGTGGCATATTTGGCATGAAAGAAAAATGAATGCACTCGAACGTACACCCAAAGACATAGTGCTATGATATATTTTCAGATGGTCTCACTCATGAATCAGATATTTAGCTTTGTTTAAACCTATTTATAAGCCTACGGATTATTGAGACACTCTTGAGTCCGCGTCCTGGTTAGAACCAGTACTTGTGTCTTTGAGAAAGATCACATGAATGCTCCCCGAGTAGGGATTGAACTCACGACCTCCTGATCGTAAGGCGGATACCATATCCATTACACCATTGCAACCTACAATCAGATTTGATAATTAAATGTATACCAGCATAGACTTTACGTGTTAAGCAATTAAGTCATTTGAACAAGTAGTATAATTGATAAAATAATCACACCTGACACATATTCTCAGTTTAAAGGAAACACTGAGTACATGCATATACTCGGCATCGGTATTCTCGCGGTATCTCTATTTTCGCGGTAATTGTTTATCTTCGGATTTTCATGCTTAATTGTCAACATCGAACATATTTTTGGTTTTCTTTAAGAAAATAATAAGTTATAAATTAATTCATTCGAATTTAAACAAGTAATATGATTTGAAACCATAAATATAAATAACTTTCGTATCAGCTTGCAGCTATCGGTAGACATTAGTCAATGTCTACACTTTCGTCTGCTTGAGTAAATATAAATGAAGACTCAAATTATTGTTTTGTTATATTTGTTAAAGGTTAAAATCCAACAATTTAAAGTGTATTTGTGTTTGTTTATACACTGACAGCAAAAGTTTTATCGCGAGATTACCGATGACGTAGTTTTTCAAGATGGCTGCATGGTGCATTGAAAAACAGAATAATTTAAGGACGAATACTTTACTTTTAAACACAATTTCCAGTTGTTATTTTCGTGAAAAGGTTCAATTTATAACATGTTATTGAAAGAAAATGTTTTGTTAGTTGTTTTTTTGCTCCAAATATTTTCTTAAAGGTTAAGTACCGCGAGAATACAGATGAACAGTATATTATCAAATATTTTGAAAATATATTTGAGTAAATATGATGTGTTAAGTATCCATGTCAACATCACCAAAGTTCATATTTATTTTAAGCACCATTACCTCACATGTTTTGATTTGACAAAATTCTTTGTTTGTATTTGATGTCTGTAAAATGTAAAAAAAAAAAAAAAAAATGAAAAAAACAACAAAAAAACGAAAGACATAACCCAACAAAATATTCTTGATTGGAATCCTGAAAAAACCCCATTATAGTTCAATAAATGTTTATTGTTTACAGCCCTAATAACATAAATCAGTCATCAGCAAGCGATTGTTATTAAAGAAAATTTAAACCTTACCATATTCCAGGGTCCAAGAAAAAATAAAATCAGCAATAAAATATACAGTTTGTTTTAAATATACAGCAAGTTTAAATAATGTCAGGATTTGGAGTTGATTTGTTAACTAAATCGCTATTTACATTTATTTTCATAGTCATATTTGAATTATTCAATTACTAGAAGAACTAATTACTAGGTTGTAGCATTTGGCACTGCTTGTCTGAAATAATACATTGTATTCGTTTAACTTTTATGAAATAAAAAAGGCAATCACAATGTGCATGGAAATAATTTCGAACAAGTTTATTACATTTTGTTTTGAATATAAATAATTATATTATAATAGTATTCAAGTAAATTCTGTACAATTTGGTGATTAATACGGATCCCCAAATAAACCTTGCCTTACAAATAATTTACCAGAATTTTGTTTATGCATGCACGTCAATGAAAAAATCATTGTGAAATGTACGGAACTGTATAGCAGAATTATTTAAAAATCTACACAACTGTTAAGCTTGACTTTCAATGGAAAGAACATTCAGACTGAATGCTGTGTGCCCCCAGCAGCAGCTGATGAAGGAAGCAAACTAGACTATGGTGGTCCCGAGATTTGCCTGGACAGCATGGTGTATGCTTTACTTTGAATAACATGCCAGTAAACATCCATCCACTAGCACGGATAGTATCATTTTCCACTGACTGCCATCAGCTGCTGAATCAGCGAACACCATTAATGCAAATGCATCTACCTTCCACTCTACCCCAGAGGTGAAAGACAAGTCATATGAGGTCGTGGGCTAGTTATATCCTGCATGGAACTTCTGTACATACTCCAAGATTTCAGTGAGAGAGTTGACCGCGAGGTATGTCCTGGCTGTCATTACTCTTTTCCAGCGAGGAAAAGTAAATGAGATGGATCAAAGTCCAGTGGCAAATCACTGCTACCGTGGCTTATGCATGACAAAACACATCAACAGTCTCAACCGCACTGTTAAACAATTGCTGCACAAGATGTCCAATAAATACAGAGCGGATCGCAAACAAACTAGAGAAGTCACCGAGAAGAGGCCACTGAGAAGAGGCGTCAAAGCTGCAACTGGAAATGGCATGAGGCCCAGTTGGCATAAGTGGTGCATATAGCAAAGGCAAAGGGAAAACGCTTCTAGCTCACAATGCCTAATTCACACAAAGCAAATCCACAGACATTGTGCATCTGCATCTGGAGAAATGTTAAGACCAGCCGATGCACCTATGGTGTTGCCTTTGTAGACTTGGCAAAGAATTTCGACGCGGCCAGTCTTAGTGGACTTTGCAGGCCACCTTAATACAATTGATAGCTGTCGTCAGCTTATTCCACAATAATATGTATTACACTGTCTGTGTCGATGGGTCATTTTCGGAGGCATTTATATTAACAATATTCGCTGACGACCATCAAGTGTTTAACCATACGCTGTTCAAAGAACTGTTTCAGTATTAAACATATTAAAATGTTTGATAATAAGTTATTACACTTATATCGACACTTTATATATTTCTACAATAGAGGCACGTCTTTATTATAACAATATGTTTATGCTTACCATGGCCCCTTCGGAAATAGCTTTCAGGAATTCATGGGCTAGCCTAGGTTACTCAAGTCAAGTAAAAGACGTTCACTTCACCTCACATAGAATCGATTTAAACAAATATTACTTAAAGAGTTTCTAAATAGTTGTTTCTGTAGCATATTCAATTGTATTTGAGTAGCCCTTTATTTGTTTTTGAGATATTTATCAACTAAATGTGAGTTATATCATTGTTATATGTCTTAAAGTTGAATATGTCATGTGCTGATAAATGTGTTTTCACTTCAAAAATCTATCTTTCCATCTATCTTAAAATGCATTATGCACCTTGTCTAATGCCTTTATGGTCTAATTAATTGGAGATACAAATTAAAACCATTGGAGAGCAGTGACTTTCGAGAATTACAATTACACTAACAAATATATTTTATTTAGTTGTTTAATTTAAGTAGTTTTTACTCTTATTCATTTTATTTAAATTCTGAAAGTTAGTCACAACACTTTAACGCATGCTACCTTTAAAGTTTAAGCAATACTGATCTTGCTATTGAAACGTTACAGTCTTTTTTGTACCCACTAACAATACTATATAGTTATTCTGTTTACAAAAGTAGTGTTAGGTGCATCTTAACATTCAGACAACGGTTTGCCTAATGGATACATGGTCTAAACAGATGATGAAAACTGAAAATCATTGATGTTTAGTAACTTACATGTATTACTATTATTAGTACACTTATTTTCATAATGTTGTGTAGTTGCTATTAGTCATAGTAATTAGTCAATTTTGAAACTGTTCATAATCTGATCTTTCAATGACTTTAACATTGACAAGTAAACTCCAGATGGAATTTTATTAGATATTAGATTAATTGTGTATTGGTATATATATCGGGCAGTTTTATGGCCTGAAACAGAAACAGTGTAAAGTTAAATTAGATATTAGATATATTACGTTTAACCCGACTCCTTGTTTAAATGAGGTATGTGTTAAACAATGATAACTCGAGTTGTTGAAATGATGCCACAAATGCATGTAAATTAGCTATTTTAAAGCATTTTTTGGAATTAGACCTTAAAATGACATTGACCTTTGATGACCTTGACATTGATGAAACCTTAGGATACATTTGTAAGAAAATATATTTTTTACAATGTAGATTGGACACTGAACATTTCATTTCTTGATAATGAGAATAATGTCAGGTGTAATTGTTCAATTAATGAGATTCCTTGACTTAATCGTTTTTTTTTCTAACAATGGTCTGGTCAATCCTAGTGCTGCATAATTTCTACCATGAATTCTACAGAACTTCAAATTACATTATTAGAATAGGGAAATTGATGCTTCCTTGTAGAAATATGCATTTGGTGCACTTTTATCCATATGTTGTCACAAAATTATAAAGCATTTGAGGTAAATAACCAATTTTTTAAGCTATTTTTATAATTTGACCTTGAAATGACCTTGACATGTTATGACCTTGACATTGATGATCCTTTGGTCTGCATTTATAAGAAAGCCTATATTCAATGAATATTAGATAATACTGATAAGTTTATTACTTGACAATAATAATAATGCAAGGTGTAATATTTGTTATGAAGAGACTTCTTGACTAAATCACTCTTTATTCATACAGTCAATCCCTTTGCTGTAGAATTTCTATCATGAATGATATAAAACAACAAAATACATTTTTATAATGGAAATTGATGCCACATTGTAGAAATATGCATTTGGTGCACTTTTATGTATATGTCTTCATAAAATAATAAACAATTTGAGGTAACTAACCAATTTTTAAAGCAATTTTTAGAATTTGACCTTGAAATGACCTTGACATTTACCTTTGGTGACCTTTATCATAACCTTATTTGAAAGCCCTCTAAGTGTACAATTATTTTGATTTACATTTAAAAATCAATATATTGGCATTAAATATTTATAACAGTACAAATAAGACCAGGTGTTACTTCAAAAACTAGAACTGCTTTTGGACGCCATCTTGGTTTCCATGATTACCTGCAGTATGCCAACTGTCCACCCTCGCTAAAATTAAACTTTGGAAACTCCCATAAAAAGATATGCAAAGAAACTGCCTGGACAAAAAATGCACACAAATTCCTCCAGGGACTAGACTATTACTATTCACCACAGGTTTGAAATAAAGCAAAGTTTTTTCCATGAGGGTTTATTTCGTCAATACACGTACGATGATGGGATAAAATGGCTTCTACATATTATTTGTTTAATTTAATTAAAGACAGTTTTTTTTTAAATACAGACAGAAAATTAAGGGATAAATAGAATATCAGGTAAATGTTGAATACAACACGTTTCTTTGCTCGGCACGAAAACCTCAACCACTCCCCAAGGTTTGTGGTTTAGGTTTTCTAAGCCTCGCTATAAAATAAACCAGGGGCGTACCTAGCCGTGTTTTGAGTATATGCACAGTTAGAAAATACGGGTCTTTTTTTTGTGTCTCCTCATCTGTAAGAAAATATAGAGATATGCATGTATGTACAATTATTGCTTACTTATGAAGTGTCCATTTGAATTTCACTGACAGCACAATAAATATCACAACTTCCGATTTAAGCACTTATTTTACCATAGATAACTGCATTGGTCTACATTTTAAACATAATAACATGTTTTGCAGCTCGCAGAAATGTCAACCCCTGGCTCCGCATTGATGTCGTTTTCCCTACATATGTTCATCAATCCAAGGCCTAACAACCTTTCAGTACAATCGTACTCCTCAGGTACATTTTCACTCTTCGTATGGTCGAAAAAGATTGTTCTGCTGTTGCTGTCAATATTGGCATGACAGCCAGAACAACTAGACAATGCTGTATATTTTGATTAAGTAACCGTTGTGTGGCATACGGTAAGCTGGAAACTATGTCTTCCGATGCATTTGGCGCTGTTTCAACAGTCCCTGCGCTTATCAACAAAGATTCAATGTACAGAGCTTAAGTTGTCACAACTCTCCTGTCTGGATGTGAAGCATGGGTTCTGTACCAAAAACAAGTGCAGCTTCTGGAAAGATTCCATCAACGATGCTCCAAGCCATCATGGGCATCAAGTGGCATGACTAAGTGGCAACATAGAAGTCTTTGAGCGAGCCAACGTCCCAAGCATCGAAGCCATTCTTCTGACCAACAGCTCTGCTAGGCTGGACACCCATCACCAATGAAGGACACATTAATGCTCAAAGCTGTGTTCTATGAAGAGATAAGCCAGAGCAAACGTGACAGAGGCGCCCCACAAATGGGCTTCAAGGATCAGCTGAAGTGCAAACTCAGTGCAGCTGGCATCCCAGTGGACAACATGGCAAAAGAAAAACGCAGATGGAAGATTTTAACAAAGCAAGGTGCTAAGATCTTTGTGGAAGCCAGGAGAGAAGCACAAATGGAGGAAAGCAACAGCAGCCCAGATACCCACTGGCCAAGGGTACCCTTGCCCAGCGTGTATAACAGTGTGCCGCTCAAGGAGTGGTCTACACAACCACCAGAGAATGTGCCGGAGATGATCCTCGGCCCTGAGTAACCAGCCAGCCTCATCATCACATACATGTATAAACAAATAATGTACAATTATCGCTTAACTTAATCAAACGGAATACTCAATACAGATTGCAATTAAAGTCGGAGACTGCTACCTTGCAATGAGCTTTACTGCCAGGATCTTGTTCTCCAAAAAAAAAAGACAAGAAAACAGGAACAAAACACCCCACCCTGACTGACAGAATATCTTAGCCATTTATGAGCTGTGAACACGCTGCTTGCGTTTGATGCATCTTTCCATGTTGTATCATTTAGAAATCATGAACATCATACCAAGCTGGTCCCAGTAAGCATTGAAATGTTCTGCTTTTCATCCAAACTACCGCCATGGCTAAAGGCGCCATTTACTCAACATAAGATGGAAAACAAGTCACCATGTCCAATATTTTCAGCGAAGTTAAATGGCCATTGAAACAATCCGTATAGAAGCTATAATTTATGACATCATGCATAACATAATGGGACGTTATGGTGACTATGCCAAATCGTTTGGTACAAATCCGTAGTATATCTACGCGTTAATATATTGTTAATATATTGCTCACAGAGGATAATCCATGCACATGCGTATGTATTTGTATATATTAAGACTGGATATAACAGATCGTAAAACAAATGGAAGGGTTATTATTTTCTCTACATTTTATCAGTGGGCTAGTCCAGTCTTCTTGCCTTATCCCCTGCGGACACTATTTTTGATAAATTTTTCCAGTTTTTAGCATTTTTATTTGTACACATGAGCGTAACGAATTATACGCACGTGCTTATAGGAGTAAGCCCAGTCACGCCTCTGTAAACGTATCTGTATTCAACACTGACTTAGTATTCTCTATAATTCAACAGGCCCAAACAGTATCACTAGCAAGTTGCAACCAAACCGGTGTTAATTTCAATACACAAATAAATGTTTCCACAAATGTCAATAATATACAAATTAATATTATTTTTTCGTTTTTTTTTTTTTAATAATTGAAAATGGATATCATACGTTTTATTGTCGACCTATTTAAACAAGAGGGCCCTGAGGGCCCTAGGACGCTCACCTGAGACCTTATAACCCAACTGGAATTTGCATCCCGAGGCGTGGCTTATTTTTATCCCAGGGGCATAAGTTGAACACCTTGAACAAACCTCTGGCCTTGCGGTTTCAGGTAAAGACTGTTTAAGTCATTTTGCTATTTAAGTCTATATAAACCATGTGACCCCTCGGGGGTGGCCAGATTTGACCCCAGGGGCATAATTTGAACAATCTTTGGAGAGAACCACTATGCAATGTTACGTACCATATTGGAGAGCTGTGGGCCTTGCGGTTTCAGGTAAAGATTTTTAACAGTCATTTTGCTATTTAAGTCTATATAAACCATGTGACCCCTCGGGGGTGGCCAGATTTGACCCCAGGGGCATAATTTGAACAATCTTTGGAGAGGACCACTATGCAATGTTAAGTAACAAATATAGGAAAGCTGTGGGCCTTGCCGTTTCAGAGGAGAAGATTTTTAAATTCATTTGGCTATTTAAGTCTATATAAACCATTTGACCCCCCCGGGCGTGACCAGTTTTGACCCCTGGGGCATAATTTGAACACTCTTTGTAGAGGACCACTATACAATGTTACATACCAAATATAACCTCTAGGCCTTGCAGTTTCAGAGGAGAAGAATTTTAAAGTCATATTGCTATTTAAGTATATATTAACCATGTGACCAATGGGGTGTGGTCTATTTTGACCCATGGGGCATAATTTGAACAGTCTTTGTAGAGTACCACTATAGGATGTTAAATACCAAATACGAAACCTTTGGGCCTTGCGGTTTCAGAGAAGAAGATAAAAAGACATTTTGCTATATAAGTTTATATAAACCATGTGACCCCTGGGCGTGGCCAGTTTTGACCCCAGGGGCATAATTTGAACAATCTTTGTAGAGGACCACTATAGGATGTTACATACCAAATATGAAACCTCTGGGCCTTGTGGTTTCAGAGGAGGAGATTTTCAATGTCATTTTGCTATATATTCTATATAAACCATGTGACCCCCGGGGTGTGGCCCGTTTTGACCCCACGGGCATAATTTGAACAAACTTTGTAAAGGACCACTAAAGGATGTTACATACCAAATATGAAACCTGTGGGCCTTGCGATTTCAAAGGAGAAGATTTTAAAGGTCATTTTGCTATATATTCTATATAAACCATGAGACCCCCGGGGCGTGGCCCGTTTTGACCCCAGGGGCATAATTTGAACAATCTTTGTAGAGGACCACTATAGGATGTTACATACCAAATATGAAACCTCTGGGCCTTGTGGTTTCAGGGGAGAAGATTTTTAAAGTCATTTTGCTATAAAATGTATATAAACCATGTGACCCCCGGGGCGTAGCCAGTTTTGACCCCAGGGGCATAATTTGAACAACTTTTGTAGAGGACCTCTAGAGGATGTCACATATCAAATATGAAAGGTCTGAGCCTTGCGGTTTCATAGAAGATTTTTTAAGTTTTCACTTTTTAAATCTATTTTTAGCTCAGGTGACCTACATATTCAGCAGACCGGAAAGATTTGAACAACTCTGAAAGAGGTCCATCCAAGGATCATTCCTATGAAGTTTGGTGAAAATCTGCCAAGCGGTTTAGGAGATGTTGTTTGAATGAAAAGTTGACGACGCACGCACACACGCACGAAGAACAATGGGCGATCACAAAATTTCACCATGATCACTTTGTGCTCAGGTGAGCTAAAAACATAGGGTAAAATTTGTGAAATACTGGTGTCAAGCTCCACGAATGGAAAATAATCCTTGAACAAGATGTGGAAGAGTTTAAAATATTAGTGGCAACAACTTATATCTGTTTCAAAAAGAATGACATTCACTATGTTGTTTACTTATGACAATCCTGGTGTAGGTAAACCTTTACAAGAATATCCAGGTTTAACTAGCCAGTTAATAGTATAATATTTATAATATTATAAATTACTATAACTAGCAGTAGTAGCAGTTGTATTTTAGTAGTAGTTAAGATTGAAAGGCAGCAAAGTACTGTATATCAATTATTTATGTTTAATTATTGTATATTACGAGTTATAATAATATTATAAATCTATAAATATAAAATATACTACTACTACTACACACATCTACTACTACTACTGCTACTGCTACTGCTACTGCTACTACTACTACTACTACTACTATGAAGTAGTAGTACTAGTAGCTGTTGTTTAATAATAATAATAATAATAATATTATTATTATTATCAATATTATTATTATTATTATTATTATTATTATTGTTAGTGGAAGTAGTAGTAGTTGTTGTAGTAGTATTAGTATTGTTATTAATGTTTATGATTTATGTTTAATACTTGTATTTTTAATTTATTATTATTATTGTAATTACTTTTTTAATAGAAACTTCCAGGATATTACAATCACCATTCATGGCAAAAAAACTCATGACCTTGTTATCTATACTTCGTGGTACATTAATTTCTATGGAAATGTTACGATGAGATGTCATATTCAATAATTCGTTGGTATCATCTTATTGGTATCATCTTATAGAAAGCCAAACGTTTCAGGGCCATTCACAACCTTTTTGACAATGGAAAAAATTGTTTCAGAAACGTTCATAGCAGGACATTTAATTATTAAAATTGCAGTGTTTCTATGACACACGATTAAATAAAATCAAAATTGTTATCATAGCCATTAATATGTCAATAAAATCCTTACAGCAGACAGAATAAGTTTCAGTAAGAAATATGCATGAATTTGGTATATAAACAGAAAGTACTTTTTTTGTTTTGTTTTGTTTTGAAATACAAATAAAATTGTATTTTTTTAAAGTGAACAATATTTGTTTGGTATATTAAGTTAAAGAATTTAGAATGAAAAAGAATTATCATTATATAGTTTCTAAAAACTTCAGTTTAAAAGTATAAACTTATATTTAATATTAATTTAATTTATATTTAATTTAATATTCAGTATCTTTAATACTAACACATTAATAGAAGTTAAGCTTGTCAATTTAAGGAAACAATAAATATATATATTAAAAAAAAAAATAAAGAAAAATGTTAATGAAAACATAAATATCTCACTTGAGAAAGCCAGTTGCAAGAAATAACAGCAGATGACAAAAATCCCAGCTCTGCGACAGTCATGTCCTGCCATTCCTTGGTTTCACATCATGACACATCCACCACCTGACATGATTTGATAACTCGGTGACAGTGCATTGCTGAGGCAACACCTGACAATCGGCCGCGGCATTTATGGGTGGAAACCTGATGCTTTCGTATAATGGGGGAATTACCTAACCGTGAAATACGTTATTTTTGGTTTTGGTATTCTGAACAGCTTGTCTACATACAGTACACTGTATATATGTCAAAAGAGATTATATATCATTTATAAAAAGCTTTAAACAACTATAAAATTATAACCAGGATACGGGTATATTTCTTATCCTCAAACTTTGTCTGTATGCAATAAAAATGTAACAACTGCGTGATAAACTGCAATTCCCCAGTTTTGAGATTTATTTACTTGTAGCTAAGTATTTCGCTGAATAATTTAAATCCGGTATTCTAATAATTCAGTATTCAGGTAAATAGTCTATCGCACTTAATTTGTCTGGCTGGGTTAAATGGTAATTACTATGACTGTCTATAATATGTAGTTTGGATGCCATTCAAATCTGATTTATGTAATGTAATGACATCTACATCTTATGTTATAAAGATGAAGAATAAGTTTATACTTTTCTTTAAATATTCCATGATGAAAAAAGATGAAATACTAGTATAAGTGTTGTTAAAATGATTGCAACAATCAAAATACAATAAAATTAAAGTTGGTTAGTTTTCGTAGGATTTTTTGTATAAAGTTGCTTTCAAATGAATTGTCACACAATTATAATTATGTTTATTTAAGATAAATATGTTTTTGACTCATTTAACATGAACAATGTTCCTGAAGACAAGCTACAGCAAACAGACATGCATTAAAGGTCATGTTATAGATTGGTCTTTAAAGGACATGTGTTGGAGATTGATCTTTAAATGACATGTGTTGGAGATGGATCTTTAAATGTCATGTGTTGGAGATGGATGGTTAAAGTTCATGTGTTGGAGATGGCTATTTAAAGGACATGTGTTGGAGTTGGATCTTTACAGGACATGTATTTGAGATGGATATTTAAAGGACATGTGCTGGAGATGGATCTTTAAAGATCATGTGTTGGAGATTGGTCTTTAAAGGACATGTGTTGGAGATGTATCTTTAAAGGACCTGTGTTTGAGATGGATATTTAAAGGACATGTGTTGGAGATTGGTCTTTAAAGGACATGTGTTAGAGATTGTTCTGTAAAGTTCATGTGTTGGAGATGGATATTTAAAGGACATGTGTTGGAGATTGGTCTTCAAAGGACATGTGTTGGAGATTGTTCTTTAAAGTTCATGTGTTGGAGATGGATCTTTAAAGGTCATGTGTTGGAGATGGGTCTTTAAATCACATGTGTTGGAGATGGGTCTTTAAATATCATGTATTGGAGATGGATCTTTAAAGAACATATGCTGGAGATGGATCTTTAAATATCATGTGTTGGAGATTGATCTTTAAAGGACATGTGTTTGAGATGGATCTTTTTAAGACATGTGTTGTAGATGGATATTTAAAGGACATGTGTTAGAGATGGATCTTTAAAGGTCATGTGTTGGAGATTGGTCCTTATATATCATGTATTGGAGATGGATATTTAAAGAACATGTGCTGGAGATGGATCTTTAAATATCATGTGTTGGAGATGGATCTTTAAAGGACATGTGTTGGAGATGGATCTTTACATATCATGTGTCGGGGATTGGTCTTTAAAGGACATGTTTGTAATGGATCTTTTTAGGACATGTGTTGGAGATATATATTAAAAGGACATGTGTTGGAGATGAATCTTAAAGGACATTTGTTGGAGATTAATCTTTAAATGACATGTGTTGGAGATTGGTCTTTAAAGGACATGTGTTTGAGATGGATCTTTAAATGCCATGTGTTGGAGATTGATCTTTAAAGGACATGTGTTGGAGATTGGTCTTTAAAGTTCATGTGTTGGAGATTGGTCTTTAAAGGTCATGTGTTGGAGATGAATCTTTCAAGGACATGTGTTGGAGGTGGATCTTTAAAGGACATGTGTTGGAGATGGATCTTTAAAGGACATGTGTTGGAGGTTGGTCTTTAAAGGACATGTGTTGGAGATGGATCTTTAAACTTCATGTGTTGGAGATGAATCTTTCAAGGACATGTGTTTGGAGGTGGATCTTTAAAGGACATGTATTGGAGGTTGATCTTTAAAGGGCATGTGTTGGAGATTGTTTTGTAAAGTTAATGTGTTAGAGATGGGTCTTTAAAGGACCTGTATTACAGATGGTTCTTTAAAGGACACGTGCTGGAGATTGGTCTTCAAAGTCATGGTGTTAAAACGAATCAGTCACCTCTCCGTTAAAACTAACCAAAAACGCACCCTTTCCGTTACGGTACATGTCCCTCTCCGTTAAAAATCAACACGGAAACTACCGGTAGATCACTTTCACGTTATTATAATAGTGTTTTATCCCTTAAATTTGAGTTTTATTTGTTTCACGGAACATCTTGGACATTGAACTGCTTATGTATCAATCATTGTACTCCATAAAACAGTACGTTTTTTAGAAATAGCGAGAACAGTTGTAAACTCTGACTGACATTTGCTAATTTCAGTGATGTTTTCTGTCGTAATTTCCTTTGTTTAATTAAAAGCCGGTGTTTAATGGACCAAACTTAGTTAAAAAATGATTCCACTATGGATGTATGTTGTTACCGATAGTACAATTAGTAGAAAAAATGGTATAAAATGCCCTACACTTAGGCCACGACACAGCATAGTCAGGTACTGGTAACCTCTCCGTATGAGGAACCCGGGTACCCTCTCCGTCGCCACAGCTTTTATTGATACTTTCGCTACAAAAACATATAAATGTTGCATTGTGTAATTTGTTATCATACATATGTATGGCATTAAACATAATTTCTATAGCTGTTGGCTGCCCTTTCTGAAATTGAATTGTTTTCAATTTGAAGACGAGCTTTTACGTCATCAACTCTTATTGAATTTTATTCAAAATTGTTATATTTATAGGGGCGATACGACTGCTGATACGGAAAGTTATTTTCTGAAAAATAAAATTTTATTTTAAGAAGTATTTATTAAATGATTGCTTAACACATAGGTCTCATTTTTATAACCAAACAGTAAAATGTTGTCTTTTATAATTATTAAAAGTGGTCACCGTGACACTTTGCGGGGGCGCGGGAAAATTAGTAGCAGTACTTAAATCGATATAAGTTAAATGTACATGAAGTACCGCTATGTGCATGCACACTATTTATAACTGTACTGTAGCGTGAGAAAGATTTCATTGAAGTGACAGATTTTGTAGGCGTGAGTTCAAATCCTACAGGAACCCTGTGTATCAAAACACAAATTTTTGGCATTGTATTTATTTGTTCTTAACGATTCCATCAGCATATTATTGTTATTAGAAAATTATAGAAAAAAGAGCCTTCGAGTGCTGGACACTCGACTTCCTCGTATTTAATAGTACTCTGGCCTATTGTTTATAAAATAGGTTAATCACTGTGATGAAGTATGTTGAATTTTAAGTCTATACCTCTTATGGATATTGAAAAATTTGACCTAAAATTCTAAGTTGAAAAAAGGGCAAAAACTCCACCAAAGTCCTTGATATACTTACCTCATCTTGTCTACAGACTGGGTTCATAACTGTGATCAAGTATTTTGAGTTTCGAGTCAATACCTCTTATAGATATTGTGAACTTTGACCTAAAGTGAAAATTCTAAGTTGAAAAAGGGGCAATAACTCAAACAAATCCTTGATAGCATTGCCTCCTCTTGTTTACAGAATAAATTCATCACTGTGATTGAGTACTTTGAGTGTCAAGTCAATATCTCATAAAGGTATTGAGAAGTTATACCTAAAGCGGAAATTGTAAGTTGAAAAGGGTAATAACTCCAACAAAATCAGTAAAAGAGTTACCTCATCTTGCTGCAGAATGGGGCCAGCACCATAAACAAGTACATTGTGTTTCAATTTCATGTCATTGATAGTTATTGGGAAATTTTATATTTACCAAAAATTGTCAAAATATGCCAAGTTTTAAGTCCAATCAAGGGCAGATAACTCTGGAAATACAAATCACATAGTTACCTGTCTTGTTGTAATGGATTATCCTTTGATAGTGAACAAGTATTGAAAGTTTCAAATGGATACCTTTGATATTTTTGTGAGAAATGGACTCTGACAAAAAACTTAACCAAAAAGCGTCGAGTTAAAAATGGTAATGTGCCTTGTTAATACGTTTCTATATTTACGGGAATTACCGTCAATATGCCACTTAAATTCGCAAAATGGTACTTTGGTATCTTTTTTTCAGTTGATCTTTGACAGTTGTTGCACTGCGTCTTGTTAATAGTGTAAGATTATAATAATTGTCACTTGTAAATAACAGCACGGTTATTAAACTAATAAAGCAAATGTATAACCGAGAAATAAAAAAACACAAAATACAGAAAAATGATTTTAAAGTATAAAGAATATGAAAAGAAAAAAGATAGTTTTCGGCAGGACTCGTACCACAGTCTAATATCAATCAAGGGCCACTTGGGTAGATTGGATGAAAATTCTTTGACTTTGACTTGACAGAAACGAAAGAGATCTACAGACCGACAGACTGACCGACCGACATAAAGCAATCCAATAGTTTAGTTTAAACCTATGTATTATAGCTCGATTGCATCGAAAGCCTAAGGCTTGTTGAGACACTCTCGAGTCCGTTTCCTGGGTAGAACCAGTACTTGGTGTTTTTGGAGGATATCTTGAGTACGTTCCCAGAGTGGGGATCGTACCCGGGAGATACCGTCGCTAGGCGGACACCAATATCCACTACGCCACCGCGACCTCAAGCAAACCAATACATCGATAAAGGGACATAATAATTATCAAAACAGTTGAACATTGTAGGATTGTGTATTTTAAGTCAAAGAATACATGCATTTGATACAATTAACAAACGCGCATTTATTGCACACACAATATACAAGTCATGTTATTAAAATACATAATTTTTTACTTTGTCAAACTTTAATCAATTAGATTTTTTTAAAAGCTGACATATTCTCAATGATTATACTTTAAATTATATTTTCTTTTAATAAACATTTTAATTTTCTGATGTTTTTGAAGGAAAATGTCACTGTAATAATTTTAATTGCTGTATTTTTACTGAAAGTCGCGTGTATCGTTTTAATTGATCACCAAAGTGGTAGAGTTCTACGCATCTTGAGTTGAAATGGATTTAACAGTCGTATAGATAAGAACTCGTGTATTAATGAACTATAACGGAAAGATAACAGGTACCATACACGGAGAGAACACAGATACCACAAAATATGAAGTAACGGAGAGGATACAGGTGCCGGGGTGATACTAATTACATTCGTTTTGTACCTATTTAAGACAGTATTTATCTTTTTTTATGTGTGAATTTTACTAATGAAATATCAGTTGAGAATGCACCCAACAGGAATTGACAGAAATCGACACATATATACACAAACTTCAAATGTAAATATGTGGGGTTGACGACTGTCTGAAATTGTTTTCTTTCGTTTAAGTTCCGCATTGCATTTGTACAAAAAACATACACGCTGTTTCAAAGCTTAATGATGCTAATGTTCCGTGCGAAATAAATTTTCAAGCAACTTACCTCATAATTTCCGTTTTTCTGTGTTGATCGAGTACTCCCTACATCCAAACATCCTGATTTAACGGAGAGTGACAGGTACCGTAACGGAGAGGGTGCGTTTTTGTTTAGTTTTAACGGAGAGGTGACAGATTCGTTTTAACACCGTGAAAGTTCATGTGTTGGAGATAAAATTTTAAGGGACATATGTTGTAGATTGGTCTTTAAAGATCATGTGTTGGAGATGGATCTTTATAAGACATGTGTTGGAGATGGATCTTTAAAGGTCATGTGTTGGAGATTGGTCTTTAAAGGTCATGTGTTGGAGATGGATTTTTAAAGGTCATGTGTTGGAGATTGGTCTTTAAAGTTCATGTGTTGGAGATGGATTTTACAAGGTGATGTGTTGGAGATGGATCTTTAAAAGACATGTGTTGGAGATGCATCTTTAAATATCATGTGTTAGAGATTGTTCTTTAAAGGGATTACGTCAACGAAAATTGATCTCCTTCATAAATTTTAATGTTATTATGTGAAAGAAATTAGCAATACAGATCTCGAAGTATGTACAATAAATAACGTAAGAATAACTTACTATATAATGAAAATTACAAATAAATAAATAAAAATACTTGAAAAAAAAGAAAACCCAGGATGGGTATCGAACTCACGACCTCAGAGTCGTGAGAACAAATGACAGTAGACAGCGCTGTAACCACCTGCGCTACATGTTATGTTATAAAGATGAAGAATAATTGTTATACTTTCCTTTTAATATTCGATAATGAAAAAGATGATATACTAGTATAAGTGTTGTTAAAATGATTGGAACGATCAAAATACAATAATGTTAATGTTGGTTAGTTTTCGTTGGATTTTTTTATATTTCAAATGAATTTTTACATAATGTTACATTATGTTTATTTAAGATAAATATGTATCCTACTGTTTAACATGAACAATGTTCTTTCTGAAGACAGGCTACAGTAAACAGACATGCATTAAAGGTCACGTTGATGATGGGTCTCTAAAGGACATGTATTGGAGATGGATCTTTAAATGACATGTGTTGGAGATTTGTCCTTAAAGGGCATGTGTTCAAGATAAAATTTTAAAGGACATGTGTTAGAGATGGATCTTAAAATTACATGTGTTGGAGGTGGATCTTTAAAGGTCATGTGTTGGAGATGGATCTTTCAAGGGCATATGTTGGAAGTGGATCTGAAAAGTTCATGTGTTAGAGATAGATCTATAAAGGAAATATGTTGGAGATTGGTCTTTCAGGGGCATGTGTTGGAGATGAAATTTGAGGGACATGTGTTGGAGATTGGTCTTTAAAGGACATGTGTTGGAGATGGGTCTTTAAAGGCCATGCGTTTGAGATGGGTCTTTATTTTAAGGTCATGTGTTGGAGATGGATCTTTCAAGGGCATGTGTTGGAAGTGGATCTGAAAAGTTCATGTGTTTGAGATAGATCTATAAAGGAAATGTGTTGGAGATTGGTCTTTAAAGGACATGTGTTGGAGATGAAATTTTAAAGGACATGTGTTGGAGATGATTGGTCTGTAAAGTTCATGTGTTGGAGATTGGTCTTTAAAGGACATGTGTTGGAGATAAAATTTTAAAGGACATGTGTTGGAGATTAGCCTTTAAAGTACATGTGTAAGAGATAAAATTTTAAAGGACATGTGTTGGAGATTTGTCTTGATATGACATGTGTTTGAGATGGGTCTTTAAAGGCCATGTGTTGGAGATGGATCTTTAAAGGTCATGTGTTGGAGATTGGTCCTTAAAGGGAATGTGTTGGAGATAAAATTTTAAAGGACATGTGTTAGAGATGGATCTTAAAAGGACATGTGGTTGAGGTGGATCTTTAAAGGTCATGTGTTGGAGATGGATCTTTCAAGGGCATGTGTTGGAAGTGGATCTGAAAAGTTCATGTGTTAGAGATAGATCTATAAAGGAAATGTGTTGGAGATTGGTCTTTAAAGGACATGTGTTGGAGATAAAATTTTAAAGGACATGTGTTAGAGATGGATCTTAAAAGGACATGTGGTTGAGGTGGATCTTTAAAGGTCATGTGTTGGAGATGGATCTTTCAAGGGCATGTGTTGGAAGTGGATCTGAAAAGTTCATGTGTTAGAGATAGATCTATAAAGGAAATGTGTTGGAGATTGGTCTTTAAAGGACATGTGTTGGAGATGAAATTTTAAAGGACATGTGTTAGAGATTGGTCTTTAAACGACATGTGTTTTAGATGGATCTTTAAAGGACATGTGTTGGAGATAGGTCTTTAAAGGACATGTGTTGGAGATGGATCTTTAAAGGACATGTGTTGGAGATGGATCTTTAAAGGACATGTCTTTAAAGGACATGTGTTGGAGATAAAATTTTAAAGGACATGTGTTAGAGATGGATCTTAAAAGGACATGTGGTTGAGGTGGATCTTTAAAGGTCATGTGTTGGAGATGGATCTTTCAAGGGCATGTGTTGGAAGTGGATCTGAAAAGTTCATGTGTTAGAGATAGATCTATAAAGGAAATGTGTTGGAGATTGGTCTTTAAAGGACATGTGTTGGAGATGAAATTTTAAAGGACATGTGTTAGAGATTGGTCTTTAAACGACATGTGTTTTAGATGGATCTTTAAAGGACATGTGTTGGAGATAGGTCTTTAAAGGACATGTGTTGGAGATGGATCTTTAAAGGACATGTGTTGGAGATGGATCTTTAAAGGACATGTGTTGAAGATGGATCTTTAAAGGATACGAAAATGTTGGAGATGGATATTTGAATATCATGTGTTAGAGATTGTTCTTTTAAGGGATTATGTCAATGAACAATTGATCTCCTTCAGCAATTTTAATGTTATTATGTGAAAGAAATGAGCAATACAGAGGCGTATACAATAAATAACGAATGAATAATTTACTGCATACTGATAATTAAATATAAATAAATAAATGAAAAAACTTGAAAAACAAAACCCAGAGCAGGTATCGAACTCATGACGACAGAGTCGAAAGAACAAATGACATTAAACAGCACTGTAACAAACTGGGCTTAATGCACATCGTAAAGTATCATCCTGGATCAGCATGTGCTAATTCGGGACGACACTTTCCGCCTACAGTGGATTTATTGTGGATTTATTTTAGAAGAGACTTCCTTGAAACAGAAAATGCCTTAAAAAAGGAAAGAGTAGTCCCAGATTAGCCTGTACCGACAGCACAAGCTGATCCAGGACAACACTTGACTAACGTGCATTAAGCCTGGTTTTCCCACGACATGCCTCATATCATGATTTTTTTTCCATTTTATGTACATTATTTTAACATTTATTGTATGTCAATATTAATGTATAATTTTCAGATTTTTACTCCTGTTGCCCCTTTGGGGCCATTTTCGTTTCCTTTTAACTGTCATGTGTTGGAGGTGGATTATTAAAGGTCATGTCTTTGAGATGGATCTTTAAAGGTCATGAATTGGAGAGGGGAGGGTCTGTTAAGGTCATTTGATTATTGGTCTGAATTAATCTTTAAAAGTCATGTGTTGTTTATAGAGATTTGAAAGTCATTTGTACAGCATGGATCATTATAGTGGTCATTTGATGGATATGGAATTTTAAAAGCAATGTGTTTCGCAGAGGTCTTTAAAAAGCATTTGATGGATCTGCATCTTTAAAGACAATTTTATGGGATTCCTAGAACTCAGTACAAGTGTCTGAAACCTATATATATAGAGCTTTTACTTATATCAATGGTTTTCTTAATAGTTTGTCACAGGTTGAATAGGTAAATATATAATTACTATCAAAGGTTAAAATGCAATTGAATTTTTAATTTATGCATGCAGTCTTATGTTAAAGAAGGTAAATAGTCAAAATATATAATACAATACATTATATAAGGATCTTTCATCAAAAATAAAGATGAAGGAGTTTTAATGGCAGATTTAAAAATCGACTATAAACCTGTGTTATTAATACGTGTATACATTTTATATGAAACAGGTTTAAACCTTCAACAGTGAACCATTTAAGGATAGAAACGAACAATATTATTGAAAATGTACAACACTCATAAAATCAAAATAGATTAAAATAAATGTCTGATGTGTGTCCCTAATAAGTTTTTGCATTTATTATTTGACACGTCCATTAAAATTTAAACTGTATTCGTTAGTTACGATACTCGTACATTCATTTCGTGATTACGGTATAATTGTCATGATATTGATGTGTACTCTCCCTTTAAATTTTTTTACTTCATAAATCAAAACAAAAGTGTTTATTCGCAGAATTTTTGAAATGATCACATAGCTCTCAAGGGACTTGAAAGAAGCTTAATATAACTTTAAAGGGACTATGTCATCGAAAAGGGCCTCAATGGGGCAATTTCTTAGAATAATCTGAAATTTTGATATTAATACTGGCATATAATAATGGTTAAAACAGGGTATATATAATGGGAAAAGAGTGTATGCATTCTGAGATAAAAATCAGTATATAATATGGGTCTTGTTTGTTTGGCCCTTTTCATGTTTACATTTTGACGTCAGTGTGAGTATTTTGTATAACCATAACTTACACACGACTCGTTACCAAGCATGATAGCGCAGTTGGTTAAAGCGCTGTTTACTGTCATTACTTCGTATGACTCCTAAGTCGTGAGTTAGATCCCCGCGTAGGATTTTAATTTTTCTGACTTTTTTGATGACTTGTTTTTATCAAATATCTCATTGTGTCTTATATTATTTTTTATTTATCTAATGCACATGTCATTGTATGTCATTGTATAGTGCATTTCTATCATGTAATATCATTTATAGTGCAATAGGAATCCAATTTTTCGTCAACATAGTCCCTTTAATTCATCATTTTGCTGGCTAATTTATGTAACCTGTTTAACTCAGCGGGCTGTCAAGCTGCAATCTATAGATCTCATGCAATTTATGTTCTGGTAATATGACGCTGCACCAATAAAATCACTTATCCCAACAATGAGCGCCACCACAGCATTGTCGTTGTTAAAATCTATGAGCATAATTGACCTAGCACAACAAGTTCGGCCTTGTGCCAATATTGAGCTACTTTTTATATGGGCAATATTGGCCCGGAGGGCCCAACCGGCGAAGGACCAAAACTGTGGTGGAAATTTCTCCCTATATGTCTAAAGTGTAGCGACAGGATTTTGGTCTCTACTTTCATGCGCCGAAATGGCATCGTTAGCATTAATATTTCTTAATGAAATGTACATACCTGCAAAGAGAATTTATTCCTCAATAATGTTTCATAAATATTTGTACGATAACACTTCCATTTTGGATGCAACACCAATTTAAACCTAGACACTATTGTATTTTAAACACATCTCGCTGTCCTCCGCTGTGTAAACTTTAATCGATATTCTGTTACACTGAAACGATTGCGTCATTTTGATTGGTCATTCAATTCTATCATTCATCATCCAATTGGTTGAAGCATATTTGAAAGGTTAAACAAGGCAAGGTAAACGTGGCGGTCTCTACATGAATGTAGATTTATACAAAAGTTTAAATCGGAATTAAACGCATGTCCAAGGTAAATTTCGGCACATGTGAAGCAGTTTAGGTGTTGTTTAAGTAAAATATCCATTGATGGATAACTTTTTTGTTGCAAATAATGGAAATTTATGAAATTTTAAACTTTCATTTTTCCACCATGTAAACTGCCTTTCGGCGACGAGACGTTACAGCGAATTTAGCCCAATCTAAAAAAAGTAGCACTAAATTCACGTTAAACGTCTCATTTATTAGACTAATAATTGACCTTATCACGAGATTTGATTGATAGTGTGTTTAGCCATCCAGAAAGCTAGGACTTAATTGTTTGACGGACATGGCTTGTAAAAACAGTCGTTCACTCTCAACGGTGTTTGATGGGCTTGATCCCAGGTAGGCGTGGTTATAAACCCCATAGCGTATCGTCAGTTGACTTCACATGATATATAATTTCTGTATAGACGGTTCGACAAATGTCAATCATATTCAAATTAATCTGCAATATTATCCAATCATCGTACTTGGATAACACGTGTTTGGCGGTTAAACTATTTCATACAAAAGAGCTTGTGCATTATGTTTCAAATGAGCACGTGGTAATGTTTATGATATTCGATGAATGGAAATTAATCCTTTAATAACAGCTGGGGAGGAGTTTAAACAACTTATGGTAAAACCGGGGTCGGTCTATTGTTATGGGTTATTATGCCCTCCATCAAAGATGGCAAGGAATATTGGTTTGCTAATGTTGGTCTGTCGGTCGATAGACAACTTTCGTTGCCAGAACTAAGTCCAACAGTTTTCATGCGATCTTCACTAAACTAAATTGAAAAGGTTTGTGGGCTTACTATCTCAACTAAGTTCGATAATCTGCCAAATTGCTGCAGGAATTGTGGAGTTATGGCCCTTGAATTATCTAAAATTGGCATTTTTTTTATCCGTTTCCGCTCTCTACGTCAACTAGTGTTTTTTTTAGATCTTCACCATACTGTATGAAAATCTTTCTGGGCATAATATTTAGGTCAAGTTAGATAATCAACCAAATCGCCCCAGGAACTTTGGAATTATGGCTTTAAAATTATAAAAAATAAGCCTTTTCTTTAGATGTTTCTGCTTTCTATGCCCAACTGTTTTTATCCGATCTTTATCAAACTTGATGTTTTAAAGTTTGCTTTTAACCTAGCGGGGAATTACCTGTTTTAAATAGAACCAATATACACATTTTCATAAGCCAATTTAAGCTACAATCAATTTTTAAGTACAAACAGAAAATACAGATATATTTGTCAAAGTAAAAGATAACACAAAATTAATACATACATTTACATACATTTAAATATAAACAAGAGGTCCGTGATGGCCCTATATCCTTCACCTGGTTCAGTAGCGTGATGTGATGAAGCACGAGACAAGGGAGTAAACACAACTTAAGAAGTCAGTCAATAGGCATGTATGTGATTCAATCTAGTTCTTCTCACAAAGCAATATTTTACCATCATAGCATTTCATGGATGACTACGATCTGACCAAGTTTTAACATGATGTAACGAAAACATATGTCCTTAAAGTGTGAAACAGCTGTTGACCTAATGACCTAGTTTTTGACCACAGAATACCCATATTTTACCAGAACCTAGATTTTATAGAGGACAACAATCTGCCCAAGTTTCAAGCTGATCTGATGACACAAGAGGTTCCTAGAGGGTTCACAATAATATTTACTTAATTTGACTCATTGACCTAGCTTTTGATCAGACAACAATCTGACCAAGATTTAACTTGATCTGATAAGAAATATTGTTCCTAGAGAGCAAAATATTAGATTTACTTTATTTGACCTAGTTTTTCAAAGTATCCAGATTTCATTAAGATTCACATTCTGACCAAATATGAACTTAATCAGAGAAAAATTAAAGCTGCTAGATCGTACGCTGCACCTTAAAAGTCGAAAACTCTGCCATTATTTAATTCATCTAGTGACCTAGTGTTTGCCCGCAGGTGACATATTTTTTACCAGAGCCAAACATTCATGATGGACAGCATTCTTGCCAAGTTGGAACCTGATCTGATAATAAATATGGGTCCTGGATTGTAATGAGTTTTTCTTTTATTTGACCATGTGACCTAGTTTTTGACCTAACATGACACGATTTCATTAACCGCCGTAAATTTACTGAGAACAACATTCTGACAAAGTTTCATGGTGATCAGATGAAAAATGTGACCTGTTGTTTCAAGTGTGGACCCCGGCCAACGGACGCCGGAGAGTCTAAAGTGATCCTAATAGTTAATCTGGCCGGCCAACGGACGCCAGAGAGTCTAAAGTGATCCTAATAGTTAATCTGGCCAAGAACGGAAGCCGGAGAGTCTAAAGTGATGCTAATAGTTAATCTGGCACTACGTACGTAAAAAAGCACGAGAGGATATAATGAATGGTTTTTAATTGTAATAACTGTCCGATTTTCATTATGCATAATAAAAAAGCCTTAATTATATTAAGAATGTAATCTGATATAAAGTATAAAACGCTATTTTAATTGTAATTTAAATGGGCATGCAATTCAACGGTTAGTACTACTTAAAGTGTAACATTTACAACAACATGAGCTACCACTAAACTGACTAAAGGTTAGATTAGTACCCCCACATACTGCTAAAGTGTTTTCCTGGTATCGGCAATCAATTCAGGTTGGGCTAACTGTTCATTCTAACTGGAACAGTTAAATAATCTTGTAAGAAAGTGAGCACGTTTGGTCACTGTGAGGACTCTAGCTTTACTACACTGAATACTATAATAATGGCAGAGTCTTCCAAATATGCACAAGAGGGAGGTTGCAATGCACTATTATTCATAAGTGCCAGTGTGGAATACTCCCTTCCTCTTTCTTTCGAATGATCTTGCAGTATTATTCTTGATAGCTTACCAGCCTTAGAATGCTACGCCACTCCAGATGACCTAGGCAGCTATATTGATAGCTTACCAGCCTTAGAATGCTACGCCACTCCAGATGACCTAGGCAGCTATATTGATAGCTTACCAGCCTTAGAATGCTACGCCACTCCAGATGACCTAGGCAGCTATATTGATAGCTTACCAGCCTTAGAATGCTACGCCACTCCAGATGACCTAGGCAGCTATATTGATAGCTTACCAGCCTTAGAATGCTACGCCACTCCAGATGACCTAGGCAGCTATATTGATAGCTTACCAGCCTTAGAATGCTACGCCACTCCAGATGACCTAGGCAGCTATATTGATAGCTTACCAGCCTTAGAATGCTACGCCACTCCAGATGACCTAGGCAGCTATATTGATAGCTTACCAGCCTTAGAATGCTACGCCACTCCAGATGACCTAGGCAGCTATATTGATAGCTTACCAGCCTTAGAATGCTACGCCACTCCAGATGACCTAGGCAGCTATATTGATAGCTTACCAGCCTTAGAATGCTACGCCACTCCAGATGACCTAGGCAGCTATAGTGATAGCTTACCAGCCTTAGAATGCTACGCCACTCCAGATGACCTAGGCAGCTATATTGATAGCTTACCAGCCTTAGAATGCTACGCCACTCCAGATGACCTAGGCAGCTATATTGATAGCTTACCAGCCTTAGAATGCTACGCCACTCCAGATGACCTAGGCAGCTATATTGATAGCTTACCAGCCTTAGAATGCTACGCCACTCCAGATGACCTAGGCAGCTATATTGATAGCTTACCAGCCTTAGAATGCTACGCCACTCCAGATGACCTAGGCAGCTATATTGATAGCTTACCAGCCTTAGAATGCTACGCCACTCCAGATGACCTAGGCAGCTATATTGATAGCTTACCAGCCTTAGAATGCTACGCCACTCCAGATGACCTAGGCAGCTATATTGATAGCTTACCAGCCTTAGAATGCTACGCCACTCCAGATGACCTAGGCAGCTATATTGATAGCTTACCAGCCTTAGAATGCTACGCCACTCCAGATGACCTAGGCAGCTATATTGATAGCTTACCAGCCTTAGAATGCTACGCCACTCCAGATGACCTAGGCAGCTATATTGATAGCTTACCAGCCTTAGAATGCTACGCCACTCCAGATGACCTAGGCAGCTATAGTGATAGCTTACCAGCCTTAGAATGCTACGCCACTCCAGATGACCTAGGCAGCTATAGTGATAGCTTACCAGCCTTAGAATGCTACGCCACTCCAGATGACCTAGGCAGCTATATTGATAGCTTACCAGCCTTAGAATGCTACGCCACTCCAGATGACCTAGGCAGCTATATTGATAGCTTACCAGCCTTAGAATGCTACGCCACTCCAGATGACCTAGGCAGCTATATTGATAGCTTACCAGCCTTAGAATGCTACGCCACTCCAGATGACCTAGGCAGCTATATTGATAGCTTACCAGCCTTAGAATGCTACGCCACTCCAGATGACCTAGGCAGCTATATTGATAGCTTACCAGCCTTAGAATGCTACGCCACTCCAGATGGCCTAGGCAGCTATATTGATAGCTTACCAGCCTTAGAATGCTACGCCACTCCAGATGACCTAGGCAGCTATATTGATAGCTTACCAGCCTTAGAATGCTACGCCACTCCAGATGGCCTAGGCAGCTATATTGATAGCTTACCAGCCTTAGAATGCTACGCCACTCCAGATGACCTAGGCAGCTATATTGATAGCTTACCAGCCTTAGAATGCTACGCCACTCCAGATGACCTAGGCAGCTATATTGATAGCTTACCAGCCTTAGAATGCTACGCCACTCCAGATGACCTAGGCAGCTATATTGATAGCTTACCAGCCTTAGAATGCTACGCCACTCCAGATGACCTAGGCAGCTATATTGATAGCTTACCAGCCTTAGAATGCTACGCCACTCCAGATGACCTAGGCA
Organism: Congeria kusceri; assembly: GCA_027627225.1. Classification (NCBI taxonomy): domain Eukaryota; kingdom Metazoa; phylum Mollusca; class Bivalvia; order Myida; family Dreissenidae; genus Congeria; species Congeria kusceri. The sequence goes on along the minus strand of CM051032.1, from coordinate 42,714,798 downwards.
GCTATATTGATAGCTTACCAGCCTTAGAATGCTACGCCACTCCAGATGACCTAGGCAGCTATATTGATAGCTTACCAGCCTTAGAATGCTACGCCACTCCAGATGACCTAGGCAGCTATATTGATAGCTTACCAGCCTTAGAATGCTACGCCACTCCAGATGACCTAGGCAGCTATAGTGATAGCTTACCAGCCTTAGAATGCTACGCCACTCCAGATGACCTAGGCAGCTATATTGATAGCTTACCAGCCTTAGAATGCTACGCCACTCCAGATGACCTAGGCAGCTATAGTGATAGCTTACCAGCCTTAGAATGCTACGCCACTCCAGATGACCTAGGCAGCTATATTGATAGCTTACCAGCCTTAGAATGCTACGCCACTCCAGATGACCTAGGCAGCTATATTGATAGCTTACCAGCCTTAGAATGCTACGCCACTCAAGATGACCTAGGCAGCTATATTGATAGCTTACCAGCCTTAGAATGCTACGCCACTCAAGATGACCTAGGCAGCTATATTGCCCCCTTGAAGAGAAGTAGGGCGAGTCTGTTTCCAGCAGTCTTTCCTCAGGAGTCTGGCACACCCTCTTCAGTTCTGAAATCTTTGTCAGCACGAAATGAACATTGGGGAATTTTCTCATCCAAACTTCAACAGCCATTGAGCTGCTGACAAAACTGTGCAGTTATTTTCTACCATTGATACCACCCTTTTAATTGGTAGAGGAGCTGAAACATGTTATCTCTTTTTTATGCCCCCACCATCAATGATGGGGGGGCATATAGAGTTTACCCTGTCCGTGAGTACATACGTATGTACGTATGTATGTGTGTACGTATGTACGTTTGTTCGGATTCTTGTCCGGACAATAACTTTGTTCAGCAGTGGAGGATTTTCCAATAACTTGGCAGAAATGTTAAGCATAATGAGACGGTGTGTCGCGCGCAGGAACCAGGTTCCTTGGTCCAAGGTCAAGGTAACACTTAAAGGTCAAAGGTCAAATATAAGAATGTAGGCCTTCTATCCCTGTCCGGAGCATAATTTTATCCAGCATGGAAGGAATTTCAAATAACTTGGCACAAGTGTTGAGCATGATGAGACGGTGTGTCGCGCGCAAGAACCAGGTCCGTAGGTCCAAGGTCAAGGTCACACTTAAAGGTCAAAGTTCAAATATAAGAATTTAAGCCATAGACCCTGTTGGGAGCATAATTTGGACTAGCATTGAAGGAATTTCAAATTACTTGGCACAAGTGTTAAGCATGGTGATACGGTGTGTCGCGTGCAGGAACCAGGTCCCTAGGTCTAAGGTCAAGGTCACACTTAAAGGTGAATGGTCATTTAAGTTATAGATACTGTCTGAAGCATAATTTTGTCCAGCAAGGAAGGATTTTAAACTAACTTGGCCGAAGTGCTAAGCATGGTGTGTCTGTGTGTTGCGCGCAAGAACCAGGTACCTTTGTGTAATGTCAAGGTCACACTAAAAGGTCAAAGGTCAAATATAAGAATTTAAGCCATAGTTGTCCAGCAGGGAAGAATTTTAAAACAATTTGGCATAAGTGATAAGCATTATGCGGCGGTGTTGCTTGCAAGAACCAGGTTGCACTTTAAGGTCGAGTATATGTATATATGTTAAGATTATTGTCCAGGCAATAACTCTGTCCAGCATTGAAGGATTTTCAAATAACTTGGCAGAAGTTATAACCATTATAAGACGATGTGTCGCCTGCAAAAACTAGGTTCAAAACTAGGTCCAAGGTCAAAGTCACTTAAAGGTCAAAGGTCAAGTATCAGAATTAAGTCCATGGATTCTGTTTGGAACATAATTTTGTCCGGCATGACAATTTTTCAAGTGGTAAGCATTATGAGACGGCATGTGGCGTTCAAGAACCGGGTCTGTAGCTGAAATGTAAAGGTCATTAATCAAGGTCAAAGGTCAAATAATTTTCCAGAGCATAATATTGTCATGAATGCAGGGATTTTCATATAAATTGGCAGAAATTATCACAATCACCAGATGATGTGTTGCAAGCACGAACCTGACTTGTGAAGTTAATGAATTACTTCCCTTAATTTAGGAGTGTGCAAAGCATAATTCAAAAATGGTAAAAGGCATTTTGTTGATTTTGCACAGAATGATTTAAGATAAATAGAGTAATTGAAGCATACAAGAACCATAACTCATAATGGCCTTAAAGTTTTAATTACTACCCTTTATTGATTTTTTGTCAGGACTAAAACTTTTTTGTGATATCCAAATTACTTCAGCAATAAGAGAATACATTAGCAGAAAGTAAAATATAAAAGGACAATTCTCTTTTTGCAAAATTATGTTATGCATACAGAAAAAGCGGCGCCATGTAGAAATGGCTGCATAGGTGGGGGCATCCGTGTCTGTGGACACATTTCTAGTTTGTCTTATGCCCTGCATGTTATCTCTTTTTTTGTCTTATGCCCTGCAGGTTGAATACTTGATCTGCACGCAGAAACCCCAGAGCCCTTTTCAAGACGACATGCTCCAATCCCATATTTGTGGGGTTATCTGTGTGGTCGAGTATTACCTCACCAAAGGCCATAACCTAAGGCAAATGGCTTTACAAAAAAAGCCTCCCAATCGCCGAATGGCAGTTGCCTTACGAGGGTGTATTCCAATATCATGCAGTAACTACAACTTGGTCTATCAACTAGGTAATTGTCTCCAGGAAAGGGTAGGATAGAGGGTCGCAGAAGACTGCGACTCCCCCAGTCATTTTAACTGACAAGATCTATCCCCTGGGGTTAAGTAGGCAACCTATAAGAAGCCCTATAGCGTGACAACTCCATTTTAATTGGTGACTGCTTTCTTGGGGATCTTCTCACCTGAACGGTCTCTTTTGGAGGTGATGGTTTCGGTCTGGTTCGTTCCACACTAGCCTGAACTGAGACCAGACCCATAGAAGGACATGGCTCTTCGTTGTCCTCTGCGTCGCTTTTCAGTAGGGGATCGATCTTGTCCTGACCCAGGTCCATACATTCTTGGCCACCACTCAGATCCATCACATTACTGGCCGCAACCTTGAGCATATGGTCTTCGAGCAATCTGATTTGTTTCGATGGCTCAGGCGCTGCCATAGCACTGGCGGGCTTGACTTGACGCTGGATCGGGTGGATGTTCTCGATGATCCATCCTGAGGTTGCCGCACCCATGGCATCTTGCCACTACCTTTAGCCGCTCGTTGCTGGAACTCTTCCATTCTGACATAGAGGAGCAGGTCTCTGACCAAGTGGCAAGTGAAACCCATACTTCTGTTGACGAAGTGCACCTGCAAATTGCGGGAAGTGCATATCTCTCTGGTCTTGTGTGTCGCCAATATAGCACCTAACGGCGTCCATGAGCGTTCGATTAAAATGCTCAATGTAGCTGGCCGTTTGCTGATGGATGGTATGGTGTTCTGGCCTTGTGAATCTGAGGAACTTCACATAATGAAAGTGAAATGTTTTGAATCAAAATTTCTCCCCTGGTCGGAGAATATTTGCATAGGATAACCAAACCTTGAACAGAATTGGTCAACTACAGCCTTGGCTCTGATTTCGGCTGTAGGGACACGTGAGCACTCTATCTACTTGGTAAACTGGTCGACCATCATGAGGATATACTCGTTTCCCCGAGCCGTTACAGGCAGCAGCCTGATAAAATCAGGATGAACCATTTCTAATGGTTTTCCGGCATGGGAACATGGCCATACCGGTCTGTCTTCTTCTGCTGGTTACATGTGGCACAGGTTGCCTAAACTCATGATGTACAAGTAAAACTTCACTTTCACTTGAGATTTCGTTCGAGCTACGTCTTGATGTCCGGCAGAAGGTAAGTCATGGTTCTATCTCAATGGCCTCATCTCGTAAAGACTTTGACATCACTGGGTTTTTTACCCCTGAGCACGTTGTCGATAGATCACTAATTAAGTTATAATTGTCTGCTATTTGGTTAATTTTTAACTATAGCTGGTAAATACTGTTTTAATATGTGTCTATATTCTTGTAAAATAGCGTCAATATAAAGACTGCTTTAATTTTGGGGTTGGGGTTAGGGTTAAGGTGATGGGCATGATCCACAAAAGGATGTTAAAGTAAAGCACGTTTTTCTCTTGGTTTGAGAGATGTTTACTAAACCAATAATTAACAGTTCATTACCTGTGGGTTTGAAGAATTGTGTGGTTTTACATTCTATTTTCAGTTTATGCTGGTTACGAGTATACAGTCATGGAAGGAATTCCGAATCACTCGTAGTTCTGGGTCACTTTAAGATTAATGGTGACCCATAATTGCAACCTTCCCATTTAGATTTCTATTAACTGGTGTTTGAACAGCGATACATTTGCAGTAAATCACCAAAGTTTCAACTCGGTATGTTGATCAATGAACTGAAATGGGGTATTATGAGTAATACATGTTGAAAAATCAACCTGAACAAATGTTGCAGAAACTAGGGTATGGTTTATTCATCGCGATAAAACATAGAAAATGTCTGATAAAAGGGCACATTTATGGTATCAATTGGTAAATAAATGTATATTCTGTGTATATACATAAGAAAACACCTGCTTTCCAAATTACTGCTGAAAACAACGGTTATATCAACGCATGTGTATTGGGGTGTTCCGGGTCACTTGAACGGACATCATTGTTTAAGGGGGATATGTCAACCAATTTCTTGTGTATATGCTTTATGGAATATCTCTATGGGTTGGTTGGGTTAGTAGATTCATGCACCATGTAAGACAATTATTTATTGATCAATATGAATTATTTGTTACATAAATAAGGGTATATATTATAGGTATGCTTCTCATAGATTTGATTTACCCTTCTATTAGTAATACATAACAACACAGCTTTTCGTGGTATTTCAAACTGAAGACTGGTGCTAGCCATTGGGCGAACAAAGAAGACCCTTCAGTGTTTTAATGTTTTCAGATAGTTTATCTCATTAATATCAGTATTACAGTCGATTGATGTAAGCAAGTATAGTATATGTGTATGTTATATGTATTGTATGTATTCTAAAGCTGTCAGATTGTTAAATACTGACTTTAATAGAAGCAGAGACTGTGAGTTCCATATTTATAATGTTTTTATACTTTTATATACAATAATCTATAGTATCCTCCAAATAATAGTCTAGAGTACCATTCAGCTTTATGTTTACAGATGACATATGATTATTTTGCTGTAGTATGTATGTGTTTCAGAGTGTTGAAATTACCATTGGAATGGTGCTAGCGGTGTATCTTGTGCTATCATTATGTGTTTTGTTACTCTTATATGCTTAGGTTGTTAATTTTATCAATATGCTTATGATTGTTATCAAGTTGCGTACGTGAATGAATTTTGGATTGTTTAACGCATTCCAGTTAATGTACAGATTTCATTTATTTCGCAGAGTATTTTAATTCTTTTCGCTGGTATTTTTATGTATACTTTTACCACTCAGACGCATTGACAAACGTTGATAAATTATAAGGTGATTTTATTGTTGAAGTCTTATATATCTGAATTACCATGTAAGCTATATGACTTTGTACCTGTTCATACATTGACCCACATCCTACATGAAATATAAATAACATGACAAACATGGGAAAATCGTCGATATGCCCTAACTATTATGTTGTGATTATTTGTTGTCCGGTTTCCAGAAATTAATATATCTTCCTATTGGTGTTGTTTGACAACTACTTAGTCAGAATGACAGTTAAAAATGTTTTTAAAACAAATGTTAAAGGAAACTGTAGCAGAAGTGTCAAGTGACCAGGAACACAAGTAATTGATTCGGAACACCCGCAATCAGTGCATACAGTTCATAAAAATATTTAACAATAATACTTAGTGTTACCAGATGTTTCAAACACGCATATTGAAGCTGAGATATCTGTCTTCCAAAGTATATTTAGGTGTACATGATTAAAAGTACATTTAAAATGGAGAGAGCGTTTTAGTCGTTAGTGACCCAGAATTACCCAATTGATAGTAGTACTGTTTGATACTGTAGTAAACAAGAGAAGTTTGTAAAACATGTATGCCCCCCGACTTGCAGCCAAGTTGTGAATATGTGCAATTGTTTAGAATTTTTTTAATATGCAATCCCAAGCGAGGTCTCGATATATGGTATCTATGTATGAAGTTTCATTAAAATATCTCAATGTGTTCTCAAGTTACTGAGCGGAAACCGTTTTTCTATTTTTAGCAACGGTGACCTTGACCCCACCCAACCCATATGCAATCCCAAGCGAGGTCTCATTATAAGGTATCTATGTATGAAGTTTCATTAAAATATCTCAATGCTTGTCAAATTATTGAGCGAAAAGCGTTTTTCTATTTTTAGTAACGGTGACCTTGACCTTGACCCCACCCACCACATATGCAATCCCAAGAGTGGTCTTAATATAAGATATCTATGTATGAAGTTTCATTAAAATATCTTGATGCGTTCTCAAGTCATTAAGCGGAAACCATTTTCTATTTTTAGTAACTGTCACATTGACCTTGACCACACCCACCCCATATGCAATCTCAAGCAAAGCTTCGATATAAGGTATATATATGTATGAAGTTTCATTAAAATATCTCGATGCGTTCTCAAGTTATTGAGCAAAAACCGTTTTTCTATTTTTAGTTATGGTGACCTTGATCTTGACCCCACCCACCCCATATGCAATCCCAAGCAAGGTCTCGATATATGGTATCTACATATGAAGTTTCATTAAATATCTTCATGGATTCTAAAGTTATTGAGCGGAAACCGTATTTCTATTTTTAGTAATGGTGACCTTGACCCACCCAACCCATATGCAATCCCAAGCGTGGTCTCAATATAAGGTGTATATGTATGAAGTTTCATTAAAATATCTCAATGCATTCTCAAGTTATTGAGCGGAAACCGTATTTTCTATTTTTAGTAATGGTGACCTTGACCTTGACCCCACCCAACCTATATGCAATCCCAAGTGAGGTCTCAATATAAGGTATCTATGTATGAAGTTTCATTAAAATATCTCGATGTGTTCTCAAGTTATTGAGCAGAGACTGTTTTTCTATTTTTAGTAATGGTGACCTTGACCTTGACCACACCCACCCCATATGCAATCCCAAGCGAGATCTCAATATAAGGTATCTATGTATGAAGTTTCATTAAAATATCCCTATGCATTCTTAAGTTATTGAGCGGAAACCGTTTTTCTATTTTTAGTAACGGTGACCTTGACCTTGACCTCACCCACCCCGTATGCAATTCCAAGCTAGGTCTCGATATAAGGTATCTTTGTGTAAAGTTTCATTAAAATATCTCTATGGGTTCTCAAGTTATTGAGCAGAAACCGTTTTTCTATTTTTAGCAATTGTGACCTTTGACCTGTTGACCTCAAAATGTATAGGCCTCTTCCTTTCCTCCCAAGTAACCAGCATACCAACTTTCATGATCATAGGTCAAAGCATTCTCTAGATATCGTGCAGAAACAAAATGGTCTACGGACAGACCGACCATCAGACCGACCATCCGACTGACCGACCAGCATATAGACAAACCGACAGACAGGTGCAAAGCAAGATACCCCCACTTCTTAGAAGGGTGGCATAATAATGCTGTCATCTGTAATACATAGTGTATTATTATACCTCACGTGACAAGCCCATGTTAAATATCCATATACCTATCATGAAACAATTCGTAATGTCACATGCGACAGTATACTGTCACCCTCGCGTGGAGCTAAAAATAGAACAACCGTTTCTCAAAACAAAACAACGTTTACGTTTAGTAATGCTAACGTCAATCCACTGCTTTTACAATAAATATCCAGCAACACGCGTTTGCAATTCATTTTCAAGTATCCACAAAGTTGTTCAACCGTGCTAACCAGAAACGCGAATTGTTTTTCAAATCGCCATGACTGGTAAGAACGTATATTTTAAATCGTATTTTGTCTCCAAACCTGTATCCGATTATCCGTATTGCCGTGCAAAATAAGTTTAGATATCGCCGATGCATGGTTTCTTTCATTATGTGTTACGCGAGTGCTTAGACATGTCAAAAACAAACTAACACAACACAGCACAATCCTCCTGTATGTCAGTCGAGCGTAAACTGGTTTGTGTCGTTACTACACTACTCTACTGTACACATATATCGCATTCAAGTGTTCTGAATATCCATTAAACACTTCCCATCAACTATAATATTTAGTTTTGTATCCAACAACAATTTTTGCCCGTACTTCGCCATGTATATTACTGATTTAAACTAACGCGCTGTAGAAACTTCCTATCGATCACGCCATCTTTTAAGTATGACACATCTAAATATAACTGCACTGTACACACTCACCGGTCATGCCGGTACACTTTGCAAACTGTTTGAAAGTATGGAAGGCTGTTTCGCAGTATTATTTAACTATTGTATTGTGAAGGAATCATAAATGTTTCATATAGATACACATCTTAAATAATGAAAATAATCTGTGGTAAATTAGCTTTAACACTTTAGGTTATCAGTTTATTTTAAAGGGCATTTAAAAAAGTAGATCTATAAATTAAGTAATCAGGCCTAAGTTTCCTTGTTTTATTGTTCGGTATAATAAAATAAATATCACAACCCATAGAGGGTGATACAACGTATTGTCAACCCTCGAAATGGTAATGGTACGCCTCGGTTGACATTACCATTCTCGGGTTGACAATACGTTGTATCACCCTCTATGGGGTGTGATATTTATATAATATTTACTGCATACAAACCGTTACCTTATCTCAGCTTGTTTACAAGTTATTGACATGTTAAAAAAATGGGACATATTCCAGTGATTGAGCTGCATCAGAGTTACACGTACTCTCATGAAACTAACTGAAGTAATTGCAGTTTCACTTGGTTTGATGTATGTTATTAAATAGCAATTTTTTTTTCTCTTTTAACTTTATTCCAAAGATTGCAGTGCAGTGCTTTTGAATTGTCATTTCAAATACATTTAACACACAAATTGTTGAAAATGTTAAATCATGGTTTGCTTATCATGTTAGTTTTAATGACCCGTTACACCAAACGCTAGTATCACGTTTCAAACTTCACAACTTGTGTCAGTAATCCACACTGTTATGCTTATTTGCTTGGATGGTTTGAACTACCTGCCTTTATGTGAATGCCAACAAGATGTAAAAGAATTTGACTGAAGAATGTTATTAAATGGCATTTTCTCTGTGTAAACCAAAACATACAAGTGACAGTGTATTTCTTCAGAATAATGACAAGCAGAAATCGCAGTGGCTATGTCTTGCAGTGGCCCATTAACTGATTATAACCTGTGTTGTACTGACTTGTTGCAAATTTCAGGAATATTTTATGACATTAAATTTATTCTGTGGTGGATGAATGGTGTTGGTAATGCTTAGTCATGGATACTGAATTTGCAAACACTTAACCACGGTTGCAGTTTAGTAGAACTTAACTATGATTGCACAGTTCAGTAAAACTTAACAATGGTTGTACAGTTTGGTACAATTTAACCTTTGTTGCACAGTTTAGTAAAACTTAACTATGATTGCACAGTTCAGTAAAACATAACAATGGTTGTACAGTTTAGTACAATTTAACCTTTGTTGCACAGTTTAGTAAAGCTTAGCCATGATTGCACAGTTTAGTAAAGCTTAACCATGATTGCACAGTTTAGTAAAACTTAACCATGATTGCACAGTTTAGTAAAACTTAACCATGATCGTACAGAATGGTTGCACACATACTTAAAATTTAAGTAGTGCACCGTTTAGAAACACTTAACCATTGTTGCACACTAAAGTAACATTTAAGTACTGCACAGTTTAGTAACTTAAGAATGGTTACACAGTTTAGTAGAACTTAACCATGGTTGCACAGTTTAGTAAAACTTAACCATGGTTGCACACTTAAGTAACATTGAAGTATTGCACAGTTTAGAAACTTAACCATGGCTGAACACTTAAGTGGCATTTAAGTATTATACAGATTAGTAAAACTTAACTATGGGTGCACAGTTTAGTAAATCTTAACCATGGTTTCACAGTTTAGTAAAACTTAACCATGGTTGCACACTTCAGTAACATTGAAGTATTGCACAGTTTAGAAACATTTAACCATGGTTTCCAATTTCATTAACATTATAATTGTATTATGTTAACTGAGTTCGGTAACATTTATACAGGGTTGCAGATTTTCGTCACTTTCAACAATGGTTGCTCAGTTAAATAAAAACATGACTACTGAGTTAAAACATAGTTAAGCATAGTTGGGGAGTATAGCAATGATAAATTATGGTTGCATAGTTTCACTTGACCATGGATACTGTATTTAGTGACACTTAATCTTAGTAATACTTAATCATGGATCCTACTGCATTAAGTAGTACTAGATTTATGATGCTGCTGTCCATACACTTTAACTCTGTCTGATGAATGGGGTCAGTTACAGATAATTACTGGTGTCAGTTCAGTTTCTCTCTACCCTTCTGAACGAGTATAATAGCCCTCAATAATTAAAATATTGTGTTCCCATATGACAAACTTCTGAAGAGTAATTAATCATACACGGTAACATGTTGCAATAAATGTTTTGTTGTATTTCATGACTGCCAGCTGATACGCTAATTCAAAACCTCATTTCCTAGAATAAGTGGCCTATGAATATTTTTAGCAATCAAAGTGTCAAATTGACCCATTAATTATGAATACAAGTTGTTGTTGGTGACACTAGTTGTTTGATACTCTGATAAAAATTCAACAGGGTTTTGTTTACAGGTTTAATGGGACTTGATTCTAGATAAAGGGACAACCAATACAGCCATGGTATGGCGTACCATTAGGTCCTAAATTGATAGGACCTGGTCTGACCAGTTTGTACCTGAGGTAGGGGTTGGTAGGACCTATTAGAAGCAGGTACAACCTGGTCAGACCTCGTTTGTGAACATTTATGACCCTCCAGTACGCCGCTACTGTTTATGGCTTCTGATGTAATATAAGGTCCTAAATTGAAAGGACCTGGTCGTGCCTGGTAGAAGCAGGTCTGACCAGGTCGTACCTGAGTTAGGGGCAGGTCCTGACTGGAGGGTAATAATTTCAACAAACGAGGTCCGACCTGAGCTAGGGCCTGGTCCTACCAGGTAGTAACTGTTTACCGTACACGAGGTCGTACCAGCCCCTACCTCAGGTCCAACCTGCTTCTTCCAGGTTGGACCAGGTCCTACCAATTTAGGACCTAATAATGCCACAGGTTCTAACACTGTGCACTAAAGGGTTTAAATTCATAAGAAGGTAGGACCTGCCCCTACCTCAGGTACAACCTGGTCGGACCAGGTCTAACTAATTACGGACCTAATGGTATGCCATATCCTGAACTGGAGTATGATCACTGATTTACTGCAACATTTGTTTTTACTTTCAGCAGCTTTAAAAGTGCTTGTTTACAGATTTTCGTATTTGCAAAATGGCATTATAATTAAACATCTTAGCTCCAGAAACAAAATCATTTGAAATATTTTATCAAGAAAAGCATAACAATGCAAAAAATAGACGCCAACCTATGACCTCTCGTGTCTGTCATGCTAACCACTCAGCCAGACAGTCTAATATTTTCGTGTACAAGTATTATTGACACTATGTAAGTGATACATGTGCTTACAAAAATTTCAATGAAAAGAAAGGAAGTATCACTTTTATTCAATCTTGTGTTACAAACGCTTTATAGTTTTATCCATTTCAACTCAGATTATTAATAAACAACACATTATTTTCCATTAGATGTCGGTGTATGGAGTGTTATTTGGCTATTTTATTTATAGGCATAAAAAAATTATGTTTGTTTCAGGTTACATGTCCCAAAAAATTTGGGTAGGTAGGTAGGGATTTTTTTATTATTTTTTATTTTGGTACTTTGAAGATTAAACATATCAGTTATATCCTTAAACATTGTTTTGAAGTGGATGCTATCAAAACAAAACATCTATTTATAAAAAAACATTTAATTATTGGAAAAAGGTAAATAAAACAAAAAAATATCTGACTAACTCAAAATGTTCTAGGGTCAGGGCATTTTTTTAGGGTAGGCCGGGCAGCCTGAAAGAAACATTTTTTTTATGCCATATTTGTGGAAAATGATTTTGAAAATTGTTAATTTATACAACTGTCACTTTAAAAGTGCTTGGCTGTACATTAAAACAGATTGTTTTCTTGCTGTTAAGGCACCCGATAGCTCATTAAGCAATTAAGCTAATTTCCATTAACTTTTGGATCAAGTTATTTTATATAAATTAAATATTAAAACTTTAAACTGTGTGTTTATTCTAAATAATATGTATGATCAAGTAATTTTCGAATGTTTGATAATCAGGTTTCTTGGACTATAAATTTCATTTACGTCTGAAATTAACAGACTGTTTGCTTAATTGGCCTTTAAAGTTTTGAGCAACTGGGCCTTGGTTTTAGTTTTTCCAGTTTAGACGTTAAATGGCATATTCCAAGAATACAAAAATCTGTGAGCGAGTCCCTTTAAGAGCTGTTCTTTCTGATACAGAAAGTGTTCAGGAGTCCATAGCCAAATATCATAGTGCTTGAAATAATTGACCACCTTACAAGACTGGATTTTCGAAGTGTTTGTCCTTTTAGAATGTTAGGAATTTAACTGATACATCTTGTAGAAATAACAGTTTTTTTGCAAACACTGTCGTAACTGAGTGGGCATGGTTCGAAATCCAAAAGCGATCTGTCAATAACTGTATACATGTACTACAGTTGAAAGACGCCAGTTAATGCTACACAACAGTAAATAATTAACTGTAAGACTTATTATGAAATATAATTTTATTTTCAAGATGCAAGTATAAAATCAGAGAATTTCTGATGACCTGATATGATATTGGTATCAAACTAATGGTACAAGATTTAAGAAAATAGAAATTAAGTAAGATACGTCTAACGTTGACCGTACATGTGTATGAACATTTGGTGAAGAGGATACTAACAAAAATGACTGGCTAAAATGAAGGTATCAATACAACAAAGTAAAATTCAAATTAGAGCCAGAACTACAATTAACAATGTGAACACATTGAATGCAAGGAAGTTTGAAATATATTCACATTTCATAATTTATTGTATCAGAAAAAGGCAAAATGAGCACAGCAGTGTAGTTGAATAATAATCACTGTTTAAACAAATGTAAGATAATACATAACTTTTGGTGAATTTCTGTTTGAAAAAAACAACACAAAAAAAGATTACATTCATTATGGTTCTTAAATTCTGCTGAAAATTCAGAAAGTTAACAGAAAGCAAGAACATGTTTCAAAGTTAACAGCATGGACGAATATTCAAATACTATGTATGAAATTGAGCCTTTCTGGAGCAGGTGGTTTAAGAAATAATTTTCGATGTATCGTTGTTAATCAGCCAATAAACAACGATTTGGAGTTCTGAAGTGTAGGAATTAAACCACAAGGGCATTAGCCAGAATTGTTTAATAGCCACTCATCAGAATGACAAAGAGTTGTTTACTGTCTGATAAACAATGATAATGCGAACATTATTTTGATTCCAACATGATTTAACATATATTTTCGCAATTGTAATTGTAACTACTTTTAACTATGCTACGCTCAGAATCGGGACAACTTTATGCGTTGTTTATTGGGTAGTTTAAAAACGTTAATTTTGTTCTTTGTCTATAGAATATTTAGCGAGTATCATGTTAGAATAGATGTTATATCATGTTAACTCATGTTATATCATGCTCTTTAAAAAATGTTCTATCATGCTCGTCAGAAATCAAATACACAAATGCCTTTGTCTATAACAAAGTATCTCTGAGTGAAACCAATACATTCATAAAACACATAACATAAACAACACATCACAGATACTTTGACATTGTAATAAATACATAATATACATATTTACATTTACTACAGATTATAACATACTGTGTTTTTTCTATACAATTTAATTACATTTAAATAAACAATACTATGTACACAAGAGCACAAATTGCTTGCAAAACTACAATTTTACAGTTTATGGACCACTATCACAAATAACAAATGACACAGTATATAAATTATGTTGAGATTTAAATACATTCTATGTAACAAGATATATCACAGAACAGCTCAAATACCACAAACCCTTTTACACTTCAATATAGAATGAATAAAAGCTAATGGCCAACTGATGACACAATATATCTGTATATGCAGACAATGCACAACCAAGATAAACATGGCTTAACTCGGTATTCCCACTTTCATATTGACAAAAATATAGTTTTACCCGTTTCGATAAAACAGAAAATTATCACTACTTTTGGAGTGAAATTCATGCAAAAAATATTGTTTCAACTTACTTAAATATACCAGGTACAAATTCAGCATGATGATTTTTAGTAGTATATTGTCTATGAGACAATTTCCTACCTAAGAATATCACTGACTTGGCTAAGGTATTTTACTGAAGAAATCCTTTGAAAACAACTACCACAACAAATTAAAAGCCTACAAAATCGTAACTCTGGAAAAAAAATAAAATCATTTACACCTAATTTAACATCAACACAGAATGACAGAAATAAACAGGCAATGTTATGCAACTAAAGTAATGTTGGTTATTTTTAAGTATCATAATATTGATATCTGCACCTACAAGCATGTTGATACCACAAGTAGAAAACCCTGAAGTACCCCGCTACAAAGTCTTATAATGTAGACTAAATCTAGACTTGCCAATTCAGGCTTCATTCTACGTAACATTGAACTGTTCATTCCTGCATGCAAATACAAAATTACAATGTCTATTTTCACAATTTTCAAAATTGTAATTATTACAAAATGACAGACACGAAAACGTTGCATTGGTTGTTTTCGATTTCACCTTGAAAATCTTGTATGCAACTATGCATTCAATCTTTACATCCTTGTTACTGGAAAGCTTGCAGGTTGTGATATAAACCAGTCTCTTATACCAGAAGAACCAGTCCAGTGAGCTCCGGTTACACAACTTTGCTTCCCGGTCTCATCCAGGAGTCGTCCTGCAGCGTCTGACCAGACGGAGGTCTGAAACATTTCGGTAAAAATTCTGTACATCAAAGCAAACACTGACACTCAGTGTGAAAAATACGGCAGAAGTTAAATGGCAGTTCATTCTTGGGTGTGTATCTTATGTGTTATGTGTCATAATTTCTTGACAAAATTAAAATTACTAACTACAGTGAAAAAAGGTATAAATAAAGCTTACTAAACTACCTATTAAATAATGAAAGAGACCAATGATCTATAAATAAACACTAAACACTTTGGAAACTTTATTTTGAGAACAAGTTAATGAAGTAAACATTTCAACATTTCTGTCTGATTGATGCAAAGTATGCAGGTTTTGCAATGAAGTTGATTGCTAAGAAAACACCTAGATGTTAAGAGCAAAAGGTGAATTTAAGACATCTGTTTATTACTAAGGAGGACACTATCTGCTATATGCAAGCTATATCTAGTAAATCATAGAATGTTTGGTATAACATAGTTTGGTTGAGATGAATTAATTTATATAACTAGAGCTATCACTAAATGTGATTTATACCCCCATATACCACAGAAGAAGAGGTTTGCAGTTGTATTGCTTGGACACAGAACAGCGTTTTTACTGACAAAATGACCTGCATAAGAGGAAAAATGGGCTTGAAATGCAAGAGTGAAATATGCCCTCAACAATTATTTTGACCTTCGACCTGGAACATCCAGCTACAGACTGGGTCCTTGTGCGTGTTTCTAAATGTGACCTTGCACTAGCGGATCCAGGGTGGGCGCACCCACTAAAATGTCTGGACCATACATATAAGGGCCTATATAATACAGTAAAAACTTGATAAATATGCTAAAAAAAAATGTTGCTTGCTTCGCTTGCTCAATTTGGTAAAAGACACATTTACTTCACTAAAACATACCTGACCTAGCCCGCACCCTACGATTGCTTACATATACCGTAGTACCGGTGCCAAAGTTCATCGAAAAACTATAGACAATGGGTATATATACCTTTATTTGTGGATGATTTTGTTTTCTTTTCTAAATTCCTATATTATATAAACATGTCAGATGCAATACACCAGTGACCGTTGGCACAGGATACCACAAAAAAACTTTTATCGTATAGTTATCTGTTTGTGACAGCTGGTGATGCCTCTGGAGTAAATTGGCATGTACATTAGTGTATATTCAGTTCGTACCAAGCATTTTCGAAACTAGACATTATAAAATATCTTTCGTAAATAAGAAACAGTTTTCAGTCGAATACACGTGATTAACATTCATTAGAACCAATGCCAATTTAAGATGTATTGAATTATATTCTATGGACTGCTGCTTTACAACCCTTCGAGGCATTATTAAGTTATGCAGCAAAAACAAAATGTGTACACACAGACGGACCAACAAGTGTGATTCCAATATAGCCCCCACTTTTTCAAAAAGTGGGCGTATAATAACAAATACCTGTATAAATTCGTCTACGTGTTAGTCAGCAATGCATTTAGCCATAGTGTACTGATGCAAGTGGTTTACAATATCACCTCTAAAATCCACTGATAGTGTTCATCATCAATTGCCAAGGTCAGAACAGAGTCATATTACCTCATTTGAATCACTAAACATAACTATAGAAACGTAGAGTGCTGGTATGAGAGTATGAAGTTCAAAATATTGCTCCTGGGACATCGACCACTATACAAATATTCATGCATACCAACTTAAAGGAATTTATTAATTAGGCAGCATGTCGAATAAATACTACCAAAAAATGTATATTGTCACAGACGTAAATCTATTTTATATTGAATTTGTTTCAATATTTTTGAACAATTTTATTCCATGTGAATGTATAAAGCAATGTTGTGTATAGTGGTTGCCAACTAAGCGTTCCTCGATCACCTACATGTGCTACATGCCGTGCAGTGCAGCTGTCTTACCATTCCTGCACTATGGGCTCACATATGGAGCACACCGACCGCCTACAGAGTGTACACTGACTTAGTACGTGACACCACTGAGTTTGCTAACCTAACACTGTCATGGGTAATTCAGTTTTCTGACATATTCATATAACATTTTAAAGCACTAAATGTATTCAATTCTGAAAATGTCTGAAAACTATTCTAGACATGTTTTCATTTAACTGTAAATCATCTAGAACATGTGACCAAAAATTCAGGTTGAACAGTTTGACATGTTGTGACACGTGTGCAGACAAACAATTCTACCTGGCTTTGTAACTATCTGTTCTACATTCATCTCAAGACAGGATCCAATATGCAAGATGTTAGTAAGCATGCTGGGCACATTAGGGAGTCTGAATGGAATACGTCTACTAGTTTAGCTCACATAGTTTCCTCTATATCAGAATTGAAACAAGTAAACTTGAATACTTTGTATTACAAATAAAATGAAGACATTTTCAAACCAGTTAAATAGGGTGGCATTGATGCACAAACATTCACTTGCTCCCACATCCCACACAATGTTTTCAACAACCAATCAAACTGGCTTGATGTGTAACCGAATCAGTATGTGGGTATTTGTAAAAATTGCCCGTGCAATATGCACCTATCCATATTTTCCCCAGGGACGAAGCGACAGGATGACCCAGGGGTTGACAAATTTTATTTTTTGGGATCTAATTCCCCACAATAGAGACACACATATTTGTCTAAATCCCCTCAGTGAAAGATTGGGAGATGCTATATGTCTATCAAATGGCCCGGGATCTAAAATCTGACCAGTCTATTACCGCGGGACCCGGAATCATTCGGAATGTCAAATTCCCGCCTGCCGGGAATCGCTTTCAGTCTAAAGTCCAGTATATGCCCGCCGCTCACCCACTGGGGGAAAACATTGATAGGTATCACAATAAATGGTAAAAAAAGTCAGTTTCAAAGGGTCATCAAATACTCTGTACAGTTCAGTTTGTTGAACCCTGATGTGGCCTGCATGGTGAAATTTTCCAGCTTAAGTTACAAACACAACAGATCTCACATGTAGCATACACCAAACACTGAATGTGGCAGTTCAGTAAAACCCCATAACTTGCAGTTATTTACCTGTCAGTGTCAGATTCATATAAATCTTTTCTGCATCACAGATGTTATATATTATTTTTTGCCAAAATCTTTAGGTTCTATTCTTAGATACCTAAATATTTTTAGCGAGGAATATTTAATTGAAAGTTTTGATTCCTGTGCAGTGATCACACAGCAAATACACTCAGAGAGAGCATACAAGTAAAATCAAGCTCCAATGAACAGGTTTAAATTAGGGCCCCCCCAAAAGTGTGTTTCGGGCAAGGGTCACAAAAGTTAGGTAGGGTCGGGACTTAGTTTTGTTTTGTAACTTGTTTTAAAGACACATTTCGGTAAAAAAATATTGAAAATCATCTGACAAATATTAAATTCACGGAAAACAGTTGTTGCCAAAAACTTTAGGGTCAGATTGCCTGAAACACAAAAAAATTTTTTTTTGCCCAGGGAACATAAAATATGAAACTTCAAACATAAAACCATGAACTGCAAAGGTTGTATAGAAAAATGTTTTAATTTAGAGGTTTAAACAAGAGAACAGAATATAAAGGTCTATTATGAAACGAGGTGTTGACAGCAAGATCTGACAGTGTATCCATGTTACCTGTTGTATCTCTGTCTCGCCATGAACCTGTCCAGGATGTCGTCGGGGTCTGCCATTGAAATGTCATCCCCTGCAACCAACACCCACAGTATAGTCCAGCATAGTCCATCAAACATGAGGTGAGCATGGTAGAGATTTACATGTCACAATGCCTATACCGCATCCATTTCAACATGGGGTGCGGATATAGTACAGTCGACTCCCGATGGCTTGAAATGGCAGGGACTGTCAAGGAAACTTGGAGCCATCGAAACTTTGACCTGAACAGAGTTCCAGAATGTGTACTTATACATGTACGGGTGGTAATCAGTCTCCCTTATTTTCAAATCTCCAATTAAACAGTATTCAGATGTTAAAAATGGCTATTAAAGGACATCAAAGATTTATGTGTATATTGTATTAATGCTATTATGCTATTTATTTTAAGTTTCTGAAAGCTGTGAAATCAATGATTGCCTTCTATCAACACTTGACACTTATCAAGCGTATCTAATCTCTTAACGACTCAATGCGACTCAAGTGTGTTCAAGCCAAAGAAACAATTAAATGTGTGAAAACCGTAACTCAGACACTTCGAGCCATCCAAAAATGCAACCCTTGCGAATTCGAGCCAAAAGACAGAAATGTATATGAACATATAGCAATAAAATATCGGTCCCCGAAGAAACTTCGAGCCTACCAGAAATTCGAGACAAGCGAGTTCAAGGCATCGGGAGACGACTACAAATCTACATCACTATGTCGTTTTATCCAACATTACCAGAATGTAAAACGATTTTTTTCATATTTAAAACATGTAAGCAGTTTGAGAGACTGTTTTATTTCAGAATGTAATGCAATGTTGATCACATCTTCCTTCATATGAAGCCGTACCTGTATTTGTGGTCATCTGCTGCAGCCGCCGTAGTCTGTCCTCGTTCTTCCGCTGTATTCTGTCCACATCGAGACTTGTCTGGGACCCCATCGCATTGAAACTGCTTGGCTACAAAACCAGACACACTCTCAATCATTCCACTAAACTTGGAACAAATATGACAACCCATTTTTCAAGAATGAAATTAATAAAACTGTTTCTAAAAATTTCTAGAACAGCTAATTGAAAGTTTATTAAAAGTAAGAGCAAAATACTTTAAAAATATCATTTGAAGAGGTGTATGGTCACTGCCCACTTTGGTCATTTCTATTTACTAATACAAAGGACTATTATGTATGGTACATACTTTAGATGGTAATTACTTTCTTGGGATTCCATGACCACACATTGCAAGAGCAGTGACTGTACTGTGTACCTACCCGTGGACTGAATCTTTCACGTCTTCTGGCTCGTGCCGAGTCATTACGCAGGGCGGCCATGTCTTCAAAGTCTTCTGGGAAGTGGTTAACATTGTCTACATCTGAAATGTTAATACTTAAATAGTTCAGCTACCTAAATTGACAGAAACTAAGGATCAAAATTGTGCACTTCTAATGTCTACGAAAAATGGTGCTGCTCTCTACTGTAATGCTAGAAGCACTTTGTAAAAGTATTAAAATGTTTAGAAATTAGAATTCAATTAACATTTCATATCATTACAAAAAAAGAATATTTACTAGACTTTTCTTAAAAACAATTAAACTGCATCCTAACCACATCAACCATTATGAATTTAAAAATAAATCAGACATTTACATGGCCAAGATGTAACTCTTACACAACTAAAATATAATACGAGTAAAGAAGCAAGTATTATGTGTTAGTGTGGCTACTTGTTGTTCAAGGAACACATGTTTAATGATAATGTTTCTCAGCACTTGCCAATGTTGTTCAAATTCACCATGTCTGTAGCCAATTACTGTAACACTTCATTTCTATGGGACATTGTGAGGGTTGAGCATGATACTATTGTATCTGATATAGCAAGGTTTGGAATTACTATAACACTTCATTTCTATGGGACATTGTGAGGGTTGAGCATGATATCTGATATAGCAAGGTTTGGCAGATACAACAGTTTCATGCTCAACTCTCATTACAAAATTGGATATTTCCCAAATGACAGCAGTGAAAAAAGCTGCTGTTTTATCATTTTGAGATGGCACAGGGGTACTCTAAATCTTACAAATTTGAGTTTAAAAGATATACCTATTTGAGGCCTGTCGTGGGAAAATCGGGCTAAATGCACGTGCGTAAAGTGTCATCCTGAATCAGCCTGTGCAGTTCGCACAGGCAAATCCGGGACATCACTTTCCGCCTCCAGTGGATTTATGTTTAGAAGAGACTTCCTTGAAACAGAAAATGCCATAAAAGCGGAAAGTGTTGTCCCGGATTACCTGTCAATTAAGCCCGGGTTTCCCACGACACGCCTCATTTATAGTTTAAGGAAAACTAAGACCCATGAATCAATTCTAGGCAAATGCCTTCTTCCAATTTTGAGCACTGCCCACTGCCATGGTGGTGTCTGAGATGGTAGTGTTCAGCATTGGCAAGTGGAGGTGAATCATCAGAGGTTCTCTACTATCTACAAGTATTACCCAGAAGGCCGCCAAGCATGTGCAGGTAAGCATGTCGTGGGAGAGAAAAAAGCATACAAGCATGAACATCAAACAGTGGCAGAAAACATCCCATGAGCCAGAAGTATGCAGACTGACAGTCATAGACACACTGGTCTGCTTTTCAAGTTTAAATGACTTGTTAATTTTTTAAAATTAAAAAAAAAAAGATTGTTGTTTAAAAGGTTAAGCTAATTTGTGAACAAAAATTAGTCAGAAAGTTAATTAACGCCATCCATTTACAAAACTGATGTTATTAAAAATGATAATTAGGTTATTACACTGCTGACATATTACACAAGTAGTAACGTCGCTACAACCAACATCACCAAAGAAACAGTTCAAATGTTAATATCCAAATAATGGCAATCTAATGCTGGCACGTGTACACTCGCATGTGGAGTGCTAGAACCAGCATTGCTGCCAACTTGAATTAAGAAACAGCATTTAACAAAGAGGAAGGAAAACAAGTAACACTGGGATTGACAACGAACACTCTCGAAGACAAACCTATAAATGCACTGTTTGAGGCTAGCTGTGACCGAGCACTGATGTTTCCCCGGCGTGCAAAACTCTGATTGGACGGCGTCAGATCATAGTCATCTGTGACAGAAGGAAAGGGTGCACAGGTTAGTGACTCTACATGTATACAGCCGGCTATATATATTCTCCATCTAGCTAATGGTTTTTCTGCGGTATAAAATTAAGAACATTTAAAACCTACGATTCGGAGCTAATAGTTAAAAACATACATACGAATAATGTTAAGTAAAAGCGTGTAGTTAGTTGTCAGGTTCCAAGTTACTAGCTTACTCAAGTATGTTACAATCTTCATAGTTTTGCTGATAAATAAGTGGACATAATGAATTGCCTTCATAGAACTAAACTTTCAAATTAGAAACTTTCAACTTATTGAACAAGTTTAACGAAACAAGGGAAGCAAATGGAAATGTTATGTATCTACCCAATATAATAAATAAATAATAAACTGTATATGAGTATGCTACCAAATGATTAAATGAAATTAAAATATATTTTTCGTCATGCAAAACGAATGCCACTGTGGCCACAAGACGTTGCCTGGTTCCCAGCTAAGGTAGTCTCAAGCCTGCAACCAGCTGTATACAGGTGACCATACAATGTGCATGAGAGCAAGCCACTGGTACCAGTAGAGATACTTAGCCAGTCGTGAAAGACAGATAGCGGTGAGACTCCTTTGTTTTACAACGCTTTTATTCGCATAAGGGCAACATTTGTATCATTTAAAACACATGTATAAAATAACCAGTAATATATATTTTTTTTTAATTCTTACTTTTGCTTACTATCAATCAATCAAAGCCAATTATGTTTAAAATTCAAAATTTTAGTGATATGAAGTTATGTCTATGGCATTAAAATGTATTAGTATAGGAAAAATGATCACATTAAATATAATTTGAGTTTCATAACATCACTACTAAAACCCTATCATACAATGAACAAATCCCTACTAAAGTACTCATATTTTTTCATATGCCCTTCAACAAAAAAGCTAGAAATGTGTCCACAGACACGGATGCCCCCGCCTATGCAGCCATTTCTACATGGCGCAGCTTTTTCTGTATGCATACAAATAGTTTTGCAAACAGAGAATTGTCCTTTTATATTTTACTTTCTGCTATATATTCTCTTATTGTGTGAAGTAATTCGGATATCACAAAATATTTTAGTCCTGACAAAAAATCAATAAAGGGTAGTAATTAGAAGGCAATTATGAGTTATGGTTCTTGTATGCTTCACTTAATCTTGCTATCTTAAATCATTCTGTGCAAAATCAACAAAATGCCTTTTATCATTTTTTAATTATGCTTGCACACTCATGAATTAAGGGACCAAGTTAGTTAAAAATCCTTCCCTGCTAGACAAAATTATGTGCCAGACAGTGTGAAATTCCTTCCATGCTGGACAATATTATACTCTGGACAGTGTCTATGGCTTAAATTTTTGTATTTGACATTTGACCTTTAAGTGTGACCTTGACCTTGGACCTAGGGACCTGGTTCTTGCACGCAAAACACCATCTCACCAAGCTCAACACTTGTGCCAAGTTATATGAAATTCCTTCCATGCTGGACAATATTATGCTCCTGACAGTGTCTATGGCTTAAATTCTTATATTTGACCTTTGACCTTTAAGTGTGACCTTGACCTTTGACCTAGGGACCTGGTTCTTGTGCGTGACACACCGTCTCACCATGCTTAATACTTGTGCCAAGTTATTTGAAATTCCTTCCATGCTGGACAATATTATGCTTCAGACAGGGTCTATGGCTTAAATTCTTATATTTGACCTTTGACCTTTAAGTTTGACCTTGAACTTGGACCTATGGACCTGGTTCCTGTGCGCAAAACACCGTCTCACCAAGCTCAACACTTATGCCAAGTTATTTGAAATTCCTTCCATGCTGGACAAAATTATTCTCCGGACAGGGATAGAAGGCTTAAATTCTTATAAATTCTTATATTTGACCTTTGACCTTTAAGTGTGACCTTGACCTTGGACCTAGGGACCTGGTTCCTGTGCGCGACACACCGTCTCACTATGCTCAACACTTGTACCAAGTTATTTGAAATTCCATCCATGCTAGACAAAATTATGCTCTGGAGTGTCTATGGCTTAAATTGTTATATTTGACTTTTGACCTTTAAGTGTGACCTTGACCTTGGACCTAGGGACCTGTTTCTTGCGCGCACACCATTTCACCATGCGCAACACTTGTGCTAAGTTATTTGAAATTCCTTCCATCCTGGACAAAATTATGCTCCGGACAGGGATAGAAGGCTTAAATTCTTATATT
Source organism: Congeria kusceri (assembly GCA_027627225.1). Taxonomy (NCBI): domain Eukaryota; kingdom Metazoa; phylum Mollusca; class Bivalvia; order Myida; family Dreissenidae; genus Congeria; species Congeria kusceri. Next base: position 42,690,726 of record CM051032.1, on the reverse strand, counting down.
TGACCTTTGACCTTTAAGTGTGACCTTGACCTTGGACCTAGGAACCTGGTTTCTGCGCGCGACACACCATCTCATGCTTAACATTTCTGACAAGTTATTTGAAAATCCTCCAATGCTGGACCAAGTTATTGTCCGGACAAGAATCCGAACATACGTACACACGAAAACAGGTACATACGTAAACACGTACATAAATGTGTACCCACGGACAGGGTAAACTCTATATTCCCCCCCATCATTGATGGTGGGGGCATAAAAAAAAAACAAATAACCATATTACTTCTAAAAATTCAATAAAGGTACAGGTGTTGAAGAAGAATTAAGTTCACCAGTCAAAGAAATGACCATTGGTAAACTGTGCACCACTACTCCCAGAACCACTGTGTAGCCACGCTCACACTTTGGTCAAGAGAATGACACTGAACTGTCTGAACTATCTTTAGTTGTAACTATTTTGAAAAACAACAACACATATTTAAATTATTTACAAATAAAAGTTGTTTTGACAGCTCAATACTATAAATTGCAAACACAGAATACTTTGAAATTAAAGATCGTACATGAAAACACTTTTATCAAACTCAACACATGAAAAAGAATTATTACAAAAGGAATCTTTTGTAACCTTGTTCAATATTCAAAATATTTACTCAAGGAAAGTTGAAATTTATAATGTTCACTTGAAAGCTTATATTTTCACAGCAGACATAAAGCAGTGCAGATGCGGCCACAACAACTGCCCCTGCCTGGTGCACTCAGCCATGCCAACAAACCTCTGATGATGTACATGTATGGGAATTTGGGCTCGTATGAGTCTTCTAGCGGACCCAACATACAATAGTCATACAGAAGTAGTAAGGTAGTATCAAAATAAAGTGAGTCTGAGGCGTTAAAATATTAACTGAAAACTGATTTAAGATCTAATAAAACATTTATTTAAATAAGAAAAAAGTAAATTGTATTGAGACTTCAAACTTAAGTTCATTAAAAAAGCAGCATTTCAGGAATTTAGCAATTTACCTATGGAATTAAATATGGAAATATATGTAAACTTTTCCTTAATATAAAGATAATGGTACTGATAACAATAAATTCATATAAAATATCAAGCTAACTATAATATTTCCTGAAACAATTCATTCCAACAGATTGGTTACGTTTGTTCAGACAGTGCATGCATTACGTACCACTCACTAAAGTGTCCTCTTTCAATAACTTTCGTTCTTTTTCTGTTAGAACTAGATATAAGAGCAAGAAGGAAAATATAGTCAAAATCACAGAAGAAAGTCGAAAGATACTGTTTGCAACAGTTCTGCTGCTAAAGAGTATTTGAACATTTAACACTGATGGTTGTTTAAGGCATTTTAAACTACTTTAAACACTCTTTTGCTGTAAAATCTGTAAACAAATTACCATAAACCTTATCATACATATTAGCCACTGGCCTTGTTGCAAGTAAATGCAGCCAGTGTGTTCAAAAGAACATGAAAACAAAAAGCAATCCATACTGATCAATGGTTAGTAGCATGAGCGCAGAATGTTTCGCAACTTATAGATTCTACATTGTTAATGCATGTACATTGTGCACGTGTTATTGAGTCTTTGTTCAACATCAGCATACTAAGAATAATATCTCTAATTCAGTGTGGAAGACTGCACTGGACCTCAACTGCAACACAAAAATGAATTGCAGAAACAGTACCACAAAGAACTTTAAACCCATATTGTAACTTGAAAAAGTGTATGCATTTATTTGTTTCCCATGTATGTGTATAACTCTAGCAGATGTACACCATCATTACGTGTTTCTTATTTGTAAAGCCAGGCATTGATCAGTTTAGAGTTCATGTTGCAGTTGGGTCTGGTGGCCATGGAAACCTACATCTCTTCAATATTGGGGCACTGATGGGCCTATAGCCTACAGAAAAAATCACACATACGTAACCATCTAACAAGGCACAATACATGAAATAATTTATGGTAATATTCAAAGGCATAATTTTATAAAAGTTGTCATAATTGTTAATGCATTTAAAGAAAGATTTGAATATTAATTCTCAATAAACTTTTATTATTAAATATTAAGACGTAACGTTATTATATGTCTTAAATAGTTTTTCCAGTTATCTTAAAATTGCAATAGAAAAATTAACAACAGCTACATTGTAAACACAAAACAGAGCAACAAAACACCTAAGCATGACCACTCTAGTTTTAGCTACAAAATCATCCAAACATAGATTTAACTACAGCCATACATGAAAATCTCAAGTTCAATTCACCATGGCAACAGAAAGGTCACACATTACAATGACTTTAATGACTTTAAACCACCATAGCAACCCTATCACCATGGCTACCATCCGTGGGACCCCAGTTGACGTACTTTTTTCTCGTAGACTCCTGAGCTGCTCCTCCTGCTGTCTCAGCATAGCCTCCTGCTGTGTCTCGAGGGTGGTGTTGGTCACCGGGGCCTCAGGGAACATGCTGCGGAGGGCTCGCCGCGACTCACTGTCCGCTACAACACACCGCAACATAACAACTACTGGCTAAGGGAGAGAATCAAATAAACAGGAATTTGTTCTAGAATTCAGTGTTAAGCCAAAGACACTACCAGCAAACACCAAAAGAATGAAAATAACACTAAAGTAATTTCTTAAAATATTTAGGGGAAGGAAAATGAAATAATAGAAATCAATTTAAAATCAAAAGCAAGCTCATATAGTGCAGTTATAACTAAAAAATAAACACAGCTTCAATTCAAACAAAGCTACCAACAGAATATATCTCTACGGCAAAGCTTCATTGACAGTGCATGTCCCTGTTTATCTGCTTCCACTTAGACAACTTTCATTTTGTTACTGTCTCAAGATCGTTGTGATTCCTGCATAAGGTCTGCTGAAAAAGGGTAATTAAGACCCCAAGGAGAGAACTCACGTCTGCTTTGATATAACTAATATAACTAACCAAACAAGCATGCAGGTATAATATTCAAACCTTCCTAACAATGCTTAACACCTACTTTTGTACTTGAGCTCGTTGAACTGATGGATATTGCGGGCATTAGCAGTGTCTGTGGCGGGGCGGGGAGGCGGCAGGGAGGCATTCTTGTTCATCGCATTCTCAAACACTATCTTGTTCCTTTGAAAATGTCAGAACCACATGTTAACGATTGAACACACCACAGAAATCATTTGAAAGCATATAATAATATTTATCAATAATGCTGAATATTATTGTGAAACTTACAATGAAGCTTGTGAGTTTATGTTTTGTAATACTAGTATATATGGTATTAGATAAAATATTAATGTAATAATTATTGAAAACAGCTTTTTGAGTAACAAACAAACAAACAAACAAGTATGAAACAGAAGTTTAGACAAATGTTCTTAAAACAAACAAAAATTAAATAACTGTATCAAACAAAAGAAAACTGACTGTTCAATAATAAAAGGAAACCCAATTCTAAGATCTACCAATATGGCATGCAATAACTGTAATTATCCAAATAAAGAAACCAACTTGAAACAAAATTAAGAAAAAATCATTACTGCCAGTTTTGGTATTTGAAGTTAATATCAAAATCAGTTCTGAAACATTCACAAACACAAACATGTGAAACTAAACTGGCACACACACATACTCAGTAACTTAAGCAAATTTTATGTTATATGAAATCACAGGCAACACACAATTTCTATATGGAAACCCCAAACCGTACACAAGTTATAACACTTTAAGTCAACTATATGTTACTATTTTATATTAATATAACATACAAATATAACATATATATATATACATTTGATTCGCCTTAGAAATCCCAAAATCCCAAATCTCTAGCTGTTTTTATTTAATACCTTTACACATCAAAATTAGTAAAATAAGCAAGGAATATAACTAAGTAAGGGCTGATGAAAATGGAATTCTATTTGGTAGACAAGTAAGTCCCGGTAAGACTGAAATTGGTTAATATGAATTCAGAGAAAATGCTACATTGTATTAAGAAAACAACAAGATATACTTATTCACATTGTAGCAGAATGTTTGAGAAAAAGCTATCGCTACAGAATAAAGTTGAAATAATAATCTAAAAAATGGGGATTCTAATTTGCATATAGAAATTTCAGTTAATTGTATGATATATGTACAAAAATATGTTAATATGTTTGCAAATCTATTAGCCAATGTAAAGGAGCATCGTTGTTACCTCTCAATATACTCAGATGTGGTACTGTGGTTCAAAACAAACAAGGCAGTTTATAAACTGAGAGTCATTCAACTTTAAGTAACTTAAAATATGAAAGTAAAGCTATGTGTGCAAATACTATGTTATGTAAAGTGCATTTAAGTGGGAACTTTTAAATTTTATTTAACTGCAAAATGAAAAACTTGGAAAGAATTTATAGCTAAATGTATTAAATGTTTAATATATATTTTTACATACAACATATATTAGTTTATCAGACATTGATGGAAACCATTTTCCCTATCATTAACATAACAAACAGGAAGTAGAAATAATAAATTAACAATTTCAAACAAGATGAACCAAATGTAATGTTTTAATGAATTCTAAGAAATGTTCAGTTCAATTTGGAGCCTGCATTGAATTGTTTTATGAAATGTGTAGTGATAGGGAATGTGCTTCTAAAAAGGGTATGGTTCAAGTGATCAGTTTAAATAATTATTGAGAAGTTGATTTTAAATAAACTAAACGAAATAACGAAAACTAAAATTGATAGGTTTCAGTTCACATGACAGTGACAGACAAGAGACATGACACTGTTCTCACCTCTCATTTTTCTGTCAGAAATGTCAAATAGATAAAAGTTAACGTGCATTAATTGCAGTGATGAAACAGTGGAGCGAAATCCACTAACCCAAGGTTGTACAGATTGGTATCTGCCATTAAATAGGGAAGATTTGTTGTTACCATTTATAAATGCATTAACGAGTACAAAAGCCAATATCTATGACATAATATTGCTGCAATTCATATACACATTAGTGTTTGAAGATCAGCAGAGTTGTGTCCCATTTATGGAAGATTTCAAAGTACAAACTTGGTTCAGCGACTTACTCTTCTAAAATGAAGAATGAAATAAGAATAAAAATCAAACACTAACGGCGGAGGCCTCTGGATGGTGCGAGGGTCGAACACGTCCGGCTCGTTCTGTAATGTAACACATTCACTATACATCAGGTGGTAAACAAACCAAATACACTACTCGCTCTTTTCCCATCCATTTTTGAGTCATTGGTTGTGTGTTTCACGACAATGAAATGCAATTCCCAACATTGATCACACACCGTGGACAAGAAACACTGACAATGAATCAAAGTCGGGCACATACGGGTAATAATAATTATAATGTACAATGTCCAGCAATTGTGCGATAAATCATTATTGGGCAACAAATATTAAAAGAGCAGTATCTGAATGAAAATCTGACTTATAATAGTGATATAAACTCAGATATAAATGTTTGTAACAACAAGATATCAGCCTAAAGTAATCTATGCATTGCATCTCTTTCCCCTTGCAGTACTGATCCTAACAAAGGCTGCAACCCAAAATTATTGTTGAAATGGTGCTGCTGTTATTAGAAAGACATCAAACATGCATGATTATTAAAACAATTATTGTTATGTTAAAAAAGTAAACTCAAATTTTATCCACTTCCATAATAATCAGCAAATCAATTTCTAGTCAATAAAATAACTGTATAACAATGAACAAATACATAGGAGTTTTCGCTCCGTATTTTCTGTTCACCATAGACTCCACACATTGTGGCATACCTTGCTGTTCTCGAGAGCGTCCTCCACCCGTCGCCGTTCACTCTGCAGCTGCTTCCTCATGGATGCCAACTGGGTCAGCACGTCTGAGCCTGAAACACGCACCATGAACTTTGCAATACATACAACCAAACACACTTCATAAATATTATTAAAACTGGTGTCACACGATTCTAAACAGATACCAGAAAGCAAATTAATGAAAATTAATATAAACATGCACATAAACATGATTTAGGGAAAGATCTAGAGCAGAATAGCAGGGTGCTGCACCCTGCTCCTTTGGGTTCACCCCTGCTGCCCCTCTGGGCTGGGCAACACAGAAATTACGAGCACAAGACTCATAAATACCCAGGATTTAGAAAATTATTAGAAAATGTCAACAGACTGGTCCTGATTTCCGCCCTGCTCCTTTTTGGCAGCACCCTGTACCTTTTGTGATCCTAGATCTTTCCCTACATGATTGTTACTAATCTAGACATGATCTCTATCACTCATCTGGGAGAAACTTGTCCAATAATTTTTCTATTAAATATTATACATTACTGATTAATAATTAGTTACTTGCCTGGAATACTTTGGGCTGTTACTAAGGGTTTCTCTGCTGAGGCAGCTAGAGTGTCATGTCTATTATATCTTAACTTACAGGCATCCAAACATAAGATGGAAATAATTAAACACTTACTTGGGGGTCTGTTAGACGGCACAGGCTGGGGGGAGGGTTGCTACAATGATAAACAACACACTGTGTCACTGTTATCATACGTACATGTGCATTCAATTCTGATTTCAAAGACAATGCTATACAACAAACCCCTGTATTTAAAACCCAATCAACAGCTTTTTTTTACTTACTCTATACTAGTAGCAAATTTAAAGCACAATTCAACATAATCTTAGTTTAACTGAAGGTTTTGAATATGATAATCACTGTTCTTGACATAATACAAACATCTATATAGAAGAACTGTTAAAGTAATTATTCCACATTTCAAGTTACGATTTTTACTATAGCTATACATATGTAAACAGGATATACTAGTGCGTTAAACTTTAATATCTAAGATCACATAAAGCAATACTTGCTTCACACTACTGCGTCAAGAGTGAAAAGGCATATTGTGTGTGCTTAGATTAGTCCCAATATATTGCATAAGATAATGTATATTGACTAAAACACCTAAACAGCCAAGAATATAGATATCGAAAAGTTCTATATGATAAAACATTTTAATATCAGTCAATACATCTGCAAGTACAAGGACAAATCATCTGAGAGTCTCTGTGTGTATGCTACTACCTGAGATCGAACACTTCTTTGTGAATTGACAGACAATGCAGAGTCGCGGCCCTTTCTGTTGGCAGGCACGGGTGGTGATCTCCCCCTGTCATCGTTAGTCTGAAGTGTGCAGGTTAGCAAGCTTTGAGGTACGAACACTACACTCGGTGGCACGGTTACACAAAATATGGTACATTGCATAAATATACAGGAATATAAGTGCCATGTAAAATCTGAAAATGTGCAAAATAATGACTGGGCAATGTGGTCAGTGTAATGTACGTAAGGTGATATCACATCTATGAAAGCTGCATTATATAGGTAGCTTTTCTCTATGTCTGCCCATATATCGGTCCCTTTTATGCTATATAAAATGCGACAAAAGTTCTAAGGTTTTCCGAAAAAGACAACACAATGACAAAAAGAACTCATTTCACATATTAATTTTTTGGCAAAATAGTTAGCATACAGAAAATAATACTATGTACATTATTTTGGTTTCTGTTTTTAATAGTTTCAAATGAAATTATATTAGCCCAATTTGCCAATAAACACCATATTGGCATTGGCAAGCAATGCTTAGTACATATTATAAGACATTTTGTTTTATACCTGATACATTTTTGGTGCAAGTTACATGCTATTGGGAAGGCATAGACATTCCTAAATAACATAAGCATAATTACTGTAGCTACTTTTTCAATTCCTAGTAAAATACCTGGTACACTGAGTAAAAGTGTAAATCTGGAGGAATATAAAGCTGAAACATGGAAATCAATGACCACATTACAATATCCATAGTAAGAGTTAGTACTTGAAATTGTTGCAGATTGTTACAAAACTACTTCATTAACAATGACCGAACAAAATACCCAATCTTTTTGGCCTTATCCTACCCAAGAAATGGAAAATAAACAGTTTTTCTTCAGTTAATCACCCAGCAAGAAAATTTGACCTAAATTTGGGCATGTCATTTTGAACATAAAATCTATCTATAGGTAATGGAAATACAAACATGAAAAGTTGTACAGAAGAAATTGAAGCATTCCAAAATCTGCACATCTACTTTTACGTGATTAAAAGCACTACAATTTATATGTAGTTGTAAATGGAATATCAAGGAATAAAAATAAGAAATCCAATGGTCAGTGGTAAGTAAAAAAATTTTTAACCCAGTAAAAATTCAGACATAATTAACATTTTCAAATTTCTAACGGCTGACTTCTGAAGTAAAACATTGATTACTGCTTATTTAAATTCTAGTGAAATATTAGCTCATAGCACAATTTTCTGAAAGAAAATAAATTAAGGAATCTTGTTTTATTCACAGCATAGATCTTCATTATAATTTGCTACCAAACATCCAGTACAATTGTTTGTTAATAGATGATAAATAGATGAAGATAAGTGGTTAGTTTATCAACTACAATGTTCGTACATCATACAAAACTGTGTACACCACATAGCAAACCTGTTACACAAAATATTATCAAATGCTAATTGCTAATAAGAACAAGAATGAATAACAAACATTTCTCTGAATATTTGGACTATATGGTCTATATACGAGTTAAGAGGCATGAAAGTGAGTAATGACAAAATAATTAAGGCTATTTAAGCTGGTACTTATAATCAACAGCATCTATCACAGTACATATACAGTGTAAGTCAGCAGTCACACCTTCCCGATTTTGGCTCGGGACAATGTCCCGATGGTATTCTGACTAAACAAATTTGGCTGTGTTACCCAAATGTTACGGGACAAGCCTAACTGTGGGGAGTGTTTGGCTGACTTTGCCGGACATGTCCTGATATTCCCAATCCGCCTGGCAGTGTCTCGATAGTGTCCTGACAATGCTTAGGATTGTATCAGGATTGGATTGAAAAAGAGATAAACACGGCTGGAAACGGATGAATCGGGTCACTTCCGGAATGATGTCACTCCCTCCGGTCGGGAATGATTGGGGCACGTCAGCTCCGAATCACAGGATCTCGTCCTGACTTTCTACATATTTGATTCGGGACACTGTCGGATCAAGGATGGCAGTAAAAATCAGGAATGTGTGACTGTGGCTTAAGAAATAAATATTAAGTTTCTGAAAATGCATTAAATGAAACTATTCAATTTACATTGGTTTGCCCAATTCAATGTGGTAAGTGTCATAATGAACTCCAGATGTTATGTAAGTGTCATAATGAACTCCAGATGTTATGTAAGTGTCATAATGAACTCCAGATGTTATGTAAGTGTCATAATGAACTCCAGATGTTATGCTCAATTTAAAATTCTTGATTTGTTTTACATTGTTCTGTCATAATGAACTCCAGATGTTATGCTCAATTTAAAATTCTTGATTTGTTTTACATTGTTCTGTAGTTGCTACCTATAGTTTTATTATTGGAAAAAAATGACAACACCATACTATTTAGGAGTAAGATTTCAATTATATGGTTGCTACACCATTGATATGAATTTTACATATAACTTGAAACAAATACCTTTGCTATTAAGAATTTTGTAGAATTGTTTTTACATGTAATTAGTCTATTAAGTATTCTACAGAGCGCTTTACAAACTAGGCTGTTTTCAGAAAAAAATATCATGTTCTAAAAGTTTATTTTTTAGTTATATTTCAAAATAAAAGTTTTTTATTTATTATTATTAAATATTTTATAAAACCTATTGCATAAAAACATTACTAATCAACCAGTTGCCTGCACAACACAAACACAGAAGAAACAGTGGAATACATTACACTCAATGCACCATTAAGTCTCATTTTGCTCATGATATCCATATTTACCAAAAGCAAATAATATTTCACAAATATACAAATCGAAATGTATATTACAGCATTAAAAATTAAATGTTTTAAAATAATCTCATGTAAAATGAAATAGCCTACAGCTGATGCATAGAGTCTAAAGTACAGGTAACCACTCATGGGTTTCCAACAACAAAAGAGGAAGAGTTAACAACACACAAGACAGTGAAAGGTGAGTATGAAACACCCTGTGTCCGTGACAAGACCAGTAACTCTGTACGGAACACAGATCTCGGTTATCTACCTTTCCTTTAACAGCCGGTACTGGGGGAGATTTTACTCGGTCATTGGCATCTTTCTCACGCTGTAAGTCGCAGAGAACACTTTGAGGTTTAGTTCAAACTATTCATTTTAGCGCAATTGTTACCTTATCGAGACATTCTCAAGTCTATTTCCTGGGTAGAACCAGTACTTGATGTCTAGAATTACTTGAAATTTTCCCTGAGAACGAAACCAAACTTATTATCTCCAGATTATCTCCAGATTGCAAAGCATACACTGTAGTCATATTCACCATGACCCCTACTATAGATCTACTCATATGTTTGCCATTTGTATTATAGTAAATGTTCCATAAGACATGACATGCTGAAATCAAGTTTGTAAAACAAAAAAAATCACATCACAGTTAAATAATAGAAACTATAAAAAGCTGCATTTCTTTTACTTTAATAAAATGTAAAAGGTAATGCTATGTGCACAATAAACCTAAATGTGCAAAAGCAATGTCAAGGAGTGCATACAATTTTTGAACACAAATCCCCATATATTTTCATATTTCTAGGAATAACTTTAAAAGTACAATCTGTATGCACACTTTCACACAAACATAAGCAAAGCCATGCTGACTATTGTTTTGTAAACTATACAAGACATAACACAACTTAACTGTAAAAACTATACAAATACAAGACATAACATAACATAACTAAAAAATTATGAAAATAATGGGATAAAACAAAGAACATTAAGGACTGAACAATTATGAGTTTATCAATTCATTGAATGATTACATTACAATTCTCATATATCAAACATGTTAACAGAGTTTGTTCACGTCATAGAAGATGAGATATATGTTTACCTGTTCCCGCTCCCTTCTCTCCCGTTCTATATTTTCCTGCTGCTCCCGCATTTTCTCGTCATCTACCTCTCTCCGCTTCTGCTCTGCTTCCTTCTTCCTTTCATCTGCTTGACGTTTTAATTCCTCATTTTTACGACGGGCCTGTGGATACCATCAAAACATTCTTCTGATTATTACCATCAACATTGGATTACAAACTCTTTTTCTCTCTCAGTAAAGTCTTGCTATTAAAAAATACTGCATAAAATATAAAATATTCATATCTCCAAGAAAATTGTTCCAGAAATATCTTTAAAATAAACCTAGCTCACTTAATGATTCTACTATTTATGTTGGTTTGTATTCACCTCACTACTTCCATACGTACGAAAATATCCTACCATTATATGGACAACCATAAACCATTAAACCAATGCAAGTTGTCCCTTTTTCCTACCTCTTCTTCTCGTGCTTTTATCTTCTTCTGTTCCTCCTCGTAATCATGCTGCATATGCACACGCTGCTCTTCCAGACGACGGTTTTCCCGCTCTTCCTCCATTCTTTCCCGCTCTTTTTCCATTTGCTGCAGACGTCGCTTTTCAGCAATCTGAACAGCAAGGAGGACATGTTTAACTATGTTTTAGTAGTTCTGTCCACATTTCTTTTTTCTTGGAATTGATTTAATCCAAAATTACTCACAGACCTGGTTAAGTCAGGTAATAATTCTTTGACTGATTTGATCTCCAGAACATTATAAACATGATGTAAAAATTGTTAGCGAAAATTTGAAAACATATAATATATACAAATACTAATCAAAATACCCAGACGTTACATGAATGTTTCAATTCACAGAACAATGTAAATTTTGTACAAGGCAACAAGTCAGTAAATGAATCACTTCCTACCTGATTTCGAAGCTCTTCTTTATATTTTTCTGACTGGTCTTTCTCTGCATCCGTCTGCAACAACATGAATTATGCGGAGTTGTGTTGAGCTACACTACACTCTACAAAGCTTGCGCAGCATATGTGTAACCTATTATGGCATATGTGTTAAAACCTAATTGCAGCACAGTGTGATCCTAAGTTAATTACCATATAAGCAACAATAAATACCCTAAAGAATGCGAAAAAAATCCTAACAAGTTAAAATGTGTTACTTCTACATAAACTGAACAAATTTTAGCTAAAATTATTAGATGCAATGATTTAAAGGCTAATTATTTACAAAAACTACAAAGTTTTGTAAGTTACAATGAACATTCATGAAAATATTGCTAGTAATATACCAAATGTACTGGAGGTTGGACAGAGAACAACAGTATGAGAAATTGAATCTTTGAATTATTTAATCAACATAATCGTTTTAGAATTAAAATATGTTTCAAACACAAATCAAACCATGAATTGCGAACATCAATATTTGAACACAGAACTGCATGAGACACCAATAACACTCATGCTAACCTTAGGCATTCCGAATATGCCATGCCCCCCACGGGCGAACGTGGGCTCCCCTGTGGCACTCTGCTGTGGGGGCGGAGGCTTGATCTTGTCGTCCCGGGGGGAGGGGGGCCGGGGGGAGTACCCTTGAGGGGAATTCCTCCTAGGGTTCCGGCCAGGGGACACATACGTGCCCTTCTGCACAGATCGTAGGTCCGCTGTCATCAGACACACGTTACCAAACATGAGATATTAAAGGGTCTTAAAATTAACATATATGTAAAAGAAAGGAAAGTTAACTCTCATAACTTTGTCAAACTGTTCTACATTGTTTTGCATCAATGTATTATTGTAAACAGTAAATAAGGAGTTTATTTTTAAGCGATGACTCATTTAAGTATGCATTTTACTCCTATAGATATAACCAGTTGTTTAAATATGAAATGCCTCGGACACACAGAAATGTCTTCCTACATACAAAGGGAAGGCCTACTGCTAGTTGGACTACCTATTGCGTTGCCTGCCTCATCCCTGATGGGAGCACCGCCACCACCGCGACCAAACGGGTTGTAGTTCTTGATTTCCTCTTCCAATTTCAATTCATATCTGAATTCCCAAATCAAATATCAATTAAAAACTGATAACCTTTTCTCTACTTTGATATCTGCCAATGACTTTGATAAGGTAAACATGTCTTTAAAGTTTTAACAATACACCATTTCGTGTAAAATTTATAAATAACCAAATCAAATATCAAAAGATAATATGCAGCAGCAAAGACTCATCACTTATTTCCATACATACGGTAATTGGATTACAAGTACCCTTCCATATGACGTCATTAACATTTCTGCAGTTGCCATTTTAGTTGAAATAGTTACTTATTCTGTTATTTGATATTTGATTGCATATGTTTTATCCATTAATATTGTTAAGGGCATTTGTAACATTCAATATGAGGAAATGTTTATACAGTTTTCATCGATTTTATTTGGAACTATTTTTAAGCGCAACAATTACATTGATGATGTAGTAATTTGGCTGTCAAAATATTAGGGAAAGAAACTTTTAACGAAGTGAGTAAATCTGCAATTTTACGTTTTTAAGCATGTGATAAAACATATCCGATCACTCATTGTCATTCAATATAAGATTTTATTAAACTTGTCCAGGACATTTGTTAGCAGCCTGGCCAAAGGCTCGCTTACCAACAAATTTCCAGAACTTGTTTAATAAAATCTTCTATTAAATGACAGCTTGTGCCAGATCCTATGTACAACAATTACTTAGAAAATGATATTAAATAAAATACCTCCTTTGTTCCTCCTTTTCATGAGCTTTTTGTCTTCGTTTTTCTTCAATCTAAAAGACAAATTTCATTAATACTTATACTGCACAAAACATATCACATTACAAAACAGGGATAAATGCATAATTATTTTGCTCATGCAAAATACAATTATTGTTGACCTCAAATGTAATTTTTAAATATTTCAATTTCCACATTAACCTCACAGAAAGTATAAAGTCCCATTTGAGTTTAATACCTTGAAATCAAGACTAATTCTTAACCCTAACACATTTACCTGTCTTGCCAATTCTGCACCATAGTTCTCATTTTCTGATCTGGACTTGGATTTCAAATCATCATCACTGGGGAACTGGTACGGGTCAATCCGTTCCTTGCTCCTGTCTCTCGCACGATTTCTGTGAAAACAAATAGAGGAATTTTGTCATCACCAGCAGCAGAAGTAACAGGTTTTTCGTTATCATAACCACCATGATCAGCATCCGTCATTACCAGCAGCACCACTATCGTTATCACTTTATCATCCCTTTCGTAATTACTATCATCATCACTGTCAACATGTCATTTCTAGCATATAGCTTATTCATCTTCAAAATTGTAATTATAATCTGTACAATATACAATATACTTTACACATAACAGTCGAACTTACGATGAGAGAGGTTCATCTGCAAATGTGACCCTTTGACCCGGTGGTGACCTTCCACCCCCGTAGTCTGACCTTCCCCCTCCATAGTCCCTTCCAAGGTCAAGGCCAGGCACATCTGCAATTCAAATGTCAACAACCAAAATCACTACTGGACAATATGGGAGATAACTCAAAACAGCATAGTTGATTTTTTTTATGAAGGCAAAGTCAGTAACAAAGGAACTTATCTAGAATTTGCTTTATTTAGTAAATATCTTCAGCCAAACATATGTTTTTAAGTCAAAAATGTAGAAACTGTGTCAGAACAGCATGTATCAAAGCGACGTCATCCATCATCAGAAAACATGAGTGTAATAAAATTAGAACCAACTACAGAACAGCAAGTATAAAGGTGATTCAACATGAGATGCCAAAGTGAGTCTTACATCCTCCGCCGCCTCCGCCAGTGGAGAGTTCATCGAGGGGGTTCTTCATGCCGTAGTAGTGGTACGCCTCGTCTACATTCCCATACGCCCCGCCCAGTCCCCCTCCTCCTCCTGTCACATACGTGCTGAAAACAACACACACCCGTGAGCAGGGTACCAACTAGACATTGCATGGGGGGTCCAGGCCTACATGCGAGCGTGGAAATTCTCAATCTTAGTTCTGGCTTTAAAATTTCAACTATTGATTGTTATGTAAACATGTATATTTAAGCTTATGCAATATAAAAGACTCAGATTTTTGTCTGAAAGCTCAAAGTAAAATTAGCAAAGCCTAATAAAGTTCAGAAAACAAAGCACTTGCTATAAATATTGGCCGGCAAAATGGTTATAACACACTACCACATAATGGCATGGGATAATAATGGCTAATAACGGGTGTTGAACATTTAGTAGTAATAAGCTTTCAAGGACAGATCTGTGTAAAAAAAACAATCACAATTCTATATTATAAATATATATGTATATATACACAGTGCAATATAAACACATTTTTTACACAATTTCCTGCTATTGGTAACTTCACAACTTATGTAATTTTGAGACAATATTTTTAAAATGATAGAATTACACCGTCAAGATCACATGACTTTTGGACCGATTTTTAATTAAGTCTTCAATGACTATCTGAGAATTCTGGCAGACAGTTGTCAAATGTTGACAGTTTTAATGAAGTACTATCTACCATTATAAATCCATATACAGCTATTACTATAATAAAATCAAATATCTAAATCTTCTTTCCCAAATGACATTCAAAACCAATCAATGACACCTTTTTTACATGTCATAAATTTGAAAACATGATAAAGCAAAACATGTACTACCGGTACTACCTCAAGTTATGCAAAAACAAAAATATCAAACCAAATGTGCAAAATGTTTATTCATATCTTGTTAATTTATTGTTAATAACATAACTTTTTCATAGAATATCAAAGTACTCTGTTACACACACAATCAGTAGAAAACAACTACCTTCACATATAACAAGAGGACCAAGATGGCCCTAGGTCACTCACCTGAGTGTAAAGCATAATAATGGCTTTTAACAAAAAGATTTCAATATAGCCGTATAAGGAAAACTGTCCCGCCCCCTGGAGGCAATTATTTTTAACGAATCAAAATCATTTCCAAGAATTTGGTAGACGGTCACCCAAGGAACATGTATGTGAAATTATTTTGAAATTTAGCAAGTGGTTTCAGACAAGAAGATTTTTAAAGTTTTCAATATAGCCATATATGGAAAACTGCCCTGCCCCCTGGCGGCCATGTTTTTTAAACAAATCAAAATGATTTCAAGGAATTTGATAGAGGGTCACCCAAGGAACATTTATGTGAAATTATTTTGAAATCCAGCCAGTGGTTTCAGACAAGAAGATTTTTAAAGTTTTCAATACAGCCATATAAGGAAAACTGCCCCGCCCCCTGGCGGCCATGTTTATTAACAAATCAAAATGATTTCAAGGAGTTTGGTAGAGGGTCACCCATGGAACATTTTTGTGAATTTATTTTGAAATCCAGCCATTGGTTTCAGACTATATGATTTTAAAAGTTTTCAATATAGCCATATCAAGAAAACTGCCGCGCCCCTGGCAGCCATGTTTTTTAACGTATCAAAATGATTTGAAGGAATTTGGTAGAGGGTCACACAAGGAGCATTTCTGTAAAAACTATTTTCAATTCCAGCCAGTGGTTTCTGACAAGAAGTTTTCCACTTTTTAAGCTTTTGGGTGCCATGACAACCAGAGCTTTCAATATATTTTAATAAATTGAAGGAATTTGGTAAAGGACTGTCCCAGGAACATTCCTGCCAAGTTTGGTTAAAATCCGCCAAGTGGTTTCAGAGAAGAAGTTGTTTGAAGCAAAATGTTGACGCCGGACACAGACTGACCACAATAGCTCACCCTTAAGCACTTCGTGCCCAGGTGAGCTAAAAAACATTGCCAGATTGCAGATAAAATGTCAAGGTTGATAAAAACATAAGTTTAAAAACACTGAAGCTAATATAAGTTCAACAGCAAAACACTGGCTAGCTAACGGAAATGATGAGAAATATTGCAACAATCAGTGGCCCAATGTCAAAGCACAGCCATTTAGAAATTTAAATTTGATGTGTTAGCCACATAATACCATCGCATATTGACAGATGGACAGACAGCGTTTACCCGGACAAGGGGTTTGCGGACGGAACATCCAGTATATCCTGCCACCTGGAGCAAAGAAGAACACTCTTCTGATTAAGCAAACAGGCATGCAAAGATCCGATCTCTGGGTCCTGGTTCTGAACTACACAGCCTCGTTGACAAACATAACGAGTGGCCAACACTAGGTTAGGAAGATTCATGCTTTAAGAACACCACACCAAAATAAAATAATATTTTGTTTTGTAGCTTTTTGGCACGTGCAGTGTTTCCATTTAAATAAAACTTACACAAAATGTTTAAATTTCACAAGTTACAAAAACCTGTCTGTTTCTTTTAATTTCTCCATAAAAGAACCATCCACATGTTTTGCCTTAAGCCGCAAGCCAATCTTTTACACTGTTCCAATCTAGTCGTACTTACCTAGAAAATTCACTCCTATATTGAATATTTATGACTTCATTAAAGATTATTCAACAAAACAAGTCTGGTTAACAAAACGAACAACAAAGATAATAAAACTAACATGCTTAAATGTGAAATGTCAAGTGCGTATTACGGGAAGTTTACGACAGGATATGATTACCGTCGGTCCGATGTCCCGCCTCCAATTCTGAAGTTAAGAGGCTGATGTGCGCATTATGTACTTTTAGGTCTTATGTGCATACAGACAACTGCTTATCAATACATGTATATATACAACATATATTATTCAAATCTTACAGCTGTTTTTTCCACATTGAATACCAGTGATTAGCAACATCGATTAGTAAAACAGAAGTACAAGTAAACTGTGCAATGAACATTAAAATTCTTGTAGATCTATTACAATACAATAATTGTATGGTCTATAAGTTGATGTTTCTTTTTTATTACTATTATTTTCGTCAAATATGTCAATATTTATATTTAATATTACTTTGAGGTCTAGTAAGAATGTAAATCCAGACAAATTAAATTGTTTGCCTACAGAAAAGATGTCACTCTTAATGTCTGTTTCAGATGTTACATGCATTTTTGTACTCTAATAATAGAACTTATATTACAATATATCACATTTCTTCAGATACAGCTACAAGTCATGGGGTAAATGAAAATGAGGCGTGTCGTGGGAAACAGGCTGATCCAGGACAACACTTTTATGGTAATTTCTGTTTCAAGGAAGCCTCTTCTAAACATAAATCCACTGTAGGCGGAAAGTGTTGTCCCGGATTAGCCTGTTTGGAATGCACAGGCTAAAACGGGATGACACTTTACACACATGCATTAAGCCCGGGTTTCCTACAACACGCCTCAAATGTACATGTACAAAGTAAAACAAATTACCGATTCCATCTTCATTACACTCATCTGTGGCTGAACTATTTTAATTAAATGGTGGATATGTGATGATGTAAACTAAATCCAAACTTACTCAGCAGTGGACATAATGTAGTGAAACTGAATGAGGTATATGACATGCGGGACATTCATAATGGCAGTAATAACATTTATTCTAATGTACACAAAATATGAATTATTTGTGAAGGTCACCATGGCAATGAGTAATCATACAGCAAGTAGCCAGAAAAAGTTCATGCTGAATTATTGAAACAACAAAGTGAATAATTTCTATTTGATGTCTGAATCAAATGAAAGAAAACAACTTATTTAAGACTGATTGACCCCGATGAGAATGGATAAATAAGCCATTTACTTACGAAGGTTGGTACATGAGGCCGGGGGGCGGGGCTGCCGTGCCCACCGGTCGCCGTGACTCCAACAGGCCCATAAAGCCCGGGTCCAATGAAAGTGGGTTCTCACGCTCACGCCTGCGACCCCTCTCCCGACCTCCACCTGCTAGGTCAAGCCGTAGGTCATCACCACTGAAGAAATGGGCACAACTTATCAGTACTGACATTGTTATCAAACAAGTTATTTAACTACACCATTTGTTTTATTTAAACATGTTTAGGGGATTTAAATGTACTGGTGAATGCATAGCTAACAATTAATCTAAAAATCTAAAATAAAAATAAATAGTTTTAACATCTCACAAGAAATCAACAGTACCTAAAATCAGCAGAGTCAATACAATTGTACAGGGAACAAAAGATTCTATATAAATGTGAACACATTAATGTAAGAACTATCACATTGTACAATTAAGCATTATTATGAATATTAATGTAAGAATTAAATTTTTCCCTGTTAGCACATGTATTTAGTAACTATACAATTCATTCAGAGGTTTATGTTAAGACAGCTGATGATAAAATCATGTACTTATAAAAGCAACACATTGATACATGTAAGTAGTAATATTATATAGATCTATGTATGAGTTAAAAATATTTATGTGCAAAAACAATATGAATGTTTAAAGAAAATACGTGAAAAATGGATTGTAGTACAATAAATACACAAGATGCCCTTAAGGTACCCTTGTATTAACAAAAGAGTTTTCTAATGTTCATAATTATAGTAATATATATTAATTTCATTTTAAAAAACTGCTTAAGAAAAGCATAATAGTTATGCTAAATGCATAAAATCCATGAAAATGAACTCTTTTTGAAATGTTGCAATTGCACAAGAAGACCGCATACAGCTCTTTTGTGGATGAGACCCGAACTAACACGTTCAAAGGCAGTACAACAGCAACACCAACTGGATGAGACCCGAACTTACACGTTCAAAGGCAGTACAACAGCAACACCAACTGGATGAGACCCGAACTTACACGTTCAAAGGCAGCACAACAGCAACACCAACTGGATGAGACCCGAACTTACACGTTCAAAGGCAGTACAACAGCAACACCAACTGGATGAGACCCGAACTTACACGTTCAAAGGCAGTACAACAGCAACACCAACTGGATGAGACCCGAACTAACACGTTCAAAGGCAGTACAACAGCAACACCAAATTGTTTCATTTCTGGACATTTACAACATCTTTTACAACAATCAGTTATCACAGACTTTTTAATTTGGCAAACATACTCCTTTTTATTTTTGTTTTCTGGATGAGTTGCATTCTTTGGAGCTATAATAATACAATGCAGAATTGAATATGTAAATGATTCTGTTTAATATAAAATTAACTCTAAAACTGCTGTATGCTATGCATGTACTTTTTAATAAACATTTCAGGTTCTAATCTAGTTACCAGTGCATGTGAGCTGTGGATCTTCTGCTTTTTCTGATGTTTCTGATATTTAATTAGTTACTGGAATTGTACTTTATCTGTTATGAATTTGACGATAGATTAAAACATCAAGATGAAAATCATAACATGAACTATGTATAATAACTATTACCAGTTATTAGCTTTGTTTCAGCGATGACAAATAACAATTTATAACATGCTTCATTAGGGGAAAAAAATTGGAAGACAATGGTGATACTTCACATTTTCACCTTGGTAAATCAGTTAATTCATACTAAAGTTTAGCAGTTTAAGAGTAACAAGATTTGAACAACATATATATGTAAAGTTAGACCCGTGTGAAAGAAACACTTCACTTTCTCACCTGTTTGGAACAATATTAAACAAGTAAACTATCACTGAAATACAAAATTCAATAGTAACAACTCTTAGTCATATTCTACAATGAAACAATGACATTATTTGTTATTATTATTTTTTTTTATATTAGATATAATAATGAACTTTACTCCTTGTCTGTTTCTGACAAATGTTATGAAATACAATGAAACAGCAACTGACTGCGGGGGAAAAAACACTAAACTTAACTAAAAACAGGAGGGCCCTAAGGGCCCTAGGACGGTCACCTGAGACCTTGTAACCCAATAGGAATTTGCATCCCCAAGGCGTGGATTATTTTTATAACAGGGGCATAATATGAACAATCTTTAGCAAACCTCTAGGCCTTGCAGTTTCAGGTAAAGATTTTTAAAGTCATTTTGCTATTTAAGTCTATATAAACCATGTGACCCCAGGGGCATGACCAGTTTTGACCCCAGGGGCATAATATGAACATTTTTTGTAGAGGACCACTATACGATGTTACATACCAAATATGAAACCTCTAGGTCTTGCAGTTTCAGAGGAGAAGAAATTTAACGTTTTTTTTGCTATTTAAGTCTATATAAACCATGTGACCCCTGGGGTGTGGTCATTTTTGACCAATGGGGCATAACTTGACCAATCTTTGTAGAGGACCACTATAGGATGTTACATACTAAATACAAAACCTCTGGGCCTTGCGGTTTCAGAGGAGAAGATTTTAAAGACATTTTGCTATTTAAGGTTATATAAACCATGTTACCCCCGGGGCGTGGCCAGTTTTGACCCCAGGGGCATAATTTGAACAATCGTTGTAGAGGACAACTATAGGATGTTACATACCAAATATGAAACCTCTGGGCCTTGTTGTTTCAGAGAAGATTTTTAAAGTCATTTTGCTATATATTCTATATAAACCATGTGACCTACGGGGTGTGGCCAGTTCTGACCTCAGGGGCATAATTTGAACAATCTTTGTAGAGGACCACTATAGCATGTTACATACCAAATATGAAACCTCTGGGCCTTATGGTTTCAGAGGAGAAGATTTTTTAAAGTCATTTTGCTATATATTCTATATAAACTAGGGATGGGACCAAATATTCGAATATCGGATAATATTCGAATATAAAAAACGAATACAAATATTCGATTTTCAAATTTATTTAAAGAAAAAAAAAAAATTCTTTTAAAAAATCATGTTTTTTTCCAGTTTGATTGCAAAGTTAACATGAATTTCAGTCGTATTTCCTGCCTAGCAGGTGGGCGGGGGCAGTGTAACGTTTTTACAACACATGCCAAACATGTCCAATTAACGACAATTGATAATTGGCAGGGGGGGGGCCACGTCTTTACAAGGGCCGCGAATTAACGGTTTGTTGGAGGCGCGAATATGACGCATTGTATCCACAAATAACAAAACTGGGCCATTTTGTGATAACGGTTTCACAGTTTGCACAAGGCGTACATTGTTGTTTATTGTCCTAAAGTGACATCTATACGGTTAACTTGTTTACAGTAAATTACAATTACTCTCTAAGTAAACCAATCAAAATGAAACCATTATCAGCCAATCAATTTCTTTAACAAAATTAGCATGATCTGGCCAATCTGAATATACGTCACTTGTAAATTATTTTCCATTATATCAACACCGTATAGTATACAAGAGTCTTGATTAATAAACAATGCCACCATCACGTGCTTGGAAGTAATTTACGCGGTCATTAGACAAAACCCAGGCAACGTGCAATCTAAAACGGAACGATTAACAAATTAATTAACAATACATTTAACAATATCTTAACAAATTAATTAACAATACATTTAACAATATCTTACATTTCTTTATATTTGCCTAACACTCACTAAGTTATATCGCTCATTTAACACTGAAACAAGGTAAAACAACTACGTACACATAGTATACATATTTCGGATAGGTAAATATTCGGACAGAGTGCCGTATATAGTAGTATTTACAAAACGAATATTCGAATACATTCGAATGCCTAAAACGAATATTCAAATATTGATTTCAGTATTCGGTCCCATCCCTAATATAAACCATGTGGCCCCTGGGGCGTGGCCCGTTTTGACCCCAGGGGCATAATTTGAACAATCTTTGTTGAAGACCACTATAGGATGTTACATACCAAATATGAAACCTCTGGGCCCTGCACCCAATGATCATTCCAGTGAAGTTTGGAGAAAATCTGCCAAGTGGTTTCGGAAGAGATGTTGTTTGAATGAAAAGTTGATGACAGACACACGGACACACGGACGACGGACAACGGGCGATCACAAAAGCTCACCATGAGCACTTTGTGCTCAGGTGAGCTAACAAATTTGGATAGAAAAAAAACATGCTATGTTTGCACAGCATTTGTCACAAATTTTTGAAAATTTGTAATTATATACTTTAGACAGACGGACAGACGGACAGACAGACAAGAAAGTGAGTGTTTGTTTCCCAAGTGCAGTTTCCTACAAGCAGACCCCAAGCACCAGTTCTCTGTGGCCATGTGGAGGTCACTTACAAGTCAGAATTACTCTGAGGACTTCCTCGGCCTTCTCTACAATGGAAAGTTCACGAATACTTAACCCGAATTACAAATTACTTTGATAAACATATGATAATACTGTCATAATATATTAAAGCAGTCATATTAAACAATCGAAAAACAATGACTGTTCAATCAAATAAAGATCACAAAACCTTAACCAACAAAAAAAGGCAGCATGCATTATTAACCACACGCATTAACAGCCAATCAGACTTGACTATTCTACATTGCATGTACATTACCTGTCCCCATTGGTCAAAATGCCTCTAAGAGGCGGGGCACTTCTGACAGGCGCATCCTCTCTGTAATAGGGGCCAACAACAAACTAGCAAGCTTATCTACGTGAAATATTTAAGAGTATTTTAAGTGAAAATGTTCAAAAGCATTCCAATTGTGCACTGGTTTTTTTTTTCCTTCGCAGTATACCATAGTCTTGTAATATTAATAGGAATATGTTTTCATATTTGATTTAAAAATAATGATTTGACTTGATATATAACATATCCAGTAATATATAGTTTGGAATGTTTGTTAATGAACACAACACTAAATACTTTCTTGTTACAAAAATACACTTATTTAAAAAAATTTTTTTTTTAGAAAATCAGTATACCTGGGATAGATTTTGAGCAAACCAGTGTCACAATACCCTTACAATACTGCCTGTGACATTTCATGGCATCACTGTGTGCATGACTGACCATGGAGTAGTTAGATTGCACAAAAACATGAAGCAGTGCACAATCTGAATGACAAACTTATACCGGCACTAATGCTATGAAAGCATCCAGTTATTACTTAGTATACACTTATTCCCCAATAAAAACAGTTGCCACACATGAACTGCAGTTTTCATTGGCTTATACTTAAATAGAGATTAAGACTCAGATTAAGGTTGAGACCTTCTTCAGTCTATGTGCCAGACTGGGTGGTGAATTTAAGCATAACTACAAGTTTACACAAGCCTGTGCATGGTGGGCAACTAACAGCATACATAGTAATAGGGCCAAACAAATCAAGTGTGTGTTTCGGGCAAAGGTCTCAAACAAGTTAGGTAGGGTCGGGCTTGAGATTTTTTTGTAACTTTTTTATAAAGACACATTTCAGTAAAAAACATTGAAAATTATCTAAATTCTGACGAATACGGATTTCAAGGAAAACAATCGTCGCTAAAAAATTTAGGGTAGGGGGGCTTTCCCTAGGTAGGGTCGGGTTGCCTGAAACACAGAAATGTTTTTTTGGCCTAATGTGCATATATATTCAAAATATTGTAATAACTGGAAAGGTCCTATTCCGAAAAACAAATTCCAGCAGCAAATATACCTCAAGGGCAATGTGAGGAATGTGTATTACACCAGCATTTTTTAATTATTTAATAAAATCCACAAATTAAAACTAACAGTATCTACCTACCACACAATCATCTTAATATATATAAAATTCTGCTCCAAATACTAGTAAAAACTTTTGAACAAACTTCAATTTACCCATAGAATGACAAGAGAAGTATGAAAAATGAATTTTTTTTTTTTTAAATGTGATGTCACAGTGGCTCCACACGTCAAATTTGATTAGAAATTCAAATAATTAAAATGCTAAGCCAAAAGCAGTAGTATTATAACAAACATGGAATTGTAAAAAATGTATTTTAAAGGAATACGGACCATTCTTATTTCCTACTTATTGTATAAGATATTGCGATAAAGAAACCAACAATGTGCATGGTTTAACTGTTTGCTCATAGGAAAATGAACCATACTGGAAAATCAAAATTTACCACAAAAAGTATCAAATCTAAATTCATATAATTATAATACACATCACATGACAAAGTGACTAATTTTTATAAAAAGAAGCCCATAAACAGTCTTTCACACAAATTCTCATATGTCAGTCAGTAAAACGTGTTGCAGCCATATTTTCTGAAATCAATGTTATTGGATGAAATAACATCAAAATGCTGAATATATTGTTTTATGCACTGTTTTTGCCAGATCACAAAAATCAATGTTTGCTTCTCAATATGGTTCACAAACCACTGGGTTTCCAATGATGTTTACACAGTATTAAAATGATACCCTGTTTGTTAATATAATTATTATGAATTAACCAATAAAAATTATCTTAATCAACAACGATAGAAAACTATTAAAAATATTTGAATTTGTTGCCTGTTGCGCATGAATTTACTTCATGTTCCCTTACTCTGTATATTGAAAACATTTAATATTAATTCTTGCCGAAAATTGAACTTAACCTTCCTTTTATGCCTACTACCACTTCCATAATGTTTCATAATAATAGCACAAACACTTCTCAAGTTATTGTCAGTGCAAACTTAAGTGGGTGCCGCCGCCCACACCACCGCCGCAAAAAGTAACCCCTATATGTTGCCTTTTCAGGCGACACAATAAACAAATACTATCATGTAAACAATTAGAATGGAATTTAAGAATCAATGTAGTAAACATTAGATAAACATCATAGAAAACCCATGTTAAATTCATAACTTATAACGATATGCACTACTGAATGTCTAGCATTAGGTTCATGATTGTAGCGTTAGCCACTGCGGGTACCTGGCAAGTCCCAGACTGCCCCACCCCCCTAGGCCCAGCCCCTGCTGCTGGCTGACAGGGTGGGAGGGGGCCAGGCGGGAGGCATAGGCCCCACCCTGGGGCCGACCAAGGGCATCATACTCTTGACTGTAAATGTTCCACACATAGACAGTCAGTATTGAAGGATAACAACAAGAACATTAACAGAACTAAACAAACAACATAAACAACATATATAAACAAATAAATGTCTTACAAAAATGCTAACAAAGGTAAGGAGTGACAACAATAAATCTGATTATAAATAAATATGACATTACCGTGTCTCCTTTTTACTAAAAATAAACAATTAAAGTTGACAAGAAATATGCTACTCTTTCGTTGCCTTCATAATTATCAATCTAATTAACAGTCCCAGATCACTGATTGAATTGCATTGTTCTCAAAACCAGTACTACTTCCACAAACATGTGACATTAAACTACTTGAACACGAATCAATCTACACACGAGTATAGAGCTCACCTGTCATCGAGGAGGAACTTGGTGTGGTAGGGCTGGACCTCCTTGGACTTGTACTCGCGGCGCGGACTTGAACCTGGTACCCCCTCCAGGCCGCGGATACGGACTGAGGACTTCTCAGGATCTAACAGGCCTGAGGCATTGACGCGTAGCTCTTGTACTTTTTCTCTGTGAAATCAGAAGATCAATTGTATTTTTATTGGTGTAAACCATAATGTAACAATACATGCAACAAAATCTATGTTGTTGGTGTTGTCAGTAAAATCCACATCTTTCATTCAGTGTTTGTTTACAGTTATCACATTTTTACACATTTGTGACATTATTGTTAAAATCACGTAAGTTCATAATAATGGACCCATGAGTTTGGATTCAAAAAAGCTCAGGTGCGTGACTTGTTAAGCAAAGTATTGGTATTTATATCGAGTATGACACAACAGAAATTGAACTTAGTACCATAGGAATGTTCTCTGGCATTGAAAAAGACTATGACAGACACTGAGACAATAATTCATAAAAAATACCAAAATTAAACACAGACAACAAATAACGTTTATGATGGTATACCGTTTCTTTCTAGCAGCTGTTTCCTCCATTTGAAACTGCAGCTCGCGCCGATATTCTGCCTGCCGACGACGTTTGGCGCTTTCTCGTTCATCAGAACCTGAAAAGAGTGAGACCAAGCTACAGAACTGGTATATCACGGCATGAGCAGTACACATTGTCAAGTAGGCTTGAGATTGTGTGTGTGAAGTCACTAAATGAAGACGGTACATTAGGTGATAATTGAGATGATTCAGGGAAATGATCTTATAATGCTGAGCATATGATAATGTACTAACACAAACATTATTGAGTTATAAGCTGCATTAAACAAATTTATGAACAAGAGGGCCAAGATGGCCCTAGGTCGCACATCTGAGTTTAATGCATCATTTTGGCTTATAACAATTAAGAGGGCCAAATGACACTAAAGCACTTTACGATCTTAAGTCATTTTGCTATTTATGTCTATATAAACAATGTGACCCCCAGGGCGTGGCCAGTTTCGACCCTAGGGGCATCATTTGAACAATCTTTGTAGAGAACCACTATACAATGTTACATACTAAATATAAAACCACTGGGTCTTGCGGTTTCAGACAAGAAGATTTTTAAAAGTCGTTTTGCTAATAAAGTCCATATAAACAATGTGACCCCCGTGGCGTGGCCAGATTTGACCCCAGGGGCATCATTTGAACAATCTTTGTAGAGGACCACTATACAGTGTTACATACCAAATATGAAAATACTGGGCCTTGTGGTTTCAGATGAGATTTTTAAAGTCATTTTGCTATTTAAGTCTATATAAACGTGACCCCCCTGGGCGTGACAAGTTTTGACCCCAAGGGCATAATTTGAACAATTTTTGTAGAGGACCACTATATAATGTTACATACCAAATATAAAACTACCGGGCCTTGCGGCTTCAAAGGAGAAGATTTTTAAAGTCATTTTTGCTATTTAAGTCTATATAAACAATGTGACCTCGGGGCGTGGCCAGATTTGACCTCAGGGACATCATTTGAACAGTCTTTGTAGAGGACCACTATACAATGTTACATACCAAATATGAAACCTCTGAGCCTTGCGGTTTCAGAGAAGATTTTTAAAGTCATTTTGCTATTAAAGTCTATATAAACCATGTGTGGCCAGTTTTGACCCTAGGGGAATATTTTGAAAAACTTTGTAGAGGACCACAAGAGGATGTCACATATCAAATATGAAAGCTTCAAACCTGGTGGTTTCAGAGAAGAAGATTTTAAAGTTTTCAGTTTTTAAATCTATTTTTAGCTCTGGTGACCTACATATGCAGCGGACCAGAATGATTTGAACAATTTTCAAAGAGGGTCACCCGAGGATCATTCTGTGAAGTTTGGTGAAAATCTACCCAGCGGTTTAGGAGGAGATGTTCTTTGAATGAAAATGTTGACACACGACGCACGACACACAACGGACAAAAGGCGACCCTAAAAGCTCACCATAAGCATGTTGTGCTCAGGTGAGCTAAAATGTGGACAAAAAAAAGAGTAAAAGTCTACCAGATCAAATACCAAATGTGCATGTTTTTCAACCAATATAAATATTCATAATGCTTCTGGTAAAAGTGAAATGTGTGTGTGTACTCTGCGCATGCAGAAAACAAGTGTGAAAGCTTACTTAACAGTAACTGCTGAAACAATAATACGAAGTGCTACAGTTAGTTTTCAAAAGCAGAGCAGATTCATACAAATATACAGATGTGGCATTTAACATTTCCGGAATGAATATGGATGTCTTTAACAAAAAAATCTGGATCTGGAATGCAAGAATCAATACTTCCACTTGAAGTGTATATTTTCACCAGGTTTTCAGAACACTCATTTGGCCACCACCACAAAGAAAAGCTGTTGAACCTCAAAGAAGTTTGAGAGCATCGTTTACCTATTGGAAGATTTTAAAAGGCTTTAAAGACTCAAGCACTTGCCGGCAGATGGCCATAATTATGCATACACATGAAGTTCTAGCATACTGGATGGACGACAAATGGTTCACATGCATGTTAATACAACAAAGTCTCACTATTTAACAGGTTATTAAAGTATATGAAAGCATTGAATCATCTGAAGGTTGATCACAATGAAATGACAGTGATATTTGTTTGATATTACAGATACAACAATTCTTGATACAAATTCATTGTTTTATTACCAGAATTTTTTCAATGCAATCAAAAATCATTTACCTTTTGTGGCTATTTTTCCAATAGTCTACCTTCAACATTTCTAATTTCATTAAACATAGAACAATCCAACTATGGCCATACACGTTAATAAATGGAAGCATTCTGTAACACCAGGAATTGCACCCTATTCATAATTGATGACAGGATGTATACCCTAGGGACTCTGTGTTATATGGTATCACGCACATACCGTACATAGACCACGCACCTACAGGCTATGTGCTGGTCGTTCTACACTCTTTTGGTTACCATTGATATACCACAAAATTGTACATCAGCAATTAGTGCCAGTAAAACTTTCAATAAATAATTAACACCACTTATCTGCAGTCAAATTAATTTCAATATCTACAGGACTACAGAAACACAGGGTTTGGCAACTAAATTCACAGAAAATGGAATTCAAACTACAGGATAATTAAATTACAGTCGAATCAAGATTATGCAAATGGCGATTACTTAAGTATACAAAATGACGGTGTACTACAAACAAGTGTGGCGGTCCTGTCGTTTTTCCTTCTTTATTCAATGTAAAAAAGATGCGATTATACGAATTGCGATTATACGAAAAATGCAATTTAACGAACAAATATCACCATCTCGTAACGTTTTAATAAGTGTTTAAAAGGACAAACACGCGATTATACGATTAATTGTGCCTGTCCGGTGCCTATTCGTACAATCGCGATTCAACTGTTAATCATTTAGTCTGACCATTTACTGTACAGTCCAGTACTTGTCATCAATGTCATCAAGCAAAATCTTGCCAGTGCTTATAAGCTGTACCTAATCTTAACTGTTTTTTGTCTAGTAAGGCCAGGACTTTTTGATTTTACGGTTGACAAAACCGGCGAACATAAATTTTCCGAAAGTGAAAAAAAAATATATATATAATTACGATTTTTTTTTTACCGATGGGGGACGAAACGTTCAAATTTTCGAAATATTTTGAGTACGAATATAATAATTTGCTCGGTAAGTCCGTTTACTTCCGTGAAACTGCTTTTTGTTTTTGACGGTATCACACGATGATTGCCAATCGAGATCAACAAATTGTTCCGGAATTTCACTGACAATTTTTTTAAGCAAGGCGTCCGCCGTTGTTTATGTACATGTATGCCATGTAAAACCCGTGTTTTCTACAAAAGAGTGCGAAATGTCTGCTGAAACACGACGTCACGTTCCACGCATGGAAAGCGTGCGTGTACCGATCATGTGCTTTATTAAATACAGGTCTTTAAAGACATTGGGTGTCCTAGTTTCCCGTCAAAGGAATGTTAATCCCATGCATGATTTTTGCAGGGAGAAATCCCGTTATTGTGGTCAGTGAAGTGTTTCAAGTTTGAGGGTCGTCTCATAAATCTGTACTAGTATCCATAATTTAACAAAAAGATTGGTACAGCAAATGGAGAAAAAATAGGTAAATTATAAACAAATTGGCGTGGTTTTTCCATGCAAATTTACTTATTGGTGGACAAAAAATTAGCAAGTGATTTTTAGTTCGTAAATTGTTGAATTTATTATATATTGTAAACTTCTAATAATATTCAACATATTTCATAGACGGCCCTTAAAATGACTTGTCCATTTGATGACAGTGAATATTACCATTAGAAGTACAGTTATTCATGGAAAGAATGAAACATGAGAAAATCAACACTGTTTTTAACAATAGAGTGACATTTGTCTTTAACATTTGATGCGCAGGCACGATGTGCACGAGGAAAATTTCCCGCCGTTTTTGCAAGAACAAAGCATGTATATAATATAAATATATTTTAATCAAGATCTTTACAATTCACCAATTATCCAGTCAGTACTATGTTCAACAGCTGTAACGATTAAAACAGTGTTAAAACACTAAATACATGCCCATATGAACATAATTAATCGAATAAAAAAGGCTCCATCAGTAGATCGAGTGTAACCTAAAGATTCGAGAACGACGAGAATAGTGGGTTTGGACATGACGTCACTGTGCGAATGTGATGCGCACTGGACATAAACATCCGGAAAAAATCATTACTTTCAGTTTTGCAACAACAATGATGCTTTTGCTTTTAAAAGGCTAGAGGTATGCCGTTCAGACGGTGATGTTTCGTTTATTACATTTCGTTTAAACTTGTACAAAAAATTGAAAACATCTTAGCCTTAAATTTAATAGCTAAAACGCACGAGATAACGTCATTTGACACATGCCGCAAAAAAATTGACGTACGGATGGGATACCCCTCCCTAACCCACCCCTCTCGGGATGGGGACGCCAAAAAAAATCCTGTGGAAGGCACTGGATGTACATTTTCAGGTGGCATTTATAACAAATAATATCATTAGTAACAAGATCTTCTTGCGGGCACATCGAAACGAGGATGTGGGGACAGACAACTTTGTCTTGTATACACTTAAAAGAGAAAGTCATGGTTGCAGTTTGTTGATGATATATATTTTCGCGACACAATGAGAATTTCTTATTTGCCTTGTATTTTGTTTCTGTCACAATTGTAATGCAATAATTTAACACACACTAGCAGTTCAGTTTATATCTGATAAATTTCATATATACATGAAGATTTAGCATTTACACAGAGTTGAATATTTAAAAAAAAAATATGTTAAAACTGGTTTCTCATTTTTAATAAGAATTAAGACTTAATAAGAATCCAGACAATTAACGTCATATTATTTGGACTTTTCTCTTGATATAGTTAAATTTAATATGTTTTTCGAGACCTCACAGCAATTATTTTCAAAATTTGCGTTGTGTGGTTAGATTAAGCTCGTTTTGCAAGGTCTGTGTTCGGGCAGTTGTGGATTCCAGTCCTGCACAGGTTAACTCGTCTTCTTTTAAAAAGGCATCTCACTTTACATTTTGTAAATCCATACAAGTATACAACTTTGTGGTAAAATCAATTTTAATGATGCCGTTAAAATATATGCATCTATTACACTTATTTACTCTGTAAAATTCATAAATACAAATGGTTAAACTGCATATAAAACATTGGTGTAATAAAACAGTTTATACCATGTTTGACGTCTTATTCTAACTTCACATAATAGTGTGTTTTAATGTTGATATTGTTATTAATTATAAATTGCTAATGGGAAATCGTTCGTTGTGTTAAGATTTGAACACTTTTTTTTTTTTTTTTTTTTTCGACCTGCCAGTGGACATGTTCCCCAAAAATTTTTGTAAACCAGAAAATAAAAAAGGACTGGCCTAATTGATTAAAAATGTTATAAAGCAAGAACATACAGTTACTGCTGTGTGAGAATACCTTTTCAGACTATGGCAAGTGTACTAGGTTAGCTCGTACATACCACCAACTATTGAATCAAATAATACTAGTGATACCAAAATTAAACAGATAACTTTATATTAACACCTTACACGATTTAACCATGACAAGCTACATGTAGATTTAGTCTAATTTCATTAGAAACATGCTGCGAATTTAGTGTTACTTTTTATATAGAGCTAAATTCGCTGGAACATCTCATCGCCGAAAGACCATTTATGTGGTGGAAACCTAAAAGTTTAAATTTTCATAAATGTCCATTATTTGCGACAATTAAGTTATATATCAACGTATTTTACTTAAACAACACCAAAACTTATTAACATGTTCGGAAATTTACCTAGGACATGCGTTTAATTCCGATTAAAACTTTTGTTTAAATCTACATTCATGTACAGTCCTCCATGATTACCTTGCCTTGTATAACCCTTCAAATATGCTTCAACCAATCGGATGACGAACGCAGTTGTTGATAGAATTGAGAGACCAAGCGAAATGATGCAATCCATTCAGCGAAGCAGAATATCGATTAAAGTTTACACAGTGGAGGACAGCGAGATTATTTTAAAATGCAATAGTGTGTAGGTTTAAATGGCTCAGGCATGCAAAATGAAAGCGTTTTCATACAAATATTTTTGGAACATTAATTAGGAATGGTTTATCTGTTCAGGTATGTAACTTTTATTGCAATCCGTTCACAATAACTATCTAATTTCGGGATGTGAAAGTAGCAATCAAAATCCTGTCGGAACAATATAGACAAAGAAGAAAAACTTTCCACCACAGAAATGGTCCTTCACCGGTACAGCCCGTCAGCAAACATTGCCCATATAAAAAGTAGCTCAATGTTTGCTGACGGGCTTACAAGTGTAGCTACATGCTCAATGTTTGCTGACGGGCTTACAAGTGTAGCTACATGCTCAATGTTTGCTGACGGGCTTACAAGTGTAGCTACATGCTCAATGTTTGCTGACGGGCTTACAAGTGTAGCTACATGCTCAATGTTTGCTGACGGGCTTACAAGTGTAGCTACATGCTCAATGTTTGCTGACGGGCTTACAAGTGTAGCTACATGCTCAATGTTTGCTGACGGGCTTACAAGTGTAGCTACATGCTCAATGTTTGCTGACGGGCTTACAAGTGTAGCTACATGCTCAATGTTTGCTGACGGGCTTACAAGTGTAGCTACATGCTCAATGTTTGCTGACGGGCTTACAAGTGTAGCTACATGCTCAATGTTTGCATAGGGCTTACAAGTATAGCTACATGCTCAATGTTTGCTGACGGGCTTACAAGTGTAGCTACATGCTCAATGTTTGCTGACGGGCTTACAAGTGTAGCTACATGCTCAATGTTTGCATAGGGCTTACAAGTATAGCTACATGCTCAATGTTTGCTGACGGGCTTACAAGTATAGCTACATGCTCAATGTTTGCATAGGGCTTACAAGTGTAGCTACATGCTCAATGTTTGCATAGGGCTTACAAGTATAGCTACATGCTCAATGTTTGCTGACGGGCTTACAAGTGTAGCTACATGTAGGTTATATGTAAATAAAACTGTAGCCAAACACGCCAGCAAATGTAAACTAACGATACATAAACTATTAGAATAATAGGACTACCACGTTATTATAAACCAGCCATTTTGAATTAACTAGTAAATCATAGTCTTAAAGTTCAATAACAGCAACTGACCGTCAAAGCCTTGTGTAACGACCATATACATTGACTATTAAAACTATGATTCATTTTGAAAACATTTACCTTTAAGAATCAATGATTATGGACACAAATGCATAACTTTTTCAATGATAATCGAGCAAGGAAATAATAAAATATTATATGGCATACAACAAACTAAATTAGTATGTATGTTTACGGCTAATAGAATAAAAGTTATATTTGAACTAATTAACAGAGAAATCTAATGTATTAACATTAAAATTATTTGAATTTTGCAAGAACCCAGTGCAAACGAAAACTATTCTGGTATTAAATAGAAACAAACACAACAAATAATGGCATGCCAAATTTGGAGATGTGACATTTAACAAAACACATGCAAGGCGTGATTGTGTACTATATTAAGAATTATCAATGACAGATTGATTTCAGACTGTTGCACAAATTACATCAATTTACAAAATAAATAATAAATAATGCTAAAGGAAACTGAACAAGAAACAACATCTTTAGGTGTCTGCTAGCATCTATCTTACTCACACTAGCAAATGTACGATCTGATTATACCCTTATTAAACCAATATTACACAATATTTCATAAATTATCAATGATACATAATGTGTTGTTCCATGTGTTTCAAAAGCATACTGTTACAATCTATGACTATTATATTTTTTTAATTTTCAATATAAAGTCTACAAATGGTAACTAAATGAAAACGAAAATTCTTCAAATGGAAATAGGTATTTTCGTCCCAGTTGATCAAACAAGAGGCCAAGGTAGTCCTCTGATCCTCATCTGAGTGAGGAATTTATTGTATTCTGAAGCTGGTAAGACGTTCGTTTGATTTTCCATGTTTTCCCCTTAGCCTTTGTTTGTTTGTTTGTTTGGATTTTTCGCCGTATTCAACAGTATTTCAGTCATATAACGGCAGTCAGTTAACCTACTCACACTTTTCCTAGGTAAGCTGGTTTACCAGTACTAAGTGCACATACTTATGCCAGTAACTGACAACTGCCCTACTTGAATCAGAGGTAGGGGGAGAATGGCAGTAGAAATAATTTCATGACCAATCCCCACACAAGTTATGTGGCCGGGCTGGGAATCGAACCCGAGATCCTCGGATTTGTAGTCTAGCGCTCCACCAACTGAGCTAGCCGGCCTGGCTTCCCCTTAGCCAGTAAGGAAAATTAACACTAATGAATATGCGAGCCAAGCATTTCATTTTTACAAATTCTATATCGCCTTGAAAGAAAGTCTCCCAATGTCATACTTGGCCAAAAATATTTAATCTGTTCCAGTTGGATGGAAGATTTTTAATGTGTCCTTTAGCTGACTCAGGTAAATACCCAAAACTACTCAAATCAAAAAGCTTTTAAATTGAATGTATGTGGCTATTGGAAATCAACATTTACAAAAACAACTTCAGTCTCACAGACAGACATCGTAGGAACGTACGTGACAACTTCCACATGCATGCATTTTCAGACAACAAGACATTATTTTTCTTAATAGTGGTGACAACACACGACGATCACGGACAACAAGCGACCAGAAGAGCTCAGAGTTTACAGGCTCATGTCAGCAAATAAATAAATAAATAAATTTTCACATATTTTCTCAACAAAGGTGTCAGTATTTGCCAAATTTCAGACAACAACTGTATGTGGAGTTTGTGTCAAAGAAATTAACGACGAAAATCATTTTGTGAACATTAATGTCAGAACTATTGATGAAAGAGTCAGTAAGCAATCAATTTGGTCAGTATTATAAATATATTGTCAAGTATTTTAAACGAGCATGCATTGATTTCATAACTACTGTGTGACAAAATTAATATCGGAAACAATTTAAAACGCAACTGTGGTTAATGAAAATTAGCACAAACATCAATAATAAACAATAATAAACAAACAACATTGAAGAGTGAAGAGGAAACGATGTAATGGCAAGATATAGAAGTGTGAGTACATGAACAGCACCTACCCCCTATAATGCCTGGAGAACCACCTGCAGAAAAATGGCATGGTTACCATGGCAACATATTAGCACATAATGAGGTCAGCAATTACATAGGTGAATCACAGACTGGACAGTGTCTACACACAGATCAATGACAATCAGTGTCTAACATTGTCAGCACAATAACACTACAATGGCCCCTTTTGATATATCTGCATTTTTGAAACAAACATGGCACATGACAGCAAAACTCATTCTAACATCATTCTACTTAATATTTTGAAATGACAGTAGTGGATTGTTAAACTTTTTCTGTTTGTTATAATAAAACAAACATGTTTAATCTACATTACACAAAACATGACTTCTTTACATAATAAAACAGCAACGTTTTCAGGATAATTTTATTATTTTAAATGCTATATATCCACTTTTACTCAAACATGCAGAACATGTACTTTCTTAACCCCAAAACAAATAAAATATAAAATGATCAGAATTTTCCAAAAAGAATTATTGACAACAGTCATCAATTATAATTTGTTTTACATAAGTATACTGACAAACATCTTTTCAAGCCCCAAAGATGCATTGACAGCAAACTCTGCTCTTTCACTAACCTGTTTATCTCTTCATACAATGGCAGTATTATAAAGACTAGACCTATCATTAAATGTAGTATGAATAGGCACAAGAACTTCTATTCACAAAAATATACTGAAAACATTTAAATTGTTCACTAGGATGGAAAATCAGCAATGAAAGGAACAGAAGCTAATTTGGCTATCATCAATTTCAACATGGTGTGTAGTGAGGCAAATTTTTTCTATTACACTAAATGCAATTTGAAATGGATTAGCTGCAAAAAGTACACAGCTAACGGTCCAAGGGCTGTATCCAAAACACAGTAACAAACAGATACAGTTTGTCCAAAGTTCACATATTGGCGACAGACGTTTACAAATACATGAAGTAACTTTCTTTCCTTAGACAGATTACAGATTAATAAAACAAGAGGACCAAATGGCCCTGGGTCGCTCACCTGAGTTTCATTGGTCGAACAATTTTCTACGTGTTAGATCTTTAAATGGATATGGATATACTGATACGGACTGATGGAAATGCAGCCTTAATCATCATGGTTTGAAAAACTGTAGTGACAACAGACATACACAATTTTGAAGTACATATTGAAATTGAAGCTTTTTCTTCAATTTGACCTAGTGACCTAGTTTTTGACCCCACATGACCCAGATTCAAACTCGGCAGAGATACCATTAAGACAAATGTTCTGACCAAGTTTCATGAAGATTGGGCAAAAAATGTGACTTCTAGAGTGTTAACAAGCTTTTTCTTCAATTTGACCTAGTGACCTAGTTTTTCACCGCACATGACCCAGATTCGAACTCGGTCGAGATATCATTGGGACAAATGTTCTGACCAAGTTTCATGAAGATTGGGCAAAAAATGTGACTTCGAGAGTGTTAACAAGCTTTTTCTTCAATTTGACCTAGTGACCTAGTTTTTGACCCCACATGACCCAGATCGAAATCGGCCGAGATATCATTGGGACAAATGTTCTGACCAAGTTTCATGAAGATTGGCCAATACATGTGGCCTCTAGAGTGTTCACAAGGTAAATGTTGAC
Source organism: Congeria kusceri (assembly GCA_027627225.1). Classification (NCBI taxonomy): domain Eukaryota; kingdom Metazoa; phylum Mollusca; class Bivalvia; order Myida; family Dreissenidae; genus Congeria; species Congeria kusceri. Next base: position 42,653,208 of record CM051032.1, on the reverse strand, counting down.
GACACACAACGGACAAAAGGCGATCACAAAAGCTCAGGTGAGCTAAAAAGGTCTAAAAGCTATATTAAGGGACACTGCAATTGATTAACTAGGTAAATAATAATTATGGTCACAAAAGTTGAAAGTATTATACCTTTTTTTAAATCATCACCAGCAGGACATATATAAACACAGAGTACAATGGGGCATGGATATGATGTATGAAGACATTTTACATGAAACTTTATTGCTCACATGGGAAAGTTAAGGAAACACAAAACAATAAGGTGTTTAATACTAATATCAAACGTAATTAAAATCACTAAACAGCATTTAAACATTAATACTTCTTTAAAATTTAAAAATAACAATCTTTTATTTGGACAAAGCTAACAGATTCCATATATTTCTGCAAAATATATCCTCAGGTTTGCCTTTGTATTTATTACTTCAATTGAGAAATGTCATTAAGATGTGCAATGGATCAAACAAACCACTGTGTTTTATCAACACCATAAAAGAATAACAATCATGTAATTTCACATGAAATAATACCATTGAAATAATGTAAGAATTGCCACTTACCGACAGCCAATCCTGCCAAATATTTTGGTTGCTGTACACGGGCAGCCATGTCTTCCGGTATCTCCTCTTGGGGAGGCTCAGTCTATGTGAGAATAATACCACAATATCACACCAATGTCCCAAGAATACCACAAAAATATCACTCACAAGATTATCAAAAGCTTCTGTTTATATGACCATGTATGATCACGAACACTGCCCACATATCACATATTGTCACATAATATCCCAATGCTTCACATTATAACAAAGTGTAACTTGAAATATCCAGTAAATCTCTTGGCAAATTTCACAATGTAAAATCCGTCTGTGTACTGTAATGCCCTCAAGATAAAATATTTTTCTTTAAAACACATTTAACAGTAAACCCAAATCGTAAATCTTTGATTTCACAGATAATTAATTCCTTACACAACAGTAAAAATATAATTAACTGATTCAACTAATTCTTGAAGCAATGAATATATATTCACTTCAACCTCTATAAATAAAAACTAGCCACCCACAATTCAAATTAAAGATCTTGTATTTGATAGAGAGACTAAAAAGTAATGCCACAATTGGTTGGCTCAATGCCTTCTTGCTTTGTATTTTATTCCATAATAAGACAATAATAGTTTATCTTCTTCTGTTACAATTAGTACTTAATAACTGTCGAGCAAAAAAGTTTGTTTATTAAAACATGATAACAAAGAGTTAGTACCAAACACAAATATACATATGTTTATTTATTATTAAACTTTATACCATTAATTAGGTCAAATCTGTTAAATAAATACATATTACTTTACTCATATATGCTTTATTAAAGATACTCTGTCTACACTCTACAGTAAACCTGTACTAACAGGACTATAAATATTTTTCACAAGTTTTAATAACTTTAAATGCAACCACATAGACCAAATATAACCAGTTTTAACCTCTCACAATTTGTGTTTATCGCACCAGAAAAACAAAACACTTTGTCTAGAGCATTAATTTATCTGAAGTACACAGTATACTAATCCAAAGTTTGTCACTTTCATAGATCCATTTAAATCCATTTATTGAACAGTTACTGCCTAATTTTCCACTTTAATTCAGAGAATTAATCATATAAATCCCATTAAGAAATGAAAAACAGCACACGCTCAAAAGTAGTTCCACTTTTCTGTGACGTAATTCTGTGTCATGCCAGAAATTAAAGTACTGAAAATTGGCTTAAAATTAGTCCCCTCTTCCTTGCCAGCATAGAATTACACTTATCTGTATACAGATTTAACCCGGTCAATACTTCTTTCATGTCTTATTGAAGTTCTTCAAGCCCCAATATGGTTTGGTAAATCAATATATCCGTTGAATTAAACATGTTCTCAATAGATCTATACTTACTCTATTACAGCATTTACTTATAAACACGCATTACTTATAAACACGCAACTGTTTTGAAATGTTTACCCCTCATAAGTGTCTAGTTACGAATGCCTATGGAGTGTGTATATGCACGCTCTTAGAGGACTTCGATATAATAGCATGTCATAGAGTATTGATTATATGTTTATCAGTTTGTTTTGTTTGTTCAGGTAGCCCAGCAATGGGCCAAGTATTGGTTTGGGCTTATGATAGACAGCAATTAAGTAAATACAGTATCACAACACTTGTTTTTATCTTGATATATCTTATGTTTTCAATGTCGAATGGTTCATCAAGAAATAATAAAATATATATTGACATGAAGATCTTCAAATTGTAGCAGTTAACATGCAACATCTATCTTTTAAATTATATTTCTATGTATAAGCCCACTTGGGACATGAAAATGTTCAAATTCTTCAGAAAAATGGCATTTTACATGAAAAATATAGCGTTACTCATATTTCTACTGATATGCTCATTCGTCAAACGATAAAGACAAAATACTACAAAGCAAAAAATAAAGAATAGTCAGATTTATATACAAAAACTTTACATACTTTTGTTCCTCATGCATTGCCTTTTTCTGTTTTATTTTGGTCATGAATGGCTTAGATTTATGTAATGGATTAGTTTTTGTAAATAATTTACTGATTTTGGCCACACCAAATTGAAGTCTTGGTCATTGGGATTACTGCACCGATTTTTGCAAATTAAAAATATATATTTTTTTTTGCTAAATGCTCTGCGCTTGCTCCATGAAAAAAAAAAGTAAAATATTTTTGTGGAGCGAGTTATTTAAACAACAGTCAACTTTCGAGATTATCGTTTCATAAATATGTATTTATTTAATTGCTGACTTAGAGGAGTACATTACACATGCTTACATCAAAAGTGGCATCCTCCAGCCTCTGCGTACCATGAATAAAAAGTCTAAGCAAACATTGAACAAACGTGTTGACACTAATGAATATGAACATAACTTCGATCATCTAAATACGCGTTTGAATGTTATTGAATGCTATAAAATGATTAATAAAATGATTCATGTTTCTAAATTGTTTCTATTTATAGTATTCGGTATTTTACGGAATTATTCGTTTTGCGTTTCGTTTAAAGAGGGAAAATAGCTCGTGCTTCGCATGGTTTTGTATGGATATATAAACGTTAGACGGCATTGTTTGTCACTCGAGGTTTTATTGGCAGCAAAGTAAGGTCAATGGCCCACCCACCCACCCGCTTTTACATATATTGCTTTGTTTTATCGTCTTGTTGCTTTTACAATGATAGATGGACTGTTTCTTGTATGAGAAATATTTCTTTTATTAATATTGGTATCTCTTCAGTACCTGTGATTTAAGGGTATGGTTGTTTGAAAGTCTTTGATCGAGCAAGGTCACTAAGAACGAGTAAAAGCGGATGCGTTTTGCTTACTCTAATTTCTGTTTGCATATATTAGATTTTGTGTGATTATTCATAATGTGTTGTGTACACGTGTTTTGGTTAGTTTATACATAGACTGTTTCAGAGCTTGAAGCACATGCAAAATGATTGAATTAGTAGATTAATTTTTTTTAGATGTCGGCTACATACGCGTCGTTTTAGAACTGTTACTGTCTAGCTGTTGACATCTGTTTAACGTAGTTGCTGTGATATGTCATGATAAGCGTTATCATATTTGTGTAATTCTAATGATTTATGTTTCAGTCCAATATTTATAGCTATTCGTGTATGTATGAGCTTGAAAATATATCTGCTGTTTATTGTTGATTTGAGAAGCGCATACCGGTCACTATTTATTGATATACTAGTATATTCTCTTAATTGCGCATACGGAAATGTTCCTCCTGTTCGGTTCATGTATTGTGTTAAAGTACTTTTGACGGTCGCCGCTTTATTACTAGTATAGCTGCATATTTGCTGATTTCTCTAAATTTAGAGGGTTTGGGAGGTGATGAAGGCACCTTTACACTGATCTAGAGCCATGGGTTCTCATACGTCCCCCTGGCATTGATATAAAAAAGAAAGAAAAAGAAAGAAAGAAAAAAAAAAAAATGACCAGTAGGGTTGCATATCCCACTCGCAGTTACCCGAATCGTTCATTATCACCGATTGATGTATGGAGTGCCTGTGAAGTAATACGCGCACTTCTCTTGATTGGTGGTATTGGATAAATCTGACAAATATTGCAGCTGCGTTAAACAAAACTAATGCATCACTTTATACACTTGCATGCGTTTTTAATTTATGTTTTGCCATTTGTTTTGCACGAATAGTTTTGCAGTGGATGGAGAATGTTTGTGCCTGCCACTAATGATGGTAGTTTTGCAGTGGATGGAGAATGTTTGTGCCTGCCACTAATGATGGTAGTTTCGCAGTGGATGGAGAATGTTTTGCCTGCCACTAATGATGGTAGTTTTGCAGTGGATGGAGAATGTTTGTGCCTGCCACTAATGATGGTAGTTTTGCAGTGGATGTAGACTGTTTGTGCCTGCCACTAATGATGGTAGTTTCGCAGTGGATGGAGAATGTTTTGCCTGCCACTAATGATGGTAGTTTCGCAGTGGATGGAGAATGTTTGTGCCTGCCACTAATGATGGTAGTTTCGCAGTGGATGGAGAATGTTTGTGCCTGCCACTAATGATGGTAGTTTCGCAGTGGATGGAGAATGTTTTGCCTGCCACTAATGATGGTAGTTTCGCAGTGGATGGATACTGTTTGTGCCGGCCACTAATGATGGTAGTTTCGCAGTGGATGGAGAATGTTTGTGCCTGCCACTAATGATGGTAGTTTCGCAGTGGATGGATACTGTTTGTGCCTGCCACTAATGATGGTAGTTTCGCAGTGGATGGAGAATGTTTTGCCTGCCACTAATGATGGTAGTTTCGCAGTGGATGGATACTGTTTGTGCCTGCCACTAATGTTTGTGCCTGCCACTAATGATGGTAGTTTCGCAGTGGATGGATACTGTTTGTGCCTGCCACTAATGTTTGTGCCTGCCACTAATGATGGTAGTTTCGCAGTGGATGGAGAATGTTTGTGCCTGCCACACATGATGGTGCATGTGTATGTTTAGATATGCTTATTAAGAATTGTTCTATAGAATTTGTTTTAGTATCGTTTTAGTTCCCGAGATGTATACTTTAGACGGCATCCAGTTATTCGTTCATAATTCGTACGAAGATGGTTACGACAGTAGTTTAAAGTGGTATTCTTCCGTCCTGGACAGCAATCTATCAGACAACCTCTGTGGGAAGACGCATGTTCTGGTTCCAATCAAAAATCAATTTCATGTGAATTGCTGCCAATAACGAGCCTTATACCTATTTGCTTCGTTGTTTTTGTTTTTGTTGGTTGAAACAATTTTGATAAGGGAATAATTGTTTTACTCACAATGAAATAGTGAGTAAGTATAAATGACTTAGTCAAATTAAAAGGGGTAAGCTTTAACTAATTTGACATGGATATTTTCATGTTGTTTTTGAAAATGTAGAACACTGATAATTGAACATGTAAATTTTAGTTAAAATATCCATGCCGTTTATTTGTTTTTGAATACAAATCATCAAAAGATATATGTAATCAATGATGTCTATTAAATTAAAAATGCTTAATATGATTTCATTTCACTAAATGTAACAGTAAATATGGACTTTGCACATTGATCGATATAAGGACGAATCTATTAAATTACTTTCTCATCATGATCTGCATTAAAACTAACATGTTTTCCAAATTTTAGGAATATAAACCAAAAACTATATCAGAAGGGTAAAACAATCGCTACCAGACAAGACTTTCAACAATAAAATGCCATATTTTTTGTGTTGTATTTTTATCTTGAATTTATTTTAAATTTCTAAATTGTTTAGTTTCTCTTATCCAAAACATGACAATTGGACATCATATATAAGTGCTTTCATGTTGCATTTAAGCTCTGAACTTATGTTCATAAATTAATATTTGAAGGAACTGTTGGTATTAAGAGATATCTTATGTTAGGTCTGTTTATCTCATGTACCATTATTTTATAAATTTATTACTTAAAATTCTCATGTTTTAAGCAAAAATACTTATTTTTATATCTATAAATTCATGAAAATTATTCACTCACACCAAAATAACCAAAATTGAAAAAATAATATTTTTATTGCGCTCGCTCCAAAATTTTTCGAAAAAAATCCGATGACCAAGTATTCAATTTGGTGTGGCCTTAGTATGATATGAATCCTCAACACGCATGCATTTCTATGCAGCAGTTAAAGACATTGAAGTTCCTTGGGACACTGTGATTTAAATTTGTTTACAACAATATTGTCATATTACTGATACATAAAGGATAGTATTTCTAACAAAAACTGCATTTGAGGCGCATCGTGGAAAAACTGGCCTTAATGCATGTGCGTAAAGTGTCGTCCCGAATCAGCCTGTGCAGTCCGCACAGGCTAATCCGCGACAGCACTTTCCGCTTTTATCGTATTTTCTTGTATTTTCTGTGTCAATGAAGTCTCTTCTAAACATAAATCCACTGTAGGCAGACTGCACAGGATAATCTGGGACGACACTTTACGCACATGCATTAAAACCGGTTTTCCCACAACACGGCTCATTTTATTATCCTTTATACAATCCAGTAATACACTCTGACGGTGTCCATTTTCTGGCTACTTGGGATTTAACTATTAAAACTTGTGAAGTGTTCTTCTTGTTTTTAACATGCATAAATTGAATTGTACTTTCTTTTAACTATATTATACAATTTCTGTCAGCTACATGCATGTTATGAAATTTTGCTACATTAGTAAAATAACGGTACTGAAATTGAAGAAACAATTAATGTATACAGCTTTTTCTGCTGTGTATTTGTTGCTTTAGAAAAATGTCCCAAGGAGTTGGTTCAATAGATTTAAACATCCATATCTGATTACAAACACTAGTTTCAAGACATCAAAAATTAAATACTTCACTACAAACATGTTGATGTAAAAAAGTATTTGATTGTGTAATCGTGAAAGTGTGTATGTACAATTTCTTTTATATCAATTATTTTCAAAATAAGCAGCTTAAATGACAAATAACTTAAATTCATACAGATCAAGATGCTGTGTTCGATGAACACACATGCCCCTAGGTTGGTGCTGGACAGCCCATTTGAATTAGTCTGAGTCCAATTTATGTCAAGGTCAAGGTGAAGTTGGGTGGATTGGGAATGGTGATACACAACAATTGTGTTAGTATCCAAGTGTTGGAGTAAGCCATATTGGTGGTAGACAAAAACAGTAACATTTAGTTAACCAAGAAATAGCTCATTTGAATTATTCTTAGTCCAGTTTAGGTCAAGGTCAAGGACAAAGTGAGGATCGGTGATATGGGTAGATTGGGAATGGTCATAAGCAACAACTGTGTAAGTATTGTAGTATGCGGTGTTGGTGCTACTGGTTAGCAAGTATTTGTCAGACAGTAGTATTATCTTTAAGTTTTTAAATATTCATGTTTCATAACCGTTATTAAATAAAGTAATAAAACATTTCCTCTTTTATTTCACTGTTTAAAAAAAAAAACGTCCAGACAATACTGATGTCAACGTGAGAAAGACTGTGTTTTGTATTTTATCAACATATAAAAATAATCGCTTGTATTTTCAAGTATGTTTCGTTGTTATTCGAAAATGGTGAGTTTTTAATTTTTGGTAAAAAACCCTAATGTTTACGTTGATAGTCTGAAACGCATGCAACTGTCGCCTGGGTTAGTAAAATGAAGTGCGCATGCACGATAAAATCCCAATTTGGGGTCCAGAAAATGTTTCTTATAGTTTTGGCTGCAAGCTAATTATAGCAGACCAAGTCTGGCACGACATTATTTTACCTGCTACGATGTTGAAGAATGTGCATAGTAGCTACATAGATATGTCACATCTAGTAAACTGTTTAAAATTTCATGCTTCAGTAGTAGTTTCAACGCCTTACTTACATTCTCCATTTACTATAATTAAATCATTTGATAAAGTTGTATTACTATGATATAAATTATCATTTGATAGTTATTTTGTATTCTAATATTCTAATAAAGAAATAAAACATTTTTTCTTTTATTTTACTGTTTAAAAAAACGTCCGCAAAATACTACTGTCAATGTGAGAAAGACCGTCTTTTATGTACCTCATTCAGGGCCTCTTTTGTTGCGCATGCGCACAAGTGACATTTATTTTGTTTACATACGCGAACGGGTGATGAACCCAGGATGTTGCATGCAAAATGTTAAAGTTGAGTTTGCTCATTAATTAAAACTGTCCTAAAATAAATGCATATTTCGTCCAACAAATACTCTCTAACCAGTAGACGAAACTGTCCAATCTAGTAAACCAAGAAATAGCCCATTTGAATTATGATAAGTAAAATTTGGTCAATTTCAAGGTCAAAGTGATTATGGGTGATAAGGGTGGATTGGGAAAGGTCATAAGCAACAACTGTGTAAGTATCCAAGTGTTGTAGTAAGCGGTATTGGTGCTAGACGAAACGGTAAAATCTAGTTAACCTAGTACGGACGGAATCACGGACAGAGCAATCACTATATGCCTCAGGAGCAATCACTATATGCCTCAGGAGCAATCACTATATGCCTCAGGAGCAATCACTATATGCCTCAGGAGCAATCACTATATGCCTCCGGCATCAAGATGACAAAGGCTTAAAAACTTAAATACAATAAAGACAAAACTAAAATATTGAAGATATAAGCAGACATGTTCTTCGAATTTGCATCGTTTACTAGTGTTGTGTTACCTAAAACAATTGTCTAGTCAGCATAAATAAATGTATTGGAGTTTGGGGTTATACAGTCAAAAACTATTTTACAATTAGAAACTAGCAGATTATGTGTTTTACAGCAAGCTATTGGATTGTTTTAATTTATACCACTATGTCTGTCGTAAGATCATATATACACACTTCAAAACAAAATGATGAAAAACCCAAACATTTATGTTTAAATGCTAAAATGTCTTACAACATTATTTGAAACAGTTTTCTACATATTTGTATTAACTTACACATAAAATATTTACCAACCATGTTTTAACGGAACAAAAACATTTTTGTTGATGGTACGCTCAGGACATGTGAAGCAAATCACACATTCGTGCTATTAGCCAAACCATTTGAGCAACCAAACTAAGTCATCAGAGCGTCAACTCTCTTACCTCTTTGATTTTGGCAACCTGACATACCAGTGAAAACATCAGTCAAGAGCAATACAGAGACAACTTTCAAAACCACCACCGATGTTAGTATTATAAGTTACATGGCTTTTTACTGACCCCGTACGGTGTAATACAAGGACAGTAAATTAATATTGTATGAGAACGTAGCTCGAGCCAAATATAAATTTACTGACCCTGTATCACACCGTACAGGATCAGTAAGAAGCCATGGAACGAGTTCATCTTACCGAGTACCATTCTTTAATCAATATACCAACATTTTATAAATCATTTTATGTTTATTTAAAAAAAATGATTTTACTGACTGGATATTAACTGCTCCTGACTTAGTACAGAATAATACACGTTCAGCACGTGACCTGGCTAAACCAATGAAAAGCGAGCATTCTGTATGAGGTAAGATGATGATTAATACATAGCACAAGATACAAAGACTAACGAAATGGCAATACAATAGTTCTTCAGTCTTCAGATTATCTTAATACAGCAGTATATAATTTATGATAACTAACTTATGCTACTAAACAATCATACACCATGAACCACTTTCCAACTTGTCATCTACTGTATAATTTTAACTATGTGTTGCCAAACATTCATTGAACTGACATACATTCATGTGCAGTAATGTTTTGTACACTTTTTAGAAAACAATAATTCTTTTAAAACACCAATACATCATTGAAAACTATAGCCAACCTTCATGTTCATAGATTAAAGCCTTTTATGATATAGGGATGAAGTAATTTTCAGGTTTTTTGCCATTGTTTGTAAAATAACAGTGAGTACGTAGGAATATATGCAGTACATATCTGGAATATATGCAGTACATATTTCATAAAAAATATATGATTAATTGAAAATTATTTAAAACCATGTAGATGACAGTTACAATTGTTTTTTCAATTATTGTGTATTATTGAAAGAACATACAAACTGACATATCATTAACATACATTTTTAGTATAGACTTTATATAAGAAAGGGTAAGCCACCAAACACACAATACAACAAAGATTTTCATAGAGAAATGAGACACCCAGAACCAGTAGAAAGCCAAGGTACAGAAACATGTAAAGGTGTTAATACGTTACCAGTTGCCTGTACTCGGCCTCCCTACGTTCCGGTTGTAACCAGTTCTCGTCTTCTAAAATACCCGAAGGCTGTCTACGCGCGTCATCAAACCGAACTTTTCTGGATGGTATTTTAAAGGAAGGAAAAACAAAACTATACATGTGTGCACTAAAAACTTATAAGTACATCTACAAAGGTTAGCGGCTAGGAGCAATGTCTTACTGGGGAAAAAGTGTCAAAAACCAGACAACATGGCCATGGCAGCTAAATTCTTACATTTAAGTACATAATTAGTAAGTAAAGAAAATGTTAACTTTCTTTAAAGCCATTTAATATTTTTGTGTTACAGGATTGCAGATTGTCTCTTTGAACACATTCCGTTGAATAATTATGTATGCAAGAGATTTCTGTGGTCAAGAGGCCAAATGAGAGGGCCAGTTATATTATTAAATAGTTTAGCATTTTAATCATACTCTAATAAAGATGGCCAGTCCAAATTATGTTTTAAATGAATATGAAGAAATTGCTCTTAGCCTTGAAAAAAACAAATAAATACATATCCTTCAAACATAAATAAAACAGAATCAGATATGAGCAGGAGTCTTCAAGGTACTGATTAAAAACAACAACAACAACAAATCTCTACATATAATAACACGAAAACAAACATTTGCAGGATGGATTTTGTCTGGATTATAAAATATATATATATAAACACCAAAATTTGTAATATACTATATAAAATAAATCACAACATTAACATCCCTTTGTATTAAAATCCACATCTGCACTTTCTATGAACATTATACATGATAACAGAACCAATTAAAATCTGTATATTAATTACTGTGTTTTATTTCCAATCAAAAATTCCGAATCTAACGACTCATTTTGGATGAGATTTTAGACAAGTGGGATGGGACGGATGCTATAAAAACTAACAACATCTAACACTGAAAACCAAGGTTGTGAGAATTACGTTTGGTTGCATCGTAAGGGACTCAAGGTCCCGACTTAGTTCCAGCAGTTTCTTGCGTCGCTCTGAATACTCTGAGCTAGGGCGTCCAGGGACAGAGTTATCCTTCTTTGGCCTTTAATAGCATTTAATAGCATGAAAAAGTGCTAGCTCTTTTTAGATTTTAGGTATACTGATTTTTTACACATACAATCAATGTGATTTACATACTATATAAATATGGATATTTTGCTGTTGCATTGGGGTTCTATTATTTATTATGCTGCTCTTTTTTTTTTCGATAACGACTGGCCTAATACATCTTTAATAAATGTTTGCATTTTCACCTCTTATACTATTTAATTGTTACAACATACAAGCTGATGATTTAACACCTGGATTCAAATGTATCATTTTGCCAATATGTCCATTGAAAGACATACACAAAGTATGTACTCACCTGCTTTCAAATTCCTTGCTCAACTCTCTGTTTCGCAGTTCATTCTGAAAGGCACAAGAGGACTAGTGTAATATATATAACGATTATCAAGAAACGTCTTATAACAAATGCTCAAGTATAATGGCTGCGTAGAGAAATACATAACCAATGTGGCGTGTCATGGGAAAACCGGGCTTAATGCATGTGCGTAAAGTGTCTTTCCGCTTTTATGGTATTTTCTGTTTCAAGGAAGTCTCTGCTAAACATAAATCCACTGTAGGTGGTAAGTGCCGTTTCAACATTGCAAACCGATTTCAAATTTTACTTTATCTTCAGGCTTGTTCATTTATCTACTCATGCAGGGTCATCATTATCAAATGAAACAAGCAATTTTTATCCAAATCTAAGCGATTTGGCCAGGGGTGTTAGGGACCCCCTTGTGATATTACTGATCACAATTGTAAAATTTCTGAAAAAAACAACCGATTTTCTCACGATTTTAAACGATGAATTTGATAGGCAATCGGTTAATAATGACAACCCTGCTCATGCTATACCTCAACAGTGTTAATGTTGCCCTCACTGGCGTAACGTCGTAAATTGCCAGAATCATAGTCCTCCTCTCGTCTGAAAGACACATTGCATACGGGTATAAATAACTTGAAATAGCAGTCATGCATAAGGAAGTGAACACACATTTCATAGGGGTATAAATAACTTGAAATAGCAGTCATGCATAAGGAAGTGAACACACATTTCATAGGGGTATAAATCACTTGAAATAGCAGTCATGCATAAGGAAGTGAACACACATTTATTTCATACGGGTATAAATAACTTGAAATAGCAGTCATGCATAAGGAAGTGAACACACATTTCATAGGGGTATAAATAACTTGAAATAGCAGTCATGCATAAGGAAGTGAACACACATTTCATAGGGGTATAAATAACTTGAAATAGCAGTCATGCATAAGAAGTGAACACACATTTCATAGGGGTATAAATAACTTGAAATAGCAGTCATGCATAAGGAAGTGAAAACACATTTCATAGGGGTATAAATAACTTGAAATAGCAGTCATGCATAAGGAAGTGAAAACACATTTCATAGGGGTATAAGTAACTTGAAATAGCAGTCATGCATACAGAAGTGAACACACATTTCATAGGGGTATAAATAACTTGAAATAGCAGTCATGCATAAGGAGTGAACACACATTTCATAGGGGTATAAATAACTTGAAATAGCAGTCATGCATAAGGAAGTGAAAACACATTTCATAGGGGTATAAGTAACTTGAAATAGCAGTCATGCATACAGAAGTGAACACACATTTTCATACCCTAAATTGCACAGTAGTAAAATTTGTCCCCTGTATTTTATAATTCATTACACCCTTCATTGATATTTTTTTTGCAAATGCTTTCTTTGATGAGCATTGCACTATAAACTTACAAAACTGGCATATTCTAGTGAAAACATTAGCGAGCATCTTACAACCGAATATCTTTACTTATAGAGCCAAATTCAACACCACCAAATGTACCTTCGAAGTGCTTCTTCCCGACGCTTCTGTTCGAGAATCTCCTCGTAGGTTGGCGTAGCGAAACCCTTCTTGCCTCGCTCCTAAACAAACAGTAAAATCGTGCTTCATTACAGACACAAACGTGAGTGGACCTGTACTCTGGTGTTTCAATCTCATAAATAGGGTTACCATACAGAGAGTATGATTTATTTTATTCTTTTATATTAAATATTTTAGAAAAACATGGTCTTCAAATAACATTGTCATTGTTTGTTTTATCCATTTCTCTGTTTACTCGCAGACAGTATATATAACATCAAGCAATGATTTTACTATGCATATGTGTACACCATTTTCATATTATTTCATCAGAATAAATTATTTTAACACAGCAGCTTGTTATTATTTATTTTCCAGAATTACCAAAATGTTAACAAGTATCAGGTAATTGCAAATGTGAACAAGTATCAGGTAATTGCAAATGTTAACAAGTATCAGGTAACTGCAAATGAAAATTGCTGTTACAAATGTTTACTATTTAAATCAATTAAACTTAACAGTCATTAAACACAAATAGCAAAAATATTAATAAAATATAATGTAAGGGAGACAATTCAATATGAAACTAGATTGTGGTTATCTTCTGGTTAAGGAATGCAGGTACTTTATTCCAATTATGGACATGTAACAGAGTTAAAAGGCATATTGTTTTTCCTATAACTGATGAAATAAGCATATAACACCGTATTATGTGAAGTTAGAATAAGACATCAAACATAGAATGGACATGAGTTTTGTTCTTTTTTCACATAAAACTGAGTATTGCATGTTATTTATGTGTGCTTGTTATATTATGTCAATACTTTTGGTATGAATAGCATTTTTCCGTGACTTTTTCATTAAAACTGACTGTGTCTTTGATCATTTTCACTGTATTTATAAACTGTGTTCATGCACGCATGGACATAGTTCAATTTTTTTGCGAAAACTTTGTAAAAGCATACAAGTATACAGTTTGGTGGTAAAATCAATTTTACTGATGCAGTTATATATGCAGGTGTCTATTGCACTAATTACTCAGCAAAATTCTTAAATTACAAATGGTAACCTGCATATAAAACATTGCTGTAATAAAACAGTTTATTCTATGTTTGACGTCTTATTCCAACTTCACATAATAGTGTGTTATATGTGTTATTTTTAGTAAAAATAGCTGTACGAAACTATTCTAATATAGTCGCAACTATTCTTCTTACTTATCAACATTTTAACAAAATGCTAATCATGTTTCAAATGAGAGGTTTTATTTATGAATAGCATGCATCATAGATTAAAAGCAAGCACAATCAGTATGTTAGTAACTGCAAAGCAACGTAACTAACAATTCTTGTAGCTCAAAAATATGCTCAAGAAAAATTGTTTTCTGAATATATAAATGATCATTTATTTCTCAAATAAGTATTTGTTTACAGGATGTTTTTCAATATTGCCAAATTCTCTGAAAATAAAGAGCTCTTAATAATTAATTTTGTTAAATTAAACACACTTTTATAAATTGCTGCAATTTAATATATGTTTACCTGTTATAAAACAGGAAAGCTTCATATGTATTTTTCAATACTATTTTAACATGATACTCACTAATTTATCTATAGACAAAGAACAAAATTATCGTTCTTTAACTACTCGATAAACATTTCAAAAAGCAGTCCCGCTTCTGAGCTGAGCATAGTAAAAATAGTTCCAATCACAAATGCAAAAATATATGTCAAATCATGTTAGAATCAAAATAATTTTCACATTATCATGGTTTATCAGCCAATAAACAACTCTTTGTTGTTCTGATTCGTGGCTATTAAACAACTCGGGCTAACGCCCTCGTGGTTTTATAACTACGCATCAGAAATCCAATCGGTTTTTATTGTCCGATAAACAACAATAAATAGAAAATTGATTCTTAAATATTTTTCATTCTTGATCAATGGACTAGGATAAAACTGCCTCTATATACTTGTTGTTTAAATCCTTAGCACTATATTTATTTTCCAGAACATTATTGTCACAAACTAAGTGAACAAAAAACTATCTGAACAAGTGTAACTGTGGAAGAAAATAGAATCAATCATGTTAGACACTGGAATAAAATAAATAAAGCACTTTTAAAAACTCAAATGAGCACACATTTCACAGCAAAGAAGCATTGTACTCACTTTTTGTCTTAAAAATTCATTGTACTCTTTATTGCGTTCGGCCATTTTACGTTTCTGAAAATCATGCATTTGGTTAGTCAACTACCGGTATGCCAACTACTGAACAATTGGGCGTTCGATCCGAGTACTTCATCTTAATTCATTACTTTGATAAATCTTCAAAACAAGGCTGTTATGTAAGTATGCAAGTATCTGGTATACAGAATGAAGTAATTGATTTATACACATACTTAACACTAACTGAACATTTTCAATTTCATTAAGGTACAAGCACCAGCTATAACTGTATAGCCAGCCAATATTGAGATACTAATTATATCCAATATATAATTTTTATAGAAGATAAAATAAAAATTATTTACGTGGCAAAACACTTTTAATGGACATTTGATGGCAAAACATTATTGTTTTGTTAATCTTGGGAAAAGCAAAGTGCATATTCTAACAGTGCTTAAAACATGTAAAACAGTGTAGACTTATCTGTGTGTAATGCCATGCAATTATAATCAGATGAGGAATAACCAATAGCACCTTTATGTATAAAGACAACTGAGATTGTTAATATTATTTGAATAAATAAAATATAAAGAAATTACTGTTCAAAATGTCTGCAAGTGCTGTAAGCTTAGTGCTACAGCCTCTAGTAACTGTATCAGAGGGGGTAATCACATGATGATCAAAGGGAATCAAAATGGCGAAGTCCTTGCAAAAACAGGTATTTTATGCATTTTATACCCTTTAATTATTTGCTTAAAAATGTTAATGCCGCCCACTTTCCAGCCACATTCGTTAGTGTCTTCACTCTAGATCTCGACATTACTCGGTGCACATTTTCTAAGCGGGGACTGTTTTCCATTTAATTTGTGATCATTACCGGGTTTCACTTAGGATGAAATGAGAGAAAATGTTATATTAAAAATGTGCAAGGAGTATATGTTTATATAAGGGTTTGGTATGGGGCAGACGTCTCAAAATTGTTTTTTAAGTTGTACGCACCAAACTAGTTTTATGATCTGAATGGCTCCCACATCTGGTTTGATCAAAAAGGGGTCCCGTTTTATGTTGGAAAACCTCAACTGAAGCTTATCTGGTAAAGTTTGAAACTTTGAACGTTCAAACCATTATTAGACATACACATGTATGTGTCTCCTTTAAACACTCTTTATTTAACCGTATTTCATGGGAATTAGATTGCATACATTAAAGAGAACTAAGCTAAATAGGAAAATATAAAATAATAAGAAAAAGCACCTTCTCAAATATATCTATATCAGTCGATGTTTTGAAATTAATAAAATCCTTAGTTGGTTTGGCGACATTCAAATGTCTTCCTAAGTTTGAATTGTATCTTGCTCGGTGCTGAAAGATTTCATTCAATTTTGAAGTCATAAAATTATAATCATTGAATAGTGCATTTTGATATGTGTTTGTTATATTAAATAATGTTCATGCTATTTTCATTTTCAGACAGATACGGAAACAACCGCCATTGCTACTAGACTATGATCTGAGTGTGGCCAAGAATTTAGGTTAAGAAGTGGCTACAGCCGCCATGTCAGACGGTACAAAGTATTCGCACCTTACAGGTGTTGTGGGACAATGTTTTTTGAAAATAACAAGGTTATAGTGCACAGGTGTTTCAAACAATACTTTGCAAGACAATGTTGAGTGTATGGTGCATTAACAGGCATTTCTTAATCTTAATTTCTATTAATTCACATATAAGATCATGTTGAAGTTTTTTTAGGAATCATTATATAGGAATAATTGATGCCCATCTAGTTGTTGTTAAGCTGAACAATAGTGAACATTTATAATCACTATCATATTTTAAAATTCGTAGTTACATATACAGTTGAAAGTTTCACTACTCATTTAGTAATATATCAGCATATTGTGTTATATTCTCTGATATGATAGTAATGCTCGTTTATTACAGATAAAAATTAAAGCAGATTTTATTACAAATTTTATCTATATTCTAAGTAATAAACCATTGTTTGGAATGATTATTAAATAAAAGAACGACTTTGCACACATGTTACATACGTATATATGAGTATTAGTCTTTTGCTCTTACAATTATTCTATTTTAAAAATGTCAAAGTGGTAGACATATGCAGTTGAGATATTAATACCTTATTTACGTATAGTAAAGATAGATACGCTTGACTTTTTATGTGTACACAGAGCGTGAAATACTTGAATTCTCAGCATAATTTTGTTATCTGGATAGCATAGAATATATAAATACCCATTCAAAAAATCTGTTTGTCTGCCTTCCAAGGTTCATTAATGTGTTCAAATTGATAATGAAGCAATCATTTCAATCACAAATCATTTGTGTCTTATTGCAACTGATTATTGCAGTTCTTTCAGATTTCTTACAACACTACAAGTGATTGTATGCTCCATGTTTGATCTCACGTGTTTATATTTTTACTCTGTAATATTAATTTTGATCTCATATACATTGATTGGTGTGATTTAAAGCTTCGATCTAAAATTCTAATGTGCAATTGAACATCAATGACACTCAATTATTGTCCAGATCTCTCTTGCCTTAATATTGATATCTCATGTGTTATGCTGTGTCATAAGAAATAAAATACCGGTAATAAAACTTCCAGTGACTTTATTTCTTGACAAGTATCTAACACACACTTATTGAAATTACACTTATTGTGTACTATAATATATATTTTGAGACACATATCATATCTGCAATGACTTAACCGAGCAGGGCACAGCAACGTTGAAACAACGTTGAATTGATCAGTTGCAAAATCAAAGAACGCTCCGCCTTTATGTTTGTCGTAGGTTGCTTGTCCAAAGATTTGAAGTCAATTGATTGGATTATTCAATTATGCGATTATTTACCATGAATACACTTAACGGTTCACTTATTCGTTCAAGAGCTAAATGGCTAGAAGAAGGGGAGAAACCTTCAAAGTACTTCTGCTCTCTTGAATCAAACCATTATACAAACAAGTCAATACCTTTTATTGAAACAGAAAATGGTACTAATTTGAATAATCAAAATGATATCTTAAATGAAGCAGTTTTATTTTATAAAACACGGTACAAAAGAAATGAAAATGAAATTGGATATAACATAAATATTGATTTAGCTAATGCCAATTTACAGAAACTCAATAATGTTCAATCAGAAGCTTTAGAAGGACTACTTAGTATAAATGAAGTTGCCCTTACACTTAAAAATATGAAAAATGACAGAAGTCCAGGCTCTGATGGTTTCACTGCAGAATTTTATAAAGTGTTTTGGAACAGATTAGGCCATTTCATAGTACGAAGTATAAATTATGCATTTAATAATAATTCATTGTCCACAACTCAAAAGCATGGAATAATAACTTGCATCCCAAAAGACAATAAACCGCGCTGCTATTTGAAAAATTTAAGACCATTAACCTTATTAAATGTTGTATACAAACTGGCATCTGGGACTATAGCAAATAGATTAAAAACAGTACTTGATGTTTTAATCTCCCAAGACCAAACTGGTTTCATTAAAGGGCGATTTATTGGTGAAAACACTAGATTACTTTACGACATCTTGAAATATGCTGAAGATAATAATTTGCCAGGGTTACTTATGACAATAGATTTTGAAAAAGCGTTTGATACCTTATCTTTTAAGTTTATAGAAACTACTTTTAGATTTTTTAATTTCGGACCAATGTTCCAACAATGGATATCCATGTTTTTGCACAATACTATGGCGTCCATACAAATAAATGGATTTTTATCGAACACCTTTTGCATTGAGAGGGGCTGTCGTCAAGGGGACCCGATAAGCGCTTACATTTTTATTTTATGTGCGGAAATTCTAGCTATTAAAATCAGACAAAGCAAACAAATAAAGGGTATAACAATTAAAGACATTGAATACAAAATATCACAATTTGCTGACGACACTTCTCTATTACTTGATGGATCTGAATCATCTCTTAATTGTACATTAGACATGCTTCAGGAATTTTCAACATACTCTGGATTGAAAATAAACTATGATAAAACTAATTTAATTTGGATAGGCTCTATGAAATATAGTACAAGGTCGATAAAAACAAAATACGAACTGACATGGGGAGCAACATCTTTTAAAGTTCTTGGGATAGTGTACGACGTAAATTTAGAAAACATAATCATGAGCAATTTTGATAACAAAATCAACAGTATAAAAAATTTAATAACACACTGGAATCGCAGAAATATCACACCGCTCGGAAAAATAACCATCGTAAAATCACTACTTCTCCCTCTGCTTACTCATTTATTTGTGTCACTACCAACACCAAGAATAGAAATTATGAAACAAATTAACAAACTTTTTTATGACTTCATATGGGCAGGTCCAAGCAAAATTAAAAGCACAGTAATTGTTAAAGAATATAATAAAGGGGGTTTAAATATGGTAGATGTCTGTTCCTTTGAAAAACAAATGAAATTAACATGGCTTAAGAGACTTGTGACAGGAAACAGAAATTGTTATACACTCGTTAAATCCTTCATTGATATAACAAAACTTTTTAATACTGGTAAAATGTTTGTTGAAAAACTTTGCATAAATTTAAAAAATAAATTCTGGCAAGACGTCTTAAAAAGCTATATATTGTATATTGAAAAATTGCCTATAGTCAATAGTGAAGATATTCTCGATATGCCTTTGTTTTACAATGAAAATTTTAAAATTGGCAATAATTATATATATATATAATGTCTGTATGAAAGAGGCATTCGATTTATTGATAGATAGAGAACATTTTATCTCCAAAGAATCTTTGGACTACCGAATTGGATCAAATGTGAATTTTCTACTGTACCAAGGTCTTATAAAAGTAATAAGTAAATTTATTAAGAATTTTGGAGACATATTTACGTACGATAATAATATTCAAGGACCTGTATTAGCAACATACGTAAAGAAAATAGTAACAAGTCCTAAAGAAGAAAAACATGTTTATAAAATATTTATTCAAAACAGTGAGATCCCAACTTGTCAAACAAAATGGAATTCAGAGTTCTTTGGTATTGACTGGAAAAGTGTATATCCACTTGTGTTTAATATTAGTAAAGATAGTTATATCCAATGGCTCCAATGTAGAATAGTCCACAGAATCTTGGGAACAAAATCCAATATGTTTAATATGAAAATAGTTACTGATAATCTTTGTACATTTTGTAAAAATGAAGTAGAAAATATAACACACTTGTTCTGGAACTGTGTACATTCTCAATATATTATTAATTTTGCTATTCACGTTGTAAATAGAAATAAACCAAACTCACCAGTCCATCTAACATGTCAGGAAATTATACTTGGTATTACAGATTCAAAAATGAACAATCTAAATATTTTATGCCTAGAAATTAAACGATATATTTTTCATTGCCAGAGAAAACAGAAAGCCGTCTAATTTTGGATTAGTAAATAGCCTCAAGCACTCATTAGAAATATATAAAACTACAAAAAAACTTGACGAAGGATTAAAAGATTGGTCACTAGTCAGCATGTTTACAGATATTGCTTATAATGAAATAGAAATAGTACTTAATAATAATAGTGATTGAATACAGTTATCAGCATTTTTTATGTCTACAATGTCATAGCACATATAATATATACTCAATGCAATTCATTCTCTTTTGTTTATATTTTTTGTTGTGCAATATTATCTACGACATAGCATTGGTACATATACATGTAATGAGTCTACTCATTGTATTGTGAGTATATACATTTTTGGGACATGATTATATATTAATGTTATATATGTGTATATGTCTATTATGCATGCCTTCATGTATGAATGTATGTATGTACGTATGTAAATATACTATGAGCAAATAAAATATTGCACACACACACACACACACACACACATTATTTACCATGAAATAAAAACCGTTATTTGGCCAACTCAATCCTTGATTGACAAGTCACAACTGGTCAATAAGGAGTATGGGTAATTTCATCAACGTTGAAAAATAGTAAAAAAACGTTGAAAAACATTCATTCCTTTTCAACATTGATATAGTTTTATTAGTAGCTGACCTTGAAAATACGTACTTATAATAAATACATTAAAACAACCAAACATAATGCTACATGTGATGTTTATTTAGCATATGCCATGATACTACAACTATTCACAATTGACAATAGTAATGCTTAAATACAACATTGCTTAAACACAATATGCAACCATACCTTTTACAAACAGCTAAATGTGTGTTTACTTCAAATACATATATATATAGGGGATATTTTTATTAATACCGTAAGTGTAAATGATGAGTGATAAATAATGTTTTCACTTAGACAAAGTAAAATAAAAGCTGACTAATATACATGGCAAAATTTATAACTTATTCATATTAATAGATCACTTTCAATCACTCTGTCATACAGTTTAACATCATTCTTTACAATGCATTGCGAGTACTTTTAATCTTAAATTAGTTGTATTACTTTTTTGAGACATATGATTTACCACCACATTTTTAATATTTAGTCTCACAACTTTTATTTAAACCCGGCATCTTATATTTGTGCAGTATCTTGAATAAGAGATGAGTCAGAGGCTATTTAGCTTTGCAGTAGACAACGCATCTTGTCAGGTCTTTCCCAATGCTGCACCAGGGTTATTGAAGCACACCAGAATCTGAATAAAATGATTACATATTTTGTCTTATGTTTTCTCTTGAACAAATGTTTACAAACTAAGTTAATTATTTCTGAATACTATTAGAGAATACAAATTCATATCATCGGAAAATTTATATGTGTGGTCACTGCAATATAAAATACAAAGTTATTGCATTGAAATCACATATTTAAAGCAATTAAAATTTAACTTAAAATTATAAACACAAATATTAACACAGGCATTTTCCCTTCTGAAATAATATGGCTTTTCAGATTTAAAACGTTTTAATCTATACTTGTTTGTTTAATGTGATATTATTTTAAAACAGAAACACATGTAAATGTATTTAAGAAATAGAAAAAAATATTTTAAAGCATTGACACTTTAGTTTATTTGTTCCTAAGAAGCATCATAAAGGACGGGCGATAATGGAACCTACATGGAAGCAAATCAAGTCATTGCATACCACAGGACTGTGTATAGTAGTAATGCTTGTCATCTGATGATGCAATGTAGCACTGGAACATTGAAAACAAATTAAATTCTAAAACTATGTATATGCAGTATTATGACAAGAAATGACATACGTATCAAATGTCACTTTCATGTTACAAAAGACCACTTGCTTCTTATTTGGTTTAGATTCGACAGTTCTCGTCCTAGTTATTAGATACCTAGCCCAGAGCATGATTTCAAGTTTCAATTTAGATCAGAAAAGTTTTAAATGAGTTTCTCTGTTTTCTGACATAAAACCGGACCCCAATGTGATAATATCAGATGTGGGACCCGTTTAGATCATAAAACATTTTTGGTGCGTACAACTTGAAAAAAAGATTCTGACATGTCTGACCCTAGCAAAACACATTTATAAATATTCACAGAATATTCCGAACACATTTTTGTTTTTGCAATTTATCTAATTTCATGCTGAGAGAGGGATTTCCTACGTTAAACCCCGAAACGATCACAAATTACATGGAAAACAGTCCCCGCTTAGAAAATGTGCACCGAGTAAAGTCAAGATCTAGGGCGAGGACATACACGAAACAAACGTTAAATACTTTCTAACTGATATGGCTAGAAAGTGGATGGCATGAAAATATTAAAGCACACTATTAAAGAGCATAAAAAGGCAAAAATACCTGTTTCTGCAAGAACGTTGCCATTTGGATTCCCTTTTGATCATCACGTGATTACCCCCTCTGTGTATATTGAGAAAAAATTATCCAAACTTGTCTCTGTTTCTTTAAAAAAATAAATGTTTTTGTTTTTAAAAAACAACATATGAGGCCTGTCGTGGTAAAACTGGGCTTAATGCATGTGCGTAAAGTGTCGACCCGGATTAGCCTGTGCAGTCTGCACAGGCTCATCCGGGATGACACTTTCCTCCTACAGTGGATTTATGTTTCAAAGATACTTCCTTGAAACAGAAAATACCATAAAAGCGGAAAGTGCCGTCCTGGATTAGCCAGTGTGGACTGCACAGGCTAATCCAAGTGACACTTTTCGCACATGCATTAAGCCCGGGTTTCCCTCAACACGCCTCATATTTACAGTATATATTGTACACGCTCACATGGATCCATACACTGTTTTCATGTTGGAGGTACACTTACTTCTGCAGAGTCGCTGTACTGTAAGCCAGGCAGTGTCGCATATTCTTTTGGATTGGCCTACAAAATGTATGAATGCTCTGAGCAGAAAGATTTAGCAAACAACAACTACACTATACAAGTAAATGACCAGGGAATATCTTTATAAGAAAAAAGCTACTTGGCAAATGCTTTTTACTGAAAACTATTTCCATTAATATTATTATTTTTTTCCTTATTTTACAACTTTTTAGGGGAACAAATACAAACCAAAGCAAATGCATTTCGAATGTTTTCCCAAAAATTCTCCAACAATGAAAAAATACATTGTCAGTACAGAAATTTGTTTGTGAGCCAATGCTACATCATGGTCCAGATGACTGGCAGGCAGATCTATTTGATTCATAATACACACTACATTTAAGAAGTGACAACATATCAACTGGCATCACTCATTGAGTTTTTATCAATGGAAGTGACCCAACAATGAATTTGTACCACTGAATTACGTCATTGTAACAGCAGTGATGCACATGCAAACATATGTGCAGGAAGATGGGGGGAGCATAGTAAAATGAAGTTCTCATAGTAATAGCAGAATTTGTTTGTCTTATCATTTTAGAACGGAAAGAATAATTGTTAACTGGCAAATAAACTATAGTTTGTCATTCTAATGCATAATTTAAATTCCAACAATAAACTCTAAAACATTAAAACTATCGTGAAAAGCAAGAGACTTGCTAACTTACCCTGGGACTCCTCTTGGGGGATGGTGGTAAACTGTGTTTCTGAAATCAAAACACGAGATTTATGCTGTGTTATATAAAAAACTGTATATGGGTTGACTATTTAACAATAACTGAGCTTTACATACAAATCATTGTCATTTAGAAGGCTCACATCAAATCTTTTATTACTAAATGCTTGATGCTTCTTTTCTATACTAAATTAAATGTGAATGAAACAGTTAATAATTGAATAATTAAAAGGAACTAAACATTTTTAATGAAAGAAACGAACTAAAGATTGAGAAGTTCCCCAGAACTGACACCCAATTTTAATTTTGAGCAACCTTACTATTTGCCGAAATGGTTTTTATGCAAATCCACTGTTTTAGCATTCATGGGCTATTTAGGCTACTGGTTATGCTAACATAGCAGCTACACCCACTGGACTGGTGTAACCCTACAGACAGGGCGCGATACTCACGCCGGTGGCGTCTGTCTGGGGCTTCTTGTGGTCCAGCCGGTGGGCTTCCTTGAACTGCTTCTCTCGCAGGAACTCATTGTATTCCTCATTCCGCGCCTTCATCTTCCGCAGCTTTAACAGGGGAAGCAACAGACTTTAACTCTAAGACAGAGTGGATTACTTCCCTTGAACAGGGGAAGCAACAGACTTTAACTCTATGACAGAGTGGATTACTTCCCTTGAACTGGGGAAGCAACATCATTTAACTTTATGACAGTATAGATTACTTTCGTTTGTTATAACTCAGACCATTTCTATATTTCAAATTATGTTCCTTATTCAGGATTTCATGAATAAAAAAGCACCAGAAAAAAGCAAGCATGCATTATTTCACCATGTTTACAAAATTGAAGCAATAAAACCACTAGACAGTTGGTCTGACAATCTATCAACAAGGCCAATCATCTAAGAACACTACGAAACCGTCTCTTAAATAGGTAAGCGACCTCTCTGAAATACAGCTATTCTAATAGTTGTTAAACTACAGTTGAACACCGCTATTTCAAAGTCGTTGGAACCGCAAAAAATAGTTCGAAATAGGAAAGTTCAAACTAGCGATGTTCTCTATTGTACTAATAATTTTATAAGTGTGAAAATTTTGTCCATGCAGTTAAATTACACCATGTATGCATATACAATAATGAAGGTTCGCAAATAACATTGTAAAGATTGTAAATTTGTCTGCATTGTATGTTACTCACAATTAAAACTCTACTGTATATCCAATTAATGTCGATTATTTACCCATGAGTCAATCATCACTTGGTAAACCCGAGAACAATGGAAGGTGCGAAAACTTTAGCGAGCAACGACTGCCAAGTCATCACACATTTGATACACAGCTTGGGCTAAGGTGCAACTACGAAATAAACACTGATGATTACGTGTGAAAAAAATGGTTGGGACCAGAATTTTAGTTCAAAATAGAGACAACTTCGAAATAAGCAAATTCAAATTAATGACTGATATTTTTGTTAAATAAAGAAGGCAAACAATCGGGACCAAAAAATAGTTTGAAATAGCAATTAATTCAAATTAACGGTGGTTGCAATAGCGCTGTTCAACTGCATGTACACAAAAACAGGTGCATTTCAACTGTAAGTTTGATTATAAATCACTAAAACAAACTTCATTCACGGTCAATTAAACTCTTCTACATCATGATGACGGACATGATAATGGTTATGATGATGATTATGATGATGATGATGTTCATGATGGAGATGATGATGATGATGATAATGTGACTAAACACAAAGGAACATACCTAGAAACTTATTTGAAATTCAAACTGCAAACCAATAAAGGAATGAAAGCAAGCAAGTAAACTACTTGTGACTCAATTTCTTGCAATTTTAATTATTTTTTGACACCAACAAGAAAAACAAGTTTGTAGCATTGACTATAATATCTGTCATTACTTATGGTTAAGTTTTCATTTCAAGACGTTTTTGAGGTTGAAACAGTGATTATATTTTTGTCTGAAAGTATTTTCTTTAATTTTCTTATAATTGTATCAAATACAATACCTTGAATAATATTAAATTTTAACTTTTATTGAACAAACTAAATTAATACCAGTACTTTACCCGGCATAAAGCACAAGTATGACTTACTTCCGCAGATTCACTATAACGTAAACCTGGTAGCGTTGCATACACCTACAATGTGTACAAATAAATGCACACGTTGTTAGCGAGTCCATCACATGGCAAAGGAAACAACAGACAATCTCAGAAAGTATGCAGTCTTGTATATCGTCGCGGCATCCGTTTCGGTCGTACGAGTTTCAGACGGTTTTTTGTTTACATCGTACTTATCTCTCGTTAAACGAAATTTGGCGCATGATTTATGCACACTTTGTAAACAGAGCGGAGTTCGTCGGCTGCATCATTTTATTCACATATATGGAGATCAGAAAGTTTAAACTGTATTAAAATTCTAATGTAGTTGAAAAATACCACATTTCCTTATGTCCATTTTTATTCTTCTCAGTATTTTGTCATATTTTATTATTTTTAGACAAATTCTCAATTTCCACGAATTGATGTCAGTCATTTATGTTTCAATGTGACGTAATACACAACATTTGGTACAGGGTGCTTCCAAAATACGAAAACAAGGTTATTTATCACCATCATATTTGTTATGAATTGTTCTTGCGCTCACGATCAATACTAATTTTATCACGGCATCATTAACCTGATAACACAAAATATACGTCGACATATTTCCCCCAAGTCATGACAGAACACTACAGAATGAGTAAAGAAAAGTCTACCAGTTGAACGTGTTGCGAATAGGTTTAATATTCATGTAACAAAACTTGAAGTTGAGTTCCCCGACATATAAGTACTCCGCAGAGTCCACGAATTTGTTTTCTTACTGCAGTGTGGAGGAGTAACCAAATTTTATATAATATTATAAAAAAGTTTATTGTTGTTTTTTTACTAAATGAAATAAAACAACAATGAAACAGTTTTATAGTTTGAACATTTATTATCAGCTTGCTATAGACTTACTTTTGCACA
This sequence comes from Congeria kusceri, assembly GCA_027627225.1. Classification (NCBI taxonomy): domain Eukaryota; kingdom Metazoa; phylum Mollusca; class Bivalvia; order Myida; family Dreissenidae; genus Congeria; species Congeria kusceri. The sequence goes on along the minus strand of CM051032.1, from coordinate 42,625,778 downwards.
TACCCTATACACTGTCCGAAACTGATGACGTCAGTCCCGTATAGGCAAGAAATGGGTACCGCCATGTTTGTTGTTATTTTGACAAGTTGAAAACAAAATACATTGTATTTTGTTATATAATATGTTACAAAACTCTTAACAGCTTTTTTATGTGACAAAACATTTCATCCTCAGAGCCTAATGAACGGAAAAGTTCCATTTGATTGTTAACATCGTCCGAAACTGATGCCACCAGGATACCAACTGTAGATCAACTGTTTAAGTTTAGACATATTTATTTTAGCTTCATTGTGTAGAAAACCTGAGGCATCTTGAAACACTGTTTCCTGGGTAGAACCAGTACTTTGTGTCTTAGAGATAGACAACGCTCCCTGAATTGGGATCAAACTCATTATCCCCTGATCAACGGTGGACACCACATCCATAACACCACTCAGACTGCAGGATTAGAAGGTTCAATCTATGCCAGCTTTGTACCAATGCATTCTGCTTAAGTAGATGCTAAAGCTCTTTTCCTGGGTAGAACCAGTACTCTGGTTGCTAACAAAGTGTTATGACAAAACATCAATATTTAACACACATCCAACAAAACAACAGACATATAGCAGGTTTGAGATTCAAACTTTATATAGTTAAACAAATAAGCCTGAGTCTCCTCTTACCACTTTTAAAAAGCTAAGTAATGTATCCTATGTAATATGCTATGTATGCTATGTAATATGCTATGTATGCTATGTAATATGCTATGTATGCTAAGTATGCTATGTAATATGCTATGTATGCTATGTAATATGCTATGTATGCTATGTAATATGCTATGTATGCTATGTAATATGCTATGTATGCTATGTAATATGCTATATATGCTATGTAATATGCTATGTATGCTATGTAATATGCTATGTATTCTATGTATGCTATGTAATATGCTATGTATGCTATGTAATATGCTATGTATGCTATGTAATATGCTATGTATGCTATGTAATATGCTATGTATGCTATGTAATATGCTATGTATGATATGTATGCTATGTAATATGCTATGTATGCTATGTAATATGCTATGTATGCTATGTATGCTATGTATGCTATGTAACCCCCAGTTTCAGCTGCTAATATTTCAAGTAAACGATACCATCAATATTACTGTACCATTAGTGCCTATTCTTAATGCCAAAGTCATCAACCCCATGAAGTTTGGTTGATGTTCAATAACACCCCAGCAGACAGGGTGTGTGATATGTACCTCTGCAGAGTCGTGGCCCTTGATGGGCAGCCCAGCCGCGTACGGCTCATTGTCATTGCCTACTCGACGCCCTGTACGCACGTTCTCCTGTAAAAACAAAGAGAAATGGTGTGCTCGGGTTTAACACTCTATTACAAACCCAAACATATTACAGTACAAAACTTTAGGATTTTCCAACTTTTATCTGTTTGTCCATCAATATATTAGTTTAACATATTTATGTTCTATTAACTTCTAAATTTATAGCTTATAGATGAACTTATGTGTTTTTATATCTTATAAATACATTTAATACCAAACATTTTAACACTCTTACTGAAAACATACAGTAACATTAAGTACATTTTTTAATGATTGTTTACGCAAGTTTAATTTTAAGTACATGTAAGTTTTTACTAAGCAGGGACATGCAATTGTGAAGTCATTATTTTATCCAACAAGGTCAATTGTGCTTGTATCTATGACTCCATACCTCTCTCAGTTTCTGATTGTACTCTTTCTTGCGTTCCTCGTTGAGCATCTGGGTCTGTCGGTCATGCTGACCTATGTTCTTAAAGAAATGATTTGGGGTGTCCGGTTTAGGGGGCAAACCCCGACTTCTGTCCGTTAGCTGCTTCTAAACACAGAAATACAAAAGCCATCATGAATATGTTTTCTTATATTGCTCCAATTGTCGAAGGTCTACATGTATTTGTGGCGTGGCGTGGGAAAACCGGGCTTAATGCATGTGCGTAAAGTGCGGACTGAACAGGCTAATCTGGGACGACACTTTCCGCCTACAGTGGATTTATGTTTGGAAGAGACTTTCTTGCATGCATTAAGCCCGTTTTCCCACGACACGCCTCATTTGATATTTACTTTGGAACTTAGGTTGATACTATATAATTAACCTAGCAACAGTAGGACAGAATGTAGATTGTTTGTAGTACACTATAAGAGACATAGTAAGATCCTTTCAGATTCTTTACCAAGTGTAAACACTTGACTTTCAAACGTCCCCAAAAAAGTATACAACTAGTGTGTGAAAATCCACCTTCGATATGAAATATGATAATCATGCTGGTAATGATGTTTATGATATTTGTAAGCTAAAGTCTTGTTCTGATTATATATAAATATAAATAACATGTAAAGCAAAGCACCGCAACAGAAAGCATGCATCTCAGCAAAACATTCGTTCACATTGTTGACTAAAATAACATAAATACTTTTTAATGAAAACCAAATATATATTGTGCATTGACCTCGATTGTTTATTGACAGAAGTTTGTTTTTAACAAGAGAGAGAGCACAAAAATAAAAAAATATTTTCCAAAGAAATAGTACTAACAGCTTATGTAGGTATTGTTATCAGATGTTATTGTATTAAAACAGTAAATGTTTTGTGTGCGAAAGTATCAGCAATACAAGCTTATCTACCACTACTACACCATATTTAAGTAGAATAAAACTTATTCAAATGTAGGGATTACATAAACATTTAAATATTTACTTATATTGAAATAGCATTTATATTAACTAACACCACTACGACCCCGCCACACCTGTTGTTGTTGTTCCACGTACTCCCGGTTCCGCTCCTCCTGCAGCTGTCGGCGCCGGTTCTCATCATACTCGCCGACATTCAGCGTCGCGCCAGTGCCTTCCAGGACCTCTGCCTGGCGTGACCGGTCAGACTGCGCCTTCTGGAACAGCCAACATACAGCTGAAATTTGTTATCTAATTATTACTATATAATAACTATACAATTTTTTCTAAGTTCTAAAAATGATGTGAACAAATAAAATGTACAGCTCAACTTTGCATCCCCAAACTCACTTATTTTGAAGTTCTGGAAATGTCGAAGTGAAGCATAATTATTTACAACCGAACATACTTAGTCAAACTTGCTTATCTAGCATTCTGGAGATGTTGACGTAGACAATCATTATTTATAGCTGACTTTAGTTATCTTGAATTCGCATACTTAGAAGTTTTGGATGTCGAAATGGAAGTTCCAACTTTCTTCCTTCTTATTTTCATATATACATAAATACAGTGACCTCGAATTATCCCTTATGTCAAAGAAGTTTAACAAACATTTGGATTTTATGCTGTTAAACGTCTATATAAGGATATGTCGAAGTCATCTTGAATTCCTGGCAACTTCGTGAGAACGAGGTCAGCTCTATACACATAAAACCAGGGGAATAATGTGAGGAAACATCACATCTCCAAAACTTTGACACTAATGACACATTTAAGAAATAGAAAACAGCTGAGAGTTTTATAGCTTAAATTTTCATATAAAGTTTAAGACAATCAAGTTTTATTTTTAAATACGTTTGTCACAAGCTCTGAAATATTTTCTTTCATATCAGGTTCATCAATTTTGACATAAAATATGCAAACAAAACAATGAACACAACAATATACAGCATATTTATAACATTTTATACCTGTTTAATTATTTACAACAAATACAATATTTTTGCGACAGATTACATAATTGTGTTAACAGTACATGATATTCCACAAATTGTAAATCTACTGTCTAACAAATGCCATAAATATTAACTCATACTTTGGCTGTTCAAAATACATTCATGCTTCATTTGTATAATGAACACTTGCTTACTGGTATTAATTCTGTTACTTACAGCTATTTTTTTTCTTATAAATGTTTAAGTTGGTAACATTCCCTACTTAGTACCTTGACCCAAATGAATTATTGTGTCACACCATGGTTTCATCTTAACTTTTAGGAAGCGGTGGTCCACAGGACTGGCTACCTTCAAAGCCTACTGGTCCCATACTGAATGAACTGGTCCCGATAATCAATATACATTGCACTGCATAGTGCATACAATAGTTAAAAAAAAAAAAATTATTCTCAGAATAGAAATCGGAAAATACATTGAGTGCACATTAAATCTATTATTAATTATATAACATATTTTTGCTCAAAATGGTGTATGACCATTGTTGCTTAAATAAAGATGAGATATCACCTTCTTGAACTTTACATAAATTTGACATCTATGCTTTTTCCTGTGCTGGTTATTATTTTATACAATATTTGTTGTTTAAAAACATTTGTGGGGCATCGTGGGAAACTGGACGTCGTGAGAAAACCGGTCTTAATGCATGTGCGTAAATTGTCGTCCCGGATTAGCCTGTGCAGTCCGCACAGGCTAATCCGGGACGACACTTTCCACTTTTATGGTATTTTCTGTTTCAAGGAAATCTCTTCTAAACATAAATTCACTGTAGGCGGAAAGTGCCATACTGGATTAGCCTGTGCGGACTGCACAGGCTAATCCAGGACGACACTTTACGCACATGCATTAAGACCGGTTTTCTCACGACGTGCCACATTTGTATTATAAAAAGACGATAGTTAATTATTTATAAATGGAAATTGCTTCTCTAAAAAGGGACTACAATGCCCGTCAGAACACGCTGTTAAAACATGTTTGGAAAGTTGACGAATCAGAAAAGGTGCGATTTATACACGAGAGCTTGTAGTAAAATGCTAATAAACAGTATCATCTCAGACAGTTCCCTGTATTTTTAATCACAAATGATAATTCACAAATTACATAGTCGGAATCAGTTCAAAAACAACTGGTCACCGGAACGGTAGTCCTTCGAAAACAACCGGTCCGAGCAAAAAATCACTGGTCACGGACCGACGGACACGCATTAAGGTCGAACCCTGTGTCACACACAGTGTCTATATTGTAAATAATTATATCTATGTATACATCCATATTTTGCATGGGCCAGAGGTCTTCAAGATTTAAAATAATTGTCATTATCACACCATTTCCAAGATTTTATCACAAAAGGGCAACTGGTGCTTTTGTAAGTCCATCCTAAACAAGAAGTGTCATCTGGCAAACAGGAATAAGAGATCCCTTTAGTTCAATTATTTTACCCTATGTCAATCCCAACTGGTCCCCTCAGCTGACAACCCATTCATGCAATGTTTAGACTAAACAGAATTCATTTTCCTTGATTATTTTAATGAAGAATTAGCATTATATATAATGCAAAATACCAATCCAATATACTACCAAATTATTCCTTCACCATAACTGCTTTGAAACATACTTACTGAAAACATAATAAGGTGCATGTACAGAAAATATGTTTCACATAATATTGATGTGTTTATAAACTGAACACATACCCATTTTAAAATCTGTTCACAAGGAAAAATCATCAGATTGACCCTCATATCTTTGCAGATTCTTCAACATTTCTGCTTCCATATTTTCTGACAAAAATTTATTTGCTGAATTGTGTGAAATAATTATAGCAACAATATATAAATTATGGACACTATTAGTTCTTAATTTATGCTTAAAGACGATTTCTACAGTTTTTTTCCTTCCAAGAATTTTTTTTCATTTTTACATATTTTGCAGATCATTCAATACCTAATGCAATGAAACCATCAAAAATGGGGGTCTCTGCATTAGATTTTTTGTTAACTGCATGTCGATGACCTACCCGTGAATGCATTTTAGGAAATTTGATGCTGTTTTTTGTTTTAGCAAAAAATTGTATTGACCATTGATTGGTAAAAAATAACGACATCCTATTGGTTGAAATGGGTAATTGTAAGAAAGCAATCCTTTACATAGTGAAAAAAAAAAATTATATAAGCCAAAAATGCTTTTTCATCATTCTTTAAAGAAAAAATTCTACATTTTGTAATCATATATAAGTCTGGTTTTGACTTTGGAAAAAAATGTGTTCCGTGAAAATTCCTGAATTCTCGATATTTATTACATAATTATATTCTTAACAAACTGCAAAAAAAGAAAACTGGGGGTCACCTTGCTTGTTTTTGAGAAAAAATATGTAGTTTACATGTGCGTAAATGTAAATAGATATATATTATATATAATCATTTTAGTAACAGCAGTTGATTATGACTATGTACAAAACGCTATTACGGCCAAAACACTTTCACAATAATCGCAAGCATGTGCACAGCTTCATGCGAGTCCAATGTTCAGTCAGCGTGTACCTACTTTCGTTTTCAGTGTATTATCAAACTGTTGCAAATAAAATCGAGTCACAAGACACTCCTACTATGATCATGGTAATTATTATGATCATGGTAATTATTATGACTATATCTGACTCTATTTGGTAATTACAGTGTACACAATATTTAATAAATATTATTATCTGTCAAAACACTTCCCATTATGAAGATTTAAATCAACTCCACTGATGCGGGAAAAGATGCGCCAAAAAAATACCGAAATCGTCTTTAAGCACAAAGTATCAAAACAATAAGAAGCCTTAAATATAACAGCCAGACAGAGAAGTTACAGTAACTTTGGATATTGATTGCAATCAATGATAAAATTTAATTGCACCAAAAATGATGAACATGGTATTCCACAAATCCTGTGCAAACACATTTCAAAAACAAACTGTTTAACACAGAAAATACAGTGATCCAACAACATCCAGGATAGTTCAGGTTAGGAAATCACTGTAAAAGAATGTCTCTATAAGTTTGTTTGTTATATAAAGAAATGCTTACAATTGTAATTTTGAAGTCTATAATTGCAGAAACAATCTCCTATATCTCAGAAAGGGAGAGCATGAAAATACCAGGCAAGGTTTGCTTTTGTATAAGTTAATTGAAATTACCATTACTTGATTTTGTATTACTTAATTGTAAATTACTATTACTCGATTTTGTATTAATTAATTGTAAATTACTATTACTCGATTTTTTATTAGTTAATTGTAACTACCACTAACAACTGTTAATTTAGAAATGGCTTTGAGTGCTAATAATGTTTAATATTATGATCTATTTTCTACCAGAAAACAACAGCATACAGAGCAAGAGACATTCCCAGCGCCAGAAGGGGCTACCTTTTGCACCAGTTCATTATATTCTTGTTGCCTCTCAATTTCAAGGAGGCGTTTTTTCTTGTCGTATCTCTGCTGATCGAGAGGCAAGCCCTGGCGCAAGTGTTCTGGGGTCGGTTCTTTCACTCGCAAAGTGCGTGGAGTCTATGACAGGGATGCGTACAACTATTTAAACATTTGATTATTTCCGACAGTAAAAGATGTTCTTAATTTCACAAGGAGCCATTTAGGGATAATGATCATGACCAAAATGATTAAATCTCAAGTCTATGGAAAGTAAAAAAAAGTGGACACTTTTAAGTATCATAATATAAATGTGTATAGCCGTATGAAAGTAACACTCTAATCTAGCATGTTTACCCACTGCAAGAAGCCAATACCTTGGTGAGATAAATTTAAATGCGTACATAGCCGTACAAGTAACAGTCTAATAAAGCATGTTTTCCCCACTGCCAGAATCATATACAGTGATGGTCAGTTGTATGAATTTAAATGTGTACACCTGTTGCCTTCTGAAATTAACAGTCTAAACTAGCATGTTGACCATACCAATGCCACAATGGCTGTAGCGATACATGAATATAAACGTATAAATGTGTACATAGGCTTCTGAAAGTACTGTGGAATCACTTATTTTCGCGGAAGTCTTATTTTCGCGCTATTCTTGCTCCCGCCATTGTGCAAATATGTCCACAATGGCAATTGCACGAAATTCTTACAGCACACATTTAAGTGATTCCTCAGTAACAGTATAATCTAGCATGCAGAGTTGCATACCTTGGCGAGATACTCATTGTACTCCCTCTTCCTCTCCTCCTCCAGTTTCTGTCGCTGACTGTCGGTCGCCAGGGGCAGACCACCCTGGTCTGTCTGCGCCGCCACCAGCCTCTGATCCTCCGCCACCTGCCGCCGGTACTCGCCCTGCAGAATCTGCTGACGCTGGAAACCAGTGGGAAAAAATACACTGAACTATACTATTATTTGGAAGTTTAAACACATTTATTTAAGCTCATTGGATCGTTAAGTCAGAGGCTTATTTACACATTCTTGAGCCTGTTTCCTGGTTAGGACCAGTACTAGAACAAACTGGTTAGGACCAGTACTAGAACAAACTGGTTAGGACCAGTACTAGAACAAAGATCATGTGATTGCTCCTGGTGTGCATATTTTTCCTGATTTCATGGCTAACAGTAGAATCCATGTGAAATGTTCATCTTTAAAATAAAAATTGAAAAATAAAACTGGACATATAATGCCTTAAATTTGCTGTAAAAATAAGCTACAATTAAATCTGTGATAATATTATTATCTTATTAACACATTTACCACAATTATTGCAAAAACACATACCATTTAAGTAACGTTTAACTTTACAGTTGCATTACTAAAGATTAAGAAGTTATATAATTTATTTATTTTTTAATTTGGTTTACTACTTCTGGAAACACCAACTATTTCTACATATATCATTTATAATGGAAATACTACATGCTGATTATTTTTGAACACAGCATCTAGCCATAAAGGTTAATGTAATCATGAATCATATAAGTGCTGAAACTAATTTCATTGCCAGTGCTAATCTTTTGCAATCTGTCAAACATGATTAAATAATATTGCCAAAATTGATGTGTGCTGGATTGAACATATTACAGATTTGCATTTAATGAGAAATAACACATCAAAGGTTTTGAACAACTTCATGCATTGCACAAGAAATCAAACCAGTCATAACATCAAAGATACGAATAAAAACACTAAAAACTCAAACAACACATTTAAGAAAGAATAGGGAACACACTGGTCCAAAGTTTGATTATATTTAAAATGTATTGCCTGACTGTATAACTTGGAAACATTAACTCTACACTCATGAACTCTATTCGCATAAATTACCCGCTCGAATAGTTTTCTGTATTTATACCCGGCTTTGTTTCTGCATGTGTTTCATTGGTTTAACTCGATGCCAGTACGATAACTAATATAATCATTGTAACTTATTTTAAATATATTCTTTCATAAGGCCAGTGACAGGTTAATGTTTCTGAGCTATAACTGCAAACAAGATTCAGTATATATTAAAATGACTGCTTGAGCTTGCACTGACATCAATTTTCCTCCAGGCATTCCAAATTCCTCTATTTCAACATGAATTCTGGTATTACATGTACTTTGTATTTTAAGTTTATTAAGTTTCCCAGACTGTGAAGTAGATGAACCTTACCAATTAGTAAGTTAATTTGTTTGTGGCATATACTTTTTTTAAACATTTTAACATATTTAATAACTGCAGAGATATACCAGTACTAATGTAAAATACCTGACACTAGAGTGCTTTTCATTAAAGGTATAAAGTTGTAAAGAAAGCGAGCCCAAACTGCCCACGATGTTACAGGGAAGTGCAAGTCTATGCTGCTGCAAACTGTTACAACCCCAGGGCCAGACAATCTTTGGGACCTGTTAAATCTTATTAACAAGTGCATGTATTGTGATTAATTCTGGCTAAGTGTGAGGTTGGGCTTGCCTTTAAACCGGTTTAAACCAGACATGGCGAAAGACCGCAAGCCCCCAAGGACATTGCTGGTAAAAATGTCAAAAGGCTGGCGGTAAAAACCAAGATGCCAGACTTAATGTCTGGTAATTCACATATCCGTAAATATAATATGTATTTCAAACTCGATTTAGGCTAGTGAAATTTACAACTGGCCTGTAACTTTTTCCCTTTCGTAGGACAGTCTGGCCTGTAAATTTTGACAGTCTTTCGCCATGTCTGGTTTAAACTTTGACCATTCCAATGAGGTGATCCAGTTTTAATCATCGTTATGTTTTGTGTTGTGTTGTGCGTATTGTCCTGTATTGAATAGGCAACTGGTCACTTGCCTCAAATAAAAGACCTGCGGATGTTAAAAGGAGTATCTCTCCTGATGATGTCTCTGGAGCTTCATTATTCTAATTCTGAAATCACCAACCCAGTCTTAGACTTAAGAATAAAGAATAGACTTAGACTCAAGAAAAAATACTTGTGCGTTCGCAATATTCTGGGTAGCAATGGCGCTTTTGTCACTAATGAACCATTACAGAAAAAAAATGCTTCAATTAGCGTTAGTGAAGACTGAGTATAAAAAATCAAATTAACAGTCTTTTTAGAACAAAACGGTTACAAGAACATTCTTCAGTCTTAAGTCTAAGAATCAGTTATTGAATACAGGCCCTGGATACTCCTGTAAACCAACTCAAGTTCTCAGGGTACAGGAAGATCGTGTTTGTAATAAAACTGTGTTCACTGTACACTGATCACATCACCCTCCAATACATTGTGACTTGGATTAAATAGTACATGACTGAATTGTCCATACACACAGAGGTGGTCAGAAGGAAAGGCAAAACATGTATATCCACAAAGGAGCATAGAACTTGTGTGATTTTAAGGATATAGACAAAAGTGTTTGAACATGTATGTTCATTAACTTGGAGTGTGACTATATGAAGGCGAAGTTGCGGGGAAAATACACTTACCGGAAATTATTTTTATCAATAGTTTTTTCAAAATAGATTTGTCTTTCACTTATTATGTGACATGAGTATTTGTCTACGAGTTACAAAAGTATATCCAACTATAGCTTAACTGTTTAGTACACATTTGTCTAGACCTAGCTTACTAATGCAGTCTCTTGCAAATAGATGGTGCGCCAAGATCAACCAACCAGTCAGGGCTGCAACGATTTAGCTATGATTGAAAATCGAATCCGATCATTTACAATCGAGTTAACGATGCATTTAAAGAATCCTTGCAGCTCTCCAACCAGCAAACTCCGAGTTGTAAAATAATTGCTTTAACTGTAAGACATCAAGGGTGAAGGGAGGGGGGAGGTTGGGGTAGAACACGCCACCTGGGCCATCTGTACACGGTACATGTATGCAGCCTGCTCCTGCTTGGAGCGCTGGGTCTGGTCCCCTGTCTCCTCTGAAAACTGATAGCCTACAGGTTCCTGTCAGGGGTACGCACACGACAACAATCAGGACACATTTAGGGCAATACTTGCCAATAAGGTACACATAAAACTCCAAAATCAGGCCATATTTAAAAATTATTTTGGCCATTGGCAACAAGACATACACTTATTTTTGCATATAATCAAATATGCAAATAATCGTACATAGGATAGTTTGATGTGTCACAAAACAATTTAATGCCTATCTAAAACTCAGCTTTCCAAAATCAACCATGCAATAATTTGCTGTAAAAATATGGCCTGGCAAGCACTAAACAAGTAACATATGTAGGACAACTAACAGTGAAACTGTGACAAGCACATAGGTATATAAGGTGATTCTAACAATAAATATCTTTTTACAATATACACGCAGTAGGAAAAAGGGTACACAAGCATAACTAAAGTATATACAAGTTTACAACATCAGCATACACAACAATACACACTAAAGGCATGCAGAGCACAGGCTAAACACATACTGCAACTATCCAGGCTAGATATGCGATGCTAGCCAGAAGAAATACCTTTTCCAAATCTTTTAAGACTGCACTTTGCGACCTGGATCTGTATCGTTCTAGGGGAGGTGAAAATGACCTTGACCTTTGCACATCCTGGGGTGGTGACAGTTTTTTCTCGTTATACCACTGGTACTTCTCTTTCTCGTCTAGACTTCTGCCCCTCTGGTGACCTGAATCACCTCGTTCCCTTGGTCGACCTCTTCTTTCAAACAACCTCTCGTCATCATTATAATGATGACCTTCATCTTGTAAATCACCATTTTCATGGAAAATCAGCTTTTTAGGTGAGCCTTGGTGTTGCTGAGAAGATATATGTGCGTCAAGGTCTCTTCGTGGGCTCATGTGTGGCATATCCATGATCCTTTCCTCAATTTGATAACCTTGACCTTGATGTAAACTTTGAGGCACAGGCGGATGAGGATGTTCCTCATACAACTTCTGTGGTGGTCCTGCAAACTTTAGTTTAGGTTCTCGTGGAGTATGTTCAGGTATATGACCCAGCTGTCGAGCTTTGTAAAGGAGCTTCTCTCTTTGTTGCTGTAAAGTTGAGAATTCTTAAAATTCTTCACACAAAATAATTATATACAAACATGAGAAGTCCTCTAGACACAATATTAACATTCAATACATTAATATTTTATTAATAACAGTCGTACCATAATTAACTCAATGCTGAAAAAAATTAACTGCATAAATAATCTCTTTAAGGACTAGCTTAGAACTTATGTATGAACCATTTTCTTCCCTGCCCAACCACAGTGAATGCCACTTCCCTGCCCAACCACAGTGAATTCCACTTCCCTGCCCAACCACAGTGAATGCCAAGTAAGTACCTTTTCAAGCTCTTGCTTATATGCAGCGTTCTTCTCACGTACAGCTTTGTCACGTTCTGATTGGTCGGGTCCCACAAACATTCCCTCCTCTGGCGTGACAATATGCCTCGAGGAATGAGCCTGTTTCTAGTTATACGTACAAACACAACTTACAAACTTGTTTGTAATCAGAAATTGAAATTTCACCCATACAACATTATGAATTGAAACATAACAATTAAGCAAGATGTAAAATCAGAAATATATTACCAGAGAGCATCATTCTAAAATAGGTATTATTATTTACTCCTTAATTTAGTCCTTTATATATTTAAAATTATATTTACAAATATATTTTCTTCTTCTGGAGTACTGGTTAATATTTCCAGTCGAACAAAACATTCATATTAAGACAGATTGTATTTGATCAAGAAACAAAATAGACTTAATACAATAAGTAAATATTTTCTCTTACACACAGTGTAAATTGTTTAATGTTAAAAACAACAACAGCAACAAAATTAATACAAGCACACTTAAATGGGTGTACACATCATCATGATATAGAAATATGGTGAAAGCAAAGCAAATACATCATACTGTTCTAATATTGTGTGACAAGATCAAGATATAAGTTTCTCTATCTGAGCTTAGAAACCTGACCCACTATCCCCCCCCCCACATTTTCAGACCAAGCTTGCACAATATGTTGCTGTGGTACAGGTACATATTATTATGCAATATCATGTTTAAACTAGTATTTAATGTAGATACTAAATATTGTCACACATTATGAGCTAGGTAAAATACAAGACTATTAGCACAAAATGCAAATGTTAAATTTGTAAATTCTGCAAAAATGTTAATGAAACCTCTAAGTTTAAACAAAGATTTGTAATTAGTTCATCTCAAGTATATAGAATTCCAGACCAATCTAGCATACCATATACAAATGTTTGACTCACAGGGGCCTAGAACAATAAAAAATACCCTACATATACTGTAAATATAATATTTTTAGATTTATAGTATATATAATTATATTTATAGGGTATTTTTATTGTTCTAGGCCACTGTGGTTTGACGGCCAAACAGGGATATCACTCTGAATAGTAGGTTCCAGTAACTGACAAAATTCGAACAACAAAAGTTCAATGACACTTAAAATATCTCCTGACAGCTCAATTTTGAAAAGGGACACATAATACAAAGTAACACTCTAAGCAAAAAGTTTCTAACCTGAATAGAAACAGTGACAGTGATAATTCATTTAGCCTTACATACATCCTATCCAATCAGTGAAGCATACATATTCTACGTGATACAAGACAGAGGTATACACGTGTCTAGCCACAGTGGTACCTTCTTAAGGTAGTCATTATACTCCTTCTTTTTCTCTGCCAAGTGAGCTCTCTCCGCCTCCTTGTAATCGAACGCTTTATTCCCATGCTTTGACTGGACAACAAAAATCCATCTCTATGCTTAGTATTGCATTACTGAATATAACTGGACATCCCTTGAAAGCAATACGGTCCTATCAGCTGCCTATAACTGGACATCCATTGAAAGCAATAAGGTTCTATCAGCATGTGTGCAAATAAGGCTGATAAGCCCTTCTAGCTATGCAGGGACATGGAATTTTTATTGAACAAGTAGCAAGTCCCGAAGCAATCTCATGAAATTCAAAGCAGAATACTACATTCTTATATTTTTAAGTGCTTTATGTATGAACAAATGAACTACCCTGTTTATTTTGCGATTGGAAATATACTTGTTAAAATTCACTTGCTAAATCAAAGTTCTAAATGAAGCAATACGATTTATAGAGTGCACTTTTATTTATACTGGTGTGAAGTACTGTGCAAAGAACTGTACATGAAAGCAATATACACAAAGTATTGTTTAAGTGCAAATTATCCTATTAGTTAAAACTTTCTCAAGACCATGTCAGTCACAAAAACAGATTCAGAATAACATATCATGCCTTCCACTATTTTGTCACCTTGTTAAGCATATAAAAGCAATGAATTAAATTTCAAACACAATGTAAACAGGCATACCATAACAAACATAGAAGCCATGTTATTGAAAGGCTTCTGGTTTGCATAATTAAATGCCTTAAATGCAACACACCATAAAAGCAACTGACACATGCTGTTACAGTTTCCATACAAACAATCAATGGGATGTTTCCTATGTTTCCTTTAAAGCAATCAATATGATCATTGATGGAGCACATAATGGAGTGAAAATGGACAGTTACTAACAGGATTAAAGACACATAACACTCATTAACCTGGCTTGAACTCAGCTGGGAAACATCCTCACCTGTTTAAACAGCTGGAATGAGTCCTTAGTATTAATGTTAGACAATGCAGCAAGCATGGCACTACTGTCCAAACTGATATCTTCCAAAAATAACTTTATCTTAATCCACCTAAAATCACTTAAGATACAGATTGTAATTCTGGATGAAAATATATATTAAATCAGGAAATACAAATGGATTAAAGTGTTAATAAATACGAATACAAACCAGGGCTTCAAATAAAACATGCTTTTATCAAGCAAAAACTGAACATTTTAAAGATGATATCGCAAACAAAATAAAATGTATCAATAAAACAAGAGAAAAATGCAGAAACCGCATTCAAGCCGGATTTTTTATTTTGCCAATAGGTACAAGCTATAGAAGCCATTTGTGCAGTGGAGTGGAACCATTTGAGTAATTTTGGTAGAGGACCACTAAACGAACATTTGTGTGAAATTATTTTAAAACTAGCCATAGGTTTAGAAGAAAATGGCGTTTAGACATATTTCTAAACTGGCGTTTAGATATATTTCAGTTTTTAGCTCTGGCGGCAATCTTGTGCAGTGAGGCGGAACCATTTGAATAAGTTTGGTAGAGGACCACTAAACAAACATTGGTGTGAAATTATTTAAAAATCTAGCCATAGGTTTAGAAGAAATTGGCGTTTAGACATTTTTAGCTCTGGGGCCATCTTGTGCAGTGAAGCGGAACCATTTTCACAGGTTTGGTAGAGGACCATCCAAGGAACATTTGTGTAAAGTTTCATCAAGATTGATCAAGAACTTTAGAAAATATGACAGGAATACAAAACTTAAACGCAAATTTTATTTTTAGCTCTAGTGGCCAGTTTGTGCAGTGAGGCGGAACCATTTCAATAAATTTGGTAGAGGACCACTAGACGAACATTGGTGTTAAATTATTTGAAAATCTAGCCATAGGTCTAGAAGAAATTGGCATTTAGACATATTTCTACTTTTAGCTCTGGTGGCCATCTTGTGCAGTGAAGCGGGACCATTGTCACAGGTTTCGTAGAGGACCTTCCAAGGAACACTTCTAAAGTTTCATGAAGATTGACCAAGAACTTTTGAAAATATGACAGGAAAACAAAACTTTAACGCAAATTCTATTTTAAGCTATAGTGGCCATTTTGTGCAGTGAAGCGGAAAACCACTGGAATAAGTTTGGTAGAGTGTAAAGTTTCATCAAGATTGATCAAGAACTTTAGAAAATATGACAGGAATACAAAGCTTTAACGCATATTCTATTTTGAGCTCTAGTAGCCATTTTTTGCAGTGAGGTGGAACCATTTGAATAAGTTTGATAGAGGAACACTAAACGAACAATTGTATAAAATTATTTGAAGCCATAGGTTTAGAAGAAAATGGCATTTAGACATATTTCTATTTTTAGCTCTGGCGACCATCTTGTGCAGTGAAGCGGAACCATTTTCACAGGTTTGGTAGAGGACCATCCAAGGAACACTTCTGTAAAGTTTCATGAAGATTGACCAAGAACTTTTGAAAATATGACAGGAATACGAAACTTTAACGCAAATTCTATTTTTAGCTCTGGTGGCCATTTTGTGCAGTGAGGCGGAACCATATGAATAAGTTTGGTAGAGAAACACTAAACAAACATTTGTGTAAAATTATTTGAAAATCTAGCCACAGGTTTAGAAGAAAATGGCATTTAGACATAATTCTATTTTAAAGCTCTGCTGGCCATCTTGTGCAGTGAAGCAGAACCATTTTCACAGGTTTGGTAGAAGACCATCCAAGGAACATTTCGTATAATTTCATGAAGATTGACCAAGATCTTTTGAAAATATGACAGGAATACGAAACTTTAACGCAAATTGTTAATGACATCGCAACGCCAGCCCGCCCGACCGCCCGCCCGCCCAACCGACCGTTTTTGCTAATCGTTAAGCTGAGATTTTTCGTTGAAAAATCCAGCTAACAAAAACAACTGCAAGCAGAAAAGTGTATTTGTGTGGTATGCATAAAACATTAACACATAATAGAAAGAAAATACAACCAAAGAAAAAAGCAAACTAAAAACGTGAACTGCAAGAATACACTTCACAGCTAAATGGTGTGCAGCCAACCTTTGCGGCCATGGCCTGTTTCATTTCAGCATTTCTTTCTTGCTCTAGGGCTTTCCGTTTCTGTTCATACTGGCCCAAAGGCAGGCCCTCATTTGAGGGTGTTCTTGGTCTACGACCTCTTTCAGGTCGGGCCTAAATTAGGGGTCAAAGTTAGGGCTCAATGCGTATCAAGTTTGTGATTGATACAGTGTAAGCCACTTGGTTCATTAATATAACATAAATACAGCACTACCTTGTGTATATGCTATTTAACAGAAAAGAATGCATACAGACCATGACACATGCTTATAAAAATTTCACAACAGTACTATTTATACTTGCATTCAATGAAATTACAGAAATAATTATACCACAACATGGAAATAATATATATATATAAGACATTAAACAAAAATGCATTATTATAAAATGAAATGCAGCACTAAACAAAAACAAAAGTATTGAATTCTAAATCAGAAAATCAACAAGAACAAAATCAGTACAAAATACAATTTTCACATTGTATAAAAAAAATGTAAACTGTAAACTGTAAAACTATAAAAAAAAATGTTTATGCAATTCACTTTTAAAAGAAAACAATAGATTTTTTAAATAAAATTCTGCCTTCATTCAGTTGCAACAACAGGAAAGATTATCTGTGTATGTCAAATATGTACATGATGATTTCAAACTATTTTCTGGCAAAAAGAAATGGCGACCGTAAATATAGCTAAAGAGATGATGAACAAAGTTATAAACTTGTCAAGACTCATGGAGAACTTATCCCTGAAATCACCAGTGTTCATCCATCGTTCAATACATGGCCTACACATACCTTTGCTAGCAATTCGTTGTATTCCCTCTGTCTGTCTGCATTCAGCTGCTGCTTCTTCTTCTCCTGAGAGTCGTAATCTAAGGGCAACCCAGTCTCTTGAGGCGGGGGAGGATCCCTGGGCTAAAAATAGAAACATGCATAGCTATAAATTTTCAGAGATAACTGGTTCATTTCAATGGTAAAAAAAATGAAGTTTTTGTGTTATTTTTTTCTAATTAAAAATAAGAAACAAAATAACAAAAGCAATGGTATTTCATTATGAGAATGTGAAGTTATAAAGTACAATAGTGACAAAACATGTTACATGGGAATAACGCAGTAGACACAAAAAACATAATGGCAACAATCTTTAATTAATACCTAATTTATGTTGTAACTATTTTATCTATAATGTGCAAAATACTGGACGGTTATACAATAAATATCATACCTCCTCTGCAGGTCTCGCCTGCTGTGCTTCATTCTTGTTCCACTGTTTCCGCCCAGTCGGTGATGTGACCGGTTGCACAGCATACCTAGCCTGTTCCTAGTTGGTCAATCAAGCAGAACTGCATAAAGCATGCCAGCATAACATGCACAGGGCACCAGGCTTGTTTCAAGGTAACAAAGCACCAACAAGAGTACTGAACAACTGCACAAACTGAAAGATGTTGGAACAATAATTGTGAATCTTGACTATGTGATAGAATATTAAATAAGTCTGTTTACAAATACATTCCGAATATGCCCAAAAGAAATAATTAAGAAGAAAATTTAGGATGTTCTAAATCATCAACAAATATAAAGAAAAAAAAAGCTCTGATTATAAATCCAAACAGGAAATATACAAACTTCTGAGGTTTTCTTTCTAAGTATAAATAAATGTCTCATGAATAGTTCAAACTAAAATGGCTAAATACCAGACAACAGTGTTTTTTTAGGGCCAATTTGGGGCCGAAATTCGGCCCCATTCCCCTGCTTAAAAAGTATATATTTTTCCACCATATTTACCTTAAAATTCCCCTCAGAATGTAAGCTTTATTTTGAAAAAAAAAAAAAAAAAATCGGACAAAAATTGACTAAAATAGGGGAATTTTTGTAAACAATCCCATCATTTTTTTATCAAACCAAGTTTGTGCATAATCTGAGTTATCATTTGTAGCAAAACAACTGATTAATGTTTTAAAACAAAGTAGAATATAAAAATGTTAAAATGCTTTTCTACAAAAACAATTCCCCTTTTGCCATAAAATTCCCTGTCTGAAGGGCCCCGCCTCCTTTCCCCTAAAGGTGAAAAAAAACACTGGACAAGGTTAGTATTTCAAACACTTCAAGCAGAGACACAATTTAATGCAATGCACACAGCTTTATTGTGATAACCAACTTCATTAAAATGCTTTCCAATGCACTAAACTTTACTGTTGAATCGCTGTATTATTGTATTATTAAGCTCACTAGAGCATATTTTGCACACATGATCACTGGCCTCACAAGCTAATATGAATATAAAAATATTGATTTTACTATCAGTGCCGTACCATTTTAAAAAGAAATTAAAAATTCAACACTGTTCTAACATCATGAGTGGGTTAACTCAACCAAAAAGATAATTACCTGGAAACAATCACCAGAACAAACAAAAGAGATATTAACATCTGACAACCCAGTAAAAATATAGTACCATTCCTTTCCAAGCTGTCAGAGCTAAATTTCAATCACTAAAATAAAACATACAGATTATCGCTTCAAAACTCTCAAATAAATTAACTGAATATTGATGTGTGTAAACCTTTTATATTGATAGTACAGTATATGTCAATTCAACTATGAGATAAAACAGATTCATGTACAGGAGTAATATGAAGTGAAAAGGACATCAGCATAAATATTTTTATATGAAATGTGGATCATGCATGTATACAGCCATTATTGGCTGCATGTATATGAATCAGCTACTCTCCATCCACCACATTTTCACTAACTTGAAAGAATATCATAACAAAATCCCCCATGAACATATAATGGAACTGGTATACACCTTATTAACTGGGGTACACAATTTTCACAACAAAATGAGAAATATTCAGATCTATTACATGATTAGAATTAGACATCATCCTGAAAAATTGACTTCTTCAATAAGCTTTGTTTTACTTGCTCACTAATTGTTGGGCAATGCATCTGTACAAAGTATTATTTTGCTTTCTTGAACAACTAAAAATATTTATTCAATTTTAAGTTTTAATGATTGTTTGATTTTACTTCAAAACTGAATGCTTCTTGAATACTAATAACTGCACATAGCATGCATTCATTACACTGGTGTAAAAATACAGCATTCCCATTTTCACATTACCAATAGCCAAGGGCTATAAACATTTTCGAAATTATTCCAGAATTAGGTATATTTTTACATTTTTGGTGAACCATATTTTATAATTGATAGTTATTTTTGCCAAATTAACAAATGCGGCTATTAATTTCTAGTTCAAAGCACCAACATCCATGTAAACTGTATTTGATGTCTTGTTCTAACTTCAATAATTGTTGCCTGATAACAGTAAAATGGTGACATTGTGAAGAGCAACTCTATCCACAAAACTACTGAACTTCTAAAACGAGCAGGTTTGAACTACAATTAATACCATCAGTTTGAGAAGTTTAGTAGTCACTGGTTCTGATTGGGTGTTTCTAATATCAAGGATTCAACTCTGTGTTTAATGAATCTGAAAGGATCTGCAAATTGTAAGATAATATTAAGAATGTCAAAGATACCAAATACAGTGTGTGTATTTCGAAGTTTATGAGGCCCTTCCGCGCCTGACGCTGCATTATGTAAGGACTCGGAGTGTGTCCCAGCACTCCTACCTAATTAACTTACTAGAGACTCACGAAAGTTGAGACATATTTTGAATCATAGCTGCAATTTCCAGCTATTTATTTTTTACTGAAAAACATTTATATTGCTGTGTGGTCTTGTGCTGTGGGGGGAAACCGGAGAACCTGGAGGAAACCCCACCTGTCCGGTATGGTGACCAAAAACCAAACTCACATGCGCTGAGTGGGAAGCGAGTGTACCAACCACTGCGCTACTTGGACAGCCAAGATACCAAATACCTGACATATCAGGTCTTAAAATCCAGAAGCATACTTCAAAAGGGTCCAATAAACTTCACAAGTAACACAGTAATTTTATAATCAATAAGTAGATGAAGGTGCTTCTTTTCAAACTAATTAATGTGTGTGTATCAAGTAAACTATATTTAGACTTATCATAGTTTTAAATTAGGCTAATTGCAAACTATAACAAGTCTAAAAAAATGTTTTTTTTAGCTACCATTATGTGGGACCGTACAGTACATACAGGGTAGCTGTTGAGCTGATTGCGTTCCTCCTGCAGTTTCTGTTTGCGTCCTCTGATAAACTGGTCAATGTCTGTCTCAACCAGAGTACCCATTGTCTAACCTGAAAATCAGTTTGGAATTGGTAAAATCATAAGTATAGTCTGTATTAAAGCATAATTACGTGATTAAACAGATGTAAAACATAAATTTGCAGCTTGTAAAGTTTCTTACATGAAGGAATATAATGGAATAATGCTACTGGAAACTGATGTTAAAAGATATGAGGTAGATATTAATGAAAACAATACACGACAAACATTAAACATGAATGTAAAATAATAAACAACAATAATGAACTCATATTGATAGGAGGGTACAGGAATATGCATTGAGGTTGGAATCATTAATTGACTTATATATTTGTCGATAAAAAAGAATTAAAATACAGCATTCAACCGATATGCCATAGATATGCAATAGAGTTCATAATCTACAGTTTCCAGTATAAAATTAGTATGAGACCTATTCGCAGAGTAAACAATACGGCTGAAAATAAATTTTACGATGAATGTAACAGTAGTCTAATTTACAAGATGTGCAACAAATTTAGTGTTACATTTTATATAGGGCTATATTCGCTGATATGTCTAATCGCTCAAAGACTTTTACAGATGTACAGCGTAGCAGAATATAGATAAAAGTTAACATAATGATGGAATGCAAGAATAGTTTCTATGTCCAGGTATGGCAATTATATTGCTATCTGTTCACAATTACAATGTAGTCTTGAGAGGTGAAAGTTGAAACCAAAATCCTGTCAGAACATTGAACTACCATAGTAATGTATTCAATATGTACATGTTTTACAGACAGATTAAACATTGACTAGATTGTAAAATAATTATATGTAATAATACTATTCATTGATATACTACTTGCAATATTTTTTTTAATTCTTTATATTTAATAAATGGGAATAAATCTAGACAAAAACATATTGTTATTCTTATGCGCCCAAATTGACAAATGTATTAAAGAGAAGTGACTTAACTTGAGAATTAGAACAGAATGCAATGACAGGTACTGACAACCAAATTTTATGTCAAATTTATGTATCCTAGTGTGTCCATATTTCAATGTCCATAAGAAACTAATAAATTCACAGAACTTCAGTGGACTTAACAATAGCTACTCATATTAAGATCATGATCAATTATATATACCTATTTTGTTGTGATTTAGACATGCAAACATGTCCAACATATGTCCTCTTTAATTTGTTCCAATTTCAGATGACAACATAAAACATATTAGCTTGGCTTTTTTTTCAACAGTGTTTCAGATTTATATTATCCATTCAAGAATCGTCAACATTGCAGACAAACTTAACTAGAGCTTTTTCATGAATTTTTTTTTAGAAATGTTGACACAAAAGCACACTCTTTAATTTTTTTTTTTTTTCAGCTACTACAATATACTACTTCTAGCATCCTTACACTAAATGCAGATCAACCCTGAATTATCTGAATAAGTCATTCTCTATTGAAACCATGTACAAACACTGAAGACATTATATTTATCTAAAAAAAAAATTTAGTTTTTTTGTCACCGATTTTGTACTTACACTTTCAGTTTCTCTTTTTGCACATTCTGACAAATATAGTAAGTGTCATGATAAGACTTATTTCAGTAAACTTGTAGTAATAGTTATCTTGAGTATTATTACTTCATGAATAGAAACAGTTTTTCCTTTCAATTTAACAATTATAAATTAAGCAAATAGCAAACCTAACATTAACTGATGATCACGATATCCACCATTATGTTTGCAGCTTTGCACCTGATCACTCTACTATCACATTAATTAGTGTACAGGTGTGAACAACTTAATTATTTGATCTCAACCAATTTTATGTAATCATATGCAATTAATCCATCAAGAGTGTTTTTTCCTTAACTTTCACATACACGCAAATGGCGTGGTCATCTATATTGGTTACAGTGGTTACCTCCGATACAGATTCACTGTGTGGAAAATTCTCGTGATAAATGCGTGCCGGGAACCACACTTTGGTTGATTTGTAAACATCGCGTTTCATTCATAATCACCCATTTTCTCACCATTCAGTACTCAGAGCAGATTAAAATATTTTTACCCCCTTGCAAGCCGAAAAAATATTTTGGGTTCAGGCAATTTCAGAGGGTGGGTCGGGAAGGGAAAACAAAACTAATTTTATTTTTGGCCCAAATTTTCACCACAGAAATAGTTCTTTGGCAGTTATTGGCTGCTAGCTAATATTGTCACATGAGCGGAATCGCAAAAAGATTTTATTTCAAAATAACATTTCTTCTAGATAAAATAACATGCATTTTTCCTTCGTATTGATTAGAATCTACAAATCAGAGGGAAAATGTAAGCAGAGAGGAGTTAATGATCATGAATTTTTATATATTTGACAAACAATTACATTTTATCCAGATTTTAAGTGAACGCCATTTATTGAGCTTGATCCTGAAATATCTGGGTCAAGTTCATCTTGAGCCTGAAAGTCAGACTCAAATTGTTTTGTGAACTCAGGGCCTGATATGCATTGATGAAGTAAACTCCAGTGAAATACACTTTGCTTTATTTCAACACTGTGGGATAAAGCAAACATCGCAGATTAATGATGACATTTTGTTGATTTCTGCTAAGTCATTTTATGTTTTTAGCAATATTTAGTGTGTTTTCTTCCATTTATTTTCAAATAAAGGCAGAAAACAACTGGATAAATAGAATACTACATAAGTGTTGAATAAAGATAAGTTTATATACTCGGCTTGAAAACTTTATTCAACACTAACCAAGTATTCAAAGTATGCTTAAGGTAACAGATACCAATCTATCATGCAGATTTGCTTAAAATTTCTCTGGTAAACCCATTTGCAAACAAGAATATTCTGGATTTTTTCAATTATAGGCAATTCAAAGATGTGTTTATTAAATAAACATAATGTGAGTAAATAATAAAAAGCGTTTATGGCAACAGCAAGTTATGAGAAAATATTGGCAGTGACAATATGTTTTTAACTTTTATAAGTGTCAAGATATCTCTAAACATACTTTATTATCCCAAAACAGTCTGCATTAGCACGTATATCCGTTGATATTCCTCAAAATACACTTTATTTTTATTAATTCGAGTAGCAACTTGATAACGGAAGCATTATTCACACATGCGCACGGTGCATTTTTCACAAAATATCATACCTTACTGTCAACGGCTACACGCCAGTAAATGCACATTAAGCCTAACTTGATTTATGTGAATTTTTATTGTCAATCGTTAAACATAAACAACTTTTGAAAATATCGTAAAATTACCCCCCAAAGGTGGCGGATTTAGGCACTGCGCCAGTAAGCTACACATTTTAATTCGTTTAATTCGCATGGTCACACGAATCGATGTATCGATGAATAAATACAGACAACCAAACAAGCGTAACAAAGGAACCATTGATGTGTTTCTTAAATACTACACATACCTTCTACCTACAGTTTATAAAATATTAATCAATTTCATACTTCTAAAGAATTATTTGGCATGTGAGTTGAGTTTTTTTAAGTTGTCATTTACTATGATTTGTTGTTAAGTTAAAAAAATGCAATTTTATTTATGCAAACATTCGATACACAAGTGTTAACTAGCGCATATATGTCATAGTTTACTTACAGTTGTGCATTGCTGTCATAATGATATAATGTGTCTTGTCCGTAAGTTTTTTTCCAAGCAGTATATAGTTCTTTAGGTACCAACATGTTGGGATCCCCGAACTGGAGACGTCTAGATCCATACGACCAGCGACTTTTTTTCCACAATATAGTAGCGACTTATTTTTTCAACAATATAGTAAATAAGCAGGTGTATAATTCAGTGGAACTCCCTCCCCACTGATATTGTTACACTATTACTGATCCAGTTCAGTGCAGCAGTCAGCCGCACTGGACATGCGTAAATCCTCGTCGTTAACCTGGTCCGTTTTTTTTTCTTTTAACATCTTAGATGCTCATTTCAGATTTATTTTAAAGCCATTTAAACTCACATTCTTGTATACCTAATTAAAAACTATAATTGGTTGACAGCGCAGAGTCTGTAGTTATGGTGGCATAGAACTGCCTTACGATAACTACTTAAGGTTCGCGAAACTTTTCCTGTTACCACTTTAGTTTCGTGTTATTTATCTTATATCTTAATATCGTTTGCGACTTAAGATATTTATTTGCTTAATGAAAAACAGGCATGAAACTGCCCAGAACTGACATCAAAATTTCAGTTAATAAAAACTTATGTGGTATCACAAATATTTACTAGTTGAAATTTGCGTTGTAAGATAGTTATCATGATAATATTCATGTTAGATAACTGGCAACACGAATTGCAAATACATTTGCGATACATAAAAATTAAGTGGTATCGTGAATATTAACGTATTAATATAACTATCGTGATAATATTCGCGTTAGTAAGATAATGCGGAAGTCCTCGCGCACAAATTAAGTGGTAACACGAATATTATCTAGTTAAGATTCGCGTTGTCAGATATTTATCACGACAATATTCGTGTTAGTAAGATAATGCGGAAGACCTCGCGCCGAATTAAGTGGTAAAACGAATATTATCAGGTTAAGATTCGCGTTGTAAGTTACTTATCACGATAATATTCGTGTTAGTAAGATAATGCGGAAGACCTCGCACAGAAATAAGTGGTAACACGAATATTATCTAATTAAGATTCGCGTTATACGATGATTATCATAATAATATTCGTGTAAGTAAGATTATGCGGAAGACCCACACCAAATTAAATGGTAACACAAATATTATATAGTTAAGATTCGCGTTTCAGATAATTATCATGATAATATTCGTGTTAGTAAGATAATGAAGACATCGCACCGAAGTAAGTGGTAACACGAATATTATCTGGTTAAGAATCGCGTTGTCCGATAATTAAGTTTCATGTAGTAACAATTTAATATGGTGGTCATTATTCCCAAATTTCCGAACATCCAATATAATTATAATATTATAAAAATGTTATAAATCGTGTACATAATACTTATAAATGTTAGCGCATTATGTTCCTTATTGTACCGTAGCTAATCATTAACGAGAGCTTTCATCTAGAACTTAACATTTCCTTCGTTCCCATTATGCGATCCGGATGAAAAATCTTTGTGTTATTATGTGCATCACGAAAGTTATACTTTGCGAATAAAACTGACATTTCGAACAATCCGAAGTATACGTTGCTGGACACATATATCATATCGGTATGTGTTAACCGACATTATATCTGGGATAACTTCTACCGACTTTTAAGTTGGAAAAGTGTTTCCGTCCTCGCCTTATTCTGTGCATTTTTAAAAGGGGCATGTTCACAGATAAGTGTTTATATATATACATGTATATTTTTTAAAGCCACAAAACAGCGAAAAGTCGAAAGTGGTGCTCAAATTGCTGAAGACTGGACTAAGTCTTATATGTGTACTAGTAGAGCAAACTGGCCCAGTGTTCACACAACTGCTTATTGACAATCAATGTCACTTGACGATGAAAATGGGTGTTTATTATTAATGGACATTTTTAACTTTTAAATAATGATACTCGTGTTTTCTAAATGTTTCGACGATCTAATATTATCTATATTAAATCATTTTGCGTTTCATACTTTGTATAATTATATCAATTTCAACACCATGATATTGAAAGTAGGGAGTATAACAATGAGTAGTTCTTTTTGTCTTGTGTAAAAAATGACAATTCATTCAAACAAATGTATCCTTTCTGGTACAATTGTTTCACTCTATTTCCCTTGATTTTGGTTTCTTTCCTTTTCTCGCCAGCTGTCTTTCTACTCTATCAGCGTTTTGATTTGTCATCGGCGACAAAACATTTAAAACTTGTCGGGTTGGTAATCTGTGAACAAGTCCATTTAAAGCATATGCGGGGTCTAAATGTTTAGACTATTGGCAGAAGCAAACGGTCTTAGAGAGGGAAATTTCGGGAACGTTTATCTCGAGAGCTACTTCTTTGCAGGCAACGAACCAGTAAATCGAAACCAGAAATGGTCCTTCAAAACAGCAAACTTTCATTTCTGTTTTCTTATCTTTTTAATTCTTTAAGATAATGCTTGCTATGTTTATTGTTATGTATATATCATGTAATCATGTGATTTATTATCATGGTAGTTTCAGAAAAAGACAGTTTATTAAAATTGTGAATTCATCTTTAATTACACACACCTTCTATCAATATCATGAATATTGACTTGTATGTAACCAAGATATATTCACCTGTGTCCTGGAATAAGACCACCAAATTAATGCGCTATGTACATCGGTTATTTTTGACCCGTTGCGAAGGTGTTATTTCTTATAACCGATCGTTATTATGAATATTACGGCAAAGTATGAATTTTAAACTGTTGTATGGAAAATCGAGAGCTAGCATGGTACATGTATGAGCTACTTTTGACTCTGTAGGCTATGAAGCACTAAAGCACTAACAATCGATGCTCCTAAGTGCTACGCTTTATTGGTTATTCTGGCCCGTTGCAGATTGAATTGTTTACTGGTATGCATATAGTTCCGTTTACGTTAGAGAGTTTGCTATAAAAAATATTTGTTCATAACTTAAAAATATATTTTATTATGATGTAGTTTACTATTGAATTATACCATATTTCTGAAGGTTTTCTTTGCTTTTCGGTATTCAATAATTGTGATATCAGAACGCTGACTGGTGGGCGGAGCCTAATATGCAAGATTACCATGCAATAAGTAGCGTGCGGTATATTGGAATTTAGTTGTAATTTATACGCACGCTACTTATTGCACTGTAAGTTTTCACGTTAGGATCGCGCACCAGAAAAATTGAAAGAACTGTTCTGTATTGATTTTTTTTTATTAAAAAAAACAAAAAAAACAAATAAACTCTTATACTATATTTCTAACGGTTTTCTTTGCTCTTCGATATTCAATAATTGTGATATCAGAACGCTAACTGGTGGGCGGAGCCTAATATGCAAGATTACCATGCAATAAGTAGCGTGCGGTATATTGGAATTTAGTTGTAATTTATACGCACGCTACTTATTGCACTGTAAGTTTTCACGTTAGGATCGCGCACCAGAAAAATTGAAAGAACTGTTCTGTATTGATTTTTTATTAAAACAAATAAACTCTTAACAGTAAACGGAGTGAACATGTCGAACAAGTTATAAACATTTAGAAATTGAATGTGCAGCCTGTGAATGACACAGATCCGGAGGCGTTCGCGAGTTTGCTTCCTGTTTTATTATCTTGTCACATTTCACTTTGGCATTAGGATCTAGAGCAGCCGATACCTCCTTGAGAACTGTCTCTCCCGCCCGCTTGTACTTCCGAACGCCGGCCGTAGAGCGATGGCCGATGCGCGCCATGATCTCCTGCTCCTCCACTCCTTTATTGTAGAGTTCTGTGGCGCACGTCAGCATTCCGCTATGATTCCCTTAAGACCGCCCAGGGCAGCAATGTCCTTCATGAAGTTACCAAGGGTATTGACTCACACTGGATGCTTGCCGTACATAAGACCATCACAAGCAACTGGCCTGCGATATAACGGTCCAAAATTTCCAAGCGCATCCAAGTAACTCCTGAAATGATCTGCTATCGACCTGGGGCCTGAAAATAGAAGAACAAGAAAAATACTCAGAATATGTCCGAATTAACTTTAAACATAAATTCCTTTCCCTAGATTTTGCTCTTGCAAATGAAGTAAAAATGTATTAGTTATTTAATGTGCGTTGCCCGAGAACTAGTCGCACGGTTAGCTTAGATGGTAAAGCACCGTTTTCTGACGGTCGTAGGTTCGAGAACCGCACCGGGTTCACCTTTCACCATAGTAACGACTATTAAAATAGAAAGGTCGCGGTGGCGTTGTGGATATGGTGTCCGCCTAGCGATCGGGAAGTCCTGGGTTCGATTCCCACTCTGGCAGCGTTCTCAAGATCTTCCCCAAAGACACCAAACAGTGGTTCCACCCAGGCAACGGACTCGAGAGTGTCTCAATAAACCTGAGACTTTCGATGCAATCGAGTTAAAATAAATACCGTAGGTTTATTCTAAAAATAGAAAGAAATAATTCGCTTACCTTCTGTGCAGTAGTGTTTTATATCTTTTCGTTGCAGATGTCGATGCCCGAGTCCTCCTTTGAATGCCTTGTTATCCCTTCCGAGGAATCTAAAGTACTTCCCAATCTCATCTTCCCCAATTTCAAACTGTTCGCAGACCAGGTTGCGGTGCACGTCGCTTCCGCGTAGACCGAAGAGTTTGCACACGTAAAAGAATAATGTGGATTGCAACCGTTTAGCATCGCCTTTTCCAAAAACGCCTAAATTCCACAATTTCTCTTCAGCGTCTTCTGGAATCGGATCTGCTTGTTTCACATCTGCACCAACCCCCTTCTCTAATAAATCCTTCATTTGACTGCCAATTGTCTTTCGCTACGGACAGAAGTCGGGATCATTTTCATCGAGGAAATTTTTGCCGTACACATTTCTGTCCCGAAGGTATGGGAAAAGTCCACACAGAATCAAATAAAGCGTGTTGCTTGTGCACTAATCTCCTGTTTGATTTCGCACTTCCAACACAAACTTCTGCAGCCAGTGGTTCATCTCTTCTTTGCTCATAGAAGCTAGGTCGGGAATATCACCTCCCCGTTTTTTCCTCCATTCGTCGAAGACAAGTCTTGCCCATCGCGTGCTTTTCTCAGTGTTTTTGTTAATTTTTGAAGCATTGAGGTTATCAATATCTTTATCGGTCACCGGCTTTGCAAATCTGGTTGCAGTACTGGAGGGCGGTTTCTGATGGAGGACCGTGGCGGCACTTCCGGCTTCAACAGCATTTCCGGTTGCTTCACCACCACTCCCTGTTGCTTCAACACCGCTTGCGGTCGCTCGCGAGTCACCCTCGGTCTCTTCTGTCTTTATTAAGTCCAAAACCCCAATACCTCTTCCGGTTGCTCCAATACCACTTCCGGTTGCTCCAAGACCACTTCCGGTCACTGCCGAGTCATCCTCTGCATCTTCTGTCTTTATTAAGTCCAAAACCCAAGATCAAAAGACACGTTTGCATCATAATCATACTGTCCATTAGGAATTTCTATTTCATTAACAGCTTGCGAAAGAATGAGATTTTCATGCGAATTATCGAAAGATGTCATTTCGAGGTAGTCAAACTCCGTGATATTAGCAATCTGACTCAAAATTAAATTATCTGAATCTAAGGCATCCATAATGAAGTGTTTATGCCTTGAAATCCCAGACTATGCCTGCACTGAATATACACCTGGCGACAGCGCTTAAATTTGGAAACGACACTCATGATTCCAGGCATGCCAGACATCACGTGACCAAATGACAGCACTGAATTTGGAAACGAACACGTGTTAGACATCACGTGACGACTAGGAAACACCCATGGGATCGGCATCGTGGAAAGTTGCGATTTGATAGGTTAATATGGTATAAAACACTTGTAGCACCCTTTGACCTCAATATGTTAATTATTTAATCTCGCCCTGCGGGCTCGTTAAATAACTAACATATTTCGGTCAAAGAGTGCTACAACTATTACTTATCAATAAAAAAAGCCACATTATCAAGTTTGAAGTTGCAAACTATCTCACAAGCTCGTCTTTACAGTGGCCTGGATCTCCATCTAAAACGAGGTCAACTACCACCTAATACCAATATCCTGTAAAAAGTGCGCATATTTATCAGTTCGACTTTGCTTTTGTAAAAAACAACGACATTAAAGAGTGAAAAATTGAACTTAATTCAAACAAATGTATCCTTTTTAGCAAAAATGCACTCATAATTCGCTTGCGTTTACTTTTTTCGCGCCAACCATATCTTTCTACGTTTCTTCATTAAATATATATACACACATGTTAAAGCCACTAATATACATTTTTATGTAGGTTTAAACATTAGTGTTAACAATACTGAGGAAGTAAGAATACGTTTACATATCAGTTTCTACATAAATTAGAAACAGAATATCCACCATTAGTAGTACAGAGACCGATCCGACGAATTGTCGTCTGAGTTGTACTACTAGTGACAATTTAAGTAGTTCTAGTTGTGTTGTTATTATTATTGCTTTTACTGCTGTAGTTGTCGCTGCTGCAGCTGCTACTTCTGCTTGTGTAATTTGTCTTTCTCGTTATCATATATCAAGATGGCGAAGTGGTGATTACTGCTGACGTTAGCTCACCTGAGCATGAAGTGCTCGGTGAGCTATAGGTATATTGGAGACCCCTCCTGCGATGTCCGTCGTCCGTATGCCGTCAATAATTTGCTCGTTCTCGCGTTAGAGACTTGACTTTTTATACAATCTTGACCAATTTTGCACAGCTGTGTATGACCTTAAACTCTCGGATGCGATCGATATTGGGCCACAACGCACCAGAGTCTTTGCCCAATTTGCTTGCAAAAATGCCCTTTTCCAAGATGTGCATGACCATATCATCTCAGCAAGAGCCAAAAATGGGTCTCTTGTTTTTAAACTGTTGGCGAACAGCTAACATGCTTTCGAAGCATTCATTATTCGAAAATCAGTACAACGGGAACTACGTTTTTACTCTGCAAACCACGAGTCAGTAAATCGAAACCACGAAGGATGGGTCGGACCTTCTTCAAAACAGCTATTAAGCTCGTATTATATTGTTTTACCTGTTAATTGTTTATGATGTTGCATATTACGCATATTATAATGGTGATTTAGTACAATTCGAGTTCCTGAAAAGTCAATTTATTAAAATTGTTTCTTAAAACTTTAAAACGTAAAACTCCTATATTTTCACTGTTTACTTGTATGTAACCGATATACTTCCCTGCGTGTCATTGAATAAGACTGCTAAATTAATGCGCTACTTCGGTTAATTTTGGCTAGTTGCGGAAAAGTGTTGTTAAATTTCCTGCAACTATACTGTTGAAATGTTGACAACGAGATACTACAATTTATCGTACTTGTAGGTTAATTTTAAACTGCGTTAGGGAAAATCGAGAGCATGCATCGTATTACCTACTTGTGTTTGCACTCTGCATGCTACGCATCACTCAAAATCGATACTCCGAGCTAATACTCTTCATATCGGAGTTTTTTGGCCCGTTAGGCCAGTCCTATTTTATTTTCTGGTTTACAAAATTTTTTGGGGAACATGTCCACTGGCAGGTCGAAAAAAAAAGTGTTCAAATCTTAACACAACGAACGATTTCCCATTAGCAATTTATAATTAATAACAGTATCAACATTAAAACACACTATTATGTGAAGTTAGAATAAGACGTCAAACACGGTATAAACTGTTTTATTACACCAATGTTTTATATGCAGTTTAACCATTTGTATTTATGAATTTTACAGAGTAAATAAGTGTAATAGATGCATATATTTTAACGGCATCATTAAAATTGATTTTACCACAAAGTTGTATACTTGTATGGATTTACAAAATGTAAAGTGAGATGCCTTTTTAAAAGAAGACGAGTTAACCTGTGCAGGACTGGAATCCACAACTGCCCGAACACAGACCTTGCAAAAGGAGCTTATTCTAACCACACAACGCAAATTTTGAAAATAATTGCTGTGAGGTCTCGAAAAACATATTAAATTTAACTATATCAAGAGAAAAGTCCAAATAATATGACGTTAATTGTCTGGATTCTTATTAAGTCTTAATTCTTATTAAAAATGAGAAACCAGTTTTAACATATTTTTTTTTTATATTCAACTCTGTGTAAATGCTAAATCTTCATGTATATATGAAATTTATCAGATATAAACTGAACTGCTAGTGTGTGTTAAATTATTGCATTACAATTGTGACAGAAACAAAATACAAGGCAAATAAGAAATTCTCATTGTGTCGCGAAAATATATATCATCAACAAAATGCAACCATGACTTTTTCTTTTAAGTGTATACGAGACAAAGCTGTCTGTCCCCACATCCTCGTTTCGATGTGCCCGCAAGAAGATCTTGTTACTAATGATATTATTTGTTACAAATGCCACCTGAAAATATACATCCAGTGCCTTCCACAGGATTTTTTTTGGCGTCCCCGTCCCGAGAGGGGTGGGTTAGGGAGGGGTATCCCATCCGTACGTCAATTTTTTTTGCGGCATGTGTCAAATGACGTTATCTGGTGCGTTTTAGCTATTACATTTAAGGCTAGGATGTTTTCAATTTTTTGTACAAGTTTAAACGAAATTAAATAAACGAAACATCACCGTTTGAACGGCATACCTCTAGCCTTTTAAAAGCAACAGCATCATTGTTGTTGCGAAACTGAAAGTAATGAGTTTTTCCGGATGTTTATGTCCAGTGCGCGTCACATTCGCACAGTGACGTCATGTCCAAACCCACTATTCTCGTCGTTCTCGAATCATTAGGTTACACTCGATCTACTGATGGAGCCTTTTTTATTCGATTAATTATGTTCATATGGGCATGTATTTAGTGTTTTAACACTGTTTTAATCGTTACAGCTGTTGAACATAGTATTGACTGGATAATTGGTGAATTGTAAAGATCTTGATTAAAATATATTTATATTATATACATGCTTTGTTCTTGCAATAACGGAGGGAAATGTTCCTCGTGCACATCGTGCCTGCGCGTCAAATGTTAAAGACAAATGTCACTCTATTGTTAAAAACAGTGTTGATTTTCTCATGTTTCATTCTTTCCATGAATAACTGTACTTCTAACGGTAATATTAACTGTCATCAAATGGACAAGTCATTTTAAGGGCCGTCTATGAAACATGTTGAACATTATTAGAAGTTTACAATATATAATAAATTTAACAATTTACGAACTAAAAATCACTTGCTTATTTTTTGTCCACCAATAAGTAAATTTGCATGGAAAAACCACGCCAATTTGTTTATAATTTACATATTTTTTCTCCATTTTCTGTACCAATCTTTTTGTTCAAATTTGGATACTAGTACATATTTATGACACGACCCTCAAACTTGAAACACTTCACTGACAACAATAACGGGATTTCTCCCTGCAAAAATCATGCATGGGATTAACATTCCTTTGACGGGAAACTAGGACACCCAATGTCTTTAAAGACCTGTATTTAGTAAAGCACATGATCTGTACACGCACGCTTTCCATGCGTGGAACGTGACGTCGTGTTTCAGCAGACATTTCGCACTCTTTTGTAGAAAACACGGGTTTTACATGGCGTACATGTACATAAACAACGGCGGACGCCTTGCTTAAAAAAATTGTCCGTGAAATTCCGGAACAATTTGTTGATCTCGATCGGAAATCATCGTGTGATACCGTCAAAAACAAAAAGCAGTTTCACGGAAGTAAACGGACTTACCGAGCAAATTATTATATTCGTACTCAAAATATTTCGAAAATTTGAACGTTTCGTCCCCCATCGGTAAAAAAAAATCGTTATTATAATTAAACCGTAAAATCAATAAGTCCTGGCCTTACAAATTTACTCGTTTTCTGAGGTGCGTATGTTTCTGATCGCAAAAAAAACTACCGTAAAACCATTATTATTCGTCGGAAACTTTTCGTGGATTTTCGTGGGTCAGCTCAACCACGAATTCAAATGTACGACGAACGTTTACGTCCAAAGTCTTATATCCGAAATTATTAGTATCTGCACTACTGTGACGTCAGACTAAAGGGGCGCAATTACTTTTGACCCAAGTTTGGGTGATTGTGTTACATCCCTTGATAATTATTTACTGACATGAGGTTAAATCATACTTCAACTATGTTTGAAAAAATAAATAATTGTATGATGTTTCCTTCTTGAAAGAACAGATAATACTGACAGAATAATTGAAAGGAACAGATTGCTCAATTGTCACGCACGTATATTCGCAGTTTGTCACTTGTTAATTGTCGAGCGCTTAACTGGCTTATTACAGTTATACGAGACACTATGGGTACCACTATTAATTGGACTGTTTATTGCGATACTGGTATATTGTTATACAAGACACTATGGGTACCACTATTAATTGGACTGTTTGTTGCGATACTGGCATATTGTTATACAAGACACAATGGGTACCACTATTAATTGGACTGTTTATTGCGATACTGGTATATTGCACCTATGTTTATTCCCGCTAATTGGTGTGGTGTTGTTACACTAGGGACCACGTTATCGCCAGATTGAGACGATAAGATACGGACAATGTGGGTAATTGACACGTCGTTGTTTTAGCGGATGTCAACTGAGCGCAAGGGTTGTTAACATAAACAAAAAGCACATAGATACAGTATTTTTTTAGGTTTGGCAAAAAATCGAAATCCACGAATTTAAGATCCAACGAATATGCCCGATTTTATGAATCCACGAAATTTCATGTTAACGAAATTAAATGAATCAACAGTATGTGTCCGCTTTAATAAGTGTGATGAGTGTAAATAAATTAAAAGCAACATCAATTACCTGCGCGTTTCATTATTTTACAGTCGCAAAAGATTTAATGTCATGTGATCTCAGTCACAGACGCCTAGATCTCCAGCTTCAACGAGGTCAAATACCAGCTAATATCAGTTAGTAGGCCTATACTGAATAATGATTCGAGTTGTCTTTCGTTTAAAAAAAACCAACAAATAGTTCCTTTTTGGTAAAACAACTGCGCTCATAATCCTCTTGATTTTAGTTTCTTCTCTCGACAAACTGTCTTTCTACGGTGTCAGCGTTTTGATTTATTAACTTGTAAAGATGAATATTTTTAAATTTAATCTCGGTGGAGCGAAAAAACAACGGTTAAGTGTATATCTTCAGATAAAATGCAAAAGTGTTGTTTAAATTTCAAACAGAAGCGTATGACAGATCTACTTCAATGCTGCGTCTCGCTGTTATGTCAACCATGACTCAGTGTCATTTTGTTCACACCAGCAACCGTGGGAGAAATATGAAGTAGCTAACTGAGTGCTTATTGGGTGTGTGTATTGGTGTTCTTGTGTTGGATTTTCGATTCAAAGGTTGAGGATATTCATAAATAGTGTGTTAACAATATACTGAGCATGGGAGTTGGTTCTCGTATTTATGTATGTAGTTTAAAGTTGAAGATTTTTATTTTTGTGTGGATATTTAAATTTAAAATCAACATATTAAGTATTTTAAGTATACATCAAAGGTTTAAGCTGATGTCTTGGGTTTGTGATTATGATAAATATAGCTTGTACTTAAATTACTCTATAAAGCGTTTCTTTTGTTTTAGCTCATTTTACTGATCTTTATTTGCGAGACGTGTTTATGTATTGGATTACAAACATTGAAGAAACTGCGATAAAATCTCTGAAAATAGCAAACAAACCACAGATATATATGGATAGTGAACTCGAGATTAACGATCGGGGCTCCTCGGGTATGTTCGACACAACTCGAAAGGAGATTATTTCCTTCTACGATGCACACCGAATGAGCTCGAATCAACTCAACATATTTCACTGACGTCGTGATCTCGGTGGTCAATTCCAAAAAAGCACAAATGATGAAAGTAATGCTGAATATTAGCACGTGTATATTTATTAATTGATGTGACTCAATAGGAAATAATCACTTGATATTGTGAAGTACTTTTGGGGAATAAAACACAACTGCTGTTAATTAATACATGCTCGAGAAACTAATGAAAGAGTGGTGTTATTCTTTATTTATAAAAACATAAGGATAAAAATCAAATGAGTTTGACAATTACTAAATATTACGAGCGCACAACACACTATAAAGTGGATTTAGCAACATGCACTCAACTTAAAACAGCACGTAATGCACGTGCTCTAAATACACGAAATGATTGAATGGTCAATTATGAGACATGACTTGAAAACGGCCCTTGAAGTTCTGAAACTTCCAAACTATATAAGAACCTCTGCCTACGTGAGAAACAACGAAAACGCGCCACTTCGAAACCTCGACAAACTCGATATAAACGCCGACAGCGTCATTCAATTAGAGCGTCGAGTGAACGTGTGTTACGTTCGGGCATGCGTTTTCGAACTGAACGATAAGGATTGGTTCGCTTTCAAGAAGGGTGCAGATTTTGTGAAAGAGCATGCGCGCCATGTAGGGAGTGAGATACTGCTCCCCCTCGAGTGCCGAACAAAGGTTCGTCTGCTGGATCGAAATGGCAGGAAATTATATCGCGCCGTAAGAGAGGTATAGCCGAAAATGTTTTAAACATTACATTTATTTGTATCTATGCCAACGAACACCTGCAGTATGAAATTCTTGAAACATTCTTAACAAACAAACGAAATAGTATACAGTTTTATACAAATAGTCAGCACTGCCATGGGACTGATTCATAATACTTGATATTTAACACAACATTAATTTCCTACTAAATATTCAAGACCGGAACTATTTAATGCACTTAAAAGGTATTTAATAACTCATTCTGCCATTTGCCAACAGTATAACCATTATTTAAAGTGAACAGCGAACTGCATGCATGGCCAGTAATGCACAAAACAAACAAACAGTAAAACTTTGTTAGGCATATAGCTGATATTTGTAGGATATCATAAAACTTGAAATACTAGACGTGAACATACCCATTGTACATTGACGAGTATTTCACCAAAACGCACACTGGCTTTTTATTCTTAATGGACTTAAACGAACTCTATAAATAAAACTTAACTCGAAAGTTAAAGCCACCATTCATGTATTTTTATTAAATAATTTATTAGTACATAATAGTATACAGTAGTTTTACCATACTCAGTATCGAAATGACAGCGTTTTGAAATATAATGGAATACTTGTGGATAGGTTAGACATCGTCAGATTACATGAGATTACAATATATATCCTACGTACAGCATTAGACTGCACAATGAAGACGCAGGAACGTTGGTTGTATTAAAGATAATATTTGTCATTCATCATTTCGTGCCGGTTTCTCCGCAACCGCAATGCTCATGTAGAGAAAATAAACTGATGCGAAACGTTTTCATACATATTTGTTGAGGCGTAGTTATATACAGCGATGTATAATGTCTATCATATGTATTAGAAGTTTTAAATTTCACTCATATATTCGTTCATACATGCTGAAACAAGTGATAAATAACGCAAGCATGATCACAAAAATGTATCAAGGAGACATACTTTTATACACACAGTGTGTGAGAGACAAGTAGCGAATATAGAATTACACTGTATTGGGAAAAGGAAGTATAAATATGGCAAGATCAAAGTAGAGAACTCGAGAACATGTATGGTTGCTACAAATAAAAGCCTACTTGAAATTGTTGAGGTTTGCTACGTATATTGCGATGTTTGATTTGCTGATCAACTTTGTTAATGATGAAAATGTTGTGCACAATGTTATTCAATTATTAACACGTTGTTCATTAATTATCAAACATATATAATAGTCATTAAAATTTACACTGATTGCAGAAAGTACATTAACGCTCATTACATTTGTTAATTGTATTGTTTACACTATTTTAAATGAAAACGAAATTGTTGGTTACATGATGCACATGCTGTCTTTTGACACACATACCATGCTGACACTATATAAACCAGTTTAGATAAAGCAAGAGATTACTTTCAAAGTATAACAGCTGAGTAAGGGTAAAGCTTCCTAAAGAGAAAGGTAGGTTTCATTTTACTGAAAAGAAATACAAAACCTGAACGTTTTCACATAGAATAAAACTGCTGTCACTACAGGTGGTTGATTTGCATACGCACAAGAATATTGGATAAAGCAATGTATGCATTATAATGGGAATTTGCTAGATGTATGTATGTGTAGTACACAGATTACCGCCGCTTTAACTTTACAGTCAAATGTATGGTTTATACATGATTCAAATATTGAAAACAAACAACATCTTAATTATGCTTGAACTATGTTACAGTTTTAAGCGAATGGAATTCATTCGCTGGAAGATTTCATTTAAATCTATTCAAACGTTAAAACATACCTACATTCAAACTTGGCGAAAGCTTATTTTTGGTTCAGTATAGGTGCTCGGTATGTGGAGTAATATATGTTGTTAAAACACTTTCCTCCTGACCCACAATTGCAATACTCCGTGAGTGTCTCTGCTTGAAACTGTATGACAGTATAAATGTTAACTGTCTTTAACTTAACTGCAAAGTGCCAGAAATAGATATGCGTCGGTCTGTTATCCCAAAGTCTGAACATGCCATGCATAGATATATTGCACAAAGTCTTCCACTAAATATATATATCTCAATGAAATTAAATTAAAGACACAATCCTTTATTTTACTTGTATATTGTACAGATTGTTGCCGACTTCCCGCGTTTTGTGCGAGCAGAGCAAGACACCGTGGCTGTAACGCTCGGCAACAACGGACATCACGTGGTGTCACGTGGTACAGTTCTGGAGCTGGACAGAGTCACGAAGAGCAGCAAAGCTATACGCGGATTTCGGCAGGATTATTTGATATGTCGAGAATTAGAAAAGTCCACAGAACTAGCATTTACGCTCTTTACTCCAGTGTTATTCAGGAAAGGAGCCGACAAAACTAAATACTTGATGAAAGATTTTATTGAACAACTACCTCTGCCACAATGTGTTGAATTTCTAGACTCAAATCCGTACGACGTTGTGTGCGAGTCCGACGAGGAGGCATGTGACCTGCTGACGATACTAAACGGTCCTCTGGAACTGAGATCCATTCAAGTTGTTGAGTATGTTGTCGGGATGGTGTTGGAGAAGAATTGCATTATTGCGATCCCCTTAATCGATGACTTCTTAGAAGCAGCGTTAGTTCACATTCCACTACAGACTTCCGTACTGCATACACATGCTGACGGCCAAGCGACAGTCGACTATGAATCTATTATGGAGAAAATGTACTTGCTGTACGCGGACAACCAGTTACCAGTGATGCTGAAGGGCAAACCGGAAGAAGTTTTCCCGTACGAAGAGGAAGGTGATCTGCCCGACACACCACCACTTCCGCCCAAACTAGGTATACATTGGTCACTAGGAATATCTTTATTTCATGAATAGAAATGTACTTATCGAGGTACATAGGGAAGTTCTGTAGGTGTCTGCTTCTGAAAGAGAAATTAGTACAATTATACAATCTCTTATGCAGAAAAACAAGAATATTTGGATTGCAAAAAAAAAGAAATAGCTTAAATAGACATAACACAGTTTCATATGAACTTTTATTCATGTATGTCGGTCTTTTATTTTATTAGGTTGTACATGTGAACTCCCTGCTAAGCTGTTAAAGAAACGCCGTGTCTGTTTTGCAGATGACCTGACACTGAAGCATACGCTGTCCGCGCCTGCGATCGACGCTGAGAACGGAGGACAGTCTACGTCGGAGGAACGACGTTGTCGGATTCAGTCCACTGGGGAGATGGAGAGTAGGAGACAAAGTGCAAACTTACTTGATTTTACTTAAGTTGTTAGCTTAGGGCAAAACAAAAATGAAAAAGGATATCAGTGAAAAACTGACGTAGCTCCCCAATGAATAATGCGCTTTGCAAAGTAACAGGAATGAACTCGGAAGGGCAGATATATTAAAATAACTAAAATCAGAACACACACGAATTTCAAGGCCCAATATAACAGTAAAATAAATCAAATTGGTGGAACATAACTATAATACGGTCATTTCAGCTGGGTTTTTTAATTTTTCATATAGTATCATTGCGTTATATACAGCAGTTTGAGCTGAGAAATAGATCTGACGAAAATGATACACTAACTAGTATTGGATTATATTGAAAGACCCCTAACTCCGAAAAAAATAATCAGAGCGAAAAATCCAAATAATATGCTCATCTCAGCCTGGTACTGATGGCTATGTTTCATTGATTTACTGACAGTGGTTGTTGTAAAATAGCTTGAATGGTGCACTAGATAAACAAAAGTCCATAACTCCAATAAAAATCACGGACTTGGAACATCAGGGCAATGAGCTAACCTGCTTGTATTAAAGCTTCTCATAAAGTTTCATTGAAATCCAGTTAGTATAGTTGTTGAGAAACATCCCGGATAAGAATGTGCACTATTAACTAATCGCAGCTTTCACAAAAGGCCCATAACTCAAAGACTAATAATCAATGAAGCTAAAGATTCTGATACTCCTCTTGGTAATGTAACTTTCCATAAAGTTTCGTAGCGTTCGGGCCAGTGGTAACTGAGAAATAGATCGGACAATAATTGTGCACTATATACCAATTTAGGCAATCTTTAAAGGCCCATTACTACGGGAAAAATCTATGAAGCAGAATATTCTGGTGCAATGCACACCTTCTCTTGGTAATGACGCTTTCCATAAAATTTCACTGAATTCCGGCAAGTAGTGGCCTACAAATAGCATGGATAATAATTGTGCACTATATACTAATTTCAACTATCACAAAGTGTTTGTATTCAGCTCCCAGTACGTCCACGTACTACACACTTCGCCGTTGTATTAGTTTCCTTAAAGTTTCGTTGAATTCCAGCCAGTATATCGAAACCGTGTTTTGATAGATCTAATTGCACATGCATTTTGCTTCTGTCCTCCCGCATACATTCCCTTATCTGTTTGGAAACATAATTTAAATATAATGCTGATTTCTATTTTTACAACATTCCAATTGTATACGTTTCTGTTTCATTGTCAGAGAAGATACCAAAACAGAAAAAAAGAACAGAGGTATGTTACTTCAGTGTGGTTGATTATGAAAATAAGTACATGGTATTCAAACTAAATGTCATGGATACTATATGTAATAGAATTGCACATGCAAAACTTTATATTATACATATAATCAATTACCGTTGTTCGTTTCGTAAGCAGGAAATTTCAATAAGCTTGTTTATGTACAGTGTCCAATTAAGCATTTGGTAGTGGTTGAAACAAGTGTCGTATCAATTGCATTTTATGACTTCTTTACAATGAGACACCAACTGTGAGTCATATGGCCCCGTGTTCACAAAACATGTTGAGTCTGAATTTCAGATTTGAGATGAATTTGAACCAGAAATTTCAGGATCAGACTCAAAACGGCGTTTACTAAAATCTTGATAAATTTTAAAATGTTGGTCATATATATGATTATAAACTCCTGCAAGCGTACATATGCTATCTCAATGATATGAGGATTTTATCCAAAACCTAACAGAAATTCATATTGCTTTATCTGGAAGGAATGTTTTTTCGAAAATAATAATGTTGAGCTTATTTGAGCTAGAAGATCAGCTAAGATTGATCTTGATCCTCTAGTTAATCCTTTGTGAAAACGAGGCATGGACAACGTGGCACTGTTTATACGCGAACAGCGTTTAGGAAAAAAAACAGCAAATGTTGAAGTCCATATTTTTATCAAATAAAGATGAATGGCATTTGCCTAGAACCTCCTGATCTGCCGAGCATTTAATGTTTTCGTAGGTTTAAATAACAGATTGGTACATATTACCGGTTACGTATATCAAGTACACATTTCACCCTCATAAACTCCTAAAAGTACCAATTAGAGTGTAAACAAAAACGTCCACGCATCACCTATTGTTCATTTCGTCTTAAAATGAAACAAAATTGCTTGCAAATCATTAAAATCATCATCTATCAGAATTATCCCTTATATAACGTTGTTTTACATGCATAACATTTCTGCAATTTTGAAACGCTTGTTGTAAGGATACACCACTGAAGATAAAACGGTTAAAATAAAATAAAATGGTTTGATGTCATTTCAGTCACGTGGTACCAAGTCCTACTTTTCCCAGATTAGCAGACGGATGAAGAACACGGCCTCGCAGTTCCTGTACGGAGATGAGCTGCCCCGGTCCGACTCGAAAATCAGTAAGAACGCATACACGAGGAGCGAACCGGACTTAACAGAACAGTTCTCGCCTCGCCCGGTAGACAAAGAACCTCGTTCAGGATTCGTTTGCTATCTGGATATAACAATGGAAGCTGACGACATGAAAAGATGCCTGACCAGTTTGAGCCATTCATGTTTACATACAGGATCAGAACCTAAAGGAACATATTTTGTCGAAAAGAAGAAAATCTCATCCCAAACCATTGAGATCATTAATGTGACAACAACTAATGCCGAAATGGACGGAAGTACTGAAGCAAACATTCAGTTGGGTTTGTCAGATGTAACATACGCGGATATAAGTGAAACGATAAATAATAACAAATTACACCACTCAGGATATTCAACGCAAGACTCATTTAAAGATGAATCCAAAGTCAGCAATGGCAAGGAAGCTAAACATTATACGCCCTGTGAGGCTAGTGCAAGTAGACAAAATACTGATGATAAAGCACACGTATTGAATGCCAAGGTTGACAGAGGCAGGAGATTAAATGCACCACACGCAGTCTACGCATCGGCGGACCTGTCTAAGAAAACCAGAAACACTTTTTTCCACAGCTGTGATACTTGCAGATATAATTTAACTTCATAATATTATACACCGAAATTAAACGTTGTTGTTGTTTCTTTCAATGCGCAATAAAGTTTTGATTTTTAGCTCAACTCAGCACTGGTTTAGGGGACATCTCCTGCGTCATCCGTATCCCTTCAACAAGTTGACCGTTATCGCGATAAAGACTACATTTTTTATTCAATGTTGAGCTAACTTGCACAGTTTGTGTATGACCAAAAAATCTCGGTTGTTATCGATAATGGGTCAATCAGACCAGAAATTTTACAGTCATTGCCCCTTTTTCAAATAAATATGCAGAAAGTGATTTTTTTCCAATCAAGTTCTCTTCATTTTTCATCCAATCTTGACCAAACGTCCACAGTTTGTGTTTGACCATAAGGTATCAGTATAAGCCAAACACCAGAGTTATAGCCCCTTCTTTGTGGAAAAAAATGCAGTCTTGACCAAACTTCTACAGTTTGTGTATTATCAAAAGATCACAGCAGAAGCAAACAATGTGCCGGATTAGACCCTTTTTTGTTGAACAAAATAGGCAAACATTGCATTTTCCTTGACAGAGAATTCATTTGTCTTCCAATCCTAAGCAAACTCCTAAAGTTTATTTGTGACCAAAAGATCTCAGCAGACGCCAAATATGGGTAATTTTAGGCCACAAACCAGCGGAGTTATGGCCCATTGTTTATGGAAAATATGCTAAAATTGCCGCTTTTGTTCATAGAGACTTCATTTTTCTTCCAATTTCGATCAAACTTCCACAGTTTGCGTGTGGTCAAACGGTCGCTGCAGAAGCCAACAATGGGCAAGATTGGGCCACAAACACCGAAGTTATGGCCCCTTTGTTTGTGGAAAAAAAGATAAAATTTCCTTTTTCCTGCATGGAGATTTCATTTTGGATTCAATCTTCATCAAACTTCCACAGGTTTTGTATGGACTTAAGACCGCAGCAAACGAGACCAATATTTGGAGTTATTTTCCCTTAATTGTAATAATTTATGCAAAAATGGGATTGATGCCAGACAGAAACTTCACTTTCATTCGATCTTAACCAAACTTGCACACTTTTGTCAATGACCATAAGATCTAAATCGAATTTGCATATAAGAAGGGTAAATGGCAATACACTCCACTCTTTGAAAGAAGCCGGCAAGCATGACCTG
Organism: Congeria kusceri; assembly: GCA_027627225.1. Classification (NCBI taxonomy): domain Eukaryota; kingdom Metazoa; phylum Mollusca; class Bivalvia; order Myida; family Dreissenidae; genus Congeria; species Congeria kusceri. The sequence goes on along the minus strand of CM051032.1, from coordinate 42,581,115 downwards.
ACCTTTGCGCAGCCGTCGCCATTATCTTTCAGAACTGTAGCATAAAAATTGCCTGCGAAAAGTTGGATATCACGGTAAAGAAAAATACAGGTATAGGCGCTTACTAATGACCATGAGTTTTTGTTTGTCTTTGGCAAGCAATGGCCAGCCAAGGAGCGAAAGAAAACATGTTTGCGAGTTAATCAGGTAGACAAATAATTACATTATGGCGTACATTCCCACATTTGTTCAAGTCTGTCGCAACAGTAAGGCTTTCATCTTTGCCAATACTCAGGTGAGCCCTTTGGGCATCATGAACCTCTTTTAACCTAATGTACCCGGTATACACATGTATATCGTTACAACGATATTATACACTATTGAGATAGTAGACCTATTATCACATGTCGCTTGTACCACCGCTCTATCAGTTGACTGTTGTACATGTATGTTTAATTTACCATCAAGTTGTCGTGCATAGTATTCTTTTGTTCGATCAATTTACATGAAATGAACCTGGCAAATTGACAATTTCCAAATTTTTAGTCAGAAATTCGAAAAATAAAATAAAATTAGGTATATAAAGAAACGAAATAATAATCCTGGCACAAATATATTGGAAACAAGTTGTCATATATGCATGAATATTAATACGTTGAAATTAATGCAATTATAAAGCTTTTGAATTCAAGAAAAACTTCAGTTCTTTTCGTTGAAAATTTGCTAACAATGTATCACACAGAGTAAAATACACATACATGTATATTTGACCGTCTGGCCGAGCAGTTAGTGTGACTTCCTTTGATCCGGAGGTCGAGCCCCGGTGATGGGACCATACTTTTCAATGTTTTTTTAATGCTGTGTTAGACCGTATACAGTTCACGCCGTATCTAGCTTAGGCCATTCTGTTTTTTATTTTGTTAAGCGTCAACCTCCGTTTGCAAAACCTAGCTACCTATTCACAAAAACACACACACTCATTTCGAAAAAACAAATTGATTTTACGGACTTTTAAAATAAAAATATGAATCGTTTTTAATGTTTTTAATAAGAGAAAGAAACAACAATAACAAAAACATTAAATCAAACATATTAACAAACAGCTGACTAGTTTAAACTCTATTAATGATAGACTATAGAAATCTTACACAATACTTTAAAAAGCGTTTACAAAAATATATGACCACATCACAAAATGTCATATTGCAATCTAAACTTTTTTTTCAAAACAAACTACAAGTTTTGAATCAAACAATAACATTGCTAAATGGATTTCAAAACTCCAAAATGTATATTGGTATACATGTATACCAAGTTTCATTGAAATATCATAGTTCTCAGCAACGGACAATATTAATCTTATCTAGCTAAAGCAAAAATACAACAACATAACAGAAGTTATAATAAAATGTAATATTACATTTTTAAGTATTGCTTGAAAACCAGATTTTGAATTACACAGTAAAATTGCTAAATCTGTTTTAAATGTCCAAAAATGTTCAGTATTAATGATAGATATAATGTTAATATTTACCCCAAAAAGCTATTTAATAATATGGAATGCTAAGTATTAAATACAAATTTGGGATTTATGCTGAGCTAGCCAAAATGTGAATACTAATACCTGATTCCTGTGCGTCATTGTATCTTACTCTATAAATCATAAACAACAATTTACATGTAAAAGTTGAAAAGAGATCATAATTTAAAGTAAAAATCTACTCAAAACATAATTTGCAAACACAGTAATTAAATCTTGGTATCACGCCGATTTTCCTTTTCTTTTTTTTTTGCAAATTTACATGAATATCATGGTCAAACTTAATTGTTTATCGTCTTTTCATTTGCTTTTCACCCATTCTTCTTTCTTTCACCAACTTCGCTCGACAGTCTTGGCAGACAGGATGAACAGTCTGAAACGCCGCTTCCAATTCCATGGAAATGTCTGCAATATCACTGGACCCACAATTAAAACATACCGCTGGAAAACTACAAAACGGCTACTATAGTAGTGAGCCCCAACGGGGGCCAAGCAGGTAACATTCAGCTGGACAGCAATGGTTCCATCAAGTGGATGAGTTGTGGGCACAAGCACACCACCACAGGTGTAGATTGCCTCCTCCTTCAGTACATCCAGATCTGCCCTTTCCTCCCTCGATAGCTTCTTCGCCGAGTAGATGCATCTGGAATATTTAACATATTCATTTTATTTAAGAAAACAATATAAAAAAATATACTGAAAAAAACTGTCAACAAATGTGTGGAACATATGATTTTATACACTTAAAAATCCTCACACTGAATACAAGGTACATGTAATGTAAATGTAAGAATTAGACAACACTTTTAAAGAACTCCTTTTGCAATTTACATAAAGATTTGATAAATAACTATCAATATTAAAAAAGCATAACTACACTTATCCGCCTATTTAAGAATTAAACTGTGTGTATATATGCTAAAACCATGCTTTGTTGACAATACCTGGGTTTTCCACAGTCCACACACAGTACATAGTGACGCACTGTTTCTGCTGACATTTTCACTGAGCAGCTTTCTGATGTACGTGCAAGCATCTGGGTCTCAGACGGACAGAAGCGCTCAGATGTTATCTGGCCATAGACATCATCAAACTCTCTGTATTTTGAAGGATCAACCGCTCTGGGTTCTGGATGTTTAAAAAAACACATTGTTACTTATTTACAATTCTTACTTATGTTTAATAATCTAGCATCAAATGTAAAAATATTATAATTACGAAAATAGCATGCATTCAAGATTTTTATTTTCTGAAAAAGTTTCATTTAAAACAATAGTACTGTTAAAACGTGGACCTGTAAGGCGTACCAATCAAGAATACATTTATCACCCTCTAGGACCCTAACCGCATTTATTTTCCTCGCCATGAGGACTGCTCCTCGCCAACAAACACTTACAATACTTTAACTGTGCCCTTTCTATTTATAAAATGGTAAAATTGCCAAAAAAAGAAAAGAAAAGGAAAGTCGGCGTGATACCAAAAGGTCACAATACACTAATTAAATAAGTCATGTAGGGCTGTACTCTCTAACTAAATCAACAAGTTTAACTCGAAGACATGTTTTTAGGTTTAGACACATGCTTTGATATTCTTTTTAGGAGATGTTGGTAGGGTAAGCATTGGTATGCACAAATAAATCACTGATATGTTTTAAGATTGGAGACTACAGTATGACACTTGTGCTGAGGCGGGTTACATTCAACAAGAAAGTAGCCGCTAGAAAGATGGCGATAAAACAGTCAACTTTATTTAGTGTCGAGTTCTTTCTTACATAATACATGACATACCCTTTTTATTGCTTAAATCAATTCAGCTTAGAATGCTCTTTAAGAAAAGGTATGGTTATGGGGTCCCTATGTGCAAAATGTTGCATTTATTTTTGGTTAATGTTATCGCTTTTACATAAGGATTGGAATTAGTATATTGTATCCTAAACACAAAACAGGGAGCGTCACTAAAGGAGCAATGTGTACATAAAACCACCATGTTACTGTGTGGTTTTATTGGCTGTAATAAGTTTCATGGAAAACATGCGATAAATATCATGATTTTAATGTGCATTACGAATTTTACAGCGAAAACCGCTCTTGCAAGTAAAAAAAGAAAAGAAACAAAGTACGGAAACCCGTCTTGTGAATCTTGCAGCACACTAAATCATGCTAAAACCAAAAATTAACACGTTTTATACAATATTTATCTCTATTGCATTAAAGTATGTCAACATATGCTAGTATTTTGACTGATTTCTATTAATTAACTACACAATTTGACCAGGCACCCCATATAATCAAAGCACTAAAAATGCAAGCCAGATTGCTTATCAGGCATCATTCTCAAATGCGTTTTCAAGCATTTCTACTTTGTGGATCGGTCTGAAATTTTGCATGCACATTAGAAATATGTTAATAATGATGTAGAATTGTTTTTTTTTCGCGATATCAAAACTTTAAGTTGTCTTCTAGGCCACAATACACAAAATAAATATGTCACGTAGGGCTGTACTCTCTAAATAAATCAACAGGTTTAACTCGAAGACATGTTTTTAGGTTTAGACACTTGCTTTGATATTCATTTTTGGAGATGTTGGTAGGGTAAGCATTGGTATGCACACATAAATCGATGATATGTTTTAAGATTGGAGGCTACAGTATGACACTTGTGCTGAGGCGGGTTACATTCAACTAGAAAGTAGCCGCTAAAAAGATGCTGATAAAACAGTCAACTTTATTTAGTGTCGAGTTTTTTCTTACATAATACATGACATACCCTTTTTATTGCTTAAAGCAATTCAGCTTAGAATGCTCTTTAAGAAAATGTATGGTTAAGAGGGTCCCTATGTGCAAGATGTTCCATTTATTTTTGGTTAAAGTTATCGCTTTTACATTAAATTACATAAGGATTGGAATTAGTATATTGTAACCTAAACACAAAACAGGGAGCGGCTCAAAAGGGACAAAGGTGTACATAAAATCACCATGTTATTGTGTGGTTTTATTGGCTGTAATAAGTTTTATGGAAAACATGCGATAAATATCATGATTTTAATGTGCATTACGAATTTTACAGCGAAAACCGCTTTTGCAAGTAAAAAAAGAAAAGAAACAAAGTACGGAAACCCGTCTTGTGAATCTTGCAGCACACTAAATCATGCTAAAACCAAAAATGAACACGTTTTATACAATATTTATCTCTATTGCATTAAAGTATGTAAACATATGCTAGTATTTTGACTGATTTCAATGAATTAAGTACACAATTTGACTCAGGCACCCCATATAATCAAAGCACTGAAAATGCAAGCCAGATTGCTTATCAGGCATCATTCTCAAATCCGTTTTCAAGCATTTCTACTTTGTGGGTCGGTCTCAAATTTTGCATGCACATTAAAAATATGTTAATAATGATGTAGAATTGTTTTTTTTTTGCGATATCAAAATTTTAAGTTGTCTTCTAGGTCACAATACACTAAATAAATAAGTCACGTAGGGCTGTACTCTCTAAATAAATCAACAAGTTTAACTCGAAGACATGTTTTTAGGTTTAGACACTTGCTTTGATATTCTTTTTTGGAGATGTTGGTAGGGTAAGCATTGGTATGCACAAATAAATAACTGATATGTTTTAATATTGGAGACTACAGTATGACACTTGCGCTGAGGCGGGTTACATTCAACTAGAAAGTAGCCGCTAAAAAGATGGCGATAAAACAGTCAACTTTATTTAGTGTCGAGTTCTTTCTTACATAATACATGACATACCCTTTTATTGCTTAAATCAATTCAGCTTAGAATGCTCTTTAAGAAAAGGTATGGTTATGAGGGTCCCTATGTGCAAAATGTTGCATTTATTTTTGGTTAAAGTTATCGCTTTTACATTAAGTTACATAAGGATTGCAATTAGTATATTGTAACCTAAACACAAAACAGGGAGCGGCACAAAAGGGACAAAGGTGTACATAAAATCACCATGTTATTGTGTGGTTTTATTGGCTGTAATAAGTTTTATGGAAAACATGCGATAAATATCATGATTTTAATGTGCATTACGAATTTTACAGCGAAAACCGCTCTTGCAAGTAAAAAAAGAAAAGAAACAAAGTACGGAAACCCGTCTTGTGAATCTTGCAGCACACTAAATCATGCTAAAACCAAAAATGAACACGTTTTATACAATATTTATCTCTATTGCATTAAAGTATGTAAACATATGCTAGTATTTTGACTGATTTCAATGAATTAAGTACACAATTTGACTCAGGCACCCCATATAATCAAAGCACCGAAAATGCAAGCCAGATTGCTTATCAGGGATCATTCTCAAATCCGTTTTCAAGCATTTCCACTTTGTGGGTCGGTCTGAAATTTTGCATGCACATTAAAAATATGTTAATAATGATGTAGAATTTTTTTTTTTTGCGATATCAAAACTTTAAGTTGTCTTCTAGGTCACAATAAACTAAATAAATAAGTCACGTAGGGCTGTACTCTCTAAATAAATCAACAAGTTTAACTCGAAGACATGTTTTTAGGTTTAGACACTTGCTTTTATATTCTTTTTTGGAGATGTTGGTAGGGTAAGCATTGGTATGCACAAATAAATAACTGATATGTTTTAATATTGGAGACTACAGTATGACACTTGCGCTGAGGCGGGTTACATTCAACTAGAAAGTAGCCGCTAAAAAGATGGCGATAAAACAGTCAACTTTATTTAGGTTCGAGTTCTTTCTTACATAATACATGACATACCCTTTTATTGCTTAAATCAATTCAGCTTAGAATGCTCTTTAAGAAAAGGTATGGTTATGAGGGTCCCTATGTGCAAAATGTTGCATTTATTTTTGGTTAAAGTTATCGCTTTTACATAAAATTACAAAAGGATTGCAATTAGTATATTGTAACCTAAACACAAAACAGGGAGCGGCACAAAAGGGACAAAGGTGTACATAAAATCACCATGTTATTGTGTGGTTTTATTGGCTGTAATAAGTTTCATGGAAAACATGCGATAAATATCATGATATTAATGTGCATTACGAATTTTACAGCGAAAACCGCTTTTGCAAGTAAAAAAAGAAAATAAAAAAAGTACGGAAACCCGTCTTGTGAATCTTGAAACACACTAAATCATGCTAAAACCAAAAATGAACACGTTTTATACAATATTTATCTCTATTGCATTAAAGTATGTCAACATATGTTAGTATTTTGACTGATTTCTATTAATTAACTACACAATTTGACCAGGCACCGCATATAATCAAAGCACTAAAAATGCAAGCCATATTGCTTATCAGGCATCATTCTCAAATGCGTTTTCAAGCATTTCTACTTTGTGGATCGGTCTGAATTTTGCATTCACATTAGAAATATGTTAATAATGATGTAGAATTGTTTTTTTTCGCGATATCAAAACTTTAAGTTGTCTTCAAGGCCACAATACACTAAATAAATATGTCACGTAGGGCTGTACTCTCTAAATAAATCAACAGGTTTAACTCGAAGACATGTTTTTAGGTTTAGACACTTGCTTTGATATTCTTTTTTGGAGATGTTGGTAGGGTAAGCATTGGTATGCACACATAAATCGATGATATGTTTTAAGATTGGAGGCTACAGTATGACACTTGCGCTGAGGCGGGTTACATTCAACTAGAAAGTAGCCGCTAAAAAGATGCTGATAAAACAGTCAACTTTATTTAGTGTCGAGTTTTTTCTTACATAATACATGACATACCCTTTTTATTGCTTAAAGCAATTCAGCTTAGAATGTTCTTTAAGAAAATGTATGGTTAAGAGGGTCCCTATGTGCAAGATGTTCCATTTATTTTTGGTTAAAGTTATCGCTTTTACATTAAATTACATAAGGATTGGAATTAGTATATTGTAACCTAAACACAAAACAGGGAGCGGCACAAAAGGGACAAAGGTGTACATAAAATCACCATGTTATTGTGTGGTTTTATTGGCTGTAATAAGTTTTATGGAAAACATGCGATAAATATCATGATTTTAATGTGCATTACGAATTTTACAGCGAAAACCGCTTTTGCAAGTAAAAAAAGAAAAGAAACAAAGTACGGAAACCCGTCTTGTGAATCTTGCAGCACACTAAATCATGCTAAAACCAAAAATGAACACGTTTTATACAATATTTATCTCTATTGCATTAAAGTATGTAAACATATGCTAGTATTTTGACTGATTTCAATGAATTAAGTACACAATTTCACTCAGGCATCCCATATATTCAAAGCACTGAAAATGCAAGCCAGATTGCTTATCAGGCATCATTCTCACATGCGTTTTAAAGCTTTTGTACTTTGTGGGTCGGTCTGAAATTGTGCATGCACATTAAAAATATGTTAATAATGATGTAGAATTGTTTTTTTTGCGAGATCAAAACTTTAAGTTGTCTTCTAGGTCACAATACACTAAATAAATAAGTCACGTAGGGCTGTACTCTCTAAATAAATCAACAAGTTTAACTCGAAGACATGTTTTTAGGTTTAGACACTTGCTTTTATATTCTTTTTTGGAGATGTTGGTAGGGTAAGCATTGGTATGCACAAATAAATCACTGATATGTTTTAAGATTGGAGACTACAGTATGACACTTGCGCTGAGGCGGGTTACATTCAACTAGAAAGTAGCCGCTAAAAAGATGCTGATAAAACAGTCAACTTTGTTTAGTGTGGAGTTCTTTCTTACATAATACATGACATACCCTTTTTATTGCTTAAATCAATTCAGATTAGAATGCTCTTTAAGAAAAGGTATGGTTATGAGGGTCCCTATGTGCAAAATGTTGCATTTATTTTTGGTTAATATTATCCCTTTTACATAAAATTACAAAAGGATTGCAATTAGTATATTGTAACCTAAACACAAAACAGGGAGCGGCACAAAAGGGACAAAGGTGTACATAAAATCACCATGTTATTGTGTGGTTTTATTGGCTGTAATAAGTTTCATGCAAAACATGCGATAAATATCATGATTTTAATGTGCATTACGAATTTTACAGCAAAACCCGCTTTTTCAAGTAAAAAAAAGAAAAGAAACAAAGTACGGAAACCCGTCTTGTGAATCTTGCAGCACACTAAATCAGGCTAAAACCAAAAATGAACACGTTTTATACAATATTTATCTCTATTGCATTAAAGTATGTAAACATATGTTAGTATTTTGACTGATTTCTATGAATTAAGTACACAATTTGACTCAGGCACCCCATATAATCAAAGCACTGAAAATGCAAGCCAGGTTGCTTATCAGGCATCATTCTCAAGTGCGTTTTCAAGCATTTCTACTTTGTGGGTCGGTCTGAAATTTTGCATGAACATTAAAAATATGTTAATAATGATGTAGAATTGTTTTTTTTCGCGATATCAAAACTTTAAGTTGTATTCTACGTCACAGTACAATAAATAAATAAGTCACGTAGGGCTGTACTGTCTAAATAAATCAACAAGTTTAACTCGAAGACAAGTTTTTAGGTTTAGACACTTGCTTTGATATTCTTTTTTGGAGATGTTGGTAGGGTAAGCATTGGTATGCACAAATAAATCACTGATATGTTTTAAGATTGGAGACTACAGAATGACACTTGCGCTGAGGCGGGTTAAATTCAACTAGAAAATAGCCGCTAAAAAGATGGTGATAAAACAGTCAACTTGTTTAGTGTCGAGTTCTTTCTTACATAATACATGACATACCCTTTTTATTGCTTAAATCAATTCAGCTTAGAATGCTCTTTAAGAAAATGTATGGTTATGAGGGTCCCTATATGCAAAATGTTGCATTTATTTTTGGTTAAAGTTATCGCTTTTACATTAAATTACATAAGGATTGCAATTAGTATATTATAACCTAAACACAAAACAGGGAACGGCACAAAAGGGACAAAGGTGTACATAAAATCACCATGTTACTGTGTGGTTTTATTGGCTGTAATAAGTTTCATGGAAAACATGCGATAAATATCATGATTTCAATGTGCATTACGAAATTTACAGCGAAAACCGCTTTTTCAAGTAAAAAAAGAAAAGGAAAAAAGTACGGAAACTCGTCTTGTGAATCTTGCAGCACACTTAATCATGCTAAAACCAAAAATGAACACGTTTTATACAATATTTATCTCTATTGCATTAAAGTATGTAAACATATGCTAGTATTTTGACAGATTTCTATCAATTAAGTACACAATTTGACTCAGGCACTCCATATAATCAGAGCACTGAAAATGCAAGCCAGATTGCTTATCAGGCATCATTCTCAAATGCGTTTTCAAGCATTTCTACCGTTTGGATCGGTCCGAAATTTTGCACGTACATTAGAAATATGTTAATAATGATGTGGAATTGTATTTTTTTCGCGATATCAACATTTTAAGTTGTCTTGTAGGTCACAATACACTAAATAAATCAGTCATGTAGGGCTGTACTCTCTAAATAAATCCACAAGTTTAACTCGAAGACATGTTTTTAGGTTTAGACACATGCTTTGATATTCTTTTTTGGAGATATTGGTAGGGTAAGCATTGGTATGCACAAATAAATCACTGATATGTTTTAAGATTGGAGACTTCAGTATGACACTTGTGCTGAGGCGGGTTACATTCAACTAGAAAGTAGCCGCTAAAAATGATGCAGATAAAACAGTCAACTTTGTTCAGTGTCGAGTTCTTTCTTACATAATACATGACATACCCTTTTTATTGCTTAAATCAATTCAGCTTAGAATGCTCTTTAAGAAAAGTGTGGTTATGAGGGGCCCTATGTGCAAAATGTTGCATTTATTTTTGGTAAATGTTATCGACTTTACATTAAATTACATACGGATTGGAATTAGTATATTGTAACCTAAACACAAAACAGGGAGCGGAACAAAAGGGACAAATGTGTACATAAAATCACGATGTTACTGTGTGGTTTTATTGGCTGTTATAAATTTCATGGAAAACATGCGATAAATATCATGATTATAATGTGCATTACGAATTTTACAGAAAAAACGCTTTTTCAAGTAAAAAAAGAAAAGAAAAAAAGTACAGAAACCCGTCTTGTGAATCTTGCAGCACACTAAATCATGCTAAAACCAAAAATGAACACGTTTTATACAATATTTATCTCTATTGCATTAAAGTATGTAAACATATGCTAGTATTTTGACTGATTTCTATGAATTAAGTACACAATTTGACTCAGGCACCCCATATAATCAAAGCACTGAAAATGCAAGCCAGATTGCTTATCAGGCATCATTCTCAAGTGCGTTTTCAAGCATTTCTACTTTGTGGTTCGGTCCGAAATTTTGCATGCACATTAGAAATATGTTAATAATGATGTAGAATTGTTTTTTTTTTCGCGATATCAAAACTTTAAGTTGTCTTCTAGGTCACAATACACTAAATAAATAAGTCACGTAGGGCTGTACTATATAAATAAATCAACAAGTTTAACTCGAAGACATGTTTTTAGGTTAAGACACTTGCTTTGATATTCTTTTTTGGAGATGTTGGTAGGGTAAGCATTGGTATGCACAAAGAAATCACTGATATGTTTTAATATTGGAGACTACAGTATGACACTTGCGCTGAGGCGGGTTACATTCAGCTAGAAAGTAGCCGCTAAAAAGATGCTGATAATACAGTCAACTTTGTTTAGTGTCGAGTTCATTCATACATAATACATGACATACCCTTTTTATTGCTTAAATCAATTCAGCTTAGAATGCTCTTTAAGAAAAGGTATGGTTATGAGGGTCCCTATGTGCAAAATGTTGCATTTATTTTTGGTTAATGTTATCGCTTTTACATAAAATTACATTAGGATTGGAATTAGTATATTGTAACCTAAACACAAAACAGGGAGCGGCACTAAAGGAGCAATGTGTACATAAAATCACCATGTTACTGTGTGGTTTTATTGGCTGTAATAAGTTTCATGGAAAACATGCGATAAATATCATGATTTTAATGTGCATTACGAATTTTATAGGGAAAACACGATTTTCAAGTTAAAAAATAAAAGAAAAAAAGTACGGAAACCTGTCTTGTGAATCTTGCAGCACACTAAATCATGCTAAAACCAAAAATTAACACGTTTTATACAATATTTATCTCTATTGCATTAAAGTATGTAAACATATGCTAGTATTTTGACTGATTTCTATGAATTAAGTACACAATTTGACTCAGGCACCCCATATAATCAAAGCACTGAAAATGCAAGCCAGATTGCTTATCAGGCATCATTCTCAAGTGCGTTTTCAAGCATTTCTACTTTGTGGTTCGGTCCGAAATTTTGCATGCACATTAGAAATATGTTAATAATGATGTAGAATTGTTTTTTTTTTCGCGATATCAAAACTTTAAGTTGTCTTCTAGGTCACAATACACTAAATAAATAAGTCACGTAGGGCTGTACTATATAAATAAATCAACAAGTTTAACTCGAAGACATGTTTTTAGGTTAAGACACTTGCTTTGATATTCTTTTTTGGAGATGTTGGTAGGGTAAGCATTGGTATGCACAAATAAATCACTGATATGTTTTAATATTGGAGACTACAGTATGACACTTGCGCTGAGGCGGGTTACATTCAACTAGAAAGTAGCCGCTAAAAAGATGCTGATAATACAGTCAACTTTGTTTAGTGTCGAGTTCATTCATACATAATACATGACATACCCTTTTTATTGCTTAAATCAATTCAGCTTAGAATGCTCTTTAAGAAAAGGTATGGTTATGAGGGTCCCTATGTGCAAAATGTTGCATTTATTTTTGGTTAATGTTATCGCTTTTACATAAAATTACATTAGGATTGGAATTAGTATATTGTAACCTAAACACAAAACAGGGAGCGGCACTAAAGGAGCAATGTGTACATAAAATCACCATGTTACTGTGTGGTTTTATTGGCTGTAATAAGTTTCATGGAAAACATGCGATAAATATCATGATTTTAATGTGCATTACGAATTTTATAGGGAAAACACGATTTTCAAGTTAAAAAATAAAAGAAAAAAAGTACGGAAACCTGTCTTGTGAATCTTGCAGCACACTAAATCATGCTAAAACCAATAATGAACACGTTTTATACAATATTTATCTCTATTGCATTAAAATATGTAAACATATGCTAGTATTTTGACTGATTTCTATGAATTAAGTACACAATTTGACTCAGGCACCACATATAAGCAAAGCATTGAAAATGCAAGATAGATTGCTTATCAGGCATCATTCTCAAATGCGTTTTCAAGCATTTCTACTTTGTGGATCGGTCTGAAATTTTGCATGCACATTACAAATGTGTTAAAAATGATGTAGAATTGTTAGTTTTTCGCGATATCAAAACTTTAAGTTGTCTTCTAGGACACAATACACTAAATAAATAAGTCACGAAGGGCTGTACTCTCTAACTAGATCAACAAGTTTAACTCGAAGACATGTTTTTAGGTTTAGACTCTTGCTTTGATATTCTTTTTTGGAGATGTTGGTAGGGTAAGCATTGGTATGCACAAATAATTCACTGATATGTTTAAGATTGGAGACTACAGTATGACACTTGCGCTGAGGCGGGTTACATTCAACTAGAAAGTAGCCGCTAAAAAGATGTTGATAAAACAGTCAACTTGGTTTAGTGTCGAGTTCTTTCTTACATAATACATGACATACCCTTTTTATTGCTTAAATCAATTCAGATTAGAATGCTCTTTAAGAAAAGGTATGGTTATGAGGGTCCCTATGTGCAAAATGTTGCATTTATTTTTGGTTAATATTATCGCTTTTACATAAAATTACATAAGGATTGGAATTAGTATATTGTAACCTAAATACAAAACAGGGAGAGGCATTAACGGAGCAATGTATACATAAAATCACCATGTTACTGTGTGGTTTTATTGGCTGAAATAAGTTTCATGGAAAACATGCGATAAATATCATTATTTTAATGTGCATTACGAATTTTACAGCGAAAACTGCTTTTACTAGTAAAAATAGAAAACAAACAAAGTACGCAAACCCGTCTTGTGAATCTTGCAGCTCACTAAATCATGCTAAAACCAAAAATGAACATGTTTTATACAATTTAAATCTCTATTGCATTAAAGTATGTTAACATATGCTAGTATTTTGACTGATTTCTATGAATTAAGTACACAATTTGACTCAGGCACCCCATATAATCAAAGCACTGAAAATGCAAGCCAGATTGCTTATCAGGCATCATTCTCAAATGCGTTTTCAAGCATTTCTGCATTGTGGATCGGTCTGAAATTTTGCTAGCACATTACAAATATGTTAATAATGATGTAGAATTGTTGTTTTTTTCGCGATATCAAAACTTTAAGTTGTCTTCTAGGTCACAATACACTAAATAAATAAGTCACGTAGGGGTGTACTCTCTAAATAAATCAACAAGTTTAACTCGAAGACATGTTTTTAGGTTTGGACACTTGCTTTGATATTCTTTTTTGGAGATGTTGGTAGGGTAAGGATTGGTATGCACAAATAAATCACTGATATGTTTTAAGATTGGAGACTACAGTATGACATTTGCGCTGAGGCGGGTTACATTCAACTAGAAAGTAGCCGCTAAAAAGATGGTGATAAAACAGACAACTTGTTTAGTGTCGAGTTCTTTCTTACATAAAACATGACATACCCTTTTTATTGCTAAAATCAATTCAGATTAGAATGCTCTTTAAGAAAAGGTATGGTTATGAGGGTCCCTATGTGCAAAATGTTGCATTTATTTTTGGTTAATGTTATCGCTTTTACATAAGGATTGGAATTAGTATATTGTATCCTAAACACAAAACAGGGAGCGTCACTAAAGGAGCAATGTGTACATAAAACCACCATGTTACTGTGTGGTTTTATTGGCTGTAATAAGTTTCATGGAAAACATGCGATAAATATCATGATTTTAATGTGCATTACGAATTTTACAGCGAAAACCGATCTTGCAAGTAAAAAAAGAAAAGAAACAAAGTACGGAAACCCGTCTTGTGAATCTTGCAGCACACTAAATCATGCTAAAACCAAAAATGAACACGTTTTATACAATATTTATCTCTATTGCATTAAAGTATGTAAACATATGCTAGTATTTTGACTGATTTCAATGAATTAAGTACACAATTTGACTCAGGCACCCCATATAATCAAAGCACTGAAAATGCAAGCCAGATTGCTTATCAGGCATCATTCTCAAATCCGTTTTCAAGCATTTCTACTTTGTGGGTCGGTCTCAAATTTTGCATGCACATTAAAAATATGTTAATAATGATGTAGAATTGTTTTTTTTTTGCGATATCAAAACTTTAAGTTGTCTTCTAGGCCACAATACACTAAATAAATAAGTCACGTACGGCTGTACTCTCTAAATAAATCAACAAGTTTAACTCGAAGACATGTGTTTAGGTTTAGACACTTGCTTTGATATTCGTTTTTGGAGATGTTGGTAGGGTAAGCATTGGTATGCACAAATAAATCACTGATATGTTTTAATATTGGAGAATACAGTATGACACTTACGCTGAGGCGGGTTACATTCAACTAGAAAGTAGCCGCTAGAAAGATGGCGATAAAACAGTCAACTTTATTTAGTGTCGAGTTCTTTCTTACATAATACATGACATACCCTTTTTATTGCTTAAATCAATTCAGCTTAGAATGCTCTTTAAGAAAAGGTATGGTTATGAGGGTCCCTATGTGCAAAATGTTGCATTTATTTTTGGTTAAAGTTATCGCTTTTACATAAAATTACAAAAGGATTGCAATTAGTATATTGTAACCTAAACACAAAACAGGGAGCGGCACAAAAGGGACAAAGGTGTACATAAAATCACCATGTTATTGTGTGGTTTTATTGGCTGTAATAAGTTTCATGGAAAACATGCGATAAATATCATGATATTAATGTGCATTACGAATTTTACAGCGAAAACCGCTTTTGCAAGTAAAAAAAGAAAATAAAAAAAGTACGGAAACCCGTCTTGTGAATCTTGAAACACACTAAATCATGCTAAAACCAAAAATGAACACGTTTTATACAATATTTATCTCTATTGCATTAAAGTATGTCAACATATGCTAGTATTTTGACTGATTTCTATTAATTAACTACACAATTTGACCAGGCACCCCATATAATCAAAGCACTAAAAATGCAAGCCAGATTGCTTATCAGGCATCATTCTCAAATGCGTTTTCAAGCATTTCTACTTTGTGGATCGGTCTGAAATTTTGCATGCACATTAGAAATATGTTAATAATGATGTAGAATTGTTTTTTTTTCGCGATATCAAAACTTTAAGTTGTCTTCTAGGCCACAATACACTAAATAAATATGTCACGTAGGGCTGTACTCTCTAAATAAATCAACAGGTTTAACTCGAAGACATGTTTTTAGGTTTAGACACTTGCTTTTATATTCTTTTTTTGGAGATGTTGGTAGGGTAAGCATTGGTATGCACACATAAATCGATGATATGTTTTAAGATTGGAGGCTACAGTATGACACTTGTGCTGAGGCGGGTTACATTCAACTAGAAAGTAGCCGCTAAAAAGATGCTGATAAAACAGTCAACTTTATTTAGTGTCGAGTTTTTTCTTACATAATACATGACATACCCTTTTTATTGCTTAAAGCAATTCAGCTTAGAATGCTCTTTAAGAAAATGTATGGTTAAGAGGGTCCCTATGTGCAAGATGTTCCATTTATTTTTGGTTAAAGTTATCGCTTTTACATTAAATTACATAAGGATTGGAATTAGTATATTGTAACCTAAACACAAAACAGGGAGCGGCACAAAAGGGACAAAGGTGTACATAAAATCACCATGTTATTGTGTGGTTTTATTGGCTGTAATAAGTTTTATGGAAAACATGCGATAAATATCATGATTTTAATGTGCATTACGAATTTTACAGCGAAAACCGCTTTTGCAAGTAAAAAAAAGAAAAGAAACAAAGTACGGAAACCCGTCTTGTGAATCTTGCAGCACACTAAATCATGCTAAAACCAAAAATGAACACGTTTTATACAATATTTATCTCTATTGCATTAAAGTATGTAAACATATGCTAGTATTTTGACTGATTTCAATGAATTAAGTACACAATTTGACTCAGGCACCCTATATAATCAAAGCACTGAAGATGCAAGCCAGATTGCTTATCAGGCATCATTCTCAAATCCGTTTTCAAGCATTTCTACTTTGTGGGTCGGTCTCAAATTTTGCATGCACATTAAAAATATGTTAATAATGATGTAGAATTGTTTTTTTTTTTGCGATATCAAAATTTTAAGTTGTCTTCTAGGTCACAATACTCTAAATAAATAAGTCACGTAGGGCTGTACTCTCTAAATAAATCAACAAGTTTAACTCGAAGACATGTTTTTAGGTTTAGACACTTGCTTTGATATTCTTTTTTGGAGATGTTGGTAGGGTAAGCATTGGTATGCACAAATAAATAACTGATATGTTTTAATATTGGAGACTACAGTATGACACTTGCGCTGAGGCGGGTTACATTCAACTAGAAAGTAGCCGCTAAAAAGATGGCGATAAAACAGTCAACTTTATTTAGTGTCGAGTTCTTTCTTACATAATACATGACATACCCTTTTATTGCTTAAAGCAATTCAGCTTAGAATGCTCTTTAAGAAAAGTTATGGTTATGAGGGTCCCTATGTGCAAAATGTTGCATTTATTTTTGGTTAAAGTTATCGCTTTTACATTAAGTTACATAAGGATTGCAATTAGTATATTGTAACCTAAACACAATCCAGGGAGCGGCACAAAAGGGACAAAGGTGTATATAAAATCACCATGTTATTGTGTGGTTTTATTGGCTGTAATAAGTTTTATGGAAAACATGCGATAAATATCATGATTTTAATGTGCATTACGAATTTTACAGCGAAAACCGCTCTTGCAAGTAAAAAAAGAAAAGAAACAAAGTACGGAAACCCGTCTTGTGAATCTTGCAGCACACTAAATCATGCTAAAACCAAAAATGAACACGTTTTATACAATATTTATCTCTATTGCATTAAAGTATGTAAACATATGCTAGTATTTTAACTGATTTCAATGAATTAAGTACACAATTTGACTCAGGCACCCCATATAATCAAAGCACCGAAAATGCAAGCCAGATTGCTTATCAGGGATCATTCCCAAATCCGTTTTCAAGCATTTCCACTTTGTGGGTCGGTCTGAAATTGTGCATGCACATTAAAAATATGTTAATAATGATGTAGAATTGTTTTTTTTTGCGATATCAAAACTTTAAGTTGTCTTCTAGGTCACAATAAACTAAATAAATAAGTCACGTAGGGCTGTACTCTCTAAATAAATCAACAAGTTTAACTCGAAGACATGTTTTTAGGTTTAGACACTTGCTTTGATATTCTTTTTTGGAGATGTTGGTAGGGTAAGCATTGGTATGCACAAATAAATAACTGATATGTTTTAATATTGGAGAATACAGTATGACACTTACGCTGAGGCGGGTTACATTCAACTAGAAAGTAGCCGCTAAAAAGATGGCGATAAAACAGTTAACTTTATTAAGTGTCATGTTCTTTCTTACATAATACATGACATACCCTTTTTATTGCTTAAATCAATTCAGCTTAGAATGCTCTTTAAGAAAATGTATGGTTATGAGGGTCCCTATGTGCAAAATGTTGCATTTATTTTTGGTTAAAGTTATCGCTTTTACATTAAATTACATAAGGATTGCAATTAGTATATTTTAACCTAAACACAAAACAGGGAGCGGCAAAAATGGGACAAAGGTGTACATAAAATCACCATGTTATTGTGTGGTTTTATTGGCTGTAATAAGTTTCATGGAAAACATGCGATAAATATCATGATATTAATGTGCTTTACGAATTTTACAGCCAAAACCGCTTTTGCAAGTAAAAAAAGAAAAGAAAAAAAGTACGGAAACCCGTCTTGTGAATCTTGAAACACACTAAATCATGCTAAAACCAAAAATGAACACGTTTTATACAATATTTATCTCTATTGCATTAAAGTATGTCAACATATGTTAGTATTTTGACTGATTTCTATTAATTAACTACACAATTTGACCAGGCACCGCATATAATCAAAGCACTAAAAATGCAAGCCATATTGCTTATCAGGCATCATTCTCAAATGCGTTTTCAAGCATTTCTACTTTGTGGATCGGTCTGAAATTTTGCA
Source organism: Congeria kusceri (assembly GCA_027627225.1). Lineage (NCBI taxonomy): Eukaryota > Metazoa > Mollusca > Bivalvia > Myida > Dreissenidae > Congeria > Congeria kusceri. The sequence goes on along the minus strand of CM051032.1, from coordinate 42,562,355 downwards.
TTCACATTAGAAATATGTTAATAATGATGTAGAATTGTTTTTTTTCGCGATATCAAAACTTTAAGTTGTCTTCTAGGCCACAATACACTAAATAAATATGTCACGTAGGGCTGTACTCTCTAAATAAATCAACAGGTTTAACTCGAAGACATGTTTTTAGGTTTAGACACTTGCTTTGATATTCTTTTTTGGAGATGTTGGTAGGGTAAGCATTGGTATGCACACATAAATCGATGATATGTTTTAAGATTGGAGGCTACAGTATGACACTTGCGCTGAGGCGGGTTACATTCAACTAGAAAGTAGCCGCTAAAAAGATGCTGATAAAACAGTCAACTTTATTTAGTGTCGAGTTTTTTCTTACATAATACATGACATACCCTTTTTATTGCTTAAAGCAATTCAGCTTAGAATGCTCTTTAAGAAAATGTATGATTAAGAGGGTCCCTATGTGCAAGATGTTCCATTTATTTTTGGTTAAAGTTATCGCTTTTACATAAAATTACATAAGGATTGGAATTAGTATATTGTAACCTAAACACAAAACAGGGAGCGGCACAAAAGGGACAAAGGTGTACATAAAATCACCATGTTATTGTGTGGTTTTATTGGCTGTAATAAGTTTTATGGAAAACATGCGATAAATATCATGATTTTAATGTGCATTACGAATTTTACAGCGAAAACCGCTTTTGCAAGTAAAAAAAGAAAGCAAACAAAGTACGGAAACCCGTCTTGTGAATCTTGCAGCACACTAAATCATGCTAAAACCAAAAATGAACACGTTTTATACAATATTTATCTCTATTGCATTAAAGTATGTAAACATATGCTAGTATTTTGACTGATTTCAATGAATTAAGTACACAATTTCACTCAGGCATCCCATATATTCAAAGCACTGAAAATGCAAGCCAGGTTGCTTATCAGGCATCATTCTCACATGCGTTTTCAAGCTTTTGTACTTTGTGGGTCGGTCTGAAATTTTGCATGCACATTAAAAATATGTTAATAATGATGTAGAATTGTTTTTTTTGCGAGATCAAAACTTTAAGTTGTCTTCTAGGTCACAATACACTAAATAAATAAGTCACGTAGGGCTGTACTCTCTAAATAAATCAACAAGTTTAACTCGAAGACATGTTTTTAGGTTTAGACACTTGCTTTTATATTCTTTTTTGGAGATGTTGGTAGGGTAAGCATTGGTATGCACAAATAAATAACTGATATGTTTTAATATTGGAGACTACAGTATGACACTTGCGCTGAGGCGGGTTACATTCAACTAGAAAGTAGCCGCTAAAAAGATGGCGATAAAACAGTCAACTTTATTTAGTGTCGAGTTCTTTCTTACATAATACATGACATACCCTTTTATTGCTTAAATCAATTCAGCTTAGAATGCTCTTTAAGAAAAGGTATGGTTATGAGGGTCCCTATGTGCAAAATGTTGCATTTATTTTTGGTTAAAGTTATCGCTTTTACATTAAGTTACATAAGGATTGCAATTAGTATATTGTAACCTAAACACAAAACAGGGAGCGGCAAAAATGGGACAAAGGTGTACATAAAATCACCATGTTATTGTGTGGTTTTATTGGCTATAATAAGTTTTATGGAAAACATGCGATAAATATCATGATTTTAATGTGCATTACGAATTTTACAGCGAAAACCGCTCTTGCACGTAAAAAAAGAAAAGAAACAAAGTACGGAAACCCGTCTTGTGAATCTTGCAGCACACTAAATCATGCTAAAACCAAAAATGAACACGTTTTATACAATATTTATCTCTATTGCATTAAAGTATGTAAACATATGCTAGTATTTTGACTGATTTCTATGAATTAAGTACACAATTTGACTCAGGCACCCCATATAATCAAAGCACTGAAAATGCAAGCCAGATTGCTTCTCAGGCATCATTCTCAAATCCGTTTTCAAGCATTTCTACTTTGTGGGTCGGTCTCAAATTTTGCATGCACATTAAAAATATGTTAATAATGATGTAGAATTGTTATTTTTTTGCGATATCAAAATTTTAAGTTGTCTTCTAGGTCACAATACACTAAATAAATAAGTCACGTAGGGCTGTACTCTCTAAATAAATCAACAAGTTTAACTCGAAGACATGTTTTTAGGTTTAGACACTTGCTTTGATATTCTTTTTTGGAGATGTTGGTAGGGTAAGCATTGGTATGCACAAATAAATAACTGATATGTTTTAATATTGGAGACTACAGTATGACACTTGCGCTGAGGCGGGTTACATTCAACTAGAAAGTAGCCGCTAAAAAGATGGCGATAAAACAATCAACTTTATTTAGGTTCGAGTTCTTTCTTACATAATACATGACATACCCTTTTATTGCTTAAATCAATTCAGCTTAGAATGCTCTTTAAGAAAAGGTATGGTTATGAGGGTCCCTATGTGCAAAATGTTGCATTTATTTTTGGTTAAAATTATCGCTTTTACATTAAGTTACATAAGGATTGCAATTAGTATATTGTAACCTAAACACAAAACAGGGAGCGGCACAAAAGGGACAAAGGTGTACATAAAATCACCATGTTATTGTGTGGTTTTATTGGCTGTAATAAGTTTTATGGAAAACATGTGATAAATATCATGATTTTAATGTGCATTACGAATTATACAGCGAAAACCGCTCTTGCAAGTAAAAAAAGAAAAGAAACAAAGTACGGAAACCCGTCTTGTGAATCTTGCAGCACACTAAATCATGCTAAAACCAAAAATGAACACGTTTTATACAATATTTATCTCTATTGCATTAAAGTATGTAAACATATGCTAGTATTTTGACTGATTTCAATGAATTAAGTACACAATTTGACTCAGGCACCCCATATAATCAAAGCACCGAAAATGCAAGCCAGATTGCTTATCAGGGATCATTCTCAAATCCGTTTTCAAGCATTTCTACTTTGTGGGTCGGTCTGAAATTTTGCATGCACATTCAAAATATGTTAATAATGATGTAGAATTGTTTTTTTTTTGCGATATCAAAATTTTAAGTTGTCTTCTAGGTCACAATAAACTAAATAAATAAGTCACGTAGGGCTGTACTCTCTAAATAAATCAACAAGTTTAACTCGAAGACATGTTTTTAGGTTTAGACACTTGATTTGATATTCTTTTTTGGAGATGTTGGTAGGGTAAGCATTGGTATGCACAAATAAATAACTGATATGTTTTAATATTGGAGAATACAGTATGACACTTACGCTGAGGCGGGTTACATTCAACTAGAAAGTAGCCGCTAAAAAGATGGCGATAAAACAGTTAACTTTATTTAGTGTCATGTTCTTTCTTACATAATACATGACATACCCTTTTTATTGCTTAAATCAATTCAGCTTAGAATGCTCTTTAAGAAAATGTATGGTTATGAGGGTCCCTATGTGCAAAATGTTGCATTTATTTTTGGTTAAAGTTATCGCTTTTACATTAAATTACATAAGGATTGCAATTAGTATATTTTAACCTAAACACAAAACAGGGAGCGGCAAAAATGGGACAAAGGTGTACATAAAATCACCATGTTATTGTGTGGTTTTATTGGCTGTAATAAGTTTCATGGAAAACATGCGATAAATATCATGATATTAATGTGCTTTACGAATTTTACAGCCAAAACCGCTTTTGCAAGTAAAAAAAGAAAAGAAAAAAAGTACGGAAACCCGTCTTGTGAATGTTGAAACACACTAAATCATGCTAAAACCAAAAATGAACACGTTTTATACAATATTTATCTCTATTGCATTAAAGTATGTCAACATATGCTAGTATTTTGACTGATTTCTATTAATTAACTACACAATTTGACCAGGCACCGCATATAATCAAAGCACTAAAAATGCAAGCCATATTGCTTATCAGGCATCATTCTCAAATGCGTTTTCAAGCATTTCTACTTTGTGGATCGGTCTGAAATTTTGCATTCACATTAGAAATATGTTAATAATGATGTAGAATTGTTTTTTTTCGCGATATCAAAACTTTAAGTTGTCTTCTAGGCCACAATACACTAAATAAATATGTCACGTAGGGCTGTACTCTCTAAATAAATCAACAGGTTTAACTCGAAGACATGTTTTTAGGTTTAGACACTTGCTTTGATATTCTTTTTTGGAGATGTTGGTAGGGTAAGCATTGGTATGCACACATAAATCGATGATATGTTTTAAGATTGGAGGCTACAGTATGACACTTGCGCTGAGGCGGGTTACATTCAACTAGAAAGTAGCCGCTAAAAAGATGCTGATAAAACAGTCAACTTTATTTAGTGTCGAGTTTTTTCTTACATAATACATGACATACCCTTTTTATTGCTTAAAGCAATTCAGCTTAGAATGCTCTTTAAGAAAATGTATGATTAAGAGGGTCCCTATGTGCAAGATGTTCCATTTATTTTTGGTTAAAGTTATCGCTTTTACATAAAATTACATAAGGATTGGAATTAGTATATTGTAACCTAAACACAAAACAGGGAGCGGCACAAAAGGGACAAAGGTGTACATAAAATCACCATGTTATTGTGTGGTTTTATTGGCTGTAATAAGTTTTATGGAAAACATGCGATAAATATCATGATTTTAATGTGCATTACGAATTTTACAGCGAAAACCGCTTTTGCAAGTAAAAAAAGAAAGCAAACAAAGTACGGAAACCCGTCTTGTGAATCTTGCAGCACACTAAATCATGCTAAAACCAAAAATGAACACGTTTTATACAATATTTATCTCTATTGCATTAAAGTATGTAAACATATGCTAGTATTTTGACTGATTTCAATGAATTAAGTACACAATTTCACTCAGGCATCCCATATATTCAAAGCACTGAAAATGCAAGCCAGGTTGCTTATCAGGCATCATTCTCACATGCGTTTTCAAGCTTTTGTACTTTGTGGGTCGGTCTGAAATTTTGCATGCACATTAAAAATATGTTAATAATGATGTAGAATTGTTTTTTTTGCGAGATCAAAACTTTAAGTTGTCTTCTAGGTCACAATACACTAAATAAATAAGTCACGTAGGGCTGTACTCTCTAAATAAATCAACAAGTTTAACTCGAAGACATGTTTTTAGGTTTAGACACTTGCTTTTATATTCTTTTTTGGAGATGTTGGTAGGGTAAGCATTGGTATGCACAAATAAATAACTGATATGTTTTAATATTGGAGACTACAGTATGACACTTGCGCTGAGGCGGGTTACATTCAACTAGAAAGTAGCCGCTAAAAAGATGGCGATAAAACAGTCAACTTTATTTAGTGTCGAGTTCTTTCTTACATAATACATGACATACCCTTTTATTGCTTAAATCAATTCAGCTTAGAATGCTCTTTAAGAAAAGGTATGGTTATGAGGGTCCCTATGTGCAAAATGTTGCATTTATTTTTGGTTAAAGTTATCGCTTTTACATTAAGTTACATAAGGATTGCAATTAGTATATTGTAACCTAAACACAAAACAGGGAGCGGCAAAAATGGGACAAAGGTGTACATAAAATCACCATGTTATTGTGTGGTTTTATTGGCTATAATAAGTTTTATGGAAAACATGCGATAAATATCATGATTTTAATGTGCATTACGAATTTTACAGCGAAAACCGCTCTTGCACGTAAAAAAAGAAAAGAAACAAAGTACGGAAACCCGTCTTGTGAATCTTGCAGCACACTAAATCATGCTAAAACCAAAAATGAACACGTTTTATACAATATTTATCTCTATTGCATTAAAGTATGTAAACATATGCTAGTATTTTGACTGATTTCTATGAATTAAGTACACAATTTGACTCAGGCACCCCATATAATCAAAGCACTGAAAATGCAAGCCAGATTGCTTCTCAGGCATCATTCTCAAATCCGTTTTCAAGCATTTCTACTTTGTGGGTCGGTCTCAAATTTTGCATGCACATTAAAAATATGTTAATAATGATGTAGAATTGTTATTTTTTTGCGATATCAAAATTTTAAGTTGTCTTCTAGGTCACAATACACTAAATAAATAAGTCACGTAGGGCTGTACTCTCTAAATAAATCAACAAGTTTAACTCGAAGACATGTTTTTAGGTTTAGACACTTGCTTTGATATTCTTTTTTGGAGATGTTGGTAGGGTAAGCATTGGTATGCACAAATAAATAACTGATATGTTTTAATATTGGAGACTACAGTATGACACTTGCGCTGAGGCGGGTTACATTCAACTAGAAAGTAGCCGCTAAAAAGATGGCGATAAAACAATCAACTTTATTTAGGTTCGAGTTCTTTCTTACATAATACATGACATACCCTTTTATTGCTTAAATCAATTCAGCTTAGAATGCTCTTTAAGAAAAGGTATGGTTATGAGGGTCCCTATGTGCAAAATGTTGCATTTATTTTTGGTTAAAATTATCGCTTTTACATTAAGTTACATAAGGATTGCAATTAGTATATTGTAACCTAAACACAAAACAGGGAGCGGCACAAAAGGGACAAAGGTGTACATAAAATCACCATGTTATTGTGTGGTTTTATTGGCTGTAATAAGTTTTATGGAAAACATGTGATAAATATCATGATTTTAATGTGCATTACGAATTATACAGCGAAAACCGCTCTTGCAAGTAAAAAAAGAAAAGAAACAAAGTACGGAAACCCGTCTTGTGAATCTTGCAGCACACTAAATCATGCTAAAACCAAAAATGAACACGTTTTATACAATATTTATCTCTATTGCATTAAAGTATGTAAACATATGCTAGTATTTTGACTGATTTCAATGAATTAAGTACACAATTTGACTCAGGCACCCCATATAATCAAAGCACCGAAAATGCAAGCCAGATTGCTTATCAGGGATCATTCTCAAATCCGTTTTCAAGCATTTCTACTTTGTGGGTCGGTCTGAAATTTTGCATGCACATTCAAAATATGTTAATAATGATGTAGAATTGTTTTTTTTTTGCGATATCAAAATTTTAAGTTGTCTTCTAGGTCACAATAAACTAAATAAATAAGTCACGTAGGGCTGTACTCTCTAAATAAATCAACAAGTTTAACTCGAAGACATGTTTTTAGGTTTAGACACTTGATTTGATATTCTTTTTTGGAGATGTTGGTAGGGTAAGCATTGGTATGCACAAATAAATAACTGATATGTTTTAATATTGGAGAATACAGTATGACACTTACGCTGAGGCGGGTTACATTCAACTAGAAAGTAGCCGCTAAAAAGATGGCGATAAAACAGTTAACTTTATTTAGTGTCATGTTCTTTCTTACATAATACATGACATACCCTTTTTATTGCTTAAATCAATTCAGCTTAGAATGCTCTTTAAGAAAATGTATGGTTATGAGGGTCCCTATGTGCAAAATGTTGCATTTATTTTTGGTTAAAGTTATCGCTTTTACATTAAATTACATAAGGATTGCAATTAGTATATTTTAACCTAAACACAAAACAGGGAGCGGCAAAAATGGGACAAAGGTGTACATAAAATCACCATGTTATTGTGTGGTTTTATTGGCTGTAATAAGTTTCATGGAAAACATGCGATAAATATCATGATATTAATGTGCTTTACGAATTTTACAGCCAAAACCGCTTTTGCAAGTAAAAAAAGAAAAGAAAAAAAGTACGGAAACCCGTCTTGTGAATGTTGAAACACACTAAATCATGCTAAAACCAAAAATGAACACGTTTTATACAATATTTATCTCTATTGCATTAAAGTATGTCAACATATGCTAGTATTTTGACTGATTTCTATTAATTAACTACACAATTTGACCAGGCACCGCATATAATCAAAGCACTAAAAATGCAAGCCATATTGCTTATCAGGCATCATTCTCAAATGCGTTTTCAAGCATTTCTACTTTGTGGATCGGTCTGAAATTTTGCATTCACATTAGAAATATGTTAATAATGATGTAGAATTGTTTTTTTTCGCGATATCAAAACTTTAAGTTGTCTTCAAGGCCACAATACACTAAATAAATATGTCACGTAGGGCTGTACTCTCTAAATAAATCAACAGGTTTAACTCGAAGACATGTTTTTAGGTTTAGACACTTGCTTTGATATTATTTTTTGGAGATGTTGGTAGGGTAAGCATTGGTATGCACACATAAATCGATGATATGTTTTAAGATTGGAGGCTACAGTATGACACTTGCGCTGAGGCGGGTTACATTCAACTAGAAAGTAGCCGCTAAAAAGATGCTGATAAAACAGTCAACTTTATTTAGTGTCGAGTTTTTTCTTACATAATACATGACATACCCTTTTTATTGCTTAAAGCAATTCAGCTTAGAATGCTCTTTAAGAAAATGTATGGTTAAGAGGGTCCCTATGTGCAAGATGTTCCATTTATTTTTGGTTAAAGTTATCGCTTTTACATTAAATTACATAAGGATTGGAATTAGTATATTGTAACCTAAACACAAAACAGGGAGCGGCACAAAAGGGACAAAGGTGTACATAAAATCACCATGTTATTGTGTGGTTTTATTGGCTGTAATAAATTTTATGGAAAACATGCGATAAATATCATGATTTTAATGTGCATTACGAATTTTACAGCGAAAACCGCTTTTGCAAGTAAAAAAAGAAAACAAACAAAGTACGGAAACCCGTCTTGTGAATTTTGCAGCACACTAAATCATGCTAAAACCAAAAATGAACACGTTTTATACAATATTTATCTCTATTGCATTAAAGTATGTAAACATATGCTAGTATTTTGACTGATTTCAATGAATTAAGTACACAATTTCACTCAGGCATCCCATATATTCAAAGCACTGAAAATGCAAGCCAGATTGCTTATCAGGCATCATTCTCACATGCGTTTTCAAGCTTTTGTACTTTGTGGGTCGGTCTGAAATTTTGCATGCACATTAAAAATATGTTAATAATGATGTAGAATTGTTTTTTTTGCGAGATCAAAACTTTAAGTTGTCTTCTAGGTCACAATACACTAAATAAATAAGTCACGTAGGGCTGTACTCTCTAAATAAATCAACAAGTTTAACTCGAAGACATGTTTTTAGGTTTAGACACTTGCTTTTATATTCTTTTTTGGAGATGTTGGTAGGGTAAGCATTGGTATGCACAAATAAATCACTGATATGTTTTAAGATTGGAGACTACAGTATGACACTTGCGCTGAGGCGGGTTACATTCAACTAGAAAGTAGCCGCTAAAAAGATGCTGATAAAACAGTCAACTTTGTTTAGTGTGGAGTTCTTTCTTACATAATACATGACATACCCTTTTTATTGCTTAAATCAATTCAGATTAGAATGCTCTTTAAGAAAAGGTATGGTTATGAGGGTCCCTATGTGCAAAATGTTGCATTTATTTTTGGTTAATATTATCCCTTTTACATAAAATTACATAAGGATTGCAATTAGTATATTGTAACCTAAACACAAAACAGGGAGCGGCACAAAAGGGACAAAGGTGTACATAAAATCACCATGTTATTGTGTGGTTTTATTGGCTGTAATAAGTTTCATGGAAAACATGCGATAAATATCATGATTTTAATGTGCATTACGAATTTTACAGCAAAACCCGCTTTTTCAAGTAAAAAAAAGAAAAGAAACAAAGTACGGAAACCCGTCTTGTGAATCTTGCAGCACACTAAATCAGGCTAAAACCAAAAATGAACACGTTTTATACAATATTTATCTCTATTGCATTAAAGTATGTAAACATATGTTAGTATTTTGACTGATTTCTATGAATTAAGTACACAATTTGACTCAGGCACCCCATATAATCAAAGCACTGAAAATGCAAGCCAGGTTGCTTATCAGGCATCATTCTCAAGTGCGTTTTCAAGCATTTCTACTTTGTGGGTCGGTCTGAAATTTTGCATGAACATTAAAAATATGTTAATAATGATGTAGAATTGTTTTTTTTCGCGATATCAAAACTTTAAGTTGTATTCTACGTCACAGTACAATAAATAAATAAGTCACGTAGGGCTGTACTCTCTAAATAAATCAACAAGTTTAACTCGAAGACATGTTTTTAGGTTTAGACACTTGCTTTGATATTCTTTTTTGGAGATGTTGGTAGGGTAAGCATTGGTATGCACAAATAAATCACTGATATGTTTTAAGATTGGAGACTACAGAATGACACTTGCGCTGAGGCGGGTTACATTCAACTAGAAAATAGCCGCTAAAAAGATGGTGATAAAACAGTCAACTTGTTTAGTGTCGAGTTCTTTCTTACATAATACATGACATACCCTTTTTATTGCTTAAATCAATTCAGCTTAGAATGCTCTTTAAGAAAAGGTATGGTTATGAGGGTCCCTATATGCAAAATGTTGCATTTATTTTTGGTTAAAGTTATCGCTTTTACATTAAATTACATAAGGATTGCAATTAGTATATTGTAACCTAAACACAAAACAGGGAACGGCACAAAAGGGACAAAGGTGTACATAAAATCACCATGTTACTGTGTGGTTTTATTGGCTGTAATAAGTTTCATGGAAAACATGCGATAAATATCATGATTTCAATGTGCATTACGAAATTTACAGCAAAAACCGCTTTTTCAAGTAAAAAATGAAAAGGAAAAAAGTACGGAAACTCGTCTTGTGAATCTTGCAGCACACTTAATCATGCTAAAACCAAAAATGAACACGTTTTATACAATATTTATCTCTATTGCATTAAAGTATGTAAACATATGCTAGTATTTTGACAGATTTCTATCAATTAAGTACACAATTTGACTCAGGCACTCCATATAATCAAAGCACTGAAAATGCGAGCCAGATTGCTTATCAGGCATCATTCTCAAATGCGTTTTCAAGCATTTCTACCGTTTGGATCGGTCCGAAATTTTGCACGTACATTAGAAATATGTTAATAATGATGTGGAATTGTATTTTTTTCGCGATATCAACATTTTAAGTTGTCTTGTAGGTCACAATACACTAAATAAATCAGTCATGTAGGGCTGTACTCTCTAAATAAATCAACAAGTTTAACTCGAAGACATGTTTTTAGGTTTAGACACATGCTTTGATATTCTTTTTTGGAGATATTGGTAGGGTAAGCATTGGTATGCACAAATAAATCACTGATATGTTTTAAGATTGGAGACTTCAGTATGACACTTGTGCTGAGGCGGGTTACATTCAACTAGAAAGTAGCCGCTAAAAAAGATGCAGATAAAACAGTCAACTTTGTTCAGTGTCGAGTTCTTTCTTACATAATACATGACATACCCTTTATATTGCTTAAATCAATTCAGCTTAGAATGCTCTTTAAGAAAAGTGTGGTTATGAGGGTCCCTATGTGCAAAATGTTGCATTTATTTTTGGTAAATGTTATCGACTTTACATTAAATTACATACGGATTGGAATTAGTATATTGTAACCTAAACACAAAACAGGGAGCGGCACAAAAGGGACAAAGGTGTACATAAAATCACGATGTTACTGTGTGGTTTTATTGGCTCTAATAAATTTCATGGAAAACATGCGATAAATATCATGATTATAATGTGCATTACGAATTTTACAGAAAAAACGCTTTTTCAAGTAAAAAAAGAAAAGAAAAAAAGTACAGAAACCCGTCTTGTGAATCTTGCAGCACACTAAATCATGCTAAAACCAAAAATGAACACGTTTTATACAATATTTATCTCTATTGCATTAAAGTATGTAAACATATGCTAGTATTTTGACTGATTTCTATGAATTAAGTACACAATTTGACTCAGGCACCCCATATAATCAAAGCACTGAAAATGCAAGCCAGATTGCTTATCAGGCATCATTCTCACATGCGTTTTCAAGCTTTTGTACTTTGTGGGTCGGTCTGAAATTTTGCATGCACATTAAAAATATGTTAATAATGATGTAGAATTGTTTTTTTTGCGAGATCAAAACTTTAAGTTGTCTTCTAGGTCACAATACACTAAATAAATAAGTCACGTAGGGCTGTACTCTCTAAATAAATCAACAAGTTTAACTCGAAGACATGTTTTTAGGTTTAGACACTTGCTTTGATATTCTTTTTTGGAGATGTTGGTAGGGTAAGCATTGGTATGCACAAATAAATCACTGATATGTTTTAATATTGGAGACTACAGTATGACACTTGCGCTGAGGCGGGTTACATTCAGCTAGAAAGTAGCCGCTAAAAAGATGCTGATAATACAGTCAACTTTGTTTAGTGTCGAGTTCATTCATACATAATACATGACATACCCTTTTTATTGCTTAAATCAATTCAGCTTAGAATGCTCTTTAAGAAAAGGTATGGTTATGAGGGTCCCTATGTGCAAAATGTTCCATTTATTTTTGGTTAAAGTTATCGCTTTTACATAAAATTACATTAGGATTGGAATTAGTATATTGTAACCTAAACACAAAACAGGGAGCGGCACTAAAGGAGCAATGTGTACATAAAATCACCATGTTATTGTGTGGTTTTATTGGCTGTAATAAGTTTCATGGAAAACATGCGATAAATATCATGATTTTAATGTGCATTGCGAATTTTATAGGGAAAACACGATTTTCAAGTTAAAAAATAAAAGAAAAAAAGTACGGAAACCCGTCTTGTGAATCTTGCAGCACACTAAATCATGCTAAAACCAATAATGAACACGTTTTATACAATATTTATCTCTATTGCATTAAAATATGTAAACATATGCTAGTATTTTGACTGATTTCTATTAATTAAGTACACAATTTGACTCAGGCACCACATATAAGCAAAGCATTGAAAATGCAAGATAGATTGCTTATCAGGCATCATTCTCAAATGCGTTTTCAAGCATTTCTACTTTGTGGATCGGTCTGAAATTTTGCATGCACATTACAAATGTGTTAAAAATGATGTAGAATTGTTTTTTTTTCGCGATATCAAAACTTTAAGTTGTCTTCTAGGACACAATACACTAAATAAATAAGTCACGAAGGGCTGTACTCTCTAACTAGATCAACAAGTTTAACTCGAAGACATGTTTTTAGGTTTAGACTCTTGCTTTGATATTCTTTTTTGGAGATGTTGGTAGGGTAAGCATTGGTATGCACAAATAATTCACTGATATGTTTAAGATTGGAGACTACAGTATGACACTTGCGCTGAGGCGGGTTACATTCAACTAGAAAGTAGCCGCTAAAAAGATGGTGATAAAACAGTCAACTTGGTTTAGTGTCGAGTTCTTTCTTACATAATACATGACATACCCTTTTTATTGCTTAAATCAATTCAGATTAGAATGCTCTTTAAGAAAAGGTATGGTTATGAGGGTCCCTATGTGCAAAATGTTGCATTTATTTTTGGTTAATATTATCGCTTTTACATAAAATTACATAAGGATTGGAATTAGTATATTGTAACCTAAATACAAAACAGGGAGAGGCATTAACGGAGCAATGTATACATAAAATCACCATGTTACTGTGTGGTTTTATTGGCTGAAATAAGTTTCATGGAAAACATGCGATAAATATCATTATTTTAATGTGCATTACGAATTTTACAGCGAAAACTGCTTTTTCTAGTAAAAATAGAAAATAAAAAAAGTACGCAAACCCGTCTTGTGAATCTTGCAGCTCACTAAATCATGCTAAAACCAAAAATTAACATGTTTTATACAATTTTAATCTCTATTGGATTAAAGTATGTTAACATATGCTAGTATTTTGACTGATTTCTATGAATTAAGTACACAATTTGACTCAGGCACCCCATATAATCAAAGCACTGAAAATGCAAGCCAGATTGCTTATCAGGCATCATTCTCAAATGCGTTTTCAAGCATTTCTGCATTGTGGATCTGTCTGAAATTTTGCTAGCACATTACAAATATGTTAATAATGATGTAGAATTGTTGTTTTTTTCGCGATATCAAAACTTTAAGTTGTCTTCTAGGTCACAATACACTAAATAAATAAGTCACGTAGGGGTGTACTCTCTAAATAAATCAACAAGTTTAACTCGAAGACATGTTTTTAGGTTTGGACACTTGCTTTGATATTCTTTTTTGGAGATGTTGGTAGGGTAAGCATTGGTATGCACAAATAAATCACTGATATGTTTTAAGATTGGAGACTACAGTATGACATTTGCGCTGAGGCGGGTTACATTCAACTAGAAAGTAGCCGCTAAAAAGATGGTGATAAAACAGACAACTTGTTTAGTGTCGAGTTCTTTCTTACATAAAACATGACATACCCTTTTTATTGCTAAAATCAATTCAGATTAGAATGCTCTTTAAGAAAAGGTATGGTTATGAGGGTCCCTATGTGCAAAATGTTGCATTTATTTTTGGTTAATGTTATCGCTTTTACATAAGGATTGGAATTAGTATATTGTATCCTAAACACAAAACAGGGAGCGTCACTAAAGGAGCAATGTGTACATAAAACCACCATGTTACTGTGTGGTTTTATTGGCTGTAATAAGTTTCATGGAAAACATGCGATAAATATCATGATTTTAATGTGCATTACGAATTTTACAGCGAAAACACGATTTTCAAGTCAAAAAATAAAAGAAAAAAAGTACGGAAACCCGTCTTGTGAATCTTGCAGCACACTAAATCATACTAAAACCAATAATGAACACGTTTTATACAATATTTATCTCTATTGCATTAAAGTATGTAAACATATGCTAGTATTTTATATTGACTGATTTCTATGAATTAAGTACACAATTTGACTCAGGCACCCCATATAATCAAAGCATTGAAAATGCAAGCTAGATTGCTTATCAGGCATCATTCTGAAATGCGTTTTCAAGCATTTCTACTTTGTGGATCGGTCTGAAATTTTGCATGCACATTACAAATGTGTTAAAAATGATGTGGAATTGGTTTTTTTTCGCGATATCAAAACTTTAAGTTGTCTTCTAGGACACAATACACTAAATAAATAAGTCACGTAGGGCTGTACTCTCTAACTAAATCAACAAGTTTAACTCGAAGACATGTTTTTAGGTTTAGACTCTTGCTTTGATATTCTTTTTTGGAGATGTTGGTAGGGTAAGCATTGGTATGCACAAATAAATCACTGATATGTTTTAAGATTGGAGACTACAGTATGACACTTGCGCTGAGGCGGGTTACATTCAACGCGAAAATAGACGCTAAAATGAGGGTGATTAAACAGTCAACTTTGTTCAATGTCGAGTTCTTTCTTACATAATACATGACATACCCTTTTTATTGCTTAAATCAATTCAGATTAGAATGCTCTTTAAGAAAAGATATGGTTATGAGGGTCCCTATGTGCAAAATGTTGCATTTATTTTTTGTTAATATTATCGCTTTTTACATAAAATTACATAAGGATTGGAATTAGTATATTGTAACCTAAACACAAAACAGGGAGCGGCATTTACGGAGCAATGTGTACATAAAATCACCATGTTACTGTGCGGTTTTATTGGCTGTAATAAGTTTCATGGAAAACATGCGATAAATATCATTATTTTAATGTGCATTACGAATTTTACAGCGAAAACTGCTTTTTCTAGTAAAAAAAGAAAACAAAAAAAGTACGCAAACCCGTCTTGTGAATCTTGCAGCACACTAAATCATGCTAAAACCAATAATGAACACGTTTTATACAATATTTATCTCTATTGCATTAAAGTATGTAAACATATGCTAGTATTTTGACTGATTTCTATGAATTAAGTACACAATTTGACTCAGGCACCCCATATAATCAAAGCATTGAAAATGCAAGCTAGATTGCTTATCAGGCATCATTCTCAAATGCGTTTTCAAGCATTTCCACTTTGTGGATCGGTCTGAAATTTTGCATGCACATTACAAATATATTAATAATGATTTTTTTCGCGATATCAAAACTTTAAGTTGTCTTCTAGGTCACAATACACTAAATAAATTAGCCATGTAGGGCTGTACTCTCTAAATAAATCAACAAGTTTAACTAGAAGACATGTTTTTAGTTTTAATCACTTGCTTGATATTCTTTTTTGGAGATGTTGATAGGGTAAGCATTGGTATGCACAAATAAATCACTGATATGTTTTAAGATTGAAGACTACAGTGCAACGGAATCCCGTCTTATGAATCTTGCAACACACTAAATCATGTTAAAACCAACAATGAACACGTTTTATACAATATTTATCTCTATTGCATTAAAGTATATAAACATATGCTAGTATTTTGACTGATTTCTATGAATTAAGTACACAATTTGACTCAGGCACCCGATATAATCAAAGCACTGGAAATGCAAGCCAGATTGCTTATCAGGCATCATTCTCAGATGCGTTTTCAAGCATTTCTACCTAGTGGATCGGTCTGAAATTTTGCATGCACATTAGAAATATGTTAATGATGATGTAGAATTGGGTTTTTTATGGCGATATCAAAACTTTAAGTTGTCTTCTAGGTCACAATACACTAAATAAATAAGTCATGTAGGGCTGTACTCTCTAAATAAATCAACAAGTTTAACTCGAAGACATGTTTTTAGGTTCAGACACTTGCTTTGATATTCTTTTTTGGAGATGTTGGTAGGGTAAGCATTGGTATGCACAAATAAATCACTGATATGTTTTGAGATTGGAGACTACAGTATGACACTTGCGCTGAGGCGGGTTACATTCAACTAGAAAGTAGCCGCTAAAAAGATGGTGATAAAACAGTCAACTTTGTTCAATGTCGAGTTCTTTCTTACATAATAAATGACATACCCTTTTTATTGCTTAAATCAATTCAGCTTAGAATGCTGTTTAAGAAAAGTATGGTTATGAGGGTCCCTATGTGCAAAATGTTGCATTTATTTTTGGTTAATGTTATCGCTTTTACATTACATTACATACGGATTGGAATTAGTATATTGTAACCTAAACACAAAACAGGGAGCGGCACTAAAGGGGCAATGTGTACATAACATCACCATGTTACTGTGTGGTTTTATTGGCAGTAATAAGTTTCATGGAAAACATGCGATAAATATCATGATTTTAATGTGCATTACGAATTTTACAGCGACAACCGCTTTTTCAAGTAAGAAAAGAAAAAATGTACGGAAACCCGTCTTGTAAATCTTGCAGCACACTAAATCATGCTAAAACCAAAAATGAACACGTTTTATACAATATGTATCTCTATTGCCTTAAAGTATGTAAACATATGGTAGTATTTTGACTGATTTCTATGAAATAAGTACACAATTTGACTCAGGCACCCCATATAATCAAAGCACTGAAAATGCAAGCCAGATTGCTTATCAGGCATCATTCTCAAATGCGTTTTCAAGCATTTCCACTTTGTGGATCGGTCTGAAATTTTGCATGCACATTACAAATATATTAATAATGATTTTGTTCGCGATATCAAAACTTTAAGTTGTCTTCTAGGTCACAATACACTAAATAAATTAGCCATGTAGGGCTGTACTCTCTAAATAAATCAACAAGTTTAACTAGAAGACATGTTTTTAGTTTTAATCACTTGCTTGATATTCTTTTTTGGAGATGTTGATAGGGTAAGCATTGGTATGCACAAATAAATCACTGATATGTTTTAAGATTGAAGACTACAGTGCAACGGAATCCCGTCTTATGAATATTGCAGCACACTAAATCATGTTAAAACCAACAATGAACACGTTTTATACAATATTTATCTCTATTGCATTAAAGTATATAAACATATGCTAGTATTTTGACTGATTTCTATGAATTAAGTACACAATTTAACTCAGGCACCCCATATAACCCCATTTTGCATGCATATTAGACATATGTTAATAATGATGTAGAATTGGGTTTTTATCGCGATATCAAAACTTTAAGTTGTATTCTAGGTCACAGTACACTAAATAAATAAGTCACGTAGGGCTGTACTCTCTAAATAAATCAACAAGTCTAACTCGAAGACATGTTTTTAGGTTTAGACACTTGCTTTGATATTCTTTTTTGGAGATGTTGGTAGGGTAAGCATTGGTATGCACAAATAAATCACTGATATGTTTTAAGATTGGAGACTACAGAATGACACTTGCGCTGAGGCGGGTTACATTCAACTAGAAAATAGCCGCTAAAAAGATGGTGATAAAACAGTCAACTTGTTTAGTGTCGAGTTCTTTCTTACATAATACATGACATACCCTTTTTATTGCTTAAATCAATTCAGCTTAGAATGCTCTTTAAGAAAATGTATGGTTATGAGGGTCCCTATATCCAAAATGTTGCATTTATTTTTGGTTAAAGTTATCGCTTTTACATTAAATTACATAAGGATTGCAATTAGTATATTGTAACTTAAACACAAAACAGGGAACGGCACAAAAGGGACAATGGTGTACATAAAATCACCATGTTACTGTGTGGTTTTATTGGCTGTAATAAGTTTCATGGAAAACATGCGGTAAATATCATTATTTTAATGTGCATTACGAAGTTTACAGCAAAAACCACTTTTTCAAGTAAAAAAAGAAAAGGAAAAAAGTACGGAAACTCGTCTTGTGAATCTTGCAGCACACTTAATCATACTAAAACCAAACAAGAACACGTTTTATACAATATTTATCACTATTGCATTAAAGTATGTAAACATATGTTAGTATTTTGACTGGTTTCTATGAATTAAGTACACAATTTGACTCAGGCACCCCATATAATCAAAGCACTGAAAATGCATGCCAGATTGCTTATCAGGCATCATTCTGAAATGCGTTTTCAAGCATTTCTACTTTGTGGGTCGGGCTGAAATTTTGCATGCACATTAAAAATATGTTAATAATGATGTAGAATTGTTTTTTTTTCGCGATATCAAAACTTTAAGTTGTCTTCTAGGTCACAGTACACTAAATACATAAGTCACGTAGGGCTGTACTCTCTAAATAAATCAACAAGTTTAACTCGAAGACATGTTTTTAGGTTTAGACTCTTGCTTTGATATTCATTTTTGGAGATGTTGGTAGGGTAAGCATTGGTATGCACAAATAAATCACTGATATGTTTTAAGATTGGAGACTACAGTATGACACTTGCGCTGAGGCGGGTTACATTCAACTAGAAAGTAGACGCTAAAAAGATGGTGATTAAACAGTCAACTTTGTTCAATGTCGAGTTCTTTCTTACATAATACATGACATACCCTTTTTATTGCTTAAATCAATTCAGCTTAGAATGCTCTTTAAGAAAATGTATGGTTATGACGGTCCCTATATGCAAAATGTTGCATTTATTTTTGGTTAAAGTTATCGCTTTTACATTAAATTACATAAGGATTGCAATTAGTATATTGTAACCTAAACACAAAACAGGGAACGGCACAAAAGGGACAAAGGTGTACATAAAATCACCATGTTACTGTGTGGTTTTATTGGCTGTAATAAGTTTCATGGAAAACATGCGATAAATATTATGATTTCAATGTGCATTACGAAGTTTACAGCAAAAACCGCTTTTTCAAGTAAAAAAAGAAAAGGAAAAAAGTATGGAAACTCGTCTTGTGAATCTTGCAGCACACTTAATCATGCTAAAACCAAAAATGAACACGTTTTATACAATATTTATCTCTATTGCATTAAAGTATGTAAACATATGCTAGTATTTTGACAGATTTCTATGAATTAAGTACACAATTTGACTCAGGCACTCCATAAAATCAAAGCACTGAAAATGCAAGCCAGATTGCTTATCAGGCATCATTCTCAAATGCGTTTTCAAGCATTTCTACCTTTTGGATCGGTCCGAAATTTTGCACGCACATTAGAAATATGTTAATAATGATGTAGAATTGTGTTTTTTTCGCGATATCAAAATTTTAAGTTGTCTTGTAGGTCACAATACACTAAATAAATAAGTCATGTAGGGCTGTACTCTCTAAATAAATCCACAAGTTTAACTCAAAGACATGTTTTTAGGTTTAGACACATGCTTTGATATTCTTTTTTGGAGATATTGGTAGGGTAAGCATTGGTATGCACAAATAAATCACTGATATGTTTTAAGATTGGAGACTACAGTATGACACTTGTGCTGAGGCGGGTTACATTCAACTAGAAAGTAGCCGCTAAAAAAGATGCAGATAAAACAGTCAACTTTGTTCAGTGTCGAGTTCTTTCTTACATAATACATGACATACCCTTTTTATTGCTTAAATCAATTCAGCTTAGAATGCTCTTTAAGAAAAGTGTGGTTATGAGGGTCCCTATGTGCAAAATGTTGCATTTATTTTTGGTAAATGTTATCGACTTTACATTAAATTACATACGGATTGGAATTAGTATATTGTAACCTAAACACAAAACAGGGAGCGGAACAAAAGGGACAAAGGTGTACATAAAATCACGATGTTACTGTGTGGTTTTATTGGCTGTAATAAATTTCATGGAAAACATGCGATAAATATCATGATTATAATGTGCATTACGAATTTTACAGCAAAAACCGCTTTTTCAAGTAAAAAAAGAAAAGAAAAAAGTACGGAAACCCGTCTTGTGAATCTTGCAGCACACTAAATAATGCTAAAACCAAAAATGAACACGTTTTATACAATATTTATCACTATTGCATTAAAGTATGTAAACATATGCTAGTATTTTGACTGATTTCTATGAATTAAGTACACAATTTGACTCAGGCACCCATATAATCAAAGCACTGAAAATGCAAGCCAGATTGCTTATCAGGCATCATTCTCAAGTGCGTTTTCAAGCATTTCTACTTTGTGGTTCGGTCCGAAATTTTGCATGCACATTAGAAATATGTTAATAATGATGTAGAATTGTTGTTTTTTTCGCGATATCAAAACTTTAAGTTGTCTTCTAGGTCACAATACACTAAATAAATAAGTCACGTAGGGCTGTACTATCTAAATAAATCAACAAGTTTAACTCAAATACATGTTTTTAGGTTTAGACACTTGCTTTGATATTCTTTTTTGGAGATGTTGGTAGGGTAAGCATTGGTATGCACAAATAAATCACTGATATGTTTTAATATTGGAGACTACAGTATGACACTTGCGCTGAGGCGGGTTACATTCAGCTAGAAAGTAGCCGCTAAAAAGATGCTGATAATACAGTCAACTTTGTTTATTGTCGAGGTCTTTCCTACATAATACATGACATACCTTTTTTATTGCTTAAATCAATTCAGCTTAGAATGCTCTTTAAGAAAATGTATGGTTATGAGGGTCCCTATGTGCAAATGTTGCATTTATTTTTGGTTAAAGTTATCGCCTTTACATTAACTTACATAAGGATTGGAATTAGTATATTGTTACCAAAAATAAACGGTTTTATGGTCAGTGTGACAAGACGCTTGTTCTTGGCGCTTTTTAAGGTCAAATTACACCAAATCGGAAGTCTAATCCCCAGGGTTACATGCTGTCAGTTAGATAATAAACACATAAACACAACAGTGTATAATGCATATGATTTTAAAAATACAGTTTAAACGATATGTTTTGGTATCAATTTAAAGGTATATATGTAAGAAATAAGACAAAATACAGTTTTAGGCACTACTTTAAAATAATTGGTTCCCAGCTTCATAACTTTTGGCCCATGTATTCATGCACAAAATGGCAGCCTCCATGCCCGTCAAAACCGGTGTGTTTATTCTAAGGTAAAAATTTTGAGTTACAACGCATAGAATTTGTTGACATGCTGTTTTTTCAAAAGGTTATGGCCTTATCTTTCCAACGATGTATGGTGATATATTAGAAAGTAGCTTGGTCATGGTGAAAATTGAAATCAAACATTGTATATTTTATATGTAACAATGAAGGAATTTATTTGCGCATGTGTAACCTTAATAGGTATCAAGCGCCTGTCCAACGTTCGTTGTGTACACACCGGTCTTTACTGACCTGTGTAAACCCACCCTAAGGATGATGGGAACGCACTACTTTAAACATGGCGTGAAGAACATGAGTGAAAAAGGTAAAAAAGGAAAACATATGAATGTATCTATCACGTGTGATCTGCACTCCAGATATTGTTTATTTATTCGTTAATTGTAGCTTGTTTTCAAATATTTATATGTAATTCTGAAGAATATTTGGAGAAACGCCTCTATGTGAGGTATCAGGTTGTTTCGCTCCCAACCAGTTTCGACCTGTCCTTGGGCTTGGTTAGTAGTAGTTAAATTCTCCCTTGGTAGTTTCGCCCCCTGAACGTTATATTGAGTAATGTTTGTATTATGTTACTATTATTATTAATAAAAGATCATCCGCCCGCCATACCTCAATCTATCAATGAGTCACTGATTTAGTTAAAATGTTTGACAATAAATTACATTAATTAGATAAGACAATAAAAACTATGTTATTTAGAGAATTTTTTTATTCGTCTCCTTGGCTTATTTAGATGTATTTTTTTCAGAAATACAATTGCAAATGTATATCTGTTGTAACATATCTCATATCATGTTTGAATGTTAACATTGAATAAATGATAGTGATAATAAATATACAAAATGCCTTGTCTACTCTAAATATTATAAATATCAAATAAAATACTTGTCTTATCAACTTGACATTTTGCACTAAAATAATTTCAAAGTGCAAAAGTCATGAAACTTAACAAAATAAAATATTTTACCATTATTTGGTAATTATAGATAAACTGTAAAAAACAAAAATTGCTCATATCTTTTTTTCATGTACAAGGAAATAAAAAATGGATTGATAACTAAAACATTCCTGTGTGTTTTTTCTTTTACAGTAAATTTTAATTTGTAAATGTCAGTTTACAGTGTTTAATGTGCCAGACAAATGAAACTGAGTGTGTTATATGTTCGATGCGCATATATTACCATGTTGTGTTCATGTATATATGTTATCATGTTGATTCGCCAATACATTCGCATAAACCCGACAGCTTCGATTACTGGATACATAGGACCTTTCATGACTATTCAGCACTTGATTATCCTGTAATATAACATACAACGTTTCTTATCCGGCAGGTGCCAAAGTTTGAGATCTACGACCTCCAGTACCAGTGCAATTTTCTGATCCGTGTGAGTGGTGTGACACGGAAGGGCGTACAGAGCAAGCCGACGGAGGTGAGGCTCCGCACCCCAGTCTGTGAGATGATACCGGTGCAAGGGAACAGTGTGCCACCAGAGTGCCCCCAACAGTCAGGTGAGCTGGCGAATTTGATATTCTATCATGAATATGTCAGTGTAATTCGTACGTGTTCAATATGTCCCAGACAGTCAGGTTAAGTGGCAAACTAACCTGTATATGTCAGTGTAATTTGTCTTAAACATTTTGGTTAGGTCCCTGCCCCACCATCCACAGTCAGGTGAGCTGGTGAACTGCAGATGGATGTTTTGTCTGTCAGGAAAATGACATTATCTCTACTGCCATTCTCCCCCTACCTCTGATTCAAGTAGGGCAGTTGTCAGTAACTGGCATTAGTATGTGCACTTTCTATGTGCACAGTGCCCATGACTATTCAACTCGTGATTATCCTGTAATATAATGTACAGTGTTTCTTATCTGGCAGGTGCCAAGGTTTGAGATCTACGACCTCCAGTTCCAGTGCCATTTTCTGATCCGTGTGAGCGGTGTGACGCAGAAGGGCGTGCAGAGCAAGCCGGCGGAGGTGAGGCTCAGCACCCTGGTCTGTGGAAAAACTGACAATAGTTCTGCCAAAAATTTTTTTGTCGCAGCAAATAATACACTTATCATGTTTATATCAAAATTGTGTCCATTACGATCATCTACATATTTAGTTTATTCAGCTGTGAAAGTTTGAACCAAATCCACCCAGCCTTTAAAGAGGAATTGAGTACATAAGCTCCGGGACATAAGGACAAGTGCAATTCCTATAATTCATGGGGGCATAAAAATTAAGTACCATACTTAAATCCACTAAGAGAGTACAGTTACTTGAAATAAATTTATTTATATGTCCATAGGACCAATTTTCATTAAAAAAAATGCAGTGATGTTTTTTTTATTTACTTAAGAAAGTCTTGACCACTGACAAATAATCAACTTATTTGTTATTATTGTTTCTTTTCATTTTTTACTGAATTTGCCTTAATACAAACATTGTGGCGTTCATTCATACTTGTTATTCCAAGAAATAACTGATACTTGGTTAAAGTTATAACACACCAAGGTAAGAAAAGTGCAGTAACAACTTATTTCTCCTGTGTTATGGTATTTTTTCCACTATTTTTGTATAAAATGCTGATATTACAAGCTATAATTCTTATAAATCATTAAAAGACAAAAATTTCTTTTTGGTGTGTTGTCTATAACAAAAATACAGGAATTTCCAATTCAACTGATGCTGTAATAACTTTTGTTGAGTGTTTATTATGGAATAATCAATGTTTAGAAATAGATGTCTTAAAACTTAGCTATTAAATTACAGGTTTTTAGCTAATCTGATGATCATTTTCAGAATTTACAATCTTGAGACATTGTGAATGGGTCATTGTTATTTGTGCTTTACATTTACCTTAATTGTGGCTGACATTTTAAAATTGTGAATAATAATACTAATAGTGTCAAAATATTCCTTCTATTTAACAGAGTATTAATGTTTTAGTATGTTCTCTTAGTTTTTCATTGATTTTCCAATTAGGCACTGATGCAGACCCTCAACTTGTTTCATCCAACCTTTATTTACATTATTGATGTTGTGAATCTTGTATTTTTATTATTGTATTAAGTTAACTTATATTATTATATTATGATGTTATTAGGTATTCGTTTTGCTGCTCTGTATTTTTGTTTAGAATATATTAGAAAAATTAAATGTGTTTCAAATGCTATTGTTGTGTTCTGGCTTTTTTACCAATAATGTTGAAAAATGATAAGAATTACTTTTGGAATTTTATACAGTTAACAAAATAAATCACAATGAAGATGGTGGAGGTGGAAGTTGTGCTGGTAGTGGTGGTGGTGCTGGTGATGATCTGAGGATGATGTTAATGGTTCTGAAAACTGTGATATTGCCAAAAACTTAACTTCTGTGCACTTGGAGACAAGCTGAGAAAAGGTGTTTAATGGTCCGTCGTCTAAGATTCTTGTTCCTGCACAATTATGGAAAAATATCAAACCTTACAGCCATCCATTTTAAAGTCTGTTTCATGGGTAAGAATCAGTACTGATGTCTATTTTGAGTGGTAATGAGATCTTGCCTTTTGTGGTTCGAACACTAGAACTCAAGCTTACAAAAACACAACACTGGGAACACCCCTGATTGTAATTGTGAGGAGCTATTTAGAATGTAAACAATTAGTGCACGTGCACTTACCATTCAAGGATCATGTGTGCTTCATCTATTGCAATGCATGAAATAATTTCATCTCTTTCTAATGCACTTAATAGAGAGGTTCCACTTGAAGTGCTCAGAAGTGCTTCTGGATGGGCATATACCAATGTTTATTTTGCTTTGATAATGTCATCCAGAGGCACATCAACAATACTTTGAGCATCCGCGTCTTCCTCGTCAAAACTGTCTTCAACTTCGGCTGGGGTCTGACCACTTCGACAGTTATAGTCCAACAGCACGCGCTTATTTCTGTTTCCTCATAGAGTTTATTTGATCCATCATTATACTATTTAACGGAGTCAATATTAGACACACAGATGATTTTCTGTTGTATTTTGCTTTCAATGCAAATGGGGCCACTTGAAAGATTAAACTCTTTACATACCCAGTGGGCAAAATAGCCATTATATCACGTTTGTCCAAAACATACCTCAGACATTCCGTCTGACACTCTTTAAGTGGATCTACAAACCCAATTTCCTTTGACACACGTTCTATCAATTCGTCCATGCTGCTCGATTAAAACCGAAAGTGAAAGTACATACTACAAAGTCAGTCATAATATTAATTTGATTCATTGGATTCTCATTGGATTCTCAAGGTTAATACCAATATTAATCAGATGAAGTATTTACAATTACTTTATAATGATATAGTATGATGATAATATGGATTTATACAAAATCGCCATTCCTCCGCGGACTTCTTTACGTCGGACTCGTAATGCCTCCAAATGGAGGTGAGTAAAGTGTCGTAGTATAGTGGTAATAACGCAGTCACGTTACCATCTATTTATAGTATGGTCCAACGTTAGTATTGATAATAATTATGCACGAATACTTTTGTCGACATCATCTTGTAAAATGTCGTTGTCGTCTTGCACGAAAATATCGGAAACCGACGATTTTGCCCACCTTATTTTATCTGATCAAAATGTTGTTGTTTTTTTATAATGGAGCTCTAAACCTAGGCGCACGCGAACGCTTAACAAAATAATAAAACAGAGTGGCCTTACGTATGAGCTGTATACGTTGATTGACAACGTATACAACTTACCGTGAGCCATATTCTTTGGTTGACAACGTATACTACGGAATCCCGTTAGGACCATCGCGTATGAATGGCTTGATCTTTAACGCGATACTCAATAGTACGATAATGAAAACCCGAAATCACGATTCTACGATAACGAAAACGCGACAACACGATGATGATAACGCGACATTACTATAACGATAACGCGATACTACGACAGTACGATGATGATAATGCGATATAATTTCGTCTTATCACCTTCGTACTGTCACATTTTCATTATCGTAATATCGTTCTGTCGTGCTATCACGTTTTCATTATCGTACTGTCGCGTTATCATCATCGTACTGTCGCGTTATCATCATCGTACTATCGTATGATCAAGTTTTCATCATCGTACTGTCGCGTTATCGTCATCGTACTGTCTCATTATCGTCATCGTATTGTCCCATTATCACCATCTTACTATCGCCGTCCGGTTCCCACGCATATAGAATTTCTTAGGATTGCCTATGGGTAGGTGCGGTCAAGGTCACTTCTACTAAAAATAGAAAAATGTTTTTTGTTTATCAACTTTACATTTTAATTAAGCATAATTGAGATATTTAAATGCAACTGCATATACAGATACCTTATATCAAGACCTCGCTTGAAACTGCATATGGAGTGTGTGGGTCAAGATCAGTTTCTCTAAGAATAGATAAATGGTTTCCGTTCAATACTCGAGACCAAATTTAGCGTTTGTAATGAAACTTCACATGTATATACCTTATATCGAGACCTCTCTTGGGATTGTAAATGGGGTGGGTGGGGTGAAAAACAAAGTCACAGTAATTAAAAAAGAAAAATACTTTCGGCTTAAAGGATACCTGATAGCAAGACCTTGCACGGTTGGGTGGGGTCGAGGTCAGAATTCTAAAAAAACAAAAACAAAACAAAATCCGTCCCAGCTCAATAACAATTAAAAATCATATCTAGATACTTTATATTGATGCCTGGCTTGGGATTGCAAAACGGTGTGTGGGATCAAGGAACTGTAACTACGATAAAAAAGAAAAAGGTTTCCAGTTAATAACTTGCAATCGAATTGAGAGATTTTTTGTCTTATGTATGTCATTTTGTCACTCAAAACATTATTCTAAATTGCCAACCTCCTTGATAACGCGGTAGTACAATGATGGTAACGCGACAATACGATGATGATAACGCGACAGTACGATGATTATAACGCGACAGTACGATGATGATAACGCAACAGTACGATAATGAAAACGCGACAAAAACGACAATACAATATTACGATGGTGAAAATGCGACAGTACGATGGTGATAACACGAAATTATAGCGCATTATCTTCATCGTACTGTAGTAGTATCGCGTTATCGTTATAGTAATGTCGCGTTATCATCATCGTGTTGTCGAGTTTTCGTTATCGTAGTATCGTGATTTCGCGTTTTCATCATCGAACTATCGAGTATCGCGTTTAAGAACAACCCATTCATACGCGATGGCCCTAACGGGATTCCGTAGTACGTATAAAGCGTACGGTATCTGTATACGTTGGATATATACATATATTTTTTAAATATGTATTTCGTCTTAACGTATATAGCTCACATGGTGATTAACAAGTTTACAACATACATTATTGTGATTACTAGTATACTTGATCGTCATCATCATCTTCGTCGTGGTAGTAGAAGAAGTAGATCTAGTAGCGGTAACAGTAGCAGCATCACTGGTAGTAATAGCAGTAGCAGTAGCAGAAGCAGAAGCAAAAGCAGCAGCAATTGTGATTGTGGACGGTCGGACGGACGCACGACGGACGCCGGACAAATAGGATACTAACAGCTCACCCTCATCCACGGTATAATAATGACCTTTGTTTGTTTTCTAATAAAAGTTACTGCGATTGAAGGAACGAACGGGCAGACGGACGGACGGGCGGAATGGCGGACGGAAGGACGGACAGGTAGACAGACAGACTGCAGCAGCAGCAGCAACAACAACAGCAACTACAAACATGGATTCGCAACAATGTGGTCATGGCGACTTCTGCTGCTGATGATGATGATGACGATGACGCTGTTGCTGACGACGACGACGACAATGATGATAATGATTATGATCATCGTCATCTTTTAGACATGATCTATATACGGCGATATGCATCATCTCGACGTATACAGCTTACGGTGAGCTGTATTCGGTGTAAGCCGTATACGGTTTTATAATCAACGTATACAGCTCACGAGTAAGCTGTATACGGCGTGAGCTGTATACGGTCTAACAATGCTCTTCTGGATATACTATTTCCGTTCTCTATTCCAAATCCTGTTGTCTTTGCAGTTATGACATTGACTGACATTAAAAACAATAGGAAAATCTGTTAGCAAGTCCATTTAACGGAACACCGTATAAAAAGTCATATCATCAACAAGAGCGGTAAGGGTCAACATACCAGGAAGATATCGTCACCTAAGTTTGGTACGGACTGCCCCGATTACAATCACGATATTAATTTTTATTCCGTTTTATGTTAGTACCCATTGTTCGTGAGCCTGTATCACTATTATATCACAATTGTACAGATTAATTGTGTAGTTACAAAGACGTTCACGAATAATTGATTAATAATTATAATCATGTGCACCGCGTCAGAAATCTTACAGCTATATAAACATTTTAG
The DNA here is from genome assembly GCA_027627225.1 of Congeria kusceri. Classification (NCBI taxonomy): domain Eukaryota; kingdom Metazoa; phylum Mollusca; class Bivalvia; order Myida; family Dreissenidae; genus Congeria; species Congeria kusceri. Next base: position 42,533,314 of record CM051032.1, on the reverse strand, counting down.
TAAAACGGGAAGTTTAACATACCATTTGTATTATTATGTCCTAAAATTAAAGACGATGGTTAAGAAGACGTTCAAAACGTTTAAATCGACAAAATAACACCTTAATTTAGTTATTAGCATACCTGTATTTGCATGTGCGTAAAGTGTCGTCCCGGATTAGTCCGCTTAATCAAAAGTTTGTTTTCACATATGCACTCGCAACATTAACATTATATATATGTCATAATAATTATATATGCTGTAAATAGTTATATACATATACGCAGAAATAGCTATTACATAGACAGCTTGTAAGATAAATAGCTTGAGTAAAGTCTAAGTAACAAGTTATCAATAAGTGCCAATGGTAGTAAGTTGTGGTTGCTTCATCAGCTAGTTGAAACAACATAATTTGTGAAAGTTAAAATTTAATAAAACAGAGGAAACATGATAAGTTTCAAAATACTTATATAATTTCAAGTCATTTTGCGCTCAAATATTGTATATGGCAATTCCACACAATATTGTTAAACAGACTATTTCTTTGCACATGAACAAATACAGCGGTTGAATAAGCACATAACCGTAGGTTCCTATCAAAATGCAGTACATATGTAGTTATTCTGATAGAAAAAGTAGTCAATAAGGGAAAGGAAGCGCTCATGATAGGTAGCGTTCATATAGTATTTTCAGATGTCAGTTATCGCTGTGACCCAGATATCCTTTACTTATATATCAGTATTTCAACATGCACTAATATTTTACCTTTTAACTTTAACCGCCCATTGTGGTGATAGATCTAATAACAGTTTGATGCATGCATATCTCGATGCATCAGACTAATAGTACATGTATAATTATGTACCAGATATATAGCCGACCGTGTGACATTATCTCAATCATAGACATGATTATAGGAGAACATCAGGTAAATTTCATTTTATCATTATTATTTTTGTTTTTTTGGTTGTTGTTGTCGTTGATGTTACTGTTGTTGGTGTTGTTGTTATAAAAAAATCAAACGATAGAAACAATGAAATTTTCATTTCCAAAATGCATCACAGTTAAATTATACCATTAAAGAATAAAATAATAAACTCACCTCATTTATCTTGGAAGTAACAGCTGGATTGACTCTAATGGTTGTAACAATTTATATTTAAAATAGGCACTTGACTTTTTTGTTTGTGTGCATATTTATTCAGTTTCATTCCTATTTTTGCAACAAATAAGCTTGCCATTACTTAGGAAAATGTATTGCAGGTAGTCATGTTTCATATGCTTCATTATTAATCATTTTTTTCAATATTACCCACAATATCAGTGACAATGCACGTCTTGTATCAGTAAGCACGAGTAAATAAAACAAGCAACTGTTCCTTTATGAATTCAACTGAACATGTATGTCATCTAGTCATTGTGATTGGCTAAAACTAGTGTCTGTATGAAATTCGGATGCCTGTAGGAGATTTGTCACTTTTGATTGGTCAGTTGAACTGAATACCAGTTTCATTGACCCTCAGTTATCATACATAAAAACAATTTAAAAAAACACGTTAAAATTATGAATACAATTATCAAAAACAGATAAAGCTTAGTATAGGATTATTAGTGTCCGTGGTGACCTCGATGGTTGTTCATGGCAGCGAGGAAGACGTCCATTGTTTCTCCAAACTACTTAATGTCTGCAGCAGTAAACGAGATGTGTACACAACTTAGACTTGAAAAGACAAGCGAAACACACTTGTGCTGTTCGACTAGTAACAATGACACACTCAACTGTTTGTCACTCGGGAATGTCACTTCTGTATAATAATTGTAGCATATGTTAATCGTGTTACTGAAGAGGCATTATTTGCACACAGCCTATGCCTGACATATGTACTACGATGTTGCTTTACACCTACCGGTATATTTTGATAGAGCAGATGAGAAATAAATAGTGTCTTGAAAATGTTGTCTTTTAACATGTTCTACTATTAATGGATTGATAAAAAGGGTTGGAAAAAAAGTATTACCAAAAATGTTAAAACTTATTTCAGCAAACAGAAGAACCACTTTGCAGTCAAACCTTAAACAATAGTTTAGATATAATGGAAAAACTTTTCGAAAGAGTAATTAACAAGATAAAAGGGACTGGAAACATAGAAGGACGGAAGAATAAATGAAGACAAAACGCAAGATGATTTTTTTACCCCCAGTTACTTTAGCAATCTTGCAGCAACGTTTGAAAAACGAACAACGAAAAAGGAACGCCACACTAGCGGCGTATGGGATTGAACCGGAAGTTTGTGAGTCCCACATGTCCATGATGAGCATGCTGGATACCAGGTTGAGGAGTATCCAGAAACGACACCTCACCGTTCTTGTCATAGGTACTCGTATATCATGCTGTATTTAACCACGCTAGATATAACTGAAACAAGCAAGGTTCTGTATTTGTAGCTCACAAATTGCACGGTGAGCTTTTTGTATAGGGGACTTCTCCTGTGTTTTCCATCGTAAATAATTTGCTTGCGCACGCAATAATGACTTCAAAGTTTGTTCAATCTTCACCTTTCTGGAATAGATCGTATGTAATTATTGTATGATTATAAATTCTAGCCGGTATTAATAACGGGTCAGATTGCAGCACACTTTGTGGATGATCTGAGCAGAAGCTAACGAATGGATCAGATCGGATCAAAACTACCAGAGTTACTGTCCCTTAATTGTCGAAACCAATGCCAAAACTTGCCTTTTCCAAAATTTAAACTCAATTTTTCATCCAGTCTTTACCAAATGTTCACAGTTCGTGTATGACCGTAAGATCTGAACAAAATCTAACAACAAGCAATGGAGTGTTGCCCCTTCCTCTGACAGAAAATTATCAAATAATCAATTATCAACAGTTTGCGTTTATTTCTCCGAACTGCAGTATTGCACCGATTCATCCCAAGCCGCCTGTGAAAAGACACCTGTTTCTGCATTTACCAGAACTGTCACTGACGCAATGAAAAGACGGTCGATACAATTAATTTATAACTATTTACACAAAGAATGCACCACCACTGCCCAGCATGGACAGCATCGCTTCTTTGTGCAAGAAATCAAACAACACAAACCCACCCTGCGAGTACACATGTATTCTTCAGATTTCTTAATGTTTTAGCATGTCACAACAGAAACGTATTTGTCTGTGCCACATGAACCCCTTTGTCCACCACGGCCCTCTTGTTAATATTGCAATAGCAAAATGATTCAATATAGTAGTCAATATAGTATTCCATTTTATGCTCCCCGAAAGTGGGAGCATATAGTCGCCGCTTTGTCCGTCCGTCCGAATTCTTATTTCACTGCAATTCAGTTTGTCCGGGTGTGAAACGAATGTCCCCGATTATTTTATCCATTATACTCCATCTCGTCCGTCCGTCCTTCCGTCCTTTCGTCCATCCAAAACTTCGTTTCTGCGCGAGATCTCAGGAACTAATGACCCGAATTTGATGAAACTTTATATGCAGCATCCCTATAGGGTGAACATGCGCGTATTGTCAGGTCGTTCCGGTCCAAATATTTTATAGGAAGTTATTGCCCTTTGATTAGAAATATGACATTTTTTAAGGAAATTTTCCTTTCCGCGCGAGATCTCAGGAACTAATAACATGAATTAAATGAAACTTTACATGCAGCATTCCTACCAAGGGGACATGCGCATATTGTCAGGTCGTTCCGATCTGATGAATTTTCAGGGAGAACTTGCCCTTTGGTTATGAATTGGCTTATTTTGCTTGACCATACTATAACTTGGCCATGGATGGAAGGATCTTAGAATTACATGTTTGATGCAATGAGCTGGTGTGTACCGCTCACGAATCAGGTCCCTAGATAAAAGGCCAAGGTCACATCTATAGGTCAAAGGGTTACACTTAGAGGTAAAAGGTCTAAATCAGTTTTTTTGTTTGTCCTCATTATGACATGGTCATAGATTGAGCTATTTTTCAATAAAATGGCACAAATGTGTGCCGAAATGAGACGGCATGTTACGATTACGAGCATATATGAGATCTGTAGGTCAAAGGTCAATGTCATCTTAAAGGTCAAAAGTCGAAATTGGCGTTTTGCTTGTCTGGACTTGAACTTCTTGAATGGATTTTAAGACTTTACACGAAAGTTAGCAATAGCATGACAACACGTCTCGGTATGAATCAGGTTCTTAGGTTTCAGGTCAAGGCCACAATTAGAAGGCAAAGCGTCATTAGGGAGCATCCATTGGTTCTACCAATATTCTTGTCTTTAATAAATTTGACGTAGTTATCGATTTGTATTAAGCAGACATAATGTCTCAAAACAGGATAGACATACAAAACTTAATTACAATTAAAATGATTCGAAATATAAAAAAAAATCTCAATCTGTACATATAAAATATACATGTATGTTATAATATTTTTTCCTTCATTCAATTAACCAGTTTGTCATATGTAGTTATAATGTCTTAAATCAAGACAGACATACAAAACAACACAAGTTGAAAAGTAAAACTCTTATCATACTCTTGGCGAGTACGATGCAGGCAAGTCCACGTTCCTCAATATCCTCCAGGGAGGAAGGTACCTGCCTGTGAACCGGGGGCAAATCACGATTTGGCGACATACGCCACAGCACAGAGCGGAAGGCAAAACTCATTGTAGCCGACGGTAGGAATATAAAACTCGAGGACGTCGATTTTGTACAGGTAAAGTTGTCGACGAGGTAAACGATGATAGCTGGAAAACAGTAAGGAACATCATCAAGACAAAACAGTACGGAGACAATGATCTGCGACGAGTTATATACTGGCCTATTAAGGCGATAGAGCTAAGCTTTACCTCCAATGCGGTGAGCCCATTTTTATGTTTTGTGTTGTGTTGTGCGTATTGTCCAGTTCTGTATTGGCAAATGGTTATTTTACTATATAGGAAATTGGTCACTTGCCTCAAATAAATGACCAGCGGATGATAATAAGGGCTTCTCTCTTGGTGATGTATCTGGAGTTTCATTATTCTTATATTTACAACGTATCGCTTATATTGCATAGTTTATTTTTTAGTTGTGATTACTTGTGCACTTAATTAAAGGCATATATCATACGTAAATGTGAACGAATGTTTATAATTAACATTTAGCCATTACCCAGACGGGTTGTCCACAAACGAGCGCCATACAAATCCATCAGGTACGGGCGTTACTGAGTGTGTTATAAGAAGTTCAAAACCGGTAAGATCACATCATTTTTATTAAAATATTAATTGATTGTGTAGTCAGTTATCAAATATAACTTTACAAGTATCGTGTATTTATTTTTTTCTATTGTAGCATTTAGCCGCATGTATTTATGTGTTTTCTATGGTGGCATCGAACTGCCTTACGATAACTACTTAAGGTTCGCGAAAGTTTTCGTGTTACCACTTTAGTTTCGTGATAGTTATCTTATATCTCAATAGCGTTTGCGAATTTTTTCGACGTAAGATATTTATTTGCTTAATGAAAAACAGGCCTAAAACTGCCCAGAACTGACATCAGAATTCCAGTTAATAAAAACGTAAGTGGTATCACAAATATTAACTAGTTACAATTTGCGTTTTAAGATAATTATCATGATAATATTAGTGTTAGACAACTGGCAACACGAATTGGTTGGCGAATACATGTGCGATACATGAAAATTAAGTGGTATTGCAAACATTAACTAGATAAGATTTGTGTTGTAAGATAATTATCATGATAATATTGGCGTTAGATAACTGGCAACACACGAATTGGTTTGCGAATACATTTGCGATACATGAAAATTAAAAGTTATCACGAATATTAACTTGTTAAGATTTGCGTTGCAAGATAATTATCGTAATAATATGATAGTAAGATAACGAAGACCTCACGCCGAATTAAGTGGTAACACGAATATTATCTAGTTAAGATTCGCCTTGTCAGATAATTATCATGATAATATTCGCGTTAGTAAGATAATGCGGAAGACCTCGCGCAAAATTAAGTAGTAACATGAATATTATCTAGTTAATGTTTGCGTTGTCAGAAAATTATCATGTTAATACTTTGTGTTAGTAAATTAATGCGGAAAAGCTCGCTCACAAATTAAGTGGTATCGCGAATATTAACTAGTTAAGATTCGCGTTGTAAGATAATTATCATGGTAATATTCGCGTTAGTGAGATAATGCGGAAGACCACGCAATCCCAAGAAAATGTATCTTATGTCAGTTCTGTGCACTTAAAGTCCATTTAGTATAATACTAATAAAAATATTCGTAAACGTTATCTTAATATTCAGAAAAATTTCATAATACATAATTGGTAACACGAATCTGTTCGCGAACGCTAAGTAGTTAACACGAATGTTTTCGCGAACCTTAAGTGGTTACCGTATGGCAGTTCTATGCCACAATAGTTTTCAAATGTTTTGCTCGTATTATATTATGCGTGATTTATTTGTTCTTATTTTGTCTATTGTTTAATAATGTTAAAAACATTGTTATAATTAAATAGATTATTGTTATAATTAAGCAAGGCAGATAAATGTTTTCAAGTAATGTCCACATTAGTGAAGCCTCGATATGAATATATCGCCGTTCATGATGTGAACGTGCACAGAAATTCAACGAAAACGGACAGTAGAACTTGTAAGAACTGACAGATCCGAATGAACCCCATGTACTCGTAAGTTACGATAAAAGAATCATGAGATAGTTAATAAAGGTAGTAAATCATATTTGTTATCATCAAAATCATCAAATGCAAAACATTATTATGACAAAGATATTTACGCCTGTGTTTTGTTCATGTAAGACATTGAAACCTGGAGCTCAGGGCGACGGTCGGAACTCTTATACAGAACCCAAGATACCACCGATAGGTTCGGTCGACTCCGCCATAGGTTCAATCACTGAATGAGCTCCTGGGAATCGGAGACCCGTGTCAAGCAACCTTTCCCACCAAATGATTCTAGCGATAGCGTTGACAGTGACACCCAGAGTGACTCCAGTTTGCTGGACATTGCATAGCCTTTCATGTTTAATGGTTCGGCAACGTGTAGAGTATTAAGTATAACGTGATTCAAGTATTCAACATGTGACATAATTGTAATAGGTATGCGACAAAACACATTGCAAAACAAAAATAGAAAATATAAGTGCATTGAAATGGTTAATGATGGAGCTGGTTAATGATATTCTGAACGTACAACACCAGTATTTCTTATATATGTACGTACAAATGCTTAATAACGATTATGATCGAACCAAATTTCTGATATTTGTTGTATTGCTACTGACTGTATGATTCTTAGATCCCTGCAAGATCCCCTGTATCTTTCCTCGACTGCCCTGGAATCGACGACGACGACGCAACTCGTGTCAACGAGGTATTGGAAGAGTACGGAGAAAGCAACGGTGTTATGATCATACTTGACACGACAAATGACGACGGATTCAAATCAAATGGCGTTTGTATCCATATCTGCTACACCTGATCATTCACATGTTTTACTATATATAATTTAAGCTTCTCAACATCTATTGTTAGGGGAGCAATTTCCATTGACTGCTTAACACATACACCACACGCACTTTTCATTTGAAGAAAGTAGGTGATCATAATAATCAGGATGCGTTTGGATAATCAGCTTAATATATTAAAAAAATATACGATACATTAGTCAAAGAAACACATCCTGTATGGCTGTTAAGAGAGAATTATATTATTAAGTCAGTTGCGTTTATAAAATATGATAATCATTTTCGAGAAATGCACAGACAATACTAAGAACAGTACGTTTCTTAAATAAAAACAACACTTAAAAGCCATTGTCTAAAATGATTCGCTATAGATGAAGCGCGTTTTATCAATGATGCGGGAAAGAGATGCCGAAATTGGATTGGAAAAAACCATGAATGGAGACAATGTGCTTTTTATAGCAAACAAAGCTTACAACTATAGAAAGGAAGAAGACCCAGAAAAAATGAAGTGTTAGAAAAACTTATACGAGAATGTAATTGGTTAAACGTCTCAATAGCCCATGTGATTCCTGTTGAAAGTGAACAGGTATTTCCATTTATCTATATAATAGTAATTACTTTTTTAAGAATCTGTTTGCGGCAGCATTTGTTCTGTACCGTGTTTTATAATAGGTGTTTTCTTTTATTGTAGATAAATACTGAGATGTCAAAAAAAACATTTTACTCAACAAAACGATCTATACAGATCCATACAATTGTTCCTCCGAAAGGCATATCGCGCAGATTTGGAACAAAACTTGATCTAAGTACAGTGTGTGTTGACCATAAACCAAGACAAGTTTATATTATTTATAATGGTGTTTTGTTGTATATATTTTCTGCCAAGACATAACTACTGCATCTGAAATTATTATTCATTTGTCTTCTTCACATTTTTGTTATTATTCTCGCAAGAAAATTGTTTCTCTTTTGAACTCCTACAGCATTCACGATTTATTGCAGAATCAAACATAGCACCGAGCAGTAAGCTTATAAAACATGATATAGATAACTGGAAGAAAGAAAGTTTAGCAATACAAAACATCCCCGAGGAAAGAAAACAAAAGGAGAAGGAAGAATTTGTTAAACTTGGTACTACCCTTCAAGGCATTATTGAGAGAATATCAGTTAACGATGTTAAACGTGAAATAACATTACAGACAATTGACTCCGCGGAGCGCTAAAAGGCGCGGGCGAACTGGACATCTGTCAGTAGCAAAATCGAAAAATTGGTTTGTCAAAAAGACGAATAAGCGAGAAGTACGAACAAACGGTTACGGCAATATATTCAGAAGAAAGAAGACGTCTGAAACAGCTGCAGGAAGCGGTTTTGGGTCTTAAGAACATGAATTCTTCAGACAAAAGTATCGTTGAAGGTTCATTCAGTGCGATGGCTCCTCCAATATTTAGTTTGACCGTTAAATATCACCACTTTTCTTCCCACTGATGATTTTGTTTATGCCAGTTATTTCTGTCGGCTTGATCGTATATTCAATTTATGAATCATATAGTGACGCTAAGCAAGAATCTGAAAGGACACTTTTTGAAGAAGATAAGTTAAAATACGTTCATGAGAGAGCGGTGAAAATACATAAAGAAGTGGCAAAAAAGTAACCCATCATTATTGATAATGCACGTGAATTTGAGGCAAAGCGGATTATAGATTCATGCTTGCAAATATCGGAGGTGCTCGATTTCCTAGGCTCGAACAGCAAGCCGGTCGATCAGTCATGCCAAAAGAACATTATTCAACTGATTTCCGAAGCCACCGAATAGTTTTTCAGAGAATTTGTTCGCAAAAACGTCACACATGACACTACAATAAGAGGCGTAGAATGTTGGAAGATCAAAAAACCAATTAAGCGTATGACATTGTTGTATTATTTTCATATTGTTATCATTGGCTATTTCCTGAATAAATAATTGTGATTAAACAAATTATCTCTCCAACTTAATTCGCATGTTTAGGACGTCGCTTTGTTGTGTTTTTGTTTCTTTACCAAGACAAAGGTATTCAAATTTAACTATAAGTTTGTGACTATTGTGTTTTACAGGCACACAAGAGATGAAGTAATGACTGTAAGTGAAGCATATTCGTCAGATAGCAAAAAAAGACATGCTGAAGTATCAGGAATGTGTGCTGCTCAGGTAATGATCTTTATATATATCTTGCAGATGTCTTCGATGTGCTGTAAATATTTGTGTAGTCACATATAATCAACGTCTTAGTAAAAATAGGCTACAGTGATTTATGATAGTATAATGACTACCTATCAGATAAAAATGAGTTTCCACAACTATAGGCACTAGCATAATCTTTTCAAACACTATACGAACAGAACATACTATCCTTTGGAAATAGCAGTGTCAAAGTAAACTTAATGTTGTCAATACACGTAAATCAACAAGTTTTGAACATATATCTTACAAGTTCGTCGTCACAATCGAGAGCGGGTTTCGGAATTTAAGTTGGCTTTTACGGAAGCAAGCGCAACAAGACCCAGCCACACAGAAGAGGTTGTTCAAGCACACCTCCAGCGAATCACAGCAATGTATAATCGAATTACATACAATGGGTATAGTGCATGGTTACTTGAAAGTGTCCTCATTTGTTGTGGTAAGTTGAGATTTGTCACAAGGTGTCTTAAAATCATAATTGAAACTCATATTTGGTTCTACTAATAATAGATGTAATGTGTATATATTAAGAACTGTAACACAAAAGGAATGTGCAAAGTTACATCAACATATATCAATGATATAATGAAATATTGATGCACATATGATGTTGAGCGATTATATAGATAAATTCCTCCTCTATTCACTCCTGTTCAAATGACAACATATAGGAGAATATAATACATAATACCAATGAATGAATACTACTTCGCAGTTTGTTATCTATGTATCTCGTGTTAAATTGTAGGAGAAGGTTGTTTCAGACCTTCAATTTATGTTGAAACTTACACTAGCAGAAATTGATGAGAGTGGATCACAGGTAAATATAGCGTACCACCAATATCTACAAGCACTGTACATGTTGTGTAAATGTATCTATAACATAAGTTAGACTAAAATATCAAAATTAATATTGCTTGAGAATGTTTATAGCGTGTTTGAGGCGCATTATTGAACATTACAAAAGTTTTACTCTACATTGTAATTTTTGTTGTTTTAGTTGTTTGAAATTTGACCTGAACTTGTGCCAAAGCATTGTACATGAACTTAAAACTCTTATATAACAACTAATGGTTTGTACATTAGGTTGTATTGTTTTTATACGTATTTTTTAATAACACAAGTCGATTGCAACTACTATTATCGGTATAAAATTTTATGTTGTCATCTATTAATTAGGAATACACTGACGACATATTTGTCGCTCCGGAGGTTAAATTAGATCCAACGCGGACTTCCACTGCGTCGGATGTGTACAGTATGGGCGTGATCTGTGTGTTTCTGTGGCACGGGTTGAAGGAGAACTTGTTCGGTGAAAAACATCTGGCTGTCTTCAGCAAACGTCGGATTGAACTGGAGGAGGCTGATGATTTAATAACGCAGTACCTCAAACCGAATCCGAGAGATCGGCTGAAACTAATCGCGAGTTAGAGGATGGAGTCAATGGCTGCAAATATTGTATGTACACATTTTGTAAGCGATTTTTTAGGCTTTGTTAGAATACACTTATCAGTGTCAGTTAAGTGTTTAAGATGTGTAATTATTATGAGCAAACGTGCATTGGTAAAACCATAGAATTATTTACCGAAAACTATTCACCGGCATGTTTGTAAATACGTAAGTGTTTAGTATTTATAAATTTAGTGATGACATCTACCAAACAAATCCTTTGTACTTGCTGAAACTAATTCCGCTGATTCAAAACATAAATCGTTATATTCGATCAATAATTTTTAATATTCAAGCATATATTGTTCAATGTCTCCGTCACATTTAGTGTTTGTACTGAATATTTATATTCCGTTAATAATTGTGTTACATATAAAGTAGCTCATTCTATTTCGTTTATAATTTACATGTATTTGATAACATTAAAATTTCAAAATCGGAGAAAAATATCTTTGATACAAATTAGCATTGTTTGTCATTTTATGATGCTTGTTTTTCATTAACAGTTTAGTTTAATAATAGTTATGCTGTATATATATAACATATAATCTGCAATAACAATGCGCTGTATAACTCGTTTTGTACGAAATGTCCTGTGACTAACCCGTGACCACTAACCCCATTAATACGTATAGAATTGCTTAAAATTATGTAACTACATAAAAACATTATCGACCGAAGACTTAAACCTTTGTGTTGTTCTTTCAAATAGATCACTAAATTTGGGTATGAATACACTTATTTCACATTATACGACTTGGGAAAGATATAGAATGTAATGGCAAGGTACTGCACTATGCTCTTTTTGGTCGCCCCCTTCTGCCCCTCTGGGCTGGTCAATAATGAAATGTTGAATATCTTTTGAAATTCAACTTATATTATTGCAAATATTCAGTGACAAATACATAGATAATGCTTAAAAATCTTAATGAGAGGCATTAGAGCAGTTTAGACTCATGAAAACCCTGGATTTAAAAATTATTTAGATAATGTCAACTATCCACCCTGCTCCTTTTTAGTAGCACCCTGTACCTTTTTTATCCTATATCTTTCCCTATCCGACACACGAATAGCAGTCAAACAATATACAAGACATGGTGTGTGTGGCAGCAGTAGCTTTCAATTGTATTGTTAGGTTAAATGCTGTTTCGTATTTTCCACTTCGGACCCTGGGCTGTTTTTGTATTATAAGGATTTATACATTCCAATACTTAATGCACTTCAAAACAAAGCAAAATACTATACGATTAGTTATGGAAATCATTCCATTTCAAATGTCTTGTGGATTATACCTAGAACTTAACCACCATGTTCTAAATGTATCTTGTCGATTTTGTCCTGACATGTAACTACAATTTACACGAGCTGTGTCTATATAATGTGCAATAAACATAATCGCATGTTTATGTCAAAGGGCAATGTCTTACAATCAAATGAATGTAGGAAAATTATTTGTTTTGATTAACTGTGTCATGCATAAAGTATTTGAATATTTTTACATAAGTATTTTGGAATGATACATTTTAAAGGCACTGTTTGACAACAAGAGGTGGTTGAGTATGATGTCATAGGTATTCGCGTGTACGAATGTGTGATTTTGGTATTTTATGTAATACACGAATAAATTTGATGAGACACTTTTGATTATTCTTATTTTAATTACTGTCGTGGCTTACACTTCATGTGTTTATAAACTTACATATAAAATTACGTCTATATCTTATAACGGTTTAGAACACTTTAATGTTCCATACCATTAGTTGCGAAATTTTTTTAACATATTACTTGTTGTTACATGTTGGAACACTAGTTTAACTTAGTTGTGTAAAAGCGTTTAGTTGACAGAACGCAGAACTTACTCTCTGATTCGTTATGTCATTATCTTTCCGTGTACAACTAAAAACGTATATTCAAAACTAGGTGTTATAGGTTTATATTCCATTAAAGTCTTCCACATCATGTTTCAAGTGAAAACTACAACAATGGATTTGCACAATATTTAGTGATTTAAGATTTACCGCCGTTTGAGACATCGTGTTTAATATATCGTCATGTGTATATTTACGTTGTTATAAACGTACGTGTTACTACTACAAAACACGTGTTAGACATATCCATATACTCCAAACCTGATTTGTATTTCAATTCATTTTATTTGAAGCTGGATGATATTAATGCAACTTAAAGTCATTATTGTACAAACTGTTTTTGTTGGATTTCAATTAATCTGTAGATGGTTTTGTTTTCTGATTTTCATGATTTCTCTGGAATCCAATTTTAGTATCATTATACAGTTTCTTGTACTTTTCCATTTCAGCAACAGCTTCCTTGATGTCGGTTTGAAGCTTCATGAGTTGGTCATCCTTCTTTTGCAGGACAATCTCCATTTCTCTCTTCTTTTTTGACATTTCTGCTCTGTACTTATTTCCTACAGATTTATCTTCAGTTTTTAATTCTTCATGTTTGGCCACAAGTGACTTTAATCGTTCTAATAGTTGATTCGGTTCAGTCTTTTCTCGGCCTATTGCTTGCAAATTGTTATCCATGCTTCTGCTTAATTTACTACCCAATGCATTTCTGTTTTTGAAATTTGATGGCCAGTTTCTTGCTATGCTTTTACTGTCTTTTTTCACACCTTTTGGCAATGAGCCGACATTTGTAGTACCAGCGGTTCCATCCGTTGTATCAACCGTTGGACATGTCCTGTAAAGAAAGCTTAAACACTCGCTGTACTCTTTGTTTATCTCCGATATGCATGATTTTACAATTATCAAATGCTCCTGAAAATGCTCTGGTTCCTTTTCCATGTTATCCAAGGCACTCTCCACATCGCTTATCCCATGTATACTAAACCCCTGAATTCTTTTCTGTAACTGTTTAAATCTCAATTCAGACCTATATTTATCGGTGACAATAACCTCTTTATGTATGTAGTCCTGTAGTTCATGTTCCAGTAATTTCAGAGCATCTAGTATAGACATGATTCCGTTATCGGATACTTTAGGCGCTTGCCGTTTGACAGACACGGTCATGTCTGCATCCCCGGGAACTTCAAAACTCCTGAAGACCCCTGGAGCTGGAGCTGCAGCAAGCTTCTGAAGAGCAACTGCCCTGCCTTCTATCCAGTCCCTACACTGACGCACTATTCGCGTGGAGTGCCTCTTACCTTCCGTTTCTTGATCCAAAACTTTCCGTCTCGTTTTAACTAACGTTTCAATATCATCCATTAAATTTCCAAACAAATCTTGTGTTTTTTTCGGTACACTATTCAGTTTCGCAGATTTTCGTCCAACAGAAAGCACACTTTTGATTTTTGCGTCGCATTCTTTAGTCTGTTCAATGATATCCGTATTTTGTTTAGCAACGGTTTCGCAGTCCTCGTGAAGTTTTTCGATTACAGCTTTACATCTGTTTAGTTGCTGGAGGGAATGCTTCAGTGTCTGTTTAACATTTGTCCAGACCTGTTGCTCAGTAACAGCGGGCGTATCATCCTCCGGCTCCAATGGGGCTTCTGTTAGATAAATACCTGCGCGCCGCTCCTCCTTCGCTAGAAAATCAGCCATTGTCTTCATTTCATCTACTAACTGAGTTTGCACTACAATCAAATAGTAATAAAAATGTGAATATGTAGCTTACAATTAAACTCATTTTATAGCTTTGCTATTTACTGGTAACTTTTAAAAGATAAATGTCAATTAGCAATAAACCTCCGTGGATGTATGAAGGTATTTACTTATAATATGTTGTAAAACATGTATATTGTTCCTTAAACATATATGAATATATAGGCCAGTGTCGCCATGCGTTATTGCATATGTTAGGTGTATTTCACGACTTACTCTGACTTAAAATGATTATTTCTTCTTTGACGTCCATGAAAAGTCTCATTACTCCTGTCTGCCCTGAGCGCTGCAGGCATTCCACGAGTCTTGTGTAGACCGAGTCACCTTCCTTGGCCTGGATGAGGTCCAGAAATAACGCATTTCTGGTGGATCTGTCTTCTGTTTGCTGAAATGGGAATTTAGGTAATGATTATGAAGATATTCAGTGGCGTTTTGATCATTGGTGTTTATTATTTGATAATATTTCGACATCGTGACGTGACCCACCCTTGTGCATTTTAAAGAATATTGAATTAATAAACCAGATATTGTCAGCTCGATAGAGTTGAAGGATGAACGGTAAACGTTTTTCTTGTACATGGGGTGCATTGCTTAGAGACAATGTATGTTGATATTAATATACATATTACTACATATTTATTACGAGGAAACAACTTTACACAGTACTCTAGGAGTTTACGATAAGACGATTTTAATCGTATGCACTGTGCACATATTTTTTAAGAAAAAAAAGGTTTCAATATTTATCTCTGAATAAAAATGTACATATGCACAGTACCTGTAATTTAACGCATTCTGTTATGTCGAGCACCTCCAGTTTAGAGAGCTGTCCTAATATGTCTTTATTAAGGTCAAGGTCAGACAAGATGGCGGACCTGTTGGCGGCTACAATTCGACGCAGCGTTTCCATGGTTTCGCTCCTTTGTCCGACGTGCCAGAAAACCTGACAAAAAAACATTATTCCGCTTATTTATAAAAGCCTTTTAAACAGAACACTTTTTGAGCGATGACATGCTTTGAATTTAAATGTATGTTTTGAAAATATTCACATACATGTATGTATTTCGAATTGTTAAACAAATATAAAAAATAATTGTCTTTTTACATTTATTAGAATTGTATGAAATTATAATTTTTGTCGTAATTGAGTAATAATAATTTTCTGTCTTAATATATTAGTAGGCGAACAGTATATTATTATTCAATTTATAATATTGAAAAACTGTTTATAAAATAACGACAGTCAGAACATAAAATGTATACGCATATTATAATGGTCTGACTTCAGTATTTCGGCGTTATAATTACCAATGCTTTACACGTTCAACTTTCTTTGGAGTATTTCAAACTCGTCTGCTGGCTGCATAGCTTTCAATGATACGTGTACGTTACACAAGTTTTCTTTCAAAGTTCGATAAGAACGCTAACGATACTGTTCTGAACTTCTAAATGATCCATTCGATCAGCCAGGCTAATAATCCAATTAGTCTATTGTATGCAGACCTTTGTGGATTGCATACTTTGTGGCACCTGTGAATGTCGCACCGATATGTAAACCCCCATAACGTATGTAAACCCCCATAACGTAATTGCGACGAAATGAATAGAATCCATTAAATTATGTCACATGTGTTGCTCTATGAATACTTTGCGTATATTCCACATCTATTCAACTGGGTGAAGTCAATGGGTGTCTTATGAAATTACAGGTAAAAGTACATGTACATCACACTGGATAAGAACCAAAGTCCATTTCATACGCATGTAAATTGCGCAAACAGCTTATATTTGGCAAATACTGCAAGCTTTTGGATGTACGGACAGTGCTATTGATGTGGGAAATACTAGTGCATAAGTCAACTTCGGCTACTGCTTCTAATTTAAAAAAACAACAACAAAAAAACAGTGAAATGACGTGAAAACTATTATGTAACAAGAGCTGTCTCAGGACAGTGCGCTCAACTATTTATACCTCTTTGTCAGAGTTATGGGCCTCGGTCAGTGACCTTACATAAATAACCGCCAAGACATGTGTAAATTTTCAATTGTATATTTGTAGTAAGTACAGAGATATGTACTTGCATGCAAACATTAACCGGAATTTTCTTAATACAAAAAGGGGCATAATTCTGCTAAAGTGCAGGTCACAGTTATAGGCCTTGGCCAGTGACCTTATATATAATACCATGAAGACATGTGTGAAGTTTTAATTGAATATATGTAGTAGATATAGAGATATGAACTTGTTGCACGCAAACCTTAACCACAGCATTACGCTGACGACGAAGCCGACGAACGGGTGAATAGTCGAGCTAAAATGCACTATAGAAGCTCGACCAACGTTCATAGACAATAAGTTGTGTTTTTTTAGAAAACATAACTAAAAGTATAACTTGTAAAATGTAATTTCTTATGTCATTTTACAAATATGGGTGTGTGTTTTACAAATATGCATGTTGTTTTAAATTGCTACAAACGAACGTAGATCCCAATTCGTGAACAAAAAAGTAAATTGATAAAAATAACAATCAAGTAATATTAAAACTATCGAACGAAAATATATACAACAATAGACTCGTGTTGATCATTCTGAGAAATGTTCAAGTTTTTATCTGATCATTCTGAGAAATGTTCAAGTTTTTATCTGTCTTGTTAAACCGATTTCATGATTGTAATTAGTATTTCATTGCATGAGACGTATTTGATCATTGCTCGGGTCAGTTATATATGACCGACATACATAATTATATCTCAATTTCAAGTAATACCTTATTATCGGATTAAACTCCGGTTACGGCATTATTCCCCGTGTCGTTACATGCTGCACATAATCCAAAACATCACAGAAACATTGACAACGAGCGCAGAGCGAAAGTAAATCACAAACTACCTTTCCTTGACACTCAGAAAAGAAATATCATCAATCTATATCCGCCTGGACGCTCGCTATCTGCCCTGGTGGCAGCGATTCTTAAGTTTCGCCATTAGTGCTATACCGTTTATCTATACAATTTAAACCCAACGTAAACATGCAGCATTGAATTATAAATACGATCAATTAAAATAAAGTCACGTGGTTGAAACACTTGAGGTTTACAGATTTATAAATTGAAGTAAGAGATTGCAATCTGGGACGACCTCGATCTGAGAGCATTTAGCGCTGGATTTATCCGTATCTACGACAGACGTATGTTTGAATGCCGATGTTACGATTTCAAACATCCGTATGTGCATAAAACCATCGAAGTGAAATTGTAAATACCCCCAAACTCTGAAATCGTAAATGCGTCAAAATAATGTTTACAAGTATATTTAAACTGTAAGAGAAGTTGTTAATTCACAAAGTCGCGATCCCCTTATAGTTTTGGAAAGCTGCCATAGTTGCGAGATATCTATCTGTAGATCCAATCTTTCAAAGTTTAGTGGATTTGATTTATTTGCTATCTGAAAAATATCATACCATACTATAAATGTGTTAGAACGTCATTATTTATCAATATCGATATAGGGATTGTTCTGATTAAAAACAGCATATTTATCTTTAAATATGGTACATGTAATTTATTTATCTATTATCATCTTGTTTCAACATCACCTTTTTCAATCCATATACGATCCATTTATTATTATTTAACCGACATGTTAAATTCAAATAGAGATATGTCAAAATGTTGACTTTAATTAGAATTATTGCTAGAATTGCAATGCTACGGTGTTAATATTGATTTATATCCGATTTTATATTGATGACTTACGTACCTAGTGTTTGGTGGGTCTTTATACCGGTACAAATCTCTCAATGATCACGGTTTATTTTTTGTGTTCTCTATTAATTGTTGCGTACTTTCAGTGTCGTGTACAGCATTGCTTGCATGGGCATTTGGTCACTTGTACCAGGTCTAAATACCGTCGCGTCTTTAAGTAGGAGTTTCTGTTCTGCTTATGAAGTTTCATACTCTTAAACTGAAGACGTCAGGACATCAATATTTGGGACCTTCGCTCTTTGTTTATGAAAACGTGTTAATACATGTATGGAAGTAAGAGAAAGGAACGCAAAGCATCCTTAATTGTATTAACATCTCCTCATAGATATAAGACTTCAATGCGACTGAAAGACAACGGTTATAGGATACACTAACATGCTTATGAAATGCATCATGATTTGTAAAAACATTGCTTTTATCGATTTTACTACGATCTTTGTGATTGGAAAAGGGTTAAACAACGAGCGTGATTAATCCGTTCATAAATATTCGTGTGCGTTGCAGGCGCATTCTAAATTACTTTTATAAAGCACCCCATTGTTTGCCTACATAAAAAGAAATATACATTTAGACTGAGTCCTACAAACTTTACATTTGAATCACATTTCCAATTACATATTAGGTTTCGAACACAATAATAAAACAGCACCGTCTTATAACATGCACGCTACATACGTGCAACATTTACTTACGGAAATATTTGTTTTAAAAAAGCAGTCTGCTCATTTTCAACAAAGTAAAGTTGAAACGCAATTTGATGTCGAGCTTCATGTATAATAATGGCACAGAAACACTGTTTTACATGGTTACATGGTCTGTGGAGAAAAACAATATTGCATTAAGTTTTTCAATCTGCACATCCAGCTTGTATTATACCTGACTGTTTTGTACGGCTTTACGGGAAATCATGCTTCGTTAATCCTGCAATAATTATGGACATTACACAAAACCAGCAATTTGGGAAAATAAAAGTACAATGATATGTATTATTATACTTCTTTACATCATATAAACTACCTAGAGTACATGATTATAAATGTAAGAAACGGAGAATTATCTACAATGTATGTACATACCTGTATATACATAAATTAAAATATGCTGCCTGCAAATATATACACATATAATACATCACTAAACAAATAATACATACGTAAACACATATGTGACTACAGTATAAAATGCGTAGGAAAGTAACTGAGCATGTGAGCAGAATACATACTAGTCCGCTGTACATGTAAATACAAACAGCAATGAACAAACACTGTTTTTAGCGCTATTGCAGATTGACTCTAACTGCACAAATCCCTTCTGATAAGAATACAAGTAACACGTGAGCAATCAGGACTGCGATATAATGCAACTTGAAATAAGTTATATAAGCACGTGCAATACAGGTCAACAAAAGTCTTTACTTATTCGCTAATAAGTAAAACACATTTTGTTCTGAAGCTTAAGTAATGAATCACAAATTGTGTAAATGTTTTGTCAAAATATTGAGTGCGTACCATATTGCTAAAAGTTCGCATTCAATACTATTAAAAATACTTTATTATTTTGCATATATTTTGATTTAGGAACATTCACTTCTAATTAACTCATTTCACATATTGAAATGATTATTGCATCTCCTGTACAAATATTGCAACTCATATATTCAGTATAACAGTAAATGTACAAAATTACAATTTACACAGTAAAAATATTTATTGATTATGCATCTTTTGTGCTATCTTTAGCGTCGGTCTAGACGCGGTCAGTGCCATTAAATGACGTCTGCTTCCGGATTTGTTGACTGGCTGGTTTAAATCTACCCGATGCAGACGACACGCTTCGATTCACTGCACTACTACTTCTCATGGTCACTTCCGGTGAATTACGTTGCGCGCGCAGAACGTTAACATCATTCCTATTTTTATGAGAACGAAATGTGGAAACATTTGGTGATCCTTGAATAACTTGAATATGAATGGAACTAGAAGACGAGTTTTGTCTTGAGATCCCACTAGCCCTTAGAGTTGACCGGAAAGAGTCATTGATGACTTTGCTTGTGGATTTAAATCTGCGAAACGAACTGGAAGCACTGTCAGTCTGCGACTTGAAACTATCATCGAGTAGATCATTGGGACAAGATTGTGACGAGTCATGATGGTGACTAACTTGCCCGGTGTTATGTTCATTCGAATGTTCTTTGGACAATGATTGTAAATTCTCCGAACTTCTTCTAAGCCATACTAGATTCACTCCACCATCACCTTTATTCGGTTTAACGACTACCTTTGAAGCACGAACAGTGTGTTTGTCATCTACATCTCCGAACACAGAATCGGATTCACTTTTCCTGGGCCGGATTAAATGCTCCGGGTTTATCATATTTATAGGCTGGTACCGCCACGACATAGACCTCTCGGTTCTTTTACTGTTTCGTCGTCCAGCATTAACGCCGACGCCAACGCTGTCGTAACCATGGGAACTGACGGCGTCGTGGATCCCGTTGGCGACTATCGGCTTCCCGACGCCGTAGCCGACAGCGGCGCCGACGAAAACAGAAACCAGCAGCCAAATGTTCATCGTCATTACACACAGCATAAGGAGGTAGGCAAAAATCACGCGCATAACGTGGATAACCGTCTGACCGAGTTTTTCGCCGCACGAGAAAACGGGTTGTCCGCAACACGTGGAACTGAAAGACAGTTGGGACAACGGATTAAAACAAGACTAGATCTAAATAATTATAAAAATATGTGGGGTTCAATTTTTTACGCAACATCGATATATATAAGTTTAAAATATACGTTAACATACATTAAATGAACAATATTTATTAGGAGAAGTAGTAGTTATCATACATTCGGTTTTACTAAATGCACACATGTGTATTCATCTGCATAGCAACGCTGTTGCGACACCCTTGGAACTCTTTAACATATCCTTGAAACTCACATAAAATCTGGGGCCGTATTCCAGAAACATCTTAAGTAATATCTTATCCGTAACCTTAAAATCAAAATTTTATTTCACTGTTTATTTCGTTTTTTTAGAGTGCATTGTGCTAAGTGTTAATTAATTTTCACCTATAATATTAAATTTTGTATATATAAATATAAAAAGATTCACACATTTATATTTGGTTTCTAAAATTTTTGGAATTTTAAACTTAAGTAAAAGTATGTTAAGATACACTTAAGATGTTTCTGGAATATGGCCCCAGGAATCACAAATGCGATGTAATATAACGGCCTTACGTAATTTCACAAATGCGATGTAATAGAACGGCCTTACGTAGATTTCACAAATGCGATGTAAAATTAACGGCCTTACGTAGATTTCACAAATGCGATGTAATATAACGGCCTCACGTAGATTTCACAAATGCGATGTAATATAACGGCCTTACGTACATTTCACAAATGCGATGTAATATAACGGCCTTACGTACATTTCACAAATGCGATGTAATATAACGGCCTTACGTAGATTTCACAAATGCGATGTAATATAATGGCCTTACGTAGATTTCACAAATGCGATGTAATATAACGGCCTTACGTAGATTTCACAAATGCGATGTAATATAACGGCCTTACGAAGATTTCACAAATTCGATGTAATATAACGGCCTTACGTAGATTTCACAAATGCGATGTAATATAACGGCCTTACGAAGATTTCTTCGCGAGGGCGACCCGTCTCAGATGCAGCAGGTACTCATGCAGGCATTCATACGTCACGGAGGCGAACACTGCCGCCAGCATGGCGCCTGTCAGACCTGCAACAGGAAACCACAACAGCCCGTAGTGTGGCAGATGCAAGAACGTGCAGTTTTGTGTTGCGACCTCCATCTAGGAGGTTATGTTTGCGTGTTAGTTACTGTGTTTGTTCATTTGTGGGAACAGTGGGACGCTAGTTTTGGGATCGTGAGGTCCCTGGTTTGAATCCCGCCCAGACCACTGGAATTTATCTTAGCAAAAAAAGTATCCCACACTTGCTCCCCTCCACCCAGGTGAATAAATGGATACCTGTGAGGGAAATAAGTCAATGTGCCGTGGCTGCATACTGCGCCAAGTGTAAACGGACGATTATGACCCAGGGGTCGGGGGGTAATTGTCGAAGTCGGCTGAAGATGTATATCGATAGAAGACTAACAACCGAACCTTTACCTTTAACGGTATTTATTTGTTTGTGTATGTGTTAGCAATTTTACGAAAATACCGGGCTTATGGGCCGCTGAACAGATGATTACATTTTGGTCATGACCACCGTCTCGGTCCAATATTTCATTAAATGCACAATACTTGGGGGTGAGCTGCCTTGACAGAGGTCTGCACTCTCCGAATTTTGATGGTGTTGTTGTACACTTGGAATATGTTTATTACTGTTATAATGTACACATAATTAATGGCAACTGTACATCGTTTGCTAATATTGTTAACTAATGGTAAATTTTAAGTGAACGGTGCGTTGTCAAGAGATCAAAACCATCAGTTACCGTAAATGGAGTCTGTAGACCAGACGGCCGAGACCAGAGTAGTGGTGGTCTTGAACGCGAGAAACTGAAACATGAAACGAGACATTGAATGTTTGCAAAAGGCAGGTTCTGTATGAAATGAAAATAAGTCCGAATTATTATTCTCAATGTTAATAAAACTGAAATCCAGTCACTACCGACTTGTCTAACGTGAATTCCTTTCAATGTGTATTGAATCAAGAGAAATAACTCATCCACCAAAACAAATGTTAAGATTTCCACTCCGTTGTAGTTAGTGTTTTTTCCATCATAACGAGTACCAGTAACACAATGTGGCAGGTGGGCCGGGTTTATGAAGTTCGTAGTAAGCCATAAAAATAGTGTTGAACAAACTCTATGTACATGCATATAATACGTGTCAAATATTAATGTTATTTGAATTATAATAAATAAAATTATTTATTGTAGATCAAACAAAATGAGATGAAAACAAGGAATTAATATTCAAAGAGGTCATTTCCATGAAGTTATCCAGTCTTACATGCTCCTTTGGAGAAGGATCCTGTAAGCGATAATCAGTCTTGCCTGTGGGCCTTTATTAAACAAAGTGCCCCATTGGATAGCGATAATCAGTCTTGCCTGTGGGCCTTTATTAAACAAAGTGCCCCATTGGATAGCGATAATCAGTCTTGCCTGTGGGCCTTTATTAAACAAAGTGCCCCATTGGATAGCGATAATCAGTCTTGCCTGTGGGCCTTTATTAAACAAAGTGCCCCATTGGATAGCGATAATCAGTCTTGCCTGTGGGCCTTTATTAAACAAAGTACCCAGTTGGATAGCGATAATCAGTCTTGCCTGTGGGCCTTTATTAAACAAAGTACCCCGTTGGATAGCGATAATCAGTCTTGCCTGTGGGCCTTTATTAAACAAAGTGCCCCATTGGATAGCGATAATCAGTCTTGCCTGTGGGCCTTTATTAAACAAAGTGCCCCATTGGATAGCGATAATCAGTCTTGCCTGTTGGCCTTTTAAACAAAGTACCCAGTTGGATAGCGATAATCAGTCTTGCCTGTGGGCCTTTAAACAAAGTACCCAGTTGGATACCCGGGCCCGAATTCACCAACCCATTCTTAGAACTCAAACTATAACAATCAGACAGTCCCTCTTTAAGACGTATGAAAAAAGAACATGCTTGTAAATGTTATCGGTTGTTCTAAGAACGCCGTGAATTTCAATCTTACCGGTTCTCGGTATTCTGTCGCTATTTCTCCACTGCTAGTTTCAGCATTCTTTAACAAGAATGAATATTAATGACATACACGACATTCATACTCGGCGTAATTTGCGAACAGTATAGAATGGGTTGGTGAATACGGGCGCAGGCTAAAATGAGTTACGTCAGGATTGTCGCCAATGACTGGGTAAGATAACGAACACTCTGTCACGAGACAGGAAGTACCTGTTGATGTTCACTGGACTGGTTTTCTTTCGAGCTGTAGTTGGCTCCCATGCTCAAACATTGACGGGTACCATCCGAGAAACCTGCCAAATAAACTACGAGACGTTGGTCATGGTAGAGTACAACTGAATATGTACATGTTGTGAACGGTCTACAATTGCGTATTAACGAACTGCATTTCTCTCATAATAATGCAATACATTATATAATACAGCGTACATTGAATATTACTGAATATTCCATCAGGATTTGACTGTTTGAATATAGCTTATCGAAACGTCTTGTAATTATAATTAGGGTCTGATGTACATATAAATGCATTTGTTGAAGACACGTATGTACGTCGTCCTGTAACTACGAAAGTCACTGCAGCAGATTCAAGTCCTACATTACTGTAGAACTGTCGGCATATATTCGATACATGTATAAATGCATCGGTAGAGCATAAAACAGTTCAAAGAAGATTAAAAAAAGGGTCAACGTCCATGGATGAGTGATGTCTCCATAATAACCAAACGCATGACATACCAGTTGACATAATAGTACTAGTACTCATTCCAAAAGTAAACGAGTGGATTTAAGAATGACCCATTGAATTTCAACAGATACCTATCAATTCCAATAGGGACTGATGGAATTCAAGAGATACCCATTAAATCAAAGAGATACCAATTACATGTATACGAGTGTTTGTCACAGGATGTGACTGCAGTCCCCTACCAGTGGCTCGTTACAGGATGTGACTGCAGTCCCCTACCAGTGGCTCGTTACAGGATGTGACTGCAGTCCCCTACCAGTGGCTTGTTACAGGATGTGACCACAGTCCCTACCAGTGGCTCGTTACAGGATGTGACTGCAGTCCCCTACCACTTGGTCGTTACAGGATGTGACTGCAGTCCCCTACCAGTGGGTCGTTACAGGATGTGACTGCAGTCCCCTACCAGTGGCTCGTTACAGGATGTGACTGCAGTCACCTACCAGTGGCTCGTTACAGGATGTGACTGCAGTCCCCTACCAGTGGCTTGTTACAGGATGTGACTGCAGTCCCCTACCAGTGGCTCGTTACAAGAGGTGACTGCAGTCCCCTACCAGTGGGTCTTTACAGGATGTGATTGCAGTCCCGTACCAGTGGGTCGTTACAGGATGTGACTGCAGTCCCCTACCAATGGCTTGTTACTTGCAGTCCCTTACCAGTAACTTGTTACAGGATGTGACCGCAGTCCCCTACCAGTGGCTTGTTACAGGATGTGACTGCAGTCCCCTAACAGTGGCTTGTTACAGGACGTGACTGCAGTCCCCTACCAGTGGCTTGTTACAGGATGTGACTGCAGTCCCCTACCAGTGGCTTGTTACAGGATGTGACTGCAGTCCCCTACCAGTGGCTTGTTACATGCAGTCCCCTACCAGTGGCTTGTTACAGGATGTGACTGAAGTCCCCTACCAGTGGTTTGTTACAGGATGTGACTGCAGTCCCCTACTAGTGGCTTGTTACAGGATATGACTGCAGCCCCCTACCAGTGGCTTGTTACAGGATGTGACTGCAGTCCCCTACCAGTGGTTTGTTACAGGATGTGACTGCAGTCCCCTACTAGTGGCTTATTACAGGATGTGACTACAGTCCCCACCAGTGGTTTGTTGCAGAACGTGACTGCAGTCCCCTAACAGTGGCTTGTTACAGGACGTGACTGCAGTCCCCTACCGGTGACTTGTTATAGGACGTGACTGCAGTCCCCTACCAGTGGCTTGTTACAGGATGTGACTGCAGTCCCCTACCAGTGGCTTGTTACAGGATGTGACTGCAGTCCCCTACCAGTGGCTCGTTACAAGATGTGACTGCAGTCCCCTACCAGTGGCTCGTTACAGGATGTGACTGCAGTCCCTACCAGTGGCTCGTTACAGGATGTGACTGCAGTCCCCTACCACTCGGTCGTTACAGGATGTGACTGCAGTCCCCTACCAGTGGGTCGTTACAGGATGTGACTGCAGTCCCCTACCAGTGGCTCGTTACAGGATGTGACTGCAGTCCCCTACCAGTGGCTCGTTACAGGATGTGACTGCAGTCCCCTACCTGTGGCTCGTTACAGTATGTGACTGCAGTCCCCTACCAGTGGCTCGTTACAGGATGTGACTGCAGTCCCTACCAGTGGGTCGTTACAGGATGTGATTGCAGTCCCGTACTAGTGGGTCGTTACAGGATGTGACTGCAGTCCCCTAACATGCAGTGGGTCGTTACAGGATGTGACTGCAGTCCCCTACCAATGGCTTGTTACATGCAGTCCCTTACCAGTAACTTGTTACAGGATGTGACTGCAGTCCCCTACCAGTGGCTTGTTACAGGATGTGGCTGCAGTCCCCTACCAGTGGCTTGTTACAGGACGTGACTGCAGTCCCCTACCAGTGGCTTGTTACAGGATGTGACTGCAGTCCCCTACCAGTGGCTTGTTACAGGATGTGACTGCAGTCCCCTACCAGTGGCTTGTTACATGCAGTCCCCTACCAGTGGCTTGTTACATGCAGTCCCCTACCAGTGGCTTGTTACAGGATGTGACTGAAGTCCCCTACCAGTGGTTTGTTACAGAATGTGACTGCAGTCCCCTACCAGTGGCTTGTTACAGGATATGACTGCAGCCCCCTACCAGTGGCTTGTTACAGGATGTGACTGCAGTCCCCTACCAGTGGTTTGCTACAGGATGTGACTGCAGTCCGCTACTAGTGGCTTATTACAGGATGTGACTGCAGTCCCCACCAGTGGTTTGTTACAGAACGTGACTGCAGTCCCCTAACAGTGGCTTGTTACAGGACGTGACTGCAGTCCCCTACCCGTGACTTGTTATAGGACGTGACTGCAGTCCCCTACCAGTGGCTTGTTATAGGATGTGACTGCAGTCCCCTACCAGTGGCTTGTTACAGGATGTGACTGCAGTCCCCTACCAGTGGCTCGTTACAAGAGGTGACTGCAGTCCCCTACCAGTGGGTCTTTACAGGATGTGATTGCAGTCCCGTACTAGTGGGTCGTTACAGGATGTGACTGCAGTCCCCTAACATGCAGTGGGTCGTTACATGATGTGACTGCAGTCCCCTACCAATGACTTGTTACTTGCAGTCCCTTACCAGTAACTTGTTACAGGATGTGACCGCAGTCCCCTACCAGTGGCTTGTTACAGGATGTGACTGCAGTCCCCTACCAGTGGCTTGTTACAGGACGTGACTGCAGTCCCCTACCAGTGGCTTGTTACAGGATGTGACTGCAGTCCCCTACCAGTGGCTTGTTACAGGATGTGACTGCAGTCCCCTACCAGTGGCTTGTTACATGCAGTCCCCTACCAGTGGCTTGTTACAGGATGTGACGGAAGTCCCCTACCAGTGGTTTGTTACAGGATGTGACTGCAGTCCCCTACTAGTGGCTTGTTACAGGATATGACTGCAGCCCCCTACCAGTGGCTTGTTACAGGATGTGACTGCAGTCCCCTACCAGTGGCTTATTACAGGATGTGACTACAGTCCCCACCAGTGGTTTGTTGCAGAACGTGACTGCAGTCCCCTACCAGTGGGTCGTTACAGGATGTGACTGCAGTCCCCTACCAGTGGCTCGTTACAGGATGTGACTGCAGTCCCTACCAGTGGCTCGTTACAGGATGTGACTGCAGTCCCCTACCACTCGGTCGTTACAGGATGTGACTGCAGTCCCCTACCAGTGGGTCGTTACAGGATGTGACTGCAGTCCCCTACCAGTGGCTCGTTACAGGATGTGACTGCAGTCCCCTACCAGTGGCTCGTTACAGGATGTGACTGCAGTCCCCTACCTGTGGCTCGTTACAGGATATGACTGCAGCCCCCTACCAGTGGCTTGTTACAGGATGTGACTGCAGTCCCCTACCGGTGACTTGTTATAGGACGTGACTGCAGTCCCCTACCAGTGGCTTGTTACAGGATGTGACTGCAGTCCCCTACCAGTGGCTTGTTACAGGATGTGACTGCAGTCCCCTACCAGTGGCTCGTTACAGGATGTGACTGCAGTCCCCTACCAGTGGCTTGTTACATGCAGTCCCCTACCAGTGGCTTGTTACAGGATGTGACTGAAGTCCCCTACCAGTGGTTTGTTACAGGATGTGACTGCAGTCCCCTACTAGTGGCTTGTTACAGGATATGACTGCAGCCCCCTACCAGTGGCTTGTTACAGGATGTGACTGCATTCCCCTACCAGTGGTTTGTTACAGGATGTGACTGCAGTCCCCTACTAGTGGCTTATTACAGGATGTGACTACAGTCCCCACCAGTGGTTTGTTGCAGAACGTGACTGCAGTCCCCTAACAGTGGCTTGTTACAGGACGTGACTGCAGTCCCCTACCGGTGACTTGTTATAGGACGTGACTGCAGTCCCCTACCAGTGCCTTGTTACAGGATGTGACTGCAGTCCCCTACCAGTGGCTTGTTACAGGATGTGACTGCAGTCCCCTACCAGTGGCTCGTTACAGGATGTGACTGCAGTCCCCTACCAGTGGCTCGTTACAGGATGTGACTGCAGTCCCTACCAGTGGCTCGTTACAGGATGTGACTGCAGTCCCCTACCACTCGGTCGTTACAGGATGTGACTGCAGTCCCCTACCAGTGGGTCGTTACAGGATGTGACTGCAGTCCCCTACCAGTGGCTCGTTACAGGATGTGACTGCAGTCCCCTACCAGTGGCTCGTTACAGGATGTGACTGCAGTCCCCTACCTGTGGCTCGTTACAGGATGTGACTGCAGTCCCCTACCAGTGGCTCGTTACAGGATGTGACTGCAGTCCCCTACCAGTGGGTCGTTACAGGATGTGATTGCAGTCCCGTACTAGTGGGTCGTTACAGGATGTGACTGCAGTCCCCTAACATGCAGTGGGTCGTTACAGGATGTGACTGCAGTCCCCTACCAATGGCTTGTTACATGCAGTCCCTTACCAGTAACTTGTTACAGGATGTGACTGCAGTCCCCTACCAGTGGCTTGTTACAGGATGTGGCTGCAGTCCCCTACCAGTGGCTTGTTACAGGATGTGACTGCAGTCCCCTACCAGTGGCTTGTTACAGGATGTGACTGCAGTCCCCTACCAGTGGCTTGTTACAGGATGTGACTGCAGTCCCCTACCAGTGGCTTGTTACATGCAGTCCCCTACCAGTGGCTTGTTACATGCAGTCCCCTACCAGTGGCTTGTTACTGGATGTGACTGAAGTCCCCTACCAGTGGTTTGTTACAGGATGTGACTGCAGTCCCCTACCAGTGGCTTGTTACAGGATATGACTGCAGCCCCCTACCAGTGGCTTGTTACAGGATGTGACTGCAGTCCCCTACCAGTGGTTTGTTACAGGATGTGACTGCAGTCCGCTACTAGTGGCTTATTACAGGATGTGACTGCAGTCCCCACCAGTGGTTTGTTACAGAACGTGACTGCAGTCCCCTAACAGTGGCTTGTTACAGGACGTGACTGCAGTCCCCTACCCGTGACTTGTTATAGGACGTGACTGCAGTCCCCTACCAGTGGCTTGTTATAGGACGTGACTGCAGTCCCCTACCAGTGGCTTGTTACAGGATGTGACTGCAGTCCCCTACCAGTGGCTTGTTACAGGATGTGACTGCAGTCCCCTACCAGTGGCTTGTTACAGGATGTGACTGCAGTCCCCTACCAGTGGCTTGTTACAGGATGTGACTGCAGTCCCCTACCAGTGGCTTGTTACAGGATGTGAATGCAGTCCCCTACCAGTGGCTTGTTACAGGATGTGACTGCAGTCCCTTACATGAAAACGTTATGACGGACCGACAGACAATTACAATATGCCGCCTTTTCTTTGAAAGGGGATGTTTTGTGTGTATTATCATGAGTTCAGATACACATATTAATTTACATGTATTAAGGTTGGATAGTTATGACGAAGGACAAAAGCAACACATCGTCTCATGATGGTGAATGTTTCTGCCAAGTAATTTCAAAATCCTTCCAGAAATGATAAAGTTATACAGCGGGCACGAAAAACGGACCCCAGTTTACCTCGATGTGTGAAATTGACCTTGAAGGTACGGACCTGGATCTTGTGGGCGACACATCGACCCATGATGGTGAACATTTATGCCAAGTAATTTCATAAAATCCAACTTGAAATGACAAAGATATAGAGCGGACACGAAAAACAGACCCCTTTTTGACTGTTGACCTCTAACTGTGACCTTGACCTTGGAGGTACGGATCTGGATCGTGCGCGCGACACAGCGTCTTGCGATGGTGAACATTTCTGCCAAGTAATTGCAAAATCCATCCAGAAATGACAGAGTTATATAGCGGACACGACATGGGACGGACGGACGGAATGACACGCGCAAAGCTATAGTCCAGGACCTGTTTCACCGGCAGGGGACTAATAATAAAATGAAATCAAGTAATAAATAAATGTTTACCAGTGTGGTTGAAATAACTCATAAAAATGTATACCAGTAAATATAGGAGATCTTTTATTGTAGTAAATCATGTTTGTATTTTTGGATATATTTAACTCGTGAGAGTGAGTGTTTGTTATAAAGATGCTGGTTTGTTTGTGAATGTTTGAAACTCTTCAGACTGACGTGTTATATGTTACAACAGGTAATTAATATAAGTCTCCCGTAGAACAAAGGTCCACGTGTCTGGAGAATTCTCGGAACATTACTTCATGTTTTCGTCTCGCGGAGGCAGGCAATATATGTACTACAAGCATCCAGTTCTATGCCATTTTCCCATTAATTATTCCAAATGTACCGTAATACGCGTTTCGTAGTACATTGTTACTGTTTGTGTCAGGTTTCTAGGTAATTTCTAGTCGTGTTTTATAGGCGCGTCATAATGTTTTCCAATACCGTGTCTGTATTCTCATCGTTGTACGAAGGTGTTGTCATCAATCTGACTACAGAGCACGATCTACCGTGTCTGTATTCTCATCGTTGTACGAAGGTGTTGTCATCAATCTGACTACAGAGCACAATCTACCGTGTCTGTATTCCCATCGTTGTACGAAGGTGTTGTCATCAATCTGACTACAGAGCACGATCTACCGTGTCTGTATTCTCATCGTTGTACGAAGGTGTTGTCATCAATCTGACTACAGAGCACGATCTACCGTGACTGTATTCTCATCGTTGTACGAAGGTGTTGTCATCAATCTGACTACAGAGCACGATCTACCGTGTCTGTATTCTCATCGTTGTACGAAGGTGTTGTCATCAATCTGACTACAGAGCACGATCTTCCTAATGCGTATCGTATTTTAGGAGCTGATTTAATAAAACATGAGTTTTCATATACAGTCGAAACGCGATACAACGAATCGCGATACTACGAAATGACGGGATACTACGAATAAGGCTGCAGGTCCCGTCCGAATTCCTTATATATTTAACTATAACAAGATGCGATACTACGAAATCGCGATCGAACGAAAGATGCGATTTTACGAATTGATTTTCTGGCCCGATCGTTAGATTTTCATTTAAAATTAACGCGATACTACAAATAAGTTTGCAGCTGATACTTTCTGGCCCGATCGTTAGATTTTCATTGAAAGTTAACGCGATACAACGAATAAGTTTGCAGCTGAGACTTTCGCACCTTATCGAGAAAGTTTTCACACCTACCCCAAGCCAGTCTTTTTTGTTGAAAGGATATCGCTCATGGTCAACGGCGTTATAAACAAAGGCCCAGTCATTTATACCGTAAACTAAACAATCACACTAGAATGTAAACGCACGTCTAGATTATGTGAATCTTAACTGGCTGGTGTGTTTGTTTTGGGTCTGTATACATTCTGCATGTATGTATTATTTTAAAATGTTGTCATAAACTATGAAATAAAATATATTAAAATGTATTTAATTCATGGTTACTATTCATTGTAAATTTAGGCTTGCCGCACAGGAGTGCACAACACTAAAAGTTTTAAAAGATGCGATACTACGAAAGATGCGATACAACGAACAATTCTGTATCTCCCTTGACTATTCGTAGTATCGCGTTGTGTACATCAAAACGAAAATGTCCGTCGATTGCAATGAATCCACACAAAAACGCAATGATGATAACACAACAGTACGATGCTACGACACAACAGTAAAACACAACGATACAACGATTTACTACGTTGAAAACAAGACGGTACGATGCTACAACACAATGGTAAATCACAACGATACAACGATTTACTAAGTTGAAAACACGACGGTACGATACTACGACACAATGATAAATCACAACCATACTACGAAACTATGTTGAAAACACAACGTAACAATGCTACGATACGTTGGTGAAATTTCAACGAAACGATGTTACGACAAGATGGTAACAAAAAGACAGAAAAATTATATAAGCACGATGGTGAAAACACGACAGAACGATGCTTTGACACGATGTTGAAAGCTGGACGGCGCGATGCTAACATAAAAATGGTTACATACACCAGCAGAGGGAAAAAAATCCCATGACACGATAATACACACAGCAAGGTTTATGTGATTATGCGAAAAGAAGATGGGATACGTTGAACACTTGAGCTAGGGTGAACACACGAAGGTAAACACGATGTTTGGGGTTAGTAGCTCAGCGCCATCAAACTGTATTAAAACGTGATTTCCGGGAAGATATTGGAAACACAAGTTTTAAATAATACACGTGCAGTCTATAGACTCTATCAACTGAAGTTTTCATTGCTCTATGGAAGTCTTATTAAATTGCCATCATAAATGATCGCAAGAACCCAAATCGGGACATTAAACTGACCAAATGCAGCGTTGCATGGTCACCGAATAGTTGCTGGATTGAAGGTGCGAATTGATTTAACAAAGACACACATCTATTTTGAATAATCAAAAGTTGGACATCATCGCCAGCAACAGAAAGATGTTAACCACTTTAATACAACCAATGTTGTGTCCACTTTTATCACTTAATTCACTGACAAGGAATCGTGTCCCAACAAGAATATTTAAAGCATTTCGCTTTAACTGTATAGGGTGAAATGGATTATAACTAAATCGAATCAAAGATCAATCGATTGATTGCGAACAAGGGGTCGAATGGCTCGAGTTTAATCCTATTATGGGGTATATCAGTGACTCAGATTTCACCGGCAGATAGAGGGGAAATGTGTCACAGTAAATATCGGGTGCGTGTTCCCCCAGGCTGATTCAGACCCTCTTGAGTCAGTAAACAACCACGAAATTGTGGAAATAATGTCACGCCAAGTATTTCGTTGACAAGACGTTAAAGGGACATATTCACTTGTCGATTTCACATGTATTTGTTTGTGTAAATGGTCATGCACCTCTCAATATTTCCCTCAGGGATGGGAGCGGCTTGCTGACCAAGGGGAATTTGACTAGTTTGATTTTTTGGGGGTATAATGTCCCACCATAGGGCTAAGCATTTTTGTCTAAATCCCCACAGTAGGGGAGATGCTTGGTGTATCAAATGGCCCGGGAGGCCAATATTACCGGGATCTGAAATCCGACCAGTATATATTCCGGAACCCGGAATCATTCGGCGTGTCAAATTCCCGCCAGTCGGGAATCGCTTTCAGTCTAAAGTTCTGTATATGCCCGCCGCTTACACCCCGGGGGAAAATATTGATAGGTGCATCATTACCCTTCGTTGTCTCGGCAGCGTGCG
The DNA here is from genome assembly GCA_027627225.1 of Congeria kusceri. Lineage (NCBI taxonomy): Eukaryota > Metazoa > Mollusca > Bivalvia > Myida > Dreissenidae > Congeria > Congeria kusceri. The sequence goes on along the minus strand of CM051032.1, from coordinate 42,499,204 downwards.
ACAGATTTTGCAGTGTCGCTACTATATAATAATGTATGGTTTAATGTAATCCTGTGTTTCCAAAAAAAGAACGAATTATTACAAATAATAAATGTTTGCAACCGGAATACGCTAAACAAAGTCTCGCAAGAAATGTAGATGTAGTTTTTCTCATATAAACTACACGGCTATCCCATCCCTTTCGCGTTCTTATGCACGTGTCAGTTACAGAGAGTACAAAAGAAGCGAATTTGCATGTATATTATCAGTCAGTTTGAACATATATAAAGTTTTAGTGCTTTAAAGAATGTTTTATTTTCTACAGATATGTGTGAAATGTCATCTCTATACAACAGCTAGTTGTATCGTGAATGTTCATGTCTAAAACCACCTGCTTGGGTGGTATGAAAGCCCTGGTTAACAGCTGTGACTCTGACTACTAAATATTTGGGTAACTGCTTTTAACCCTTAATAGGAGTGTGCAGTATTAAACTTGCCATAGGACTGTATAATATTAATCGGATGCTAAGACGGGCAGTACTTCCATGGCATACTTGTGATAGCATGTAGTAAAGTTCGATGACAGGATAGGTTACGAAAAAACAGCCACAGTAAATACATACCGTTGACTGACATATTTACTGACTGAAGTAGTAATTGTTCGTAATATAAATAATAAACATAAGTCACTTAACGCATACCAACCTGGCGTTCAATCCAGTTTTTCATGCACAACGCAACACTTCGCGACACAAACAGTGGAAATATAGTAAATAAACTTCTCCCGACTTAATTCCTGGACAAAAGTACTGAATGATTGACAACTGGACGCACAAACGTGATATCCAAATTCCCTTTTCTATCCACAAAGGTATGACATCCAAGAAATATTTCAACTATGAATGTGATTATCATGTAAGTTTTGTTTCGTCTATACCGTATCTTAACTCCGTGAACACAACGTATATGTACAAGTGTTTTATTACTGTACCATCTACCTCACCACGCTGTTCTATTAAACCTGGCTGAAAGATATTAATTTGAAACTTACTCCATTTACACAAGGTATGCGACAGGCAAGTGGGGTTAAACGGGCTCTTTCATCGCTCGTCAAACTGAATACTAAAACCTATCTGACGCTTTTAAAACCCGTGATGACCAATTCACACAGGCTTTCCAGAGCATTCGTGTTTAAATTTTAACACTGAATATTGCGGCTGGCGAATATTTAATCCGTTCGTTTAAATGCATTCCTCGTGTTGGTGTCATTATCAATTATTATTTTAGCCACAAATATGATTATAATCGTTTGAAAACAAATCCAGCTAGATTTCACAGTGCAATACTGGTACATGTATAAATTCCTGTAGCAGTTGTAAGCAAAGATAAACCCTATCTGAAAGTGATAAAAGGGACTCGCGCATATACCTTGGTCAATGTAAACCAACACTTTGTGAAGTCAAATATTTCCACATTAAGCCGTTTTGTTGTTTTATTGAACCCGACAAAAATTGAAGTCTTGTTAATTAAAGGCGAGAATCTTGGTTTGAATAAGGTGTTATGTACATAATAGTGTTTAAATTGAAATGCTCTTCGACGTTTGGATAAGACGTTAAATGTGAACGTTTATTTCGAGGGTTGAGCGTGAAACTGTTGTATCTGCTTAACATTTCTATATCAGATACAATAGTTTAATGATCAACCCTCGATTTCGTTATGTCAATGGTTGATCGGTTAGCACGGCGATCGGTACATTTGCACCGCACCGCACCTGTATATGGTGACCCTGGTTCGAATCCGAACCCGGCACTGAAGAGTGTCGGTTGCGATCACTATTCCGATCAGGTGAGTTTAATCCGGGTACACATATACAGCTAAAGATCACGTCAAAATCAAACAGATGTCAGTTAAAATGATTGATAGACATTGCATTAATAATTCGAAATCGGTCCGACAGAAACGCAAATAAGGCAGAGGTGATGGAACACATTCCGGGTCTACACATAATGTAGCGAGGCAGGACCTCGGATCTTATTTACAACAAAAATCCAACTATATTATGTAGTTTTATGTCGTTCTTGTTTGTTTTTAATGTTGTTTTTTTAACTGAAAACGCTTATTATAATTTCCCCATCATCAAAGCATCAACCTCAAACAAACGCAATACGCATGATAACATATATAACAAATAACTGAAAACCTAGGTGTTTCAGTAGCGCATTACTTAAATAGCGCGTAACACGACCCCCTGATCTGCTGATGTAATGTGCCGTCTAACAATTACCACTGGAAGCCAGTTATTACCCAGTACCTAGGTATATAATTTGGAGTTCGCTACAAAAACGCACGATCATCTACTTGTTTATTGAAGCAACACAAATATTTTCGTTCGTTAATACTGTACTGTATTAAATGTTAATGTATTAAACATTAACATTAAAGTATTTTACAATAAAAAGCTTGAAATAAGACTGTGTACACAATTTGGTATAGGTCAGAAAAATATACCCACAGGTACAATTTTATACCCGCGGATATAAATTTAGATCTGTAGGTTGCAAAAGTATGCCTGTTGAGTACCTGTTGGTACATTTATTTATAGCTGTTGTGTGTACATATACTTTTGACCAAAAGGGTACGGCATAGAACCCCACCCTTTAAAGGCAGATCACTTTAATTAAAGCACGCATCAACAACTATGACCCTTGGGACAGCGTGCAAGTTTAATGTTTTCTATTGATCAACCAGCGCGCGAATGGCGATCATAACACCTGGTTGACATTTCGTTCCAATGGGAAGTAGCATTGCAAAGATGACTGTATTTTCCCCTTCAAATAAAAATACCACACCTATGTTTTGTGTGAGGTAAGTCGATCACGTTTAGAAATAAACAGGATTATCACAAAATATGTATGCCCGAAAATGTCCGTGTATTCATTTATACGTTCAAATTACATTGGTATATCAATTTTCATTTGATACATACAATTCAAAAACACGCTCTTCTCGAGGTTGCACAGTTTAAACAGACAATAGACGGAGTTCTCGCATTTCACATAATAGCCGTTGATATGTAAAGATACAAAATGGCGTCCTTACAGACATTATTTTATTTTTTCGTATTTGCTTTTTGTGTTATTTTTTTGGCATACCATTCATCCGCATACATTTTGCGGTAAACAAAAAAAATAAATAGCCTGCCATATTATATTCATTTCCTACGGACTAACTTTAACATTTGTGCATATATAGTTTTTGTTTAGCCAATCTCAGTTCAGAGTCCACCAACCAATTTCACATGCGTCGGGACCTAGAATCGAACCCAAATCGCCGCGCTGAGAAGCGAGTGTGCAAGTCACTGCGCTAGCCGGACAGCCGTCGATCGTAAGAATAACTAGTAAGTATAACTTTTAATTCAAGAGATCAATCGTAACAACTTAATACCAGAGACCATTGGTAACTTGTAACAATTGCTTAAAACTTTTGATAACAGAGACCGTGGATCAATTGTAACAACTGCCTAACATTTAGTACAAGTGCACGTGCGACTCGAGACAAAGGCAGACGCTGTGACAGATGTCGGATCGACGCGCGCGTCTTCTACCTCTGCAAGTCTGCGGCGCCACGTGCACTGCGGATTAAAACTTCGCGAGTCTGCGTTGCTAATCGATAGAAGTAACATTAAATTGGCTATTTGCATGGAAACTATTCTCCGTTGTTCTCGCAAATTCAATACACGGATGTGGCATTATTATTGATTTCATATTTGATAGACGAATGGGTCATGAAGATAGAACATGTACACATGTCAGACATGCGTATGATATCATTTTAAAGGGAACAAAACTGCCATTGTCACAAAGATACGCCCGTCAAAGGGGCATTTTTAGGGGTAAAGATCAAACGACTTAAGAGAGAAAATCCATCCATGCTGGACAGAGATATGCTCCGGACAAAGTGTTAGGGATTGTTTTCTTATATTTGACCTTTGACCTTGAATTGTGACCGTGACCTTGAACCTAGGGATATGGTTCTTGCGCGCGATACTCCGTCTCGCCATGCTTATCACTTCTGCCAAGTTATTTGAAAATCCATGCATGCTGGACAAAGATATGCTCCGGACAAAGTGGTAAACATTGATTTCTTATATTCGACCTCTGAGCTTGAATTGTGACCTTGACCCTAGTGTCCTGCTTCTTGCGCGCGACACTTAATCGCACCATGCTTATCACTTCTGCAAAGTTATTTGAAAATCCATCCATGCTGGACAAAGTTATGCTCTGGACAAAGTGTTTAAGATCGATTTCCAGTATTTGCCCTTGAATTGTGACCTTGATCTTGGACCTAGGGACCTGGTTATTGCGCGCGACACTCCATTTCATCATGCTTATCACTTCTGCCAAGTTATTTGAAAATCCATCCATGCTGGACAAAGATATCCTTCAGGCAAAGTGGTAAGGATTTATTTCCTTTATTTGACCTTTAACCTTGAATTGTGACCTTGACCATGGGACATGGTTCTTGCGCGCCACACTCCGTCTCATCATGCATATCACTTCTGCCAAGGTATTTGAAAATCCATAGATGCTGCACAAAGTTATGATCCAGACAAAGATCTCCCACCGCCAGCCTGCTTGGGCGTTCCCATAATACAACCCAATTTTCAAACGGGTGTATGGAAACTAAAAAAAATTAGTTATATTCATATCTTTCAACGGGAAATTAATTCTTAAAATGTGTCAATACATTCTATTGCAAATGTAACTGGTTGTAGGAAGTAAAGAAGGAACTGCGTTAACTATAAATTCTCACCACACCTAAGTAGGTCAAGAGAAACTCCTGAAACCACCAACAAATAAAATCAGACGAGTCCTAGAAGGAACTACATACTGTCATTCTGGACCGCCCTATACAACAGTAATGGCAGTTGTTGCAATATTTCCCAACATATTTATTGTAACAATAACCATTATAGTTTCTTTTGCTATTATACAACTATAGAAGAAATAATAATATTCATACACAACGTGAAAGAAAAACACATGTATAAAAGGTAAATGTGACTGCAGTCCCCTACAGGTGGCTCGTTACTGGAATAAGTTACGACAGACCAACTGACAACTGCAAAATAATATGCTGCCTTGTTCTTCGCAATTCCATATTTATAACAGGTAGGTCTATAGAACAAAATTAAGGAATACAAGAGGGCCCAGATGGCCCTAGATCGCTCACCTCAGTGTAAAGCATCATAATGGCTTTTAACAAAAAGATTGTTGAAGATTTCAATCTAGCCATATTAGGAAAACTGTCCCACCCCGGCGGCCATTATTTTTAACGAATCAAAATGATTTCCAGGAATTTGGTAGACGGTCACCCAAGGAACATTGGAAATTTAGCCAATGGTTTCAGACAAGAAGATTTTTAAAGTTTCAAATATAGCAATATAAGGAAAACTGCCATGCCCCCTGGTGGCCATGTTTTTTAACAAATCAAAATGATTTCAAGGAATTGATAGAGGGCCACCCAAGGAACATTTATTTGAAATTATTTTGAAATCCAGCCAGTGGTTTCAGACATGAAGATTTTTAAAGTTTTCAATATAGCCATATAAGGAAAACTGCCCCGCCCCCTGGTGGCCATGTTGTTTAACAAATCAAAATGATTTCAAGGAATTTGGTAGAGGGTCACCCAAGGAGCATTTCTGTGAACTTATTTTGAAATCCAGCCAGTGGTTTCAGACTATACGATTTTAAAAAGTTTTCAATATAGCCACATAAGGAAATCTGCCCCGCCCCCTGGCGGCCATGTTTTTTAACGTATCCAAATGATTTGAAGGAATTTGGTAGAGGGTCACCCAAGGAGCATTTCCGTCAACTTATTTTGAAATCCAGCCAGTGGTTTCAGACTAGAAGTTTTTTAAAGTTTTCAATATAGTTATATAAGGAAAACTGCCCCTCCCCCCCTGGCGGCCATGTTTTTTAACGAATCAAAATAATTTCAAGGAATTTGGAAGAGGGTCACCCAAGGAAAAATTCTGTGAAATTATTTTAAAATCCAGCCAGTGGTTTCTGACAAGAAGATTTTTAAAGTTTTAAATATAGCAATATTAGGAAAACTGCTCCGCCCCCAGGCGGCCATGGTTTTTAACAATCAAAATGACTTGAAGGAATTTGGTAGAGGGTCACCCAAGGAGCATTTCTGTAAAAACTATTTTCAAATCCAGCCAGTGGTTTCTGAAAAGAAGATTTTTTACGTTTTCCAGTTTTTAAGCTTTTGGTTGCCATGACAACCAGAGTTTTCAATATATTTTAATAAATTGAAGGAATTTGGTAAAGGACCATCCCACGAACATTCCTGCCAAGTTTGGTTAAAATCTGCCTAGTGGTTTCAGAGAAGAAGTTGTTTGAAGTAAAATGTTGACGCCGGACGCCGGACACAGACTTACCACAATAGCTCATCCTTCGTGCTCAGGTGAGCTAAAAAAAATATGCCAATAGACATCGTCTCATGATGGTAAACGTTTGTGCCGAATAATATGATGGTAAACGTTTGTGCCAAATTATTTCAAAATCCATCTGGCAATGACAGAGTTATTGATCCGACATAAAAAACAGACCCCATTTTTGACCTTTGACCTCTAAGTGTGACCTTGACCTTGGAGTTACGGAGCTGGATCCAGACCCCATTTTTGACCTTGAAGTGTGACCTTGTCTTAGAGGTACAGTCCTGGATCTTGCGCACGACATATCGTCTCATGATAGTAACAATTTCTGCCAAGTAATTTCAAAGTCCATCCAGAAATGACAGAGTTATAGAGCAACAGAATGGGCAGACGGAAGGACGGACAGAAAGACATGCTCAAAACTGTTGTCCTCAACCAGTGTCACCAGTAGGGGACTAACAAATGTTTAAAAGACACATTTATCACTGAGTTACAATACAAGTGAATCTATTATTTCCATCAAATGAACTGAGAAGGAGGTTGTAAACATTCATTTGAAAATGAATATTATTATTAAGAAATATTTTATTTTGTTATTTTAAAATGCAGTTTTCTGTCCACATCAACTACATTTAATAATGATTTGGTAGCATTGCCATATAAAACTTATACCATGACTGCATTACAGGAGGAACAAAGTTTGTTGAAGTATATGCATGTACATACATAACGTAATACAAAATATTCATGGTTATCACTTATTTGACAAAATACAATCAAGAGATGCTTGCATTTCTTTGCTCAGTTACACCATCACAGTTATACATAATCTCCCTAACACTAACTACCATTGCCTTTCATGTCATACCAGTGTTTGAAAGCAATGCACATTCATGCAGTTCTGCTGCAGTCACATGACTACGTAGAAAAATAGCTTCTCATTCAAAACAATAAGTTGTGTTTGACTACAGCTCATTTTTTAAATACATTCAAGGCACCTTTCATGCTGTAAGCATGTCCATCGTTCTACTGGTTCCTACTATTTGTACATTAACAAAACATTAACAATATTGTCTATTTACAATTTACATGTACACTTATTCAGGAATGATCACTTGATGGTGATGTTGATGATTTTGATGTCGTCGTGAGGCTTGTCAGTCTTTGGGTTGGTTTTCACGTTGGATATCGCCTGCACCATCTCCATTCCTCGCACCACGCGGCCAAACACTGTGTGCTTGTTGTCCAGCCATGGCTGAAATGAAAATCAACAACAGTTTCATTATTTCTTGAAATTTTAGCTTCATTTGAGAGAGCATAATGAGAGATAACTGTTAGTTATGTGATCAATATTTATAAAGTTACAACCAAAACCAGAAGAAAGATGCACTGAAATGCAATGGATGAATGCTGCATCACAACTGAAGCTCATGCTCTGCAGTAATTGACTTGTGAACATCTGTGAATGATACTGTGGGCCAAAAGTCACATGATAATATCTGATATGGGCTTATTTGGGACCACTTTTTAGTATTCTTCAACACTGACTCTGTTTTTTGAAATGTACAGCTGTATATTCAAATTCAAGAAAATTATCATTTAGTGTTAACAACAAGGAACTATTCTTCAACTCTGTCACATTATGACAATTCTCAGCATTACGTACGATATACTGCTAGATTGGTGCAGCATGCACTCGTTGCGGCTCGAATGTGAGGAATATAAAGGAAAATCTATTTATACCACTATTATCTAGAGTTTATTTGTTAATAAATTAGTTTAAACAAGGCTTGTCACAGGATGTGACGTATGCCCCCAAAGCATATGCTTGTCAGAGGAATGCAACACAATGTCTGTTACATGTTGGCAAAAATGCCGCTTCCTACAAAAAGATTATGGTCCTGCACTTTCCACTTCCTCTCTTAGCATCCTCTATCATTATATGAAGCATCAGCATCCCTTCAATACTAAAGGAGATATTCTCCACACAAGAAAATTAATGCTTCACATAAGGAAATAAAACAAAGGCCAATAACTCAGTAAATATTGTAGAAAGAGTTGTGTTCCTTGCGCTCTGCACTTCCTCTCATTGTCCTCTATCATTATATGAAGTTTCATTTGAATCCCTTCAATACTAATGCAGTAATGCTCAGCACAAGAAAATTAATGCTTCAAATAATGAAATAAAACAAATTACTCAGTAAATATTGTAGAAATAGTTATGTTCCTTGCGCTCTGCACTTCCTCTTATTGTCCTCTATCATAATATGAAGTTTTATTTCAATCCCTTCAATACTAATGGAGAAATGCTCAGCACAAGAAAAATTAATGCTTCAAATAAGGAAATAAATCAAAGGGCAATAACTCAGTAAATATTGTAGAAAGAGTTGTGTTCCTTGTGCTTTGCACTTCCTCTCATTGTCCTCTTATCATCATATGGAGTTTCATATGAATCCCTTCAATACTAATAGAGATATGCTCCGCACAAGAAAATTTATGCTTCAAATAAGGAAATAAAACAAAGGGCAATAACACAGTAAATATTGTAGAAAGAGTTGTGTTCCTTGCACTTTGCACTTCCTCTCATTGTCCTCTATCATAATATGAAGTTTTATTTGAATCCCTTCAATACTAATGGAGAAATGCTCAGCACAAGAAATGTAATGATTTACATTAGGAAATAAAACAAAGGGCAATAACTCCATAAATATTGTGGTCCTTGTGCTCTGCACTTCCTCTCATTGTCCTCTATTATTATATGAAGTTTCATTTCAATCCCTTCAATACTAATGCAGTTATGCTCCGCACAAGAAAATTAAATAAAGAGCAATAACTCTGTAAATACTGAAGATAGAGTTATGGTCCTTGTGCTCTGCACTTCCTCTCATTGTCCTCTATCATTATATGAAGTTTCATTTGAATCTCTTCAATACTAATAGAGTTATGCTTGGCACAAGAAGTGTGATGGATGGACAGACAGACGGATGGACGATGCGATTATTATATGCCCCCGAAGTTCCCTTCGGGGGCATACAAATGTGTTAATTTCAGTGAAAGACCATGTTTTATTTCATAGGTGGTCAAAGTAAAAGAATATATTATATATGACCTCTGAAGGACTCACACTGAAATCAACACATATCCTGTATTCCTTACCGTGGGGACGACTGTAATGAAGAACTGTGAGCCGTTGGTGTTGGGGCCAGCGTTGGCCATGCTGAGGGTGTAGGGGCGGTCGTGTCGCAGGTTGGGGTGAAACTCATCCTCAAACTCTCCGCCCCAGATAGACTCTCCCCCCGTACCGTTACCTGTGTGAACAGAAAAACATATAATAAAACTCGCTTATTATACTTCCTAAGAACACGGGGCACAAGTCAACTGCACTGGTCTTCTTGACGATTCACAAGTCTTATGATGGATTTATTACAATCCTGGAAAACATTAGATCAGCCTTAGTGACTATTCATTAGGTCCTGACTCCAGGTGTGCATGTGTGTGCATTTTGAAGTTTATGAGGTCCTTCTGTGCCAAAGCTGCATTATGTGATGAACCGGGGTGGGCCCAGCACCCCTACCTAATTGATTATTAGACACACATTGAAACTTGTGATGAATTTTTAATTATAACCGCAATTTCCAGCTGTTACCATTTTTACTGAAAAATCTTTAATTTTGGTGTGGCCTTGTGCTGCGTGTGTGTGTGTGTGGGAACCCTTGGGTTCGTATCTACATGTTAATTATAAACGAAAATGCCAACGTCAGTTATTTCAGAAATGACATTACCTGGAATGCAAGCATTTTCAAGGTACAATTTTGCCATCACTTGGGGCATTACAAATTGCTTTGTGACTCTTGCTCTTACAATGTTATTTCTGTCTTTACCATACAATTTACGTTGTTTAAACACAAATGCAAATACAGTTTTATAAATTCCTACAAAAACTTAATATTTAATGATTATTTCTAATTATAGTACAGAACAAGGACGGAAACTGCAGGCTCTAAAAGTTTGGACAACTCTGTATAATTCCATCAGACTTTATAAACAATTCCATGGTAAGTAATTCTTTCCCTTCTCAAGAAAGAACAAGATTCGGTGTTTGATAAACACACATTCCCCTGGTTGGTGCTTGATCGCCCTATTCTTAGTCCAAATTAGGTCAAGGTCAAGGTCAAAGAGAGGTTGGGTGATATGGGTGGATTGGGAACGGTCACAAGTAACAACTGTGTAAATATCCAAGTGTCGTAGTAAGCGGTGTTGGTGCTAGACGAAATGGTAAAATCTAGTTAACCAAGAAATGGCACTTTTGAATTATTATAAGTGCAAATTAGGTGAAGGTCAAGGTCAAAGTGAGGTTGAGTGATATGGGTGGATAAGGAATGGTCATAAGCAACAACTGTGTAAGTATCGAAATGTTGTAGTAAGCGGTTTTGGTGCTGGACGAAATGGTAAAATCTACTTAACCTTGTCACGGACCGAAGGATGGCCAGAAGGATGGACTGGACAATCACTATATGCCTCCGGCATCAAGATGCCGGGGGCATAAAAACGAGTGCAAATGTAGCTATCTAGGAATATCTAAGCAGAGATGTCTTAAAGTTAATGTATTTTATATTTACAAAATCATTTTCATTGATAGGAAAATAAACTAAACTATGTTCTAAAAGTCTACTGAGAAATCTGTGTGTGTACAGAAAGAACTGTTAATAGTAATTCAGTGTGGCTCACCGAGTGGGTCGCCAGTCTGTATCATGAAGCCCTTGATGACGCGGTGTATAATGTGCCCGTTGTAGTAGCCGTCCCGACTGTGCACGCAGAAGTTCTCCACAGTCTTAGGGCACCTGCGTAGAGTATACAGCAGATATGTACACAGATAAGATCGGAGAAATTATGGGATTGTATAGCAACAACCTGTGTGCAAGATCTTACACTTAGGAACATGAATGTCAATCGCTGATAACAGAGTAGAAGGAAAACATGAAACAGAATTTTTTTTATAATTTATAATTTCAAAATTGATTTTCATGCAATTTCCATGTTAAATATTTGAACTGCATGATTTGATGTCTTGATAACAAAAAGGTCTGTAATGTACAATACAATATTGAAGTGCAAAAGTGACACGCTGTCCAGTTGATGACCTACTCTTTAGGGAACAGCTTGCAGGTGACATCGCCCATAGTCGTATGGATGATGCAGTTCTCGGCCACTCGGGTGTAGCTGGTGTCCTTTGATCAATAGACAATAACTTGTCACAAAATCATCCGTTATCTGTTGCTTTAGCTATTTATTGTAGGGCAGATGTTAGATTTTCAACCATATAATAATTGAATTGTCTGATTTTGTAATTTTGCACAAAATAGTTTTTGTAATTACCAAAGTAATAATACAGTGTAAAGAGATTACAGTAAGAAGAACATTTACCTGTGTTGCAGCAATAAGCTCTTCTTTTGACGGCTTCTCATTGAAAATATCACGGTCAGCATCAGAACTGAAAATGGGTGGAAATATTTTATGGCATGCATTGAAATACAGCACACAGTAGTTCTCATGAGGAATGAATTAAAATAAACATTTATTTATGACTTCACAACACTTATGTAAGGAAAGTATGTGTACAATACTTATTTATTTACAAGATAATAATGATCAAATAACTGATACAGGTTTTATATTATGGACAATATTATATATTAATGACAGCTAAAATTGCTGAAATTGTTGGCTGATGGACTTTCATTAAACAGCTTCATTTTAAATTCTTTAAATTGTTTTAACTAGATCTCCATTTAAAGATGTAAAACTGGGCAAAAATGCATTACCTCCCTTTGTTGAAAGGTTCCCGCCTAGAAAATAGATAAAATCTATTTTTCTTGTAAGCCGTACTGAACAGAATGGGGTCCAGATTTTGTTGGTGCAGAAGAGGATTATCTGAAGCGGCGGTGGTAACATCTGTTGCGGCCTTGGGCTTCTTTCCGGAGCCCTGGAACAGCGCAATGTGCAGGAGGCGGGGGTTCTCTGGCTTGCCCAGGATCTTCACACACCGATTGGTGTGCAGGTTCACAACTGGGCAGAATAATGTCTAACAAATTATGCTTATGTATGAAAAAAAAATTATGAATGCATTTTAATGAAATTTACTATGCTTGAAGCATCAACATTATATAATAATCAAATAAGAACAAGAAGAGATCAGTTAACATTATGACACTGCTGATATAATGTACAGGTAATAATATTTTTGACTCAGTGTCAAGAGGAAAACAAGAGCTGTTTGTAAAACAGTTATGCCCCCTCTAATTTAAAATAGCTAAAAAGGTTATTTTTAAATAATCAAGGTCCATAACTCCACAGTTACTGGGACCATTTGGTTGATTATTAAACTTAACTGAGATAATACGACAACAAAGATTTTCACCAAGTTTGGTGAAGATCGGCTACAAACTGTTGGACTTAGAGAACGGAAAATATTAAAAAGGACAATTTTAGATAATCCAAGGGCCATAACTCTATAATTCCTGGGGCAAATTGGCTGATTATTAAACCTGGCCAAGATATTATGCCCACATACATGTTGGTGAAGTTTGGTGATGACTGGATGAAAACTATTGGACTCAGAGAGCGGAAACCGCTAAAAAAAGCCAATTTGAGATAACGCAAGGGCAATAACTCCATAATTGCAATTTGGCTGATTATCAAACTTGCCAAAAATTTTATTATTAAAACCTTTTCATGAAGTTTGGTGAAGATTGGATGAAAAATTTTGGACTTCGAGAGCGGAAACGGCTAAAAAGGCTATAATTCAAGGCCCATAACTTTACAATTCCCCGGGCGATTTGGCTGATTATCGAACTTGACCTAGATATTATTATTACAAACATTTTCATGAAGTTTGTTGACGATTGGATGAAAACTGTTGAACTTAGAGAGCGGAAACAAAAGTGATCTACCGACTGACATTAGCAAACCAATATATCCCAACATCTTCGATGGGGGCATAATTAAGTTACATATTATCTTTTCAGGTTTATATATTGGCTGTAAACTGTACACCTTTCACTCCAAGCATTGTCCCGTACAGCAAGAAGTAGCCTGTTTCATCGAATACTGGAACAGATACACACAATACATCAGTATAGCAAACGGTGACTGAAACAACAGCTTTATTAACAGATTGTGCAGGACTTAGTTCATGTTTTTATCTTTTCAGAAAAGAAAATGTTTTCAATTGAGAATCAAGAATTAAGAATATGGGGAGAAAAAAAAATTCACACAAATAAAACATTTTAAAAAAATGTTGCGGCCAAAAAACAACTTCATTTAATCCAGTCATTACCACGTTCAAACAATTGAATACAAATGAATCATAAAACATCATCAATGTACACTATGCACAAGCAAATTTAAGCAAACATTAAATGATTTGCAACATACGGATATTTGAAAGCTTGAATGAGTCTGAGTTCTCGAGATCTTTCTCCACTGCGAGTCGTCGACCAAACTCCATGTTGGGCAGCTGCTGCTTCATCTGAACAATACAGACAATACATGACAAGGGCATCATTAGTTTGTTAAATAGTACTAGTACTCCATTAAGTTCAATGCAAAGGATTTTACTAGGGATGGCAACGAATACTCGATATTCAAATATTAGACTGATATCATCAAATGCAGTAAACTGATGGCAATGTTTTACTAAAAAGGCTTAATAGTGTTGCATATAGCTACAAACTACACACGGACGATGAAACAAGTCCAAATTAGGACAATGTCAAAGTCAAAGTGAGGTTGTGTGATATGAGTGGATTAGGAATGGATATAAGCAACAACAGTGTAAGTATCCAAGTGTTGTAGTAAGCCATGTTGGTAGTATACAAAACTGTAAAATCTAGTAAACCAAGAAACAGTCCATTTAAATTATTTTAATTCCAAATTAGGTCAAGTTCAAATTGAGGTTGGGTAATATTTTTCGATTGGGAATGATCATAAGCAACAACAGTATATGTATCCAATTGTTCAGTTAGCGGTGTTGGTGCCAGACGAAATGGTAAAATTTAGTTAACCAAGAAACAGCCCATTTGATTAAGTCCAAATTAGGTCAAGGTCCAAGTTAGGTTGTGTGATATGGTTGAATTGGGAATGGTCATAAGCAACAACTGTGTAAGTATCCAAGTGTTGTAGTAAGCCGTGTTGGTGCGAGACGAAACAGTAAAATTTAGTTACCCTCGTACAGCCGGAATCCAAAACAGACAGGACAATTACTATATGCCTCCTTTGTCAAGATGCCAGGGGCATAAAAACTGTGGCAAATACACTGACATAAAGCTACATATAAGAACTAAGTTGTGATTTTGCAAATTTATTGGACAAAGACTTAAAACCATCAATGTAGCTCATACACGTTTTACTTTTAGTTTCAACAACTACAAACCTAGGAACATGATACGTTCACGGTTGTTTTAGATCCCATTAGCAAACTCAATATGAGGCGCGTCGTGGGAAAACCGGACTTAATGCATGTGCGTAAAGTGTCGTCCCGCGTCAGGCTGATCCGGGATGACATTTTCTGCTTTTATGGTATTTTCTGTTTCAAGAAAGTCTCCTTTAAACATAAATCGACTGTAGGCGGAAAGTGCCGCCCTGGATTAGCCTGTGCGGACTGCACAGGCTAATCCGGGACTACACTTTACGCACATGCATTAAGACCGGTTTTCTCACGGCGCGCCTCATATGCTTTAATTTCCTACTACTCCAATAAGGGACTATGGTCAACATAATGGGATAACATTAACAACAAACTGTCATCTACATAACAATAGGTTCATAGGTTGAATTTGACACCTATCCTGTGTAATAGAGACGCTAAGGTGGCACAAAAACTTCATTTTAAAGGTATATCATTGACAAATACATGCACTGTATTAAGGCGTAAAAAAAATGTTTGTTTCGGGTTACATGCCCAAAAAAATTAGGGTAGGTAGGAAGGAAATAATTTTATTTTTATTTGGTGAATGACCAACTTCACCATTCTCAAACTGAATAAATATTAAAAACGTATCAGCAATATCCTTAAACATTGTTTATAAGTGGCTGCTATCACAACAAAACACTTATTTATCCAAAAAACATTTAATTAGTGAAAAAAAGTAAATAAAACAAAAAAATATCTGACAAACCAATAAAATGATCTAGGGTCGGGCATTTGTTTAGGGTAGGTCGGGTAACCTGAAACAAACATATTTTTTTTTATGCCTTATTATACTCATTAAAATTAAATTAATAAACAGATAAGTATTCCTATGAACATTCATTGCCACACTAGGTTTTACCCCTTTATATGCAAATTTTAAATATTAAAGTTTTTTTTAAATGTTTAACAACAGCTGTTGGAGGACAGCAGGCTCCACTTTTCTTGTACTTGTCCGTTATTGGCATTTTTTCCTAAAACAAACTATCTGGCTAGTAGGGGCCACTTAAACAAAGTTGAATTTAACCCCCCCCCCCCCAAGTTTCAAGAAGAAAACTTTTTTCTATTTTTAGTACTGGTGACCTTGACCTTAACCCCATCCATCCAATATGCAAAGTTTCATTACAACAGCTCAATTGGTCATGAGTTATTGAGTGGAACCGTTTTTTCTATTTTCGAAATAGTGACCTTGACTCCACCCACCTCATATGCAATCAAAATATACGGTATTGATAAATTAAATTTCATACTATAACTCAAGTTTTTCTCGAATTATATAGCAGAAACCGTTACTCAACCTACCGAAAAAATTTAACCTATCCTAATAGCTTTAAATGTAAAATGTAAAAAGGCCCATAATTTTGACAAATTTCAAACTAGAGTTACAAAACTTGGCCTATGTGTTCATTTTAATATGGGGAATAAATGTTTAAAATTGAATCAAATCCGTCAAGCAATCCCTGAAAAACCAGCTTACCGAAAAACTTTTACCAAGCCCGGACGCCGATGCCGGGGCGAGTAGAATATCTTGCATGTTCTTCTAGAAGTCGAGCTAAAAATGTATAAACATTGCAGGGACTATCACTATTCAATTAAGTTTATTTCAAACACAATTATGGACAATTATGAAGATTGTCAATGCTGACTGATAACCCCACTTTTATGTTTTAAAGAATTTACTTAGTTATAAAGAGTATTGACAACAAAAACTCTTACCTGGTGCACTGCATAACACAAGATAGATTGAATATAATATCTATAGGTATACAAAGCACAATCACCAAAAACTAACAAGGAGTGGCATTTTCACTGAATGAAGACTAAAATGGAGACCTACTTGTTGCAAGTCAATGACATTCTGCAGGGTTTCATCCAGCATTTTCACCAGTTTGCCAGTATGGACCTTGAATAACCTCACCTGGACATAGATTCACATGGTACATGGTAGTGGAGAGTTGAAGTCTGGCCATGAAGGTGCCATCACATGTGTGCAAAGAAAGCTGATAGCACAGTCTGGCTTTCAAGGGATGATATATGTGCTGATGAGTTGACAGGGTTTGGGTTTAGATTATCCAAGAATATGTACATGAATTACTTCAACGTGCTTTAGCAAACTTGCTATTCTTACGACTGTAATTTATGACAATGGATATAATACTCAAAATTCCATATACGAGTACTTCGATGGAACTTAATACGTAATTTAGTTTTTTAATTACATTGTACAAGTTGACAGTGCTTTGTTAAAGTAGCAATCCCTTACCTTTCTGTCCGTGGAGATTGCAGCAAACTTTTTACCATCTGGTGAGAAACACACATCTGTGGGGTAACACTTGCACTGAAAATATTCATGAGAATTAATCACTATAGATTAAGTAATTAATTTTGTAGCTGACTTTAATAATCTCAATCTTTCAAATATCAGCAACCAAAAAACTGTCAAAATACTGTTTCCTTAGATGGTAAAATACAGTACTTCGGGTAAATAGTGTTTGTGTAACAATGGCAATCAAAGCAATCATCTGCCCATGTTTGCGTAACAATGACAATCAAAGCAACATCTGCCCATGTTTGATTTCTAGTGTGTAACAATGACAATCAAAGCAATCGTCTGTCCATGTTTGATTTCTAGTGTGTAACAGTGACAATCAAAGCAATCATCTGCCCATGTTTGTGTAACAATGACAATCAAAGCAATCATCTGCCCATGTTTGTGTAACAATGACAATCAAAGCAATCATCTGCCCATGTTTGTGTAACAATGACAATCACAGCAATCATCTGCCCATGTTTGTGTAACAATGACAATCAAAGCAATCATCTGCCCATGTTTGTGTAACAATGACAATCAAAGCAATCATCTGCCCATGTTTGTGTAACAATGACAATCAAAGCAATCATCTGCCCATGTTTGATTTCTAGTGTTACTGCAACAATAAAGTAATCATATGGCCCCATGTTCACAAAACTATTTGAGGTTGACTTTCATTTCAGGTTTAACTTGAGCTTGTTCTTCATTTTTCAGGATCAGACTGAAACAAGAGATGTTTGTAAAACATGTATGCCAAGTTGTGAATATGTGCAATTGTTAAGAATTTTTTTAAATATGCATTCCCAAGCGAGGTCTCGATATACGGTATCTATGTATGAAGTTTCATTAAAATATCTCGATGTGTTCTCAAGTTATTGAGCGGAAACCGTTTTTCTGTTTTTAGTAATGGTGACCTTGACCTTGACCCGACCCACCCCATATGAAATCCCAAGAGAGGTCTCAATATAAGGTATCTATGTATGAAGTTTCATGAAAATACCTAGATGCGTTCTCACGTTACTGAGCGGAAACCGTTTTTCTATTTTTAGCAATGGTGACCTTGACCCCACCCAACCCATATGCAATCGCAAGCGAGGTCTCGATATAAGGTATCTATGTATGAAGTTTCATTAAAATATCTTAATGCATGTCAAGTTATTGAGGGAAAAGCGTTTTTCTATTTTTAGTAACGGTGACCTTGACCCCACCCACCACATATGCAAACCCAAGAGACGTCTTAATATAAGATATCTATGTATGAAGTTTCATTAAAATATCTTGATGCGTTCTTAAGTTATTAAGCGGAAACCATTTTCTATTTTTAGCAACTGTCACATTGACCTTGACCACACCCACCCCATATGCAATCTCAAGCAAGGCTTCGATATAAGGTATATATATATGAAGTTTCATTAAAATATCTCGATGCGTTCTCAAGTTATTGAGCGGAAGCCGTTTTTTCTATTTTTAGTAAAGGTGACCTTGACCGTGACCAACCCACCATATATGCAATCCCAAGCGAGGTCTCAATATAAGGTATCTATGTATGAAGTTCATTAAAATATCTCGATGCGTTGTAAAGTTATTGAGCAGAGACCGTTTATATATTTTTAGTAACGCTGACCTTGACCCAACCCACCCCATATGCAATCCCAAGAGAGGTCTCAATAGAAGGTATGTTTGTATGTTGTTTCATTAAAATATCTCGATGCGTTACCAAGTTATTGAGTGAAAACCGTTTTTCTATTTTTAGCAATGGTGACCTTGACCTTTGACCTGTTGACCTCAAAATGTAAAGGCGTCTTTCTTTCGTCCCAAGTAACCAGCATACCAACTTTCATGATCGTAGGTCAAAGCGTTCTCTAGATATCGTGCGGAAACGAAATGGTCTACGGACAGACCGACCATCCGACCGACCGACATACGGACCGACGGACAGGTGCAAAGCAAGAAGGGGGCATAATTAGGTGTTTACAAAAAAAACAAAAGCTGTCTAAGTACAGCGTGCTCGAATATCCAACTGCTTTGTCAGAGTTATGGGTCTTTATCACTACAAACAAGAAACGTGGAAATTCCATGAAAACCAAATTTTTCGAACGAAATGCATTCGTCACCACAAAAATAAAATGTTTAGTACTGGTGACCTTGACCCATCCAACCCCATACACAATCCCAAGCGAGGTCTATATATAAGGTATCTACATATTAAGTTTCATTAAAATATCTCAATGTCTTTTCAAGCTATTGAGTGCAAACTGTTTGCCTATTTTTAGTAATGATGACCTTGACCCCATCCACCCCATATGCAATCCCAAGCGAGGTCTTGATATAAGGTATCTATGGATGAGGTTTCATTGAAATATATCAATGCGTTCTCAAGTTATTGAGGGGAAACCGTTTTTCTATTTTTAGTAACAGTGACCTTGACCCCACCCACCCCTTATGTAATCCCAAGCATGGTTTCGATATAAGGTATCTATGTATGAAGTTTTATTAAAATATCTCAATGGTTTCTCAAGTGAATGAGCGTAAACCTTTTTTCTATTTTTAGTAATGGTGACCTTGACCCCACCAATATGCAATCCCAAGCGAGGTCCCAATATAAGGTATCTATGTATTAAGTTTCATTAAAATATCTCAATGCATTCTAAAGTTATTGAGCGGAAATCGTTTTTCTATTTTTAATAACAGTTACCTTGACCACACCCACCCCATATGCAATCCCAAGCAAAGTCTCGATATAAGGTATCTGTGTATGACGTTTCATTACAATGGCTCAACCCATTCTCAAGTTATAGAGATATCGAATTGTTGCACGCAAACTCTAACCTGAATTTTTAAGTACAACAAGGGGCATAATTCTGCTTAATTGCAGGTCAGAGTTATGGGCCTTGGTCAGTGACCTTATATAATGACCCAGAAGTCATGTTTGAATTTTCAATGGAATAACTGTAGTAGTTATAGAGATATGGCTTTGTTTCACGCAAACTTTAACCTGAATTTCTAAGTACAAAAAGGGGCATATTCTGCTAAAATGCTGGTCACAGTTATAGGTTGTGGCCAGTGACCTTGAAGGCATGTGTGAAGTTTCAGTCGAATATCTGTAGCAGATATAGACATGTGGAGTTGTTGCATGCAAACTTTAACCTGATTTGGAGTTGTTGCATGCAAACTTTAACCTGATTTCTAAGTACAAAAAGGGGCATTATTCTGCTAAATTGCAGGTTAGAGTTATGGGTCTTGGTTAGTGACCTCACATAGTGACCCCGAACACATGTGTGAAGTTTCAATTGAATATCTGTAGTAGTTACAGAGATATGGACTTGTTGCACGCAAACCTTAACCAGAGCATTACGACGACGCCGACAAACTGGTGAGTAATATAGCTCGAACTCTTCAGTGCATAGTGAATAGTGGAGCTAATGATGTCTAGTTGAAGCAGGAAAGACTACTCAAATTGATCGTATTTTTAACCCAGTAAGAAATTTTGGGATTAACAGTTAGATTTTACATCATGGCTGACAAAATGTGTGAACGAGCAGAAAGCTACAAATACTGAAATCAGGTTTTATAAATACTCATTATTTTAATTACATTTTCTGTGTGTTGTACAAAAACTATACAAAATACTGAAATCAGTATTAATACTGAACACTTTCACCCATGGGAGTTGACGATGAGACTGTGTCAGATATAACAGAAAGATCCTCAGTGTACAAAATGCTGAACCAAGGTAGTGTGGGAAGATTACCTTCATAAATTCAAAGAGGTCTGTGTCAGTTTTGTACTGGAAGTCGAGCCCCTTGGGGAACTTGTAGTCGCCCCGGGGTCCGGTCCACATCTCCAGCATGCCTCCCACGTCACTAGAGACCACCAGGTCACACACTGGGTTGTACTGTAGGCAAGGTATCTTGTTTTATAAGCAAGTTAAGCAGTAATGGTTTTACGAAAATGTTGTACTGAATGACTACAGGAGGTATCTCTTTTTAAGAGAGATATGTAAGCATTAAATGGGGGTAATACCGTATTATTTCAGAAACATATCTGGGAATAAAAAATCCCTAAATTTCCCATGCCCAAAGTTAACTCACATTGAATTCTTGTAAAACTTTCTGTTTAATTCTAGCAGGGCCCTCTATCTGTCATTTTGACAGCCAAAATAAGACTATTTCCCCCATCAAAAACTGTAATTTTTCCCGATCAAAGACAGACAGATGGAACAGTTTATTACCGTCTCACTTTTGTACATAAAATAAGGAACATATAACGATATAAAAACATGACATATATGTACAAAACCACTCAGAATAGAGTTTTATTTTTTTTTTTAAATAAATTTTAATACGACAACTTTAGTAAAATTGCAAAGGTATGCTAAATGAAGATGTGTATGATCTTCAATGCAAAAATAAATAGTAGTCTAAAGACAACAAATAGATTGCTAAGTATAACAAGTATCTATACTGTACAAATTATAGTAACAAGTATCTATACTGTACGAATTATAGTAACACAATAACAAGTATCTATACTGTACGAATTATAGTAACACAATAACAAGTATCTATACTGTACGAATTATAGTAACACAATAACAAGTATCTATACTGTACGAATTATAGTAACACAAAAATAAAATCATATATGTCAGAAATTCCCAAAGTTAACATTTTCAACAAAGACTAACATATTGTCAATTGTTTAATCCGTAAAGTAACATTTTCTATTACAGCGACTGTATTTTCTTTAAAGCGGTGAAATATGATATATCTAGAATGCATTATTGAAAGAAACAGACGGTTAAAAGCATTATTATGTTATTTTAAAATTCCCCATTCTTAGAAAATGAAGACAAAATTCCCCTATTTGAGGACTGTAGGTGGCATCCCCCAAAACAAAAAGAGGGCCCTGAGAAGAAAATTTCCTAATTTGTAATGTACATAAGAACAACTTATTTAAGCTACACTGTGTTGCACAAATATTCTAAAATACTTGTTCTGAGAAATTCTTATTTATAAGTCCTAGATGTAACCTTTTATTAATATTAAGCTTAAATGTTTTCATTTGAAGCTGGTTTCTAGTACCAACATTAATTTTGGTAGGTAACGAGAGTGAGCGGCACCTTTATGACGGTGACAGGTTTGTAGTGAAGTTTTTCTATCACGTGGATCGGTGTGTTCTGTCCCCGTCCGTCGTACACATAGATCTTTGGAGAGTCCTTCTCAGATCTGAAAGAGACCCAGGATCAAGAAAACTCATGGCAACTGGCTGGCAATAGGGGCATATATAGATCACATGCTTTTTTACTGAAAACTTGCATATTGCGAGTTTAAAAAACCATGTTTATCTAAAATTTGACAACTTTCTCTGAAGTTTAAAAACTCTGTCAGTCTTGGAAAATGTATGTGTGGTAACAACTATAAGGTCACACGCTTTATAATTCATGAAGTTTTTTATTAGCTTAAAGCATATAGTTCAATATGTAAAGACACAGCAGCAGATAACCACACAATATTATTGATTATCATGTGAACAGCTGACTGAAATAGTGGCACTACCACCTCAAGGCCAATTCACTTACATAGCCAGTGCAGGGATTGCGTCACCAGAGTTATAGAGCCACCCACAACATCCTGGACTGAACCCCAGTTGGTACATGTTGATCATGTCTACAATGTACATGTGACAAAGTTTGCAATGCAGTTGTTAATTTTAACTTTTATTCTCAAAATGTTCATGCCCACAACTTCAATGTATTTTGAAATACTAATAACTGCAATTTTGAAAATGCTGATTTATAAATGTGTCAAAATCAATACGATTTTGTTAATTGTTTGTACCTCAGTGTTTTACAGGAATGTTAGTTCATCTGAATATGTTCCAGTGTCAAAAACAAAGAGTTTAAAAAGAGCTGTCAGAGGTCAGTGCGCTCGACTATTCAAAGCATTTCAGTTGGTACATATTTTGGATAGTGGAAGGGGCATAAATTCGTTAAAATACAAAACTTTTAAGTGAAGCCTTGTATAGTTTATACATTTTTGAAACAAAACCTTTAACCACAATATCAATGTAAAAAGTGTGCACAACTCTTGTCAAAATACAAAACAGAGTTATGGGTAATGTTGCCCCTGATACTAGAGGTGATGACAAAGGTAAGTTTCAAGTTTTAAGTGAATAACTTATGTAGTTTGAAGTTACAAAACTTTTGAATATAAACTTTAACCAGAAAATCTATGTGAAAAAGGGGCATAACTCTGTCAAAATACAAAACAGAGTTATGGGTAATGTTGCCCCTGATACTAGAAATTATGACAAAGGTTAGTTCCAAGTTTAAGGTGAATAACTTACGTAGTTTTGAAGTTACCAAACTTTTGAATATAAACTTTAAACAGAAAACCTAAGTGAAAAGGGGGCATAACTCTGTCAAAATACAAAATAGAGTTATGGGTAATGTTGCTCCGGATACTAGAGTTGATGACAAAAGTTAGTTCCAAGTTTCAAGTGAAAAGTTTATGTAGCATTGAAGTTACAAAAGTTTTGAATATAATCTTTAACCTGAAAATCTATGTGAAAAAGGGACATTACTCTGTCAAAATACAAAAAGAGTTAAGGGGAATGCTGCCTCTGATACTGGAGTTGATGACAAAGGTTAGTTCCAAGTTTCAAGTGAATAACTTATGTAGTTTTGAAGTTACAAAACTTTTGAATATAAACTTTAACCCGAAAACCTAAGTGAAAAGGGCGGCATAACTCTGTCAAAATACAAAACAGAGTTATGGCGAATGTTGCCCCTGATACTAGAGTTGATGACAAAGGTATATTGAAGTTTCAAGTGAATAACTTATGTAGTTTTTAAGTTACACAACTTTTGAATAAAAACTATAACAAATTAAGACGCGGATGCCGATGCAGGTAGTAGGTTAGCTCACCTATTATTTGAATAGTCGAGCTAAAAACAGGCCTATCAATACAGAGCGTATACACAGGACAGTACGCATGTGTGACTTTGAACCCGTACCGAAGTTGACAATGTCGAACACCTTGGACGTCTTGTCATCAGACACTGTGCAGGCAAGCTCGCCATTGTTGCTCACCTTCATGTCTTCAATGTTGCCTGAGAAAATAATAGTAACATGTACCGGTATCCATTACCTCATACAGAATCAAAATCCTAAATAAATACAAATCATAATATTATAATGCACACCATACATATACCGCGAATGAATGCATGCTGATTCCATTGAACATTTTATGAAATTACTTATAAAATTAAAAAACTACATAATATGTAAATAGTTTAGAATTCTAAAGGAAATAAGCAGCTTTTTAAGTTTTACTTAGCTACATAATTATCTCCAGATCCACAGTTATAAAGGTTACTACACAAGATTTGAATATCTCATAAGCCATTTTGTACATGTCTAAAGTAAAATTTACTGTTTCTGAACAAGAAGTACTAAAGGCTACTGCAAATACCTAGATGGCATCGGAAATGTTTCACAAACTCTATGCCAGCTTCTTCTGTTTTTCTCCAGAACTTCAAATGACCATCACAGCTGGCTGTCAGAACAAAATCAGTTCTGAAACAATAACCAACAAAAACATTTAAATAGTGCAACTTGTTATTCAAAATTTACAACAAGTGATTACAATGTTTATGCATGAGCAATATAAATTAAAAATCTAAAAGATGCCAATCAAATGAATAAAAAATAATAAAAGCTTTGATTCTCCATATAAATGTACTGATTTGTTACAAAGCAGTAATTAGAAATAAATAGAGCTCCGCGAGTCGGATGTGTCACCTGACGGGGCATAACTCAAGAACGATAAGAGCAATTATGCTGAAAACCAAGCTTGATCTACCCTTTATGCCTACTAACACTTCCCTAAAGTTTCATAATGATTGCACAAACACTTCTCTAGTTATTGTCTGCACAAGCCTTATTTTAACTATTTTTTATTTTTCAAGTGACACAAAAACATTATGAATGAATTTTTGTTGTGCTTGCATTGGAATTTCTTATGGTACATATAGAAATATTGATGTAAATAATTCATTGTTTAAAAGCATGAAGAAGACTTCTTAAGCCTGTGTTAACTATACCAATATAAGTACAATTTAATAATAAAGGGAGGTTACACATTATGGAATCTTTTAAACAAGCATGTTAATAAAAAACTTACTATTTCAGTGTTCTGTATATGTTTATATTAAGTTAGTTGAATATAACATAAGCTTATTTTTAATGTAGTGATACAAGTAGCCATACTTACTTAGTCACAGTAATAAATTTGATGACATCTCTATGCATGTAGCTCTTTTCATATGCCTCCGAAGATGGAAGGTTTTGCAGGTACAGACTTTCAAACTCCAATACTAAAACAACAAATTGAAAAGATATGTATTAATGCGTTTTGATCACTAGACATAGAAGCATGTGTCTACCAAAGAATGTCATTTGTTAAATAATTGTGAAAGCCTTTCTCAATAAAATTCAATATTGACAGCAAGGGCGTAGGCAATGGGGTGGCAGGGGCGGCGACTGCAAAGAAAGTCAGGACGGTTGCTCCCGTTTTAGACTTCTTCCATGACATGGCTCTGGCATCTTACCTCCTGTTCTCTGAGGGCATCTGCGTCCTGCGTCATGTTTTGGTAACGCCAGACAAGAGAGCTACGAGTGAGAGATCGTTCTCCACCCTTAGACATGTCAAGACATATCTTCAGACATCCTTCCAAGCAGGAGCAATTCACTCTGCTCACGACGCTCCACATTCACAGTTTAGGAAGTTTTCGTAGTGTAATTGCTATACATGCGGAGGTCACAGTGTGTACACATGTGTGCTTGTTTTGTTTGTTTGCCAGCAATTAGCTGTCTTCCTGTTGTCGATCTTTTTTTGTTATTATTTCAGAGAGTAAATTAATAATTTATTATTTTATTTAAAACCAGCATGTATTTGAGCAGCGCCTGACAAATTATGGCAACATCTTGATTTAAGTCTAACTAATAAAATGGGCAACAAACTACTTTTTATATAGGGCTAAATTCGCTGGAAAGTCTAATCGCTGAAAGCCCATTTAAGTGGTGGAAACCTGAAAGCTTAAATTTTCATAAATTCCAATTATTTGCTACAATAAAGTTATTCATTGATGTACTTTACATAAACAACACCTAAACTGCTTTACATTTGCTGAAATTTACCTACTATAATGCATTTAATTCTGATTTAAACTTGTGTATTTAATGGCAACCTTGTTTACCAATTCAACCAATCAGAATGACCAAAGATCTATAAATAGATTTCTATCTAGGTAACTGTTTTATAGAAATGACACAATGCTTGCAGCATAGCAGATCATATATAAATGTGTAAATAACGGTGGTTATCGAGATTCACTTAAAAATGTGTAAACATGTGTGTAGTAAAGTAAATCTGGGAGCAAAAATGCACCAAGTGTGGGGCTTGAACCCACAACTGCCGGAACACTAGCACGTCTCTGTACCATCTTAGCTAACCCCGCGGCTGGTTCTTACCCACGCACACTACTGTAAGTTTAAATTGCTGATGCATCCAAAATGGAAGAGTTATCATACAAATATTTATGAAACACTATTGAGGAATACATTCTCTTTGCTGGTATGTACATTTTATTACAAAGTATTAATGCTAACTGTGCCACTTCAACGCATGAACGTTTCGACAAAAATGTCATCGATGCAATGTGTTTTATCGGATAACTTTCCACAACAGAAATGGTTCTTCAGCCGTAAGACTCATGAGGAAATATTGCCCATATAAAAAGTAGCTAATTTGCCTCCGGTGCCTTACAAGTAATGCTAGTATTGTTTAAATTTAGTGATTAGTAACAAATAATTTCGTCGCGAAAACAGGTTACAAGAATATTGCCAACATTAAATTCACATTCATATGAGATTTCTAAACCAAATATACCTTTTCTTTTCTTTTTTTTAGTTTCTGCGTCTGGCATAGGCCCGATGTAATCGTCATCGTCATCTTCCTGATTGTCTAAAGTGCGTTTTGATGTTGAAATCATTGTTGATCAACAGACATCAATCGCTTGCACATACACAGCCCACCGAAGAACATAGATGAGGGTCGTTCCAAACATTTTAAGCAATTGACGCATTGCAAGACGTGGGTTAATTGCACTACACATGTAAATTTGAGTTGCACGATATCTGGAAATTTGTATTTCATTTCAAATTCAATGTTAAAGGTAAAAAATATATTCATATACTGGCGCAGTGCATCAACCGCCACATTATTGAGATTGAAGGCCTAAACAATGTAAAATTGAGCGTGGGAGTGCCTAAATCCGCCACCCCTCTTTAAAATGTTCAAATTGCTCGGAAATAATATATTTTTTCATGAATTATGTTTCAAAACAACTTCTATTGACCTCGTTGTCTGTTGTTAATATATTTTCAATTTCTTCAAATGCTCATTTGTATTTCTAAAATAGCTCTGAAACTAAGGCCCTGTGTGCACGTGGGACAAGTGCGAGTAGTGAGGGTTTTGAGCAGCGAGATATTTGCGCTCTTAATATGCCTTTTTTCCGCATTTTATTGTATATAATGCAAATGAATAATAGTTATTGTTATGCTGCACATACTCACATGGACAAAATATTAAAACACGATACTTTAATTTTATCATTGACACTATGCAGGGCCTCAAAATTAAGCATGCGCAGTATGAAATAGATTCCCCGCATGCAGTTTGTTTGCATTTAGGGGTTATGTACAAACTATTTGAATCAAATATTCATTTATGCACAAATCAAGATGAAAACTCGTCAGCGTTGTTAAGGGAAAGTATCTAATTTATCGAGATCAACAAAATAGAAATCGCCGTTTATTCAGGTGGGGTGGCGGATTTAGGGAAGTGGCGGAATTAGGCACTGCGCCAGTATATAATGAGTGTGGTATTTAGAGTCTCGGCTAATTGATAAATTTTCCAGCCATTATCTAAATTTTGACCTTTAACCTACAGCAGTTTAAGTTTATAAAAAGGATCACGCGGTGGCATGCAGTGATGCTTGTGATTCATAACATCAGTGAATGTACTACATAAGGTTTTTGGGAGGAGCTGAAATCATTAGTGGCAAAACCTAGAATGATCACCCAATAATCCTGCACACATTTTGCTAAAAATGATCCACAAGATTGTTAGATCCAGTGAATTAAAATATATTATATTATTTTTTAATGTTTGGCGAACAAAAAATACACGTAACAAACATTGCTAAATGTATTACTAGCAATATGTTAATTAAGAAATAATATTTTTCTATCATAGTTTGTTGCCGAATAACCCACAGTAAGGACAGGGGCGTAGCATCTTTTTGGCACTATAGGCGCGCGCCTATACATTTTTTCCAGAGATGAAAAATTTAAATATGCCAAAATTGCAAAAAAAACAAGAGGGGAGATGGGGTCGAGGGGATCTTTCTTGGCTGTTTTGATACTTCATTGTTTAATGTGTCGATTACGTCAATATGAAACAAATTTCATTAAACACATGCTTATTTTACAATTATTTTGTAGAATAGGGGATTAACTGAAGTTAGTTGTTTGTAGCCACATACGAGTATAAACTTTCCTGGCGCAAATTATCGCTTACAGCGTCATTTTGTAGATACCGCCTATTGTGCTTATACATGTTAAGAACCCAAGCTACGCCACTGAAGGACTATATGTGCGTGGGAATTAAATCATAGAAAAATATTATTTCGATTGTAACACAATCTTATATATAATTAAACTATATTTCTATACTGTTCTCCGCCCATCTTTTTGCCACGTACAATTACAGAAATGATTAAATTTTGTTTGTCACGATTTTGCTATCGCGTGTTTAAGCACGTGCATTTTACATAACAATTGCTGCGAATTTCCGGAACTTTTGTCAAAACATTAGGCTTCACTCATTATTGTTGCAGAATTACCTTTTGTTGATTTCCTTATGTGTCTATGGAAAAATAGCTGCGTGTCGTGTTAGAATAGCCAGCCATATTGCAAACAAGAAATGTCTTTAAAAAAGACAATCGGCATTGAAGTTAATATTGAGATGTCATTTAATTATACCTAAACAGACGGCATAGATGATCGGTTACGTGACTTCTCAGACCCCAGATTTGTGGGTCCCTACCAATATTAGGAGACTTATTGGACCCCAGATTTTTCGGACACTATAAGAAAACTTCTCGGACCCAAAAGTTATTTTGAGATAAATTTATTAATTTAAAAATTAAATAAAAGTATCATTAATATCTATGCTGTGAATAAACCAATCATACAGCTCCATGTTTCCACCAGTGATATATGAATAACCAAAATAATTTAGGTTAACATAATTGTTATCTGAATTTGTCAAGCCAATTTAACAAAATAACAATGCAAGAAAATAATTTCGGGAATGAATTAAAATTATTACGTATCAGGCGAGTCTATATAGTTATTTATAGTACCGGTAATATACCATTCATGTTAGTTATCTACCATTCATGTTAGTTATCTACTATATTAACAATTTGAAGTCAAATAAGCATTTATACTGTGTATCCCAATAAAAAGCAATAGTCAGGGAACATTCAGCGATTTTTGAAATGTTAAGACTTTATTTTTGATAACGCAACCATAAAAATTCATTAGACTATGACGATTTTAAATTAGAATCAGTAGAAATATGATATATCAGGGGTTCCTGTGTATAATTAGTATTGCAAATTGTGTATTCATGCTAAGCGAATAACAATTCGACATATTCCGAATCTTCTTTCATAACATTTTATCTATAGAAAGTGTAGCATCTTTTTATAGATAAAATAACATCTACTGGTGAAGTTGATAGAAAGATGCAATTATAAATAATCGTTAATAAATCGTAACCACAATTTTAATTCAAATTATCAGTAAGTTTATAAATATAAATTCCCCATTTATTGAAATTTTTAGGTTTATGATTCTCTGAACGCTATTATTGATGCATGTACGAGTATATTAACACAGCTATACAACTGTTGCTAGCTACGCGCGCTATTTTTAGAATGACACTACTGTTTCTGGAATGTGATGATCTCGCTAGAATCAATGGGCTACATGGAATGGCAACACTGTGAATGAGATTTATGAATGGGAACATTGCACAATTGCTATTTATAGAGCGTACCGCTTATATAAATGTAGGCTAATCAAAATAGTTATTTCGTTACGTGAATGAATATAGCATTCTGTTTATGGCAACAATAAGAAAATACGTTCATAATTAGCCTCAGTTCTAGAGTATATGTTGAGGATATGTTTATAACTTCATTTTAACCGCTTATGTAAACAATTATGTAAATTGTTAATCCCCAAAAGTATGCAACAGTTATTGGTATACGTTAAACCATTGTTTGAAGTTTGCATTCCCTAGAATTAGAAAATTGGCCAATTCTATTGGCATTCAATTTTCCCGCTGCATATCGCAAGAAAATCTGGGTCAAAAGTGATCTTAGACAGCTACGCCGAAAAAAGTATTCTCAATAAGTTTTTGGACGACCCACTACAATGCCGGATGTTTAACTCACGTGACCCAAGAAGTTTACTTGCACAACTGGAAATAATTTTAACAGGTATATTTAATAAAATATTTATGTATGCTGTTTGACATTAAAGCATCTACAACGTAGCAGTATCTTCTCATAACACTGAACAGTTATTACACAACCTTTTTTCTTTTACATGTAATTTAAATTCAAGAAATTTAAACTGCTTTTTAAACTGTTCACTAAATCAGAAATATTGTCATATTAAAGTTATATATTGATTTGATGTATCAGCGTCGTTATCAATAACATTAATATTACATATAATAAATATGATAGCTAAGTAATCTGCCTCTATGTTTGGCAATATTTTTTGCAGTCTTCAGATACAGAGATCCTAGTCGAATTAATAAGCTGTGCAACAAAATTAGTGTTACCTTTTTTATGGGGCTAAAGTCACTGGCAGGAAAATATTGCCCATATTAAGAGTATCTCAGTGTTTTCCCAGGGCTTACAGAGGTTCCCCGACCTTCTACTCTGTATGTCTGTAATTTATTTTTGTTTGTATTTTGCATGTATTTGTATGATTTCTCATATTATAATTTGAACAAAACTGGCCTCATATCATTCATTTTTTTATTAAATGACATTATGACACATTCCTTTCGCAAAAATTGTATCAAATGTAAAACTGCAAATTAAAAGCATATAATTATACAGGTTTATATCCTATAACTTAAACTACTTCAAGTCTTAAAGATATATTACCCTTAAATATCATGATACATTTAAGGCGTGTCGTGGGAAAAATGCGGGCTTAATGCATGTACATAAAATGTCATCCCGG
Organism: Congeria kusceri; assembly: GCA_027627225.1. Lineage (NCBI taxonomy): Eukaryota > Metazoa > Mollusca > Bivalvia > Myida > Dreissenidae > Congeria > Congeria kusceri. The sequence goes on along the minus strand of CM051032.1, from coordinate 42,467,603 downwards.
ATTAACCTGTGCAGTTCACACAGGCTGATCTGGGACAACACTTTCCGCCTACAGTGGACAGGGCCAGATCCAGACATAACTGTCATGGGGGGGGGGGACACAAGTCCTAGGAGGTTCGGGGGTAGGGTGGTTACAGTGAACCTGCCATCCATTGAATGCTTATTCATTCATTCATTCATTCTTTATTTAATTCATTCAATCAATTATTCAATCAACACATGTGGCATAGTTTTATCAAACGAATGATGCCATATGGATCATTTTAATAAATCTTCAGATGGCCCTCAAAGAGCTTGTTTCAGCCGCGGACCATGGCGGATCAACCTCAAGTTTTGAGAGCTCAAGAAAATGCATGCCTTCTTGAAAAATCTTGTGGCAAAATGCAGCTATCATACGGGCAAACTGGGGTCGCCGCACGCCTGCCCCGCATTTTCAATTTTAGCGGACCGTTGCTATGTCTTCCAATCGTGCGACTGACGTGCATTTGTTGTACGGTGATGGTATATTACTTTTAATGGCGCATGACCAACACATAGATATGGCATGATCAATGCAAGTTGTTCGCTCAGTCACCGCAAGACAGCAAAGTGTGTTGGCACCAACACAAATATCAACATGTTTTTGTATAGATCCCATATGCATTGGGGCCAATTACAACTTTATATTTGGCATGCACATCAGGAAGATATTATGGTCAAATTTTTTTAATTAAAAAAAAAATATTAATAGAGCTAATTCTTCAAAGTAGCTTCATGATTGTAACACACATGAAAAAAAGTGAAACTGGAAAATGACATCATGTTAAAAGCATTCAAATAATCTTGGTTATTTTTACGAAGCACATGGCGTTGTGCTGTCACCGTGCACGAACCGTTACCCCACGTTTCTTGCGGCGACCGTTAGGTGTCAGTTTTATCCATGCTGCGCCGGTACGTTTATCGCAATGAAGCCGTGCGGCATCTGCAAGTGCACAGTGTGCTCATGCGCCTAAGGCAAATTGGACGCACTATGATCCACCATTTTTAGCTCGACTTTTCGAAGAAAAGGCAAGCCATTCTACTCACCCCGGCGTCGCGTCGGCGCCCGAGCTAGGTTAAAGTTTCTCAGGAATGGCTTGAGGGATTTCATTCAATCTTAAAACATTTATTCCCCACATTAAAATGAACCTATAGGCCAAGTTTGGTAACTCTTGTTTGAAATTTGTCAAAATTATGGGCCTTTTTACACTTAAAAATTTTACATAAGCAATATTGACAGGTTAAAGTTTTTTGGTAAGCTGTTTTCTCAGGAATGGCTTATGGGATTTTATTCAAACTTAGGACACTTATTCCCTATATAAAAATGAACTCATAGGCCAATTTTGATAATTCTAGTTTGAAATTTGTCAAAATTATGGGCCTTTTTACACTTAGAAATTTTACATATAAGCTATATGGACAGGTTAAAGTTTTTCGGTTGGCTTGTTTCTCAACTTTTCGTTTCCACTCTCTAACTCCAGAACGGATTAAGCTATTATAATGAAACTGTAAAAATAGATACCATGTAGCGAGACCTGGCTAGGGATTGCATATGGGGTGGGTGGGGTCAAGGTCACTGTTACTAAAAATAGAAAAACGGTGTCCGTTCAATAACTTGAGAACAAATTGAGATATTTTAATCAAACTTTATACATAGATACCTTATATCAAGACCTCACTTGGGATTGCATATGGGGTGGGTTGATTGATTGATTCCTTTATTTCCTCCATATTTGAAGAGTTGAACATATGTACACAGTAAATTAACAAATTAATACAGCATGCAAATATAAATAATGCAATTTGTGTGATCACAATAAGAGTTCACACTACGTACATTCCAATAAAGAAAAATAAATCTAAGATGTTTTATCATATACAACGAATGTGTTCAAAAGAATATCACATTTCCAGGTAAGCAGTTTAAAATATAACAATGCAAGTTATAGCAAACATCTCATAATAACAACACAATGTATCCTGCTATATATTAGCATTACCTACATAATATAAATTTGACTTGGTTACAAAAACAAGACAAATTAAGTAGGAAGCTTATGCATAATATTTTATAAGGGTTTAGTCTCATAGTGTTAAGCCTTAAACGAAATCGAAATTTAAGACTAAGTTACGAGCTATCACTCTTTAAAACCAGATCAAGCATTAACCCTGCGTAGCATTTTAACAAGAGCAATTGTTAATGTGTGGTTGATAAAGCAGCCGTCGCTGTGCTCTGTACACAACACGAACAGTTCTGAGCACTGGTCGTTTACTGACATGGACATAATTGCCCTAAATTTGTCATGGCCACATTGTTCAATAATTGCATCCCACATTTTCAAACGGTTATAATCTTTCTTGTGGCAAAACATAATTGAATGCACGGTTAAATCGTCCGTCAATAACTGACAAGATACACATGTTTGTATAAAGGGTTTAGATACAAATAGCCCAATATTGAGCAGCAGTACTTTGCACACATGTAGTAATTTTGGTTTTCGTTTGGCAATCTCCCAAAGAGGTGAGCAGCAACGTTCACGTATCACATTTCGGTATGCATAATTCACAAATTCACAGTTTTCAAAAGTTCTGTGATTAGTAGGGATTATCACATTATAGTATAATATTTTCTTCCAGATATATTTAGAAAGAAATGTACCGGATTCAACGTATTGTGTCAAGTGTTCAACAAGATTATATTTTTGCAACAGTTGATACATTTCTGGCACAAATCCAATAGTTTGTTTATCAAAATTTAAAAATCGAACGAGTCGTTGATTAAAGATTTCTTTTGCTATATACTGACATGGTAATCGGCACAACTGTCCCATGAACTGCAGCTTCTTATAGTCAATCATAGTTTCAATGGGAGTTATGTCGAGTGTTGATAGCACGTAATCGGTATGTATATTTCTCTGGTATCCTTGCATGTGCTTAATACAGAATCGATGCGCAATTTCTAGTTTAGTAATGTCTTTTTTCGAGTAATTTATCCACAGTTCACAGCCGTATAATGCCTTGGGTATAACGGCTGACAGATAAACTGTTTTAAGAGTCATCGCACTTATATTATCGGGGCAAACACCTTTGTTACACACATTTAAGTATGTCCCTCTTAATTTGTTACAAGCGTTATCAATAGATTCTTTTACAGACAGTGTTCCATTACTGATTATACCCAAATGAGTATATTGAACAGTATTAGAAATTCTCTCTTCTCCCAAATAACACGACACCTGCTGAGTTGGTGAATTAAATAACATAATAGCACATTTATTCACATTATATACAAATCTCCATCGCCTTGAGTATTCATTGCATAGTTGTATCATACTGTCCAGGCCATTCTTCGAATAGGAGACAAGTACCATGTCGTCAGCCACCGTAGGCGAGCACATATTAATGTCATATATACAAAAGCCGCTCCCACTTCGCGTTAACTGGTTGATTAAGCCGTCGATGAAAACTAAATAGAGAAGCGGCGAGCTTTTACCTCCTTGCCTGGTTCCCTGGTATATCGGAAATTCCTCGGAATAAAGTCCTCTGTATTTTACTCGACTAGACGCGTTACTGTATATGTTGCGTATGGCTAACAAGGTGTTTCCATCTATTGTTGGTCTTGATTCACGATCGCCTAAGGTCAGTTCTATAAGTTTATACATCAGACCGTCATGCCAGACCCGGTCAAAGGCCTGTCGAGCGTCCAGGAAACACAGGTACACGATTGAAGAGAGGTCCTTTGCAGAATAGAGGGATTCTCGTAGTACAACGCTTGTTATCAGGCACCCTAGCTGTTTTTGAAATCCGCACTGAAGCCTATTCAGTTTCGCAGTAATATTGTCTTTACATCGCTCCATTAAGACACATTCGTACACTTTAAGGATAGATGATGATAATGTAATAGCCCTGTAGTTGTTGGGGTCATCTTTTCGTTTGTTGCCACCTTTGTGTAACGTTATAATCTCCCCCTTTTTCATGTGGTCGGGAACATAGCCTCCCCTTAGCATTGCGGTGTACATAACCGATAAAGGTTGGGCAATAGTATCTTTGGCATATAATAGGTGTTCATGGCTTATTTCGTCTGGTCCGCAAGCTTTTCCTTTCGGAAGCTTATTAATGCAATCCGGGGTCAAGGTCACTGTTACTAAATATAGAAACTGGTTTCCACTTAAGAACGCATCAAGATATTTTAATGAAACTTCATACATAGATATCATATATTGAAACCTCTCTTGGGATTGCATTTGTGGTGGGTGGGGTCAAGGTCAAGGTCACCGTTACTAAAAATAGAAAAACGGTTTTCGCTCAATAACTAGACAAGCATTGAGATATTTTAATGAAACTTCATACATAGATACCTTATATCGAGACCTCGATTGGGATTGCATACGGGGTGGGTGGGGTCAAGGTCACCGTTGCTAAAAAAAGAAAAACGGTTTCCGCTCAATAACTTGAGAACGCATCGAGATATTTTAATGGAACTTCATACATAGATACCTTATATTGAGACCTCTCTTGGGATTTCATATGGGATGGGTGGGGTCAAGGTCAAGATCACCATTACTAAAAATAGACTGTCTTCTATGTTGTGTTTCCAGAGCCTTGGATTCAGTCATTATGCACCTGTCAATGTTTACCCCCAGCGGAGGAGCGGCAGGCTGACCCAGGAGAAATTGACCTATTTTATTTTTGGCTGTCTAATTCCCCACCCTAGAGCCAAACCTTTTTTTCGAAATCCCCTCCGTGAGAGATGCTATATATGTGTATAAAATGGCTTGGTGGCCAATATTACCGGGATCTATAATCCAACCAGTCTATTTTCCAGGGACCCGAAATCATTTGGTGTGTTAAATTCCCGCCTGTCAGGAATCGCTTTCAGTCTAAAAACCCGTATATGCCCGCTGCTCTCCCCCTGGGGGAAAACATTGATAGTTGCATTATCAAGGTTAAATGCAAAGGTTTGATTAGACTTTAGAGTACAAAAATATCCGTATCATCAATTCCTCAGTAACGGTTATGAACAAATATTTTCAGTCTCTTGTCCAGGCTTTGATGATATCCTCCTTGTTTCAATGAAGCATAGAGTGTCATCGGATTTAATGAAGCATAGAGTGTCATCGGATTGAATCATACATTTCATGAAGCATAGAGTCACAGTCATCGGATTGAATCATACATTTCATGCAAATTCAGCTTAGTTTCTGAATCCAAATACTAGAATATGAAAACTTCAAATTAACCATTGTATGTTAAAGAAATTCATGTCATTGACGCTTTGTCTTGGAGACACGCACCCTTCCATTTTCCAACTGATTATTATTCTCATGACAGTATCCTCCAGCAAATAAGTAAGCAGACAAACTCATCGCTAGAGTACCAATGTAATAATTATGGCAGTTGATTACTGATAACATTTCTGTGAAATGGATTACAGAAGCCATCAAAAAGTTTCTGCTTATTGACACATTGGTAGGGGTCTTGGTTGTATTGAATCAATAAGAACTACAGACAACTGCGGAGGTGAGAAGCCACGACTACTTTGACTGCTTCGGAACTGACTAACTCCTTCTGTGGCCAGCTTTACTGTCTTGTCTGCATTATTGCAGATTAGCAGCAGGTCATAATGATCTACTTCTGGTCGTCTAATACTCTTTAACAGTAGTGATTCCTGATTTGATAGATTGACGGTGTAACAGGTCTTTGTCATTAGCTACTGTAAGAATGTCAACGAGTAGTATAATACATTGTAAAAGGTGAAAATCATATGGTTATTAGATTTTGTAAAGTGAACACAAAAAGATTGGCACTACTCTGGATTGATTTATTGCAACTGTGAGCAGGTGAATTGTTTCGAGAACAGCTTTGTTCATTAAATATGCATAAAGTACTCGTAAAAAAGCTTTCAAAATTGGAAATGTTTTCTTGAATGGACTCCTGACTGACATTAACAATGTAGTTCAGAAATTTATTTATAAAAAAACAACAGCACAAAATCAGCAATATTTTCTTTAATGGGCTCCTTATTGACATTAACAATTTAGTTCAGAAATTTATTTAAAACAACAACAATTAAAAAAAACAACACACACATCTTTAGTTTTTATTCTGTATATTGTTCTCATAAATATTTTGAACTGGCAGATTTAAAGTTTGGCAAAACCAACCATATGCCTAATAAGTTACAGTTTTACTCGTTTCAAAGTTCAACTTTATTGGAATATCAGAAAGTGGCAAAAAAACACAAACAACATAAGGCCAGGACTTTTTGATTTTACGGTTTACAAAACCGGCGAACATAAATTTTCCGAAAGTGAAAAAAAAAATAAATATAATTATGATTTTTTTTTTTACCGATGGGGGACGAAACGTTCAAATTTTCGAAATATTTTGAGTACGAATATAATAATTTGCTCGGTAAGTCCGTTTACTTCCGTGAAACTGCTTTTTGTTTTTGACGGTATCACACGATGATTGCCAATCGAGATCAACAAATTGTTCCGGAATTTCACGGACAACTTTTTTAAGCAAGGCGTCCGCCGTTGATTATGTACATGTATGCCATGTAAAACCCGTGTTTTCTACAAAAGAGTGCGAAATGTCTGCTGAAACACGACGTCACGTTCCACGCATGGAAAGCGTGCGTGTACCGATCATGTGCTTTATTAAATACAGGTCTTTAAAGACATTGGGTGTCCTAGTTTCCCGTCAAAGGAATGTTAATCCCATGCATGATTTTTACAGGGAGAAATCCCGTTATTGTGGTCAGTGAAGTGTTTAAAGTTTGCGGGTCGTCTCATAAATCTGTACTAGTATCCAAAATTGAACAAAAAGATTGGTACAGCAAATGGATAAAAAATAGGTAAATTATAAACAAATTGGCGTGGTTTTTCCATGCAAATTTACTTATTGGTGGACAAAAAATTAGCAAGTGATTTTTAGTTCGTAAATTGTTGAATTTATTATATATTGTAAACTTCTAATAATGTTCAACATGTTTCATAGACAGCCCTTAAAATGACTTGTCCATTTGATGACAGTTAATATTACCGTTAGAAGTACAGTTATTCATGGAAAGAATGAAACATGAGAAAATCAACACTGTTTTTAACACTAGAGTGACATTTGTCTTTAACATTTGACGCGCAGGCACGATGTGCACGAGGAAAATTTCCCGCCGTTTTTGCAAGAACAAAGCATGTATATAATAGAAATATAAATAGGAAGACTAAGACGAAATTTGAGATTCCTATATGATAACAACGTTTTAGAAATTGTTGATAAATTTACATATTTGGGGTTTGTCTTTTCCTCAAGGGGCTCATTTTCCAAAACTTTTGATAGTCTGTGTGGACAATCTTTGAAAGCTATTTTTAAATTAAGACAATATTTGTCGAAATTTTATAACATCACAATACAACACAGGTTAGAAATGTTTGATAAATTAATTTATCCTGTTTTAAGTTATGGCTCCGAAACCGAAATAGGGGATTACAGAGCAATATAAGGATAGAGCGAATACATTTAAATTATTGCAAAGAATTATTAGGAGTCCGAAGGCAAACAGAATAATTTTATATATGGAGAACTCGGTAGAACATCTTTATCTGTCAGACATAGCATTAATGTAATTAGATATTGGTTAAAGATAGTAAACACACGTGATATAAAATATGTAAAGCTTGTTTATGATATTATGTCCCAGGAATTAGAAACATACCCCAATAACAGATCTTGGGTCTACATGGTTAAAAGCCTATTAGGTAATTGTGGTTTTAACGATGTGTGGCTGAATCAAGGGGTAGGGGATGTAGACATATTTTTGAAAAATTTTAAAATAAGAGTTACAGATATGTTTATACAAAATTGGAAAACCGAATTGAGTGAATCAACTAGAGCAAAAACATACATATTAATATCCGATTTTAAATTTCAATTCTATTTAACTTTTAAGTGATGTAAATATTCTAAAGTATAGAATGGCACTCTCTAGATTAAGAGTCTCTGCACATAGACTTAAAGTTGAAACGGGTAGATGGCAAAAACCAATAGCTATTCCTTATGAAGAAAGAAAATGCCCTTTATGCAATGTTTTAGAAGATGAATACCACTTTGTTATGGAATGCACATTATATACTGATGTAAGAAAAGCTTACTTAAAACCATTTTATTACGTAAGACCAAATATGTTAAAGTTTATAGATTTACGGACCTCTCAAAATAGTAATATTGTTAAAAATTTAGCTATGTTTATTTATAAAGCATGGGAAATAAGAAATACTTATAATACATATTACGATTAGGATAGGATTTTTGGTATATATTTGTGCATATGTATGTATACAAATACATACCACCTCTCGCTGTATATTGTCTTATCTAAAATACCCAATATTTTAAAATGTACCGATTTAATTTTGATGTTTATCCTTTGAATGACCAGTGACTTTGTTTTATGTATATTGTATTGACATTTCATGTATACTCATGGGCTTATTGCCTACTGTATTATCTAATAAACTGTAAACTATATAATAGAAATATATTTTAATCAAGATCTTTACAATTCACCAATTATCCAGTCAGTACTATGTTCAACAGCTGTAACGATTAAAACAGTGTTAAAACACTAAATACATGCCCATATGAACATAATTAATCGAATAAAAAAGGCTCCATCAGTAGATCGAGTGTAACCTAAAGATTCGAGAACGACGAGAATAGTGGGTTTGGACATGACGTCACTGTGCGAATGTGATGCGCAGTGGACATAAACATCCGGAAAAATCATTACTTTCAGTTTCGCAACAACAATGATGCTTTTGCTTTTAAAAGGCTAGAGGTATGCCATTCAAACGGTGATGTTTCGTTTATTTCATTTCGTTTAAACGTGTACAAAAAATTGAAAACATCTTAGCCTTAAATTTAATAGCTAAAACGCACCAGATAACGTCATTTGACACATGCCGCAAAAAAAATTGACGTACGGAGGGGACACCCCTCCCTAACCCACCCCTCTCGGGACGGGGACGCCAAAAAAAATCCTGTGGAAGGCACTGGATGTATATTTTCAGGTGGCATTTGTAACAAATAATATCATTAGTAACAAGATCTTCTTGCGGGCACATCGAAACGAGGATGTGGGGACAGACAGCTTTGTCTCGTATACACTTAAAAGAGAAAGTCATGGTTGCATTTTGTTGATGATATATATTTTCGCGACACAATGAGAATTTCTTATTTGCCTTGTATTTTGTTTCTGTCACAATTGTAATGCAATAATTTAACACACACTAGCAGTTCAGTTTATATCTGATAAATTTCATATATACATGAAGATTTAGCATTTACACAGAGTTGAATATTTAAAAAAAAAAAAAATGTTAAAACTGGTTTCTCATTTTTAATAGGAATTAAGACTTAATAAGAATCCAGACAATTAACGTCATATTATTTGGACTTTTCTCTTGATATAGTTAAATTTAATATGTTTTTCGAGACCTCACAGCAATTATTTTCAAAATTTGCGTTGTGTGGTTAGATTAAGCTCGTTTTGCAAGGTCTGTGTTCGGGCAGTTGTGGATTCCAGCCCTGCACAGGTTAACTCGTCTTCTTTTAAAAAGGCATCTCACTTTACATTTTGTAAATCCATACAAGTATACAACTTTGTGGTAAAATCAATTTTAATGATGCCGTTAAAATATATGCATCTATTACACTTATTTACTCTGTAAAATTCATAAATACAAATGGTTAAACTGCATATAAAACATTGGTGTAATAAAACAGTTTATACCATGTTTGACTTATTTACTCTGTAAAATTCATAAATACAAATGGTTAAACTGCATATAAAACATTGGTGTAATAAAACAGTTTATACCATGTTTGACGTCTTATTCTAACTTCACATAATAGTGTGTTTTAATGTTGATATTGTTCTTAATTATAAATTGCTAATGGGAAATCGTTCGTTGTGTTAAGATTTTAACACTTTTTTTTTTTTTTTCGACCTGCCAGTGGACATATTCCCCAAAAATTTTTGTAAACCAGAAAATAAAAAAGGACTGGCCTAAGTGCTCCACATTTTACTTTTGATAATAAACATTCTGTAGGCTAAATATAACTGATGTGATTATAATACATGTAGTATGAATATGTAATTGCCCTTGTTTCAGCAGTAATTGTTCTTTTGGGAATACTAATGACTGCTGTGCTGCCATTGCCTCATTTAGTTATCCAAATTGGCCTAGATTTACTGAGAAAAGTTATAGAACATTGGTGTGAATTTTCAGTGACAGTCATACATTGTATTTAATGAGGAATGGAGTGAGAGTCTGGTAAAATTCAGCTGGCATTGATTTTTAATTCCTCTGAAGAATTTTGCCAAGGAAGGGAAATATCAAAATGGAAGTGTTTCTTTGATCTATTGGTGTCTTTATGTGGGTATCATGTTTCCTCTGATTGCAGTAAAATTATAATTGTCTAGTGAGTTGTGACAGATGAATTCAGGCAGGTCATATTTTAAAACCATTGTTGGTAGCTTCAACACCTTAGTGTGGACATTCTTAAGTGTGCAATATTTGGTAACTTGCAACTATATGATACATGTACATACAAGTGTCCATTTCATTAGTTCAAAGAATACAAATACTGATAGTAAAAACAACAGTGCAGGCTGTCAACCAATTCCTATATTTCCTATATTTTGCTATATTTCAGAAAGAAATCCTATATTTTAAAAAACCTATATTTCTTGTATTTAATAATTCCAATATTTTTGCAAAATTGGGTCATTCATGCGTCTGAAATGCGTCCGTGAACAGTATATCAAGAACCTATATGTTGATTTTTTCTCACTCGCTTTGATCGTGTCAAACTTAAATACATTATTGTTAGGTCAAAGCATGCATGTCCTAGTTGCCAATGAACATGTTTAGCAAATGTTTTGTTCATTAAAACACAGACTTATCAGGCTAGAATATGATCCCATATTATCCCTTTAATGAAGTATTTTTACTATAAAATTCCTATATTTTGTTTAAAAAAAATGGCAAAATGTCCTATATTTTTGGTGAAAATTTTCTTATATTTTTTCTATATTTTCTAGGGAACTTGGTTGACAGCGTTTCAGATACTTACTACTCTCTGGGGGTTTCGTTGTTTTTTATTTCATTGTGGGGGAGGATTATTCATTATTTCACGAGAATAGTTATGCTTTACATTCTATATCTGCTCTACAATAGATGTTCTAATACACAAAGTTCCAGTTATGATTTTACATTCTTGCATTCTCTCCAAAAACCTTCATCTAAAAACTCCCAACAAAACTCTAACCAAACTTGTACTCCTCTCCCTCCTTTCTCTCACTTGGGTCTCTATATATAGCAAGCCAACAGGCTTATTGCCCTCAGCTAATGTTAGCATGCTAATGGGCTAATGCTAAAACGGAAGCAGGCCAACGGGCTAATGCTAACGGCTAAAGTTAGCAGGCCAACCAGCTAATACTAACGGCTAAAGTTAGCAGGCCAACCGGCTAATGGTAACGGCTAACGTTAGCATGCTTAAGCCCCGGTCACACTGTCATGATTTTGGCTATGTTTACCCATGATTTACAAAATCTTGGTGAAGCGTAGTAAAGCCTGAACACATGCGTACTGGCATCTGTGTGAATCTTGAAGAATCCTGGGGAATCTTTATCGATCGGGAAATGCTACGACAGTTTTGAACATGTTCAAAATATTCATGGCTTTTCGTAGCGCCGCCACGATTTGTCCAAAACGTAGGACAATCCTAGTGCCATCGTATCTCAATCTGGCTTATTCTTACCGCCATCGGAGAGGCATTTGTGGCCTTTCGTGTTTAATCGTGATTAATTGTGACTGATTTTATGACATATATATTACAAGACTGTAGTACGTTATTGTACGTTTTGCTACTTAAATGCTACAGATGCCTGCACTTGCCGTACGGTTCAGTTACGATTCCAGTAGGATCTTTAGCGACACCTGTCATGACTACTCATGAATATACATAATGGACCACGACATCGCAACAACTGGGTCGCGTTGCCTGTACGGTTTATCGCGATATTACTACGCACTCACTACGTTTGCCTACGTTGGTGTCACGATTATGCACGAGGCTTCGTAATGACCAAATTACCTTGAAGCGTAGTGAAGTGTGAAAATTATTAGCTGCTCGTGGGTTTATCGAGATGAATCTTCTTTAATCTTACTACAATCCTAGGAGAAACGTTGACAATCATCTGTACTTGTCTGATACCGTAGCGTTTACCTAACCAGGCCTTTTTCTGACCTTTTTGAGAAAAAGTACCTTGGTTAAAATGGGAAATTCACGACGTAAAATTTTCAAAATTGGGAATTTAACAGCACTAATAATTTTAATTTAACTCAAAATTGTGCTAAATACCTAACCATGCTATGCAACCATGAGTTTGTAATCATATACATGTCTCATTTCCTTCAAGTTTGTGTATCTTTCTAAAAATTCATTACCAAATCTGACCAACGTAACCAAAATAAAATTGTGGGATCTACAGTCTACACGATTTAGTTTTAATGATGTGTTCAGTCTTCACGAAACTCAGTCGGACCTACGGACCTGACAGACTAAATTTGTCAAGGTCCGAAAGAAATTTCAAGTTCGTCGACCCAAAATGTCAGACTAAAATATTTTCTTTCAAATCGAAAGTTAAACAGCACACGATCATAATAACATCTATTTATTCAACGGAATTACACGATGCGTATTTTGATTGCAATTTAAATACACCGATGACCTCGTATCAATATAGTAAGGACGCCATAAGATTCAGTATTAGATTCTAGGATGCAACCATTTCCGTTTGCGTACGCATGTTTATCAAAGACAAAGAACGCCTGCTCGGCAATTAACACACTCCCCTTCTGCACCAGTGTATCAATTATTCATATATTCTAGACGCAGGAGGAGTCAGTTTTACTACAGCCAAACCAGTCAGCCAATAAGAACGCATAAATTTTTCAATATGCAAATGAGTGTCGTCGATAGAAAGTTTATCATGTCCTCAGTAAAGGGGCAAGTGATTTGTTACACTATCCCGTTAGGTAAGCGTTTTGTGATCTGCGTGTGTTTAACTCCCACATTTTTAATGAATTAATTACTACAGATTAAAAGAAGGCAATATAATTATTACTTCTGCGAAATGAACATTATACTAATTATGAGAATTAATATGAAGTTGTGTAACTTGACAAATTGCGTACGCCGATCGCGTCAAAAGTATGTCGTCATTTGTTTAAAAAATTACATCTACTAGCTAGTGTTGACTTATAAAAGTGTTATTCCAAATCATCCATGTACACTAATTATATGCAACAACTTTGGCTGAGGCAACATTTGAAATTTAGCGAGAGTATTGGCAGTACACTTGGTGAAAGTAAATACATTCCAATTCATCAAAAATGTTTTGTTGTTTCTTTTAAATGAATACAGTCCTTTTAAATTGTTTCATTACTGGTAATCAACAAACATTAAGATTTTCTACACAAAGCATTGTATTTGTAGTTTTGTAATTAAAAGAGTGGGTGGGGTGAAGATTACTTGGATGCTAGCTTTTGCTGTTTAATGCTCATTTATTTCCTTTACCTTTTTTAACCACTAGAAACTACATTTTGTTTTTGGACTATTAAAATATTACATTGTATAAAATATGTAAAAATATATACAAGACACTATATAAAAATAATAATAGGATTTTAAATAGAAACTATAAAGTGAAATAGATCTACATAATCATACATATGTGTTAATTAGACTTAAATTAAAACATACTTTATTAATTTATCTGTCTGAAATATAACAAGTTATGAAGTTTATCAGAGACTGAATATGAGTGGTAAATATTGCATACATATAACTGTAAATTATTTTGATTTAAGAAGTACACAATTGATTGCAAATAAAATGCAATATGAATAAATGATGTAAACCAGTAAAAACATTTAAATAATTCCGAAGTGTGTTTGATTGTGTTTGGTGTGACAAATGTGCAACTGGTCTGACAGATTTTTCTTGTCAGTCAGACCAAATGTCTGACTGAAGACCTCAGAGTTTCTTGAAGACTGTGTGTTAATAAACATCGTGTAGTACCTACACTACGTAGGTCACGAAAATATGTGACAACTTAAACAGAAATCTTTACCTCCTTATATTTAAATCCTTTCTTTAACTGACACATCCACACTTGTAAATAACAAAATATTTACCATAATTCATGTTAAATTTCATCATGATAGTGGACAAACAAATAGTTTTTGTTTGTGTTACCCATTTTATTACAAGGCTATTAGAGTGTTCTCCCCTTGTAAACAACGTCAACGATAAAATTGAAGGATATCCAAATGTAAAGTCAGTGTGAAAAAATTGGCTGTTAAGTATTGAAAATTTGTTTTACTTTTATTTTTGAAAAAAATACAGATTTTTTATAATTGGGAATTTTTGGGTCAGAAGTGGGAAAAATGATGCATATTTGGCATTGGGAACGGGTCCGACTATCGGACCCGTGAGAGCAGTAGAAAAAGGCCTGCTAACGCTAGCGTATTACAACCGTAACAGATCGTATCATATCTTGGTAAAACCATGGTAAATCGGCTGCAGAAACCTACAAGTGTCGTTGATATTCGTAGTCTCATCCTACAACAACCATAGGTATACGTAGGAAGATATAATCGGGACACTGTGCATCCCGACTCATCACGATTAACACGTCCACGATCAGTTGTGGGCTATCGTAGCCAAAAGCGTGACAGTGTGACTGGGGTTCAACTGGCTAATACTAACGGCTGATGTTAGCATGCCATCTGATCAGAGCTAACGGCTAACACAACATTGTATCACCACATAACAAATTATGATAGCTTCATAATGCTACATAGAGAACCAAATTATATATTACCACAAACAAACTTCCCAATACACAATATATAACCCATCGAGTAATTTTTTAATAGAATTGTTTATATTTAGGATAATCACCTGACAGTTTAGTTGTGTCGAATCGTCATGCACA
This sequence comes from Congeria kusceri, assembly GCA_027627225.1. NCBI lineage: Eukaryota > Metazoa > Mollusca > Bivalvia > Myida > Dreissenidae > Congeria > Congeria kusceri. The sequence goes on along the minus strand of CM051032.1, from coordinate 42,452,516 downwards.
CACTTATTGGGGAAAGCCGTGGTATTTTTAAATCGGGAATACCTGGTTAATGGACATTTTGAGCTAACTCATCTTCTATTGTTCAATGAAATATACAGTTTCTGACAGTATTTGATCGTGTTCTATACAAATGGTGATGCTTTTACCCATGTTTTTACCGTTTAGGCATAACTACAAAAAACCCTGCCCATCTGGAGTTCAGTATCTCTATTTACTAAGTTTATTATCAAGTTGGTGGAAGCCGCAGGTTTTCATCCTTCTATTGTGATCATGTGTATTCAGAATGGAGAACCTGATCATGAGGAAATGCATTGTACATGAATCATAAATCTCACTTCAGTAATTTTTGGAGTTACTGCACTTTATTAATCCCTCACTGCGAAGCGGGAGGGGGGTTAAAGGAATGCCCTTCGTCCGTCTGTCCGTAACATTTTCGTGTCCGCTCCATATCTCCTATACCCTTTGAAGGATTTTCATGAAACTTGGCTAAAATGTTTAGGTCATTGAGACGATGTGCAGAAGGCATGGGCCTTTCACGCCAGCTCAAGGTCAAGGTCACACTTGAAGGTTAAATTTTTGAGCCTCCATTTTTGTGTCCGTTTTTCGTGCCCGCTCCATATTCCCTATACCCTTTGAAGGATTTTCATGAAACTTGGCTCAAATGTTTTGCTCATTGAGACCATGTGCAGAAGGCATAAGCCAGTCACGCCAACTCAAGGTCAAGGTCACACTTGAAGGTTGAATGTTTGAGCCTGTATTTTCATGTCCGTTCTATATCTCCTGTGCCCTTTAGAGGATTTTCATGAAACTTGCCTCAAATGTTTATCACATTGAGGCAATATGCAGAAAGCATGAGGCAGTCACGCCACCTCAAGGTCAAGGTCACACTTAAAGTTCAAATGTTTGAGCCTCCGTTTTTGTGTCTGCTCCATATCTCCTATGCCTTTGAAGGATTTTTATAAAACTTTGCTCGAATGTTTATCACATTGAGGCGATGTGCAGAAGGCATGGAGCAGTCTTGCCACTTCAAGGTCAAGGTCACACTTAAAGGTCAAATGTTTGAGCCTCCATTTTCGTGTCAGCTCAATATCTCATATGCCCTTTAAGGAATTTTCATGAAACTGATTAAGGTCAGTGTGATACTTCAAAGTCACCTTTAAAATCTTATGAAGGATCACGGCGGTGGATATAGCTGTCCTTTGGACTGCCTTGTTTTTTTTATAATATTTGCTTAACAGTATGATGTCTTGATTGAAAACTCATGTCATGTAGTGATGGGCTGATTAATCAATTAGTCAAATAATCATGATGAACAGAGCCATGACGTGATGATGAAGATGGGAAAAATTAATCCGCAAAATTTGTACATGTCATCGGTAGTACTTTCGGCCAAAACTGGATTCTGTAGTCAAAAAAAAGTGTTTTGCAAATCTTAACTGTTAAATACATTATTAATAAAATACATTGTTCATCTATTGCAATATACAAAAGACATTTCTTATAGGTTGTCACTGTGTTCACTAACAGCTTTTTATGATTTTATATGCATTTTTAGTATGGATTGGTTAATGATTTAGCCTATTATATATAATTTATGTAATACATATTGCACAAGTAAATTCTTGCCTTTGATTTTAAGATCGTAAAAATGTATTCTATTTGTATGTACATGCACTTCCTAATAAAAAAAACTTGTACTTAGTTTAGTTTCGAGACATTATGACTTTTTTACAATACATGTATAACCGACAAATCACTACAATGTCAAGGGGGAGGGGTGGTCATTGTTTTACACGACATTTTCTCTATTAAGTTCCATTGTAGGTATAATTTTATTATGTTTTCTTAATAAAATATTGAAATCATTTTTGTTTAAACTAAGAGCAAGTTTAACCAAATAAATTGACAAACATTTAAGTTGGTAAAAAATGATTGGATGACATATTTCTAATAAAAAACAAACAAACAACAAACAATCCTCATACAGTCATGATTATTTGATTAATCAGTCACTTCTGGCTCTGATTTATCAACCAATATTTTTAGGACTGATTCCAATCACTAATGTCATGTGGGTTTGGAATGGGAAACAGAGAATGGCTACCATAGGTCTCTCAATAAGGTATAAAAAAAAATTCAAACATTTTAAGAAAATGACGTATAAATTTGAAAGTTCAATAACTGTCACAATTTTGTAATTAGTTCTAACTTGTCCCATTTGTGTGTAGGCTTTGTGTCTTTGTGTTAAATTAACCTACAACTGTTTGTTTTACCCCGCTATTTGATGTTCTCTCCCAGGGATACCTTAGTGTATCATTTTGTACATGTACCGGCCTAAAAAGCATGATCTTGATACTGATGAAATTATTTTTGTTATTTATGTTGTTGAAAAACATGGTATTATGTGGTAGCAATTCTGCGCTATGTTATTATGTATTTAGTCTGTAACCTAAAGTTGTAAGGAACAGTTAATGTCAGATATATTAACCAAGCTTTGGAAGTCATTTGGATTATAATCTACAATTAGTCTTAAAACAACCATGTGGACAGATAGAAGAATTAAAAAACAAGATTTTTGCTTGGTCGAGCAAAATTTGTAAGTTAACTGGACCGGTGATCCATAAATTTTAGGTCCCTTGGTCATTATGAAAGCCATATTCCCCTTACGCAACTGAGTATTTTTCAGTTATAAATTCACCATTGGTGTTGACTTTGTATATTAAGAACAAACAGTTTCCCATTTATTGAGAGAATACATTTTTTAATACCATGACTGTTTTGAAGTATTTATTATATAGACTGAATATACAAGAGAGTGAGCGAAAATGTACAAACTATGTTCCACTAAACTGTAGTCCGGTCCAGACAATTTAGCTAGTTTGGTGGACCGACAGTCCGCTGATTAAAAAATTATTCGTGAAGACTGCACTGTGTCTCCTTTTATTTTAATTTTTTCATTAAAAATCTGCAGTCATTCCTTGAAATGATGTAAAAATGATGTAGAATCGATATAACAGTTGAAATGGTTGTATGCCAGTGTAATGGGAGTGGGAGTTTTGGTTGGTTGGCATTTCTATAACTGTCATGTAGGCTTGTTTAAACAAATGTCACTTAGGCTTGCTTGAAACAAGGAAGGAAACTGCCACCCTACAGAAATCTTCGTATGCTTTATAGTTGTAGTAATAAAAAATATTGCATAATTTACTGTAATTGTAATTACGTGGACCACCTTGTTTACTATCACAACTTTAAATTAGGACATTGTTTGTTTGTTGTTCCCAGACAGTCATACAATTATTAAATAATTACATGTAAGAAATGTGACTGTTAAATGCAAGCATAATACATCAAAATATTTATTACCCAATGACAGTTAAAATTGTTTAATAAAATGCATTTTTTTGATACTCAACTTGGAAATGGTCCCGTAATCACTTTGTATAAAAAGACTCGACTCTATTTAAGTCTGTTAGGAGTGTATTTGTTTTAAGTATGAATATTTTTCTCACCAAATTGGGGAAAATGGTGAATAATTTATTTATAAAAAAATATATATTGCATGAATAGCACCTGGAAACTGTGCAGACATTAGCCAACTTTCTCCTGTAATCAAGGCAAGCTGCATCGTACATCCTGAAGCAAATTGACAGTGAATGTTAATAAATTGTTAATTTTCTTAGCATGATAACAATATATTTGTATGCTTTTCTCAGAATAAATGTTTCATACCTCGTTGTACTGGCTCAGATTGCTTCTTAGCAAAATCATGTTTTAACCTTCCCCACACAATAGAAAACATGATTAAATCATCAAAAATGCTTTGAAATTATGCAGTCATACATTCGTGTCAATAAAAATAAAAGATATTATATTTTCTCATGTCTAGACACTTTTATTGCATTCTTCAGATGTTTTACAGCATAGATTCTAGTTGATCTCTTTTTGTTTTCTTCAGCCATGTCTAATTTCATGTTATTCCATTGATACTATAATTCCATCAATTTGTTTAAGCTTTATAAATTGATTTTGTCAATGGAACTGTGCCAGGCTGAGAGATAATGATCGGACAGTATTCCATATTTAATTTATACATAATTATCCAAAATAATTCTATACTGTCAAACTGTGTCTTTCACTTCTGTCACTTATAAAATAGCCTTGATGTCCTCTGTAAAAACTAAATATAAACATAAAATTATGTACAGTCGGTAAAAATGCAAATGAGAACCGTTATAAACATGGAAGTAACCGAAACCAGTAAATCGGACGATTTATAAATACGATTGCTATCTGTTTATAAACAAAAAATCATGATTCCCCTTATTGTCAGTGAATGGTTCATCCCCTCATTATCAACAAAATTTAAACAGACCTTAGCTGTTTGTGTGTGTTTATATATTTTCTTAACATAATGATTGCATGCTCCTGAACCAGTAACTATAGATATTGTCTATCTTGTGGATCCACCTTTCTGTTGGACAGGATTATTCCCTGGACTGTGTTATAATATGATGGGCGTGAAAGGATTGTTGTGGTGCAATTGCCCTCACAGCCCTATTAGCTTAATTAACTTAGGAACCATTTGTATTTGGGTGTTATTGGATTGCTGCAGAAAAAAACAGTTGAAAGGTTTATTGATTGGTGACCTAAATACATTTGGAGATGTTAAACTTGAAATTCAACAAATTATCGAGCCAAAATTTGTACATGTACAGAACATGACTTGTATGGTTTGCTTTTCTGCAAATTATTGTCCTTTTGAAAGGTTGTAAAAACTAAACATCAGTGTTGTTATTCAGATATGAATTGAATAATAATATAGTTTTTCACTGCTATTCTAAGTGGATAGAGATTGTAAATCATAAAAGTTTCTAAATATATTTAGCAGTTTCTAGTTAAGACCTAATTATATGTAGTAGTTTCCAGCAAAGATTTAATAGAAACTTGTCATCATTTAAATACAAGTTGGTAAAAGAATGAACTCTATAATCTTTCAGTACTTGTTCACTTTCAGACCAAGGGCAGTAACTCTGGTTCTAGAATCACCATCTTAGTACTTGTTCACATTCAGTTCAAGGGCAATTACTCTGGTTCTTTTATCACCACCTGAGTACTTGTTCACTTTAAGACCAAGGGCAATTACTCTGGTTCTAGTATCACCACCTGATTACTTGTTCACTTTCAGGCCAAGGGCAGTTACTCTGGTTCTTGTATCACCGCCTGAGTACTAATAAAGGGCAATTACTCTGGTTCTTGTATCACCACCTGAGTACTTGTTCACTTTCAGGTCAAGGGCAATTACTCTGGTTCTAGTATCACCACCTGAGTACTTGTTCACTTTCAGACCAAGGGCAGTAACTCTGGTTCTAGAATCACCATCTTAGTACTTGTTGACATTCAGTTCAAGGGCAATTACTCTGTTTCTTGTATCACCACCTGAGTACTTGTTCACTTTCATGTCAAGGGCAGTTACTCTGGTTCTAGTATCACCACCTGAGTACTTGTTCACATTCAGGACAATGGCAGATACTCTGGTTCTAGTATCACCACCTGAGTACTTGTTCACTTTCAGACCAGGGCAGTTACTCTTGTTCTAGTATCACCACCTGAGTATTTGTTCACTTTCAGGTCAAGGGCAATTACTCTGGTTCTTGTATCACCACCTGAGTACTTGTTCACATTCAGGTCAAGGGTAATTACTCTGGTTCTAGTATCACCACCTGAGTACTTGTTCACTTTCAGACCAAGGGCAGTAACTCTGGTTCTAGAATCACCATCTTAGTACTTGTTGACATTCAGTTCAAGGGCAATTACTCTGTTTCTTGTATCACCACCTGAGTACTTGTTCACTTTCATGTCAAGGGCAGTTACTCTGGTTCTAGTATCACCACCTTAGTACTTGTTCACATTCAGGACAATGGCAGATACTCTGGTTCTAGTATCACCACCTGAGTACTTGTTCACTTTCAGACCAGGGCAGTTACTCTTGTTCTTGTATCACCACCTGAGTATTTGTTCACTTTCAGGTCAAGGGCAATTACTCTGGTTCTTGTATCACCACCTGAGTACTTGTTCACATTCAGACCAAGAGCAGTAACTCTGATTCTTGCATCACCACCTGAGTACTTGTTCACTTTCAGTCCAAGGGCAATTACTCTGGTTCTAGTATCACCACCAGAGTACTTGTTCACATTCAGACCAAGAGCAGTAACTCTGGTTCTTGTATCGCCACCTGAGTACTTGTTCACTTTCATGTCAAGGGCAGTTACTCTGGTTCTAGTATCACCACCTGAGTACTTGTTCACATTCAGACCAAGAGAAGTAACTCTGGTTCTAGTATTACCATCTTAGTACTTGTTCACATTCAGGTCAAGGGCAATTACTCTTGTTCTTGTGTCACCACCTGAGTGCTTGTTTTTTTTCATGTCAATGGCAGTTACTCTGGTTCTAGTGTCACCACCTGAGTACTTGTTCACATTCAGGTCAAGGGCAATTACTCTTGTTCTTGTATCACCACCTGAGTACTTGTTCATGTTCAGGTCAAGGGCAATTCTCACCACCTGAGTACTTGTTCACTTTCATGTCAAGGGCAATTCTCACCACCTGAGTACTTGTTCACTTTGACGTCAAGGGCAATTCTCACCACCTGAGTACTTGTTCACTTTCACGTCAAGGGAACTTCTCACCACCTGAGTACTTGTTCACTTATAGGCCAAGTGCAGTTATTCTGGTTCTAGTGTCACAACCTGAGTACTTGTTCACTTTCAGGCCAAGGGCAGTTACTCTAGTTCAAGTATCACCACCTGAGTACTTACCAAGGGCAATTACTCTGGTTCTTGTATCACCACCTGAGTACTTGTTCACTGTCATGTCAAGGGCAGTTACTCTGGTTCTAGTATCACCACAGGAGTACTATGTACTTTTTCACTTTTAGGTCAAGGGCAGTACCTCTGGTTCTAGTATCACCACCTGAGTACTTGTTGACTTTCATGTCAAGGGCAATTACTGTTCATGTTCAGGTCAAGGGCAGTTACTCTGGTTCTAGTATCACCACCTGAGTACGTACCAACGGCAATTACTTTGGTTCTAGTATCACCATGTGAGTACTTGTTCACTTTCAGGCCAAGGGCAGTTACTCTAGTTCAAGTATCACCACCTGAGTACTTACCAAGGGCAATTACTCTGGCTCTAGTATCACCACCTGAGTACTTGTTCACTTTCAGGCCAAGGGCAGTTACTCTGGTTCAAGTATCACCACCTGAGTACTTACCAAGGACAATTACTCTTGTTCTAGTATCACCACCTAAGTACTTGTTCACATTCAGACCAAGAGCAGTAACTCTGGTTCTAGTATCACCACCTGAGTACTTGTTCACATTCAGATCAAGGGCTATTACTCTGGTTCTTGTATCACCACCTGAGTACTTGTTCACATTCAGACCAACGACAGTTACTCTGGTTCTAGTATCACCACCTGAGTACTTGTTCACATTCAGGTCAAGGGCAATTACTGTGGTTCTAGTATCACCACCTGAGTTCTTGTTCACTTTCAGGTCAAAGGCAATTACTCTGGTTCTAGTATCACCACCTGAATACTTGTTCACATTCAGGTCAAGTGCAATTACTCTGGGTCTTGTATCACCACCTGAGTACTTGTTCACTTTCAGACCAAGGGCAGTTACTCTGGTTCTAGTATCACCACCTGAGTACTTGTTCACTTTCAGACCAAGGGCAATTACTCTTGTTCTAGTATCACCACCTGAGTACTTGTTCACATTCAGGTCATGGGCAGTAACTGTGGTTCTTGTATCGCCACCTGAGTACTTGTTGACTTTGACGTCAAGGGCAATTACTCTGGTTCTTGTATCACCACCTGAGTACTTGTTCACTTTCAACCAAGGGCAGTTACTCTGGTTCTAGTATCACCACCTGAGTACTTGTTCACTTTCAGACCAAGGACATTTACTCTGGTTCTTGTATCACCACCTGAGCACTTGTTCACTTTCAGACTAAGGGCAGTTACTCTGGTTCTTGTATCACCACCTGAGTACTTGTTCACTTTCAGACCAAGGGCAATTACTCTGGTTCTTGTATCACCACCTGAGTACATGTTCACATTCAGACCAAGGGCAGTTACTCTGGTTCTAGTATCACCACCTGAGTACTTGTTCACTTTCAGACCAAGGGCAGTAACTCGGGTTCTTGTATCACCACCTGAGAACTTGTTCACTTTCAGGCCAAGGGCTGTTACTCTAATTCTTGTATCACCACCTGAGTACTTGTTCACTTTCAGACCAAGGGCAGTTACTCTGGTTCTAGTTTCACCACCTGAGTACTTGTTCACTTTCAGACCAAGGGCAGTTACTCTGGTTCTTGTATCACCACCTGAGTACTTGTTCACTTTCAGGCCAAGGGCTGTTACTCTAATTCTTGTATCACCACCTGAGTACTTGTTCACTTTCAGACCAAGGGCAGTTACTCTGGTTGTTGTATCACCAGTTTCATATAAGAACTAACATCATGCAATATGGCAGGTTGTTATTATCTGAAGTCGGTGAAACGGAACGTTATCGCGATAATAAATGGCATCAGAATTTCAACAAATTACTCATCAAAAAAGTACCTCAGCTTCCTGGAAGAGTCCTCCAATTATCCTCACTCACATACACACACAAAACACAAACAATTCAGCATGCCAGCTTTTGCATTCTATGAAATTTCACTCATTATTGTCTGACACTAACCAACGTCGACCACCTAGCCCGCCATGTCACCATGTCAAGAAGGGCAGTTACTCTGGTTCAAGTATCACCACCTGAGTACTTACCAAGGGCAATTACTCTGGTTCTAGTATCACCACCTGAGTACTTGTTCACTTTCAGACCAAGGGCAGTTACTCTGGTTCTAGTATTACCACCTGAGTACTTGTTCACTTTTAGGTCAAGGGCAGTTACTCTGGTTCTAGTATCACCACTTGAGTACTTGTTCATGTTCAGGTCAAGGGCAATTCCCACCACCTGAGTACTTGTTCACTTTCACTTCAAGGGTAATTCTCACCACCTGAGTGCTTGTTTACTTTAACGTCAAGGGCAATTCTCACCACCTGAGTACTTTTCCACTGTCAGGCCAAGGGCAGTTACTCTGGTTCTAGTGTCACTACCTGAGTACTTGTTCACTTTCAGGTCAAGGGCAGTTACTCTGGTTCTAGTATCACCACCTGAGTACTTGTTCATGTTCAGGTCAAGGGCAATTCTCACCACCTGAGTACTTGTTCACTTTCATGTCAAGGGCAATTCTTACCACCTGAGTACTTGTTCACTTTGACGTCAAGGGCAATTCTCACCACCTGAGTACTTGTTCACTTTCACGTCAAGGGAACTTCTCACCACCTGAGTACTTGTTCACTTTCAGGCCAAGGGCAGTTATTCTGGTTCTAGTGTCACAACCTGAGTACTTGTTCACTTTCAGGCCAAGGGCAGTTACTCTAGTTCAAGTATCACCACCTGAGTACTTACCAAGGGCAATTACTCTGGTTCTAGTATCACCACCTGAGTACTTGTTCACATTCAGGTCAAGGGCAGTTACTCTGGTTCTTGTATCACCACCTGAGTACTTGTTCACTTTCAGGTCAAGGGCAGTTACTCCGGTTGTAGTATCATCAGCTGAAGACTGAGCCTGGGACAGAAGTGAGCCACCTTTGTAAGAGGTATGTTAGTTAATAAATATAACAAAATACACAAGATAGGGTCTTGGGATGAAACATTTGTATTATGGTCAAAAACATTCTAACGAAATTACCTATTAACACAAACAGCTTGCAGACGTTGGGAATCATTTTCTTACTGGAAGTTTTATGCAACAGTTTAAAAATTTAACAAATTGCTCATGGTGAGCTTTTAGGATCGCCTTTTTTTCATCGTTTGTCGTGTCCATCGTGCGTCGTCAACATTTTCCTTGTGAACACTCTAGAGGCCACATTTATTGGCCAATCTTCATGAAACTTGGTCAGAACATTTGTCCCAATGATATTTCGGCCGAGTTCGAAACTGGGTCATGTGGGGTCAAAAACTAGGTCACTACGTCAATTTGAAGAAAAAGCTTGTGAACACTCTAGAAGTAAAATTTTTTGCCCAATCAACATCAGACATGCCCAGACCATTTGTTGTAATCATATATTGGCCGAGTTTGAAAATGGTTCCGATCCGTTGAAAAACATGGCCGCCAGGGGCGGGGCAGTTTTCCTTATATGGCTATAGAAAAAGCTTGTGAACACTTTAGAAGTCACAATTTTTGCCCAATCAACTTAAAACTTGCTGAGAACCTTTGTTCTTATGATATCTTGGGCGAGTTCGAAAATGGTTCCGCTCCATTGAAAAACATGGCCACCAGGTGGCGATGGCTATAGAAAAAGCTTGTGAACACTCTAGAAGTCACATTTTTTGCCTAATCAACATGAAACTTGCATAGAACATTTGTTCTTATGATATCTCGGCTGAGTTCGAAAATAGTTCCGGTCCATTGAAAAACATGGCTGCCAGATGGGGGGGGGGTCAGTTTTCCTTATATGGCTATAGTAAAAGCTTGTGAACACTCTGGAAGTCACATTTTTTGCCCAATCAACATGAAACTTGCTCAGAACCTTTGCTCTGATGATATCTCGGCCGAGTTCCAAAATGGTTCCTGTCCAGTGAAAAACATGGCCACCAGGGGGGGGGGGGGGCAGTTTTCCTTGTTTGGCTATTGGAAACTAGAAGTCACATTTTTTGTGCCCAATCTTCATGAAACTTGGTCAAAACATTTGTCCCAATGATATCTCGGCAGAGTTCGAATCAGGGTCATGTGGGGTCAAAAACTAGGTCACTAGGTCAAATTGAAGAAAAAGCTTGTTAACACTCTAGAAGTCACATTTTGTGCCCAGTCTTCATGAAACTTGGTCAGAACATTTGTCTTAATGATATCTCAGCAGAGTTTGAATCTGGGTCATGTGGGGCGAAAAACTAGGTCACTAGGTCAATTTGAAGAAAAAGTTTGTTAAACTCTAGAACTCACATTTTTTGCCCAATCTTCATGAAACTTGGTCAGAACATTTGTCCCAATGATAACTCGGCAGAGTTTGATTCTGGGGCATGTGGGGTCAAAAATTAGGTCACTAGGTCAAATTGAAGAAAAAGATTGTTAACACTCTAGAAGTCACATTTTTTGCCCAATCTTCATGAAACATGGTCAAAACATTTGTCCCAATGATATCTGGACCGAGTTTGAATCTGGGTTAAGTGGGGTCAAAAACTAGGTCACTAGGTCAAATTGAAGAAAAAGCTTGTTAATACTAGAAGTCACATTTTTTGTCCAATCTTCATGAAACTTGGTCAGAACATTTGTCCCAATGATATCTCGGCGGAGTTCGAATCTGGGTCATGTGGGGTTAAAAACTAAGTCACTAGATCAAATTGAAGAAAAAGCTTGTTAACACTCTAGAAGTCACATATTTTGCCCGATCTTCTTGAAACAAGGTCAGAACATTTGTCTTAATGATATCTAGGCCGAGTTCGAATCTGGATCATGTGGGGTGAAAAACTATGTCAGTAGGACAAATTGAAGAAAAAGCTTGTTAACACTCTAGAAGTCACATTTTTTTTGGCCCAATCTTCATGAAACTTGGTCAGAACATTTGTCCCAATTATATCTCGGCCGAGTTCGAATCTGGTTCATGTGGGGTGAAAAACTAGGTCACTAGGTCCAATTAAAGAAAAAGCTTGTTAACACTCTAAAAGTCACATTTTTTGCCCAATATTCATAAAACTTGGTCAGAACATTTGTCTAAATGGTATCTCGGCCTATTTGAATCATGTGGGGTCAAAAACAAGGTCACTAGGTCAAATTGAAGAAAAAGATTGTTAACACTTTAGAAGTTACATTATTGGCGCAATCGTCATGAAACTTGGTCAGAACATTTGTCCCAATGGTATCTCGACCGAGTTTGAATCTGGGTCATGTGGGGTCAAAAACTAGGTCACTAGGCCAATTGAATAAAAAGCTACAATTTTAATATGTACTTCAAAATTTTGAATGTCTGTTGTCACTTAAGGTTTTCAGATCATCATGATTAAGGTTGCATTTCCATCAGTCCGAATCAGTGTATCCATATCCGTATAAAAATATTAAGACATGGAAAATTTTTTGACTAATGAGACTCAGTCGAGCAACCCAGGGCCATTTGGCCCTCTTGTGTTTACAATTGGTTTAAACATGAAAGGCCAAGCTTCTAACAAATGTTATTTATTCTTTAGTAACATAGTTTTAGCCATAACAAATCAACTTCTCGTATCAGTTTTGATAAATAACGCTTCTATAAGCGAGTATAGCATAAAAGACAACAGGATTTTGCGCATATTTCTTTCGATAAGCTATTTTGTTTTAAACCGGAAGTGACGTATATTCTTCCCAACTTGTTTATTGTTTTATTTTTATAGACTGTACAAATTACTTCAAAACTCGCTTTATTTCATAAAGTTACAATAACCTAAGACATAATTTATATTAAGTAGGATGTGTCAGATAAATGTAGGTTATAAAAACATATTCTAATGTAAGTATTTAGCAACATTTGATAAAAATAGACTACACATAGTCCTTACTTTCTTTGTCTTAGACATCTGCTATAGGGATCGTTTACTTAGTACCACTTTGTGTTATCAACTTATCAGTAATCTCAACTACTAGACAAATGATAAAAACATTTTATCTTTGAGATCAATGGAAATGGATTCTTAGTAGTCTGGGATTCCTGCTGTCACCACGACCGAGATCATAAACTTCATGGCCCCGACAAACAACGATGACAATATCCTGTGTATTCCTATACAATAACGTGTCAAAAGTAATATGAAGGTTTGACAAGTTGTGGGCATGGCAAATCCTGATTGCTGATTGGTTGATAGCTTTACGAATTATAATTATACTGGACTTAGACGTAATCTGATTTGTTGCAGTAGTTCAGCCTTATGCATTGGCAATTTAAATTCAATTCTTTATAATCAAACAGTAAGAAATTTAAAAAAAATGCAGCATTTTGTTGTATACGTAGTCAAAAGAAAATAAAAAACAACAGTATTTTTCATGTAGTGTTTTAATGTTTTTCAAGGCCCAATTACTGAATTATTTCAATACAAATGTTGTAGATAATTCAGATTTATGGCTATGTAAGAAGCCCGTCTAATAAAATTGTACAAGATTGTAAAGGACGATGTTAATATAAAAATATACAGCCTGTTGCTGAAATGTTTACTTTATCAAATATGAGAAAATAGTATATCCAAAAAATGTTTCACTATCCCGGTTATAGATATACTGAATATATATTGTAAGCAATATTATGATAATCTGCAGTATGCAAGTATTTTTGGTATAAGTAGAGTAACGCATAAAAATAAAACAATATATAGATTGCCGGAATGTATGTGCGTTAGCATATTACATGTATATGCTTTTTCTATGTGAAACATCATGAAATGGATATGTTGTTTAGTTTAAGTGCATGACAAATTGAAAAAGACACATACATACTTCAAATTCATAAACTTTCACTCCACAAACATATTTGTTTTGTAGATGCTAATAATTATAGTCATTACACTTAGCAAACAGTGAAATCGTTCTCGCACATTTGTAAGAGAGGTATCCAATTATCGAAACAACATCATGTTTGTCACATGACATAATAAGGGGTCGTATACAAACTGCCATTCATTCAAGGCATGATGACAAATCGACTGTGAAAACTGACGTCTTGAATATTTTTGAAAGTGAAAAATGCAACGGCTAAATAACATTCGGTTATAAAAAAATTAATATAAATGAGCAACATAAACAACTATGAGGATTAACTACCAAACATACGATTGTAATCTGTCTGAAAAGTGATAGGAGTTTTCTACTTTAAATCGTAATTCTTTATTATTATACTTGTATGGAAATATAAAAGAATCAAAATAATTATGGATAAGCTAGATTGATGATCAACGAAAAGGTAAGTAATAAAAATGAGCATAATCTACTTATAAATGATGCATGTGCTAATTGTCATTAAGCGTCCCGCAAGAAATTGTTTAAATACGATAAAATTCATTTAAAATAGTTGTTGGGACATGTTAAATGCAAGCACAACGACTTACAATACCTAAAAACAAAATATTGTCATAAAATAATTGTCCAAATACCAATTTTTGTTAAAGAAATTTAGTAAGTAATAATGGCGACCTATCATATTAATGGAGCGTTGGGATTTAACTACATCATCAATAAAATGGCGGTGGAAATTACTGAGCGGCGTTCGGAAATTGCCGATTAACAAAATCATCGTTTTTAAGCATCAAACTAATAATTTTCAAATTTTACATAAGCATCATTATAATCTACTGACTCATCTACAAAATATCAACAGTATGTCAAAACATGGCCGTTCACCTTTAACTTGTTTTGAATTTTTATGACAAATTTGAACATGAAATTAACGAAAATATATATCTTAATAGGAAATAATTTTATTGCAACTTCGCTTATATGAGTCAAATAACCATGAAACATCACTATTTCCCATGCTTGAGAGGCTGTAAGTTAATCATGTATTGCAATTTTACCTTTTAAGAAGCAATCTAAAGTAAAATTTAAATCATACTATGTGCAAGAATGCCTGAACATTATGTTATATATGTTTAAGTCTTACGCTAGTCACTGATGCAGGGTTGTCATTAATAACCGATGGCCGATCAAATTCATCATTTAAAATCATGAGAAAATCGGTTGTTTTTTTCAGGAACTTAAACATTGCAAAAGTTAATATCACAAATGGGCTCCATATACCCCTGGCCAAATCGTTTAGATTTAGATACAAATCACTTGTTTCCATTGTTAATGACAACCCAGCTGATATATACTTTGCACTTGATTTGTGTCATGTGTGAATAAATCAAACTTCTGTTGATCAATCTGAAATAAAAATAGTCTGCTTACACTAATCATCGGTACAATATACACTGAAAATGTTCATTCAAAAACAGAAACAAATCTGTTTTGTCCTATCAAGGTGTCTTAACATTTTGTAATTCACCAGACTGTCTTAATTTAGCCAAACCCATGCTACTAGTGAGAAATGAACCTTTCTAGTTTTTGTGTCACTTAAAAAGGCGACATATAGGGGTATCTTTGGCGGCGGTCACGTCCCTTTTAGTTTGTGCAGACAATAACTTCAGAAGTTTGTGTGCAATCATTATGAAACTTAAGGGAAGTGTTAGTAGGCATAAAAAGAAGGTTATGTTCGGTTTTCGGCATAATTGCTATTATTGTAATTGAGTTCTGTCCCTTTTAGTGTCACCTGAAAAGGTGACATATAGGGGTTACTTTAAGCGGCGTTGGCATTGGCAGCTTCCCCGTTAATTTGTGCAGAAAATAACTTAAGAAGTTTTTGTGCAATCATAATGAGACTTAAGGGAAGTGTTAGTAGGCATAAAAGGAAGGTTAAGTTCGGTTTTTGGCATACTTGCTCTTATCATACTTGAGTTATGCCCCGTCAGGCGACACATCCGATTCAAGAAGTTCTAGTTACTACTTTACATATTAAACTCCTCCCTAGCTAATTTATTAAAGGATTCATTTTCAATTCCACAAGCTCACACAAGCTTTACCATGTGCTCTTGTGTGTAAATTATGTTAACTGTTAAACATGTGACATAAATGTATGGGTGTTCACAGTGATTGGATGAAAGACTAGACCAATTTGCATATAGAATTGAGATTTGGTGAAATGTCTACTGTATCAACCTAGGTTGCCTGGACTGTGACAAAGCCAGAGTACAAACAATAGAGGAGTTGGTAAAGGCTTTGCCTTGTAGGGTGAAAGTGGGCTTGTCATTTGGCTGACAATAGAGGAGTTGGTAAAGGCATTGCCTTGTAGGGTGAAAGTGGGCTTGTCATTTGGCTGACAATAGAGGAGTTGGTAATGGTAAAGGCTTTGCCTTGTAGGGTGAAAGTGGGCTTGTCATTTGGCTGACAGTAGAGGAGTTGGTAAAGGCATTGCCTTGTAGGGTGAAAGTGGGCTTGTCATTTGGCTGACAATAGAGGAGTTGGTAAAGGCATTGCCTTGTAGGGTGAAAGTGGGCTTGTCATTTGGCTGACAATAGAGGAGTTGGTAAAGGCATTGCCTTGTAGGGTGAAAGTGGGCTTGTCATTTGGCTGCCAATAGTTTGTGTCTGTGTGAGGATACAGACTTGTGTAAATTGCAGTGCAACAATAGAACACTATACAGTTATCACATGGGTGTTTCGAGTGGCCTCTGGAAACAGTTTAAACAGTTATCCCTCCACCTTGGGCCAACAGTTTTGACTGTTCCCCCAACACCCATGTGATAACTGTTTTATTACCTGATGCTTTTTAGTTCACCTGAGCACAAAGTGCTCGTGGTGAGCTTTTGTGATCGCCCATTGTCCGTCGTGCGTGCGTGCGTGTGTCATCAACTTTTCATTCAAACAACATCTCCTCCTAAACCACTTGGCAGATTTTCACCAAACTTCACACGAATGATCATTAGGTGACCCTCTTTAAAAGTTGTTCAAATCGTTACAGTCCGCTGCATATGTAGGTCACCAGAGCTAGAAATAGATTTTAAAACTGTAAACTTAAAAAATCGTCTTCTCTGAAACCGCAGGGCCCAGAGGTTTCATATTTGGTATGTAACATCCTATAGTGGTCCTCTACAAAGATTGTTCAAATTATGCCCCTGGGGTCAAAACTGGCCATGCCCCGGGGGTCATATGGTTTATATAGAATATATTGCAAAATGACTTTGAAAATCTTCTCCTCTGAAACTGCAAGGCCCAGAGGTTTCATATCTGGTATGTAACATCCTTTAGTGGTTCTATACAAAGTAGTGTTCAAATTATGCCCCTGGGGTAAAAACGGGCCATGCCCGGAGTGTCACATGGTTTATATAGAATATATAGCAAAATGACTTAAAAAATCTTCTCCTCTGAAACCACAAGGCCCAGAGGTTTCATATTTGGTATATAACATCCAATAGTGGTCCTGTACAAAGATTGTTCAAACTATACCCCTGGGGTCAAAATTGGCCACACCCCGGAGGTCACATGGTTTATATAGAATATATAGCAAAATGACTTTAAAAATCTTCTCTGAAACCGCAAGGCCCAGAGGTTTCATATTTGGTATGTAACATCCTATAGTGGTCCTCTACCATGATTGTTCAAACTTTGCTCCTGGGGTCAAAATGGGCCAGGCCGCAGGGGTCACATGGTTTATATAAAATATATAGCAAAATGACTTTAAAAATCTTCTCCTCTGAAACCACAAGGCCCAGGGGTTTCATGTTTGGTATGTAACATCTAATAGTGGTCCTCTACAAACATTGTTCAAATTATGCTCCTGGGGTAAAAACTGGCCACGCTCCGGGGGTCATATGGTTTATGAAGAATATATAGCAAAATGACTTTAAAAATCTTCTTCTCTGAAACCGCAAGGCCCAGAGGTTTCGTATCTGGTATGTAACATCCTTTAGTGGTCCTTTACAAAGTTGGTTCAAATTATGCCCCTGGGGTCAAAACGGGCCATGCCCCGGGGTTCACATGGTTTATATAGAATATATAGCAAAATGACTTTAAAAATCTTCTCCTCTGAAACAACAAGACCCTATTGTGGTCCTCTACAAAGATTTTCAAATTATGCCCCTGAGGTCAAAATGGGCCACGCCCCATGGGTCACATGGTTTATATACAATATATAGCAAAATGACTTTGAAAATCTTCTCCTCTGAAACTGCAAGGCCCAGAGGTTTCATATTTGGTATGTAACATCCTTTAGTGGTCCTTTACAAATTTTGTTCTAATTATTCCCCTGGGGTCAAAATGGGCTACGCCCCGGGGGTCACATGGTTTATATAGAATAGATAGCAAAATGATTTTAAAATCTTCTCCTCTGAAACCACAAGACCCAGAGTTTTCATATTCGGTATGTAACATCCTATAGTGGTCCTCTACAAGATTGTTCAAATTATGCCCCTGGGGTCAAAACTGGCCACGGGGTGACATGGTTTATGTGAACTTAAATAGAAAAATGTCTTTTAACGTTTTCTTCTCAAAGACTGCATGGCCCAGAGGTTTCATACTAGGTATGTAACATTCTATACTTGTCCTCTAAAAATATTTTTCAAATCATGCCCCTGGAGTCAAAGCTGGCCACGCCCCGGGGGTCACATGATTTTTATAGACATTAATAGCAAAATGACTTTTAAAATCTTTTCCTCAGAAACCGCAAAGCCCAGAGATTTCTTATTTGGTATGTAACGTCATATCGTAGTCCTCTACAAAGATTGTTCAAATTATGCCCCTGGGGTCAAAACTGACCACACCGCAGGGGTCACATGGTTTATATAGACTTAAATAGCAAAATGACTTAAAACTTCTTCTCATCTGTAACCGCAAGGCCTAGAGGTTTCATATTTGGTATGTTACATCCGTATAGTGGTCCTCTACAAATATTGTTCAAATTATGCCCCTGGGGTCAAATCTGATCACACCCCGGGGGTCACATGGTTTATATAGACTTAATTAGCAAGATGACTTTACAAATCTTCTCTTCTGAAACGGCAAGGCCCACAGCTTTCCTATATTTGGTACGTAACATTGCATAGTGGTCCTCTCCAAAATTGTTCAAATTATGCCCCTGGGGTCAAATCTGGCCACACCCCGAGAGGTCACATGCTTTATATAGACTTAAATAGCAAAGTTACTTTAAAAATCTTTTCCTGAAACTGCAAGGCCCAGAGGTTTGTTCAAGATTGTTCATATTATGCCCCTGGGATAAAAATAACCCACGCCTCGGGGATGCTAATTCCAATTGGGTTACAAGGTCTCAGGTGAGCCTTGTTTTCATAAAAAAAATTGTGGACTATTAGATCTAGATCTAATTTGAAATGTCAATTATGTAAGTATTTATTTTAACAAAATAGTGTATACTTGGACCATCTGAAGCTAAGTACCTTTTAAAACACTAAATAGACAGGATATAATTAGGGCCTCGCAAATTGTTGCGGGTGCCCTATAGTAATCACCCTGTCTGTCCGTCTGTCCACATTTTTAATGTTGTTCTTTCATAACTTCCAAACTGTTTCAGCTATTAATTTGAAACTTCATGGGTGGATAGATCATTTTAAGGAGAAGTGCAGTGCCCAAGAACCATTACTCTGCACTTCATGGTTCTGGAGGTATTGCCCTTTGTTAATTTTTCATACTTCGTTTTTGCCTGGAGCATAACTCTTAGACTATAAGAGGTATTAACTTGAAACTTCATAGGTGGATAGATCTCATTGAGGAGAAGTGCAGTGCACAAAAACCATTACTCTGCACTTCAAAATTATGGAGTAATTGCCCTTTGTTAATTTTTCATTTTCAGGCAGAGTCAACTTTTGGTTTCAGCTCTCTAACTTGAGAACGAATTGAAATATTTAAATGAAACTTCATCCATAGATACCTTTTATCGAGACCTGGCTTGGGATTACATAGGGGGTGGATCGGGTCACTGTCAAGGTCGCTGTTACAAAAAATAGAAAAACGGTTTTCGCTCAATTACTTGAGAACGAATTGAGCTATTGTAATTCAACTTCATACATAGATACCTTTTATCAAGACTTCGCTTGGGAAGGCAAAGGGGGTGGGTGGGATCAAGGTCATGGTCACCGTTACTACAAATAGAAAAACGGTTCCTCACCTTAACACATGCTATCATTCGGGGCCCGCTGCCACTCCTGTGACAAAGCTCTAGTTTATTTTATCCCATCCTCTCGCTGACATTGAAGAAATAACAACTCTCGGGATAAACGACCCCGGGGGTCACATGGTTTATATAGAATATATAGGAAAATGACTTTTAAAATCTTCTCCTCTGAAACCGCAAGGTCCAGAGGTTTCATATTTGGTATGTAACATCCTATAGTGGTCCTCTACAAAGATTGTTGAAACTTTGCTCCTGGGGTCAAAACAGGCCAGGCCCCAGGGGTCACATGGTTTATATAAAATATATAGCAAAATGACTTTAAGAATCTTCTCCTCTGAAACCACAAGGCCCAGAGGTTTCATGTTTGGTATTTAACACCTAATAGTGGTCCTCTACAAAGATTGTTCAAATTATGCCCCTGGGGTCAAAACTGGCCATGCCCCGGGGGTCATATGGTTTATGAAGAATATATAGCAAAATGACTTTAAAAATCTTCTTCTCTGAAACCGCAAGGCCCAGAGGTTTCATATCTGGTATGTAACATCCTTTAGTGGTCCTTTACAAAGTTGGTTCAAATTATGCCCCTGGGGTCAAAACGGGCCATGCCCCGGGGTTCACATGGTTTATATGGAAAATATAGCAAAATGACTTTAAAAATCTTCTCATCTGAAACAACAAGGCCCAGAGGTTGTATATTTGGTATGTAACATCCTATTGTGGTCCTCTACAAAGATTTTCAAATTATACCCCTGAGGTCAAAACGGGCCACGCCCCATGGGTCACATGGTTTATATACAATATATAGCAAAATGACTTTGAAAATCTTCTCCTCTGAAACTGCAAGGCCCAGGGGATTCATATTCGGTATGTAACATGCTATAGTGGTCCTCTACAAAGATTGTTCAAATTTTGCTCCTGGGGTCAAAACGGGCCAGGCCTCAGGGGTCACATGGTTTATATAAAATATATAGCAGAATGACTTTAAAAATCTTCTCCTCTGAAACCACAAGGCCCAGAGGTTTCATGTTTGGTATGTAACATCTAATAGTGGTCCTCTACAAACGTTGTTCAAATTATGCCCCTGGGGTCAAAACTGGCCACGCCCCGGGAGTCATATGGTTTATGAAGAATATGTAGCAAAATGACTTTAAAAATCTTCTTCTCTGAAACCGCAAGGCCCAGAGGTTTCATATCTGGTATGTAACATCCTTTAGTGGTCCTTTACAAAGTTGGTTCAAATTATGCCCCTGGGGTCAAAACGGGCCATGCCCCGGGGTTCACATGGTTTATATAGAATATATAGCAAAATGACTTTAAAAATCTCCTCTGAAACAACAAGACCCAGAGGTTTTATATTTGGTATGTAACATCCTATTGTGGTCCTCTACAAAGATTTTCAATGTATGCCCCTGAGGTCAAAACGGGCCACGCCCCAGGGGTCACATGGTTTATATACAATATATAGCAAAATGACTTTGAAAATCTTCTCCTCTGAAACTGCAAGGCCCAGAGGTTTCATATTTGGTATGTAACATCCTTTAGTGGTCCTTTACAAATTTTGTTCTAATTATTCCCCTGGGGTCAAAATGGGCTACGCCCCGGGGGTCACATGGTTTATATAGAACAGATAGCAAAATGATTTTAAAAATCTTCTCCTCTGAAACCACAAGACGCAGAGTTTTCATATTCGGTATGTCACATCCTATAGTGGTCCTCTACAAGATTGTTCAAATTATGCCCCTGGGGTCAAAACTGGCCACGGGGTGACGTGGTTTATGTAAACTTAAATAGAAAAATGTCTTTTAACATTTTCTTCTCAAAGACCGCATGGCCCAGAGGTTTCATATTAGGTATGTAACATCCTATAATTGTCCTCTAAAAATATTTTTCAAATCATGCCCCTGGGGTCAAAGCTGGCCACGCCCCGGGGGTCACATGATTTTTATAGACATTAATAGCAAAATGACTTTTAAAATCTTTTCCTCAGAAACCGCAAAGCCCAGAGGTTTCTTATTTGGTATGTAACGTCATTTGTAGTCCTCTACAAAGATTGTTCAAATTATGCCCCTGGGGTCAAAACTGACCACACCGCAGGGGTCACATGGTTTATATAGACTGAAATAGCAAAATGACTTTAAAATTCTTCTCCTCTGTAACCGCAAGGCCTAGAGGTTTCATATTTGGTATGTTACATCCGTATAGTGGTCCTCTTCAAATATTATTCAAATTATGCCCCTGGGGTCAAATCTGATCACACCCCGGGGGTCACATGGTTTATATAGACTTAATTAGCAAGATGACTTTACAAATCTTCTCTTCTGAAACGGCAAGGCCCACAGCTTTCCTATATTTGGTACGTAACATTGCATAGTGGTCCTCTCCAAAATTGTTCAAATTATGCCCCTGGGGTCAAATCTGGCTACACCCCGAGAGGTCACCTGCTTTATATAGACTTAAATAGCAAAGTTACTTTAAAAATCTTTTCCTGAAACTGCAAGGCCCAGAGGTTTGTTCAAGATTGTTCATATTATGCCCCTGTTCATAATACGCCACGCCTCGGGGATGTTAATTCCAATTGGGTTACGAGGTCTCAGGTGAGCCTTGTTTCATAAAAATTTTTGTGGACTATTAGATCTAGATCTAATTTAAAATCTCAATTATGTAAGTATTTATTTTAACAAAATAGTGTATACTTGGACCATCTGAAGCTAAGTACCTTTTAAAACACTAAATAGACAGGATATAAATAGGGCCCCGCAATTTTTGCGGGTGCCCTATAGTAATCACCCTGTCTGTCCGTCCGTCCGTCTGTCCACATTTTTCATGTTGTTCTTTCATAACTTCCAAACTGTTTCAGCTATTAATTTGAAACTTCATGGGTGGATAGATCATTTTAAGGAGAAGTGCAGTGCCCAAGAACCATTACTCTGCACTGCATGGTTCTGGAGTTATTGCCCTTTGTTAATTTTTCATACTTCGTTTTTGCCTGGAGCATAACTCTTAGACTATAAGAGGTATTAACTTGAAACTTCATAGGTGGATAGATCTCATTGAGGAGAAGTGCAGTGCACAAAAACCATTACTCTGCACTTCAAACTTCTGGAGTAATTGTCCTTTGTTAATTTTTCATTTTCAGGCAGAGTCATCTTTTGGTTTCAGCTCTCTAACTTGAGAACGAATTGAAATATTTAAATGAAACTTCATCCATAGATACCTTTTATCGAGACCTGGCTTGGGATTACATAGGGGGTGGATCGGGTCACTGTCAAGGTCGCTGTTACAAAAAATAGAAAAACGGTTTTCGCTCAATTACTTGAGAACGAATTGAGCTATTATAATTCAACTTCATACATAGATACCTTTTATCAAGACATGGCTTGGGAAGGCAAAGGGGGTGGGTGGGATCAAGGTCAAGGTCACCATTACTAAAAATAGAAAAACGGTTCCTCACCTTAACACATGCTATCATTCGGGGCCCGCTGCCACTCCTGTGACAAAGCTCTAGTTTATTTTATCCCATCCTCTCGCCGGCATTGAAGAAATAACAACTCTCGGGATAAACGAAGCTTTATTTCAACCCAGTGAAATAATCAAACACGCGCAATAAATGACATCATTTTGTTGATTTTCGTGACATCATTTTTTAGCTCACCTGAGCACAACATGCTCATGGTGAGCTTTTCGGGTCGCCTTTTGCCCGTCGTCCGTCGTGCGTCGTATTTTTTCTCATTCAAAGAACATCTCCTAAACCACCGGACAGATTTTCACCAAACTTCAAAGGAATGATCCTTGGGTGACCCTCTGTCAAAGTTTTTCAAATCTTTCCGGTCCGCTTCATATGTAGGTCACAAGAGCTAAAAATAGATTTAAAAACTGAAAACTTTAAAAATCTTCTTCTCTGAAACCACAAGGCTTGGAGCTTTCATATTTGATATGTGACATCTTCTAGTGGTCCTCTACACAGATTGTTCAAACTATGCCCCTGGGGTCAAAACTGGCCATGCCCCGGGGGTCACATTATTTATATAGACTTGTATAGCAAAATGACTTTAAAAATCTTCTTCTCTGAAACCGCAAGGCCCAGAGGTTTCTTATTTGGTATGTGACATTGTATAGTGGTCCTCTACAAAGATTGTTCAAATGATGCCCCTGGGGTCAAAACTGGCCACGCCCTGGGGGTCACATGTTTTATATAAACTTGAATAGCAAAATGACTTTAAAAATCTTTTCCTCTGAAACCGCAAGGCCCAGAGGTTTCATATTTGGTATGTAACATTGTACAATGGTCCTCTACAAAGATTGTTCAAATGATGCCCCTGGGGTCAAAACTGGCCACATCCCGGCGGTCACATGGTTTCTATAGACTTGAATAGCAAAATGCCTTTAAAAATCTTCTCCTCTGAAACCGCAAGGCCCAGAGGTTTCTTATTTGGTATGTAACATTGTACAGTGGTCCTCTACAAACATTGTTCAAATGATGCCCCTGGGGTCAAAACTGGCCACATCCCAGGGGTCACATAGTTTATAAAGACTTGAATAGCAAAATGTCTTTAAAAATCTTCTCTGAAACGGCAAGGCCCAGAGGTTTCATATTTGGTATGTAACATTGTATAGTGGTCCTCTACAAAGAATGTTCAAATGATGCCCCTGGGGTCAAAATTGGCCACACCCCGGGGGTCACATGGTTTATATAGACTTAAATAGCAAAATGACTTTTGAAATCTTCTGCTCTGAAAGCGCAAGGCCCAGAGGTTTCATATTTGGTATGTAACATTGTATAATGGTCCTCTACAAAGATTGTTCAAATGATGCCCCTGGGATCAAAACTGGCCACACCCCGAGGGTCACATGGTTTATATAGACTTAAATAGCAAAATGACTTTAAAAATCTCTGAAACCGCAAGGCCTAGAGGTTTCATATTTGGTATGTAACATTGTATAGTGGTCCTCTACAAAGATTGTTCAAATGATGCCCCCTGGGGTCAAAACTGGCCACACCCCGGGGTCACATGGTTTGTATAGACTTGAATGGCAAGGCAAAATGACTTTTAAAATCTTCTCCTCTGAAACTGCAAGGCCCAGAGGTTTCATATTTGGTATGTAACATTGTATAGTGGTCCTCTACAAAGATTGTTCAAATGATGCCCCTGGGGTCAAAACTGGCCACACCCCGAGGGTCACATGGTTTATATAGACTTATATAGCAAAATGACTTTAAAAATTTTCTCCTCTGAAAGTGCAAGGCCTAGAGGTTTTATATTTGGTATGTAACATTGTGTAGTGGTCCTCTATAAAGATTGTTCAAATGATGCCCCTAGGGTCAAAGCTGGGCACACCCCGGGGCTCACACGGTTTATATAGACCTTAATGGCAAAATGATTTACAAATTCTTATCTGAAACCACAAGGCCCAGAGGTTTCATATTTGGTTAACACATTATATCGAGACCTCGATTGGGATTGTATATGGGATGAGTGGGGTCAAGGTCACTGTTACTAAAAATAGAAAAACGTTTTCCGCTCAATAACTTTAGAATGCATTGAAATATTTTAATTAAACTTAATACATAGATACCTTATATTGACACCTCGCATGGGATTGCATATGGGGTGGGAGGGGTCCAGGTCAAGGTCACTGTTACTAACAATGGAAAAACGGTTTCCGCTCAATATCTTGAGAATGCATGGAGATATTTTAATGAAACTTTATACATAAATACTTTATTTTGAGACCTCGATTGTGATTGCATATGGGGTGGGTGTGGTCAAGGTCAAGGTCACTGTTATTAAATATAGAAAAATGGTTCCCGCTAAATATTTTGAGAACGCATTGAGTTATTTTAATGAAACTTAATACATAAGTACCTTATATCAAGACATTGCTTGGGATTGCATATGGGGTGTTGGGTCAAGGTCACTTTATTGAAAACAGAAAAACGGCTTGCGCTCAATAACTTGATAAAGCATTGCGATATTTTAATGAAACTTATTACACATATCTTATATTGAGACCTCACTTGGGTTTGCTTATGGGGTGGGTGGGGTCAAGGTCACTGTTATTAAAAGTAGAAAAACGGTTTACGCTCAATAACTTAGAACGCATTGAGATATTTTATGAAACTTCATATGTAGATACCTTATATCGAGATCTTGCTTTACGTATGTGGTGGGTGGGGTCAAGGTCAAGGTCACTGTTACTAAAAATAGACAAACAGTTTCCGCTCGATAACTTGAAAACCTATTGAGATATTTTAATGAAACTTCATACATATATATCAGGTGAGCGACCTAGGGCCATAGTGGCCCTCTTGTTTCGTGTTATTCGCCAAGGCTCTGGTTCAGGTTTTCTAAGTCATGCTCAATAAACTATCTTTATTCAACACTAACCTTGTATTCTCTATTCATTACATGAACCTGTAAATATATTTTGCGAAACAGAAATAAGTGGTAACAAAAATATTTATGAAGACCGCATAGGAATAGAGAGACTTAGGTAGGAACATGTTCGTCAATTTCCGTAGATAGTCGTAACTGTACATTGTATCGAAAACTTTGGTACTTTCTGCCGGTCCCGACAAGTGATGGAAAATTGCTTTTTAGAGGTTTCGTCTATAAATAGTTTTTTGGGAAACATCAGCGTGTGCGGGAAACAGTCAAAACTGTCACCCGCTAACTGGTCATGTTTATTGTACAGTAGTATCCATACTGAAATAGTGAAAAATGATGATATAGCATTTATATAGGCGATCAGGTAATAAATTATCTTCTTGTAGAATCATGTGTTGATTTTTGGTTGTTGTAAACAAAACATAACAGCTGTTAGCTTGATTAGCTGTCAAACTTTTTAACAAATCACATCACCGATAACTAATTCCACGTGTTTTGAACAAATCACATCACTGTTCATTAATTCCACATGTTTTGAACAAATCACATCATTGGTAAATAATTCCACGTGTTTTGTTCAACCTGTTAAGTTGGCTACAGAAGTGCAGTGTGTTATCCACTTGCACCTGGTATTCTGCAAGTTTCTTGGAACAAAATCATGGAGACTTATTTCAGCATGACATTATAGATGGCATCTATGAAGCAAGATTTCATTGCAGTTCATTCATACAGTAGCATTTTATGGGTCGTAATATGGATTTGATTTACATCTTGTATAAGAAGGTTTATGCATTAAGTTGATGTGTTTTTAAATGCACACTGACAGAGATGATGTTCTTTGTAATAGCTTTCTATGTGGTCTATGTTTTGTAGTTTTCTTTGCTTGTTCTGAATATGCGATATGTAGGTGTTTTGTACCAAATGTGGGCACCGTTAGGTTGTGGACCTGGTAATTTGTACTAAATGTAGGCACCGTTAGGTTGTGGACCTGGTAATTTGTACTAAATGTAGGCACCGTTAGGTTGTGGACCTGGTAATTTGTACTAAATGTAGGCACCGTTAGGTTGTGGACCTGGTAATTTGTACCAAATGTAGGCACCGTTAGGTTGTGGACCTGGTAATTTGTACTAAATGTAGGCACCGTTACGTTGTGGACCTGGTAATTTGTACCAAATGTAGGCACCGTTAGGTTGTGGACCTGGTAATTTGTACTAAATGTAGGCACCGTTAGGTTGTGGATGTGGTAATTTGTACTAAATGTAGGCACCGTTAGGTTGTGGACCTGGTAATTTGTACTAAATGTAGGCACCGTTAGGTTGTGGATGTGGTAATTTGTACTAAATGTAGGCACCGTTAGGTTGTGGACCTGGTAATTTGTACTAAATGTAGGCACCGTTACGTTGTGGACCTGGTAATTTGTACTAAATGTAGGCACCGTTAGGTTGTGGACCTGGTAATTTGTACTAAATGTAGGCACCGTTACGTTGTGGATGTGGTAATTTGTACCAAATGTAGGCATCATTAGATTTTGGACCTGGTAATTTGTACCAACTGAAGGCACTGTAAGGTTGTGGACCTGGTAATTTGTACCAAATGTAGGCATCATTAGATTTTGGACCTGGTAATTTGTACCAACTGAAGGCACTGTAAGGTTGTGGACCTGGTAATTTGTACCAACTGAAGGCACTGTAAGGTTGTGGACCTGGTAATTTGTACCAACTGAAGGCACTGTAAGGTTGTGGACCTGGTAATTTGTACCAACTGAAGGCACTGTAAGGTTGTGGACCTGGTAATTTGTACCAACTGAAGGCACTGTAAGGTTGTGGACCTGGTAATTTGTACCAACTGAAGGCACTGTAAGGTTGTGGACCTGGTAATTTGTACCAACTGAAGGCACTGTAAGGTTGTGGACCTGGTAATTTGTACCAACTGAAGGCACTGTAAGGTTGTGGACCTGGTAATTTGTACCAACTGAAGGCACTGTAAGGTTGTGGACCTGGTAATTTGTACCAACTGAAGGCACTGTAAGGTTGTGGACCTGGTAATTTGTACCAACTGAAGGCACTGTAAGGTTGTGGACCTGGTAATTTGTACCAACTGAAGGCACTGTAAGGTTGTGGACCTGGTAATTTGTACCAACTGAAGGCACTGTAAGGTTGTGGACCTGGTAATTTGTACCAACTGAAGGCACTGTACGGTTGTGGACCTGGTAATTTGTTACAACCTTCCACCAATTGTTACTTTATTGTTGAATGCACCCTTTGTACGCAGTTCACAATATTCTTGAAACACAAGAATACTCACTAGTTTATTTTACGTGTAACTATCTGCATTGTAACTAAGGACACACACTGGTATTTCCAACATGGCTGAGTTTGTTTGGTAAACTGATGACTGGCAAATTGGAAGTGGCAGGAGGTGATGTGGACACGAAGGAACCATTTGAAGGTGACAGTTTAGAGCTTAGTTTGGTAACGTCTGTGTCCCATGATGCCCATAAAGTCTCACATTTCCATCGTGTTATAGTTAGTTAGCCTTTTTAGTGTATTAACCTATTTTTCTTTCACCTTATTGAACTGTTATTTTGATAACAAAAACAAATTAGAAAAAAAAAACATTAATGGAGGCTTATTTATCTGGATTTGAATAATGATTACATTAAAATATATATTTGAAATAATCTGCTTGTCATGGTTTTGTAAGTTCAGGATATTTTCCCCAAAAATACATTTGTGTCATTATAAGAACAATTTATTGGTTTAGTGTTATGCTCTAGTATGTACTTGAAATTGTTATACAGATTTGATAACTTTAATATGTTTAAAACACGTAACATCTTTCAGCATGGTTTTTCAACTTTCATTTTACAGCTTACCGGCTAAGCATTTATTTTGACATTATACATAAAATAAGGGACATTCAGTGCAATATAAACAATTATAATTAATTTTTAAGATTGCTTTTCACCTAGGCAAGTTCCAAGTAATTGGACACGCCAAGTTTCTGAATTGATTTGAATGAAAATTGTGGAAAAACATCACAGTAATTTGATCTGGGCTTAACATGTTCATGTATGAGGATTTATTGAATTATTCACTTCTGTGCTGCTTCTTTGTGATGGTAAACAAGCTTAATTCAAACACCAAAAGTTCCATTCATTTCTTAGCACTTTTCCTTGAGATGAATACAAAAATGGAGACAAATTTCTGAGACCTGTCAAGACGTTCTCTGCAAAGTCTTATTTAGAAATATGTTTTCCACATGTAACATAGAGATAGACCGGTGAGGGTGATGTTAGGCTTCCCTCTTCCATTGACATTGTCCTGATAAATGGCAGACAGCGCTAATGATTTTGTCAGAATTCGGGTGATTTATTTGAGTGAGTTTACATATTTCTTATGTTAACGAAAAGTGCTGAGTCCCAAAACCTATGCTTAAATGACCAACGCCATTCAAACAAAATGATATCTAGCAAAGTATTGTAGAATTACCCTCTGGAAAGATCTAAGATCAGAAAAGATACAAATTGCTGGTAAAGGAAACGTATATATTTTAGGGTCCTTAAATATAACCAATTATAATAACGTATCCATAAAAAGTGAAAGGAGATTTTGTATAGAATAAGACAAAACTTTATCATTCTCATTGGCAAGAGCTGTTAGAGCTAATGTTGTATGAATAATAGCACAAACTTAGCATGGAAAATATAGCCTCATATATCCTTATCAATTGCACAATACTTTCATTTGCAAATAGTAATGGTAGGAATAGAAATACTGCAATTTATTCAAACACTAGAAAACTGTTAATGTACATAAAATTATGGTTTGAAAATTTTGCAGCCAGTCTGGGACTCAATCCAGGGACCTCTTGCTTATAGGGCAAGTGCTCTATCTTAAATTAGTTATCCCGGCTTCTACGCCATCTCACGGATATAGAGACCCACTCTCAATACTTAAGAAGCTGTGTTGCTCAATTGCTGATTTTCTGATTGGGACAATATGTTTAACTTGCTTGTAATATATGATAGTTAACACATTACATGCTTATTTAATGATGTTTGTGTTGTCCATTTGGTTGTGTAACTGTTGACAACTGTGTGGGGTTTGAATGGTTTGCTGCGGTATAGAATGGTAAATTCAAGCTCCTGCCACTATATTAAATGGCTATTTGTTTGATGAGCTATCAGAAATACCTGCAATTTGCACTGGAGATCATTACCCCTATTATCCACGACAGTGTCACGAGATATCTCGACAATTGGCACCAGTTGGCAATTGTTAACATTGGGTGACTAGCAGTCTCAACTCAGAATTGGAAAGCATGGTCCCAGTAATACCATAGCATTCAGTGCATTTATGTGACTTCCGAAGATGTCTTCTTATATCTCATGCTTTTCAGTGAATAATTTCACACTGTGGAATTAAGTCAGAATCATTTAGCCCATTGATGCTTATGCGGTCATGAGAAACAAAACTACCTATGGTTTAGCTGGACTGTGTCTACAAAAATGATCTCACATAGCAATACAGATTATATTATATGAAAGAATGTATAATACAGATGTGTCTCAGTTAAAGTATAATTAATATACTGCATTATGATATTTTCAATGAAAGCTAATCAACAATCTGCTTAAATAAACATTAACTGTTAAGTGAGTATCAAGCTCACGACATAGTGGCTATATTTAAAAAAGCAGGTGACGATTTACAGCACTGATACCATCTGAGCCATTTTGCCTTGTGATAATATGTGTGCAAACTATTGTTATACAAGATACTCACAATTCCGACATTAAAATGTAAACAAACAAAAAATGACAAAAAAAAAGTAATACATGCCACTAAGGGTTGCCTTGGATTTCATCCACAGCCCAAAGAACTGCCCAAGAATGATGAATTAACAGAGCCTTAGACTGAGGTCAGTTTTCTTACCTGTACAATGTCTGAGGACCCATGACTCTGTGTGGACAATGGTTGTGCTGTTGGCCTGAAACTTCCATTTCCTGTACAGAACTATGGACAGAAATATTTCATTGAGGGGTCACCTGTTATGAAGGTATGGATAGTTTGATTCATGGATGCAGTCAAAAAAATAGATTAAACCTAATTTTGTCCTGGTAATGGTGTATGAGTGCTGATGATCCATGGTCAAGACTGCAGTACAGTCTGTACAAGACAGGTGTTTCGGAGCCCAATCTTGTTTGAATGTTAAAAACTGGTAAGCAAAGGAAAACAATGTTCATTTGAGAAATAATTATCGATTTATCGTTGTTTATCGGCCAATAAACAGCAATTTGGAGTTCTGATGCGTAGAAATTAAACCATGAGGGCGTTAGCCTTAGTGGTTTAATAACCATGCGTCAAAACGACAAAGAGTTGTTTATTGGCCGATGAACAACATTAATGCAAACATTATTTCGATTCTGACATGATTTGACATACATTTTTAGCTCACCTGAGCACAAAGTGCTCATGGTGAGCTTTTGTGATCGCCCGTTGTCCGTCGTGTGTGCGTGCTTGCGTGCGCCATCAA
Organism: Congeria kusceri; assembly: GCA_027627225.1. NCBI lineage: Eukaryota > Metazoa > Mollusca > Bivalvia > Myida > Dreissenidae > Congeria > Congeria kusceri. Next base: position 42,420,813 of record CM051032.1, on the reverse strand, counting down.
CTTTTCATTTAAACAAAATCTCCACCTAAACCGCTCAGCAGATTTTCACCAAACTTCACAGGAATCATCCTTGGGTGGACCTCTTTCAAAGTTGTTCAAATCTTTCCGGTCCGCTGCATATGTAGGTCACCAGAGCTAAAAATAGATTTAAAAAGTGAAAACTTTAAAAATCTTCTTCTATGAAACCGCAGGGCTCAGAGCTTTTATATTTGGTATGTGACATCCTTTAGTGATCCTCTACAAAGATTGTTCAAATGATGCCCCTGGGGTCAAAACTGGCCACGCCCGGGGGGTCAGATGGTTTATATAGACTTAAATAGCAAAATGACTTTAAAAATCTTTTTCTCTGATATACAAAGTCTAGAGGTTTCATATTTGGTATGTAACATTGTATAGTGGTCCTCTACAAAGATTGTTTAAATAATGCCCCTGGGGTTAAAACTGGCCACGCTCCGGGGGTCACATTGTTTATATAGGCTTATATATCAAAATGACTTTTAAAATCTTCTCCTCTAAAACCGCAAAGCCCAGAGGTTTCATACTTCGTATGTAACATTGTTTAGTGGTCCTCTAAAGAAATTGTTCAAATAATGCCCCTGGGGTAAAAACTGGCCTCACCCCGGGGTCACATGATTTATATAGACTTAAATAGCAAAACGACTTTAAGAAGATTGACCTACTTCAATTAGCGTTAGTGACTGTTGACCAATCAGAAACAAGCATGTTTCTGAAGGTCACAGCACATGTATAATGTGTTGTTTACTACAGAAAAGGGTGTGGCTCACCAAAACTTAATAAAAAAGACTATTTTACATGGAAATATAAAAATTTTAAAGTATTTCTATTATTTATAATTATTGTTTGCTGCCTAGAGGAATAAATAACTTAATAAGTGGCCTGAAAATGGTAGTTTATGCAGTGTTCTTCACCAAGTTATTAAACCCTATGAATCTATTGAAAATTCATAGAGGCTGCCTTATCCTCTTGGACAGTTCTTGATGTAGACAAAAACTGGTTCCAGCCAGTTTAATTAGCAATATGCTATACACCAAAATCATGGGTTTCATCTGCAGGTTTATTGATTTTTTTATTGGTGGCTGACAGTGGGGCCTAAAGTGGGGAAGTCAATTAAAATAGAGTGTATAGTTTCATTCACAGTTTGCATCTTATTTAATAATGAAACAGCTTTGCATTTTGTCTTAATTTTCGGTAATTAAGAGAAAGGGCAAACTGTGATTATTATGAATGGATTATAGTGTGTGGATTAGCAAATATGTAGGTAAGAAATAATATGCATTAGATAATTATTTCAATTTAATATGCGAACTGGGATTTTTTGTGAACTGCCTCATAAGTCAAATGTACTTTATAACTACGATTTTAGAGGCTTAAAATCTCGACTTATTACTGAGTATTTACGGTAGTGGTCCTCTACAAAGACTGTTAAAATGATGCCCCTGGGGTCAAAACTGTGCACACCCCGGGGGTCACATGGTTTATATGGACTTAAATAGCAAAATGACTTTAAAAATCTCCTCCTCTGAAACTGCAATGCCCAGAGATTTCATATTTGGTATGTAACGATGTATAGTGGTCCTCTACAAAGATTGTTCAAATGATGCCACTGGGGTCAAACTGGGCTACCCCGGGGGTCACATGGTTTATATAGACTTAAATAGCAAAATGACTTTAAAAATCTCCCCTGAAACCGTAAGGCCCAGAGGTTTCATATTTGGTATGTAACACTGTGTGGTGGTCCTCTACAAAGATTGTTCAAATGATGCCCCTAGGGTCAAAGCTGGGCACACCCCGGGGGTCACATGGTCTATATAGACTTAAAAGTTAAATAGCTAAATGACTTTAAAAATCTTCTCCTCTGAAACTGCTGGGCCCAGAGGTTTTGTATTTGGTTTGTAACATTGTATAGTTGTTCTCTGTCTCAGGGGTCAAAACTGGCCCTGCCCTGGGGGTCACATTGTTTATATAAACTTAAATAGCAAAATGACTTTAAAATCTCCTCTGAAACCGGAGTGTTTTCATATTTGCTATGTAACATTGTATAGTAGTCCTCTACAAAGATTGTTCAAAGTATGCCCCTGGGGGTAAAAAGTGGCCATGGCCTGGGGGTCACACTATTTATATAGACTTATATGGCAAGTGGGCCTTAACAATCTTCCTTGTTTAAACTGTAAGGCCCAGAGGTTTTATATTTTGCGTGAAACATTGTGGAGTAGTCCTCTACAGAGATTTTTCCAATGATGCCCCTGGAGGTCACATGGTTTATGTACATTTAAATAGCAAAATGACTTTAAAAATCTTCTCTGCAACCGCAAGGCCCAGTGGTTTCATATTTGGTATGTAACATTGAATAGTGGCCCACTACAAATATTTTTCAAATTATGCACCTAAGGTAGAAAGTGGCCACGACCTGTGGGTCACATGGTTTATATAGACTAAAAATCTTCTGAACCTGCAAGGCCCAGATTTTTATACTCAGGTAAGGGGTTTGGTGCCATTTTGCCCTCTTGTTATTAATCCCCCGCCACGAAGGGGGAGGGGGGTTATAGGAATGCCCTTCAACCGTCCGTCTCTTCGTCCGTCAGTCTGTCCGTAACATTTTCGTGTCTGCTCCATATCTCCTATACCCTTTGAAGGATTTTCATGAAACTTGGCTAAAATGTTTAGGTCATTGAGATGATGTGCAGAAGGCACAAGGCAGTCACGCCAGCTCAAGGTCAAGGTCACACTTGTCTGTCAAATATTCGAGCCTCCATTTCTTGTCTGCTCCATATCTTCTATGCCTTTTGAAGGATTTTTATGAAACTTGGCTCAAATGTTTAGGTCATTGAGACGATGTGCAGAAGGCATGAGTCAGTCATGCTGGCTCAAGGTCAAGGTCACACTTGAAGGTCAAATAGTCGAGCCTACATTTCGTGTCCGCTCCATATCTCCTATGCCTTTTGAATGATTTTCATGAAAATTTGCTCAAATGTTTAAGTCATTGAGACAATGTGCAGAAGGCATGGGCCTTTCACGCCAGCTCAAGGTGAAGGTCACACTTGAAGGTTAAATTTTTGAGCCTCCATTTTTGTGTCCGTTTTTCGTGTCATCTCTATATCCCCTCTTCCCCTTGTAGGATTTTCATGAGACTTGGCTCAAATGTTTTGCTCATTGAGACAGAAGGCATAAGCCAGTCACCCCAACTCAAGGTCACACTTGAAGGTTGAATGTTTGAGCCTGTATTTTCATGTCCGTTCTATATCTCCTGTGCCCTTTAAGGCATTTTCATGAAACTTGCCTCAAATGTTTATCACATTGAGGCAATGTGCAGAAGGCATGAGGCAGTCACACCACCTTAAGGTCAAGGTCACACTTGAAGGTCAAATGTTTGAGCCTCCATTTTTGTGTCTGCTCCATATCTCCTATGCCCTTTGAAGGATTTTCATAAAACTTAGCTCAAATGTTTATCAAATTGAGGCGAAGTGCAGAAGGCATGGAGCAGTCTTGCAACCTCAAGGTCAAGGCCACACTTAAAGGTCAAATGTTTGAGCCTCCATTTTCGTGTCAGCTCCGTATCTAAATTTCTCGAACTGTACTTTCATATCTGGTCCAACTGTGCCAGATTAAGGTCAGTGTGATACTTCAAAGTTACCTTTAAAATCTAATGAAGGATCACGGCGGGGGATATAGCTGTCCTTTGGACTGCCTTATTAGCCATTATGATGCCTTAAACTCAGGTGAGCGACCTAGGGCCATCATGGCCCTCATGTTGCATTTGTAATTGGAATTAATTTTTACTATGCTCCGCTCAGAATCGGAGCTTCTTTTTGCATTGTTTATGGGTAATTTAACAATGATGATTTTTTGTTTGTCCATAGAAAAATTAGTTTGTATATGTTAGATTTTTTATTTATTTATGAAAATTGTAATTGGAGCATGACATTTATTTTCAGTAAGATGTTTTCTAAAGGAAAAATGTTTAATATGAATTTGATTACACTGAAATAAATGCAGATTTTTCCCCATAAATCCATGTCTGGCTTGCATCAAGGAACCTGAAGCTGGGAAACAAAACAGTATCCATAACAAATTGATTTCAGAAAGTCTGGCTCCAGCAATGTTTTCCCTGTACAAACCATTTAGTGAAGATTAATTTGGCAATTATTTTGCTATTTGTGGGATATGGCTGGCTTATCAGAAGATTTTCCTCTGCTGTTGGTGTTACAGATAGTGTATCCATGGACCCCATACTTCTGTGTCTTGATGCATGATTAAATAAATGCCTAAGAATGCCCAAACATGGCAATGGTATTAAAGAAGGCTGCATTAGACGTGACCTTCTCTAATAATTTTTAATATACCATTGCATTGGAATGTAATATACCTTGCGTGTGGTAATATACCCTGCACGTGGGCCTAAAAAGTAGCAACTGGTGTTTTCGGGGAATTCCTTATAAGCTAATAAATTGGTTGGCGCTTATTAAAATGCATTTAAAAAGTCAATGATGATGAGCGTTTGGTTTATCAGTAGACGCTTATTAAAATGTATTGAAAACCGTGGTATACATGCACTTGGCTAAGGTGTGTGCAGTATTTACTATACCCCTCAACTGCCTCTGATATTAATATAATATTAAATGATAAAGAAGAAATAATAGTTTTGTCTTCAGTGTAAATTCCTTCACCACAAACTGACAAGACTTACCTCTGGCTGGAGAATGTAGCCAGGTTCTATCAATAAGATGAATGGGTGGATACTGAAGTATTAGATGTGCTGTCAGATTGCTCTGTAAATCACCCCTGTTCCTGTCAGAAGACAGTCAATATTGGTGCTCAATGGATGATAACAATATACACAATTCCATGTGGGACACTGGCCAGTCAGAGAATGGATCCACCATCCTTGCAAGGTGTTGGAAGCCAATGTAAGGGGGATTATTTTGTCACATAGATCTGAATCTTGCATAGTGGTGCGGGGAATGAATTGAGTCCTGTCTTAGCTTTTTAGGCTGTTAGTGGAAGCATGTGGTCTCTAGGACATGAGCAGGAGAGAGCACACATCCTAACAACAACTTCTCAACTCTGCAGGCTATGGAAATTAAAAACATTTAAATACTTTTTAAGCTGCTATCACCAAGAAACTTTATGTTAAATCATGCAGTTAGTTATCTCTGTAATTTGATTGTACACCCATGGGCTTTACATTTTCCCAAATGGCGGCATTAATTATGAGTCCAGTTTGGGTGTTCTGTGACATATATCAGTGTATGGAAAACATTATTATATGACTCTGTAGCATATTGTGAAAACATTTCTTTCAAAGATGTATAAAAACATGTGTCTTAGAATGCATGTGCATTGAGTGTTTAAAGAAAAATGAGGTCATTAATTAGGCATGGAGGTTTTGATGTTATTAAAATTTCGGGGGGGGGGGGAGGTATATACAGTAGGTTGGCTGATTACCCTTTTGCAAAAAAAAGACCCAAATATTTGTACCTATTAATTTTTATTTGTTTTGCGAAACTGTTTATCATGAAGTTAACAAAAGAACATACTATTGCTATTGTATTGCCATTCATCCATACACACTTTTTTGATGAGTGGTTTAACGTTGCGTAATGAAGCTATGGTTTCCAGTAGTTGAACAATATTAAATCTACGTATTGATTGCACACAGTTTAAGCATCGTTATGATATTGATTGCAAAATAGAAATTTATGTTATTTCCTTCCTGCATTGTGTTGTCCAGATTCTCATTCATAATATGGGATTTGCTGTGTGATACAAGTACTTGTAAGTAACACATTGAAATATTTTAGGGACTTTATGTTCATTGTTTACAGTTTTTTGGCATTTAATATTCAGCAAACAAGACTGATTTCATACTATCCAAGTGGTTGCCAGCAACAAAGTATAGGCAGTTAATAAGGCAGTCTCAATTAGACAGGTGGATTTGTCCTTAGAGACCGCCAGTGGGCACCCTATGAGCGCTCTGGGAGTGCGGGTATTAGCAGGGAATCTCCTGTCTTGACATGGTGGGTTTGAACCTGTGTGTCCTCATCCATATCTGCTAGGACAATTGCCAGTGTATATTCATATACTAGATATAGTTCAAGATTAAAGATTTATAGATGGAGGAAGTCAGGTAAAGTAAGCTGTGTTGTATAATTCTCGAAATTGTAGCATATTAATATACTGTAAATCAATATAATTATCAGTTGCAGAGATATTTAATAAAATTACAAATTCCATTAATAAAATTGCAAAATCCATTTACATTCAGCAGATATTGTTAATAATTGACACATTTGGTATTCAAGTCCACTTGGTACACTCTATTTCATAAACTTATAACAATGGACAAGAACCATCTTTTGAATATAATTTTGGGGAAAAGGGTTTTAAAAGTGCATAATGTTCAGATAATAATTGTACACTGGAAAATCCTCAAATTCAGTGCAGTTACATATATCTCTCACTACACTAACTGCTTCATGTTAATTCACATATTATATTATTCTATAACTGTCCTTGCATTTGATAACATGATGATATCCCTGAACATTGAAAATGTTTAAATGTTTCTAGGTTTACTTTGATGTCAGTTCTGATATTGCAGAACCATACATCTTGCTTCAAACATATTCTTCAGAATCTGAGCTCATTGATATAGAAATAATGTATATGACAAAATTAATTGGGTGGCATTCCATTTCTGTTTATGGAAAATTTCAGGAAAAAGCATGTAATAAAGGTAGTTTCATTCAAGAATGTATGTACAATTGGTCATTGGCAGAGACATATATACTAATATTCCTTTTATTGTGGCGGAATACTTTTGGCAATGCAATATCGTCACGTCACCTATTTTCGCCATTCTCCTATTTTCGCCGATAACGTTTGGTGCAATGTAACCTATGTATCGTCTCACGAGATTTCACAGTTGACCTGCGCCGAGAGTAAACATTGTAGTAAACGATGTAGTACGCTGCGTTTGTTTTGAAAATGGAAATTCGAAAGGTAAGAAATACACTGATGAAAATCGAATTGCAAAAATGCGTAAAAAACATAAGCCATTTTTTCTACTCTTTTTCTAACTATTTTAATTATTAAATATTATGACATTGTTCATTGTTTTACATGTATAGTGTGCAGCAGACACAGTGTGACGTCACATTCCCGCTGTCTGTCAAATTTATGTCAGTTTGAGAGAAACGCCGATTACAAATCACCCATGTGTCTCCTTATCATTTCTAACGTTTTAGAAGTCTATTTTCAGGCTCCTACTTTGGCAAGAGGCAGTTACAGAGCCAGTTATTCACATGATTATTTATCGGACGCTTACAAAATGTGTATTGAACAGGGGCTTCCGGTAGAGAGTTTGCCAAAAAGTTTGGCATTCCCGTAAACACTCTAAAAGACAGAGTTCTCGGCAAAATTGATATTGACACTGTCAAATCTGGCCCTTCACCGTGCTTTACTATTGAACAGGAAGCTTGCCTATGTAACCATATTAAAACTATGGCTGAAATAGGTTTGGGATATTCTCGGCAAGAGACAATTAACTTGGCCACAGATTATGCCATTCATTTTGGGACTCAAATAACAAGGGGACAAAGTTAGTTTGAAGTATGGATTTTTAGGTAGATGGCCCGATTTAAAAGTAAAAAAGCCACAGTCACTAGAAATAGCAAGAGCCAAAAGTGCTACTAGAACAACCATTGACAGTTACTTTATAGAACTGCACACAATTTTAACCAAGTATCATTTGACAGACAAGCCTGGTAGAATTTACAACATTGATGAAAAGGGCCTTAGCATCAATCACAAACCCCCTAAAATTGTAACTGGTACATTATACAAAGCGCAGGCTGTAACAGCTGGTAGGTCTCAAACAGTAACACTCATTGGTGGAGGTAACGCTTTAGGGCAACAAATTCCACCATATTTTATATTTCCTGGCGCCAGAATGCCAGCTACCCTTTTAGAAGGATCGACTACAGGAACATCAGGGACAGTGTCTGAGTCTGGCTGGTCCAATACTGACATATTTTCAAATTACATCAAATACCATGTTGAACCAGTGTTACCAACACGTGACGCTAACAACCCAGTTCTCATTTTATATGATGGACATAAAAGTCATGTTTCAGTCGGTTTAATTGAGTGGGCAAAAGCAAACCATATTATTCTCTTTGTTCTCCCGCCGCATTGCAGCCACCTACTCCAACCCATGGATGTGTCCTGTTTTGGGCCGTTTGAAAATGCATGGAATGCAGCATGTCATCACCACACAAGAGTTTCTGGTGGTAATGTTGTGACAAAAAATGATGTTTGTAGTATTGCGTGTAAAGTTTACACTGCCACACTATCACCAGTTAACATTCAATCTGCATTCTGGCGTTGTGGAATATATCCATTCAATGACACTGTAGTGAGTGACATTGCCATTGCACCCTCACTAGCTTTCACAAACATTGACCAAAGCAAGTTGGTTGAACAATCCTTTGACACATCTGTTGAAACCTCAGTTGAATTTTTTGGCAAAAGATGTGCGCCAATTGTGAACAATGTCCGTGCTGCAAAAGTGAGAAAAACACTAAGCAAGGTTGTAGCTGGTAAACCTATTACTGAAGATATTGTGTACAATAAAGTAAAAGAACACTTGAGTAAAAATAAAACAGGAAAGTCTGTAAAATCTTTGTCAACAGAAAACAAAAATAAATCATCAAGATCATCAACATGTACAAACCCTAAACCTGGTACTTCTACAAAGAACAAGTCAAATGTCTTGCATAACACCTACACTGACTCAGAGACTTCTGAGGATGATGTTGCAGAATCTGAAAAATGCTGTGTTTGTAAATTGTTCACCCCCACAGAGTTAAAGTACTGCATAAATCTTACACTTGTGAAATGGGCACAATGTGATGTTTGTGACAGATGGGTTCACCTTAAATTTTGCACCCCAGTTAAAGTGCTTAGAAGTGGAGATCAATTCCTTTGCCCAAGTTGTGCAAGCAAAGAAGAATAAATATTTCACTAAGTTACATATAAAACATAAACATAATGTTTTAACAGTTATTTACTAGTTAACTTACAGTTGTTTACTTCATTATACTTTATTGAACAACCCTCATTGAACAGTTGAGTGTAACCAGCGAAAATAGGTGATGTCACGGGTCATTGACTTTGTACACAGTGCACCGACATTGGAGTATTTTTAATGCATAAAGCAGACAAATAAATAAACAACTTCACTTTATTATTTAAGGTAAGTGGTTTATTTGAAACAAAGTTATTTAGTTTTTCAAAAGTTTTGCTTCAAAAGTCAAACAAAGACATTTTGTTTCTAACATCGGCGAAAACTGGTGACACGAGGATACATCATTCTGAGGCTGTAACAAACAGGTAATTATCCTATGTGTTGGGCATTTGGAGGTCTATGACACTATTCCCAAAGCATATTCTGAAATAATAAATAATATCATTCATCATGTAACACTGTAAATGAAACATACCCGAAAAAAATGATCCAGCTGAAATGAATAGGTTTGACAAGAACCACCTGAAATGAATAGGTTTGACAAGATCCAGCTGAAATGAATAGGTTTGACAAGATCAAGCTGAAATGAATAGGTTTGACAAGATCCAGCTGAAATGAATAGGTTTGACAAGATCCAGCTGAAATGAATAGGTTTGACAAGATCCAGCTGAAATGAATAGGTTTTTAACTTCTTTAAGTTTCGTCCAAATGAAAAATCGTCTTTGTTTGAATTTTTTTTTTACATGATCAGTTGTGTGATCTATGACAATTCCCTTCTTGCAGTACATGATCAGGTGTATGATCTGTGACAATTCCCTTCGTGCAGTACATGATCAGGTGTATGACCTGTGACAATTCCCTTCTTGCAGTACATGATCAGGTGTATGATCTGTGACAATTCCCTTCTTGCAGTACATGTTCAGGTGTATGATCTGTGACAATTCCCTTCTTGCAGTACATGATCAGGTGTATGATCTGTGACATTTCCCTTCTTGCAGTACATGATCAGGTGTATGATCTGTGACAATTCCCATCTTGCAGTACATGATCAGGTGTATGATCTGTGACAATTCCCTTCTTGCAGTACATGATCAGGACCCAGTTGCTCAAAACTTTACCGGCCAGTTAAGCTAACAGCCGTTAACTTTTGGATTAAGTTATTTATTTAAATTAAACGTTAAATTTGAAACTGAGAGTTTATTGTAAACACATTGCTATTCTAGAATAATTTTGTAATGTTTGATAAGCCAGTCGCTTTTAATATAAATTTTATTTACATTTAAAGTTAACTGGCAGTTAGCTTAATTAGCGGTTAATGTTTTGAGCAACTGGGCGGGGGTATATGACCCTGTATTGCTGGTGCAAATGTGACTGAAGTGTGATTGGATTTCCTGTCTGTATGGTTGTACAATTATTGGTCTCCAATAGCGACCCTGTCACTGGTTCCATCTGTGACTGGTTTCATCTGTGACTGGTTCCATCTGTGACTGGTTTCCTCTGCTGCCTCTCAATGCTGTGATATTGCTTATTGATATGAAATCCTGACAGTATTGTCACCAGCAGAAGATTGTGGAAAGCTTTGGGCCTCCCAGAATATTTGTGTAGGAAATTAGAGATTGATTAGAGATTGATTTAAACTTGAACAGTGCATTGTGATGCAAGTGGCATGCATTTTGAAGTTAATGCAATGCAAATAAAATATTGATTCTTTGTGGAATTTTTTTTTTGATTGACCAGGTATTTAAGTCGTCTATAACAGGTATGTAGTTATCATATGTATACTTAAACAAAAATGTAGGGGATAAACATGGTATAGGGTGTGTTGATTTGAAAACTGCAATGTTTGGTGAACCTTCAGTGGGGGAAAAAGAAGCAAATTATTCTAGTTGTCTGTAATTTTGTGTAATTGTACCAAATTTGTTTTTAATGAAAACAAAAACATATATATTTATATACTGTATGGAGTAATTATATTTAAACATCACTGATTGACTTGGTAAAGTATTATATAAAAAAAATATGGTAAGGCTAAAAAAAATTAAGCAATTGTTTAATGTTTCTCAGGCACTTTTTCCAAAAAAATCTGGAGGGAGGGCGAATTTCTTTTTTATTGAAGTATTTTTAGCTCGACTATTCGAAGAATAGGTGAGCTTTCCTACTACCCCCGGCGTCGGCGTCCGCGTCTGAATTTAGTTAAAGTTTTTATTCAAAAGTCTTGTAACTTCAAAACTACATAAGTTATTCACTTGAAACTTGGAATATACCTTTGTCATCAACTCCAGTGTCAGGGGCAACATTTCCCCATAACTCTGTTTTGTATTTTGACAGAGTTTCACTTAGATTTTCTGGTTAAAGTTTATATTCAAAAGTTTTGTAACTTCAAAAGTACATAAGTTATTCACTTGAAACTTGGAACTAATCTTTGTCATCAACTCCAGTATCAAGGGAAACATTCCCTATAACTAACTTTTGTATTTTGACAGAGTTATCCCCCTTTTTCACATAGATTTTCTGGTTAAGGTTTATATTCAACAGTTTTGTAACTTCAATACTACAAGAGCTATTCATTTGAAACTTGGAATATACCTTTGTCATCAACTCCAATATCAGGGTGCACATTCCCGATAACTCTATTTTGTATTTTGACAGAGATTATGCCCCTTTTTCACATAGATTTTCTGGTTAAAGTTTATATTCAAAAGTTTTGTAACTTCAAAACTACATAAATTATTCATTTGAAACTTGGAACTAACCTTTGTCATCAACTCTAGTATCAGGGGCAACAATACCCATAACTCTGTTTTGTATTTTGACAGAGTTAGTCCCCTTTTTACTTAGATTTTCTGTTTAAAGTTTATATTCAAAAGTTTGGTAACTTCAAAACTACCTAAGTTATTCACTTGAAACTTCTAACTAACCTTTGTCATCAACTCTAGTATCAGGGGCAACAATACCCATAACTCTATTTTGTATTTTGACCGAGTTATTCCCCTGTTCACATAGATTTTCTGGTTGAACTTAATATTCAAAAGTTTGGTTACTTCAAACTACATAAGTTATTCACTTGAAACTTGGAACTAACCTTTGTCATCAACTCTAGTATCAGGGGCAACATTAGCCATAACTCTATTTTGTATTTTGACAGAGTTATACCCCCTTTTCACTTAGATTTTCTGGTTAAAGTTTATATTCAAAAGTTTGGTAACTTCAAAAGTACATAAGTTATTCACTTGAAACTTGGAACTTACCTTTTGTCATCAACTCTAGTATCAGGTGCAACATTATCCATAACTCTGTTTTGTATTTTGACAGAGTTATGCCCCTTTTTCACATAGATTTTCTGGTTAAAGTTTATATTCAAAAGTTTTGTAACCTCAAAACTACACAAGTTATTCACTTGAAACTTGGCTCTAACCTTTGTCATCAACTCTAGTATCAAGGGCAACATTACCCATAATTCTGTTTTGTTTTTTGACACTTTTTACATTGACTTTGTGGTTAAAGTTTTTGTTCCAAAAATTTAGAAACTATACAAGGCTTCACTTAAATTTTTTGTATTTTAACAAATTTATGCCCCTTCCACTATCCAAAATATATACCAACTGTAATACTTTGAATAGTCGAGCGTGCTGTCCTCTGGCAGCTCTTGTTTTTTGTCTCCTACTCTTTTCTATTGGCACTATGTAATGGCTTATTAACACCAGTAAATAAGTACAGATTCAAGACAATTTTAAGTTTTAATAACAACATAAGCATCCCTTTTTATAAAATTCTTAATATAAATGTATTAATCACAAACAGTCATTTATGCAAGCCATACATGCCATATGTCCCGGAACATCGGGGATGGTCCCGGAAATGCAGTGCCTGTCCCGCAGTCCCGGAATAAGTTTGTATGTTCTGGAAATCATCAAAATTGTGCGTACCTATATTAGATTAACTTTTGACAGACCACTCATCCCCTAATTTGTCCCCAAGGCAATGCATACAGATTAAGCAACATGTCATAAACGAGCAATTTAAAAGCAGTTGTCACACTGCATTCTTAAGCTGCTATCAGTCACTGAGTAGTTGTGCCTTAAAGTCGGAGCTTCATTCCCACAGAAAATCTATATTAGCCAATTAAAATGCAGAGTTATTTCAGTTTGCCACTGCCGTGAACGATCAACCAATCGGTGTAATAAACATGTTTATTTAATGCTAAGTCATGAAATATAGAAAAATATCAGTGAGATATACCCCTATATTACTCACAGTCGGGGACTACTTTTTTTTAGCTCACCTGAGCACAAAGTGCTCCTGGTGAGATTTTAGGATCCCCTTTTGTCAGTCGTCCGTTGTCCTTAATCGCTAGGCAGATTTTCACCAAACTTCACAGGAATGATGCTTGGGTGACCCTCTTTCAAAACTGTTCAAATCGTTACGGTCCGCTGCATATGTAGGTCACCAGAACTAAAAATAGATTTAAAAACTGAAAACTTTAAAAATCTTCTGTGAAACTACTAGGCTGGGAGCTTTCATATTTGAAATGTGACATCCTCTAGTGGTCCTCTACAAAGTTTGTTCAAATGATGCCCCTGGGGTCAAAACTGGCCACACCCCGGGGGTCACATGGTTTATGTAGACTTGAATAGCAAAATGACTTTAAAAATCTTCGCCTCTGAAACCGCACAGCCGAGAGGTTTCATATTTGGTATGTAACATTGTATAGTGGTCCTCTACAAAGATTGTTTAAATGATGCCCCTGGGGTCAAAACTGGCCACACCCCAGGGGTCACATGGTTTATATAGACTTGAATAGCAAAATGACTTTAAAAATCTTCTCCTTTGAAACGACAAGGTCCCGAGGCTCCATATTTGGTATGTAACATTGTTATGTGGTCCTCTACAAAGATTGTTCAAAGGATGCCCCTGGGGTCAAAACTGGCCACACCCTGGGGCTCACATGGTTTATATAGACTTAAATAGCAAAGTTACTTTAAAAATCTTCTTCTCTAAAAGTGCAAGGCCTTGACGTTTCATATTTGGTATGTAACATTGTATAGTGGTCCTCTACAAAGATTGTTCAAATGATGCGCCTGGGGTCAAAACTGGCCACACCCCGGGGGTCACATGGTTTATATAGACTTGAATAGCAAAATGACTTTAAAAATCTTCTCCTCTGAAACCGCAAGGCCTAGAGGTTTCATATTTGGTATGTAACATTGTATAGTGGTCCTCTACAAAGATTGTTCAAATGATCCCTTTGGGGTCAAAACTGGCCACACATGGTTTATATAGACTTAAATAGCAAATTTACTTTAAAAATCTTCTCTGAAACCGCAAGGCCTAGAGGTTTCATATTTGGTATGTAACATTGTATAGTGGTCCTCTACAAAGATTGTTCAAATGATGCCCCTGGGGTCAAAACTGGCCACACCCGGGGGTCACATGGTTTATATAGACCTAAATAGCAAAATGACTAACAATTTTCTGCTCTGAAACTTCAAGCCTGGAGATTTTATATTTGGTATGTAACATTGTGTTGTGGTCCTCTACAAAGATTGTTCAAATGATGCCCCTAGGGTCAAAGCTGGGCACTCCCCAGGGGTCACATGGTTTATATAGACTTAAATAGCAGAATGACTTTAAAAATCTTCTCTGAAACCTCAAGGCCCAGACGTTTCATATTTGGTGTGTAACATTGTATAGTAGTCCTCTACAAATATTGTTCAAATGATGCCCCTGGGGTCAGAACTGGCCACACCCTGTGGCTCACATGGTTTATATAGACTTAAATAGTAAAATGACTTTAAAAATCTTCTCCTCTGAAACTGCAAGGCCCAGAGGTTTCGTATTTGGTATGTATCATTGTAAAGTGATCCTCTATAAAGATCGTTCAAATGATGCCCCTGGGATCAAACAAGGGCCACACCCCGGGGGTCACAATGTTTATATAGACTTAAATAGCAAAATGACTTTAAAAATCTTCTTTACTGAAACCGCAAGGCCCGGAGGTTTCATATTTGGTATATTATGTTGTATAGTGGTCCTCTACAAAGATTGTTCAAATGATGCCCATGGGACAAAACTGGCTACACCCCGGGGCTCATATGGTTTATATAGACGTAAATGGCAAAATTAAAAATTGTTCTCTGAAGCCACAAGGCCCAGAGGTTTCATATTTGGTTAAAACATTATATCGAGACCTCGATTGGGATTGCATATGGGATGGGTGGGTAAAGGTCAAGGTCACTGTTACTAAAAATAGAAAAACGGTTTCCGCTCAATATCTTGAGAACGCATTGAGATATTTTAATGAAACTTAATACATAAATACATTATATTAAGACCTCGATTGGGTTTGCATTTGGGGTGGGTGGGGTCAAGGTCACCGTTAATAAAAATAGAAAATGGTTTCCGCTAAATACCTTGAGAACGCATTGAGCTATTTTAATGAAACTTAATACATAAGTACTTTATATTGAGACATTGCTTGGGATTGCATATGGGGTGGGTGGTGTCAAGGTCACCATTACTGAAAATAGAAAAACGGTTTCCGCTCAATAACTTGAGATCGCATTATGATATTTTAATGAAACTTAATACACATATCTTATATCGAGACCTCACTTAAGTTTGCTTATGGGGTGGGTGGGGTCAAGGTCACTGTTATTAAAAGGATAAAAACGGTTTACACTCAATAACTTAAGAACGCATTGAGATATTTTAATGAAACTTCATACGTCGGTACCTTATATCGAGACCTTGCTTTACGTGTGTGGTGGGTGGGGTCAAGGTCAAGGTCACTGTTACTAAAAATAAAAACAACAGTTTTCGCTTAATAACTTTAGAACGTATTTTAATGAAACTTCATATATAGATATCAGGTGAGCGACCTAGGGCCATCATGCCCTCTTGTTTTAATTTTATTACCTCCCCTGATTTTTCCCACTGTGTTGCCTCCCTTGATTTTATACATGTAAAAATCTGTTCCTGTCGTCTGGAACTGTCAACACAGTGAAAAATATCTACTGAAACAAATTAAAAACATGGATAATTTGGAAAATTTGGATTTCAGCTTTCTATTTGAAGAAAATGATGATTTTGAGGTTGACAAAGGGGTTAATTTCAATCTTCTAAATGAAAGCAAACGATTTAAACAGGTTTCAAAGGATGACATTGATAATTTCTTGCAAATCAATGCAAACAAAAATACTGCAAGGAAGACTGAGGGGGACCTGAAACTGTTCAACTCCTACCTTGAACATGTTGGTGAGGCAAGGACCATTGAAATTATACCACCTGACCAGCTGAATGACCACATTTGTGGCTTTTTACTCTCTTTCACTATAAAGGACAGAGAGGAGTATGAGCCTACAACAATCAGAAGCTTTGTTTCCTCTATTGACCGGCTTCTACGAACAAAAAACTACCAATTTTCTGTCATAAACAGTGTGGACTTCGAAAAAACTCGTCAAGTTCTGAGGACCAAGCAAAAACAAGTAAAATCTCTTGGGAAAGGTAACAAATCCAAAGCAGCTGATCCACTTGATGATGCCATGATTGCAAAATTTCATGAATGTGGAACCTTAGGTGATAGCAGCCCTGCATCTTTAATTCACTCACTTTGGCTCCTTTGCACTGTACATTTTGGAATGAGGACAGGACAAGAAATTCATAATATGAAATGGGGAGATGTCCAGCTAAAAGAAGATGCAAATGGGAAATATCTACAATATGACACAGAAAGACAGACCAAGACAAGAACGTGTGTTAACCCACGTGTCACAAGGTATATTATCAATGTTAAATTATCAATATACAGTATCTTTATAGCTTACGTTTACGTTTCAAAATTGTATATACAAAACCCAAATAATTATGTGCATTAATCATTATTTATTTGTATTAAATCATAAAATATGAATTTTTACTCAAATAAATGTAGAATATAGCGCACAAGGACGGCATTTTTTATTTCTTAATGTATAGAATTAGTTCACTGCCGCCAGGAATTTTCAATTATGTGAATTCGACATTTTTGTACGATAATATTTTTTATTTAAATTTTCAGATTGTCAAAGCCACGAGCGTACGCCACTTCAGATCCACAAAAAAATCTTTTGTATTCAGCATATAAGAACAAACGACCTGCTGGCACTCTAGACCCAGACAGCCCATTTTTAGCTCGACTATTCAAAGAATAGATGAGCTTTCCTACTACCCCCGGCGTCGGCGTACGCGTCCACGTCTGAATTTGGTTATTCAAAAGTCTTGTAACTTCAAAACTACAAAAGTTATTCACTTGAAACTTGGAATTAACCTTTGTCATCAACTCTAGTATCAGGGGCAACATTACCCATAACTATGTTTTGTATTTTGACAGAGTTATGCCCCTTTTTCACTTAGATTTTCTGGTTCAAGTTTATATTCAAAAGTTTGGTAACTTCAAAACTACAAAAGTTATTCACTTGAAACTTGGAATTAACCTTTGTCATCAACTCTAGTATCAGGGGCAACATTACCCATAAATCTGTTTTGTATTTTGACAGATTTATGCCCCATTTTCATTTAGATTTTCTGGTTAAAGTTTATATTCAAAAGTTTTGTTACTTTAAAACTACATAAGTTATTCACTTGAAACTTGGAACTAACCTTTGTCATCAACTCCAGTATCAACGGCAACATTCCCCATAACTCTGTTTTGTATTTGACAGAGTTATACCCCTTTTTCACATAGATGTTCTGGTTAAAGTTTATATTCATATTTTGTAACTTCAAAACTACATAAGTTATTCACTTGAAACTTGGAATATACCTTTATCATCAACTCCAGTATCAGGTTGAACAATCCCCATAACTCTATTTTGTATTTTGATAGAGTTATGCCCCCTTTTCACTTACATTTTCTGTTTAAAGTTTATATTCACAAGTTTGGTAACCACATAAGTTCTTCACTTGAAACTTGGAACTAACCTTTATCATTAACTGTAGTACCAGGGTCAACATTACCCATAACTATGTTTTGTATTTTTACAGAGTTATGCCTCCTTTTCAATTAGATTGTCTGTTTAAAGTTTATATTCAAAAGTTTGGTAACTTCAAAACTACATAAGTTACTTGAAACTTGGAACTAACCTTTGTCATCAACTCTAGTATCAGGGGCAACATTACTATAACTATGTTGTGTATTTTGACAGAGTTAGCCCACTTTTTACACAGACTTTGTGGTTAAAGTTTTTATTCCAAAAATTTATAAACTATACAAGGCTTCACTTAATAATATTGTATTTAAAAAATTTATGCCTCTTCCACTATCCAAAATATGTACCAACTGATATACTTTGAATAGTCTAGCGCGCTGTCCTGTGACAGCTCTTGTTTCTGTCTGTAGCCCATGAAGAACCTACTCCACTGCAACAATGGTACAAAAAACAGCCGATGGGCATAATTAAGATCTATGGCATCATGAATGAGATGAAAAATGCAGCTGATATAACAACTGACGAGAATTACACCATACAGGTACGTTAGCTAAATGGGACTCCAAAGTTTTAAAATGTCTACCAAAAATGAATATTTGATTTTTTACTATTTGACATTATATCACTTTTTTTGTTCATATTTGATTAGGTTTCAGATATATGCCAGACCAGGACTCGATCCTGGGACCTACCCAAAATGCGTAATAGTTTTTAGCATAATTTTGGGTTTGCTCTGCCACCTGAGCTATCTGGCCATCTGACTGCATGCAACTCTTAGAAAGATGTGTGAATTACTCTTGTTTAAAAAACGTAACGTATTCTATAATTATCGTTATTTTATTAAATTAGTAAATTAAAATGAAGAAAAATATCAGTGAGATAAATTAACAAACATTTGTTTTACACAATGGAGTCTCCTGTATATATTTTTTAATTTGGTAAAATTTATAAAATATGCTTGTCATTACTCTTGCAGTGCCAGAAAACATCTTATTCAATAGCTGAATGACAACGGGGTTCCAGCGCACCAAATCATGCAAATATCAGGCGATAAGAACTATCAGGCGATAAGAACGTCAACTCCATCAATAATTACAGCAAACTAAACCCAGGCCAGAGCAAGAGCATCTCGGACATTTTGTCAAATGCTTCCGAATGCCAAGGTGTTACAGCTTTTTACTCAGATAAAAAAAGTCAAACAATAACTTACTGTTGCAAGCGCCTTTAGCTTTATGTTCCAACCCATCCGGCTCTGGTGCAATCGGCGCAGAGTACTGACCACTGCATCATATCCCCATGCTTTCAACTAACACTTTCACTGTTACAGTTAATTTCCACTTTGGAGAATCATCTACTATGGCTATGCATCACACTGCAGTTTCACAGACACAGTATAACCCAGAGCCTCTTTCCCCACCTCCTAGATGTTGGACAAAAATCCGAAGAATTTCCAGCTCTAGTGAAAGTGAATAAACATGATGTGATTGGGAAACTGTGTTTCAGTTAAATTTTAAGTTTCACTTTCAGTTGCTGAAAACGTTTGTGTGGTACACATTGAGAATAACTGTGCTAAAATCTACTCCAACAAATGTTTAAAAATGAAATTTACAATAAAAATTTCAGCTGTTGACTGTTGTTTGTCTTTTGAGTATTGATTTGAACGACATAAATTTATGTGTTGTCACCGTTTATCATACTATTACCGAAAAGAATAGAAGTAAAGATTATTATTAGTAAAGGTTAAGAATAACTCGCGCAATTATATCCAGTATATTGCTGTTTATATTGCTTGACTAATCCATGACACACGCGCTGGAATGTTTATTACTTATCCCGATTACTAATCATTATAGAGAAAATAGTGCGGACGTAATATTGTAAATATCATGTTGAAAATCCCCTAATGGCAAATCAAACGTAAAGAATATTCAAAAAGCATTTAAATAAAACGAAAATTTGTTTGTTTTCGGTGTGATAACGCATGATATCGTCACCGAAAAGGGAGACAATGTACATATATTCTCTATATACATGCATAAGTACGTGTATACATGCATCAGTTGATAATGAAAGAGTACTTGTTATCCCGACCATACGTAAAAGCAGTTTACTCAATGGTGTCCGTTGTTCACAATATCCGCAGTTAGTTTACTACCTAAATGAGGCATGGTTTTTAATTAATTTCCTTGAAATTTTGGGAATAATAGTCGTTAACAAAAATTTTTTGTTATGCCATGTAAAACCTGTGTTTGCTAGAAGAGTGCGAAATGTCTGCTGGCACCAACGACGTCACATTCCAAGCATGGAAAGCGTACTGGTACCGACCATGTGCTTTGCTATATATAGACGTGTCAACTGGGAATAAGTACTTTGTAGTGAAAGAACTTGGAAATGTTTACTTCTTGTATATAAGTTTCGTAGTGCAATAACTTTGTGATCTTTAGCATTTTAATGAATATTTTTATTGCTACAAGTACTTGTAACAATAAAACTTTTTTTCATGAAAAAAATTACATTGCCTTGGATAGGAATAAATACATGAACACACGCCCCTATTTCCCGCCAGAACGATTACTTTCCTAAAAAATTAAAATATGTGAAAGAAAATTCAATTATGATGCTTTTGTTGAGTTTTGGAAATGTTTAAATCCTGCTTTCTGCTTTCTAGGTACTGTAAGATGTCAAGAGGTGGTAATGTATATTTGGGATAAGTAATTTTTGATCCAGTGTGTTACGTTTTGAATATTAAATTAAATGGTAGCAATATAAAAGTTGGAATTAATGACATCTGTTAAGTATCACAAGCCTCTGGTGTGTATTAGATATTTTGGAAACCCAGTAGTTAATCAAACTGTACATATAAAGTTATCATTATAAATTACAATTATATATTGCTGCAACTTCTGTGGAATTGACCGTTGCAGTTGTTTTGAACTGATGTCCCTGTATAAATTGAGCCTGTTATTTTGGAGTTGCAATCCTGTTAAAGGGTATAAATTCTTTGCAACCACTAAGATCATAGATAATATTGTAGTCTTACATCCAATACTAGCGAAGAAACAAATGTAAAAATGCAACTTAAAGTAGAATAGACATAGACCTGTGACCACAATTGTGAAGAAATAAATGCAAAATGCTAGTGAAAAATAGTTCTATATAGACATTCACCAATGTGAAGAAATTTATGTAAAATATGAGTAAAAAATAGTCATATTGTAAAAAGGCAAGTAACAAACTGTCATTTTGACATACAAGTAAAAAAGTATATGTACTCACAGAATGACTTCTAGAAGCAAGTAGAAGCAATTATAATACATTTACTAGCGAAGGTGTCCTGATACATTTGTCTCCATGGTAACCATTGGTTGGAAGTAGGGCAGGCAACAAATCTGTGTAAGGGAATAGTAATTATATTACTGCTCCAATGTTTTCTATTTATAGCATGTCATTAAGCAATCTCCTTACACAAGATCATTTTCACTGGTTTGTTTGTGACATATATAGTTTGTGGGAAAACTGGGCTTAATATTGGTACGGGCTTTGCTTCACATGACACTTATCAGCAAAAAAAGTGCAGAATACTGTTTGTTCTCGTTTATGTTTGTTATCATTTAGATTCTAAATCAAAAGTCGAAAATTTATTGCATTAAAATATAGAATACTATATTGTGCAAGTTGGAGTATGTTATGACAAAATTATTTTGTCTATTAAGTTAATGCTGTCATAAATCCGAGATTTACAGGTATATTTAATTATTTGAAACTGCAGTGTCTATTCAATTTTTGTTATATCGAAATAGATGTGGGTAATTTGTGTCTTCATTACAATGAGATGGTAAATTAGAGCGACTTGATTTCACAGATTTTCGCATTTTTAGCTCACCTGAGCACGAAGTGCTCAAGGGTGAGCTATTGTGATCAGTCTGTGTCCAGCGTCCGGCGTCAACATTTTACTTCAAACAACTTCTTCTCTGAAACCACTTGGCAGATTTTAACCAAACTTGGCAGGAATATTCCTGGGATGGTCCTTTACCAAATTCCTTTAATTTATTAAAATATATTGAAAACTGGTTGTCATGGCAACCAAAAGCTTAAAAACTGGAAATCTTAAAAAAATCTTCTTGTCAGAAACCACTGGCTGGATTTGAAAATAGTTGTCACAGAAATGCTCCTTGGGTGACCCTCTACCAAATTCCTTCAAGTCATTCTGATTTGTTAAAAAAACATGGCCGCCAGGGGGCGGGGCAGTTTTCCTTATATGGCTATATTGAAAACTTTTAAAATCTTGTCTGAAATCACTGGCTGGATTTTAAAATAATTTCACAGAATTGGTCCTTGGATGACCCTCTACCAAATTCCTTCAAATCATTTTGAAACATGGCTGCCAGGGGGCGGGGCAGTTTCGCTTGAAAATAAAAAATTGGTCCCACCAGGGTTTGAACCCGGGATATCCGGATTAATAGGCTACCGCCTTAACCACTGGGCCATTCCGTCTACGATATTTCACCCTCCATTATTTACCTTATGTAAGTGTTCCATGCGATGTCAACAGTTTCAACAAAAACAACAGAAACACTCAAGATTATTCCATCGTTTAGCGTTACAAACGCTTTATAATTATATCAATTTCAACTGATGTTTACTAATAAACGAAACGATTTTTACAGTATATTTCTAGGGCCGGCTAGCTCGGTTGGTAGAGCGCTGGACTACAAATCTGAGGATCGCGGGTTCGATTCCCAGCCCGGCCACATAACTTGTGTGGGGATTGGTCATGAAATTATTTCTACAGCCATTCTCCCCCTACCTCTGATTCAAGTAGGGCAGTTGTCAGTTACAGGCATAAGTATGTGCACTCAGTACTGGTAAACCAGCTTACCTAGGAAAAGTGTGAGTAGGTTAACTGACCGCCGTTATATGATTGAAATACTGTTGAATACGGCGAAAAATCCAAAGAAACAAACATTAATTTGCACCCTTGTATACACTGTTTGATTTTTGGAATCGGTGACAAAAAGTTGAAAAATTTTCAATTCGTCAGTCTGTGAACATGTCCCTTTAATGGAAGCATTTCACAATGTTTTGCTTTATTTATGTTATACAGTAAAATAATATAGGTGCTAAAAAAATAATGCTTCTTTCCTTAGAAAATTTACTCAGGAGGCAAAAAGTAACACTCATGATCAGATTTGCCAAGATCAAAATGTGACCAGTGCGCTTTTCCAAGGATTGTTTTGAGAACCTTGTTGCCATATTGATCTGATAATGAAATTTTCAGCCACTCCTTGAATGTCCCCAGTGATAGTTGTCATTACAGGCAGGAATATGGTGTTTGTATTTCTGTTGTGCTATTTAACACTTCTGGAAATTGTCAGTGAGCATAAGTTGTGAGGCATTTGGTGTATTATCAGTTGTATTTTACATGAAAACACACAAAAAAGTATGCAACATTTGTATCATAGTAATTGTAAATTAATAATTGTATGTTTAACAAGCTGTTCTTAGTTAATGATGCCTGGTTGGACTGCGCAGTTGCATAACAATTGCAAAACAGATCATCAATAGTTAATGTCAGAAACAAACCATCATTCCCACCAGACTTATAATCTGGAAGAAATGGTGAAATGGTTGCTTTGTCATTTGAAGTTGTCAAGGGTTACAAGAAGGATTTGTCATTCTGTATTAAAAGAAACAATGTAAAGTGTATTAGAGTCTGCAAGGGAAAAACATACAAATGTTTGTACATAAAGTTGCATTCTTATAGTATAAGAAATAATGTTCACTGGCTCAATACATTTATTATACAAATGTGTGTGCAAAGAAAAATATAACATAAATATTTAAATTTGAACATCATAAATGAAAATGTCTACAAATGCTTCCACCAATATTTAATATGTATTTATTTTCAGTGTTGATCATCAACTCCTAAGTTAAAACAATATAGGATCAGTGTTAGTCAGAGATACTAATTGTGTACTTTAATTATCATGGATGCTGTGTTTGCTATTTCTGGTAGAATTGGTTGAACCAATGAATTTGTCTGGAAAATCATTGTCAAAAAATTAATAAAAATCCAATGATAGTATACAACCAATTTCCTTACTTCCGAAGTGCAGTATTGGGAACATTTGTGTTTGTTTTCATAAAAGCATTTGTGTTACTGGAACTCTTCAGAAGTATTTGTTTCAATTGCATGATGGAGTTGTTCAAAAGAATCACATCCAAACCTTGTAATGTTATTTCACCAGCTGCTATTGCTAGCTAGTAAATGTTCACACACTGAAACAATGTGTTGCATACAAAACTCATTAGTCATGTCACTAGGAAATCAAGGTCCTTTATCATCATGCATTTGATTTATTTATACCTTGTAGGGATGAGTCAGCAGAATGTATATGAGTGATCTGAACACAGCTTAATATTTGAACGTGGATTCTTAAGCAGCACAAACACCAGCAGTTCTGACCAGTTGTTTTGATTTAAATGATCATAACATTGAAGTCACCATCAAATTGTATATGCGTTACATATATTCGTGATCATCAGTATCATCATCATCATCATTATTATAAATATCATCATTGTCATCATCATCATTATTATTAATATAATCATCATCATCATTATTATTTATATAATCAGCATTATCATCATCATCATTATAATCATCATCATCATCTTCATTGTCTTAACTGTCAGATCCTTGTACACCATTTCTGGTATAAGAAGGGGGAATGACACATGTGGTACATAAAAGAACACAACCCTGACTGCTGCTCTTTCAGAATGTGAAATTCATGCCATCAAAATTAACAACTGCAAATGGTAACAATACCCTGGACAGCATCTATTGGGAGAATGAAGTTATGTTACAGGAGACTCAGATCTGACATCAAAGTGATTATTTCTTGAAAGGGAATATGTCCTTTGATAAAGTGATGTGCTCAGCTTCATTTGCCATTTTCTAAGGGTGATGTTTTAACAAATGTTCAATTAACACTGAATGTCATGAGGTCTTTGTAGATTCATAATTGTTTGTTACTTGGTGACCAATTGAAAGTCAATTGCTTTAACTTCTTTCTTCAGTGGGCTATTTATATATGCATTCTATTCAAATGCAATTAAGTAATGAACAAGCTACACACACACAATGTCGCCTTCCAGCCCAATCCTATGTCTACTTTGTAATTGTACATTGTGCTACTATGTTGTAATATATATGTTTAAACCAAACTCGTAAGCATTGAGCATTTGTTTTGCCTCCAGAAGAAGATGCTTATTTGATTGATAGAGGATTCCAAACAAGTTAAGATGTACAGACCTTAAGCAGCCAAAGCCAAAAAAAACTCCTTAGAGTACCACAGCTGCATTGTTGTTGATTGGTGTAAAGTGGTGATACTGCAATATCCATGAACAAGAGGATGTCATTGGCAGATAAGAGGTGTGTGCCAGGATGCAATATGCCCTGCAGAGATTGTCACTGCTCTGAGAGATATTGAGCTGATTTACATTACAGGAGAACACCCAGGATGTCATAGCCAGCCTAAATGCCTGCCCATGGTGATATTACCATTTTACAGTTGAGAACAATGACATTGGTAAGATGTCTTGCATGCGTTGATTAATAAATTTCTTTATTCGTACCTACCCTTCATATGCAAATGTAAAGTTAAAATAACACCACTCATTTTCCAAAAATACACACAATTATTTGATTAAACACAAAGGATCTTGTACAATTTCTATCCACATTATCACAAAGAGGTCATGTAGTCTAACTAGATGCAGTTGCTTGGAGTGTTTGACCTGTTTATGCAAAACATTCCAGTGTGTTTTTTTTAGGCCTATTTGGGGCCAAAATTCTGCCCATTTCCCTGCTTAAAATGTTTATATTTTTCCCCTGTATTAATTCCTCTCGGAATGTAACCCTTTTTTTAAATAATAATTTACCGAAAATGGACAAAAATTGACCAAGATAGACGAATTTTCGTAAACAATCTCAGCAATTTTTCATCAAACCAAGTTATTGTATAATCAAACAAAGTTATCATTAATAGCAAAACAATTCATTAATGTTTGATAACCAAGTAAAATATAAACAAGTTATAATGCTTTTCTAAAGAAAAAAATCCCTCTTGCCATAAAATTTCACATGTCTTCGGGGTTATTATGTGAGTTTACTGATCACGGCCCATTACTCTCACCTGCAGTTTAGCAGAATTATTCCTCGTTTTTGTACTGACAAAGGCCCATAACAGTGCCAAAGCGGTTTGAATAGTCGAGCGTGCTGTCCGGAGACAGCTGTTGTTGTTTTCTTTCTCTAAAGCTCTACTGCTGTGAATAAGATGTAGATGTTGGTTTTGCTCTGCATATAAGCAAGATGTGAAGCCTATATGACAATTCTTGGCAGTGGGCAGTGGTATGTGATCATTTGGTCTGTGGCCATTGAGCCGAGTCTGATAACAAAGTGTAATGGAGCTTTAATGCTGCCACAATCATGTCTTCAGTGCTCTACTTTCCTGTATGGATTGACTGTGCACTATGTCCGGAGTAAGCCATCTCATAATTCCTCATACTAATGCCATATAGGGGTGAAATGTGGTCAATACTAACAACACCGGGTGTTATTTGTATATGTGATGAAACTTGACACCAAATTACGGTTTGTTATTGGTGGTCGCATTGTATAACCATCTCACATCATTGTAGTTGTCACATTTGTTAACTATAGACATTCCTGCAAATTTCAGTCATACTTGTATTAATTTTGATATATTGACGTAAATATTTACTGTATAAAATATGCAATTGTCAGCAGAGAACATCACTTGACAAAATCATTAAAATTCTTATTTTAAAAAACTCTGACTATTCGAAAGTTTAAAGATTAGTGAAGATTAAACAACAGATGTCTTGAAAAAAGACAATCGGCGTTGAAATTAATATTGAGATGTCATTTTTTTGCCCGTAATCTAATACAAGAGGACCAAAGATGATCGTTTACGTGACTTTCTCTGACCCCAGATTTTTCGGTCCCTACTAAGGAGACTTCTCGGACACTAGATTTTTTGGACACCATAAGAAAACTTATTGGCCCCAAAATTAAATTGTTAATATCTGTACCGTGAATAAACCGATAAGATACCGCCCCATGTTTCCACCAGTGACACATGAATAAGCTAAATACTAGTAATTTACATAAACATAATTGATACAGGAATTTGTAATGCAAATTTAACAAATTAACATTGCCAGAAAATAATAGCGGGAATGAATGAAAATTATTTTTATATATCAGACAAGTGTACATAGTTATTTTAAATAATATACTATAATATTATGTATCATTAGTATTGCACAAAGTGTATTCATGCTATGCAAATGAAGTTAAAGTAACATGAATAACCTTTTGACGTATTTCGAGACTTCTTTCACCACATTTTACTGATAGAAAGATGTTAAACATTTTTATAGATAAAATAAGAAGCTGATAGAAAGGTGCAATTATAGATAATTCTTAATTAAACACAACCACAATTCAAATATAAATTAACATGCGCAGTAAGTTTATAAATGCTCCATTTAATGAAATTCTCGAGTTAAGGATTCTCCGGACGTTAATTGATGCGTGTGTATTAACACAGCTTTACCGCGCACTATTTTTAAAAAGATTCTTCTGCTGGAGTTGTAGGAATTCAAGGGGACGACTGTCGGTTACAGCGTACAAAAGATATTTTTACACAATGAAAAAAATAATAGGAAATATAAGCTAAATCAAATTTGATAATTTTTTGGCTTATTTATCAGAAAAATACCAGAAATTTACCACTTTATATTTTGTGCTTGCGAGCTCAACGGGCAACATTGTACGTTGTGACCGACTGTGGGCCCCGTGAATTGTAGCATTGTAATTCCTATTTATAGAGCGCGCCGATTATGTAGGCTAAACAATATAGTTATTTCATTATGTGAATGAATATACCATTCTGATCATGACATACAATGAGTAAAATTGTTCATAATTATGTTCATTTCTAGAGTGTATGTCAAAGATAGGTTTATAACTTTATTTAACCGCTTATGTAAACAATTATGTACATTTTAATCCCGAAAAGTATGCAACAGTTTTTGGCATACGTTAAATGATTGTTTTAAGTTTTCATTCCCTAAAATTAGACAATTTGCCCGATTCTATTGGCATTCAATTTTCCCGCTGCATAATTATCATAAGAAATCTATGTCAAAAGTGATCTTAGACAGCTACACCGAAAAAAACACTGTGTCTGTCATTTTGTCAAGGATGACTACTTGAGGTGACCTCATGAGATCATTACTAACAAGATCTTAATATCGTATTTTTGCAATGACCTCTTCCAATCATCAGTTCCAATGGCCACTGGAGATCATCACTCGCAATGGTCAGTTTAGGACATTACTTGTAATGACCACTTCAGATCATCAGTTCCAATGGCCACTGGAGATCATGGCTCGCAATGGTCACTTTAGGACATCACTTGTAATCATCAGTTCCAATGGCCACTGGAGATTATCTCTTGCAATTGGCCACCTGAGATCATCATTAGCAGTGACCACCTGAGATCATCATTAGCAGTGACCACCTGAGATCACAGTGTCCGCGAAAAACCGTCGGTCTGCCGGTCCTAACTGATAAATTTAGTGCAGGACCGACAAAAGTTGAAAGAAAATCGGTCCGACTGACCGACGAAAAAATCGATGACGATATTTACAATTCGCCGAAATTTAGACAGGATGTGACGTTTATTTCGTAATATTGGACAATTCGGCCCAATTCCATGACGGCCGACTAGACTAGACCAGTTTAGGTATCATACTAAATTGGAACATTCAAATTAATACAAGGGTAATACACATAAATGTACATACAAAGTATACATAATAATTAAAATGTATTTGACATTTAAATCACAAAATTTAATCCTATCCCAACAGAGTTTAAACAATTATTGCAGCGTAATAAGTAGGCCGTCTTGGACTGGGCTGTTAAAACACGTATTTGAATTTTGTAAACAATCATACGCGAGAAAAATACTATTCAGTTTTCGCGAGGCACTTTCACTTTCGAAGTCAACAACAACAGTTACAAAATAAACAACACCATTTCGGCTATTTTAGAGGATTTTGCCAAGTGATTTTGCTTTCTACAAGATGAGAATGAAAATACAGAGAAACTTAGAAATAACTTGAATGAGCCCTACTGACTTAAAAATGTTAGGTCCTGTGTCATAGATAACGGAATATGTATCACAAATGAACAGAGAACGGAAAAGCCTAAAAGCTGTGTTGAAAACTTAAGTTAACTTAAAACATAACTATGATTATATAATCTAAATAAAAAATATCAACCCGCACATCTACAATAGAAAAATAAAATAAATCTTAACAGTTGCCTCATTTTTTTTGTGTTTTACAAGTTATTACTTTTTGTTAAGTCGGACTGACAGAAATTCATTCGGAGTGACAAATAATTAAAGCCAGTCAGACCAAATGACTGACAGATTTTTCAAGTTTTCGCGAACACTGAGATCGTCACTTGCAGTGGCCACCTGAGATCATCTCTTGCACTGGTCACTTTAGATCATCACTAGCAGTGGCCACCTGAGATCATCATCTAATAGCAGTGGCCACCTGAGATCATCATTTAATAGCAGTGGCCACCTGAGATCACCACTTGCAATGGTCATTTTTGAGATCATCACTAAAAGTGGCAACCTGAGGTCATCATTTAATAGCAGTGGCCACTTGAGATCATCACTAACAGTGGCCACCTAAGATCACCACTTGCAATGGTCACCTGAAATCATCACTTGCAATGGCCACCTGAGATCATCATTAGCAGTGGCCACTTGAGATCATCACTAACAATGGCCACCTAAGATCACCACTTGCAATGGCCACCTGAGATAATCAAAATGTGCAGTTATAAAACAGTAAAAATTAATAGCTGTCTGCCAGTCACAGCTGAACACAACTAGGCAAAGAGCATCCGTTCATGGAACTGCAGTGCAGCGGGGGAGTCGAGGGGGGGGGGGGTGACACACAGATTGTTAGTACCATTGCTAAAGATGTATGCAGTGTGTTTTCAGTGTCTCCTTCAGTATCTGTTCCTTAGTCCAGGGGTGATTTTGAAAACAATAATCTGTATGGAGTTAAGGGCATATACAGCAGTTTATTTTCACACTCATATTTGTTTACTATTACAAATAAATTATGCTGATTGTAAATGCTTTTCACCAACAGAAAAAAACAGCGATAATATTATGATGAAATCAAGAAATACTACTAAGTCCTTAGGTGTTTAATGTCTTGTTTTGAGTGTTTGACTGTCCCATTAAGACCAACATTGAACATGCTCTATGTATTTATAACTTCAGTTCACACTTAATGGTCTATGTTATTTACTTTGATAAATGTACCGTTCAATGATTCACTACTTGATTACATATGCTTGTTTGTAAAACGATATATTTTCGGTCATCAGAACATAGAAATAGTTGTATGCATCTAGAAGCTTCATGTATATCTGTTGAACATGTTTGCCCTAATCTCTTGACTACAACTCGTGTGGCCTACACTTTTTAACTCACCTTAGCACAACGTGCTTATGGTGAGCTTTTGTGATCGCCTTTTGTCCGTCGTTTGTTGTGCGTTGTCAACATTTACCTGTTTAACACTTTAGAGGCCACATTTATTGGCCAATCTTCATGAAACTTGGTCAGGACATTTGACCCAATGATATCTCGGTTGAGTTGGAATCTGGGTCATGTGGGGTCAAAAACAAGGTCACTAGGTCAAATTGAAGAAAAAGCTTGTTAACATTCTTGTTTGCCCAATCTTCGTGGAACTTGCGCTGAACATTTGTTCTAATGATATCTCAGCCGAGTTCAAAAATGGTTGCCCTCCGTTGAAAAACATGGCCGCCAGGGGGCGGGGCAGTTTTCCTTAAATGGCTATATTGAAAACTTTATAAAGCTTGTTAACACTCTCAAGTCACATTTTTTTGCCCTATCTTCATGAAACTTGGTCAGAACATTTGTCCCAATGATGTATCGGCCGTTTGAATCTGGGTCATGTGGGGTCAAAAGCTGGGACACTAGGTCAAATTGAAGAAAAAGCTTGTTAACTCTCTAGAAGTCACATTTTTTGCCCAATCTTCACGAACTTGGTCAGAACATTTGTCCCAATGATATCTCGGCCGAGTTCGAATCTGGGTCATGTGCTATGAAAAACTAGGTCACTAGGTCAAATTGAAGAAAAAGCTTGTTAACACTCTAGAAGTCCCATTTTTTGCCCAATCGTCATGAAACTTGGTCAGAACATTTGTCCCCAATGATATCTCGGCCGAGTTCGAATCTGACTCATGTGGGGTCAAAAACTTGGTCACTAGGTCAAATTGAAGAAAGAGCTGCTTAACACTTTTGAAGTCACATTTTTTGCCCAATCTTCATAAAACTTAGCCAGAACATTTGTCCCAATGATATCTCGGCCGAATTCGAATCTAGGTCATGTGGTGTCAAAAACTAGGTCACTAGGTCAAATTGAAGAAAAAGCTTGTTAACACTCTAGAAGTCACATTTTTTGCCCAATCTTCATGAAACATGGTCAGAGCATTTTTCCCAATGATATCTTGGCCAAGTATGAATCTGGGTCATGTGGGGTCAAAAACTAGGTCACTAGGTCAAATTGAAGAAAAAGCTTGTTAACACTCTAGAAGTCACATTTGTGCTCAATCTTCATGAAACTTGGTCAGAACATTTGTCTTAACGATCTAGCGGCCGAGTTTTAATCTGGGTCATGTGGGTTGAAAAACTAGGTCACTAGGTCAAATTGAAGAAAAAGCTTGTTAACACTCTACAAGTCACATTTTTTGGCCTAATCTTCATGAAACTTGGTCAGAACATTTGTCTTAATGGTATCTTGGCTGAGTTTGAATGTGGGTCATGTGGGGTCAAAAACTAGGTCACTAGGTCAAATTGAAGAAAAAGCTTGTTAACACTGTAGAAGTTACATTATTTGCCCAATCGTCATGAAACTTGGTCAGAACATTTGTCCCAATGGTATCTTGGCCGAGTTCGAATCTGGGTCATGTGGGGTC
This sequence comes from Congeria kusceri, assembly GCA_027627225.1. Lineage (NCBI taxonomy): Eukaryota > Metazoa > Mollusca > Bivalvia > Myida > Dreissenidae > Congeria > Congeria kusceri. The sequence continues at coordinate 42,388,664 of CM051032.1, read as the reverse complement.
AAAAACTAGGTCACTAGGTCAAATTGAAGAGAAAGCTTCAATTTCAATATGTACTTCCCAAAGTTTGAATGTCTGTTTTCAAACCATGATGATTAAGGCCGCATTTCCATCAGTCCGTATCAGTATATCCATATCCGTATAAAAATCTAACACATGGAAAATTGTTTGACTAATGAAACTCAGGTGAGCGACCAGGACCAAATGTTACAAAGAAAAATTTTGGTTATTTGATTGGGTATATTGTTGTTCGAGCGGTTGGTTGGGGCGTCCAGCTGGGGTTTCCGCTCAATAACTCGAGAGATTTAGATATTTTAAAGAAACTTTTTGCATAGATACCTTATATAAAGACCTCGCTTTGGATTGCATATGGGTTGAGTGGGGTCAAGGTCACTGTTACTAAAATGTGAAAAAATTTAGCTGTTGTAATGAAACTTAGTACATAGATACGTTATATTAAGACCTTACTTGGGATTGCATATGGGGTGGATGGGGTCAACGTCAAGGTCACCATTAATAAAAATAGAAAAACAGTTTCCGCTTAATAACTCTAGAATGATCCAAGATATTACAATGAAATTTAGGCCTCGCTTGGATTGCAAATGGGTTGGGTGGGGTCAAGAGAAGGTCACCGTTACTAAAAATATATAAATGGTTTCTGCTCAATAACTAGAAAACAAATTAAGTTATTGTAGTGAAACTTTATACATTAATACCTTATTGTAAGACCTCACTTGGGATTGCATATGTGGTGGGTGGTTTTTCACGGTCCAAGGTCACTGTAACTAACAATAGAAAAATGGTTTGCGCTCAATAACTAGAGAACGAATTGAAATATTATAATGAACCTTCATACATAGATACCTTATTGTGAGACCTCATTTGGGATTGCATATGGGGTGGGTTGGGTCAACTATTGCAGTAAATTTTCATTCAAATTGATTGGTTTCAACCTCGTTATTACATATTTTTTATAAATACAATTCTTTTATTCATATGAAACAATAGTCAATGAGGTTGAGATTCAGATCAGATCAGATTGAAAGTTCTGTGGCATGGCCACGTTTCTAGTTTTATTAGAGTACTAAATTTTAGGCATTGCATTAGAAAAATTTGGTTTTCGTGGAATTTCCAATTTTCTTGTCTTCTTTTTTCTTGTCCAATGATAGATAATTCATCATAGATTTTTGTCAGTATATAAAATCTACATATTGATTTGATGAGTACCAAAAAAACTCTGATTTGCATAACAGCACTTTTTGTTCAAGAAGTTTTATTGTTTAGTTAAAATAAAGTTCGTTAAACTTTATTGTGGAGATAAGAATATCAGGATGCATTAACTTTATGAGTTGTCGTTATCAGTAGAAGATTATCTACTCCGTTTAATAGGTATTTATTAAGATTTAATATTACATTTCAATAAAAAAAAGTATAAGGTATTGGAGTCAGAATGTTAAATGGATTCAACTTAGCTACTACGAGGGCTGTCCCAAAACTCCGTGACAAATTTTATAAACAGAACAATTTTAGCGTCGGGACATAATTTTCACATATATATTATACAAACATATTATTTCATAAAATAGTAAGTCTCCGATAAAATCTAAACCTTAGTTTTGCTTTAAATTGACATGATTGATACTGAGGTGCCATTTCCCAGCGCACGTCAGAATATCCTATCATGTATTTGTATGAACTCTAATCAATGATGCATATTTTCAATATCTGACGTTATTTCCGCTAAATATCGCGTGGTTGTCGTCTGCTGATCTTCTGACGTCATCTCAGAAAATTTCAATATGATGACGTCAAAAGGACAGTATACAGACAAAAGAAAACAATCAGTAGAAAAATAGAGATTTTTTAACGGCACTGTCGGAAAAACGTGCGGCGCAGCAGACAGTTATAAAGTTTTGTGCTGATCTCGAAATGACACCCGCCCAGATTATTTAACAAATGCCCCGTACAGAATCGTTTCAAAAGGTTTTGCTAGCACTGGTATACAACTGGCATGGCAGGAAAAATGTTCACAAAGTATAGACAGTGATAAAACACGAATGGGTAGACCGCTTCTATCAATGAAGAATCGTGTGATTTGGTGGGAGAATGCATTGACGCCGATGAGAGACTAACAGTTAGGGAGATTTATCGTTTCAAAGTCTTCTGTACACAGAATTCTTACAGATATGTCATGTCTTTGATGAAACGACATCGCAAGTGCGTTGAATTGTGCGAATTATGCTTTTGAGAAAGCGCGTCAATGTAACTGTGACATTGTTATTGACACTTTACGTGCGCCACATTGAGTATGGTTATTGTGGTATTTTTTTTACCATTTTGTTATTTGTAAAGATTTTTTAATGATTTTTAGACTGTTGGTGCAAGCCAAGGATTTAGTAGTTGTATTCAGAAATCGGTCTTGCGGGAACTACTTCTTTACTCTGCAGGCTACGAGTCAGTAAATCGATAAATTACTTTGCTTCGCTTTCTGAGCAGTGAGGCTTCCTGTTATCGATCCTACTTGCTATTAATAGATGACAAGAAATAGATCCGACTTAAACACTAATAAACAATAATATAATCCAGTAAGTCAACATCTACATGTGAGTTCATGTTATGTCTATTCACATAGGTATGATAGCTTATCTGTTTGTGCTGTTAACTGGTTTACTGTGTATTACATCATATTGCATAAGTTTAACAACAGTATATTGACGCAGTACATATAGCGAGAAATCGTAACCACTTGATTGATGATTGCTATTGTTTTTGCAGTATGCATACGAATTGTGGAAAAGCATTGTACTTTTAAAGAGAGTTTTGAATGTATTTTACTTATTTAACTTATTTTTAATTAAATCGCTATTTACCGAGCACAATGCTTGTGATAAAAAGCACTGAACATTGATTAGAACTCATACGGTTTATTGACTATTTTTACCCATTGTAGATTGACTTGTATCCATATAACTCTTTTTGCTTTATAAATAGTTTGCACAACTAATATTTGCCTCCCACGAATTACAAAAAAATTCGTAATGTAAGTTTTCATTTGCATAAGACAATGACCTGGATCTCCATCTTCAATTAGGTCAAATTACAGCTTAAACCAATTTATTTAAGTAGAGTGTATAGTTATGAGTTTCGTTATTTGTTTTGTAGAAATGATATAAAAGACAGGTGACTTACTTCAATAAATGTTCTTTATGATAAATTACTCTCATAATTCATTTGCTTTTAGTTTCTTTCCTCGCCAACAGTCTACGCTGTCAGCGTCTTGAGTCATACATGTGTGAAGATGATGTGTATGAAAAACATATTTGAAAATCATATCTGTAGCAAATCATTTTCGCTTCTTTATGAACTTGTCATGGAGTATTGGGACGTTCCTCGTAAATAGTATATAAAGACACAATAAATATAATTGTGTATGGAAGAAAAACGGTTGTAGTATAAAATGCTTTGTAAAAAATGAGAGAGTAAGGTAAGCATGTATGGAAGCAATATATTCTTTTAACATACTACTATATGTAATATAAAATGTTCTAGTATGGAACGCCATCACTGCCTTAACATGACAATTATTTTTATGAGCTGTGGATATATCGTAAAAAGATGTACAAATATATTATATGGTGTTCAATTTTCGTTATATGGTGCCCCTTTTTCCATTATATTTTGCTCATGCGTCATTCTATTATGCTTGTTGTTGTCAATATTATGTCTAATTGCTATGTTCTGATGCTAGTTAATCGTTATAGGCTGCTCATTTTCTATTATATGATGCTTGTTTGACTTTATACGAGGTGCTGCCTATTTGTAGATCATTATATGATGCTCATTTTTCACTATATGATGTCAGTTTGCATCTATACGAGGTGCTGTATGATAATCGTTATATGATGCTCATTTCTCATTATATGATGCTAGTTTAACATTATACGCTGCTTATTTTTATTAACATGATGCTAATTTTCCATTATATGATGTCATTTTGCATCTTTATGAGGTGTTGTATTTTATCGTTATATGATGCTCATTTTTCATTATATGATGCTAGTTTAACATTATAAGATGCTTATTTTTAATTACATGATGCTAATTTTCCATTATATGATGTCATTTTGCATCTTTATGAGGTGTTGTATTTTTATCGTTATATGATGCTAATTTTCCATTATATGATGTTAGTTTGACATTATACGCAGTCATTTTTAATTACATTTTCCATTATATGATGTCATTTTGCCTCTATGCGAGGTTCTGCTTGTCCATGGTGCTCATTTTGTATCATATGATGTCAGTTTTCCCTTATAAACGGTTTTGTCATTTAATAATATGCAATTTTCATTAACATGCGATATATTATGCATGATGATATTGTCTTGCTCCTGCATCGTTTTGCACATGCCTTTGCAAAGAAAAAAAATGAATGGAATTCTCGAAAAATTGGGTTTAAATAGTGCTATTGAGACGTTCAAACATCACAATATTACGTCAGACATCGTAAGCAAACTATCAGCATATGAAATGGAAATGCTTGGTATTTTCAAATAGATCTGTCATGATGCAGTTGAGAATTGAATGCAACAAATATGGTGGCATTAAACCAAACAAAGACAGATTTAAAAGCGGCGCACCACAATTTGACATTCCTAAGAGCGTTCTGCAATATTTTCTAGAAAATGGTTTTAAAATAAGTGAGATTGCGAAGCTGGTGGCTGTATCTGAACGCACGATTTATCGAAGAATGGTAAGATATGGTCTTAGTCGACATGCATTTTCATTACTTACTGATGACAACCTCGACGGGCATGTCAAAAAAGTAATAAACGAGTTCCCATTTTGTGGAGAGAACATGATAATGCAAATACTTCACCAAACAGGCATTAATGTCCAGCGGTATCGTTTAAGGGACAGCATTCATAGAGTCGACTCAAAAGGGGTTTCAGAGAGAAAACGTGGTCGTCTTCACAGGCGTGTGTACGAGGTAATGGGTCCAAATCATCTGTGGCACATAGATACTAACCACAAGCTCGTTCGATGGAGATTTGTGATTATAGGGGGAATAGATGGCTTCAGCAGGATGGTCACGTTTCTCTCGTGTGCAGACAACAATCGCGCAGGCACAGTGTTAAAAAGTTTCAAATCAGGTGTACACACGTATGGGATTCCAAAAAGGGTAAGATCTGACAAAGGATTAGAAAACGTGGCTGTTGCAGACTTCATGTTGGCGAAACGAGGGACTGGCAGTATGATTACTGGACGCAGTACACATAACCAAAGAATTGAGAGACTGGCGGGATGTTTTTGAGGGAGTTTTGTGTTTCTTCTATAATTTGTTTTATTTTATGGAGGACAACGGGATACTGGACTGCTTAAACATGGTGCATTTAATTGCTCTTCACTACATATACATGGATGAAATAAATAGAAGACTTAGTCTTTGGGCTCAAGCATGGTCGACACATAGAATTAGAACAGTGAAATCGTCTCCGCAAGCGCTTTGGTTATCGGGCCAGCTGCAGTCACCAATTGGCTTTGACTTACCTTCAGCAGATGTAAACGACGATAGTGCCGAAGAGTCCGGCGATGAACAAACTGTTGAGATTGGAGAGAGACCAATATTTACACCTCTGGAAAAGATTATCAGTGACCATTGCATGGAGATGGTACATAGACAGATCGCTTCCCCAAGACTTGATGTCAATCATGGGATTGATGATTACCTTACATGTGTTGATATCATTAACAGACATAATCAAAATTAATGTATCTCGATTTGAAATGAAACACCCATTAAAGAGTATCACCTTTACTTTATTTTTTATAATTAGGGCTGCAACAATTCATTCGATGCCTCGGTCAATCGACTGAGACTCACCGATTCGATTGTCGATATTTATTCAGTCATTTTCGATTCGATTATTTTACATGTTTACAGAAAAAATCATAAATCAATAAATAAAAAGTATACTTTTGCATCTTTGTCATGTAAACGGATGGCGCCATCATGTTTGCTGTTATACTGTATTAAATTTTCTATTGAAACTGTATAATCATTTTCCTTTGTTTCTTATTTAGTTAATCATGTATAAGGTACAGACGTTTACATTAACTGATACAATGACATCAATAATAATTAATATATATAATGTATATGTTCCTCTATTTCAAATATTGACTCGCTAAAATTTAGCTTATATAAATGAATAGTTGAGCTAAAACTGAATAAAACTGGGGTCACCGCTTTGGGACGGTCCATGCAAAGCATTGGCGGTTTAAACCGGTTTTATTGAGCTCCGAACCTCACACTTGGCCCAGATTTATTAATGTAAAATTAATGACTCTAGGTCAAATGCTTTAAGTTCTACACAAGAGACAAACTCCTCAAAGACGAAAGAAAAAAAGCTAATCTACTTTAAGCCCCCACTGGAAAATGATATATATATATATAATATCATTTAGAAGCTTCTTATAGATTTGTCCACATACAGCTTAATTTAATTTAGTGATCTTTATATTTGTCAAGCATTTTAACAAGTCACGTTAGATATAAATTGTAATCTATAGATACAATGTAATCACATTTAGCACACCACACCGTAACAAAAGCTCACCACGTGCACTTCGTCACGTGACTACTATTATGAAAACTGACAATACAAATAAGGGATGTAAAGAGCATTTATTTAAAAATATGCATAAGGTATAGCAGAACATTTTGAATAGTTGAACTGAGAAATAAAACAATATTGAACAAACAGACAAACAATTGATGAAAGTCTACACTATATGAAAATTACATATACACAAAATGCCCTTATAAAGGAAGGCAGAAATGACTAGAAATGTGAACACACCTATTATGCCACCATTCTGACAAAAAGTAAAATAATGCCACCATTCTGACAAAAATTAAAATAATCTATGTTTAATAAAAGATTAAACGAAGTTGAAAAACGCAAAGGGCAATAACTCGACAAAAAATAACTAGATACAAAAAGTGTGTGAATATGCCGTACATCACATGATATAAATCATTTTGTGAAAGTTTAGTGAAAATAACATAAGAAATGTAGGAGGAGTGCAGCAGATAAACTTTATAAGGTAAATTTAAACAAATGGCAATAACTCTTGCAAAAATGACCAAATACAAAAAGCATGATAATATGCGCTATATCACTTGATAATAATCATTTTGTGAAAGTTAGGTGCAAATTGCATAAGAAATGAAGGAGGTGACAGACAAGCTTTACAAGGTAAATTTAAACCAAGGGCAATAACTCTGATAAAAATGAAAATCCCATAAGAAATGTAGGAGTTAACTGGAAAAGTAAGTTGGACTGACGTACGTTCTAACAGGAGAGTAATTAAGTGGCTACCTTACGTAATACAGATACTTATGTATCTTAAAATAGTCACATAAAAAAAGGTTTTAGCCACACAAAAGCAAAACTAACCCTAACTCTAATGATAATCAACTAAACTGTCCAAAATAATAGCCACTTAAATACTCTCCTGTAAGTGCATAAAGAGACAGACAGTGTGCCACCATTCATGGGCATAAAAACTAAAAATATAAAACTGGTATCTGTGAATAGTTAAACACATTCTGTAATTGTAAGATTAATAAAACATTTGACCGTATTTGCTAAAAACAATGACATGCCTTTTTATAAAACGCAATAAAGAAGAATGCATATTTTGACTCTACAAAAAAAATAAACTTTCAAGATAAAAAGAGCTGTCATAAATGTTACATATTCCCCCCAAAGGGTGCTGGCCCAAAAATTGACCTTTGACATCTAAGTGTGACATTGACCTTAATGATACAGACTTCGGTTTTGTTCACGTCACGGTGACAAAAACTTGTGCCATGTCATTCAAAAATCCATCAATGAGTGACTAAGTTATAGAGCTGACATGGTCTCCGATAGACAGACTGACTGACAAATCACAGTTTGACTACTGTAAGGCCACCTTTGGGGCATAATAAAAGATAACGATATAACAATTAAACAATTGTAACCTCCTCAAACAGTTACAGATTTTTTTTAATTATAGCAATAGGTAAAACTGACTCAAATTGAGAAATGGCTTGAATTTTATAACAGAGCAATATTATAAATCATTTAATTTTTCTATATACAGACTGACAGGAATAACAAGAGCTGTCAGAGGACGGCACGTTTGACTATTTGAAATATATCAATTGGTACATATTTTTGACAGTGTACGGGATATATAACAGTTACAAACAGATCTGAATTAAGGCAAATCGTTCATCAAATTATTCCAAGTTTTAAGTTGTTAACTTCAAGACTTTAGAACAAAAACTTAATCAAAGTTTATGCATAAGTGGACATACCTATGTAAATTTTTAGTGGAAAGAAGAATATAATTCTTTTCAAAATATAAAACAGAGTTATGTGGATTGTTGCTCCTGAAACTGGAGTTGATGACAACAGTATATTCTAAGTTTCGAGTAAATAACATCTATTGTTTTGAAGTAACAAAATTTTTGAAAATAAACTTGAACCAGAAAATCTTAGTGAAAAGGTGTATAGCTGTCACAATACAAAACAGATTTATGGGGAAAATTGCCCTTTATACATGTACTGAAGACAAACGTGTATATCAATGTTCAGGAAAATAACAAAACTTTTGAATTTAAACTTTTACCAGAAAATCTATTTAAAAGGGGGCATAACTCTTGTCACAATACAAAACAGAGTTGCGGACAATGTTGCCCCTGATACTGAAGTTCATAAAAAAGGTGGATGTCAAATTTCAAAAAAATAACTTCTATAGTATTGAAGTAACAAACTTCAAAACTACATAACTCTGCCAAAAACAAAACATTGTTTAATGTGGGGAATGTTGCCACTGATACTGGATTTAATGACAAAAGTCAAAAGTGAATGCAAAGTTATAAGTAAAAAACTTCTTAGTTTTGAAGTAACAAAACTTCTGAGTATAAACTTGAACCAGAAAACTAAGTAAAAAAGGAGGCATAACTCTGCCAAGATATAAAACCAGAGTTATGACAAATGTTTCCCCTGATACTGGAGTGGACGACAAACGTGAATGCCAAGTTTCCAGCAATAAATTCTAAAGTTTTGAAATGACAATACTTTTGAATATAAACTTTAACCAGCAAATCTAAGTGAAATGAGGCATAACTCTGCCAAAATACAAAACAGAGTTATGGAAAGTGTTGCTGCTGATACTGATTTGATGATAAATCATGTAAATCAAGTTTCAAGTGAATAACTTGTGTAAGTTGCAAGACTTTTGAAGGCAAACTTTTAACAAAAGTTCAGACAGACACATTTATATTAAGTATTTTATATTCCCTCTCAATTTTCATCAACAAATTCAAATGTAAAGTAATAAAACTAATTTTTTAGCAACATAAAAGTTTCTATAATCCAGTTTCCTAAACATTGGATTAACATATAACTATAAACAATCTGTAAGTGAGTAAGTCTTTAAACATTTGAAATAGCACTTATTGTGCAGACATGCATTCGTTGGCTGGAGTACAGCTACACCATACCAAAAAATGTGTTTGAGAAAGCCAAGTCATAAAAATAAAACAAAGTCTGGTCTGGTGGTAAAGGCCTGTCCGTAGTTGGTCTTGGGAGATTCAAAGTGTTGGCACATGTGTTAGCTGTAGGAAGAAAGCTATTTGCCACCTCTGGAAACCTGATTGTTGGGTGCATTCTGAAGCCAAGCAAGGGTTCTTCTTCTGCGCCAGTGGCAAATTTGAGGATCTTGTTTAAGGTGACCGTCTCTCTCCTACCACCTGAGTAAAAAAAGATGGTCGATAAAGCATAGTCTGCATCATACAAATAATAAAGTGAGATGTGTCTGCAGAAAAATTAAACAAGACAGCCCTAGGTGGCTCACCTGATTACAGAGCAAACTAAAGCACCACTGGCAGCTATCTTTTTTACTTCTAGAGTTTCGTTTTTTAAATATAAATTACGTATTGATCTTGTTTTTGACCCGATATGACCCACTTTCAACATACCCACATATCGTCCCATATATCAATTTCAGGGGTGTGGAAATCCTATGCCCGACTCGTCCAACATGGGTAATTTGAATGTGAAGACTTTAATGTAAAATTTTCCTGTAAACTTCTCTGCGGACAAGAACAATTTTGATGCTATAAAACAATAATACAAGTTGTAAGCTCGAGAAAAAATGTAACAGGTCTTTCAATGTCAGATGCAAAATTTTTTTTCACAGGCTCTGATATTAAGACTAGTGACCACAACAGTATTCAAGTCAGTAAGATGTTAAACAAGAATGAAAAATAAACGACACGTCCATATTTCGGGTCAAGATTTTCAACATCTGGATTTAGGCAAGTTAATATCAGACTTGTACTGGCAGTCATTTTATTTTTCTTTTGTTCTTAAATTTAACAAGAGCTTTGTCACAGACAAAACAGAAGTCCCCTACCGGGTTAATGTTGTCGAAGTAAGAACAGGATCTCCATTAAGTTTTATTAACCTAGCTTAAGTACTTTTTAGTTATGACAGGATGCAGACTTTAGCTTTCAATTATTTCTGTAACCATAGCAACCACAATTTTGGTCTGACGAAAAAACTTAAATAACGTGCATTTTCCCCATATTGCCCTCTATCCACATACCAAGTTTCATCAACGTAGCTTAAGTATTTTTTGAGTTATCGCAGGATCCAGATTCGGACGGACAGACGGACTGACAGACAGACGGACGGACCGGGGGTAACCTATAGTCCCCTCCAGTTACACCGGTAGGGGACTAAAAATCTCAATCATGTCCTTTATAAACGTTGCTAGTATACATCAAGTGCTGCATTTAGGTGTTCATACAGTTTTAAGTTTATTTCCAAATACTTTAGGTAGAGATGTCCATGAGTAAACATGTATTTGAAATAGTACACAATGTACATATTAGACGTATATCAAGGTCACTGGTACAGTTTTGATCACTTAAGAGTTTTAAGACATAAAGTATGTACGATTATATTCAGTACAATAATAAACATTACCAAATTTCACAGTGAATTATTTATGCAGCTAACATTAATTAATGGTCGAATAGGGCGTATTTAGAATTGAACAAAAAGCAAATCTGATTGTGATATGTCAAGATTTCCCTGTTTTTAAAAACATTATTATTTCTTACAAGAAAAAGAATTATATTTAATTTTAATACTTAATGCATTAATAGGAATTTGCAAATTACAAATTTTTTTCCACAGCTTGAGAGCCATTTTTTTACTTTACAATTGACCTTGGCTGGCGGACAAGAAGAATTTTACAATGTACATGTCCTTGGAGAAGTGAATAATTTTTATATATCCAGACCTCTGTCAATAAATAAGGTAATTTTTCTGCAAGTCTACCAGGTAATGCAGATTGGGTCATAAGGGTAAATAGCCTTTTTCTGATTTGTCCTAATTTTTGACCTGAGGCAACACATTAAAGGAGCATGATTCCTCAGAAGGAATAAATGAAAGGAAAGAATTATATTTTAATTAAGGTATAGCAGTTTTTGTTCACTTTCTTTGTTTTGAAAATGTAATGTTTTATTTACCAGCTGCTTCCCGCATGTATCTTGTAAATGCTGCATAAACTTTGCTTTCACCGCCTCTACTATTAGACCCCATTTCGGAAAAGAACGGGCGCAGCAAGTGCGTCAGGAGTCTCACCGTCATGGTAGTACTTGTTGGTCTTAGTAAATACCTAAATGACGGGAGAGTGAGTCCAACCTGTATCAGAAAAAAAAACATAACATTATACCTAAAACCATTGGTTATTTGGCAGTAATTACAACTGTCATGTTATAGGGTGTGGACAGTAAATATAGCAAGCAATGACTCCAGAAACTCTATCAGGAGAGAAATTCTTGTTATCATCCACAAATCGCATTACAAAACACCAACCATAAACATAGGTGATCAAATCATTGTAAAGCATTGTTTTGTGTTTTGGCCTGTTCTTTGAGTAAGAAGACAGTGTCAACCTATGGTAAGGAGCAAAAACTGAATATGATTCTTGTGTGATTCACTGTTTAATACTTACTGTATATAGACCTAGCCAGTCTAAGCCAATCCGTAGATTCATAATGCACTCTGATCTTGTCTCTGCCAAGCTAAAGATCTGCTCTTCATAGTCATGAATGAAAAATGGAATCTTTCCATTCTGTAAGATGCTCATGCCTGAGGATAACAAAGTTTATAGCTAACCTTTTGCTCAGATTTGAAATTAATATTAATTTTGTAGATAACTTTACATTTCTGTATCACAAAAAGTAAAACATTCTGCAGGTATATTAAATTGAATATCAGATATGCTTATGAAAAGAACAAATAAATATTTTACACAATTTCAGATTATTTTAAACTATGAGGAACAACAATATTGTATCCATTTGAACAAGGCAGTCCAAGAGACAGCTATATCCCCAGCCGAGATTTTATTAACCTTGAAGTGGTGACCTTGATTTTGAGCCAGCGTGACTGACTCGTGCCTTGTGCACATCGTCCCAATGACCTAAACATTGTGGCCAGGTTTGATGAAAATCCTTCAATGGGTAAAGGAGATATGGACCATGCACGAAAAAAGGCTCAAACGTTTGACCTTAAAGTATGACCTTGGCCTTGAGCCGGCGTCACTGACTCGTGCCTTCTGCACATCGTCTCAATGACCTAAACATTTTAGCAAAGTGTCATGAAAATCCTTCAAAGGGTATAGGAGATATGGAGCGGACACGAAAATGGTGGCTCAAACCATTGACCATTTACCCCGTCCACGAACTTTACGGATGACCCTCGTACATTGTTGTATAAATTAATATTTAAAAAGTATCTTTTTGACAACATTGGTATTAGTTAACATAATGAACACCTTCTGAATTTCGGCTTTTAGGTTCATCAGAAAAAATCGCTTGATTCAATAATGAGGAAATTTTTGTATACCATTAATATTTTTTCCCCAAAGTGATTGACACCTAAAGCCACTTACTGAAGAGCCTTCCAATTGTTATATAGTCCTCTAGCATATGTTCACGGAGTCCATTATCAAAGTACTTTTCCTTTATTGCTCCGAGCACAAGCTGGAAAAATTCTTTTCTCGGACCGCCAAGGTCATGGGCCATCTGAAAGGGTAATACTTATAAGTTTGTATTAAATAAATTGAATCATTTTTTTTCCTACCATGGGCATATTTTCGTCAATTTTTTGGGCCGAATTTTGCCCCCCCCCCCCCTATGAAAGAAGGAAAAAGAAATTTGAATTCTGCATAACATTACAAAATTGTGTCTACAAGTATTTTATGCTATTAAACATTACCTGGTTTTTTTTTTCAATTTTTACTAAGAATATCTAATTAAAGTGATTAGATATTCATTATTTTACATAAATTAAAAAAATATTCCTAAATTCCCCCTGGTAAGGTATTTTGCGTAAACGTTCCCCCTGGAAGGGCCCAGGCCTGATATCCGCAGGAGTGAGAATATGCCCTGCTGCAACATTTTACATCCAATTTCTTTACCAAATTAACAATGGCTGATAAGATGTTAATTTTTTACGAAATCAAACATTTAAGCCAAATCTGTAATTGAGTAGCTATAATAAATCATCTTCAAATTACCTCATCGTAAAACTGTACCTCCAATACCAGTCTTGGGTTTTGAATAGCCTTGATTTCATCAAAGGAAGTTTCAAGGATGTTTAGCCTATCAACATTTATGAAATTGGTTTCCCCTGCTTCCATGGTGTTTTCATTAGAGTCAATGTCAAGCTGTCTTCCAGTCACTATAACTGATTGCAGATATCTTAGCATTTCAACAGGATCTTCTATTTTATGACTAACCATGTGTTCTATGGCCTTCTCAACCACAGTATGTACATTATCTGAATGTGGATCAAAAGCTGAATTGTTGCTGTCATTTGACTGTTCTACAGCAGTATCAACATAAGCAGATTGCGCATCAGATTCCATATTCAAAAGAAGTTGACTGTTGTGGTCATTAGCTTCGATCACTTGATTGACATGTTCACTTGAGACAAAGACAAAACTGTCAATTTCAAGGTTTATTGCAGTTGCTGCTTGGTCGGTTTCCAAATTTGTCTCGATCTGGATCTGGATCTGCGACTCTTGACATTCCTCTTGGCAGTGAGATCTCAGATTTTGAACTTCAATCATTTGACCACATTGTCTACATTTTTCTTTTAGGTCAGCATCAGCCGTCTCTATTACAACCGGTTCGGTAGATAAATTTTGTTGGATTGGTCGAACATAAATTTTTGCCTGAGTACCGAGGAATTTTTTCAACTCTTTAATGGTCCATGGGCAGTCAATAACTTTCAAACTCCGGCTATTTGCTTGACATCGAAGCAATTCAAATCCTCCGCAATTTTTCAGCTGGGGAAATCCTATGTATTCGTTGCTATCATTCTTTTCTTCCGAACATATCTTTTCCATGATGTTGTCTTGACAACTGAACTGTATTTTTTTAGTACCCAGTCCTGCCTTCATCAGCATTTCTTTAATATCAGCTGTTGGGACTTTATTACTGTTTTTGTCACTTAAACACACTATTGTCACAGTCCATGGTCGATGAGGCTCTTTTGAGATTGGTCTTTGTCTTGAATTTCTCCGAGTACGAGAGAATAGCAAATGTCGCTCCCGTCCAGCTCCAAAGTCTCCCACACGACTGGAAATAAATAAACAGTTGCAAACTATGAAACAAGTTACATTATTTAAAGTATCATAGAAAAGTTGCAAACTACTGCCATAACTGAATACACAGGTGGTAATAACATGCTCATGGTTATATAAAAATACTTATATATATACGTTTGGTCGTCTATGTCAAAGATGCTTTAAAAGACAGCAATGAGTTGCTCATCTGAGTATAAATCAAACTAAAGCCCCACTTGCAGTCTTATTATTTACCTCGAGCATTAACAAGATTTTTCTTTTATTTGACCTGTTGACCGAGTTTGTGTCCCAAAAAGACCCACTTTGAACTCAGTCATCTTAGCATGTCCTCAACAAGTTTCATAACGATTCGGGCAAATAATACAGCCTCTAGAGTGTTCACAGAGCTTTTTCATTTCATTTGATACAGTGATCTAGTTTTTGACCCACGATGACCCAGTTTCCACACCGTATAAGATATCCAACAGATAATTGTTATGAGCAAGTTACATGATGATGATTGCACAAAAAAGTTGCTTCAAGAGTGAAAACAAGCTTTTTCTTAAAGTTGACCTGGTGATCAATTAAACACCTTACCAGTATATAAGGTAATGCAGGAACTACATCTTCACTGTAATTCCTTATTTAAAATGAATAGTTTGTTTTTATCTTTTGCTTTATTTTAATTGATTAATTGTTAATTCTAAGTTTAAAATGTACAACATTACTGTTTTAATGCACTTAGTTGAATTACTTTGAATTTATATCATATTTCAAATAAATGTAAAACAATATTCATTTAAAAAATGAGTGGCTCTAAATAAGACTAAATGTTGTTCAAGTATTATTTGTTGTTGTGTATTAATGAATTTGAATGTTTGATTTATGTATGTGTGATTTTATGACTACACTCCTTACTTGCAATAAATGGTGTTTATTCATTTTGGCTTGCAGTACGGCTTCCTCCTCCTAAAGAACCCCTCACAAGACAATGTAGTCGTTAAAGAGAAATTACTACAAAATCTTCCATCACATTAAATTCAAGAAATTACTACAAAATCTTCCATCACATTAAATTCAAGAAATTACTACAAAATCTTCCATCACATTAAATTCAAGAAATTACTACAAAATCTTCCATCACATTAAATTCAAGCAAAATAGACATTGGGACAAAATTCAGAGACAACAATCACACTGTGCCCACAATAATAACAACTACAACAACAACAATCTCTGTCAAAATATAAATATAATTTGTTAAGTAATGGTGACCTTGACCCCCCACCCGTCAGATGCAATTCCAAGTGAGGTCTAAATATAAGGTACCCATGTGTGAAGTTTTATCACAAAAGCTGAATCAGCTCTCGGGACATTGAACGGAAAACTTGCCATATCTAGGAATGGTGACCTTGACCTGGACCCAACCCATCCTAAAGGCAATCCCAAGCTAGGTCTCCATATAAGGTATTTATAAATTAAGTTTCATTGCAATACTTCAATTAGTTTGCAAGATATTGCTTGGGAAACAGTTTTTCTATGTTTGGTAAGGGAGACATTGAAGCCACCTATCCCAGATGCAATCCCTAAGAAATGTCTTGATATAAGGTACCTGTGTGTGAAGTTTCATGGCAGTAACTTAACGTGTTCTCGAGTTATTGAGCGAAAACTGTTTTGCTATTTATAGTAATGTTGACCTTGATCCCATCTACACCAGTTGCAATTCAAAGCAATGTCTCATTTCAGGAAAATATAATTATGAAGTTTCATCACAAATAAAGCTTAAGTTTTTTCCAAGTTATTGAGTGGCAACCGTTTTGCTATTGAAAGTAATGTTCACCTTGACCCCACCTACCCTAGATGCAATCAAAAGCGAGGTCTTTCTTAAAGTATCCATTATGAAGTTTTATCACAATAAGTCAAATCATTCTCAAATTATTGAGTGAAAACCATTTTGCTATTTTCAGTTATGGTGACCTTGACCCTGCCTACCCCAAATACAATCCCAAGTGAGGTATTGATATAATGTATCTAAGCATGAAGTTTCATTAAGATAACAAAATGGGTTCTCAAGTTATTATCAACACCAAAATAAACAATTTTGAAAAATTTAAGCAATAGTTTTTATACATTTTTGTCGTAATGACAAAAAAGAGAAAAAAATGAGGTTTCGTTTTGTTCTTGTTTTCTTCATTTTAGGCACAAAATTTCATACTTATTCAGTTGCAGCTGCAGAAGTTTGAATGATATTTAATGGAACACATTAAGCAATTTAGCACATTGTTTAAACAGAAAACAAAGTAGCAGAATCACAATAAAACTTTACTACAGACAGCTTAAGTTTCATCTTAAATAACAGTGACCCAGATGTATGTTTTTTAAAGATTAAACATTATGATCTAAATTTAAATAAAACATAATTACACATAATAATAATACAACATTAGTACTTGCAAGTGTTAACATACCTAAACAGTAGATGTCCTTATTTCAATTAACCACATGCATACCAAGTAGATGATAATTGTTGAAAATCAGCAGTGCCACATCAATGTTAATTAGCACAAGTTACTGTTAGCTTGTTTTAGCCATATTTATTTTATTCACTTGATATGAGTTGTAAGAGATTAGTAGTTTGATTCAAGAAGTAGAGACCAGGGCCCTGTTTTACTAAGCTACTTACGCAATTCTTAGACTTGCGCGCACAATTTAAATTCGGTATAGGATCTTCACTGTATTACTATTAGCTTACCGGTAAAAGAACTCATGGTTTCTATTATAACATGACATTTTAAATTTCAAGAAATGATTAATTTACCTCAATCTGTTATTACAAAATTCCAAGAATTTAAAATATATACGTAAAAATAAGAATTGCGTAAGTAGCTTAGTAAAACATTCTGCATTATTCTTTATAAAACGTATTATTGTAATCTCCTGTAGAAATATTTTGAACTTGTTAATATTTGCTTCTCATATGAAACCTTATACAAAAGTACCTTTGCATAACTAGCTTGCACACACTTTCAGTGTTGCTAGCAGGCCTGTTATCTGCAGTTCTATTTAACACATTTGTCTCGCTCGAAACTTTCCTATTTGATTCCTATATTTCAGAAATAAATATCTTGTCTTTCCTAAAAACCAGTTTGTCTCCATAGGAAATTGATCTGCTATACAAATGGAGTGACCCTGTGTCTTTTTTTCTAATAAAACCAGATTAAAAACATGTGGTTTAAATTACTGCATGGATGGTAGTTTTACTTCTTATTAATAAATCTGCTGTAAAACAAATGGGGTGGAATAGATTTTAGCTTGTAGAATTGTGTGATAAATGATATGTTTGGCTGTATTTGCTTTAGTTTAAAATTGTGAACTCATCAATAATAAACTGATTAGTAACGCCAAAAATAAATAAATAATACTAATTATTATTATTAATTAAAATAATAGCATTAGAAGTAAAATTATTAATAATTAATTTATGTTGCATCATCATCATCATCATCTTCTTCTTCTTCTTCTTTTATCAGCATCATTATCACTACAACCACCACCACCACCACTGCCGATTTTCAATGATTTTCATCAACAATTTAAGGAGAAAGGAGATTATGACACAGACATACAGGCACAGACAATTTTCCACACAGTCATCTTATGCAATAAAATGACTTACCATCACCAATATTTTTTACATTAGTAAAATCTCATAAAAATGGGTTGATTTAGCTTTATTTATTGTATTATTGCTGTAGCACTACAAACCTCTAAAAAATGTCTTGATAACAAAAGGTAAGACTGTGTTAAATAGAATGAATAGCTTTATGTCATTAGCGAAAGCATTATGTGTCCAAATGTTTGAACAACATAAAAGGCGTCAAAATAGGACAGCGTCAATTTAGGTCACTTGAGGATATGTTAATCCCTCAGTCCCCACCTGCAAATATTAATATTTTAAAGTAGGGTTTAAAAATAGTCAGTCAGTAAATAATTAGCCCATGGAATTTGTTCAAATTTTACATAGTTTGCTGAACCAGAAGGGTGCATCAATAAATACTATACACTTAATGACCATGATCATAGGAACATATTTCTTACGCGTGTCCGGATATACGTACTGTCCGGATTAACGTACTGCACCAGTATGGCGAATATTGAAAATTGCAAAATCGTTGTTTTACCCTAGTATTGGGCGGTTGGTGGACTGAGTGAAACATGGAATTACGTGAATCAAGGCATTAACACTGAGTTGTTAAGTTTTTTTCCTAACCTGATGACAGTGGAGCCTTGGTCATTGCCAATGACACTGGTTTCGCTGGGACTTGGAGTGACGTCACGTTGTTGGATTTCCCGTACCTTCTCCCTCAGCCTTACCCTGTCACCGATTGTTGTCACGCCAAGTCGGCATAGTTCATTGTCTGACAGAGTCAGCAAATTTAAAAACTCTATTCGTTGGCTAACGAAGTTGTTTAACAGGCCATGTAGCCCTATTTCTTGCAAAACACTTTCGATTGTTTGGCGGCCCGCCATAACGATTTTTCAAATGGCAAGATAGCAACTAAGGGAGTTGACTGCGTGTATTCTAAAAATAGCCGGTTCGACCATCGTATAATGAAAAATGCACATCATAATATGGTGTTTTGACACCATGGTAAAAAATAGCATTTTATCAACGCAAATTACCATCGTGTATTGACGATTAAGCATCATATACTGTCAAACTACCAACATATAGTGGACAATAAGCAGCGACTAATGTCAAACTAGCATCATATTATGGACATTGAACAGTATGTTATGATAAATAAGCAGTCCATAATGTCAAACTACCATCATATAATGGAAAATGAGCATCATATAACGGACAATGAGCATCATATAATGGACAATAAGCATCATATAATGGATAATGAGCATCATATAATAGAAAATTATCATCATGTTATTATAAATAAGCAGCGTATAATGTCAAAGTAACATCATATTATGGAAAATGAGCATCATGTTTTAATAAATAGCAGCGTATAATGTCAAATTAACATCGTCTAATGGAAAATGAACACCATATAATGAAAAATAAGCAGCGTATAAAAGTTTTTCTCATGTTAAGGCAGTTATGGCGTTCCATATTCTAGGGTGATTGTCTTGTTGACAATTTGTATTCCCCACTGACTGACTGTGAGGTAAATATTTGTATTCCCCACTGACTGACTGTGAGGTATATATTTGTACATATTTGTATTCCCCACTGACTGACTGTGAGGTAAATGTCTTGTTTACATATTTGTATTCCCCACTTACTGACTGTGAGGTAAATTTGTGATTTATGGCACTATTATGTTGTCAACTGCATTTTGGAATAAATTGTTGTTTTAAGCATCTGTCTCCAATAAGCCAGAGTTATGGAGATTGAATATGGGCCAGGCCTGTCCTTAACCACGTATTATTGATCCTCCATGAGGATTTATTGCTGGGGGTCATTACTTGGGTAGACATTGGTACAATTTATGACAGTGATGATTTCTGGAGTAAGGCCGAGTGGAGTGCTGTAAGGCATTAGGATTTACCCACTGCCAATTAGCTCTACAATGTTTAGGAGATAATACACATTGCTCACCTAGAATATCCCAGGGTTACATTGGTGTGGGGTACTGTCAGCATTAAGGTATTTATTTGTTTGTTGTTTTTCTTGTCATTATTCTATTATGATTGTTATTGTTATTGCCATGAATAGTATTTGTTTATTTTACTTTTCACTATATTATTACTATTACTGGTATAATGATTATTGTTATTATTATTATTTATATTTATAGTTCTTGTTATATGTATTATTAGTATTATTATATTAGTATTATTATGCAAGTAAATGTAGTGATTTTACATTCAATGAATTTGTCTTTAACATTGATTTGGACAATTACTTGCTTTACTGACTCATACTGCATGTGGACAATTACTTGCTTTACTGACTCATACTGCATGTGGACAATTACTTGCTTTACTGACTCATACTGCATTTGGACAATTACTTGCTTTACTGACTCATACTGCATTTGGACAATTACTTGCTTTACTGACTCATACTGCATGTGGACAATTACTTGCTTTACTGACTCATACTGCATTTGGACAATTACTTGCTTTACTGACTCATACTGCTTGTGGACAATTACTTGCTTTACTGACTCATACTGCTTGTGGACAATTACTTGCTTTACTGACTCATACTGCTTGTGGACAATTACTTGCTTTACTGACTCATACTGCATTTGGACAATTACTTGCTTTACTGACTCATACTGCTTGTGGACAATTACTTGCTTTACTGACTCATACTGCTTGTGGATATGACTTAAAGGGACTATGTCAACGAAAAATTTGGTTTCCTTTTGCACTATAAATGATATTGGAATATAGAAATGCGCTATACTAAGATATGTACATTAAATAAAGCATAAATAATGTAATATGTAATGAAATATTTCATAAAAACACATCAGCAAAAATATTTGAAAAATTAAACCCCCAAGCGGGTATCGAACTCACGACTTACGAACCATACAAAGAAATGACAGTAGACAGCGCTTTAACCAACTGTGCAATTCTGCTTTGTTAGGAAACGTGTGTAAACTATGGTTATTCTTAATACTCACAATTCTGACGTCAAAATGTAAACATAAAAAGGGCCAAACTAACACGAGCCAATTATAAATTGATTTTAACCTCAGAATGTGAAAACAATTTTCCCATTATATATACCTTATTTTAGCCGTTATTATATGCCATTATTAATATGGTAATTTCCGATTTTTAAAAAGAAATTATGTCCCTTGAAGCCCATTTTGTTAACATAGTCCCTTTAAGTAGAATTTCAGTTCAAATGTTTCATACCATTTCATTTAACGAACAACAGAAACAAGCCATGGTTGCCAGTATTTGCCAGTCAGATAATTGGCTGGGGAATGTGTGTATCCAGGTATTATTATCCGGTGAAGATATTTTTGTTCTTCATTCACACATTTGTGAAAAATCAGCATTCACCTAAGCTATAATTATTCACCCAATAGCATAAATAGGTAAAGATGGTGCTGCATATTGGATTGTAGAATTGCTATTTCTGAGATGGATATAGTATGTATTTTATTCTCAGTGCAGATGTGTAGCTAATACTATAAAGTAGTTAACTGCGGGTATAAGGTAACTTCATACAAGTACATAATTTATTTATAGAGTTGATTGATTTTTCAAGGTGTGACATTTAAGAACTGGCTTGTCTTTCTTTGTAACTAATCTGACATGAAATAAAAATTTCAGTTCATACTGGCAGGATTTGAATTGCTCTTTTATATTGAGGTCAGTTTAGAAGTTACTGTCAGACATGCAGCAATAAGTCTGTTTTGGTCTGTTTATTAAATAATCTATTTGGGATTTCTATGTTTTTGAAGGTGAGAATATTGATGTGAAAAAAAAATTGTGTGGTATTAAATTTAAGATTGATTTAAGAATTACAACACGTCTCACAAGAATTGTTAACACTTTGTTAAACAAACACAATTGTTGTTGTATCTTAACTTCAATGAAACGACATAAACTGTTTTAATAAGAATAAGATATTTATGTATTATTACTTACCTGTCCTTTGGATTATGAAGTTTGCATACTGTAATTTTTGGCAATATAGTGAATACTGAATTTTGGGATTTTGCTGAAGTCACAGTGTTTTGGTTGGACAATGGGCGATGTATTTTTTGGTCAGGAATTTTATTTCATTGTAGCCTCGTTGCAAACTTTGCAGTTATTTTCTTTCCAAGGATGTATTTTCAAGCATTGTATGACATGATAGTCAATTGCCTGTTGGTTTCCATCATAAATTCAGGTGTCGTATCGTTAAACCAGTTTTGTTTGTGATGATTTTATTAGGTTTTATGTATATTTTTAAGTATCCATATGTCATTGACAGTGAAAGCCACAGAGATAGTGCTGATTGTTGCCCTATTACATGTTGCATTTGCCTGTGAAATCTTGTCAAGATTCCTTGTTTATCTTTCCTGTGATAAATTGTTATAAATGTTTTCATGGGTTTGGACAGGCCACTTAGACTCTCTTGTAAAGAGATAACATTTTGTTTTATGGGATTTTTATATTGGGTGTACTTGTAAGTTCAAATTTTATGGAGATTAAAATAGTCTCTAAGCAGGCATGAAATTTGGCACTGACTCTATGTGTACATCTGGTGACTTCACATGTTTGCCAATCTGCCAGTTGGGGTTTTATTTTAGTTTTATTGTTTCTTTTTGCAAAAACAATATGTCCATTGAGAAAGCCAGAAGATCAGTCTTCTTAACACATATGCAGATAACACCGTCTGGCTTTCAAGGGGGAAATAATTGTATTGTATAAGCCTTTCCCAAAACTAGGTTACTTCCCTTGCGTAATCATGAGTGATGTCCCCTGTTCACTTCCGGCGACTTTTATTTGATTATAAGGTGGGATAAACGTATTCATATTTACCGGAAAACGTACAATATTTTTGATTTTCAATCTTAAAATTGTGTTGATGTCGTAAAAATGAATTTACAAATATCGACATACGTATATAATATACATCATGTACTTTTTTTTAACAATTTAATTAAGTTATTAGTTTGATTTTTAACAATATTGTCTACTCTTTGAAGATTGACAAACAAACTACACAGTAGTTTAACGGTTATTATGCAATAAAACATGAAAAGATTTTGCTAAGTTACTTTAAGCTAACATTCTTCTGGCGACTAAAATTACGAAAATAAGGTATCATCACAGAAAGTTTGAGCGTAGTTCCAATGTTTTTGACAGCAACTTGTTATTTAAATTCCATACACATTTGTGTTTAACTTTAAAGCTATTTTCGTTGCAGATATTCTTGTTGTTTGTTAAATATTATACGTTGCTTGAACATGCTTTGTTATAATCTTGAACACACGATGAGCTCTTAAATGTACACCACCTTACAATTCTTCATAATTGAAAATTAAATGCTGTGCTATATTATTTCACTCTTTAATTTAAACCAGTTTTTTAATTCGAAAAAGTGATTAATGCTTTTAATTCTGTTCTGTTCTGTTCAATAAGGTGGCAAAATTTCATAGGGTGATAGGCAAAGAACAACAAGACAACAACATTTTAAAATGTGATATTAACTTTAATTTGAGACGCAGACAATGGAGACAAATGGAGACATGTTAGTTGTCTCTGCATGTAGATCTTTATCATCAATGCGTTACGCAATTGCACAGATTAGCATCTGAGGGCTATGATAAGATCCCCACAGTTTGTGGCTTTGGTTTTTTATGACCCCCTTTTCAGACTGATAACTAAGTATCTATTGAGAGAACATGTGGTCAGTTGTGGTATTTATGTATGGAAAACAACCATTTTATGACCAGGCAAGGAGACTACATTTTTTTCCAGATACCTGTCATACGGACATGTGGCCTTAGTCATGAGTTTAAAACGATACTACATTTAGTTCTAATAATTCATTTTTTGAAACATATATCCTCTATGATTTTTTTAAATAATATTTAATAAAAAACAAATGGTTTTAAAAATTTCCATTACAAGTTTTGAAAGTCGCTTGGTCTTAGATTTATAATACTTTATATGGCAAGCTAGGAAAAAAGTCGACGGAAGTCGGGTTACAAATTTGCGGATGTGAAATTCGCAATAACGGGAGGTAATTTCCAAGGGAGATCACCTAGTTTTGGGAAAGGCCTATAGAAAAGGACTTCAGACTATGTACATTTAATATTTCTGCAATTTAATTTTGGATTGCGATATTATAATGGTTAATACTAATTATGAGCTTTTATTGCAATAGCTATGTCCTTTTTGTTTAGGTTCTAACCTAAAATAGTTATTATTAGGAAAGTGTCATCATGTTCGACAATCTTTGTAAACTATTTATTTAACTTGACTGTGTGACTGTCTGTTGAAAATAGTGATATATTATTGTAGTTGCTGTTAAAATGTAATGATTTACCACAGTTTTGAATTCACTCATAATATTGTGTTCTTTAAATAATTGTTTCAACACTCGCAAGATTATTAATGGTCGTCTGAGATTGAGGGTTGTTTTACTTACTATATTTTAAAGGGACTTGTTCACAGATTTTCGCCTTTTTTTTAAGTATGCCATTAAATATCTTAACTTCACAGATTTAAGCATCGGAAAAAAATAAAAAAATAAAAATTGGTCTCGAATCCGGGACCTCGGGATTAAAAGGCTAATGCCGTAAGAACTCGGCCATTCCGACTTCTATATTTCACCCTGCATTATTTACTTTATGTAAGTGTTCCACGTGATGTCAACAGTTTGAACGAAATCAAAAGAAACAATCCATCGTTTAGCGTTCCATGGCTTTATAATTTCATCAATTCCAACTGATGATTACTCATAAACAATATGGTTTTTACAGTATATTTCTAGGCCCGTAGTGCTATTTTGCCCCCTTGTATGCACTGTTCTTTTAATTTGAACAATTGCCAACTAGTCAATCTGTGAACAGGTCCCTTTTATATTAGCAAAATTCAGCATGGTTGCTTGCACAAAGTACTTTTTGCCGAATATTTTATGAGATCCCCGAACATTGAAACAGCAATGGCAACATTACGTACTTAAATCATCCACATTGCAGCGGTGTCAGTGATTCCTAGCTACGTATCATTAACTGCTGCTATCAGTGTATTAAATAGCAACAAGTTTCCTTATAGGAGATTTGCATCCATTAAATGAAGTCAGGGGTTCCTGAAAATAGATCATGACAGTAAATTATGATCCAAATAGAATTGAAGTCAACTTAAGTCAGCCAATCTTGGAGAATAAATCACGGCTGTAAATTAAGATCCATGTTTGTTCGGTGTTGGCCAGTCATATTTCATTTGTATGACATGTTTTTGTGAAAGTTGTACATTTCATACTGTTATGCATAATAATTATATTGCGTAATGGGTGAATTCATGACAATATTAATCCCTTGAAACGAGTAATCGTGTATATGTTTATATTTTTTCCTACTCATATATTGAACGAAAGGATTCGTAAATTTGTGCCACCCATATCTCAAAACCAGTACAAACATGCATTTCTGTAGATCTATTGGATTCAATACATATATATCTGCAAGACAAAGATTGAGTTATGTCTGTGTGTATTCCAAACGAAATAAACAACCAAATACAGTTCAAACAATGCCAAAGTGTACAATCAGTGGCCAGTGCATTGTTTAAAAACTTCAATTATTCTGTGTTTTCAGGTGTGAAGAGCCAGAAGCATGGGTAAAACCAATAGCAAGCTCAAGCCGGAGGTGCTTCAAGACCTTCGACAGAACACGGAATTCACTGATGAGGAGCTGCAGGAGTGGTACAAAGGCTTCCTCAAGGACTGCCCATCTGGTCACCTGACCGTGGAGGAGTTCAAAAAGATTTATGGCAACTTCTTTCCTTATGGGGATGCGTCCAAGTTTGCTGAACATGTTTTCCGTACTTTTGACGCTAATAATGACGGCACAATTGATTTCCGTGAGTTTATATGTGCCCTGAGTGTAACGTCGCGTGGACGTTTAGAACAGAAACTTAAGTGGGCCTTCAGTATGTACGACCTGGATGGCAATGGATTTATATCTAGGAACGAGATGCTGGAGATAGTATCTGTAAGTAGCTTGGATATTGCTGGTACTTAATGATATTCCTATAATTATGGCCCCCATCGAAGATGGAGGAGTATATTGGTTTGCTAATGTCGGTCGGTCGGTAGATCACTTTCGTTTCGGCTCTCTTTAAGTCCAACAGTTTTCATCCAATCTACACTGAACTTCAGGAAAATGTTTGTTGCCAAAATTATATTTGCCAAGTTCGATTATCAGCCAAATCACCCCTGGAAGTTACGGCCCTTGATTTATCTAAAATTGGCCTTTTTAGCAGTATAAACTTCCCATGTCCAACTGTGTTTTCATACAATCCGTACCAAACTTGATAGCATTGTATTTAAAGATTGCTTTTAACCTAGAGGGGTCATAACTGTTTTACAAACAGCTCTTGTTGTATACAATGACTGTTTGAAAATGGTACCAAAGGATAGGCAACTATTTGGCCAGTTTCCTCATAATGGAGTATTTTACTTGGTTTATTTTCTTTTAGTGAAAGGGTCCTTCTAAGAGAAAGTTATTTTTAATAGAAAAATATGCAGAAAATTCACAAGAACTAGCGCTAAAACATTTTATTTACCGTACAGTTAAAAACAACTAGATGCCAGTTGATTGACCGCTGCATTACACCGTAATTATGATATTCATAAACTCTAGCCAACTGTAAATCAATGACATCTGTAACACTGAAGTTAGCATTGTTCTAACAGATGCTGAGTTTTAATCAATGTAGAATTGTTTTAGAAGGTAAATATTTAGTGTTTTAGCGCTTTTGTGGTGCTGTCTTAGCCATCTGAACAGAGAACAAACGTGTTTTAGATGCAGGAAAGTTACACAAATCAAATAAAAAAAAGTTGGTGTGAAAATATTTTTGTTTTGTATATTTAAAAAAATTGTTTTTATCGTGGCACAAGCTTTAGATATGAAATAGTTCACTGCATTCTTATTATTCTGCCTTGGTGGAAATTGTATGGGTGAGGAACATCTATTAGATTTATATGTATACACTACGTCTAGCGTGATTTCTGCCTAAAACACAGACCCACCGTGGACAATTTTTCGTCAGCGTGGAAAATCACCGCGATTAAAAGGTGGTTCCATCGCGATAGAATCGCGGTGATAGTGGGTGAGCACCGCGGGCGTTATCGGGAAATCAATCTCACGGTGGACCACTGCGGTCGCGGTGAAATACAGGTACATGTGAATGAACAAGTACAGTTCGATATTTCAGACCGTATACTATTTGCAAAGTACAAATCGTCTTCTATTAACCGATACTTACCAATTAATATAATCACAGTTTGCAACTTTAATCTTTTTTATTTTGATCTCTTTTTTATTTTGATAATTTATTCCGAAGTTCCATGTTCGCAGTTGTGTTGTGAAATCGTAAACAAAGAGTCAAGGGCATTAATACAAGTCTCGCGAAAATTCGCAATCTGCGTGAATTGACAGTTTGACGTCTTCAAAGTAAAGCCGACAAGAAACCATAAAATAACACCTTTCTCGGCGATAAAATTGGCTTCTTTTGTTTAGAGAAGCGACATGCTTAACCAATCGCGTGTTTGTTACTCAGTGGCAATCGTCCTATTATGAAAGAGCACGTGCATAGCTCCGCCTTTCGAACTTTTACAGAGAACAAAGGTGTTGGTTATGTCAATCATTGTTATAAAATCACGTTTTTTACCGACATGTTAATCAATTGTTTTGATAGTCATATTAAAAATGCAAAGATTTGTCATAGAATCGGACAACGAATTTGATGAGGTCTTTGTGATTTGACTGACGCATATTTTCATTTTCCCGTTTTGTCATAATGTTCCGTATTTTCCGAAAACCATGTTCTTGGTCGTACCTGAAATAAAATGTAAAATATTTTTTAAAAAGCTCAATGTGAAATTATGACTCGCTAAAATCACCGCGATCCACGGCGATTTCTTATCAACATTTTTGATTGAGACTGTCACCGCGGTCACCGCGATTCGCCACGGCGACATCACCGCGTTCCACAGTGTTCCACGGTGTATCGCGGTGACTATAGTAGTGTGTCACGCTGGGCTGAATCACGGTGGTGCGTCGCAGAAGGCAGAAATCACGCTAGACGTAGTGTACATTAATATTTAAAATAACAACAGATACGTGGCATTGCATTGCTGTAAATATTTGCTGTTTTCTTCGAAGACAATACTAGCCACATGTCTTACTATTCAGCAAGCATTTTGCTACAATTAATACTGGAAAAATTTCTGACTTATACAGTAATTATGACCCCCATCAAAAATGGCGGAGTGTATTGGTTTGCTAATGTTTGTCCGTCTGTCGGTCGGTTGGTTGATAGACCACTTTCGTTTCCGCTCTTTAAGTCCAACAGTTTTCATCCGATCTTCACCAAACAGCATGAACATGTTTGTGGGCAGATTATCTCGGTTAAATTTGATAATCAGCCAAAGCCCCAGGAATTGTGGAGATATGGCCCTTGATTTATCTCGAAATTGGCTGCTCTCCAAGTCCAACAGTTTTTAGAAAGCCAACGGTCTTTCGAGAGGATAATTTCCAAAACACGTCTCCGGGAAAACTACTTCTTTTCTTTGTAAGCTACGAGTCAGTAAATCGAAACCTAAAAGGGTACTTCTTGAACAGCAAAAAATCACGAATGTTTTCTTACCTTTTAATTATTTAAGATGATGTATGTCATATGTACTATTATGTGAATATCACATGATTTATAACAATTACAGTTTCTAAAAAAGTAATTTATTACAATTGTTACGTCAAATGAATGACACCCCTATGTCCACTTTTTACTTGAATGTAACTGAAATATTGACCTGGGTGTCCTGGAATAAGACTACTAAATTAATGCGCTTCATCGGTTATTTTTGACTCATTGTGAAAGTGTTATTTCTCGTTACCGATTCTTATTCTGAATATTTTGACAACAAATTACTGCAATGTATTAGTTTTAAACTGTAGTGTTGAAAATCGAGAGCATGCATCATATGACCTACTTTTGACTCAGTCGGTTACGAATCAGTAACAATCGATGCTCCTAACTACCAAGCTTGATCGTTTATTCTGCATGGCTCGGTGCAGATTGACTTGTTAACTGTCATGAGATAATTAGCTTGTTCGTTTTTTACAAATAAATTTGTATTATGATGTTGTATACTATAGAATAAGAAGTCATATTATCCAGTTTGAAGGTGAGAAATTCATTCAAATTAGTGTTTCCTTTCTAGAAAAATGCACAAATAATTCACATTATTTTAGTTTCTTTTGTTGCCAACAGTCTTTCTACGCTGTTGGCATTTTGATTATCTGATCTTCATCAGACTTGGTGAAAATCTTTGTGGGCATACTATCTTAGTCAAGTTCAATGGTCAACCAAATCATCCCAGGAACTGCAGAGTTATGGCCCTTGATTTATCTAAAATTGGCCTTTTTAGCAGTTTCCATGCTCTATGTATGTCCAACAGTTCTCATCTAATCTGCACCAAACTTGATATATTAAAGATTGCTTTTAAACTAGAGTGGTATACTTGTTTTACAAAAAGCTCTTGTAACATTTTGTTTCACTAATCTTATTTCTTCAACATTATTAAAGATAAATCACCACGCATGCAAATCCAAGCATTACCATAAAGTAGTATACATGTCTACCTGACTAAATGATAATTGAATAATTGGATCATAATATGAATAATTGGAGTTCCGTAATTATGCCCCCCTTCGAAGAAGTGGGGTATCTTGCTTTGCACCTGTCCGTCGGTCGGTCAGTCAGATGGTCGGTCTGTCCGTAGACCATTTCGTTTCCGCACGATATCTAGAGAACGCTTTGACCTACGATCATGAAAGTTGGTATGCTGGTTACTTGGGAGGAAAGGAAGACGCCTATACATTTTGAGGTCAACAGGTCAAAGGTCAAGGTCACCATTGCTAAAAATAGAAAAACGGTTTCCGCTCAATAACTTGAGAACGCATCGAGATATTTTAATGAAACTTTATACATAGATACCTTATATCCAGACCTCGCTTGGAATTGCATATGGGATGGGTGGCTTCAAGGTCAAGGTCACCATTACTAAAAATAGAAAACGGTTTCTGCTCAATAACTGGAGAACGCATGGAGATATTTTAATGCAACTTCTTACATAGATACATTATATTTAGACCTCGCTTGGGATTGCATATGGGATGGGTGGGGTCAAGGTCAAGGTCACCATTACTAAAAATAGAAAAATGGTTTCCACTCAATAACTTGAGAACACATAGAGATATTTTAATGAAACTTCATACATTGATACCGTATATTGAGACCTCGCTTAGGATTGCATATAGGGTGGGTGGGGTCAAGGTCAAGGTCACCGTTACTAAAAATAGAAAAAC
Source organism: Congeria kusceri (assembly GCA_027627225.1). Taxonomy (NCBI): domain Eukaryota; kingdom Metazoa; phylum Mollusca; class Bivalvia; order Myida; family Dreissenidae; genus Congeria; species Congeria kusceri. The sequence continues at coordinate 42,357,882 of CM051032.1, read as the reverse complement.
GGTTTCCGTTCAATAACTTGAGAACGCATAGAGATATTTTAATGAAACTTCATACATAGATACCTTTTATTGAGACCTCGCTTGGGATTGCATATGGGGTGGTTGGGGTCAAGGTCACTGTTACTTAAAATAGAAAAACGGTCTCCGCTGAATAACTTGAGAACGCATCGAGATATTTTAATGAAACTTTATACATAGATACCTTATATTGAGACCTCGCTTGGGATTGCATATAGGGTAGGTGGGGTCAAGGTCACTGTTACTAAATAGAAAAAACTGTTTCCACTCAATAACTTGAGAACGCATTGAGATATTTTAATGAAACTTCATACATATATACCTTATATCGAGACCTCGCTTGGGATTGCATATGGGGTGGGTGGGGTCAAGGTCACCATTACTAAAAATAGAAAAATGGTTTCCGCTCAATAACTTTAGAATCCATGAAGATATTTTAATGAAACTTCGTTCGTAGATACCATATATCGAGACCTCTCTTGGGCTTTTTATATGGGGTGGGTGGGGGTCAAGGTCAAGGTCACCATTACTAAAAATAGAAAAACGGTTTCCGCTCAATAACTTGAGAACGCATCAAGATATTTTAATGAAACTGCATACATAGATACCATATATCGAGACCTTGCTTGGGATTGGATATTAAAAAAGTATCTTAACAATTGCACATATTCACAACTTGGCTGCAAGTCGGGGAGGCATGCATGTTTTACAAACATCTCTTGTTCATTTGGAACTGCTGCCCTACTTTTCTAAATCAAAGCTGCACGAAAAATTTAGTAAATTGTTATACATATGTTTTGATTTTATTGAAAAATCTATTATTTCGGCTTTCAATTTCGCATTGTATTATTAGTTTCATAATGGAAAAAGAGTAATTTGTACTATTAAAAAAGCTTGTTGTGAATTTACATTATGTCCGTACAAAAAGATATCTGCAGCAGCTATTGCCTAAGAATGTTGTATAACTTGAGTAATGAAGCTCCGGGATTTCATGCATCGTTGTCCGGAGTCGGAAGCAGGTCCCGCCTTCATGGCTCTGTTGATGTCAATCATCACAGCCTGTTTCCGCAGATAAGCTTAGCTGTGCTGTTGTTCTTGCACTGAATCTGCTGATAGCAAGCAAAACAATGCAAGAGTTTTGCAATTTGTAATTAAATAATTTTTTTCAAAGTGGATTTGCAGACAATTTGGGTGTGGGATTTGTAGGTGACTTTTGGGATTTCAAGATAGGTTTTGAAGTGGTCTTACGCAGACAGGCTGCTGAAATGTTTCTTTCCCAGGTTAGAGAGCTGTAAAGGACAGTTTCCCATCTCAATATAGGTCATGTCAGACTCTTCCTAATGATACAATAGGATTATGGTTCACTTTCGCTGATGCACTGGCTTCGTTTTATTTATAATGGTAACAATGCCGCAAGAGTTTCATTGCATTTCTGTTTCAGTTTTTATGCCCCTAGCATCTTGATGCAGGAGGCATTTAGTGATTGTTCTGTCCGTCCGCCTTCCATCCATGACGAGGTTAAGTCGATTTTACCGTTTCGTCTAGCACCAACACTGCTTACTAAAACACTTGGATACTTACACAGTTGTTGCTTATGACCATTCCCTATCCACCCATATCACCAAACCTCACTTTGACCTTGACCTAATTTGCATTTAGAATAATTCAAATGGGCTGTTTCTTGGGTAACTAGATTTTACCGTTTCGTCTAGCGCCAACACCGCTTGCAGCAACACTTGGATATTTACAAGTTGTTACTTATGACCGTTTCCAATCTACCCATATCACCCAACCTCACTTTGACCTTAACCTAATTTGCACTTATAATAATTCAAATGGGCTGTTTCTTGGTTAACTAGATTTTACCGTTTCGTATAGCACCAACATTGCTGGCTACAACACTTGGATACTTACACAGTTGTTGCTTATGACTATCCCCAATCCACCCATATCTCAACCTCACTTTGACCTTGACCTAATTTGGACTTAGAAATGGGCTATCCAGCACCAACCGGGGGCATGTGTGTTTATCCAACACAGTATCTTGTTGGTGCTGCTTTTTAGTTTAATTTCCATAAACTATTTTGTTTGAATACCTAATTTTGTGTCACTGTGTATGCATTAAACATGCTATTAAAAATATTACCTGTTTGAAAGTCAGACAGTGGATTGGATGGAAATCTAATTGCCACATTTTTCACAATTAGAGAGCTGACTTGAATGAATAAATAGAACTATAAAATTGAAATGTATATTCTGCTTTAGCCTGGTTAGGAAATCCTTTTATTCTGTTATTTTGTGATACATGCATATTTTATAATATGGGTTACAGTGGGACAATGCAATGCACACATTGGTGTCATTCATTCAGAGGACAGCTCAAGATTGCCTATTACACACTTCATGGCAATCCATAAATTGTAGAGTTGCTTTATGGGACCTATCTGTGAATGCAGAATTACCCACATCCACATTGATTATTATTGTGGTTTGTTAATCCTTCCATTTCTTTCATGGTTATTATTTAAGCTTTAAAATCATATGCCACTGTGTAGTACCATTATATGGTAAATATTTGTTCCAAAGAATGGGACGTTTAGTCGGACCCTGCAGAGAAATCCATACCACCTCATGGGCTCCCGTTGCTTTATGGTCTGTCATAAATACTTCTAATGAAGTAGGTTTTGTCTTGAACGCCAGTGTCAGCAATAACGTGGAGAGCTTGGCAATGAAGCATTCAGTGTTTTATGGTGACTAATTTAAGACCATTTCCCAGAAGTATATACTTATTGTCTCTTGGTAGATAATATTCTCGTGGATGGCATTTTTATAGTTCAATAACTGTGATGGCATGTTGTAAATTCACATTGCAAGGGAGAGACTTATAAAAGATCTCAGCTTGAAGCTATAAGTGATTGGTGAAATCTACACTATCCCAAGATTATTTTCTATGCCAGTGAATTAATGAATGTACCATTTCTACCATTGTTTTCTTGTATTAAAAAAACACACTGTAATATGATTTTTTTTCACGGTTGTTCTACTTTCGCATATTCGAACAAAGTGCAAACTTAAGACCCCTGTGAATTTAACACCCCGCGAAAATATAATGTGATCATATAATATGAGGCGCATCGTGGGAAAACCGGACTTTATGCAAGTGCGTAAAATGTCGTCCCGGATTAGCCTGTGCAGTCCCACAGGCTAATCCAGGATGGCACTTTCCGCCTACAGTGGATTTATGTTTAGAAGAGACTTCCTTGAAACAGAAAATACCATAAATGCGGAAAGTGCCATCACGGATTAGCCTGTGCGGACTGCACAGGCTAATCCGGGACGACACTTTACGCACATGCATTAAGACCGGTTTTCCAACGACGTGCCTCATATGATTTACATTTTGCAGGATTATGAACAAAATGCACATAAAACATGAACATGTAAGTCTGGAAAAAGTGTCAGTCTTTCAACAATGCAAACAATTTAGACACCTAAAAAAAGAAAGATTTTACAGTAACTTTGAAATTCCTTGCTAATGTAAGAAGCTTTAATGTAGTTTTCTATGTACAATTTTAAACAAAAATGTGATTGAAAACAAAAAAAATTCAATAAATTATAATTTGGAGGGAGATTAATAGAAACAGGATTGTTTGGTAAGAAATATATTCGAAGGAAATAAGATATAATTTTCTAGCATTAATCTGTGATCAGAACTTGCAGCAAGATTTGATTATTTATAACAGTTTGAGTGAAAATGAGACTGCTGCTTTGTGTTTCCAGCCACTTCCATTTCCATCCCAGGGTGCCCATTTTGTAGCATCAGTAGAATACCCAGCATTAGTAGAATACCCAGAATACCCAGCATCAGTAGACTACCCAGCAGTAGAATACCCAGCATCAGTATAATACCATATGCATCTGCCAGCACAATTCACCAGTGTATTCTCTTTCTTTCTACCAAGCTATAGCTCTACAAAAGTAATATTAAGCGCATTTGGCTGGGTGTGAGTGTGGTGGGGGGGGGGGATCAGTCTGTCAATGCAATATCATTGAAAGCACAATTAATATACTGTATTTTAAATATTAGTATTGATAAAATGTGAAATCATGTTTCCATACTGATTCATGTTGGAGATTACCTTTTCCTGCATCATGTCCTGATACAGATCTGATGGCAGTGCAGGATCTACCTGTAGATAGGAACATGGCGACCAAGTTCTTAGCTTGACATAATAGATATAAAAGAGGTTTTATATCCAACTGAATTACAGTACTCCTGTTACTGATATTTGTTACTGAGTTTTTTTTGCTCACCTGAGCACGTGCTCATGGTGAGCTTTTGTGATCGCCTTTTTCTGTCGTCCGTTGTGCATTGTGAATAGTGACCATTTACCTTGTGAACACTCTAGAGACCACATTTATTGCCCACTCTTCATGAAACTTGCCCCGAACATTTGTCCTAATGATATCTCGGACGAGTTCAAAACTGGGTCATGTGGGGTCAAAAACTAGGTCACTAGGTCAAATTGAATAAAAAGCTTGTGAACACTCGTGAAGTCATAGTTTTTACCCAATCTTCTTGAAACTTGCTCAGAACATTTGTTTCAATAATATCTCGAACAAGTTCGAAACTGGGTCACGTGGGGTCAAAAACTAGCTCACCAGGCCTAATTGAAGAAAAAGCTTGTGAACACTCTTGAGGCCAGATTTATAGCCAAATCATCAAGAAACTTGCTCAGAACATTTGTCCCAATGATATCTTAGGCGAGTTCAAAACTGGGTCATGTGGGGTTACAAACAAGGTCACTAGGGCAAATTGAAGAAAACGCTTGTGAACACTCTTGAAGTCACATTTTTTGCACAATATTCTTGCTCAGAACATTTGTTTCAATGATATCTCCGAGTTTGACACTAGCTCATGTCGGGTCAAAAATTAGGTCACCTTGACAAATTGAATAAAAAAGCTTGTGAATACTCTCGATGCCACATTTATAGCCCAATCATCATGAAACTTGCTCAGAACGTTTGTCAAAATGATATCTGGGACACTTTTGAAACCAGGTCACATGGGGTCAAAAACTAGGTCACCAGGACAATTTGAAAAAAGAAAGCTTGTGAACACTCTAGAGGCCACATTTTAGCCGAATCTTCATTAAACTTGCTCAGATCAGTAGTTCCTTAGCCCCTCAGGTGACCGACCTAGGGCCTTATGGGCTTTTTGTTTTAAATTCCACAAATGATGTATTTACTGACAGAAAATGTTAAATATTACTTTTACTTGTAACTATGTAGTTCAGTTGATAAACTGGCGACACTTATATATACCCAATGCAAAGCTGTGATAATCGCCTCCTGGAATTGGGATTAGGAATCAAGAATTCCACTTTCAAGACCTTGCAATGAAGGCTTCAGTTGGCTTGTGGCAGGATGCTTACAATCTGCCTATTTGGCTGCCACAATTAGGCTGCTTCCCAAAGCAAACCAGTGTCATTCAAATGCCAAAATGTCCCCCAGCCACTAAGCCATTTACATAATTCCAAAACCAGTTTTAGTGAAGATGTTTTATGTGTACAAACTTAAATCTTACCAATAGAGTTAAATGAAAATAAAATTGTAATGGTTGAAAAAAATCACCCCCATCGTCGGAGGGTTGCAGGTGGCTTTCCTCAAGATTGCAATACCCCGCCTTCCCCTCCCTGGTTCACGACAACTACCAGTGATCCTCAGTCCTCATGTTGCGAAGTATTTTTTATTCATCAAATTATGTTATGATTTTCTCCATGTATGAATAAAGTGATCAATATACTGCATGATCTCGGGAGGAATGTAACAAAGTTTCCCAAAAAAATTTCCTGTCTACATTACAATGAACAGTATGAATACAGGGATTGTTGTTTTAAAGCTTTATACTCTGTGTTCTGCTTATACTATAACATCACTAGTTTCCCTGGAATGATCAAAGAAAGGTGAGAATTGAGTTGCTATGGCAATAATATGATCATTGATTGCAAAAGTGGTTCAAGGTTTAATGGAAATTACTGGAAAATGTTTAACAGAGATTGATGCATTGTTCTGTGGCCTCAAATTACTGGGGTTTGTTAATATTTGTTAAAAATTAAACAGTTCCCGCAAATTAGTCAGTTTTAGTGGGTAATATAAATATACCGTGTATATAGAAAATATTTAAGAACACTGTATATCTTAGCAAGTGTTTGGATGAGTTCTGACAAGTAGGGCAAGGAAACAGAGTGAAAGTATTTATGAGATTCATGTTTCTGTCTGGTTACCAGACTTTTTCAGGAACTAAATCACCAATAAGAGAAACCACCCATATAGTAAAAAAACAAACAAACATTCTGTGCAAGAATGAGTGGTGGTATTCATATATTGTAGAAATACAGACGAGAGTTAATAGAATAAATAACTGTCTAATGGACAAGAAAGCAGTTAATGGTGCCATAAAACACAATAAAACATTATTGTACAACATACACTTAACATCTAGTGTTTTCTTTGTAAATTGGAAACAGACACAAAGTTATTGAACATCTATAATGGGGTTTTGTTTGTTATATCTTTGTTCCATAGAACGTTAACTTTATACTGTTATTAAATAGATATTGCCAAAGCAGTTAAGGCCGAAAATAAAATATTGTTTGTTTCCCCTCCCGCGACCCATGCTAATAAAGGGTGGGTCGGTAGGTCGGAAAAATATTTTATTTGTATACACAATAAATCATTTTCATTCATGTTTTCCTTATGTTCGAAATGTTATGTTATAGTATAAATTCTTAATATTTGCGTTGCAGTAGATTAATAACGTTCTGCTTATTTACATAATGCATGTTCTAATTACCTTACAATAAGTTATCAAAATTGAACAAACAATAACATACGTTCAAAACAAGAGCGTTAATAATAAAAACAATGGAAATGTGGGGGTTCTTGTACACATCTTGGTATCACCAAATGTGACAGAACCTGTCCCTTGGGGTGGGGGGTGGGGATCTTCTGTGGTCTTGTCAGTAGATCATCTAGACTCCTGTTTTGCTGCTGGAACATGTTAAGTGCTTTTTGTTTGCCTGGGCCTAAGGTGCTGACTTTAATTTGCAGTTGGAACGTATCAAGAGCATTTGAGTGAGAGGATCTTGCTTTGCCAATTTGTTCATTCATAGGTACTATAATACATAATGACTATTACTGTTTTCATGCAAGATTCCCTATTGTTTGTCTTATATAGTAAACTTTCATGTACATTGTGTATATTTATTGTTTGTCTTGTATAGTAAACTTTCCTGTGTATTGTGTATATTTATTGCAACTAATGATTCATGATTCTGTGGTCCCTATTGAAGTCCTTTGTTGATTCGTGATTCCATGGTCCCTATTGAAGTCCTTTGTTGATTCGTGATTCCGTGGTCCCTATTGAAGTCCTTTGTTGATTTGTGATTCCGTGGTCCCTATTGAAGTCCTTTGTTGATTCGTGATTCCGTGGTCCCGATTGAAGTCCTTTGTTGATTCGTAATTCCGAGGTCCCTATTGAAGTCCTTTGTTGATTCGTGATTCCGTGGTCCCTATTGAAGTCCATTGTTGATTCGTGATTCCATGGTCCCTATTGAAGTCCTTTGTTGATTCGTGATTCCGTGGTCCCTATTGAAGTCCTTTGTTGATTCGTGATTCCGTGGTCCCTATTGAAGTCCTTTGTTGATTAGTGATTCCGTGGTCCCTATTGAAGTCCTTTGTTGCCCGTGGTCCGTATTGAAGTCCTTTGTTGATTCGTGATTCCGTGGTCCCTATTGAAGTCCTTTGTTGATTCGTGATTCCGTGGTCCTTATTGAAGTCCTTTGTTGCCGTATGTTTTACTGTTGCACCATTACAATTGCAATGACATTGGGTGCACACGACACGCACAACATATTCCGGTTTTGCAGGGTACAGACTCATTAGACCTTCCTCATGGCAATGACTTGCAGTGACATAGCCAGTAATTATGGGAAATATTTTAACTCGGTTTGTCTTAGAAATCTAATTGTTCTCCATTTCCGTTGAAACTTAACTCTCGGTGGACTCTAACAGTTTCCACCATAATGAGAAAATGCAATCATGTCTGAAGTACTGATATTGCCTGAAGTTAAGACGTACTTTGTCAACAGAAATGTAATAACATTCTCTGTAAAGACATACTTTCAGCAGCAATGTAATAACATTCTCTGTAAAGACATACTTTCAGCAGCAATGTAATAACATTCTCTGTAAAGACTACTTTCAGCAGCAATGTAATAACATTCTCTGTAAAGACATACTTTCAGAGCAATGTAATAACATTCTCTGTAAATACATACTTTCAGCAGCAATGTAATAACATTCTCTGTAAAGACATACTTTCAGCAGCAATGTAATAGCCCTTTAGTGTAATAGCTAATTTCCCATCTGCTAGTAAATGAATTTAAACATACTTGATTCTCGTGCTAATTCTGAATATAACCACTGTCTTGCAATTGTTCTGGCCTGTTAATATGTATGTATCAAACACATGTATATCTGAAATGTTCAAGGTCTCAGAATGTCTGTACTTTATTGCAATCAATATTATGAAAAGCAGAAAAATTTGCCCAGAATTCTTTACAAACCTTCTAATTGACGTTACAACAGAACCGAGTTAACCACGCCCACCGATTTCAAGGGAGACTACTCTGTTTATGTCCATAAAAAAAACAACATGGCATCACGAGTCGCCGGTTGGTTCGTATTTCAAGCACAGGCCACTAGCTTTTGTGTCTGCCTTTTACGTTGAAAAATTGAAGCATGACCGTTTAGGAAATTGTTAGATTCACGGGAAGATTACCATACCAGTACAGTAGTGTCAATAAGTAAACATGTTGATAATGTGATCGACATCAACGGAAACGCGTCTGACAGAAGCTTTCTGAAAATTAATGTAAGCAAGGGAAAAATAACAGTTTATTTATTATATTGCTAGTGTGTGTTGTTTTTGTTTTCACTATTACATAATATAAATTATTGAAGTACCTTACCTTTGATACTTGCTTGTATTTTCCACAGTTGCATTTCACCAAGACGACTTACAATGTCTGCGGATACAAGTTTAATCCGCAAGGCATTGGTGCTGGTCATCTTGGTCCACACCATATTTTATCATCCTAATATTGATTTATCCTTTTGCGTTTTTATTGACTCCACACATTTGGTCGATTCTTCCACTTGTTAATGTTGCTAAGCTCGCATAGTCTCCGTATGTTTACGTTTTATTGCTGTCTTTGACCGTTCTCTAATTGCAAAATAAATCCATTTTACCCTCAAATATTTAATTGCAATTGTTCATTTTTGATATGTATCTAAGTATTTATATCCAGTAATCACACTAAGTGTTTCAGAATTAATGAAGTGCACAGCGTTCTTTATCTTTTCCCCGGACGCCATTTTGTATTGATGGCCGCAATGTAAACGTTTGTTATCAATAATTGTTCGTACACATTATGGTCACTTTCCGAATCTTGGTTGGTCGTTTTGTGTTCCATCGGCCCATTAATGAACGTCTGTCTAAGATTTGAATCTTTTTCGGTCAGTCTTAAAGTTGATCTCGATTTCATAAAGAGAGCAGTACCAGCAGATTGAACCAAGATGCTCCAGAAAAAATGTCAACTTTTCATCCAAATTTGATGTTAAATCCGTGTTTAACCAACATAGAAAACACTTACGTATGAGTAATCCCTTTCTGAACATTCTTTCACAGTACATTTTCGAAAGTTTGACATTTTAACGCAGATCTATGAGTTTACTTATCTTTAATTCTCCTACACCACTTGTGCGTTTAAATCCTGTGACTGTGTAAACTAAATCTACGTCATCATTACGTGTATGCTCGTTATTTTTAGAATCAGTGAATTCCGTAGAACTGAACAGATTTTCACTTTTACTTTTTCTAAAGGTTACACGCCACCAAAGGGTGACCACAAAAAATATAACAATTATTGGATTGTCCGACATGTTGGTGAGTTGACGGACAAAATGGCGGATGAAACGCGTGCTTATCAGTGCTGTGATCTGATTGGCTAATCGACCTGTCAATCATCGGTCCGTCGTAACGTCAATTGTAGAAATCTCCAATGAGTATCTGACTTCCTGTGTCCAGGGTTGTCATTAAGATTTTTTCAAGAAGGCTCAATTACCAATTGAGGAGGCCAGTGCTTCAAATGTGGAAAGCGTGAGTGATTTAGGGGATCCGGGTAAGCTCACCCCCCCTCCCAGAAAATATTTGAAATTTATATGCAAAATCCTAGCATTGAGCGATTTTTGGACACTGGACACATGAGTCATGATAGTTTGATGTATGAAATTTACAATTTTTTACTTAATTGTAATAGTTCAGATTTTGTATAATTAATTATAGAAATAACATTTAAAAAATGAAGGAAAGAATAATAACACTGTTCACTTTTGTGTGATTTTATATGACTTCTTAAATTCATAACACATTTTAAATGTTGTTTACAGATTGAACAACTTGTAGATTAAAAGTCTAACACTTTTTTTGGAATTCGCGAAAATTTAAATTATGTATTCATTATATTTTGTTAATAATTAATTCATAAAATTAGTTTTTATAAATAAAACACTGTGTTCAAATTACCTCGCAATTATTGTTCCAATTTGAAGAACAATAAAATCTGTTGAAAACATGAGTGATTAATAGTAACACCTGTTTTAACTAAGAGTAACAGGGTGACATCATCAATTAGATGGGCTTCCAAAACTGTTAGTAACAGCCATAGCAACAGTGTCAGTTTGACTTCAAAAGTCTTTGATGTGACTGCTCAATTGGGGCCTTTTGCAGCTATTATGGGTGTAACACTCCAGCACATGGTTGGTGTGAAAAAGCATCAATCAATACTACTGTACCTGAACAATGCAAGCACTGTCAATGGAGCATTCATGAATTAGCGTTCTAGGAGAAAAATTAAGGGTGTAAAAAACTCAGAGTGTTGTTTTGTTGCATTTGGGATTTACATGGGTTGACAAAATGTACATGTCTTGGAATTAAAAATGAAACTGTGTTACAAGGGAAACTTATTGGATATTAAACATGTATATTTACATTCAATATGGATTAGTATATGTTAAGGTTAAAGACTTGCTTTCAGAACAATTCGGTACACAATAGTTTATTTTTATTTCTTTGAAAATTTGAGCCGGTCCATATCTCGTTTGAAACGGTCAATTTGGCCGGCTGCCGGCTCTTAATGACAACCCTGGTGTCTGAATTTCTTGTCATTATCCTCAATAATTAACTGACTAATGATCCATCATTAGAATGTTTAATTAAGTCTCTGGCATTAAACTTTTAACTATTTACTTGTTTTACCATTGCCTTTTTACTTATTAAAATGACCTTAAATTGATTACCCTAATGTTTTAAGAGACTCATCTGACAGTTATGCCCCAGTCACAAATAACGAACTGCCGCTGGACGGCGTCTGTTTAAAAAAACAAAAGGGTAAAATTGGATGGTGCCCAGCAGGCAGCAGTTGCAATTGGGCAGTGGCAGCTGAACATTTTGCTCATCAGACACCACCTGTCGAAGTTTGAGGAGTACTTAAAAGTCAGGGGCGACCGGGCAATTTCTTTTTTGGGTCAGGGAGGTAGAAAACACATCGACCAGTCACCGTCCGATCGCAGGACGGCATTTTCGTACAATTTTTCTACTTTAAAAACATCGTCTGATTTAAACGGCGACAGTGCGGGCACCTTCTTTGCAGCGGCGTGCGCCCGGAATGGCACCCACCGATGTACAGTTATCGCCAGAGTATCGGGCTGTGCATGTACAGGCACTGGGTGACCCCCGTTTTGTCGGCTGGCGGCCGGCCAACTTGCATTGACCTGATACCTTTTTCAATACATTTAGTTGCAGTCATCTACAATCCTGGGCGCCGACCATCTGATTCACATATTCACTGCATGAGCGCCGTCTGGTCATCGACAGGCCGTCGCCTGTTGCTTAAACTGCTTGTTCCGCAAGTTTGTGACCATGCAAGGCAAAAAATAAATAAATTGCGTGGCGCCTGTCAGATTCCAAAAGCTTGCCAATGCTTTACTGTTCGTTGAAATCAGATGGCGCCCTTTCTATTTGTGACCTAGGCATTACTGTATTTTCAGATCAGCTCACAGAAATTGCCATGTGCTCCATTGTGTAAACTTCAGTTCATAGTTAAATGTTCACAATGATTGGATGTACTGGTTAAATGTTCACAATGATTGGATGTGCTGGTTAAATGTTCACAATTATTGGCTGTGCTGGTTAAATGTTCACAACAATTGGATGTGCTGGTTAAATGTTCACAATGATTGGATGTGCTGGTCAAGTTGGAAATAGGAAAGTTGCATTTTAACTGCTTTTGAAATTGATCACATATTATGGATGTTTATCTGAACTCTGTTACTTTTACTGATAATGTTTCTCTTGTAATTATTATCCTATTTTTAAAATCATTTGAGTACCTGAGAATGACAGACTGCAGACACATTTGGCTTCTTGTCAAACCAATTAGGGCAAATTCAAGTATTTGTTTACATAGATCACTTAAGTGGCATTATGTTATTCCTTAAATTACTTATTGTGCAAAGTGTCGTCATTGTGTAATGGGAGACTGTTATCTGAGTGGCCGTATTTAGAAGCTATGCCTACCTATGACAAAGTCATAACCTTGATCAATAGTAATATAATAACATAACAGAAATGTGTAACAGAACAGAAGTCTTAAGTATTAGTATTTAATTTCTTGAAGGCAGTTTATTTACAATATACTAAACATTTTACTGGATATGTCTATGGAAGATTAAAAAATGTTATAATTATACATTTTGGATTGTATGAGTCATGATTGAAAACAAAAAATAAAATCTATAACAATAAAAGTGATAAATCTTAAAATGGCTATCATTTTTCTATCTACATTTTATATGTGCACTTTTGCATTCGTACAATGGATTTGATCAGATGATTGTTACAATTTATAAAAATAAATAATGTAATCTAATCCATTATTTCTCTTAAAGAGTTATTTAGTAGGACAGTGACATATCATTTCAATCTCAGTGCCATATTTTTTATGAAACATACAGTTATACGGACAAGTACAGCAATCATACTCTCTGCATGGTGACAGTTTCCCAGTGTGCTAAGTTTCTTTTGTATTTCTTCTGACATGAAATCATTACAGTCAGCGTTTGTAATTTCCCCATATCTGTGCTCAGATGTGGTAAATGGTTGTCTAATAGCCGCTTGCAGTTACATTTTGTGGGTTTATGTGGTAGTACATTTTGCAGAGGAGTGACAGTAGTTTCTTTTTGAGCATTTATGTGTCAGATGATCGCAAGTTTTCTATTGTTTGTAATTACTATTGTTCCCTTTTTTTTTCCTTTTTCAAAATGATATTTCCAGGAAATTGCAGTGATTTTTGCATCTAGAAATGGAATTTGAAACCTTGGTGCACATGTCTTTTCAGATTTTATTCCAACATCTCAGATAGGTTGACAAATGATTGTTATTTTGGCCTGGAAATTCTTGTGCAGTTTATTATTGCTACTTCTCAGACAGGACAGCAGTTGCATTTGTATAATCAGAAATTATTAAGTTATCATTTTTCATGAATGGATCAGTTTTGGTACAGAATTAATCTTTTAATTTGTATATGGTTGCGTTTGTTCCTGTATACCAGTCTCAATAACTTCTATTGATCATATACAGTCAAAATCGCAATTATAGGAATAGGCACCAGACCGCCGCGGTTATTCGTATAATCACATTTTCCGTAAAATCGCATCTTTCCCACAGGTACTTGTAACAATAAATTTTTTATGTTCCATACATATATACACTATAATAAGAGAAAGGTAAACAACGCCCATTTTACAGTCACCTCACAATGTCTGGTACACTTCACTAAAACCGCCGATTCTCCAGATTTCCTCTTGCTCATCGTCGCAGGACAGATTCTTCTTGTATGAAACACTTTTTATTTCGTAAAAATCTGTCACCTGGCTGGGAAATGAAGAAAAGTTTCACCAAAATCAATGTATTTTTCGACCATGTTGATTTGGACGTCCACACAGTTGAATGCACAAATCACAGTTTCTGGTAGATTTCAGCATATATATTGAGTATATCTAGTAAACTTCTTGTGTATTCATTAGACTCCACCATTGTCTTTAAATCCACAAAGTAATTTCCTTCAAAACACGTAAACAGCCACTTAAATTCCATAAATTCACTATATAGCTTTGCTTAACTTTCACTTAAGCAGCCATTTCATTTGAAATGTAAATGCAGCATGATTTTGGCTTTTCAGCCAATCAGAATTCAGCAATTCTTTGGTGCAGTTAAATATTCCGTTAAAACTGTCATAACTGCTAAAGTTAAAGTGAACAATGTTTTATAATGAATTTACGGCGTTTAAGTGGTTGTTAAAATGTTTTGAAGGGAATCACTTTGTGGATTTAAAGACAATAGTGGAGTCTAATGAATACACCAGAAGTTTACTAGATCTACTCAATATATATGCTGAAATCTACCGGAAACTGTGATTTGTGCATGCAACTGTGTGGACATCCAAATCGACATGGTCGAAAAATACGTTGATTTTGGTGAAACTTTTCTTCATTTCCCAGCCAGGTTTTACGAAATAAAAAGTGTTTTCTACAAGAAGAATCTGTCCTGCGACGATCAGCAAGAGGAAATCGGGGCAATGGGTGGTGTTAGTGAACTGTACCAAGACATTGTGAGGTGACTGTAAAATGGGCGTTGTTTACCTTCTCTTATTATAGTGTATATACATATGGAACATAAAAGATGTATTGTTACAAGTACCTGTGATATTTCCTAAATAATACGAAACTTCGTTCTTTAGTTTCAATAGTGGTGTATAATTTGACCCACAATCATAAAATAGTAATACTACATACATACTATTATAAATTATAATATCATAAATATTAAGCAGGTTAAATATTTATTTAAACAGTATTAACACAAAAAGGACAATGATTATTTATATAGTAATTTAAAGTACAAGACCAACAACAAACTAACCATATATGCTTACAGTTATTAAAAGTACAATGTTCATGTATGACAAAGAGACACGACACTCCTCCGATAACACCTTAATTATGCGAACAACAGATGGCAGACGCAAGCAACGGCTGTAGCACAAAGTGGTGTGAAAACAACTGCCAGTTTTTAACATTTATTTAAACGTTACGGGACGGTGAGAATTGTTCATAATATTGCATTTTTCGTATAATCGCGATTCGTATAATCCCATCTTTTTTACATTGAATAAAGAAGGAAAATCGACGTGCCACTGCACATGTTCGTAGTACACAGTCATTTCGTATAATCGCGATGCGACTGTATATTGATTATATTCAGGTCCTTGATATTTCATTTATGCAACTTTTCCAACATCTGCTATGTTCGCTTTACCAATACCCAAAATAACCATTGGCTACTTAATGTTTTAAATTATTTGAAAATGAGAAATGTTTTCACATTTTATTTAAAAATTGATTCAAAATGTCAAGTATTTTGCAAACTATAAATTTACCTATTAAGTTTGATTTCTTAGCACCAACCTTAGATCTGGAGATAGCCGGGCCGGCTAGCTAAGTTGGTAGAGCGCAGGACTGTTAATCGGGGCGTTTGCGAGTTCACTTCCCGGCACAGGCCACATAACTTGTGTGGGATTGGTCAAGAAATAATTTCTACTGCTATTCTCCCCCCACCTCTGATTTAAGTAGGGCAGTTGTCAGCTACTGGCATAAGTATGTGCACTTAGTACTGGTTAACTGCTTAGATCGGCTAAGCTTGCCCAGGAAAAGTGTGAGTAGGTTACATGTAACTGACCTCAGTTATATGACTGAAATACTGTTAAATATGGCAAAAAAATCCAAACAAACGAACTGATCTGGAGATTGTGTTATGAATGTGAGTCTCACAGTGTCAGGTGGTCAAGTCGAGTCAGCCAGCCTTTTCCCTCTGCAGAACTGTGAGAATAACAATAATATCCTTACACACCGACACCAGGATCATAGAACCACAACACATGTAAACGAAATGCATGCATAACATTCTGATACTGAGTGAAAGTAAACAAAGCAAATTCCCATTGCATTTTTGTTTTTCGGTTATTGCTAGTAATAAAAAAAGGTCATGGGGAATGTTTTGTTTGCTATTATATTGAAGATCAAGAGGAGTTGAAGTTGATAGATTGTTTTCTTAGTATATAAATAAGAATGGGTGATTTGGGCCTTGTCTGAAAATCTTGTCATGAATTTTGCTTAACATTATTTCTTATTAAGCTATTTAAGTTGTTAAGCTGGGTGGACACTGAAAAAGCAAGAGAGGTCACTGATAATGGTCAGTGTTCCTTGAGATTGAGAAATCCAAAAAGCTTTCTCATTGGCCTCCTTCTAGCTTTTTCAGTGTCTACCCAGAATATACATTTATATTGACTTTTGAAGGAGCCAGAAACATAAATGCATATTTACATGTAGTCATGATACAAAACCCCTTTTCATTGCTCTCAGATTGATTTGCATCACTTTACAGTTCTTTCATAAAGGATATTAGGTGTAGAAAAAGTGACATTTATCTTTAATGAAATTGATTTATCAAGGATTACCGCTAAACTAATGCTCATGTGATGGTTTTGCCTGAGGATCCAGTCATCAAAAGAATCAATATTTAAAAATTGGTCTGCAATTTCATGATGAATTTGTTTGTAGCAACAGGGATGGATAATCAATGCAATCTAATGAATGTTTGAAGTACTTTAATAATTTGTGATTTATTGGACAGTATAACATGTTCACTGCAGGAGAACTTATAGATTGCGCATTAAGAATTAATATACAGTGTAACAAACCCTTACTTCATTTAAAGCACAATATAAAAGTATTTCTGTTAAAAAAATGTAAATATAAATATTATTTCACTGTTTGAATTCTGTTTGCCTTACAGTTTTAGCGCTAGTTGGCTGAAGTGATATAAATGTGACCCATTCCCTGTTTTGTAACAACAGTGCCCTAATAGATTATGTCCTGTCCTCAATTAATGTGCTGTCATTCAATAAATTTTTTAAGAACTTGTCAAATAAGGCATTAACTTTAACTTGCCCGTATCTACTTTGAGCTTGTCTTGTGGTTGTTTGGAAAGAAAATTTGATGATTAACATAATCAGAGCATTTTTTAGTTCACCTGAGCACGAAGTGCTCGGTTTTCGTGCTCGGTTAGGTATTGGAATGGGGACCTCTCCGGCGTCAAGGTGCCGTCAACAATTTGGACCGTTATTGCGATAAAGACTACATTTTTTATTCAATCTTGACCAAAATTGCACAGTTTGTGTATGACCATAAAATCTTGGACGAGTTCGATAATGGGCCCAATCGGACCAGGAACACCAGAGTTATTGCCTCTTTTTTTCATGCAAAAGCAGTGCAAAAATGCTCTTTTCCAACGTATAGACTTTATTTTCCATCCAATCTTAACGAAACTTTCACAGTTTGTGTATGACCATCAGATCTCAGCATACGCCAAACATGGGCCAGATCGGCTTTCAAAGACCAGAGTTATTGCCCTTTGTTTATGAAAAAAATATACAAGAATGGACATTATTCAGGATAGAGACTTCATTTTTCATCCAATCTTCACCAATCGTGTACAGTTTGTCTATGAACGTAAGACTACAGGTGAAGTTGAATAAAAGCATGATCGGGCCAGAAACACCAGAGTTATTGCCTCTTGTGTTCCGGAAAAAAACATCAACAAGTTATCAATGACACACGATTTTGTATTCAATGTTGACCAAACTTACAGAGTTTGTGTATGACCATAAAAATTGATTGATAAAATTTGATTTCCAACAGTTGCAAGACTTGCATGCAGTTATTTGTACATGCAACATTGATGTCTTCAGAGTCTGCATTAACATCATTTATCATCATTGGACTGAAAATTATCAAATAAAAAGCAAACTTGACCTTATAGCACAGCCATCTCAATTATTGCGTTGCAGCTAGTTCTCCAAAACTGTCTGCTAAAAAGACATAAAAATCTACTGTTTCTGCATTTTCCAGAATTGTCACAGATTTAATGAAAAAGGGTCAGGTAAGAATATTGAGAAAAGTGATTTGAGAACCATTAGCAAAAACACTGCACATCCACTACCCAACTCGTACATTGCCCATTGCACTAAGCCATGTTTTAAATCAAATTGATCCTATCCCCCTTCGTGTATTGTTCAGATATCTTAATTTTCAAACCTGTCACAACAGTATGGTCTTCATCTGTACCAGGTCTCAGGTGAGGACTTTGGGCCATCATGGCCCTCTTGTTTTTAATTTCATTCTTCTTGTACTAGCCCTACAGGACAGATAGATAACAGTTTAAGCTTGCTGGATATTTTATGTCCTCGTCTTAGGGCAATTCCGTTATTTCGAAGACTGCATGTGCTGTCCCTTTCTCGTTGCAGGCAATTTACAAGATGGTGGGCACTGTGATGAAAATGCCTGAGGATGAATCCACGCCTGAAAAGCGCACCGACAAAATATTCCGCCAGATGGACAAAAATCTAGACGGCCAGCTGTCGTTAGCGGAATTCATAGAGGGAGCGAAAAGTGATCCATCAATTGTACGATTGTTACAATGTGATCCTAACTCAGCAAGTTGAGAGATCGAGACTTTCCAAAAGATCTAGCTAACCATCAGAGAAGGGAATGTGAATACTATTCATGCTTTGGACATTATTGTGAATTAGACAATGATTTGTAACTGAGCTGAAGTATGGGGATATAACTACTGATTAATATTATATGATACATCTGTTCTGATCTTTGATATACATAGGTTGTAGGATGATGGCCAATTTCTTGTGAGTGTTCTGTTAATATGGTTATTATATAAAATGCATAATTACTTATCGAGTCTCATTGGTCTCCATATTTTATATGTGTGTATAGTTTGAGAAAGTTCAGAGTGTGTAAAATACAGGGAGCAGTTATGGGGAAATTAACAGAAATGATGTTTTCTATAGAATAACCAGATAATGGCACTTTGTGGCTTTTATTTTTTAAGTGTCGCTTATGTGATGTAAATGGGTAACTTTGACATGTTAGCAAAAACTTTGTGTTGTTTGGTTAGAGATTTTCGCCTAAAATCTTCGCTGCATGAATGACGATCTTCAATGAAAATAAAGACTAAGTGGTATTAATAGTCCTAAATGTTTACCAGCCCATTTTATGACTAGCATGTAGCTGAGAAAGGTGGGGGATGTACCTCAATTCTACACAGGGTGTTCTCCAGTATTGCATACGACAGTTGTACTGTCATCACTCTGGACTCTGACTTTAGTATCTTTCATACAGTGTTCTTGAGAGACTTTAAGATATTATTCATTATTTAACTATAAGGTATCAACTATGTTGTTTATAAATCTACTTATCCAACAACATTTTACCTAACCAGTCACTTAAGATTGCCTCATCCGAAACATGAAACTGTGCTACATTTTGAACTTATTAATTTAAGATATTCTTCTACAATCCTAACTTATTAATTTAAGATATTCTTCTAGAATCAATAAATAGGCTATGATGTTCATTAACAATCAATACACAGTCTGTACAGTGTTTACAATGACCTTGCTTTAAAGTTAGATGTGACAAATCATGTATATTGGCACATGAAAGTTTGTGCATAACTGTATATCTTATGTTGAAATCCATGTTAATGTAAAGATAATTGTTCATTGACTTGATGTTTTATATAGAATTGTATGAGTGCGTAGTATGTCAGTAGATCTAATATAATTGGAATACTCCATTATTGGCAGTAAGTGACATTAAAGGGGGAATACACAATGGCAAGAAATATCAATCAATATATGAAGTATGCATATTGTCATGAATCGCTAACCCATACTTTTGTATTCTTTAATACATTACCAAACAGTCTTTCGCTAGCTCCAGGAATATTTTATTTAGTTTTGAACTCCATGTTTATAAGCATGCTGTCATCCACATTATGATAACTTCCTTTTACATTATTTTTGGCAGTTTATTGAAATGTGGTGTTGAGTATCTGTGAATAATAACAGCACTATGCAAAATGGCTCATAGTATGCCTAATTACCATAATTTCATGGGTTACCATAATTTCGTGGCTGTTTAAAACTAATAGAATTTTCGCTCGTGCATCCGAAAACATTGTCCGAATTACTATAACTGTTAACTTAATTGTATATTTTTGCTGTATCTAAAAAGGAAATAATATTAAATGTCAACCAGTGAGTGACTTGGTCACTTAAATTACCAATTAATGACATTAAATACAGAAATTATTCACTACACAACAACTACTTTGAAATTAAATTCATGAAATTTCGTTCTATAAAAATCGTATGTTTAGAACAGTTTTTCAAGGATAATTGCACATGTATGATTATCTCCCTTGTTTTTATTGCTCAATGGAATTTTGCTATTTTCGTTAAAAAATATATATAAACAACACCCCCTTCCCTAAATTTGACTGACATTTTCAAACTTTTAACTTTAAATTAGCATTCCTACCCATGAATTGCTGCGTGCAATTTTATCATTTATTTAATATTTAAGAACAATAACTAACACAATAGAATATTTATAGATTCATGAAGCCTAAAGTTAAAACTGCACAACGAAAATTGAACAAGTGTGTAGATTTCGTCTGGCCAATATTGTCACCTTTTAAAAAATATGATAAGGAGTGTGTATTTATAATGATAAAATTTTCAAAAACACTAGTTTTCACCAAGATTTTCGGTTGTTGATCAGCACAGGGTCCAGCACAAACAAAGTGAAACTAAATTGATGCTGTAAACATTCTTCCACAACCAAAGTAGGCCGGCCAATCAGAACCCACGAAATTATGAGAAGCTTCCAAACAATACAGATCAGTAGGGTCAGGTACAATAACATAATATATACATGAAATAGCAACAAAAATCGGTCTTTTAATCACTTTGTTTGCAAAGAGGACATTATGAATTGTGTTTTATCCAACTCAGTGTTGAGATAACAGAATGTATTAACACGCATGCGTCACACACGTAAATAAGACCCACGAAATTAGGGTGACACGGCATATGTCTAATAATTCTCAATATTTGGCTCAAATGATGAAGTGAATAGTAGATAAATCAAACAAGCCCAATGATTCCATTTTGTTTGCCTTCAATATTAATGCTGGTTAAGCATCAAAAGAACATGTGACCACTTCTGACAAGGGCAGACAATCTAATATTTTTAATTTATTTCTGCGATCTATTCTCCAGCATTGATTGATTGAAAGTTGTTAATCAGTCTCGACCAGTTGCTTGCATGCAACATTTATGGCATATTGTTTTAATAAACCAAACAGACCCAGAATTATTTATTGATATGTTCCTACCCAGCCATTATTTAAAGTGTCATGTCTTGTCTCTGTCAGTGTTACTGCTTCATGGGCTATCAAGGGGGATTCTGATCTTGTATTCACACATAAAAGCCTATATTATTTTGGACAATCACCCCTTTGTTTCAGTAAAACTGTGAAAATAATATACACAATTTTGTGATGTTTGTAGGTAGTAATCTGTACTGATGCGATATTTTTTTACTTTCTTCACTATTTTTTGTTCTTTAGAAAGTGTGTGGAACTGAATGTAGCTGTTTTATGTATAAAACCATTCGGATGAGTTATATTCTACTTTTCCAGAACATTAATTTTGTCATCTGTGAGGAGCATGTTGCCAGTGTTTTTCCCAATGATCTAAATACCCAGGTTAACTATTCTTGTCATCTCTAATGCAAGGTTGAAGTTCTGTATTCAGATCTAAATAGTAGTTTGTAAGTGATTTTTTTTTCATTGAGACACACAAAAGTACCAAAGAGCTCACGAAGTTGTATTTCACAGCGTGGCAAGGAAAGTGCATTGCAATTCTAAGGACTTGTAAAATGGCTGTTAAATTTGTATGTATATGTAATTGTTGTATGTTGTACTTTTATATTTATATTGCACAAAATCATGTATTATGTAAACAAAGGTGCATGTTGCAATCTGTTTCATAAAACAATTATTCTATGATGCAATGTAAGTGTCTCATTTGACCACATATGAATGATGTGCTGCTCTACCATTGCAAGTCTTGATGGCTCTGCAGTGTCATTATCTTTGTAATCTTTCATTTATATACTCTGTATAACTAAATACATGTCAAACAAAGACATGTGTATATATTTCATTTATATGAACATGTTATGCCTATAGTTTCTGTAAACATTCTTTGTTTAAAATGATTTTTTTATTGTTCAAGTACAAATTTCATATAGTTGTATTTATATTTAGGCTGGTCAGGATATTCAACTCTATTAGTAGGTTTGGATCAGAATGCCTTTGAAACCATTGGAAGGTATACGTGTTCACAACCTTGATTCCCCACTAGTGAGTCACATTGCTACAAAATTAATTGGCGTGGAACCAGATACTGAGGACACCAAATCTTTCTAAACATATTTTCTTACATAAATCACACCCATATGCCCGTTAATGGGAAGCATTGTTAGGAAATTATCAATTCTCTCTTGTGATGAAGTTCACACATGCAAACTGTTATCCATAATCTGATTGCATAATGTTCTGTAAAACATACTGATATTGTCCTCAGTGAATTATTTACTTTCATCACCGACACCACCATCATCAGTTAGTTATCCTTCCAGTACAGGATGCAGTCTGCCCCCTGTCACCATTTATACTGCAAAAGTTGATCAAAATTACTCTGCTTCTGATAGGATTATATTATTGCTTCCTTTGCAGATTGTATCATTTTCTATATGAACTTCGCTGCTAGATTTAAAATCATTATACTTGTATATTTTGTACTTCATACATTTGTTATGGTCACACTTTTATTGAATTTCACAGTCATATAGTTTTCTTCTTATACTCATATTATGTGCTCATGTATATTGTACAAGTATGGTTTTGTTAATCAGATATATTTATTATATTTGAGAAATCTTACCAGGATTTATTTTAGACTAGTTAATCTATCATGTTTAGTCTAAATTGTTAAACAGAAAACCAAAATAGTCCAAAACCTTTTGATGAACATAAATCTTTGTAATGCACTTTTGTTAACTGTTTAAAACATTGATATGCAGAAGTTATTAGTCTATTTTGTACCATTTTAATGTTAAAGACGTTCGCAACAAAAAGAAAATACTTGGGTTAATTTCTTCTTTTGCTTCATTTTTTCTTTATTGTATATAGGTTACAATATACTAATTTCATCTCTGATGTCCAGTCAAAAAATAGATATTTTTAATAGTAACAGTTTATAAAGCATATATAATAATCAAAAACACAGTTATGCAATGTATTCCCAAACAAATTAGTTCAGAAATGATCCTTTAAATATATCCATTCTATTGATACATTGTTTATGTATGTTAAAACGAAACAGGAAAAAGGCTACACAGGTACCCTTTATAAAATCCAATATTTCCCAAACAAGTTTGGTGAGCCATTCTTTTTATTAATGTTTTGGTGCAAGTATACATTGATGCATGTATGTGCAAAATTTTAAGAAAATGCATTTGATAAAAATGAAGTTTCAGAAAGCATTATTAGTTCCCATTCGACACACTTAAACGTCCAGTCAAATTCATTATTTTAGCAGTAAATGTAGGTAAAACGTTTTAATTATCAACATAAACTTGTATAGTGCCAAACAAAGCATGTACAAACATATCAGTTGAAAGAACCATAACCTTGTCTGAAACAACAAACTATCCTATATACTTACAACATTGATAGAAATCCAAACTGAAAAAGGCGCTTTGACAGGTACCGTATTCAAAACCCAATATTTCCGGAACAAGGCTGGTGACCCCTATTTTTTAAGACTATTTTAGTTTCAGTATACAATGACGCATGTATGTGGGATCTTTTAACAAAATCTGTCGTTTAGAACAAAAGATATTTGTTATTTGATAAATTATTTATGTTTTTACAGGCATATTTAATGCATAATAAACCTCGTTCAGTGTCCATTACAAGTCATTTGCTAAATGATAACTGTAGATAATGCGCGTTTTATCTTAAACTGCACTTGTATATTACCAAACGAAACATTAAAAAAAGATGCATTTAAAAATCTCCATCTTTGTTTGAATATAAACGCTTAATTTTATTCAACATTCTAAGTAACACAAACTGAAAAAAGGCTTCGACAGGTACCGTATTCAAAATTCAATATTTCCGGAAAAAGGCTGGTGACCCCTATTTTTGAAGACTGTTTTAGTTTTAGGATCCATTGATGCATGTTTGTGCCAATTTTTAAGAAAATCTGTCGGAAAGAAATTGAAGGAATTGTTGCGAACGTCTTTAAAGTTGTTTAAAATGCCTGGAAAGTTAGTATTTGATATAAAAATAAATTTTACAAGGTAACATTTTTGTGATAAAATTAATAAATTTTACAAGGTACAAGGTAACATTTTTTGTGATATTGGTCAAAATTTGTGGTCAGTAATGATGGTTGATGAACGGGCTTTAATAAACTACACAAAATATGCGGTTATTTGGTTTATTGCAACAGTATGTCAATCTGTATGGTTTGATTATGTTGTGTGGGAACTATTGTTTTTATTGCTATATAACTACCAATGGCAAATGCTGCATCTTTCATGATTATTGTTGTTACTTGAGGACTGTACGAGTAGCGAGTGATCCCCGTGGATGCTCCCAGTGTTTGTTGTCCAACACTCTTCATGGTCACGCACAATATTGGTGTCTCGAGCTGTTATGTAGATGTTGTTGTCTTTGAAATCATCTAACTGTATTTTTTGTCATATAAACTGATTGATTTGTATGTTCTGTGTTGTTTATTTTATGGAGCCCAGAGTTTCTTCTGGCCACTGCTTCTTTAAAGCCACAAAACAGTGCAAGTGCCAGAATAACACGTCACATGTATGGCCTGAACAAAGTACTAAAGTAGATGTTCAAGGAGGTACATAACATACATCAGGGCAATTTGGATTTTTGGATACTGTTCAATAAACAAGAGGGCCAAGATGGCCCTAGGTCGCTCACCTGAGTGTAAAGCATCATAATGGCTTTTAACAAAAAGATTAAGATTTCAATATTGCCGTATAAGGAAAAATGTCCCACCTCCCGGCGACCATTATTTTTATTGAATCAAAATTATTTTGAAATTTAGCCAGTGGTTTCAGACAAGATTTTAAAAGTTTTCAATAAAGCCATATACGGAAAACTGCCCCGCCCCCTGGCGGCCGTGTTTTTTAACAAATCAAAATGATTTCAAGGAATTTGATAGAGGGTCACCCAAGGAACATTTATGCGGAATTATTTTGAAATCCAGCCAGTGGTTTCAGACAAGGAGATTTTTAAAGTTTTCAATATAGCCATATAAGGGAAACTGCCCCGCCCCCTGGCGGCCATGTTTTTTAACAAATCAAAATGATTTCAAGGAGTTTGGTAGAGGGTCACCCAAGGAGCATTTCTGTAAAATTATTTTGAAATCCAGCCATTGGTTTCAGACTAAGATTTTAAAAGTTTTCAATAAAGCCATATAAGGAAAACTGCCCTGCTCCCTGGTGGCCATGTTTTTTTAACGTATCAAAATGATTTGAAGGAATTTGGTAGAGTGATCATCCAAGGATCATTTCTGTGAAATTTTGAAATACAGCCATTGGTTTCAGACTAAGAATTTAAGTTTTCAATAAAGCCATATAAGGACAACTGCCCCGCTCCCTGGTGGCCATGTTTTTTTAACGTATCAAAATGATTTGAAGGAATTTGGTAGGGGGTCATCCAAGGATCATTTCTGTGAAATTTTGAAATCCAGCCATTGTTTTCAGACTATGATTTTAAAAGTTTTCAATATAGCCATATAAGGGAAACTGCCCTGCCCCCTGGTGGCCATGTTTTTTTAACAAATCAAAACGATTTCAAGGAATTTGGTAGAGGGTCACCCAAGGACCAATTCTGTGAAATTATTTTGAAATCCAGCCAGTGGTTTCAGACTAGATTTTTTAAGATTTCCAGTTTTTAAGCTTTTGGTTACCATGACAACCATTTTTCAATATATTTTAATAATTTAAAGGAATTTGGTAAAGGACTATCCCAGGAACATTCCTGCCAAGTTTGGTTAAAATCCGCCTAGTGGTTTCAGAGAAGAAGTTGTTTGACGTAAAATGTTGACGCCGGACACAGACACGGACAAAAAACAGCGGTCCTTCAAGTCAACTTGTATCAATATTACCCATAACTTTATTTATTTCAGTTATACTGAGCCATGTAATTGTTAGAACATATTAAGTTAAATCTTATTGGTTAAGAAGGGGTGGAGCGAGCGCAGCAAACTTGCATAGAATATAACCTACATTTTGATTTGTCGGGCACATGTGCATCATTCGAACAGGTGCATAGTAGATAACCATATATGGTAATGTTTACTACAAATTGTAATAAGTCAGAGTTCAAAACAACCAATCGAAAGCCAGAACTAGCACGCGTTAAGATCATGCTCTAAATGATAGTGTTTCACTTAATGGATGTAAATGCATATTCTTTTACTAGTAACAATAATTTGCAAGGTTGATACAAGACACTCACCGTACAATATGATACAGATTGCAATACAGTGACTAGAGACAAAGTAGTACATTTTACTGAAGTTTTAATTCTCAGTGTTAAATGCTTAATTGGTTTCATGTTAATATCAGGGATGGAGTTCAGTTTACAACTGAGTTAAATTAAAAGAAAAACAAATGTTTGTCGTTTATATTACGAAACCTGGAAACGTCTTCGGTTTCCACAGCCTTTTAAATACACCTACCAATAACTTTTCCACTGAAAATGTGATAATGCCGAGATTTGTGTTTCTTCACGAATTGCCCTGGAGTTCAATTAGGCATAAAATTTAAGGGGAAGCTCTCCAGTAAATTCTGAAGGACACGTCTTATCCAATTACTAACAGAATAGCGTAACTTTGTTATAGAAGACATTCACAGGCAATGCAGCGATGTTACTTAGTTACCAGCTCATTTTACTTTGTTATAGAAGACATTCACAGGCAATGCAGAGATGTTACTTAGTTACCAGCTCATTTTACTTTGTTATAGAAGACATTCACAGGCAATGCAGAGATGTTACTTAGTTACCAGCTCATTTTACTTTGTTATAGAAGACATTCACAGGCAATGCAGTGATGTTACGTAGTTACCAGCTCATTTTACTTTGTTATAGAAGACATTCACAGGCAATGCAGAGATGTTACTTAGTTACCAGCTCATTTTACTTTGTTATAGAAGACATTCACAGGCAATGCAGTGATGTTACGTAGTTACCAGCTCATTTTCACAGGCAATGCAGAGATGTTACTTAGTTACCAGCTCATTTTCACCCATGTGTAAAGCAGATTGTTGTATTATGTTCAGAAGTGAATTTAAAAATGTTAACTGCCGTTAAATATAGTTTTCTGAAAATGTATATTGTTGATAACATTTGAAAGACCTTGAAACGGAATTCAAACCTTATTTAGAGGAAAATATCTGACTACGTTGGGTTTGCAGAGTGCGTACGCATTCTTGATGACTTATTAACACGATATTCATGTGTTTCTAATTTGGACATTTCAATCAGCATTTACACTAAACATATAAAATATACGGTGTAAATAGTTTAAATGGTTGACAATATTTTTTACGGAGTATTAAAACGTCGTTAAATCTTATGTAGTATGTAAAAGCGTTACAACGAATAACATTGTTTTATCAAATTGTTTACTTTGTACGAAGAAAAATAATTCATGCCCAATGCCGATTTGGAGGCTTTAAATGACACAATCAAGAATTCTGGCCTGTTCTTTACATAGGCCAACAAATGTGTTGTGAAATCATGCAACCTTTCCTACTTACTGGAACTAGCATTTTCAGATTTGTGTGTGCATTTATTAACATTAAAACACAGTGCATTTAAATGTTCAAATATTGGTTTCACTCTTACCAAATAGACATAGACAATGTGTACTTTGCTCGTCACTTGAACTTCACATGAACTTCCATTTTAATACTAGAACTCTGCGAGTTGGATGTGTTGCATGTCCCCTTTTAACGCGACACAAAAAACTGTTAATAAAAAAGCATTTATGAAGCACAAAATTGTGCTTTGTTCATCCATTTCTTTTAGCTTTAATATATAATTAACAATTATTGTTCTAATAAAAGACATGAAAGAAAAAAATATTCCCCAGAAGTAAACTTTCCACAAATGTGTGTCTGCGATAATCTAATTTTCCAATTACATAGGCCTTGAAAACTGCAGATCTGAACGCAATGAACACTGATCAAGATTTTCTGAAATAAACTGAATGTAAACATAAGAATAATAACCTGTACATCACAATCACAAACAAGATCTCCCCTGCTGCTAACTGTCTAATACAGGAATAAAACAACTAGCGGAATCCATTTTCCAAATTTATTCACATACATGAAAAATTGCACAATAGTTTTAAATAATGAAGAATAAAAAAAGGTAGAATGAGAAAAAAATGAACATAAAATTCTCAAAAATGCAGTTTCCACTTCAAACTTGTTCTGCCAGATTGAAACAAGCATTGCAAAGTTAAGTTTTATACACTAATATATGTGTATATTTACAAGTTTGACAACTAAAGCAGCAGAATGTGTGCTTAAAACACCACTGCAACAGTGTTATCAGTCAATGTAAGGACCTATCCAGATTAGTAATATAATATCACATTACAGATTTTAAGGTGACCAGCATTTGTCTAAACTTGTATACAGTTATATTGTCATAGTTAACTGTCTGTCTTAACACAATTTAACTGATTAATTTACTAAACGACGACGACAATAAAGAGATAGCCAAAACACAATAAACAACAGCAATTTAAGAGCAAAAGATTTAAATGAACTAGGTCCTCAACAAGCCTACAAAAGACATTACTTTTCCTTTTTTCATCCAAGAAAATCTACTTCATAGAACGACAGAAACAACTAAATGTATATCACTAAATGAGGCGTGTCATGGGAAAACTGGGCTTAATGCATGTGAGTAAAGTGTCGTCCTGGATCAGCCTGTGCAGTATGCACAGGCTGATCCAGGATGACACTTCTCGCTTTTATAGTATTTTCTGTTTCAAGGAAGTCTCTATTAAACATAAATCCACAGAAAGGGCCATCCTGGATAAGCCTGTACAGACTGCACAGGCTGATCCAGGACGATACTATGCACATGCATTAAGACGGGGTTTCCCACGACACGCCTCAAATTCAGTATCATGATTCAACACAAACTGTTTTAAGGGAAAATTTCCAGATCCACTGTGACACAAACTGTGGCAACAATCAAAGGTGATAAACATGTAACAAAGTTTTAAACAAATCTTTGAACAGGGATTAAACAATGTCTTTGTTCCTCAAAATGAACTGGATCTATTAAATGTACATTAAAGCAAATAATCAAACATTGGTAGCATGTCAAATAATATTATACTTATTTTATTTTTAATACGTATTCATCCAAGAACAAAATTATGTTTGAAATTGAGGAATTCTTAAAACAGAATGCTTTCAAAATCGCTCCTGGCATTTTAAACACAGTAATATGGCATGTATAGAAGTGACAATAATAAACTACATTTAATATCTGAACCCATAGCAAAGCACAAAAGACAAGATGAACTAATCTTCAGTGACTGAGTGTATCAGAGTGCTGGAAACCACAGCCACAGTAAACTGTCTAATCCTCATGGTAACCATGGTAACGAGTCTAATCCTCCTGGTAACCATGGTAACCTGTCTAATCCTCGTCCTCCTCCACATCCTCTTCCTCCTCCTCATCGCTGATGACGGGTTTGGAGCGGGTCCTGGTCGGGGTGCTCCTCTTGCTGGAAGGGGCGGGCGTCTTGGAGCCCGACTTGGACTGCAACACAATAGACTCCTGATACAGACATCATCCCACATCCACAGCCAACTAGACAACACAATTTGTAGGTGATGCCAAACCTGTTAGTCTGGTTTCCAAGTCAGGAAAATAAGCACTTTACCTCCATTTGCAAAAAAAATCTGAAATTTGGTAAATTGAATCAGGCTAAAACTTTTTTTACATTAAACTCTATAAAATGTTTAGGATTTTGATGCAGTAAGATAACATTAGCTTAATAACATTTTTAGCTGAGGTGAACCCTTCAACATTAAGTCAGTATTGTTTAGCATTGAAGACTCATCAGTCAACAATGTGTATAGAAAGAAATGTTTAAACACCACTATTTTTTACACCCTAAAAATACAGTAGTCATGCCACAGCCTGCCAAGCTGCCCATGCATATGGTATAAAACAGGCACCTGAAGGCAGAATCAGATGACAATGGGCCTACCTTGGATTTAGACTTGTCAAGATCCTTCTCTTTGGTCTTTGACTTTGTAGTTGAGGTCGACTGAGCTAAAACAGGCAAATAAATCACTATGATTAGTATTTTTAATATACATAATAAACAACAAACACAAATGATTTTTACCTTCAAAATACAAAAAAGTCCATCAATAAATATTAAATAAATAAATCAAATAAAGGAGTGTGATTTCCAAAACACCTCAGGGGAGGCAACTACCATATCTCTGTTGCAGAGCTCACCAAAGCTAATAATTTCCAAACAGATCGTGCCAAATTGCAGCATTATTGGAATATAAAATCTGAGGAGGAAGAAAAACAACATTTTATTATGTAAATATTGTTCAAGCTCAAGCAGTTCTACATACTGTCCGTTTCGTCTCCATCACTGCTGTCATCACTGCTGTCATCACTGTCATCATCAGATGAGTCATCGCTGGAGTCACTGCTGTCCTTGGTCATCCTCTCCTTGGCGTTGGTCAGCACGGACTGCAGCACGATAGAGTCCTCGTAGATCTGTAGGCACAGGGTAAATCATTGGTAATCAACAAGGTACAACATTACATGTATTATGTAGCAAATAAAATCATCAAATTTAAGCTAAGATTAAAACATCGTTACACAAAAGACCAATGATGTCAATGCAATGCCTGCCCTCTGCCCTACAGGCCATTAGAACACAAGATGTCAATGCAATGCCTGCCCTCTGCTCTACAGACCATTAGACCACATGATGCCAATGCAATGCCTGCCCTCTGCCCTACAGGCCATTAGACCACATGATGTCAATGCAATGCCTGCCCTCTGCCCAACAGGCCATTAGATCACATGATGTCAATGCAATGCCTGCCCTCTGCCATACAGACCATTAGACCACATGATGTCAATGCAATGCCTGCCCTCTGCCCAACAGGCCAATAGACCACATGATGTCAATGCAATGCCTGCCCTCTGCCATACAGACCATTAGACCACATGATGTCAATGCAATGCCTGCCCTATGCCCTACAGGCCATTAGACCACATCATGTCAATGCAATGCCTGCCCTATGCCCTACAGGCCAAAAGAACACATGACGTCAATGCAATGCATGCCCTCTGCCCTACAGGCCATTAGACCACATGATGTAAATGCAATGCCTGCCCTCTGCCCTACAGGCCAAAAGAACACATGATGTCAATGCAATACCTGCCCTCTGCCCAACAGGCCACATGATGTTAATGCAATGCCTGCCCTCTGCCCTACAGGCCAAAAGAACACATGATGTCAATGCAATGCCTGCCCTCTGCCATACAGGCCATTAGACCACATGATGTCAATGCAATGCCCGCCCTCTGCCCTACAGGCCATTAGAACACATGATGTCAATGCAATGCCTGCCCTCTGCCCTACAGGCCATTAGACCACATGATGTCAATGCAATGCCTGCCCTCTGCCATACAGGCCATTAGACCACATGATGTCAATGCAATGCCCGCCCTCTGCCCTACAGACCATTAGAACACATGATGTCAACACAATGCATGCCCTCTGCCCTACAGACCATTAGACCACATGATGTCAACACAATGCCTGCCCTCTGCCCTACAGACCATTAGAACACATGATGTCAACACAATGCCTGCCCTCTGCCCTACAGGCCATTAGACCACATGATGTCAACACAATGCCTGCCCTCTGCCCTACAGGCCATTAGACCACATGATGTCAACACAATGCCTGCCCTCTGCCCTACAGGCCATTAGACCACATGATGTCAATGCAATGCCCGCCCTCTGCCCTACAGACCATTAGACCACATGATGTCAACACAATGCATGCCCTCTGCCCAACAGGCCAATAGACCACACAATTGCAATGCAATGCCTGCCCACCTGAGATCCGTCCACATTGTAGAGCTGTGCGTTCTGACACAGTGTGAAGATGTCGTCCTCAAGATCCTCCAGGCACCGGTACTTGTGGTCCTTGATACGCTTCTGTAAAACAATCAAATGTATTCATAAACACCTCAATAGTTAGATACTAAAAAATAATAATTCAAAGATCCAGGTATAAATCAACAGAGAGTAATTTATCTCAACACTTCAGGTAAGGAAACTACCCGACCTGCTTCAAAGACTTTACTGACACTTGCTATTTCCAAACACACCCAGCAAATGTAAGAACTATTGGAACATAAAACTGAGCTGGTAAAAGGAGAAACGCAGCTGAAAGGAGGGAGAATCACACTCTTCATCAATACAATGGGGGAACTCTCGTTATAAAAGCTTACAGATAAACATGTTGCACACAAAATGTTGGACAGTTGGACAAATGGAATATTTTGTTAGAACAAATTCATGAATTGTGTGAGAAATACCAGTATATTCTGGAAGGATCATGTGAGTATATGTCAGGTTTTATCACATGATTATACATTATGCAAGTCCAATGGCACTTCAGTAGTAGGAACCTCTTACCCTAATTTTTTTGAAGTCTAGGGGGTTGGTAATGATTTCATAGTACTCTGGCAATTCCTTCTTTGATGGCAACTTCTCAAATGATGCACTCAATATTCTGCTATCACTGTAAAGAGAATAAAGCTTGCTACAGGCTCTGTAAGCTTGAACAAAGTGCTCCAATGGATGCATATTAAATTGGAGATGAATTAGTTATAAATGAGAAAACAATGCTTGTCACAGGATGTGACGTATGCCTCCGAACCATATGCTTGTCAGAGAAAGGTAACACAATGTCAGTAACATGTTGGCAAAAATGACGCTTCCTACAAAAAGAGTTATGGCCCTTGTACTCTGCACTTCCTCTCAACATCCTCTATCAATACACGTGGTTTTCTTTTAAACCCTTCAATACTAATATAGTTATGCACTGCGCTAGAAAATTAACTGAAGGGCAATAACTCCATAAATATTAAAGAAAGATTTATGGTCCTTGTAATCTGCACTTCCTTTCAATGTTTTCTATCAATATATTTGGTTTTATTTAAAATCCCTTCAATACTAACGGAGTTATGGTCTGCACAAAAAAATAAACAAAGGTTAATTACTCCAAAAAGATTGAAGACAGAGCTGTGGTCCTTGTGCTCTGCACTTCCTCTCATTGTCCTCTATCACTATATGAAGTTTCATTTGAATCCCTTCAATACTACTGGAGATATGCTCCGCACAAGAAAATTAAACAAAGGGCAATAACTCGGTAATTTTTAAAGAAAGAGTTGTGGTCCTTGTGCTCTGCACTTCCTCTCATTGTCCTTTATCATTATATGAAGTTTCATTAGAATCCTTCAATACTAATGGAGTTATGCTCCGTACAAGAAAATTAAACAAAGAGCAATAACTCTGTATATATTGAAGAAAGAGTTGTCGTCCTTGTACTCTGAAATTCCTCACATTGTCCTCTATCATTATACAAAGTTTCATTTGAATCCCTTCAATACTAATGCAAAAATGCTCCACACAAGAAGCGTGACGGATGGACAGACAGACAAGACAATGCGATTACTATATGCCCACGAAGTTCCCTTCGGGAGCATAACTCCGGTACGACAACAGCAATAATGCCAAAAATCGAACTAAACCTTCCTTTTATGCCTGCTAACACTTCCATAAAGTTTAATAATAATGGCACAAAAACTTCTCAAGTTGTTGTCTGCGCAAACTAACGGGACGCAGCCGCCGCCAAAAGTAAACCCGATATGTCGCCATTTTAGGCGACCCAAAAAGCATTAATTCCATTTAATTTGTTATTTTGTTTGTAAAAGATCTATAAATAATTATCAGTACTTATTTACTCTTTATAATAATTTAATATTATTAGATATTTGCACCACAACTTACGCATCCTTGTATCTCAATACAATATCGAGCAACTTTTTCAGCTGGGCTTCCACTTTTGGAGGGTTGGGTTTCAACTTCTCCACTGGCGGGCGTCCACGTCTTTTTTTAACGGGAGTCTCCCCTGGGCTGGACTTTGGGGGTGGAGTGTCAGATGGGGCCTTCTTGCGCTTCCGTCCAATTTTCTTCTTTTCAGGCTTCTCCTCACGCATTTCTTCCTCAATTTCATCCAGATTTCCTTCCTCTATTGCCTGTAAGTGATAAGTAATAATTGATCAACAAAAATAATATTTAATATTAACAATATGGTACTAAAGTTTCAAGTCAATGAAAAATGCCGTAACAGTTTGACAAGTAAAGAACAAAAGTCAGAAAACCTATCATGCAATATAAACTACATTATAGAAAACTCAGCAATGGCGTGATATACCCGTAACAGTCATAATATAATTTCTTTCAATTGATTAAAAAACAATGCTGGCAATTGCCATTCTATTTTTTTTCACTCTGGTTTAAATGTTGCAATTCCTATAATTGTTGAAATATCTTGATAAGAAAATCAACTGCTGTATAATTATGCAAATACTCACCAGGCGGTGAGTACGTACCCTGAGCCACTGTTTCTCAGTGAGCTGGTCGGAGTAGTCGACCTCCTTCCTCTGCCGTGACCCGCGACCAAACATCTTCTCTTCCTCCTCCTCCATCGTCAGTCTCTCCACCTGCAACACACATCCTCGCTGATACCAAACTCTTAGTAAAAACGGTTCCAATATTTTCCACTGTTTTATTATAATTTATATATGCGGCTAATCCGGGATGACACTTTCCTCCTAAAGTGGATTTATGGTTAGAAGAGACTTCCTTGAAACAGAAAATACCATAAAAGCGCAGAGTGCCTTTCCGGATAAGAATGTGCAGACTGCACAGGCTAATCCGGGACGACACTTTACGCACATGCATTAAGTCAGGTTTTTCCACGACGAGCCTCATGTATTTTAATCAAAGTGTGAAATATGTTTGACTGCTGCCTGCTCAGATTGTCTGTTTTATGTGCAGGAATGATGCGCACCAATAATACAATCGATATGTCATGACTAGGTGCACGTTGCAAGAGTGTAAACAAATCAAATTTTGTATTAATATTTTTAGAACTTGCGGCTACATATCTGTTTGTAAATGAAAGACTTTTTGTTCATGTTTGCGTTTTGTTTAGTTACTAAAGAAATGTTTTCTGAAATAACCATTTTTTGGTCACAATATTTTACTAGCCAGGCGGGCGATATTCTAAGTATTTATTCTGTGGCCAACAATATTTTTACCTGCTACGGGCGAGCAGGCGAGTGCTCATTCCGAAGACCGACATTGCTACACTCTACAGGGATATTGTTACCACTTGGTAGTAAAAGCAAAATGCAAATTATCAAACAAACACTTGATGGCTTTATACTGATTATTTTGGATTGCAAGCACAAAAAGAGTAACTGTCAATATGGTCAGATAAGTGCTTTTAAATGAGCTTTGAATAATTATTTGTACATTAGAAGACAACTGATTGACAAACATTGCCAAACATTGTCAGTTTATTGCACCTGAATATCTTCTATTGGGAGGCAAGTTCAACAAATAATTTAAATGAATTTGAACAAAACCCATGCATTTCCATTATAGAGGTAATCAGAAACAAGCACATTTCAGCTAGTCATTTTTCAAATCAATTACAGCAAAATGTATCAGAAAAACTTGCAATCCATAATAGCCATTGTTCGATATCAGAGAACCCGATGGGATTTTGTACCTCTGCCTCGTCCTTGAGTATCCATGACGGCAGCTCTGTCTCCTCCATCAGTCGGGGCTTCCTGGGCACTGCCTTCGCCTCCTCACGACGCCGCTCAAAGTCCATTTGCTGGATGGGAGACAAACACATAATGCACACATCTGGCAAATACAGCTCCGGGCTTTCTTGTGATTATTTATTATCTTTTTTTTAAATATCAAACCATTAATTTGCTGGTTATTGATAATTTGGAAATGTGGTGTTGTGCAAAAGCATTGGTCATCGTAATTTCTTAACATAACTGTTAAAAGAAAAGTAGATTTTTGAAAATGATCAATTGATGGATAACAACAGTATTTTGATTTCTGGGGTAAGTATCATAAAGAAATCTTTTAATGGCCATTCATCAGCCATTCTGTTACACATCAATATGTACCAAGTTTATAGGAAACCATCAAGTAATCTAAGCATGGTGTGTATCCCAGCAATGATATCCGTGGTTACCTGGTAGATGTTGAACTCTTCCTCAGACCGGGCAAGCATCTGGTTGATGGTCTCATCATCTGGCACCTCGTCCTCCTCCTACAGCAGACAGTCACATTAATGCTGATATTGGAGGCTCTATGTGACAGTTAGAATATATGAAGTTATATCTTATTGGTTAACAAGACGCACAGTGAGCGCAGCGACCAGAGCCCCGTCTTCTTAGCCAATAAAATTTTATTAAATATGTTCTAACATAACTTAGAATATAACCTACATGTTAACTGGTCGGCACAAGTACATCATTGGAACATGTGAATAGTCAATATCCTCTTATGGTAATGCTTACTACAGATTCTGAGAAAATGGAGACCAAAATAGCCGATCAAAAGCCAGAAATAGCTTCGGTTATGACCATGATCTTAATGATTAAGTCTTTCACGTAATGGGCGCAATCCAGCCATTTCATTGGATCAAAATGTAGGTTATATTCTAAATTACCATACAGAACTCTCTATCACTATAATTGTACTGCTCCTATTGTACAACAACTTACTGACATAAGCGGAGTGCTAACCTCGTCACTCTCAACGTCCTGTGTCAGGAGATTCTTGAGGAACACCTGTCGCTCGTACCCCGTGGACTTCTGGTCGAACATGCCCGCCTGAATCACCTTCTCGTCCACGTTCAACTTAAACCGCGCGGCCGCAAGAATTCGCTCCTCCACACTCTTCACAGTGCAGAACCTCAACACCCTGACCTCATTTGTCTGGCCGATACGATGGGCACGATCTTGCGCTTGCAGATCCTAGAAATACACACATACATGTCACATTTTAAATATGAACAACTTCAAAATGCATTTTGCCTGTAACTTTTAAAGTTAAATCACGTTTCCTGCAATTTTTCTGCATGTTAAGCGTTAATTTGTCTTCACTAAAAATGTTTTGTAATCGTACTGCTATATCCCCATCAACATAGCTATAAAAATATAATCTCTCTTAATATTGGTAATCATTTGTCAAAAAGCAAATACAAATATGTATCTAAAGTAATGTTGATCCTACTCTACCTGGTGAGGATTCCAGTCGGAGTCAAAGATGACGACTGTGTCAGCAGTCTGCAGGTTGAGACCAAGACCTCCTGCCCTGGTACTCAGGATGAAGATGAAGTACGGAGAGTCTTCCTTGTTGAACAGTGACAGAAGCTCCCCACGATCCTCTGCCTTCGTGGTACCTGGGCAATGAATAACAGAACACTGTCACCTCGTGTATTCATGGAAAAGTGGTGGGATTAATGTCAATTAAGCAAAATATAAAAGAGTATGCAAAATGAAATTTCAACCTAAACTTCAAACAATCAACTTACATGCTAAACATAACTATTTAATTTATTTAAAAGATCTAATG
The DNA here is from genome assembly GCA_027627225.1 of Congeria kusceri. Classification (NCBI taxonomy): domain Eukaryota; kingdom Metazoa; phylum Mollusca; class Bivalvia; order Myida; family Dreissenidae; genus Congeria; species Congeria kusceri. Next base: position 42,319,829 of record CM051032.1, on the reverse strand, counting down.
TCTGAACATGCACAAATACTTAAAAATAACTGCAACAAAATTGCACTCATAATCTAACCAATGTAAAGACAAATACAATGGAACTATTAGATGCAATTACTATAATTAATCATTTAGACAGAGAAGGGATATATACATGCATATAACAATCTTAACATGCTCGGTGAGTGTCACATACCGTCAAGCCTGAGGTATCGGTACCCCCTGAAGAGTAAGTAGTCCTCGAGGATGCTGAGTAGGGAGGTCATCTGGGAGAAGAGCAGCACCTTGTGCTTCTGGGACTTCAGCTTGGGCAGGATCCGGTCCAGCAGCTCAAACTTCCCAGACACCCGGTACAGGTCTGGCCTGAACAGTGCACATGCATCAGTGATAGTTCAGGTGAATACTTCGTAGCTTTATTGTATTGATTTTAGGCCTAACCTTGTAGCTTGGTTAAGTTCATCATAACAGACCTTTTTTTATATTTAAACACCTTTTTATTCCTGAAGAAAATCTTAAATTTCAGCCACATAAATTTCACTGCCAGTTTGAAGGTATATATAACTTATGGCTTAATGTCTCAGTTATTTTCTGCATAGTGTTTTGTACTTAAGTTAATCATGGTTTGTCCAGCCTGTCCCCCAGCATATACAGACGTGAAATATTGCCAAAATTTACCATAGTATCACTGCATGGACAAGAAGCAAATAGCGTTTGTCAAAAAACGGACAAGTAATGCACTATAAGATTTCACCACCTATGATATGTCTTATATGTAACCACATACCCCGTAACCACACCGGATACTCCCTGGCCCTCTGCAAATGCCTCCTCTATGTGGTGGAACATGAACGGGTGGTTGCAGATCTTCCTCAGCTGCATGATCGTGTTCATCAGAATCTTGGCACCACCACGACCCTGGCAACAGACAAGTTATGATACATTCCTAAACATTTAAAACATTCATTCCATTTAAGCTTCAATGATTTTTTGTAAACGTTCTAAGCAGAAAGCATTAAGTCAAGTTTTTATTGGATGTATAATAGCATAAGTAGATGGACATTATACTGATGAATTCACTTTTAGAACTTGAATATTACCTTATAAACAGAAAAAAAAATCCCACTTTAGCAAGAATGTGTCACTTTACAAAGGATATTGATAATTTTTACTCAGCACTACTATACAGTGTCACGAGTATAATTTACCTTTATATTAGCTACAGTTAACTACCACAACACATAAGGTGTACGACTTTGAAGTCAAAACCAAAACACGTGTACAACATTTTATATAACCTCAGCACCAGCCATTCTCCAAATGAGCACACAGTTTACCTTTTTGTCCTTCTCTGATCCATCAGTGAGGAGGACGCCTTTGTTCTGCATGTGTCGGTAGATGTACCTCTGCAGGGCGGACATGTCACACTTCAGCACATACTCCACCTGCCAACAGAAATACCTTCGTCAAACTTGCCTGTTAGCGCTACCAGTAGCCAAAAAAGACATCGGCTACTACAATTTCAAATTGGCTACTAAAATTTCTGACAATATTTGAAAATGAAGCATATGTTCACACTTTCTGAGAAAAATATTTCTAAAATAACAGGTATTTTTGTAACATAAACAAGAGCTGTCTCAGGACAGCGCACTCGATTATTCAACTGCATTGTCAGAGTTATGGGCCTTTATCACTACAAACAAGAAAATTATTGAGCGGAAACCGTTTTTCTATTTTTAGTAACAGTGAGCTTGACCCCACCCGCCATATATGCAATCCAAAGTGAGGTCTTTATACAAGGTATGTATGAAGTTTCATTAAAATATCTCAATGCTTTCTCAAGTTAATGAGCAGAAATCTTCTGTTTTAAGAAACAGTGACCTTGACCCCACCCACCCCATATGCAATCCAAAGTGAGGTCTCAATATAAGGTATCTATGTATTAAGTTTCATTAAAATATCTCAATGCGTTCTCTAGTTATAGTGGGGAAACCGTTTTTCTATTTTTGGTAACAGTGACCTGGACCCCGACCACTCCATACATAATCACAAGCGAGGATTTGATATATGGTATCTATGTATGAAATTTCATTAAAATATCTCAATGCTTTCTCAAGTTAATACCTTTCTTCTATTTTTAGTAACACTGACCTTGACCTTGACCCCACCCATATGCAATCCATTAAAATATCTCAATGAGTTCTAAAGTTATTGAGCGAAAACTGTGACCCCACCCACCCATATGCGATCCCAAGTGAGGCCTGACTTTTTTAAGTACAAAAAGGGGCATAATTCTGCTAAAATGTTGGTCACAGTTATGGGTCTTTGCCAGTGACCGTATATAATGACCCTGAAGGCATGTGTGAAGTTTCAATTGAATATCTGTAGTAGATATAGAGATATGGAGTTATTGCATGCAAAGTTTAACATGATTTTCAAAGTACAAAAGGGGCATAATTCTGCTTAATTGCAGGTCAGAGTTATGGATCTTGTCCAGTGACCGTATATAATGACCCTGAAGGCATGTGTGAAGTTTCAGTTGAATATCTGTAGTAGATATAGAGATATGGAGTTGTTGCACGCAAACTTTAACCTGATTTTCTAAGAACACAAAGTGGCATAATTCTGCTAAATTGCTGGTCAGAGATATGGGCCTTGGTCAGTGACCCCACATAATGACCCCAAACACGTGTGAAGTTTCAACTGAATATGTGTAGTAGTTACAGAAATATGGACATGATGCACACAAACCTTAACCAGAGCATTACACTGACGCTGAAGAACAGGTGAGTAGTATAGCTCGAACTATTCGGTGAATAGTCAAGCTAAAAATGGGCACTAATTCATATTTTTTAGTAACAACCTACCATGCAGCAAAATATGCACTGGTTTATTCCATGGTGTGATTCCAAAAATTCTTCAAGGGAGGAAGCTACCCTACAAACTCAAAGGGTTCACTGACCAAAATACTTCATTTTCAAACAGATTCACGCAATTTAAGCACTATTTGTATATAAGTAATGCTTTCAAAACGAGGCGAACTGTTAAAAGGAAGAAACCCTTGTTTATTATGTTGTGCATCTTGAATTTAATTTCCATAATTATGCTTCAGGAAGCAACAGTATCAAAATTGTCCCTAGGCTGCAATGTTGATTTTTGTAATTGATCAAGTTCGGTAATATACTGTCTAAAAACATTCTAATACATTTCAATATACATAATTGATAGTGAAATGCATATTAAATTGGATTCATGACTCCAAGACTGGTTCTTGCAGAGGTTGTTCTCAATCAACATCAACTAAACATACAAAGATTCCAATCAAATATGAAAGTTCTGATTCCCACCTTGTCTGGCAACTGTGACTCCACTTCCTTCTTCAGTCTTCTCAACAAGAAAGGCCTCAACACCTTGTGCAGGCGACGAATGATCAACAGAGACTCTTCAGCGTTCAACTCGACCTAGAAGGGACAGGATCACATGTACATATATGGCATGATCGAGACTGGTGGGAAATATTTCAATAAGTATGAGACATGAACATTCACTATATCACTAGGACAGCAAAAGTATTCTGGATTACCAGTAATTAAAACTTTGCATGACACAAATCATAATATGCAAAAATATTAAAGGTTCTAGTATAACATTTATTCCTTGAGCTCTTCACAAATTGTTTTGACAATCCATAGACAATGAGTTGATGATTTATAAACACTACTGTAATGGTGCTTATCTCAAAAGAAAATATAATTTTCAATTTACAATTCCTTAGTACTGACTCACCTTTTCCCCTGTCATGGCAAAGGGTGCATTAAACCACTGCTCAAATGAGCTGCAGGACTTGAAAATGCTGGGCAGAAGGAAATTCAACAGGGCCCATAACTCTGGCAGCTTGTTCTGTAATTATCCAAACGATGTTTGTAACTATCACACAGTTCAAATAATACAAGTGAACTGGACAGAAATCAATTCAGTTTAACCAAATATCAATTTGTTGCTTACAGTCACTCATTTTGATATTTTGAACACTACAGCAATGTATTTTCAAACAAATCAAAGCAATGTTCAAATAATATACAAATTTTACAACATTGTTTGAATTAGTTTTGTACATTTTCTGAGCATCAATAATTATTTTATTATAACAATTTGCAGTTAGAAAAACACAGGTAAACACAGGTAAAGACTGTTAGCTAGCAAAAGCTTAAATGGCCCACAGCAGATTAATATCACAAATACTTGCTAACCTGTAAGGGTGTTCCAGTGAGTAGAAGACGGAATGGTGCAATGTAGTAAGTGTTGAGGATCTGGGTGAGTCTGCAGTGGTGATTCTTCATACGATGACCCTCGTCTATGATCATGTATTTCCAGCGAATCTGTTGCCAAATCATTCATCAATACACAACCACATGGCAGATTTGAAGGTATACATGTTCCTTAATTCATTAAGCTCTGTCAAGCGACAATCTGTGTACCAATTCGGAGATTTAATGGGACTTAAATGAATTCAACACAATGTAAAATATTTAAATGTCATTCTTTCACAATGGCCAAAGAAAAAGAGGTTTCTCACAATGTTTCATTCTTTTTTTCAATTAAGACTAGTTTAATTTTTGCTACAAATTATGTGTCTACATTTCTACAATGTCAACAACATCAGCATAAAAGGCAGCTCAAATATCAAATATCAATACACACAGTAGTACCTTTGTTAATGAAGCAGGTCTTCAGATTTGTAACTTGTAATATAAACATCATTGCAAATGATGCAAGACAACATTATAGACTTCAAATATAAAATTTCTCAAAAGAATGTGCCACACCTTGGACAGAACTGCTTTATCCTTGATGACATACTCGTAGGTGGTGAGGAGCACGTTGAACTTGCCGCCCTTCAGTTGCTGATTTAGCTGCTTGCGGGCCTGGGGTGACCCCTTGTACTGGACCTTCAGCACGGACGGAGACCACTTCTCAAACTCCAGCATCCAGTTGGACAACGTACTACAACACATACATATACAATTCTACACAGTGCAAAGAAAAGTTATTTTTTTTTATTTTTCTGCAAAATATTTTTGAAATTGCTCTCAGTTTCAGACAAGAGAATATTGTTCTTCCGGAATAAAACTTACAAAAGAACGTATACTGACACAATGTAAGCTGGCCAACAACACTAATGAGAGGGGCACGATGACAAGGAAAGGTCCATTAAACAGCACTTACAATAGGGGCACGATGACAAGGAAAGGTCCCTTAAACAGAACTTACAATAGGGGCACGATGACAAGGAAAGGTCCCTTAAACAGAACTTACAATAGGGGCACGATGACAAGGAAAGGTCCCTTAAACAGCACTTACAATAGGGGCACGATGACAAGGAAAGGTCCCTTAAACAGCACTTACAATAGGGGCACGATGACAAGGAAAGGTCCCTTAAACAGCACTTACAACAGGGGCACTATGACAAGGAAAGGTCCCTTAAACAGCACTTACAATAGGGGCACGATGACAAGGAAAGGTCCCTTAAACAGCACTTACAATAGGGGCACGATGACAAGGAAAGGTCCATTAAACAGCACTTACAATAGGGGCACGATGACAAGGAAAGGTCCCTTAAACAGAACGTACAATAGGGGCACGATGACAAGGAAAGGTCCCTTAAACAGCACTTACAATAGGGGCACGATGACAAGGAAAGGTCCCTTAAACAGCACTTACAATAGGGGCACGATGACAAGGAAAGGTCCCTTAAACAGCACTTACAATAGGGGCACGATGACAAGGAAAGGTGAATTGAACAGCACTTACAATAGGGGCACGATGACAAGGAAAGGTGAATTGAACAGCACTTACAATAGGGGCACGATGACAAGGAAAGGTGAATTGAACAGCACTTACAATAGGGGCACGATGACAAGGAAAGGTGAATTGAACAGCACTTACAATAGGGGCACTATGACAAGGAAAGGTGAATTGAACAGCACTTACAATAGGGGCACGATGACAAGGAAAGGTGAATTGAACAGCACTTACAATAGGGGCACGATGACAAGGAAAGGTGAATTGAACAGCACATACAATAGGGGCACGATGACAAGGAAAGGTGAATTGAACAGCACTTACAATAGGGGCACGATGACAAGGAAAGGTGAATTGAACAGCACTTACAATAGGGGCACTATGACAAGGAAAGGTGAATTGAACAGCACTTACAATAGGGGCACGATTACAAGGAAAGGTGAATTGAACAGCACTTACAATAGGGGCACGATGACAAGGAAAGGTGAATTGAACAGCACTTACAATAGGGGCACGATGACAAGGAAAGGTGAATTGAACAGCACTTACAATAGGGGCACGATGACAAGGAAAGGTCCCTTAAACAGAACTTACAATAGGGGCACGATGACAAGGAAAGATCCCTTAAACAGCACTTACAATAGGGGCACTATGACAAGGAAAGGTCCATTAAACAGCACTTACAATAGGGGCACGATGACAAGGAAAGGTGAATTGAACAGCCCTTACAATAGGGGCACGATGACAAGGAAAGGTCCATTAAACAGCACTTACAATAGGGGCACGATGACAAGGAAAGGTCCCTTAAACAGCACTTACAATAGGGGCACGATGACAAGGAAAGGTCCCTTAAACAGCACTTACAATAGGGGCACGATGACAAGGAAAGGTCCATTAAACAGCACTTACAATAGGGGCACGATGACAAGGAAAGGTCCATTAAACAGCACTTACAATAGGGGCACGATGACAAGGAAAGGTCCATTAAACAGCACTTACAATAGGGGCACGATGACAAGGAAAGGTCCATTAAACAGCACTTACAATAGGGGCACGATGACAAGGAAAGGACCATTAAACAGCACTTACAATAGGGGCACGATGACAAGGAAAGGTCCATTGAACAGCACTTACAATAGGGGCACGATGACAAGGAAAGGTCCATTGAACAGCACTTACAATAGGGGCACGATGACAAGGAAAGGTCCATTAAACAGCACTTACAATAGGGGCACGATGACAAGGAAAGGTCCCTTAAACAGCACTTACAATAGGGGCACGATGACAAGGAAAGGTCCCTTAAACAGCACTTACAATAGGGGCACGATGACAAGGAAAGGTCACTTAAACAGCACTTACAATAGGGGCACTATGACAAGGAAAGGTCCCTTAAACAGCACTTACAATAGGGGCACGATGACAAGGAAAGGTCCATTAAACAGCACTTACAATAGGGTCACGATGACAAGGAAATGTGAATTGAACAGAACTTACAATAGGGGCACGATGACAAGGAAAGGTGAATTGAACAGAACTTACAATAGGGGCACTATGACAAGGAAAGGTCCATTAAACAGCACTTACAATAGGGGCACTACAACAAGGAAAGGTCCCTTAAACAGCACTTACAATAGGGGCACTATGACAAGGAAAGGTCCATTAAACAGCACTTACAATAGGGGCACGATGACAAGGAAAGGTCCATTAAACAGCACTTACAATAGGGGCACGATGACAAGGAAAGGTCCATTAAACAGCACTTACAGTAGGGGCACGATGACAAGGAAAGGTCCATTAAACAGCACTTACAATAGGGGCACGATGACAAGGAAAGGTCCATTAAACAGCACTTACAATAGGGGCACGATGACAAGGAAAGGTCCATTAAACAGCACTTACAATAGGGGCACGATGACAAGGAAAGGTCCCTTAAACAGCACTTACAATAGGGGCACGATGACAAGGAAAGGTCCCTTAAACAGCACTTACAATAGGGGCACGATGACAAGGAAAGGTCCCTTAAACAGCACTTACAATAGGGGCACGATGACAAGGAAAGGTCCCTTAAACAACACTTACAATAGGGGCACTATGACAAGGAAAGGTCCATTAAACAGCACTTACAATAGGGGCACGATGACAAGGAAAGGTCCATTAAACAGCACTTACAATAGGGGCACGATGACAAGGAAAGGTGAATTGAACAGAACTTACAATAGGGGCACGATGACAAGGAAAGGTGAATTGAACAGAACTTACAATAGGGGCACTATGACAAGGAAAGGTCCATTAAACAGCACTTACAATAGGGGCACTACAACAAGGTCCCTTAAACAGAACTTACAATAGGGGCACTATGACAAGGAAAGGTCCATTAAACAGCACTTACAATAGGGGCACGATGACAAGGAAAGGTCCATTAAACAGCACTTACAATAGGGGCACGATGACAAGGAAAGGTGAATTGAACAGCACTTACAATAGGGGCACGATGACAAGGAAAGGTGAATTGAACAGCACTTACAATAGGGGCACGATGACAAGGAAAGGTCCATTAAACAGCACTTACAATAGGGGCACTATGACAAGGAAAGGTGAATTGAACAGCACTTACAATAGGGGCACGATGACAAGGAAAGGTCCCTTAAACAGCACTTACAATAGGGGCACGATGACAAGGAAAGGTCTCTTAAACAGCACTTACAATAGGGGCACTATGACAAGGAAAGGTGAATTGAACAGCACTTACAATAGGGGCACGATGACAAGGAAAGGTCCCTTAAACAGCACTTACAATAGGGGCACGATGACAAGGAAAGGTCCATTAAACAGCACTTACAATAGGGGCACTATGACAAGGAAAGGTCCATTAAACAGCACTTACAATAGGGGCACTATGACAAGGAAAGGTGAATTGAACAGCACATACAATAGGGGCACGATGACAAGGAAAGGTCCCTTAAACAGCACTTACAATAGGGGCACGATGACAAGGAAAGGTCCATTAAACAGCACTTACAATAGGGGCACGATGACAAGGAAAGGTCCATTAAACAGCACTTACAATAGCGGCACGATGACAAGGAAAGGTCCATTAAACAGCACTTACAATAGGGGCACGATGACAAGGAAAGCTCCATTAAACAGCACTTACAATAGGGGCACGATGACAAGGAAAGGTCCATTAAACAGCACTTACAATAGGGGCACGATGACAAGGAAAGGTCCATTAAACAGCACTTACAATAGGGGCACGATGACAAGGAAAGGTCCATTAAACAGCACTTACAATAGGGGCACGATGACAAGGAAAGGTCCATTGAACAGCACTTACAATAGGGGCACGATGACAAGGAAAGGTCCATTAAACAGCACTTACAATAGGGGCACGATGACAAGGAAGGTCCATTAAACAGCACTTACAATAGGGGCACGATGACAAGGAAAGGTCCCTTAAACAGCACTTACAATAGGGGCACGATGACAAGGAAAGGTCCATTAAACAGCACTTACAATAGGGTCACGATGACAAGGAAAGGTGAATTGAAGAGAACTTACAATAGGGGCACGATGACAAGGAAAGGTGAATTGAACAGAACTTACAATAGGGGCACTAGGACAAGGAAAGGTCCATTAAACAGCACTTACAATAGGGGCACTACAACAAGGAAAGGTCCCTTAAACAGCACTTACAATAGGGGCACGATGACAAGGAAAGGTCCATTAAACAGCACTTACAATAGGGGCACGATGACAAGGAAAGGTCCATTAAACAGCACTTACAATAGGGGCACGATGACAAGGAAAGGTCCATTAAACAGCACTTACAATAGGGGCACGATGACAACGAAAGGTCCATTAAACAGCACTTACAATAGGGGCACGATGACAAGGAAAGGTCAATTAAACAGCACTTACAATAGGGGCAGGATGACAAGGAAAGGTCCATTAAACAGCACTTACAATAGGGGCACGATGACAAGGAAAGGTCCCTTAAACAGCACTTACAATAGGGGCACGATGACAAGGAAAGGTACCTTAAACAGCACTTACAATAGGGGCACGATGACAAGGAAAGGTCCATTAAACAGCACTTACAATAGGGGCACGATGACAAGGAAAGGTCCCTTAAACAGCACTTACAATAGGGGCACGATGACAAGGAAAGTTCCCTTAAACAGCACTTACAATAGGGGCACGATGACAAGGAAAGGTGAATTGAACAGAACTTACAATAGGGGCACGATGACAAGGAAAGGTGAATTGAACAGAACTTACAATAGGGGCACTATGACAAGGAAAGGTGAATTGAACAGAACTTACAATAGGGGCACGATGACAAGGAAAGGTCCATTAAACAGCACTTACAATAGGGGCACGATGACAAGGAAAGGTGAATTGAACAGAACTTACAATAGGGGCACAATGACAAGGAAAGGTGAATTTAACAGAACTTACAATAGGGGCACGATGACAAGGAAAGGTGAATTTAACAGAACTTACAATAGGGGCACGATGACAAGGAAAGGTGAATTGAACAGAACTTACAATAGGGGCACTATGACAAGGAAAGGTGAATTTAACAGAACTTACAATAGGGGCACTATGACAAGGAAAGGTGAATTGAACAGAACTTACAATAGGGGCACGATGACAAGGAAAGGTGAATTTAACAGAACTTACAATAGGGGCACTATGACAAGGAAAGGTGAATTGAACAGAACTTACAATAGGGGCACTATGACAAGGAAAGGTGAATTGAACAGAACTTACAATAGGGGCACGATGACAAGGAAAGGTGAATTGAACAGAACTTACAATAGGGGCACGATGACAAGGAAAGGTGAATTGAACAGAACTTACAACAGGGGCACGATGACAAGGAAAGGTGAATTGAACAGAACTTACAATAGGGGCACGATGACAAGGAAAGGTGAATTGAACAGAACTTACAATAGGGGCACGATGACAAGGAAAGGTGAATTGAAAAGAACTTACAATAGGGGCACGATGACAAGGAAAGGTGAATTTAACAGAACTTACAATAGGGGCACGATGACAAGGAAAGGTGAATTGAACAGAACTTACAATAGGGGCACTATGACAAGGAAAGGTGAATTAAACAGAACTTACAATAGGGGCACGATGACAAGGAAAGGTGAATTTAACAGAACTTACAATAGGGGCACGATGACAAGGAAAGGTGAATTAAACAGAACTTACAATAGGGGCACTATGACAAGGAAAGGTGAATTGAACAGAACTTACAATAGGGGCACGATGACAAGGAACGGTGAATTGAACAGAACTTACAATAGGGGCACGATGACAAGGAAAGGTGAATTGAACAGAACTTACAATAGGGGCACTATGACAAGGAAAGGTGAATTGCACAGAACTTACAATAGGGGCACGATGACAAGGAAAGGTGAATTGAACAGAACTTACAATAGGGGCACGATGACAAGGAAAGGTGAATTGAACAGAACTTACAATAGGGGCACGATGACAAGGAAAGGTGAATTGAACAGAACTTACAATAGGGGCACGATGACAAGGAAAGGTGAATTTAACAGAACTTACAATAGGGGCACGATGACAAGGAAAGGTCCATTAAACAGCACTTACAATAGGGGCACTATGACAAGGAAAGGTGAATTGAACAGAACTTACAATAGGGGCACGATGACAAGGAAAGGTGAATTTAACAGAACTTACAATAGGGGCACTATGACAAGGAAAGGTGAATTGAACAGAACTTACAATAGGGGCACGATGACAAGGAAAGGTGAATTTAACAGAACTTACAATAGGGGCACTATGACAAGGAAAGGTGAATTTAACAGAACTTACAATAGGGGCACTATGACAAGGAAAGGTGAATTGAACAGAACTTACAATAGGGGCACGATGACAAGGAAAGGTGAATTTAACAGAACTTACAATAGGGGCACTATGACAAGGAAAGGTGAATTGAACAGAACTTACAATAGGGGCACGATGACAAGGAAAGGTGAATTTAACAGAACTTACAATAGGGGCACTATGACAAGGAAAGGTGAATTGAACAGAACTTACAATAGGGGCACGATGACAAGGAAAGGTGAATTTAACAGAACTTACAATAGGGGCACTATGACAAGGAAAGGTCCATTAAACAGCACTTACAATAGGGGCACGATGACAAGGAAAGGTGAATTGAACAGAACTTACAATAGGGGCACTATGACAAGGAAAGGTCCATTAAACAGCACTTACAATAGGGGCACGATGACAAGGAAAGGTGAATTGAACAGAACTTACAATAGGGGCACGATGACAAGGAAAGGTGAATTGAACAGAACTTACAATAGGGGCACGATGACAAGGAAAGGTGAATTTAACAGAACTTACAATAGGGGCACTATGACAAGGAAAGGTGAATTTAACAGAACTTACAATAGGGGCACTATGACAAGGAAAGGTGAATTGAACAGAACTTACAATAGGGGCACGATGACAAGGAAAGGTGAATTTAACAGAACTTACAATAGGGGCACTATGACAAGGAAAGGTGAATTTAACAGAACTTACAATAGGGGCACTATGACAAGGAAAGGTGAATTGAACAGAACTTACAATAGGGGCACGATGACAAGGAAAGGTGAATTTAACAGAACTTACAATAGGGGCACTATGACAAGGAAAGGTGAATTGAACAGAACTTACAATAGGGGCACGATGACAAGGAAAGGTGAATTTAACAGAACTTACAATAGGGGCACTATGACAAGGAAAGGTGAATTGAACAGAACTTACAATAGGGGCACGATGACAAGGAAAGGTGAATTTAACAGAACTTACAATAGGGGCACTATGACAAGGAAAGGTCCATTAAACAGCACTTACAATAGGGGCACGATGACAAGGAAAGGTGAATTGAACAGAACTTACAATAGGGGCACGATGACAAGGAAAGGTGAATTGAACAGAACTTACAATAGGGGCACGATGACAAGGAAAGGTGAATTTAACAGAACTTACAATAGGGGCACTATGACAAGGAAAGGTGAATTTAACAGAACTTACAATAGGGGCACGATGACAAGGAAAGGTGAATTTAACAGAACTTACAATAGGGGCACTATGACAAGGAAAGGTCCATTAAACAGCACTTACAATAGGGGCACTACAACAAGGAAAGGTCCCTTAAACAGCACTTACAATAGGGGCACTATAACAAGGAAAGGTCCCTTAAAGATCACTTACAATAGGGGCACTACAATAAGGAAAGGTCCCTTAAACAGCACTTACAATAGGGGCACTATAACAAGGAAAGGTCCCTTAATCAGCACTTACAATAGGGGCACTATAACAAGGAAAGGTCCCTTAAACAGCACTTACAATAGGGGCACTACAACAAGGAAAGGTCCCTTAAACAGCACTTACAATAGGGGCACTATAACAAGGAAAGGTCCCTTAAACAGCACTTACAATAGGGGCACTATAACAAGGAAAGGTCCCTTAAACAGCACTTACAATAGGGGCACTATAACAAGGAAAGGTCCCTTAAACAGCACTTACAATAGGGGCACTACAACAAGGAAAGGTCCATTAAACAGCACTTACAATAGGGGCACTATAACAAGGAAAGGTCCCTTAAACAGAACTTATGAGGGGCACGAAACAGCACTTATGAGAGGGGCACGATGATAAGGAAAGGTCCATTATTCAGCACTTATGAGAGGGGCACGATGATAAGGAAAGGTCCATTATTCAGCACTTATGAGAGGGGCACGAAGATGAGAACAGATCCATTATTTAGCACTTATGAGCGAGGCAAGATGAGAAGGAAAGGTCCATTAAACAGCATTTACGAGGGGTACTATGATAAGGAAAGATCCATTATTCAGCACTTACGAGAGGGGCACGATGATAAGAAAAGGTCCGTTGACTTTCTTCTTCTCCATCATGTAGGTGATCAGGCCGATGGTCTGAATGGTCTTACCGAGACCCATTTCATCAGCCAGGATGCCATTGAGGTTGTTGTTGTACAGGGAAACCATCCATTCCAAGCCCTTGATCTGCAGGAAACACAAGAAACTTCAAAAGGATGAAGGGTACGATTTGCATAAAATACACAGTAACACTTCTACAATGAACAGGTTTGTCAATTTTTACATTGATTTTTTATATATTACAATCTTGACTATGCAGTTAAAACTTCAATACAAAGCTTATGTTAACATTCCATTAATTTAGCAGGACATTTAACAGTATGCATGCATATTTATTAGGGATGGCATAGAATACCAAAATCGGTATTCGAATATTCGCTTTTTCATTCAATCGAATATTTAAATATTCGCCTATATTCATATATGCTATATTGAACTTTATGGCCTAACTGCCAATGACATAATCATTAGTCTTGTATGACACTGTTGTACTGATTTGTCAGTACTGTCATATTTTTATTAACAAATTGCACTTCCAAATTAATGCACAGCATGCACAGTATAAAAGCATAAACAACAACAGAACCCATTATCATTGTTCTTTTAATCAAAAACGTTTTTATAACACTACACATTTTTATCAGTATGGAAATGCTCCGATAAGCATAGTTTATCAGCAAATTTGAGCAATGTTTCTCAACTAAATAACTGCTAAATGTGTGAATGCACTCCTGTAATTTATTTGTTGTTACTCCTTGCATAAATCTTAACGCAAGTTGTAATTATCAATTAACAGCTATGGTTTCCTACTGTCTTATGTAATTGTGCATTTCTGGCAACCAGACGCTAGTGGCAACTGACACTTTCCCGTGTATTCATTATCCATCCATCTGACAAGTAACACGGGGCCATAATATTGAACACACGGTATTAGGTATCTACTGGTGAAATACTACATTTAAAGTGACAGAAAATACTTCTTACAATCAGGAATTTATTGGTTTTTAAAACGCAATACAAATTTGCGATTATTCGAATGGAGTTTTTACTATTCGAATGGCTATCATTCAATCGAATATTCGAATATTCAAATAGTTTTGCCATCCCTAATATTTATGGCTTACATATGCTTCTATAACGTGTTAATATAGTATAACTTAACGCAAATGTTTAAGCCTGCTTCACCATAGTCAACAGCAACAAAAACAAGATTCTGTATTTGATAAACACACATGCCCCCGTTTGGTGCTGGGTAGCCCATTCCTTAGTCCAAATTAGGTCAAGGTCAAAGTGAGGTTGGGTGATATGGGTGGATTGGGAACGGTCATAAGTAAAAACTGTGTAAATATCCAAGTGTTGTAGTAAGCGATGTTGGAGCTAGACGAAACGGTAAAATCTAGTTAACCAAGAAATGGCACTTATGAATTATAAGTCCAAATTAGTTTAAGGTCAAGGTCAAAGTAAAGTTGGGTGATATCGCTGGATTGGGGATGGTCATAAGCAACAACTGTGTAAGTATCGAAGTGTTGTAGTAAGCGGACTGAAGGACGGACAGGACGATCACTATATGCCTCCTGCATCAAGATGCCGGGGGCATAACAAGCTTAAATGAATATTTCGTAAAACACATGAACATTGTATTCACCCCCATAACAGCCATACCTGGTACTCTTTCAGCTTTCCATTCACCATGATGGAGGCCTGCTCCGTAACTTTTTCTCTGATCTCGTGAGCCTGACCATAGTAGTTCTTCTTGCTCATGTACTCATCATCATGCACACTGCACAAGGAATGAAAGATCAGTTATATTAGTTTTAATTCAGTGAATACATTAAGCTAGCAACACAACTCCTACTCACAGGTGAGATCAGATAACTATTCTTTAGCTGGCTCTGTCTTTGAAAAATCTGGCCTCAACCTGATCAGAAATTTTGCTTGTAAAATCTGGCTTTAAACTAGAAGCAGTTGAAGCTTACCCAGCAGTCTCAGGCCTTTCTCTCTTGTCACTATCTTTAAACTAGTAGCAGTTGAAGCTTACCCTGCAGTCTCTGGCCCTTCTCTCTTGTCACCATCTTTTTTCTCCGCTGATTCATCGGCAGCCTTCTTGTCCGCCTCAGCATCGTAAAAGAGAGTGGAGAGTTCCTCCTCCTCCTCCTCCTCCTCCCCACTTTCCTCCCCTGACTCCTCTTCTTCCTCCTTCGGTGCAGCCTCAAAACTGCGAATACAATGTACATACTGTGACTATAATTACTTTTTTCAAGATTTTTCTTTAACTTTTTGGATTTTTTTTTATTTGAACAGCCATACTTATTCACTCGTATCTGTCAGGTACTATATTTCAAATGTTATAGTTACTAAGTAAAATCAAACAAAATGCTAACTTCTTGTTCTGTTGGTAATTCTAAAACATTTAATCACTCATTGCTTCTAAACAATTTGGACAACACAGCATCGTCAGCATGTATGAAACTGTTTTACTGCACTGTTAACTATTCTGCATTTCACAATTACCCTGGATTTAACTCGAGCCATTCCTTCAGCTGACTGGACAATGGGGCTTCATCTCCAGACAGAACTTTGCCTGTAGCCTTCTCAATAACTGCTACACGTGTTTCATCTCCAACCACTGCCTCCTCCTATGAAAAACATATGCAAATAGCTAAAGAAAATAAGAACACATTTAAATGGTCAATTCTGTGACAATATTATCTGAAATTTTACTGCTTTCTAAAAATGGTTAACTGTATAGTACTGGTAATATAAATATTCAAATGTTGTGTATCAGGTATAATTAGTATTTAAGACTTCACATATTAAAAACATACTTTATATTCTTAAAATGACAAATATGACCACAGCTGTTGGCTGGGCAATAAATTAATATTCTATGGGTTCAGACCACTAATCTAGGGATGGTGCTCCACTTTTATTACAAAACAGCATTAATTTCCCATGAAATTAAAAAATGCTTTATTCTGATTGACTGCAGAAACACTGTCTCCTCACTCCTCACCTCATCTGCCTTCTTCTTCTTTTTCTTTTTCTTGAGCTTCTTCTTCTGGTCGATCTTGTGCTGCTCCACGAGGGCGGTGAGACTGTCAATGTACTCGTCCGTCTGCTGCAGCAGGTACATCAGACGCTTGTCCTTCTTCTGGTCGATCAACTTCCTGTAGCCCTCCTCATCCTCCGCCTACAATTCCCGATACAACACATGACTTGCATGAGGTATCAGGAACAATTTACCGATTTCCAGTGTTTGTGATATGGAATACAATTATGACATTCTACAGCTTTTATCACAAATTATAATTATGTTTACGGTTTTCAGGCTTGTTTCCGCCTTTATGATTAAAAATACAACTATGACATGCCACAGCTCACTTTTATCAATAATTTTGACAAATCTACAGTTTTCAGGTTTTGTAACCAAGAAATGTGAATAAAACTAAAGTTGAGACACTTTGATTTCTAACTGCTGACATGCCTAAATTATGAAGAAATAGGTAATTTAATTTTGTATTCAACATGTTGTTCTCAACCTTCTCAAAAACTGAATTGGATTGAATAGATCAACTAATTACATGTAAAAAAAAACACAAACAAATGCAAACAACAAACTTAACTTGCTAATAGAGACAATATTTTATCAACTACATCTAGAAAAACTTTTACAAGTTTTCAACGTTTAATAAAATAAAACAGCTGAAGTTTGCGATAACTCTTTTTGCAAAATTTAACATATATAAAAATGTTGCTTTCAATGTGTAACCCATAGTAAACAGCCCCTGTACGTACCATGAGCCTGCGTAGACGTTCCTTCTCCAGCCTCTCCTGCTCCTTCTTCTGCTCGCGCTCCGTGTTCTGGTGGTGCATGATGATAGCCTTGTTCAGCTTGGAGATCTTGGAGGTCACCGAGCGGTGGAACTCCTTAAACTCCTTGGCATGCTGCAGCACCGCGTTCAGGTACTCCTGTACAACATAGACCAAGCAGTGTCAAACACTCATACAAATAAAGTATTACACACCATGTCCTATACAACATCAATCAAGCAGTGTCAGACACTCATACACTTAATATTTATCAACATGTCAAACATAAATCTGACTTGTGAGGATATAATATTGGTATTAGTACAGTTGTTGGTGGTGTTTCAAATTGCAAACTGTACTATTTTCTACTTAAACAGTTCTTTGGCTTACAGACTACTCTTATGGCAATTTATGCATATTTTACTAAGTCAACTTTTACTTGTTTCTTGTAATAATATCATTGTATCCAGCCTTTTGGGATATTTCAAAAATTATTCATTGAAACAGTGAAGCCAAGAAACAATTTACCCAAAATTGCAACACACAGTTAACCATTTACACAAGACTGCTGAAATGATAGAGCAACACAAACTTGATGTTTCTGCCTCCGCTTCCTCTCCTGTTCCATCTTCTGTTTCTTCTCGAGTATCTCCGTGGACCTCGCCTCTCGCAGTGTCTGACGCTTACCGCGCTTGTACGCCTTGAAGTTGAGAGCCGTCTCCAGGGTCGTGTCCCGCCGCATGCACGCAACCACCTCCTGTCTCAACTGTACAAGGCAAACAAACAAGGAGCTATTTGAAATAAGCATGTAGAATTTCATCTCCAAATTTCCTAACCTATTTGTTTTATACCATAATAAGAAACGTCTGAAATAAACAGATTTTCTATCAAATGTTTTGTACTTCTGGTCATAAATAAACGCACCATCTTTTTTTATGCAGAATCATACAGCAAAATAAAAGTGATGTCCGTGGTGTGAATCACTGGAATGATGAATATGGAATAATTTGAACAATGAATAATTAAGGATGCAGGTGTTTTGTACAAACCTGTCTTTGGAAGTTCAGAAGACGAAGAGCTCTCAGTTCTATGGTTGCCTTGGTTTTCATATCGTCGGACAATGTAGCGGGAATGCCTTGCAGCTCTTTGATTCGTGATGACATACGAGCAGCAATCCTAAAAACAGTGTGCGAATATCAAGAAAGGAATGTCAATTAAAGAGAGACATATGTCATGTGTTGAATACATATTATTTTACATATTTACCCAAATTTATAATTAAACAATAATTACAACTGCTGTTAAGTAAATTAAGTATATAAGATCAGAGGTGCATAGTAACAAAGAAAGAACAGATTCTATCTACATACATTTCATTACTTCGGTCACAATAACCATTCTAAGTAAGGACACAAACAGACAAATTCGCCAAGCACTATGAACCTGTTCTCTCGCTCATTGAGCAGCTCTATGGGGTCAAGGCCCACTGGCTTGGCGACAGGTGCGATCCTGTTCTGACGGGACTGCATGGTCATCATGGCCTGGGACGTTGTGGTCGACGGTACTGCTGGACTCATTTTCTGTGAGCAAAAATCAAACAGTTCAAAATGTCCACTTTTGGCTCAGCACGTACAAGTCTTATCACAACGACAATCCAGTATATGAATTCAAGACATGGGACATTTTCACCACCTATTCTTAGACTTAAGACATAAGAACAAGGAATAGTCTTGAAACTGTTCTGTACTTAGAATGCTGTTAATTTGAATCTTACTTGGTTTTCAACAACTCAAATTAGTTCTAAGAATGGGTTGGTGAATATGGGCTATTTTCAGTCACTTCAATTAGAACACAACATCAAATTTAATAATAAACAGGTGTGTGACTTTAGGAAAGTATTAGGGGAAGACAATTAGGGATTTAGCCAGACTAAAAAAATGGCAGGGGGGGGGGCTAAAAAAGGGCAGGGGGGGCCTCTTTCGCGAAAAAGGGCAGGATGGTACATTTTGCTCCTCTGTTATTTTTTGTAACATGTTTTTTTCTACTGTTAATTTTAATTAAGCATACACTCCATACTGTATTACAATATTAAAAGTGAAATGATTTTAACAGTCTTAAGTAATCACAGTGCATGTTGTTTAACTTAATTAATGCCTGTTTATGTGTTTCTAATGACTTTCCAGAGTTGTGTATATCAAATTTACTTTATACACTATTTAGTCTATTACTGGTATACAGGCCTACAGTTCCAAAAAGTCATCACTCTTGCAGCTTTTCCATATGACTCCTTTATTTCAAAGAGGAATGACAACACTAAAATACGAGAAATTTACTTTCAATGAAATATTTATTTCGCTACTTGTATGTCATTTCCTAATGACCTAGTAATGTCTCCATGAATCATAGCTTCTGAATAAACATGTGTTTAATCTTAAGTTTGTTTACTTTCGGATTTTTTTTATTTAAAAAAATTCTACACTGTACTGTGCCAGTCAGGACAGCCCAAGTCGTTGACGGACCAAACCATGACGACCCAGTTCATGACGACCCACTTATATAGATATGATAGCAATGTAGAATGCAATTGTGAATGAATTAAAATGTTAATCTTAAAGCCAGTGAAATTCTGTGATTAATGGAAAGCTATTTATTTTGTGTCGCAAAGTGCACTCGATATGAGTGATAACAACACATGGTCCTACGTAAGTCCCTGACACAATGTTCTAAATAACGACACTCAATGAACAACAACAACAACAACCCATATTTTTGTTGCAAAAGATATAAAAACTATGTGTAGACATGTTATTATCGTTTTCAAGAATCGTTTTGATAGAAATGGTTCCTAGATCAGATTAAACACTAGCACAGGGGGTGAAAGCTGCATTTTTCATCCAAGGTTTTACAAGTGAATTAATTCTACAAGGAATTTGGATGAGACTAAAAGAACGTTTTATGCGTAAAACCATTATATATGTTAACTAAATAATAGATTGAAAAAAAAAATCCTAACAAGAGCATGAGTGTAGTATCTAAAATATTTTTGGATTGCAAGATGATATCAGATAATAAGCTATATACAAGTTAGTTATGAATTGTGTCATTAATTCACGGCACTTTAATGTGTCAACACTAAGCACACTCATTAAATTCTACGTTTGTCCTTTGCACAGTACCACGTTTCCACGGTCTTTTCAGTGTCATGGTACTGGTCATTCCTATGGATCATCAGTAGCTGATGAACTGTGTCGACCCCTAATCGGTTCCTTATGTCCGTTTTGGTCAGGCTGACGTCGGAGAAAACACGTTCTACTTCCACTGTGCTGACCGGCACAACAGCAGCGACCGCGCACAGCTTTTCTACGGTCTGAAAACAGTTGCCGGTAGACTGTTTCAATTTTGTCACGATACACAGAAGAGCTTTAGGCCCCCATATCTCATGGACGTCATCACCGGACAGCGTATCTTTGAGGTCCTGCCACTCCTCGGCTGTCGTGTCTGGATCGAGTCCAACATTAACCTCGTCGTTTTCGTAGAAGACACTCGTGTCGGCCATGTTGAAGACGCCCATGCTGTCGAGGATATCGCTGCATTCTAGCCGCCGTTGGATATTTTCTATGACACATTGTTGTGTATGACATGTGTTTTCCGGCGAAGGCTGACTCGACGCATAGCTGTTTCTCTGCCTCAAAACGCATGGCTGTCTTATGCATTTCGGATGTCTCGTGGTCCGTCACCTTATCCAGATGTATCGTGCCGCAGCCTCTCTCATTCAACTTGGCACTGCCTTTGCGTCCCTTGGTGTTGTGTTTCTGGCACAGTCTACAATACATCTCATCTACGGGACCGTCATCTGTGACCGCCTGTTTCACATATAGCCATGGTCTGTTTGCGCTCCATTTCTGGTCGAAGCAGACTTTGTGCTTGCCTTTTTTGACTGATGGCATGCCAGGTCTGTTGGGCGTTGACGTGACTTTCCACGTATCTAGGCCGGTGCTTGGTGACGTCGACGTTGTCTGTTCGGATGATGAGACATGCCGCGTATCTGCAGTGCTGAGCGAAGAAGTAGGCTGAACGCTGGACGCGACCTGCGACGTACAGACGGTGACAGTTGATGATGTCGACGTTGTCTGTTCGGATGACGAGGCAATCTCCGCATCTGCAGTGCTGGGAGTAGTAGTAGGCTGAACGCAGGACGCGACATGCGACGTACCGACGGTGACAGTTGATGACGTCGACGTTGTCTGAGCAGCTGATTTAGATGTCTGGTGGTGCGGAGCTTGGATGATAAGAAAAACAATTTAACATAACTTCAACGCATTATTACGTTTAATAATACATCAAAAGTTCCCCAACACAAACATATTACGTAATTACGTAACCGAACGCTTATTAAACTGAAATATTCCTTAAATCATAAATGGTTACTTTTAAACATCTAATGGGGCATTGAAATGAATTTATGTGTGAGATTTTTGCGTACATGTGTTTAAAGTACCCATTTTTCAGTTAAATAACTATAATGCAGTAACATGAAATAATTTAATGAAATCGTGACAGCGTTTTTACATTTCATTCCATTTTTATGAAATTTGCATTGCAAATAGCTAATATTTCAACAGAAAACCTTAGTGTTCGGTCCGCTGTTTTGGTTAGTATAGTTTAATATTTTTGTAATTAGAATGATAATTTCATCGTAAACATAAATTTCCAATTCGACCAGTTTCTTTGGTAAACTGAATCACACTTATCAAAACTTCTTTCTTCATGCAGTAAACAATTTTATTATCTGTGGAGGAGATATAATATTAAAGATGTATGTACAGGATATTACTTAAATATGCAATTAAAGTTCATTTTACATATCTTTGTACGAGCATCATATGTTTTGTTTACAGTAAAATGGCGATTACAAACATAATTATGCTAGGATATACATGTTTATTGCCTCTTAATTGATTTGCGAAAAAGTACACTATTTGTGTTGTTGTTGCTTGGATTGGGCATTTAAAAGATTTTAGCACTGGATCAAAACAGCGACATAATGCACGAGATTTGTCTGCAAAAAATGGCGCAAAGTTTGTAGTGCTTAGCAACGTCACGTTAATTCCCTCGAAAATCCTGTCTGCATTACTCGATAAATATACAATAATGAGCGTTAAAGAAAATTGAACCCTAAATTTTAGCTGCATACACAGTCTTATTAATTGGTTTTTGGTTATGAAATTCCTCGTAAGTCATACATTTTACTATTTCTTGCATGTTAGGTAATGCGGGTTACAGTTTTTTCTTATTCAATACTCATGGTATACTAATTGAACGGCATAAATACATTAAACACAGCGAAAAGAAATATTATGGCAAGATGTGAAGAAAAAAAAACGTTTAATATACAAAGTACCGCAAATAGTAATTTGAATTGAAGAAAATAATACTCTGAATCCCGATCAATGTAAGTACTTTGAAAATAAATAATAATGCCGGGAATGCATGGAAATATAATTTGAAAAAAATTAATATCATTTTATTTCGAGAGCTTGTACATTCAAAATTGGGTTATCTGTTCAAACAAAATTATTCAAATTTCTAAATCGACTGTATCAGTGTAAAAGCATATTGCATATCGTTACCTTTCGTCGATGCGCACTAAGAAGCTGAACATGGTCTGGGTATTCTTTTTCACATTCTCCTTTTTCAACTGAGCAAGTCGTCGTTTGCAAGAAGGCATTTTAAACACTTATCACAAATGTCAATATAATTGTCGTAAATTGCTACAATGTCCTTGTAATATTTATACTTAACACTTTTAAATTGCTATAATGTATTTGTAATATGTATCACCAGTATTATTGTGTTCATACATAAAATAATCAGTAGTCTTTTTACACAAAAGTGTGGATAATATTCGTGTTGTGTTTTTATAAAGTGGCTGCTAATAAACACAACGTGTCAAACTAAATAGCATGTTTGGTGTCATGCTCTGGGTCCTTACCGTCGTATCTACCTGCCTGTATGTGGGAAGTGTCAACTGAAGGGACACGGTGGCTGCAAGCCACATGTCAACCTTCTTAATACTATTTAGCATCGTTTTCTTAGGAAATAATTTTCGATTTTAAGTTGTTTATCTGTAAATAAACAAAAATTTTGAGTTCTGATGAGTATAAATTATACGACGATGGTATTAGCATCAGAAAGAAAAATTGTTGTTTGTTTACAGATAAACAACGATAAACCAACATATTCTTCAATTACAATGCGAACTATATTTATAAGTTTCGGAACTACCAGTACCTTTTCGATTTGTTTATTGGCAAATTAACAACGGAAATTTTGCACGTGTCATGTTAGATTTACTATTCAATGAAACTATTTGTTCGTATTTCATTATTAATTTTACAGTTTTACGCAGTTGTGGTCTTTTTCAAAATAGGTTCTTAAATATTAGTTAATAATTTATTTTCAAAACCGTTTATTCCTATTTCAAGTCCTGTTAAGTGACGTAATACACAAGTGGACATATTGGGATTGCCTACCTAAGTGACGTAATACACAAGTGGACATATTGGGATTGCCTCGCTAAGTGACGTAATACACAAGTGGACATATTGGGATTGCCTCGCTAAGTGACGTAATACACAAGTGGACATATTGGGATTGCCTCGCTAAGTGACGTAATACACAAGTGGACATATTGGGATTGCATCGCTAAGTGACGTAATACACAAGTGGACATATTGGGATTGCCTCGCTAAGTGACGTAATACACAAGTGGACATATTGGGATTGCCTCGCTAAGTCTCGGTTGAATAGTTTGACTATGTGCATAGCGTTGGTGAGCGTTGTAAGCCATAGCTCTGGGGATTTAACTGATATTATTGATAAGAACAACGGCAGGGCGGTATAAAGGGCAGCGGGGCGCATCCAATTTGGGAACGGGCGTTAACTTTATTTTCTGAACAAAGGACAATGGAAATAAAGCTGTAACAAAACCCTGCAATTAGCGCCACAATCGGCGCTAATAACCGTTAATCCGGTCATCGATGAGTGAAGTCGCACATCACCTGCTGATTAATGACCCTAGTCGCAACGATGCGTCGTTGGCCAATTGAATCGCATTTGGGTGTTACTGTGTTTGCTAAGATTCGCCACTGGCCAATCAAACCACATTTTGGCGTATCTGTGTTCACGAGACAGACAAATACTGGCAAAAGGACACAGTAGGGCGGGAAAAAAATTAAAAGGGCGGAGGAAAAGGGCGGGGCAAAGAAATGGAAGGGCGGGGCTAAAAAATGGAAGTGCGTGCCATCCTTCCATTCCGCTTTAGCTAAATCCCTACAATTATGTCACCTGTTGTGGAGGTGTTGTACTGGGTCCTACAGGCTGCACCTGGGTGCCCGAAGTGGTCGTCTGGCTAGGGGACAGGGAATGGCCACTTGAAGAGAGCATAGGGGCCATGGTGGAAGGCTGGGAGCCACCTGTAGGGTGCTGTTGCGGGGGCATTCTCATCCCAGGCTGCTGCATCTGCTGCTGATCTGTTTCATGTACAAACAAATATATTGCAGTTGGAAAATAATTTATGTCATACCAGCATTTAAATCAGTATGCATACAAGTTAATTATTTTTTGCAGGGACAACCAGTGAAAGTAGAATACACCATTCATAGTTTTGGTTGTAAAATGAGGACTTTAACTATCCAATAAATGGGCAACAAAACACAAATATGAAAGTACAAATTATATTTAAATTCAATTAGCCAAATGCATATGGCAATAACATAGGTTTTGAAATCATTCAATAAATTAATTTAATTATACTGTAAAACCATTATTATTCGTCGTACACTCATTTTCGTGGGTCAGCTCAATCACGAATTCAAATGTACGACGAACGTCTATGTCCGAAGTCTTATATCCGAAATTATTAGTATCTGCACTACTGTGACGTCAGACTAAAGGGGCGCAACTACTTTTGACCCATGTTTGGGTGATTGTGTTACATCCCTTGATAATTATTGACTGTGAATACTGACATGATGTTAAATTATACATTGAAAGGTACAGATTGCTAAATTGTTACGCACGTATCGATATTCACAGTTTGTCACTTGTTAATTGTCAAGCGCTTAACTGGCTTCGTGTCAAACTGCCATTAATAGGACCCACTGTTTTATTACAGTTATACAAGACACTATGGGTACCACTATTAACTGGACTGTTTATTGCGATACTGGTATATTGCACCTGTTTAAGCCCGCTAATTGGTATGGTGTTTTTACACTACGAACCACGTTATCGCAATATTGAGGCGATAAGATACAGACATTGCGGGTAATTGACACGTTGTTTTAGCGGATGTCAACTGAGCACAAAGGGTTGTTAGAATAAACAAAAAGCACATACAGTATTTTTTTTAGTTTTTTTGGCAAAAAATAAAAATCCACCAATTTATGATCCAACGATTATGCTTATTTTTTTTTATATAATTATAAATATCAGTGTACTGCACTATTCCTAAAATTCTAGTGCAAAAAATATAGCTTTCATTTCCATAAATCTCCCCAAAAAACAGTTTTCTTAACCACAACTATTTAAAGATTGACAATGTGTCACATTACAAGTCACCCACCCTGCGGCCGGGGCATTGGAGGTCTGAATGTACCCGAGCTCTTGCCCTCGATGTTCATCCTCAGCTGATCAGGCAAGGGCTGGTTCCTAGCCAGTAGCTTGTAGGCCATGATCTGAGCTCGTAGTTGGTGCAGCTGAGAGGGCACAAAGTTAGCGTTCCTCATAGGCTGATTTGGTGGCATACTGCCTGACATCATGCCGGGCCCTTGTGCCCCCATGGGGGCTCCTCCTGAATGCATTGGATTCATAGGACCAACTGGGCCTGACCCCATGTTTCTGTTCATACCTTTAACAAGAATAGAGATCTGTATTAAATCTTTTCTTTCCTTCATCTGTGTTCGAGCACTTTGTACTATTATGTAATTTTAATTTATTTATTGTTTTAAGAGTTTATCATTTATTATAGATGGTTAAAACAAAATGCATTTAATAATGCACATCAGTACAGATCTTTACTAAAATGTACATCATGATATTTAATTTTTATAAAGTTATCCTACAATTTATGAACACCAATATTACCTGCAATTTCACATGCATGTACCTTGGCTATAGTTGGATCCATCCATATTCGGACCAGGTCCCTGTGGGTTTTGTCCCTGCATATTCATGTGTTGTCCATCTGGACCACTGCTCGAGGGTCGACTCATGTTACCTCCTGGGCCAGGTGAACCCATGTTGGAACCCATATGCGGCCCTGGACCTGGCATGTTCTGACCCATAGGCTGGTTCATATGCTGACCTTGGGGCATACCTTGGTTTGGCCCACCCATATTTGGACCTTGGCTACCTGACAACATGCCTGGGTTATTCATGTAACCTTGCTGAGCCATATTTGGACCACTCATACCACTTCCAGGACCCTGCATTCCTGGTCTGCCCATACCTGGGCCTCCTGGAGCGGTCATATTTGGACCGCCCATTGCAGGATTGCTCATATTGGGAACTGGGCCCATGCTGCCTCCTTGCATTCCCTGCTGATGCATATTTCCCATACTGTGTGGTGGGCCTCCTGGCATGTTCTGTTGGTTCTGCATGCCCTGCGGACCTTGCATTCCCCCTTGTGGTGGCCCCTGCATGTTTTGGGACCCCATCATGTTCTGTGGTCCACCCTGTGGACCCATACCACCTGGTCCTCCTGGCATACCCTGTTGGGTGCCACCTTGCATTCCCTGCTGGGGGCCTCCCTGCATACCTTGGGGGTGCATACCACCTGGTCTTTGCATGTGGCCATATGGCTGAGCACTGTTCTGCATACCCTTTTCTTCCATCTTTATGTTCTAAAATCACATCAGAAGTTTTTTGTATATGGTATAACTAGTTTCTTGTGAATTTGCAAGCTTTTGTGATTCAACATTTAACAACACCCTTCATATACACTTGTAATGAACAAATTCACTAGACAAGTAAGATCTAGTTTACTGTAAACCGCCGTGTATAACGCGGAGTTTTTTGCCCCAAAATCAGTTTCAAACATTTGATGCGAGTTATACACTACTATAACGACGTAAGAGGAATTTTCCACTGCATTGTGTAACTTACAACATATTGTTTCCCGGTAAGGTAAATGCAACTGTTGACATAATTATATTCTATTTACGATTAAAAATAGATGGGCCAAAGTTTATAATGATAAAAAATATTTTTATTATCTTTTTCAGGTACGTATCCAGTATTTTAAACAATGAATTTCAAGACAAAACCGAACAAAAGGAAGCCATTTTGATTTAAATGTTATTGTTGTATTGACAATACTATGCCCTACTGTACTTTGTAACAACAAACATTGTTGAGGGCCATTGTCGATTTACGATAGCATTTCTGTTAGGGGCTGTTGTCGAAATGTGTGAATAACAGTTTTCTTTGCAATTCAAAGGTGTTAATAAATATTTTACACTTTTGTTTTTTCTGTTTGTCACGACTCGTGTCAATAATGGTGTTGAAAAGATTGAGCTGTTCACGTCAAATATCATATCAAATAGGTGCTCGGGAAATAACGCAGGAGATCGGCGATGTAAATATAACTGATTTTCTCTGCAATTTTGTGCATTTAAAAAAAAAAAACGCCTGCAAAGGCATACAGCTGCTTATTTCAGCTTTTCAAAATTTCAATTAAAATCTTTTTTCCCCGATATTTTACTTTATTCATGACCGCGCGTTATACACAGCGTTTTACGGTATATGAGGTATTGGTAAGAACAATTTGTTTGAAAATGCTGTGAATTCATGGTGTTTCGCTGACCAGCTTTACCTGTTGCATACGCTGTATATTATCAGGAGTATAGGCTGGACCTGGAGGGGGTGTTGTCATAGGACTACCGTCTCCAGATGCCATCATCAACAAAAACTCACAAACACTTCACCCCTACCGAGAACACCTGAAAAAACAGATTTGCATTGTTAACATTCAATGGCTGTGAGAAATGCATACTTCCTTTTAATCTATATGACTGACCATAAGTTTTGATAACTAACCAAGAAGTTCATTACACATTTTATTAAGTTAACCGCTGGCATACATGCCATAATTTTTTCAGGCCAAAACGGGACATTGACAAAAAATCGCCGGGACATCTATGTATACACTAGCCTGTTTTCACGACATAAACAAAGTTACCGATATTTACTCAACGACGTTTTTCATAGTTGTCCATAACATGTAACATAACATATTTTTAACTATTTAGTAATTATAACATCACGTATGAAAATGCGTATAATAAACTCAAACTTTGAAACGCCTATCCGAATTTTACTGTTCACGCGAGGTAACACAAGTTATATTTACAGTTAAGATGCACATGCATTGCATGTAAACTCTGTGTTCTGCTAGAAAAGCGCGGGAAAATTATGCCGATATATACAACGTAACGTCATCCGCATGGAAAGTGTGGGTGTATTGTCTGCGATATAAAAATTGTGTAGCGCAAAGAACAGTGAAATCTTTACTTTTGTATAAAACTTTTGTAGTGCAAAACAACAAAATTGGGTATCAGCAGATCTATCTCGAATGATGGGCAGTACGTATTGTTTCTCGGTCTTTTTTCACCATAAAGATTTGCTTTACAATGACAAGCAGTTACGCCGTATCGATAATTTTATTGTAATTCAGATAGGTTAGTATTGATTTATGAAATACAGATACTGTAACTGCCCTCCACGTGTAGCATGTATTTCATGACCCATAGCTGTAAGACGTTGTTATGGGTGGCACGCGCGATATTAGCTGATGATGTCAAACTGTTACACTCTGATGTTGCGCGGGTCGGGTGATTGTTTTTCGCACAATACAGGTGTCAATGACCAGCATTGTAGGCGCGAAATCCGAAACAAACCAGACAATCATTACTGCTCTTTTTTGACATGCGGCTGAAGGGTATTTTTGTCATAGGGACCAATTAAGAGATTAACGATATGAAGTAAATTGTTGGCCTAATACAGCACACTAACATCTATTTTTGTGGTTGACCGGGACAAAATGCATCTGAGCGGGATGCCGGGACAAACCTCGCGAAAGCGGGACAATCCCAGCGAGACCGGGACGTATGGCATGTTTGACCGCTGGTGACAGAAACTGTCACAAAATTTTTACGCATGAAATCTAACTGTTTAATCATCTTTAATCTGTGAATAATACAATTACCACACGATAATTCCAATCTCGCATGGACTCAAGGTTTTACAAGACTCTTGCTAGGTCATTGGTTTCATTTGTCAGTTTCACCTAATGTTCGTGGTAATGCATTCTAGTTACTTTAACAATAATCAAATGTTTTAAGTACTTCAATGCACATGCGCCGGTTCAAAATATAAGGTGGCAGAAACAATAAGAAAAGTGGGTAATATTTTTATTGTTTTATTTTTTAGTAATTATTGTTATAGTCTTGAAGTGATTGGTCTAAACGGTACTTTCAACAGCTCTTAAGCAATTTGATTAGAGTATACACCGAACACCCCGCTTCAATTCCCCGCAGGCACGCAGGCCTGGGTTTTTACCTGTAAATCTTCTCAAGACATTAAACAATTGAAGATAAATTCCTGCTTGATAAATTAGTTATTACGTTATAACTGTGAATGCCACATTGCTTTTGATACAGACGACCCTGCCTCCCTGTAAACAAGCATAGGTGATATGAGGAAAGTCTCAAACTTCAAACTCAAAGACCATACTTATGATAACAAGGTCAATGGGATACCGAATCGAGGCTCCTCCATTGTTTCACCGTTGTAAACATACATTTTTGGGAGTTTGTTTTATGTACTTTTTAAATGAAATGTTTGTATTTATTGGTTCAGTCAAACTAAATAATATCTTATCTTACTAAAACAATGAAGTTTTCTCACACTCAATGGTCTTCAATGCCTTTTTTCTGTCTTTGAACCGGACACCTGACCTAGTTTTGCATAAAAAATGGCGGATGACATTGAACTTTGGGGAAAACCCCAGTACTATATTTTACAAATTACCTTCTTTTGGACAGCTTTTTTGTGTAAAACGTCATCAATTATGTAGAAAGCACATGTTTGGCGACATTTTAAGCGAAGACGTAATGAAAAACGACGAGACAGAAAATCAAGCGAATTGGTAAGAAATGACCCATATTTGATCATGCGTATTGCTAATTAGACTGTTTTGGAATAAATTGTACTATGATTTTTAAAAAGAAGATGCATTTATAAGAACATTGAGCCCACATGTCTGTGAATATCTTTTGCCGCAATTTGCCGCGATGCAGTTGAACTGGGAGGGTATATATTTCGGACATTCAATATTTCGGATACACAAAGATGAGCTGCGAGCGTATATATTTCGGGCAATCTATATTTCGGATACACAAATTATTCATATTATTTGAAGTGCATGTTGTTAATAATAATTAACATAATAAATAAACAATATTGTTTTAGTTGATTCAAACTGTATTAGAAGAGATAATGACCTGTAGAAATTTGACCTTTTTCAGATGTTCTTGTTATTTTGTTAGGAACTATAATTAATAATTATATCATTATATTTTATGATTGTTAGAACTTAGAGTTAAGTGTTCGCAGCATTCATCATCACAACACAGAATTTTAAGTTAGGCCTAATTGTGTTTGCTTTTGGTTATTTTTCAGGATTTCCATAATAATGTTGTATGGACCACCGATATTTTAGTTAAAATCCCTGACATAAGTTGTAATTTTATTATCTTTTCAAATATAACCGGCATGTCACTTTTAAAATATAGCCTGTATGTCAAGGTCCATACAACTTTGTTTCAAGTTTATTTGATTTGTTCATTAGACTTAGTTGCAAAATAACACAAACGACACATATTAACCATAGCAATTGCTTTTTGGACCCATAATTAAAGATTGAATGGTTAGCTTGTAATGAACATACTTCTTGCTTCATACTTCTCACATTTAATAATCAATTTTAATTTCTAATAACAATTCATATTAAGGTAATCAGTCCATCATTGGCCTCCTGGTAAACAGAGTTATTTCTGAAGACATGTGTAAGCCCCGGAATTTTCCAAAGTAAGCAAGTTGTTTCCATGTTGTTGGTATGGGTCTTCGGCATACAGACATCTTCCAATGTAGGCCGGAAACTGATGATATAATGATGGATTTCCTATCAATAATCAATATTTAACTGATTAACACTTTTTAAAATGAAATGCAATCTTGTAAGTGACTTAACATATTGCAAATAATTTTGTCCTGTGTGTTTTCAGGTTCCCGGGTATCCGGAATATTTCAATATCATCTACGAAGGTGACGAGGCAGTTTATGTTTACAAGCTCCTGGAGGACTACGAAGCAGGAGATCTGAAAGTCCTAGTGTAGGAGGTATTGCATACTCTGAAATAGTTTAGTTACAATGGTGAAAAGACTGGTGTGCTTAGAAAAATAAAAACTATTTCACTGAATGAGACATTGACACAATTATCATTTAGGGTTTAATTTTTTTAGTTACCATGACAACTTTTTTTTCCGATAACTTCCAGCTATGTAGTATTAAAGCCTCATTTTAAATTAATTCTTCTACAGTGGATCTTTTTTGTTTTAAATGATATTACAACATGTTTATTTTGCTTGAATGTTGTATTTTAGATGCATCAAAAATTATACATACGATAAACTATAGGCACATTTGATGATAGTAATGGAAACTTAAACATGCAATTACTTTGTTATCCTCATTGACTGATACTTTATTAAAAGTACATTGCTCTCCTTTTTGAAATATCTTTCTGTTGATGTGTAACATTAGAAGCTTTGCACTTGGATTGTCACAGTAAAATTGCATTATATGCATAGACTTGAGACGTTCTTATTTTTCCCTCAATTTTTGGCTAACCAAGGCAACTTCAAAATGCAATAACTTTCAGACCGCTTATGATAAATGCTTCATTTAAAGTGCATTGATATCCTGATTGAAATATCTTTCTTTTGATGTATGATTTTATAGAATTTTCACTTGGATTGTCACAGTAAAATTGCCTTAAGTGCATAGACTTCAGACGTTCTTTTTTTTGCCTCACCTTTTTGATATACATGGCAACTTCAAAATGCAATAACTTTTATACCCTTTATGATAGAGGCTTCAATTAAAGTGCATTGATTTGCATTTGGAAAGACCTTTCCAACGATATATAGTAATGTATATAAATCTTAAATTCAAAAAAAGGCCTGTCTTTGTTACTTATGATACTGGACTACAGTACTGAACAGACGCCATTGTCATCCATATTTGTCAAGCATAAAGCCGTAACCGAAACCATTCCTTCACACAAAGAAAAAATACTTTAACAAAAAAGCTATTTATGAACAATTTCGCGATAATCAAAGAAACACACATCCTTTCTTACATACTTACGCTCTTGTTGTCATTAGTCAATACACTATCCGGCGCTTTATTTTGCCTAAATAGCGTATTTTACCGGTCAGGAATTATCCGATAACACAGCGATTAACACGTCCACTGCGCATCTTCACTGCGCATATCAATTAAAGGCTACACTCCACATATTTTCCAACTAAAGTCAGTTTCTTGACGAAGTAATGTTCACAAGAAAAAACTAAATTCGTATTTGCGCATTTATGTTTTATTAAACATTATATTAAAAATGATACCATTGAAATCATAATGTATTGACTGTTTGTATTATATTATGCTTATTTATTCAAAATTAGCCTTGCAAGTGCACGATCAGAAGTCAGAAATATCGTCGGCATTGGTGACAAATTAATATGCATATGGATTCAGTTTTAGTTTGTTATTAAATTTACAATATCAATTGAAAATTTAAACACTAAGAGGAACATCTGACAAGTGCATTGAAAAGTGCAATTTTCTACAATACACTTTATTTTTTGCAAATCCTTACATACACCTAACTTTTAATTGTAGAGTTTCCAGATCCATTACTTATAATGAATAAACGGTGCTTGACTTGACTTTACTGGGCTCATAATTAGGAAATA
The DNA here is from genome assembly GCA_027627225.1 of Congeria kusceri. Taxonomy (NCBI): domain Eukaryota; kingdom Metazoa; phylum Mollusca; class Bivalvia; order Myida; family Dreissenidae; genus Congeria; species Congeria kusceri. Next base: position 42,286,201 of record CM051032.1, on the reverse strand, counting down.
TTATCCAATAATTAGGAGATATTATGTCATAATTAGAAGATACTAAGTCCTAATTAGGAAATACTAAGTCATAATTAGGAGATACTATCTACAGCAGAATAAAAGGGACTTGTTCACACATTTTTTTTAATATGCCATTAAATGTCTAAACAGGGCAAACTAAAGCATCTGATTTAAAGAATTCAAGTATTATAACAAGAACTACTACCTCCGGATCAAATGTCTGACTCGCAAACCGCTTGGCCAATCTGATGTATAGACATGTATGTGAGCATTTTTACTTTATGTAAGTAATTAACGTGTATTCAATTTTAGTTTTGGAATATGTAAAATTGTCAATTCGTCTGTAAACAGGTTCATTTAAAATGATATCCCGCATTTTTTTTTTATTGAGTATCAAAGATCTCGGGCACAACATAAAGTACATGTAAGGGAAGGCTGATCATTATTTTGCTAAGCATTAGTTTGGGGCTCTATGACTCGAGTGCGAAATGCATCTTTTCGCAAAGACGTACAGGGTTTTCAATGTCTGCGGATTGCTATTAAAATTAATTTAATTATGAATGAATAATTATCAGTCGTAATTATAGCATTTATAGCGATAATAGTTAATAAATACCGGTACACCAAATACATGCATCTCCACGTTGTTATAGTGTTTGCAACGAAAGTCCGCTTAAATTCTGTCGACCGGAAACGCAGTCACGGACTCCTCGTGTTTCACGTGCGAGTCCCGGTCACGCGATGAATTGCATATACAGTAAAACGGGTAATTTTCGCAAGAGGGGCTTTAAGGGCTAGCTTATACTGGTTCTGCATATGACAATTTAAATTTAGTATACTTGTGTGTTGTCTATGGAGCATACCGCCAGTCATTATGTAGATTACTTATTGTTAGCGTTAGCAATTTTCGATATGCCACCACATTCGAATAAAGCGCATATATGACAGCGATATTTACATGTTATTTGTTAAACGGTATAGTAGCCTATTTAGCCTTTAATGGCCTAGTTTAATCCTTCTTTATTTGATCCCACACATCTTGGGTAATGTACTCATGTGTATTTGGCACCCTGCTGTGGTCACAGTATGGGATACAGTGTGGTGACCCTTATTAGCTGTGATCTATACACTGCTGCAATTGAAACAGTGCACTCAGCCATTGTTCAGTCAGCTGAGAGAAAATAATGCAGATAAGAATAAGATACTTTATGGTGGACAAATACACAGAGTGGAATACCCCTGTGGAGAGGCAAGACGTTCCTTAAAGGCCTAGTTTAATCCTTCTTTATTTGACCGCCCCCCCCCCCCCCCCACAAACCTGGGGTATTATACCCTTATAACCCTGTGTATTGGCACCCTACTGTGGTCACAGTGTGGTGACCTTTATCAGCTGAGATAATACACTGCTGCAGAGGCAGAGATATATTGAAACACTGCACAAAGCCATTGCTCAGTCAGCTGAGAGGAAAGACTGCACAAATGAATGATAAGAGATTTTATGGTGGACCAATAAACTACGTGGAATACCCCATGGAGTGGCCAGACATTCCTTAAACTAGGCCTTTAATATAGGCCTTTAAGTCATTTAATATGTTGATATTTAAATTATATTATGGAATTAATGAAAATAAGTCAGCAGACGTATGTACGATTGTTCTTTATTTTGAGGCTGAATATGGCATATAAATACAAACTGTAGTTATATTATTTGCGATTGTTATTCTGGTATATTGCATAAACACGGTTTTCAGATATTGATAACTGATGGGGGGGGGGGGGGGGTATGTCCGAGTTGTACAAACAATGAGGGATTTTGGCCGGGTATGTAAAATGTAGCGGGATGAATTATGTCCGGGGTGATTTTTTTCGGATACCGTTTTTATTCCGCTGCAGAAAACTTAACAGCTCATTAGATATTAATTACACGTAATAGGCCTATTAAAACACGTACATGTAATGAGATTTCAAGTCTTCTGCAACTAATATAATGAAATCCATATAGTCATCTGAAATTACCAATTAGTAACGCGAGATTTCGTATACGGGTCTAAGTTGGCAGCAGGATAACATGGAGTAGGAATTGAAGCAATGCATGGTTGTTTCCTATATTTTTGTCCGCTTTTATTTCTTAGTTAGTGGCTAATTAAGATGTTGTTTGTCAAGGATGTGTGCTGTTACAAACCTTGTCACTTTTCCTAAACAAATTGTGTGAAGATCATGTTTATGGTCTCTTTTGACAACGTCATTACACCACAATGCAGGCATTTGATCCATCGTAGAGCATTCTGATGGACGGCAATTAATGCGAGGTATGATCCGGAAAAAACCCCAAATGTAAAGTTCTAAAATTAGGCAGATTAAACAGTCAAACACAATACTGTAAACATAAAAAATTATTTGGAATTCCCAACATGCATCAACGCTGGGTATAACGTTAAGCAACAATTCCGATGAAATAATACAATTAAACATTCCCCCTAGAGTAAAATATTTTGAATGCTGTTTACATAAATGGAAAAGATGGAACTGATCTCCAATAGGAAAAATAACAGTCCTTAAAAGTTTTGCATTCCCCATATTAGTTTATCCATTTACGGTCCTGCCAAATCCGCCCGAAAATATTATAAAACAAATCAAACATATAAGTTTTAATTTTCTTTCGGATGGAAAACCAGACAAAGTGTCTAGAAAACGCATTGTTCAGGACTACACAAATGGAGGACTTGAAATGTTAGACATTGACTGTTTTTTTTTAAATCTCTCAAAGCAAGCTGGGTTAAACGTTCCATCCTCCAACAAGAATAAAAAATAATACAAATTTACAATAACATGCTTACAAACGTCGGCGGAAACTTAATTTTTAAATCTAACCTTAAGCCATCTGAAGTGAATGACTTAAAAGTAAAATCGGAATTCCTAAAAAATGTAATACATGGATGGCTCTGCGGAACCTATAACGAAGCCAATGTATCAGTCCCTCAGCACATATTTGGAATAATTTGTTTAATAAAAAATAATTACAAAACACTGTTTTATCAATCATGGTTTGACAAAGGAGTGCAATTTCTAGAACATATTTTTGATTACAGAGTAAAACAATTTTACTCCTTCTCAGAAATTCAACATTTATATAATATAGACAATGGGGATTGTTTTGAAATATAACAGTTTAGTGTGTAGCATTCCAACTGAATGGAACAAACATTACAGCAAAGCAACACTGAATATACTGTTCCCGAATATTTGGTAAACAAAATAAAAGATTCCACAAAAGTTTTGTAAACAAATTATTATTAAAAAAAGAAATCCCCATTGATTTTAAACAAATAAACAAATGGAGAACAACATTTAATTCACAAACAATAAACCCTAGCACTGTGTTTAGTCAACCATTGAAAATATCCATTGATACAGAAATCAGGTACTTTCAATACAAATATCTTATGCAGATTATCCCAAACAATATATATTTACATAAATACAAAATAACACCATCCAATCTATGTGACTGTTGCTCTATGTACCCGGATTCACATTTGTTTTGGAAATGCCAACATGTCCAAATGTTTTGGACTGATGTAAAACACTATATTCAAGAAAAACTAGGAACTGAAGAAAGTATAGAACTTATGTTTACCGTTTTTTTAAATATCCTTTTGTAACTTCGAAACACCAAACAAACAAAAATCTTTCTGTATTAACTATATTATAATGTTAGCCAAGTATTATATATTTAAAAGCAAACATAAAAAACGTGTGCCACAAATAAACATCTTCCAAAGTGTCCTTAGGTATCGCCTTGAAATAGAGGAAATAATAGCAACTGTTAAAGCAAGAATCAAATACACCAAGCACGCTGGAGACATTTCATTGATACAGCTGACCTACGCGATAACCCCATCCATACGCCTTAATCTCTTTTCAACCAGCTTTCTAGCTATTAAGAGCTGCATTTCTGTCACTTACCAATTCTGATACAATTGTATTTTTATTACACTATTAAATTTATTTAATAAAACAAATATTTTTTACTTAAACAAATTAAATATGTTACTTTTTATTTCATTTTCTACTATATTTTCTTTAATTAACACTTCGATGTTTAAATTTTATATTAAAATATGTCTATGGAAATAAATAAATCTGGAATAAAAAAAATGATCCGGAAAAAACGTTTTTAGATTACCTAAATGCTTCACTAAATAAGGCGTTACGACAGCATAATATTATTATTACAATAAAGAAAAATAGCGTTTTGGTAGCTGCCATGTATCTTTAAAGGACTATGTCTTCAGATTCAGAAATTTTAGTGTTGTTGACGTTATAAAAATGAGCAATACAAAGGCGTAAAAAAAAAAAAAATAACTGTGAATAATTTACTACATTATAATAGTTTTGATAAAAACAAATAAACGAAAATACTTGAAAATGAAAACACAGAATGTCTATCGAACTCACGACGAGGAGTAGTCAGAACAAATGACAAGTGTCAGCGCTCTAATTACCTCTGTTCTGACTTGTGAAAATGCATGTTCATACTATGGTTATATAAGATAGTATACCCACAAATCTTACGTGAAAGTGTAGACAAGAAATGGGCCAAACAAACGCGACCTAAGTTGTTTTCATAAATAAGATTTTTTTCGGTAACTAGTCATACTGGATACATAGACTTTCAGTTTTATCAGTTTACGAACAATTAGGTTCTTTGATTAAATAAAAGAGAAACATATTAACTTAGTTTAATTTTTAAGAGCAATTGTTGACATGTTGTTAATATTTTATTGACTAAATGCCTACAGAAGGTAGATAAAGTTTAATGTTAACCTATGCTTATTATTGGGTTTAGTTTTTTAGGATTGACCAATCGTGATCAAGTATCTCGTCTATTTACAAATGGCGGTATGAGTGAAGTTTACTGTCCAACAACAAATTAAACGCGGTAAACATTACAGGTAGAGAATGATGTAGTAACTTGTCAGTCCAGAAAGTTATGGTTTATCGTTTGCAAATAGATTTTTTGTTAAAAATCTCTATAACCATTTCCGTATTGCATGTATTTGAATAATAAACATGTTTGAACAAGTTTATTCATTTTACGATGCTGTCCGGTAAGCACCAATTGTGTGGTAAACATCGGATCGAAAACACAAAGGAATGGATTTTTTTTACTGAACATAAACAGATTTCTGTCTGACATTTATATGCACATAAATATCACAAATATGCAATAAATAACAATCAAAATCCAAATCAAAACACACATAACTCACAGCGTTTTAAAACAATACAGGTGTCCGGTAATCTTGAACACTTTTGAAAATGACGTTATTAAATGCAAAATGTAAATGTATGGTGTCCAATTCAAATCATAAAACAAACTTATATATGTGTACTGTTAAAATTACCAAATTAATCTAAGTGTTCAAGTTCTTTTGTTGTTACTGCAGGTCTATTTCATCAATTTTACTGGGATTTCTTTAACATTCTCTTTGACAATGGTTATTATGATGTAATTTGACTATTACATATACTGGGATTTCTTTAACATTCTCTTTGACAATGGTTATTATGATGTAATTTGACTATTACGCAAAAAAGCAAATTAAAAGTAGTTGTTTGAGACAAAAACAATCCCAGAAATTTGTTTAATTATTTATCTGTATTTTTCTGTTCATGATACTGTCATTGACAGGCTTCCGCTTAAGCATGCCATGAAACAACAGACAGATTGGCAGGAAAAATATTCAGTCTTGTCTGTATTCATGATGTCGACATTTTCAAATCACGCGTAACAAGACTGGCTAGATAACGAGAGATTTTGAGGTCAGGGGGATCCTTGTTCTCACTGTAAAGTAAATCGATCAGCTGCTGATACAGTTTCACATAAGCTGCTATTAAAACTCAAATAAAACAATTAATTAAAATTATATGAAATCGTATTGCTTTATCTGGTAATTTACGATTTTAATGTTCACACACAGAATTTAGACCTGGCTGGATAACAGTATTAATGGTCACACGAGTAGTGTGTCAAAATAGGCAAAAATAAAAAAGAAACACCACACCAGACCTACGGTTAGAAGTAAACCATACTAATTCTTTTGACATGCCACTTTGAAAACCCCCACCAACCTATTTTATAAACATTTAATTGGTCGGTCTGTATTTTTTACAAATTAAATTACTTAGTACTAAATGTTACAAACAAACCCAAATTTGATTACTTTTTCATAGATCCAGAAAATGAGTTTTATATGATTTAGAGAGTGGGGTTTCTCACAGATATATTAATTCAATGTATTAGTTTTATTTGATTTGGTGAGTGGGGTTCTCACAGATATATTAATTTAATGTATATATATTTTTGTATATGATTTTTTTTCTTTTGACAATTGCAACCTGAATTCAAACCGGGCCTAGATAGCTCAGTTGGTTGAGAGCTGGACTGTCAATCCGGGTCACCCGGTTTTCGTGAGTTCTAGCCCCGACCGGGCCACATAACTTGTGTGGGATTGGTCATAAAATAATTTCTATGACCATTCTCTCCCTACCGCTGATTCAAGCAGGGCAGTAGTTACTTGCATTTAAGTGTGTGTACTTGGTACTGGTAAACCACTTAGATCTGCTAAGCTTGCCCAGTAAAAGTGAGTAGGTTAACTGACCGCCATTATATGACTGAAAAAGCAAACAAACAAACTTAACATCAAAGTTTGTAATTGTAGTAGATCTGGCTGCAGTATACACAGGATGAGTCCTTCAGTCCCAAATAATAGACCTGTGTCCTACTAGTACCATCATAAGGAATATATGCAGCTTAATGATCTTCACTTATTTAATAATCAATAACACAACAAGAAAAAATGTCAATGTATTCTCTTTTAATCATAAGCAATAAATATAAAGTATTTCTAAATCACATCCACAGCACACAGCTAAACACAATTATATAACACATTCAATTATACTGAAACAAGTATCACAAAAAAACATTAGTTAGTAATGCTCAAAGCATAATCCTGTGTTGAACCAGTACTTAGTCACTTTCGAACAGCAACTTGGACAGTCTCAGTTAATGATGGTTCTAATGTTACATATACATTTTTTTCTATAGCATATATATCTACTTCCCGCAGTGTTTCGTCACACACAAATCACAAAGCGGTCAAGGGTCATAGCCCGGCAGACTGAATTGACGAAGAAAATTATCGATGTTGCCAATGGGTCGCTTTTCCAATGTCTGCGGGTTCATGAATGTTTCACACCAGTATTTGTTTTGCCCGAGGATGTTTCGACTTAAAACTTTGTATGTGCACAGATGTGTGAGCTTACTGAATACTTATGACAATCAACCATCTGTTATGATAAGAACAATTTATTAACATTATTATTTTAAATATATCTAATTGAATTTGGCCAATTAATAATATTACTTAACTTGAACACACATTATATAATATTTATATATTTTTTAATAAATGTTAACAACAGTAGTGGTGTTGTGTGTCACTATATGTAAATTTAAGAAGGAATGCTACAATCAGGTGAATAATCCACTGGATAAACATATTTCAGGGTGAGACATTCCAGATTCTGTTTGTGATAGTTACCTGAAACAAATAAAGTTCAATGAATATATTATTTATAAAATAATAATTATTTTATTATTGAATGATGTACTGTAATATCAACACACTATAATATGCCTAATTACCATAATTTCGTGGGTTACCATAATTTCGTGGCCGTTTGAAACTAATAGAATTTTCGCTCGTGCATCCGAAAACATTGTCCGAATTACTATAACTGTTAACTTAATTGTATATTTTGTAGTATCTGAAAAGGAAGTCATATTAAATGTCAACCAGTGAGTGACTTTGTCATTTAAATCACCAATTAATGACATTAAATACGCAAATTATTCACTACCCAACAACTACTTTGGAATTAAATTCATGACATTTCGTTCTATAAAAGTCGTATATTTAGAACAGTTTTCCAAGGATAATTGCACATGTATGATTATCTCTCTTGTTTTTATTTCTCAATGGTATTTTGCTATTTTCAGTAAAAAAAAAATCATAAACAATCCCCCTTCCCTAAATTTGACTGACATTTTCAAATTTTTAACTTTAAGTTAGTATTTCTACCCATGAATCGCTGCGTGCAATTTTATCATTTATTTAATATTGAAGAACAATAAATAACACTATACAGTAGAATATTTATAGATTCATAAAGCCTAAAGTTAAACCTACACAACCAAAATTGAAAAAGTGTGTAGATTTCGTTAGGCCTATTTTGTTACCTTTTAAAAAATATGCTAATATTTATTATGATCAAATTTTCAAAAACGCTAGTTTTCACCAAGATTTTCGTTGTTGATCAGCACAGTGTTCAGCACATACAAAGTGAAACTAAATCGATGCTGTAAACACTCTTTCACAACCAAAGTAGGCCGGCCAATTAGAACCCACGAAATTATGAGAAGCTTCCAAACGATACAGATCAAGTAGGGTCAGGTACAATAACTTAATATATACATGAAATAGCAACACAAATCGGTCTTTTAATTACTTTGTTTGCAAAGATGACATTGCAAATTGTGTTTTATCCAACTCAGTGGTGAGATAACAGGATGTATTAACGCGCATGCGTCACAATCGTAAATAAGACCCACGAAATTAGGGTGACACTGCATATTATGTATAAACATACTGAACTGGCTACTCCATGCAATTCCTATTTTATATACTTTAAAAATTCTAAATATTCTCATACCCCACCCGCGTTTGAAATGTTAAATTTTAACCTGTTTAAAACATAGCAAAGTGCATATAAAGCATAAATACAGTTTGTATAAAAACCGACTTACATATATTCCGCCACAACAAGTAACAGTTTTCTTTTCCAGTCAGGAAGTTAAATGAGCAAAAAAGCTCTCAACAACATTGATTATCAGTACATGCAGAAGTAACCTAATCAGTAGTAACCCCACTGACCTCCCTCGTCCAAGCAGAGTGATCTCCCCGTATTGGAATGTCGAAAAGGTCAATACGATCTCTGTTGTAGTGCTAAAAAACGACGAATACCAAAATCTAAGCAGGAAATAATACAATTATGTATCAAGTATAATATTTCTTTACTAACTCGTGAGAGGAGTGAAGAAACCGAGGAATTTTAGCCAGCAGATCGGAATTATTCCTAAGTGTGAAGGTGTTTATACTAACACATACTCAATTAGAATCTTAAAGAAAGACAATAGGTTTTATTTACAGTTTTAGAACTGTTTTGGCTAATTTAAAATGCAAAATGTCTGTTAAAGTCAGTAAAAATTACACATTGTCTTCCGAAAATGCCAAACTGTGTAGTGCGCAAGATTACCAGACATGACTGTATTTTAACCCATTAAACTTTATGATACAACTGGATGTGTTGTTGTATTTTAGTTACTAGAGTCATCATAGAAATACATCCCAAAACACTACTGTAAATACAGTAAAAAGTCCAATAATTTACACTATTCACACATTTTCAAGATTTGACCTACTCATGTCAAAGGACTTCCATATTATTTTTTCATCATTTCACATTTGTTTTTGAGGATTTTAATTATTGTTATATATTTCTTGTCAATCAACTTTGCCCCATACAAAAAAACTCAGAATCCACGGATGATGTCTAATTTGGACTAGGTGTGAAAAACATGTTGTAACACACTTCTATACTGGTCGAGGACCAATAACTGAAGGAAAATACCACATAAATATATCTGGTGTTGTTAATAAGCATGTTTATAAAATGAAACTGCAACTGAATCAGGGTCAGTGTTTCTTCTTACTGGATATTATGAGTTTGACTCGACATGTAGTGAGGCCCAACTAGGGGGTACTAAATTACGCAAAAATAGCCAAAATGGAGGACCAATAGCCGAAGACGATATTTTTCCGTGAAATTCATGAGAAAATGTACACGTTACTTTTTATATATATTATATTTAATGAATTGCAAATTAATGTATTTTTGACAAATATAATCATTCAACTTGTATTGGAACAAAGGTTATATACAAATAAATAGTTATAGTTGTAATTCGACGCGTTTGCATATAATTTAATGGGGCCATGGCATTTATAACAGATAGATATAGCGGATTTGCTATGCAACATATGGAATGGGTAAACTAGAAAATTATGCGGATAACTGGCCGTTAGCTGTTCCATTTGTTACAAGGAAATACTGGACCTCATGCGTGGACTCCCACATGTTGATTTCGTGCGCATGCCCTCTTGTGAACGGAAATTCTCAACCACGTTTGACAGAACACATGTAAACATAAGTTATTAACTGCTGCATTGTTAGCTCGACTTTTCAAAGAAAAGGCAAGCTATTCTACTCGCCCCGGCGTCAGCGTCTTAGCTAGGTTAAAGTTTTTCGGTAAGCTAGTTTCTCAGGAATGGCTAGAGGGATTTCATTCAAACTTAAAACATTTATTTCCTACATTAAACCGAAGCTATAGGCCAAGTTTGGTAACTCTAGTTTGAAATTTGTCAAAATTATGGGCTTTTTTACACTTAGAAATTTTACATATAAGCTATGGACAGGTTAAAGTTTTTCGGTAAGCTGGTTTCTCAGGAATGGCTGGAGGGATTTCATTCAAACTTTGAACACATATTCCCTATATTAAAATGGACTCATAGGCCAATTTTTATAACTCTAGTTTGAAATTTGTCAAAATTATGGGCCTTTTTATACTTGGAAATTTTTACATATAAGCTATATGGACATGTTTTTCGGTAAGCTAGTTTCTCTACTTTTCTTTACCACTCTTTAACTCGAGAACGGATTAAGCTATTGTAATGAAACTTCAAACATAGATACCTTATAGCGAGACCTCGCTTGGGATTGCAAATGTGTTGGTGGGTGGGGTCATGATCAAGGTCACTGTTACTAAAAATAGAATAACAGTTTCTGTTCAATAACTTGAGACCGTATTGAGATATTTTTTAATAACACTTAATACATAGATACCTTATATCGAGACCTCGCTTGGGATTGCATATGGGGTGGGTGGGGTCAAGGTCACTGTTACTAAAAATAGAAAAATGGTTTCCGCTCAATAACTTGAGAACACATTGAGATATTTTAATGAACTTTATACATACATACCTTGTATCGAGACCTCGCTTGGGATTGCATATGGGTTGTGTGGGGTCAAGGTCACTGTTACTAAAAATAGAGAAAACGATTTCCGCTCAATAACTTTAAAACGCATTGAGATATTTTAATGAAATTTAATACATACATACCTTATATCGAGACCTCACTTGGGATTGTGTATAGGGTCAGGGTCAAGGTCACTGTTACTAAAATAGAAAAACTGTTTCCGCTCAATAACTTGAGAACGCATTAAGATATTTTAATGAAACTTTTTACATAGATACATTATATCAAGACCTCGCTTGGGATTGCATATGGGGTGGGTGGGGTCAAAGTCAAGGTCACTGTTACCAAAAAAAAAAAAGGTTTCCGCTTAATAGCTTGAGAAGACATTGAACTTTTTAATGAAACTTAATAAATAGATACATTATATCTAGACCTCGCTTGGGATTGCATATGGGGTTGGTGGAATCAAGGTCAAGATCACCATTTCTAAAAATTTCATTGATGTGCTGACTTTAATGCATTTCATTCTAACAATTTGGTTTTTCCTGGAATTTGCATATTTCTTGTTGTAGAAAAAAATGCCAGTAACTCTGTCAGGCACAAGAAAAGTAGAATGCGCTGTCCTCTGACAGCTCTTGTTATAAATACTTACCAGAAACAATTAATAAATTTGCAGCATTCAGGGAAATGTTCGATTGCAACAAAATGTACGATTGATTAACACGGTCAAATGGATTTTGATCAATTATACCGGTTCTTCGGTTATTGGTCCTCTTCGGTTATTGGTCCTCGACCAGTACAGGGTTGATATGCTTCATCCTTAATTGGTACGTTTTGGCTGTGGTAAACTTTGGCAATCATACAATTTATCCTGTGTTTTGGCTGTGGTAAACTTTGGCAATCATACACTTTATCCTGTGTTTTGGCTGTGGTAAACTTTGGCAATCATACACTTTATCCTGTGTTTTGGCTGTGGTAAACTTTCGCAATCATACACTTTATCCTACGTTTTGGCTGTGGTAAACTTTGGCAATCATACACTTTATCCTACGTTTTGGCTATGGTAAACTTTGGCAATCATACACTTTATCCTGTGTTTTGGCTGTGGTAAACTTTGGCAATCATTCACTTTATCCTGTGTTTTGGCTGTGGTAAACTTTGGCAATCATTCACTTTATCCTGTGTTTTGGCTGTGGTAAACTTTGGCAATCATACACTTTATCCTGTGTTTTGGCTGTGGTAAACTTTGGCAATCATACACTTTATCCTGTGTTTTGGCTGTGGTAAACTTTGGCAATCATTCACTTTATCCTGTGTTTTGGCTGTGGTAAACTTTGGCAATCATACACTTTATCCTGTGTTTTGGCTGTGGTAAACTTTGGCAATCATACACTTTATCCTGTGTTTTGGCTGTGGTAAACTTTGGCAATCATACACTTTATCCTGTGTTTTGGCTGTGGTAAACTTTGGCAATCATACACTTTATCCTGTGTTTTGGCTGTGGTAAACTTTGGCAATCATACACTTTATCCTGTGTTTTGGCTGTGGTAAACTTTGGCAATCATACACTTTATCCTGTGTTTTGGCTGTGGTAAACTTTCGCAATCATACACTTTATCCTGTGTTTTGGCTGTGGTAAACTTTCGCAATCATACACTTTATCCTACGTTTTGGCTGTGGTAAACTTTGGCAATCATACACTTTATCCTACGTTTTGGCTATGGTAAACTTTGGCAATCATACACTTTATCCTGTGTTTTGGCTGTGGTAAACTTTGGCAATCATTCACTTTATCCTGTGTTTTGGCTGTGGTAAACTTTGGCAATCATTCACTTTATCCTGTGTTTTGGCTGTGGTAAACTTTGGCAATCATACACTTTATCCTGTGTTTTGGCTGTGGTAAACTTTGGCAGTCATACACTTTATCCTGTGTTTTGGCTGTGGTAAACTTTGGCAATCATGCACTTTATCCTGTGTTTTGGCTGTGGTAAACTTACACTTTATCCTGTGCCCAATCTTGTCAATAAAGAACTTTAAGAAACCATAAACCTACAGTTTTACAATATGTTTTAATCACTTAAACTTTATAGATAGATGATCAGAAAAAATACCAATGTTAATTTGTTAAACAACTTACCGCATTCTGTGTGTGTTTTAATATATGGATTTACACATGACTTAGCTAGGAACCAATGTCTTAACATTTATACATTCATGCACTTGTAAGAGTTGGGTTTTTGTTATTTCAGATGTCGTTTGTGAGGGTTGGTGGTAGAAACCTTCCCCCAAAGAAGAAAAGGTCAAGGAAGAGAGAATGGGATGTAAGTATACTCATTAATGTTTTCAGTTGTCACGTGTCTATATTTTTTTAGCTAATAGTCAGTATCATAATATGTAAGAAATAAAAATTCTGAATAAGGCCTAAATAAAAAAATCTTGTGTTTGCCCTTTACCGCCCCAAAATTTTAGAGGTGGGTCGGTAGGTAGGAAAAAGAATTAATTTTATTCCGAGAATTTAATCTTAGTCATTCATGAATGTCGTCATTTAAATAGCAATACATTATCTTTGTTTGAAAATCACAATTACTTTCATCATCTTGATTGATACAACCAAGATTATACGTGGTAAAACGCTTTAATAAGGGACATAACATAAAATAGAATGCACAATGCTTTAAAAACAAATTGTGAAGTAAATGTATTCTATTTAATACCAATGGCTGAACTGACTAGACACACATATTATATAAATAACACATGGCTGAGAGGGTGATATAAAATAATATCAACCCGAGAAATGTTATATCGACCTAGGCGGTAGCCTCGGTTGAAATGACTTTTCGAGGGTTGATATTATTTATATCACTCTCTCAGCCATGTGTAATTTATTTTATTTAGGGATAGGACCGAATACTGAAATCAATATTCGAATATTCGTTTTACGTATTCGAATATATTCGAATATTCGTTTTGTAAATACTACTATATTTGGCACTCTGTCAGAATATTAACCGATCCGAAATATATATACAACGTGTACGTAGTTGTTTTACCTTGTTTCAGTGGTAAATGAGTGATATAACTTAGTGAGTGTTAGGCAAATATAAAGAAATGTAAGATATTGTTAAATGTATTGTTAATTAATTTTTTATTGTTCCATACACAAATTTCTCATTACATAGATTACACGCGACCTGGGTGTTGTCTAATGACCGCGTAAAGTACTTCCAAGCACATGATGGTGGCATTGTTTATTAATCAAGACTTTTGTATAATATACGGTGTTGATATAATGGAGAATAATTTACAAGTGACGTATATTAAGATTGACCAGATCATGCTAATTTTGTTAAAGTAATTGATTGGCTGATAATGGATCCATTTTTATTGGTTTACTTAAGAGTAATTGTAATTTACTAGTAACAAGTTAACCGTATAGATGTAACTTAAGGGCAATCAGGGTTCGCTCTGGCTTTTTAACAGTTGTTGCCACTTTTTTTGGCCAAATTATAAAACTTGGAGCCAATTAGGCGTCGCACATATTTGTTTAGTAACAGACGTTCGGGTGGCATACTATATATAACTATACTATATATAACTTATATTATTACTCTTACTGTAATGCATTAATAATTATTCCTGATGAAGAATACAATAAATAAACAAAACACCATATATCTCTAATCAATTTAATGTAACAAAACAGCATATTTCATATACAAATGGAGTAAAATATGTCCATGGAGCATAATGGTTGCAACAAGACATATTTTAGCAATGCACTATTAATATGTGTATTAACATCATCAATATTTGTTTTTAAAGTAGGCATTTAACGATGCATAAATGTTGCTATTTTACTTATAAATATGATACATTTAATACATAAATTTACACATATAATTACAATGGCACAAATTAGCCAAGGCAAGGTACACTGGAAAGGTAACTGAAAATATACAGAAGACATCAATTATTAGCAATTCTATATATATTATGATCATAGACTAAAAGAATGCCAACTTCCAACAGTCTTTAAATTTTCTGTTCACTGGAGAATTTTGAAGTTTGAGCATGTTAGATGGAGATGAGACGTCATCAGAATCTAACAAACGTTTTTAACAAGGAGTATTTTTCATCTGAATTGTCGATTTTGACAAATGAATTTTCATTTTCAAATTCAACATTTCATACCAATTGTCGTAACAAACTGTTTAATGGTGCACTTTTGCTTATTTAATCCAGGGACCTTTTTGTTTTTATAGGTCCATGTTAGTCATGAACTGCTTACTTATGTTTTGATTTCTAATTATCGTTTGATCTCGTCCTTCATCTGTTACAAACTTTGCACTATTCTATTAATTGCCGGTATCGACGATTAAAGAAACAGCAATTAAAATGCCAATCTAATTGCATTGGGCCATATAATCAGTCGCATGTTATCACCTTATCGATATGAATTCACTTTCACGCTTCAGTTAATTCATTCGTACCGCTTGCATCTCTAAAAATCAATACATGCAGGATAGCTGTTGAGGTTAACCGAGTCAGCAAGACCGCTTAGGCTAAAATGGCACTTACATCATTTCAATAGTAAATAATTCCAACAAAGAACGCTGTCGCCAGAAAAATCGCCAGAAAATTTGTCGCCACTTTTGAGATTTCATCGCATTTGGCGACAGTGGCGATCGCCAGCGTGAACCCTGACAATAAACAAAAATGTACGCCTTGTGCAGATTGTGAAACCATTATCACAACATGGCCCAGTTTTGTTATTTGTGGAAACAATGCGTCATATTTGCGCCTCCTACAAACCGTCAATTTGCGGCCCTTGTAAAGACCTGGCCCCCCCCCCTGCCAATTATCAATTGTGGTTAACTGGACATGTTTGGCATATGTTGTGAAAATGTTACACTGCCCCCGCCCACTTGCTAGGCAGGAAATACGACTGGAGTTCATGTTAACTTTGCAATCAAAATGGAAAAAAAACATGATTTTTTAAAAGAAATTTTGTTCTTTAAATGAATAGGAAAATCGAATATTTGTATTCTTTTTTTTATATTAGAATATTATCCAATATTCGAATATTCGATTATTCGGTCCCATCCCTAATTTTATTGCACCGAACAATCTGTATAACCCTTTGAAATGATAAGATTCGTCTTTTTTTTTCACCATTAGACTCTTCTTTAATGTAGACTCTAGTAGTAAATAATACTTAAGCCGAGGCTTGACATGACCATTTCACAATACAATAGTTATCTAGTTAAAATATTGCAGAATCAGCCTACCGTACTTTCCAATGCTTCGCAGACATGACCTTAACCTTTTAAATACCGGCATGACCATTTCACAATACAATAGTTATCTAGTTAAAATATTGCAGAATCAGCCTACCGTACTTTCCAATGCTTCGCAGACATGACCTTAACCTTTTAAATACCAGCATGACCATTTCACAATACAATAGTTATCTAGTTAAAATATTGCTGAATCAGCCTACCGTACTTTCCAATGCTTCGCAGACATGACCTTAACCTTTTAAATACCGGCATGACCATTTCACAATACAATAGTTATCTAGTTAAAATATTGCAGAATCAGCCTACCGTACTTTCCAATGCTGCGCAGACATGACCTTAACCTTTTAAATACCGGCATGACCATTGAGTTTGTACAGCTATATTTAGACGTGTCAATTTTAAAGATGGCGTGATTGATAGGAAGTTTCTACAGCGCGTTCGATTAAATCGGTTATAAACATGGCAAAAAAGGGCGAACGTTATCGTGTGATTCAAAAAGGAATAATATACAGTTGATGGAAAGTGTTTAATGGATATTCAGATCACATAACGGATAAATGTGTGGCATACTGTCAGTAATCTGTAAACAACTTGTGCAGTGACGACACAAACCATATTACAATGGACTGTTATTATTACATAGGTTTGTGTTGTGTCGTGTTTAAACACAGAATCAAAGAAACCATACATCGGCGATGTCTAAAATTATTTGCACTCCAATATTGATAATCGGATACAGGTTTGGAGACAAAATACGAATTTAAAGATACGTTCTGACCAGTCATGGCGATTTCGAAAACACGTCGCATTTTTGGTTATCAAAAATTGAAGTAATAATAATTAATACTGCATAGATACATACTGTCTGACAAGAAAACCTGTGTATTATTATCAATGGCTGAACTGACTAGGCAGTCCCAATCATATTAATACAGTACAAATACATACTATTTGACTAGAAAAATGTCAAATTAATTAATTGAAAATTAAAATTTTCTGAAAATGTCACAAATAAGAAAATCAGAAATATTGCTAACACGGATGTCTCTGTCCTGTCAAATATAAGCTGTGTTTTTGTAAATGACAGTTTGACAAAGAACAGTTACTAGTCTCATATGTACAATTTTGGCTGCTATCAGCGCTTTCCTTTGACCCAAGCTCCCGGGTTTTGACGCGTGGAAATTTCAAAATACGCTTGTTTGACTCGCGAGGTAATTACTTCATGCGTCACATTTGACCCGGGGCAATTTCCGGACTAGCGTCATACAGTATAACTCTGCTGGCATACATATTATCCCAATCAGTCTAACAGCGATGTCAAATTTGATAAAAGACGGCGATTATTGGTTGGAGGCGGAGTCAATCGTTTAATAAAAGCTGTCCATCCGCGGTCAAGTTACCGTGTAGCTCTGCCCATTAGGCGGAATTTTGTCGCTCAGAATAATCTATATATCGACCAATTAAAATGCATAGTTATATACGCTTCCAATGACGTGAACAATCGACCTATCGGCGTAATATACATGTATCCACACTTAGTTAATGTACATGAGTATTTTTTTCCCGACCATTAAACGTTTAAAACACAATTTACTCACCCCTTCCGTTGTTGATAATATCCACATTTAGTTTAGTTCCTAAATATAAAGGCATTGTTTTAAAGTACTTTTCGTTTATATTTCAGGCAAAATTATTAATATCTTTTCAGCTAACATTCTGACTCTTACGTAACATTTCTTATATCCGAAATATCCAACATTCAATTTTAGTGCTCGAATGTCATAAACGCATTTTTTAATAGTCTGTGTATTTCATGTAAATCCTTTGTTTTCTAGTGCGCGAAAGTTATGCTGACACAAACGACGTCACGTTCCACGCATGGAAAGCATGCGTGTATCGACCATGTGCTTTACAAAATATATGCATGTCATCTGTGAAGAAAAACTTTGTAGTGCAAAAACTTTGAAATCTTTTCTTTTTGTATAAAACTTTCGTAGTGCAAAAACTTTGCGATCTGTAGCATTTGATTAATTATTTTATTGCAGTTTATTAATATACTTTGTAACAGCAAAACAATATTTGCGGACCATAACTATGTATATTTTTTTACGAAGGAAAGCCTATATTTTATTGTTGTACATGATAGATCTATGCGATTTCGTATTAAAAATTCAGTGTTTTTTTTAGTATGTAAAGAATACGCTAAAATCGTCTTGATAATTCCATAAATAATAATAGTAATAATAAATAATAATAATACATAATAATAATACTAGATCTAATAATAATAATACATAATAATATAACAATAATAATATGAAGATAAAATTAAATAAATTAAAAAGAAAATGATAATAAGTTAATAAAAAATAATAATTAATAAATCAAAATAATATTAAATTATAAAATAAAAATAATAAATTAATACAAATAATAATAAAAAGAAGGAAACCGAATGGAAACTACCCATAAAGCATTGACTCTTGAAGGTTTATATCGGACTCATGGGGAATTTGATTTTGACTCTTGAAAATTTGACCCCAAGAGTCATTGACTCTTTAAATTCAAAGTCTAAGGAAAGCCATGCTGCTATTATAAGTAGGGATGTCAACGAATATCTGGATAACCGGCTATCTGGTTACTATGTTAATATCCGGTTACCAAGTTAGTAACCGAATATTCGTATAAAGATTGAAAATCCAATTTTTCTCGTTTTTTAGGCACACAAACGCCCTTCTTGCATGTATATTATTGATTAAAACAACACAGCTATAGGCCTCAACACACCCCTCGGTCAGTATACGATTATCATAAAAATTGTTTTACACTACACTACACTAACTTTGACAAGACTATTAAACAAACAAGATGTCACAATCGATTATGCCAATTTGATAAGAGATGGTTCTCTACCAGTTAACAATGCCAATTAAAATAAAATATATTGTAACATTGATCTATCCTTGTTTTTGTGTTTATGTGCATTGCGTGTTTTACTCAAGCATCGCAATTTACGGCTTTACCATACACCAGTAAGCCTTAACACTTACTTACCTTCACGCAAATCAAATGTTTAATTGGGGTACTTTAATTGAAGGGCATAACAACATTGCACGCTACACTAAACAAACAAAACGCACAGTTGACAACAGAAATCGACGTAGTTTGTTACATGTACTTTTTTCAATAATTAAATAGTATTGTGTTTTCAAAATAGAAGTATCGTAAGATATGATTCATCTAGATGTGAACTTAATTTTGCAACTTTTACATGTGCCAGATTCCGGCCGCCAATGCCGATCTATACGGTTATCCGGATAATATCCGGATATTACATACAAATAACCAGATACCAATTTTGGTAGCCGTTGACATCCCTAATTATAAGAATTATTTCTTAAAAAAGCCAGTATTGACATACACTATTTTTTTAATATCAGGGTGAAACGTTTTTGCACAGACACGTGTTGATTTGCTAACTGAAATCGAAACTTTGTCGGTAATTTTCTTGTTCTCGTCTACCATGCACAATAGATCATACAATACAGCATCCCAAGTTTTACTTGTTTCAACTTGATAAATTTTGTATTTATTTATTGATTTCAACAAACACGCTGAAGGTTAGAAACAGGTAAATCAAATCTCCATATCGTCCCATTGCAAAAACAGCAAAATCTCCTGGCATTGTTCGCCACTTTTCTTTGATTCAGATATTGCGAGGCTCTCTTTGGAAAGATGGTTCTCTCTGCTTTCAAAATTTAAAATAAACAAGGCTTGTCACAGGATGTGACATATGCCCCCGAAGCATATGCTTGTCAGAGGAAGGCAAAACACTGTCAATGAGTTGTACACTTTTCTGGTCATAGAAAATAATAATCTGAAGTAATATTTAAATTCATCCAGATGTTTAGAAGTAATAAAAATAATTGTCCTTTGACCTTGAATTGTGACCTTGGCCTTTGAACAACCATCATGGGAGTTGTACGCGACACATTGTCTGGTCATGGGGAATAATAATCTGGAGTTATATTAAAATCATTCCAGTGTTAAGAAGTTACAGAACGGAAACAAAAATTAATGACTTTTGACCTTAAATTGTGACCTTGACCTTTGACCGACGAGCATGGGAGTTGTATGCGAAACATCGTCTGGTCATGGGGAATATAATCTGAAGTAATATTGAAAGCCATCGAGGCATTGTTAAGTTATGGAGCGGAAACGAAAATTCATGACCTTTGACCTTGAATTGTGACCTTGACGTTTGACCGACGAGCATGGGAGTTGTACGCGACACATTGTCTAGTCATGGGGAATAATAATCTGAAGTTATATTAAAATCCATTCAGGCATTTAATAGTTATAGAGCGGAAACCATGTCTGGACGGACGGAAAACCCAAAGCACGCACCCACCCACAGACGGACAGTGTGACTACTATATGCCCTCCTTCGGAGGCATAAAAAGATATGTTATGCTACTTCTAAGAAAATTCATCTCACTTCATTGTAGTAACCTGTAAGAAACACTCGCGATCTCAACAAAAGCACATGCTGGCTATACATTAACTACTGAATATTCAAATTTCAAGTAATTCGTTGTCATGATACATCAAAATGCACAAAAGACATGTCGTTTTCAGGAAATAACCATTTAAACCAGTGTCTGTTATGTGAAATGTCTCTTTCTTTTGACAGAAGAAAAAAACGAACTATTTCATCTGCGGACAGCTTTCAAGGGGACCACCCCACTATTTACTGGCATCTAACCTTGAAACAAAACGTAATTCTATACACAGATGATGATGTCATATGTCTACCAGTGTGTCCACGACAAAACGTGAAACACGCCATCTTTACTAGTATCCGGTCACTAGGCGCTTGTTTTCACACTCAAACGCATTATACTCTTTTGTTCAAGCGCCTTAATGATCACACTTGCCTATGAAAGTTGTGAGCAAAAAAAAACAACGAAATTGAAAGCAAGAAAAAATAACTAAATTAAAAAATAATTACCGCAGAGTTTGCAATAAAATATTTTGAGTCAGCGGCTTTTTTGTGGGTCAGTCGGTAAAGGGCAAACAAACTTATTTTTAATTTAGGCCTAACATACATTTTTAAACATACAGCCTTTTCACCTGCAAGTTTGTGTCCGTTTATGAATTTGAGATTTCCAGGTGATTAAAATGCATAGGTCTTATAAAAATAATTAAAACCCAAGTGGATTGTAAATTCTCTATTTTATGTAACCCAATATTGAAGATGTAATGAAAATTCAATATTTAATTTGTTATTCAAAATTAACATGGCCCATTAGCAACTTGGTGTTTCTAAACTTCCTCAGAGTTTGTGTTGATCATTTGATGACATCATACAACAAAACCCTGTTTTATGTTTGTTTGTTTTTAGCTCACCTGAGCACAACGTGCTCATGGTGAGCTTTTGTGATCGCCTTTTGTCCATCGTGCGTCCTGCGTGGTCAACATTTATCTTGTGAACACTCTAGAGGCCACATTTATTCGCCAATCTTCATGAAACTTGATCAGAGCATTTGTCCCAATGATATCTCGACCGAGTTCGAAACTGGGTCATGTGGGGTAAAAAACTAGGTCACTAGGTCGAATTGAAAAAAAAGCTTGTGAACACTCTAGAAGTCACATTTTTTACCCAATCAACATGAAACTTGCTCAGAACATTTGTTCTAATGATATCTCGGGTGAGTTCGAAAATGGTTCCGGTCCGTTGAAAAGCATGGCCGCCAGGGGTTGGGGCAGTTTTCCTTATATGGCTATACAAAAAGCTTGTGAACACTCTAGAATAACTATGAATTTGATGCGGCTATATCAGTTTTAATTTGAAAAAAAAAGTGGTCTGGATCTTCCATCTTCAATTAGGTCAAATACCAGCTTATACCAATTTATTTTAAGTAGAGTGTATAGTTTTGAGTTTAGATAATTTTGTAGATATGATATAACAGACCGGTGACTTACTTCAATAAATGTTCCATAATTCATTTGCTCTTAGTTTCTTTTCTCGCCAACAGTCTTTCTACGATGTCAGCGTTTTGATTTGAACAGAAAAAGCACATGTCACGCATTATCAACCAAGTAAAGTATAAATATAATGTTTGAGGATTGTTCTATTAACAGTGTGTTTCCCTTGCAGAACATTTAGCTGGTACATCAGAAATATTTGTTTAATAATTCTAGGGAAAGAGCTCCATTTTGGTTCCCCCCTGCTGCCCCTCTGGGCTGTTCAAGACAGGATTGTTGAATATCTTTTGAAATTTAATATATTTGTGCAAATATTTAATGACAAATGAATAGGCAATGCTTAAAAACCTTAAACAGAAGCATTAAACTCGTGAAAACCCTGGATTAAGCAAAATATTAGAACATGTCAACAAACTGGTTTGGCTTTCCACCCTGCTCCTTTTTAGCAGCACCCTGTACCTGTTTTGATCCTAGATCTTTCCCTAAATTCTGTTGTTGATATTTGTTGCAGGACACTGTCAATGACTTGGATGCTTATAAAGCCACACCTGAAGAAATCGTGAGTAACAGTTTGTGTATTGTGTATTAATATTCTCAATAATCAGGTCTCCTAGTTCTTGGCATTAATGTGGTTAATACATTAGACATGTTTTCAGGTTAACATCTTCAGTGCAACAAAGGAAAAAAATAGTGTACCCAATGAACTTGATTCTTTTTCTTAAAATCATACAACACACATGTATTACATATATTGTTCAACTCATGCAATAAAGGAGATACCTGTAGGTGAATACTGCGACTGTTTGTTTCCGCCTTCCCGGATGCATTGTTCACTTCATTGTAATGATTTTTGGCATGTATATGACAGGAATATAGAAAGGCTGCCCATAGGTCCAAGCATGCTGTCAGTACACACCTTGTGCTACCAGGATCAGCAAAGAAAGGTACAGCAAGTTGTATTACTGCTAATGTCTCAAAACAGGATCTTGAATGCGTTTAATAATGAGGCAGTTCAGGCAAGTATCATCTGTATGAACTCATTGATTTCACCAGTCTTTGTGAATTGATGGATGATAGTAAATCATGTCAGTGACCATAATTGGTGGATGATAATGTATCAATAACACATAACTCATGCTTGGTAAAAAAGTTGTGTTCAAATGCTATCCTCAGAGTATGTATGGGTCTGGAAAAGTCGTGGAAAATGGGCTTTGTCTGGAAAATCATAGAATCATGATAATTTGGATTGTATCATGGAAATATACTAGGATTTTCACAAATTGTCATGGAAAGTTTAAAAGTATTGCAGCATTACAAGCAATTTTCAAGTCTATTCAACTGGGTGCAAATGGGCCTAGATAAATAATTGTATTATGTAGATGAGATAAAATATGGATATCAGTGTACTATTTTGACTTTAGTTTGTTCAGATTATATCGTGGAAAACTGAGATATGTCATGGAAAAATCATGGCATATTGGTTTTAACAGTTTGTATGAACCCTGTACCTGGGCTACCAATAGGTCTCTGCTAATTAGCAGTAGCCTCTATGAATACCAATAGTTGGTTCATGGTTCATCCTGGCTATGACTATTTTATTGGATTTAATGAAGAAAAGTGTGTAGTCATTATATAAATATTGCATTCTTTGAGGGCGATAGTGCATTTTGTCAACCCGAGGAAATACTGTTGCCCAATGCGAAGCAGGCAACAGTATTTTTCGAAGGTAGCATTTTGTCAACCCGAGGAAATACTGTTGTCCAATGCAAAGCGGGCAACAGTATTTTTTCGAGGGTTGACAAAATGCACTATCGCCCTCAAAGAATGCAATATTTATTTTATTATACCGAAACAAAGATTTTGTAGAAGAAATACACTTTATTCAATTTAATTAGAAGAGAAAATACAACAACAAACACACAACATAATAAAAGTTCATTTTCCGCTATACGGATGCAAATCTTGCCATTTTGACACTGATGTCGTCTTCGTAATCAATGCTCTTTTGTAACACGAAGTGATTTACTAAATGTTTAATAAACGCCTATTTACCCCGATCAATCTGTTTATAGACACGATGTCATAGCGGGTGATATTGCACTATTATATTTCCATTTATTGACTGCTCTGTTTTCATATGAACAAATGCGGAAAACAGAAAGGTGAGGTATAATAATATATAAATATTGCATTCTTTGAGGGCGATAGTGCAACCCGAGGAAATACTGAACAGTATTTTTCTAGGGTTTCCAATATGCACTATTGCCCTCAAAGAATGCAACATTTATTTTATTATACCAAAACAGGGCTTCTCAATAAATAATGTGCTTTTGTAACACGGAGTAATTTACTCACCGTTTCATAAGCGCTTTTTAACTCAAATTAACCTGTCATAGCTGGTGATATTTAAAATTATTGACTGCTTTGTTTTGATATGAACAAAAAAGGAAAACAAAAGGGTGAGGTATAATAAATATAATAATCGTTTTCAAAAGCCCAAAATTTGTAGCCATTGGCAAATATCAGGACGAACCCTGTTGGTGGCATTCTTGTGTTGTAGACTGACTCTTCAGCCATTCCAGACCAAGGATGTTTGCTGCAGATGCTGGCCTGCATTAATACTTGAAAAAGAGTCTTGATTATCTTTACAGGGAAGAAGTCTAGTCCATTCCGACACAACTCACTTGCAAGGAAGATTGCGCTAATGAAGGAGGTCCTTTATGATCAAAAACAGGTAGGTTTGCTGTGGTACATGAACATTAAAATTCAACTTCTATTTGATTTCCAAGAAGAATATTTAAAACGTATTATTCCAATGTTTGCTTATGCTGTGTTAACTGACAAAGTACTGCACCATTACAAGCTGTTTTTTTCCACAGTTACAAGAAGTATTGGAGAAGTCAGATACAATGATGGCAGTTGTGAAGGACTTGTTTGGAGATGATCCGAGGGTAATAAGTCGGCATATTTTTTCTGTCTTTGGATTGCTTGTAAAAGAACCCCTTCCCAATTACAAAAAGCTGTATTTTTCGGAATAAAATAGCACACTATTTCCAATTCATTAACATATCACTGAATACTTAGAAAATGTAAATTAATGTTTAAGTTCTTGTTACGACTGGCATGTTTGTGGATAAAATCCATTTAAATACTAAAGTCAACCATGTAGTGGTTTTAATAATCAACATACACATGTCACTATATGACTATAAGTAATACATTGATGCAACAGTTTGGTGTCTTGGTGTTTTTGAGTATTCTATGTATGAATTGAGTTTTATCACTCATCAAAATTTAATTGAGTGCATGGTGTTTCAGACTATGCAAATATGCACCTTATCTGTTGCTCTATTTCCAGAGATTTGAGGGGTTCCCGGCAGTCACCACTGCTCCCAACTGCAGGAAAGCTGATGTTGCATCATCCCTGGTTAACCTACCCCCAGAAATGAAGACCAAATCAGAGGAACTCAGTGATACCTTGATGACTGCATCTGCATTGAATGACTTTCACGATTCAGACTCAGGTGGGATTTTTGTTTATTTTTCTTTAAAATGATGCATTCTAACTAACTGAAAAATGTGTATTTACCATGATGTGTCATGTGTAATTTAAGTAATGGTCTTGCAGTAAAATTGTTAGGTTTGATACATAAGCATGGCTAGTTCTTAAGATATTACAGTGACACTTATAGAATGCTTCAGTAAGACATTGTCAGTTAGGCTTCAGTAAAAATAAGTTTAAAATGAATCTCAAAAACATTTAGAATTTTGTTTAAAATACACAAGACTGTGGAAGTGATAGATGGACCTGAAATCAGTATACGCCTCTTGAAACTGTTCAAAGTGATGTGATTTAACCTCCTTTCAAGCTGATTGCCTATTTTGAATGACAAGTATTATTTACAAATAATACTTAAATATGATCTGTTAAGAAATGCCAAGTTGAGGTGAACAAGAACTTGATGGGAGTATGGCAGTTGAGGTGAACAAGAACTTGATGGGAGTATGGCAGTTGAGGTGAACAAGAACTTGATGGGAGTATGGCAGTTGAGGTGAACAAGAACTTGATGGGAGTATGGCAGTTGAGGTGAACAAGAACTTGATGGGAGTATGGCAGTTGAGGTGAACAAGAACTTGATGGGAGTATGGCAGTTGAGGTGAACAAGAACTTGATGGGAGTATGGCAGTTGAGGTGAACAAGAACTTGATGGGAGTATGGCAGTTGAGGTGAACAAGAACTTGATGGGAGTATGGCAGTTGAGGTGAACAAGAACTTGATGGGAGTATGGCAGTTGAGGTGAACAAGAACTTGATGGGAGTATGGCAGTTGAGGTGAACAAGAACTTGATGGGAGTATGGCAGTTGAGGTGAACAAGAACTTGATGGGAGTATGGCAGTTGAGGTGAACAAGAACTTGATGGGAGTATGGCAGTTGAGGTGAACAAGAACTTGATGGGAGTATGGCAGTTGAGGTGAACAAGAACTTGATGGGAGTATGGCAGTTGAGGTGAACAAGAACTTGATGGGAGTATGGCAGTTGAGGTGAACAAGAACTTGATGGGAGTATGGCAGTTGAGGTGAACAAGAACTTGATGGGAGTATGGCAGTTGAGGTGAACAAGAACTTGATGGGAGTATGGCAGTTGAGGTGAACAAGAACTTGATGGGAGTATGGCAGTTGAGGTGAACAAGAACTTGATGGGAGTATGGCAGTTGAGGTGAACAAGAACTTGATGGGAGTATGGCAGTTGAGGTGAACAAGAACTTGATGGGAGTATGGCAGTTGAGGTGAACAAGAACTTGATGGGAGTATGGCAGTTGAGGTGAACAAGAACTTGATGGGAGTATGGCAGTTGAGGTGAACAAGAACTTGATGGGAGTATGGCAGTTTCCTCCTATTAAGTCTGAGCTTACACCCCTGTATTGAAGTCGGGCTCTCTAGGCCAACAATTTTTTTTCTGTGTTTCGGGAAACCCGACTTCCTTGCGAAAACCCTCTGACCCAAAAGTTTTTTGTGACGATTGTTTTCCGTGAAATCCATATTTTTCAGATTTACAATAATTTTCAATGTTTTTTTTTTACCGAAATGTGTCTTTAAAAAACCAAAAAAAACCCTATCTAACTTGTTTGAGACTGTTTCCCAAAACACAATTGATATTTTTGGCCTTACCATTCAGACCTGGAGGACTCCCGTCAGGCGCCCCTGAGCTACCAGCCGAAGATGAACATGCAGAGGTTCCAGCTTTTCCTGGAGGCTGAGGAGAGGAACAACACCCTGAGCACGATCAGCGGCCAGGCCAGCATGAGCCACCTGGGATGCCTCAACGGGGCCGTGCAGAGTTCACACCTGCCAGATCAAACTAATAACACATGCAAAGGTATATTGTAGTCTCATATAGATGTTTGTAAAATATCATACTTAAAATCACTTTTAACATGAAGTAAATAAATTACTCTTCAAAGAAAATATAAATGATACGCACATGTATCGCTGTCAGAGAACATAATTTTGCTACAAGATTACAACACTGATTTTTAACCAGTCCCTTTCAAGATAACTACTGATTAAGAACAGAAATGACCCATTCACATTTTTCAGCAGTGGTGCTTCTATCATACCTGTAAAATGTTACATACTGGTGTTCAACTGAAGTACATAGATGTTAATCTTCTATTTTAACCTGAAATCTATTCCATCTCCCATCAGATGGCACGTTGCGCACGCCCCCTAAGGCCCCCAGGAAGGACCCCAACGAGTCCCTGGAGATCCTACAGCCTCCCAAGTCGGCCATGAATGACACCAACAAGATCCACAAGACCCGACAGAGAGTCCCCAGACCTGAGCCTGCCCTCAATACCTCCAACCTTAGTCTCAATGAACTGAGAAAGGTGTGGATTTTTGGCTAGTTTGTATTATTTTACATTCAAGCTCCAAATGTTGACAATTCATAACTTCTTTTCTTTGTTACAGGTATATATTCCATTCAAGAATTGTATAAAGAAAATATGTTTGTTTTGAAATTTAGTTTTTATGACTTAAAATAAAGCATGCTTGTTAGTTACATAATAAATAAATACAGTCTAACAGTCTTAAGAGACAGCCTGTGGTGGTGATTCTTAAAAGTGGTCTCTTAACACAGGTGGTTTCTTAATTCAGTGTGACCTCTAAGGGCCCCCCCCCCCCCCATCCAAATGAAGAAGACGCTATCCACATTATTTTCAGTAGATGAATTAACATGTGTTTTGTTATTGTCATCAATCTATGTTTATTGAATATAACTGATTTAAAACGTAAGAAATAAACTGTACATCTTTAATGATCTTACACGATAATCATATATTCCAACAAAGTGTAAACCGCTGCACAATTTAGTCAATACTGAACATTCTCCACCCGCCATATGTCAAACTATATTTACACACAAGTTATTGCTGTCACTGTGCGTGCTATTAAAATATGCTGCCCTACTGTCCCTGACTAAAATGCAGATGGAAAACGCAGACAATTTAGAGTCAAGTAAACAAAGGAATACGCAGGAATACACAGACATTATAAGAGGATATAATAATAGTTTTATTAGCCTGGACTAACAGTCACACCAGCAATTGAGTAGATTTACCCGTGAACAAATTATCGATCAGATGACAGAGTGCTAGTTAATTAGTGGATTTCACAGTGAATGCCACAGTTGCTTAGCAAAGTTGCTGCGGAGCTGATCAGGGTAATTTGGGAAAACTTTTAATGGTCGCTGGTTGGGGAATAGAGGTGGTCGCTATTTAAAGCCGTTTTTAATAGAATTTGCATTGGGAAGAATTAGTAATAGTCGGGAAAAGCAGGGAGTCACTTAAAGCAGGTGGTCGCTACCACAGGTGAGACTGTATATGTAATAAATAATAAAATTGTGGAAAAATGTAATTGTTCTTTTATGGGAGATAGAAATGAGTTTGCCACATATCTGTTTAATTTGATATCTGCTGCATTATTGGCATAATATGAAAATAATATATTTATCAGTATATAAAATATGTTTGTGATGGACTGTTCCACAATACATTAATTCTCATTGTACAGAGCATGCCAAGTAAGTGCACAAGTGTCTTTGTAATACTCAGGTGCTCGAGACATTAGAAGATGAGATTGCCGATTACGAGCAAGCGACGGGCCGAAGGCCGCCTGCAGAGCGCAACCGCCAGGAGACGTTCTCGGGGTACACGCTGGCGCTGGTGGACTCGGTGACCAAACTTACGCGCTACCTGCGGGAGTGTGAGCTGCAGCTGAAGGTGGAGGTGATGGTTCGAGAGCAACTCACACAGGATGTGGTGCAGTTCCGAGCTCTAGTGGACGCTCTCACTTCAGTACGTTGAGTAGGGGGACTATATAACATCACTGTTTCATGCTTGGTCATGTACAATTTTCCGTAATTTGTTAAAAATGCCCATGGTTTTTGTAAAACTGGAACTCTTGAATGGGTAAAATATAATTTTGGTGTCTTTGAGAGTTTTCTTGTGGGTAAATATTTTGACTGGATATGACCTGCGTAAAAAAGGACAAATAAATGCTAATCACAAAGCTTTGTCTATATTCAATACACATTTTGATTACACAAGAATCTGTGTGAATAGTTTTATTAAGTACAATTATTTCAACAAAATTTGCACCATTCAATACAAAATAACAGGATTTAACTACTGTAACAGGTATTTTGAATTGACAACTTCTAGCATATAGCTCATAAATGGTGATGTTATCAAGGGTATTATAACACATAATAATATATATATGACAAAATGTCACTAATAAGGAAATTTATAACAGATTATATTTCTTGTAGGACATAATCCTCACTCAGGAGGAGTTTCAGAAGATGTTACTGGAGTTCCAGAAGTTCAGAATTCAAACTCAGGAAGAAATCAGACAGCTTAAGGTGAGAGCTGGCTCCCTTTAACGTCAGTTGTGATACGTAGTAAACGATACATCACATTTGGAATGTTTCCTACTTATATATGCATGCATATTATACTATATTTGTTTTATTGAGTGGTGTTCAGTGGGAATAATACTCCACTTTTTGTATGTGCACATTTTGTATATTATAATTAATTTGTAAACATATGACATTTTCTTTTTACTTCCAAGGTTTGCCAGTAAGTAAAATAATAAAGAAACAAAAGATACTATTCTGTCATGAATATAAATTGTCGTGGGAAAATTGGGCTGAATTCATGTGCGTAAAGTGTCGTCCCTGCGCAGACTGCACAGGCTAATCCGGGACATCACTTTCCGCCTACAGTGGATTTACGTTTAGAAGAGACTTCTTTGAAAGAGAAAATACAATAAAACCAGGGAGTGTTGTCCCAGATCAGCCTGTGCGGACTGCGCAGGCTGATCCGGGACGACACTTTACGCATGTCCATTATGCCCAATTTTCCCACGACACGCTTCAAATATAAATCATCCCAGAATCATCTTTCAGTACTGATGTAACAAGCATGTGTCAATAACGACTCATTAAACTCCTTTCCAGGGAGGCCAGCCATCTGGTGTTGAGAATGCCGACCAGTCGGTCACGTCTGATCACTCCACTTCAGGGGACCATGTTCATACTGAGACCCCACCTAGGAACACAAGGTTCCTACCACATAAGCTGGTCATGCAGTCCACAGGTAGTATCATGGCACTAACAATATTTTCTTGATGAAGAGTTGATGGTTAGAATATGCCAGTGACCAGGTGATTTAGTTTCAGTTTTTAGCGGGAAATTTCATCGAAAAATCTCGGCTTATTGATTAGCAAAAACCAGTTGGTTGGGTGGGCGGTTAGGCGGACGGGCGTTAACGATGTCGTTAACAATTTGCGTTAAAGTTTCGTATTCCTTTCATATTTTCAAAAGTTCTTGGTCAATCTTCATGAAACTTTACAGACGTGTTCCTTGGATGGTCCTCTGCCAAACCTGTGAAAATGGTTCTGCTTCACTGCACAAGATGGCCGCCAGAGCTAAAAATAGAATTATGTCTTAACGCCATTTTCTTCTAAACCTATATCCAGATTTTCAAATAATTTTACACAAATGTTTGTTTAGTGCTCTTCTACCAAACATATTCAAATGGTTCCACTCTACTGCACAAAATGGCCACTAAAGCTAAAAATAGAATTTGCTTTAAAGTTTTGTATTTCTGTCATATTTTCTAAAGTTCTTGATCAATCATGATGAAACTTTACACTCTACCAAACTTATTGAAATGATTCCGCCTCACTGCACAAAATAACCACTAGAGCTTAAAATAGAATTTGCCTTAAAGTTTAGTTTTCCTGTCATCTTTTCAAAAGTTCTTGCTCAGTCTCCATGAAATTTTACAGAAATGTTTCTTGGATGGTCCTCTACCAAACCTGTGAAAATGATTCCGGTTCACTACACAAGATGGCCGCCAGAGCTAAAAAAAGACTTACGTTTAAATGCCAATTTCTTCTAGACCTATGGCTAGATTTTCAAATAATTTCTCACCAATGTTCGTTTAATGGTCCTCTACCAAACTTACTCAAATGGTTCTGCCTCACTGCACAAAATGGCCACTAGAGCTCGACATGAAATTTCCATACTTCTTCACCAACATTGACTTGTACATGTACCCCCATCGGCAAAATAAAAAATCCGGCTTAAATGCGGTTTCCGCATATTTCTCTTGTAATTTGGCTGGTTTAAGTTTGTAATAGTTGTTTGTGTCGCCTGAAAAGGCAACATATAGGAGTTATTTTGGAGGCGTCGACTATGTCTCCTTAAGTTTGTGCAGGCAATAACTTGAGAAGTTTTTGTGCAATCATTATGAAACTTAAGGGAAGTGTTAGTAGACATAAAAGGATGGTTATGTTCAGTTTTCGGCATAATTGCTCATACCGTACTGTTAAATAACAACCTTTTAGTTGCAAGCTTGAGACACAACTTTGGTCTTCGTTTTAAATCATTCCCATGCATTCAATAGATATCAGGAGCCTTATCCACAAAAGTCCTAAGTAAAATCGGAAAAAAGTCATATTTAAGTGAAAAATTCAAATAAAGTTTTCCTTGTGAAAATCAATATTTTATATTTGAAAGTACCATCTACAATTACAACTGTGTGTACAACTGTGTGTGTACAACTGTGTGTACAACTGTGTGTGTACAACTGTGTGTGTACAACTGTACAACTGTTTTTGTACAACTGTGTGTACAACTGTGTGTGTACAACTGTGTGTACAACTGTGTGTGTACAACTGTGTGTGTACAACTGTGTGTGTACAACCGTGTGTACAACTGTGTGTGTACTACTGTGTGTGTACAACTGTGTGTGTACAACTGTGTGTACAACTGTGTGTGTACAACTGTGTGTACAACTGTGTGTGTACAACTGTGTATGTACAACTGTGTATGTACAACTGTGTGTATACAACTGTGTATGTACAACTGTGTGTATACAACTGTGTATACAACTGTGTATGTACAACTGTGTGTACAACTGTGTGTATACAACTGTGTGTACAACTGTGTGTGTACAACTGTGTGTACAACTGTGTGTATACAACTGTGTATGTACAACTGTGTGTGTACAACTGTGTATGTACAACTGTGTATGTACAACTGTGTGTACAACTGTGTGTATACAACTGTGTATGTACAACTGTGTGTGTACAACTGTGTATGTACAACTGTGTATGTACAACTGTGTATGTACAACTGTGTATGTACAACTGTGTGTGTACAACTGTGTATGTACAACTGTGTATACAACTGTGTGTGTACAACTGTGTATGTACAACTGTGTATGTACAACTGTGTGTGTACAACTGTGTGTGTACAACTGTGTGTGTACAACTGTGTATGTACAACTGTGTATGTACAACTGTGTATACAACTGTGTGTGTACAACTGTGTGTGTACAACTGTGTGTACAACTGTGTGTGTACAACTGTGTATACAACTGTGTGTGTACAACTGTGTATACAACTGTGTGTGTACAACTGTGTATGTACAACTGTGTGTGTACAACTGTGTGTGTACAACTGTGTATGTACAACTGTGTATGTACAACTGTGTATACAACTGTGTATGTACAACTGTGTGTGTACAACTGTGTATACAACTGTGTGTGTACGACTGTGTATGTACAACTGTGTATGTACAACTGTGTGTGTACAACTGTGTATACAACTGTGTATACAACTGTGTATGTACAACTGTGTGTGTACAACTGTGTATACAACTGTGTGTGTACAACTGTGTATGTACAACTGTGTGTGTACAACTGTGTGTGTACAACTGTGTATGTACAACTGTGTATGTACAACTGTGTATGTACAACTGTGTATACAACTGTGTGTGTACAACTGTGTATGTACAACTGTGTATGTACAACTGTGTGTGTACAACTGTGTGTACAACTGTGTATGTACAACTGTGTATACAACTGTGTGTATACAACTGTGTATGTACAACTGTGTGTACAACTGTGTATGTACAACTGTGTGTACAACTGTGTATGTACAACTGTGTATGTACTTTGTTGTAGACTCCCTGCCAGGCTGCAACTACCCGCGGGCAGCCAATCCGTTTGGAGATCACCTGCAGCATGTGTCAGCAGCCGTGATGCTCTCGCCCCCTGTCAGGAGGTCCAGAGTGACAGAACCTGACAGGGAAATAGGGGCAAGTAAGTATTACTGGTAATTTTCAGTTCTTATGCCCCCCTTCGAAGAAGTGGGGGTATCTTGCTTTGCACCTGTCTGTCGGTCGGTTGGTATGTCTGTAGGTCAGATGGTCGGTCTGTCCGTAGACCATTTTGTTTCTGCACGATATCTAGAGAACGCTTTGACCTACGATTATGAAAGTTGGTATGCTGGTTACTTGGGAGAAAAGGAAGATGCCTATACATTCTGAGGTCAACAGGTCAAAGGTCAAGGTCACCATTGCCAAAAATAGAAAAACGGTTTCCACTCAATAACTTATAGAACGCATAGAGATATTTTAATGAAACTTTATACATAGATACCTTATATTGAGACCTCGCTTGGAATTGCATATGGGGTGGGTGGGGTCAAGGTCACCGTTACTAAAAATAGAAAAATGGTTTCCGGTCAATAACTTGAGAATGCATAGAGATATTTTAATGAAACTTCATACATAGATACCTTATATTGAGACCTCCCTTGGGATTGCATATGGGGTGGGTGTGGTCAAGGTCAAGGTCACCATTTCTAAAAATAGAAAAACAGTCTTTGCTCAATAACTTGAGAACGCATCGAGATATTTTAATGAAACTTATACATAGATACCTTATATTGAGACATCGCTTGGGATTGCATATAGGGTGGGTGGGATCAAGATCAAGGTCACAGTTATTAAAAATAGAAAAAAACGGTTTCCGCTCAATAACTTGAGAACGCATCGAGATATTTTAATGAAACTTCATACATATATACCTACATATATACCTTATATTGAGACCTCGCTTGGAATTGCATATGGGTTGGGTGGGTCAACGTCACCGTTACTAAAAATAGAAAAACGGTTTCCGCTCAATAACTTTAGAATCTATAAAGATATTTTAATGAAACTTCATACGTAGATACCATATATCGAGACCTCGCTTGGGATTGCATATGGGATGGGTGGGGTCAAGATCAAGGTCACGATAACTAAATATAGAAAAATGGTTTCTGCCTAATAACTTGAGAACCCATCGAGATATTTTAATGAAACTTCATACATATATACCTTATATCGAAGCCTTGCTTGAGATTTCATATGGGGTGGGTGTGGTCAAGGTCAATGTGACAGTTAATATAAATAGAAAATGGTTTCCGCGTAATAACTTGCGAACGCATCAAGATATTTTAATGAAACTTCATACATAGATATCTTATATTAAGACCACTCTTGGGCTTGCATATGTGGTGGGTGGGGTCAAGGTCAAGGTCACCATTACTAAAAATAGAAAAACGCTTTTCTCTCAATAACTTGACAAGCATTGAGATATTTTAATGAAACTTCATACATAGATACCTTATATCGAGACCTCACTTGGGATTGCATATGGGTTGGGTGGGGTCAAGGTCACCGTTGCTAAAAATAGAAAAACGGTTTCTGCTCAATAACTTGAGAACACATTGAGATATTTTAATGAAACTTCATACATAGATACCTTATATTGAGACCTCTCTTGGGATTTGATATGGGGTGGGTGGGGTCAAGGTCACCATTACTAAAAATAGAAAAACGGTTTCCGCTCAATAACTTGAGAACGCATAGAGATATTTTAATGAAACTTCATACATAGATACCATATATCTAGACCTCGCTTGGGATTGCATATTCAAAAAATTCCTTAACAATTGCACATATTCACAACTTGGCTGCAATTCGGGGGGCATACATGTTTTACAAACATCTCTTGTTAAACTGTTGGCATTCTAGAATTTCAAGCTTTTTTATAGAGAAAGAATTTTATTTTTATTGATATATCCTTAATTATTAGCTAATGTTTAAGCAACCTGTATTACTGTTATAATTTGCTGCTGGCAAAATGAATACTGTGTGATAAGCGTCTGAGATAAAAGGTGTCATATCAATGTTGGTACATCATCCACACAAAAAAATTAAATTCAAAGTTAATTATAATGCACTATTGATATTTAGTGCTACATGTCAGTGTGTCTCTGTAATCATGATTATGGTCATAAGTGCAACACTGTCTGATTTCTATACTTACAGAGCAACAGCAAGGTAATTTGCTAGAGATGCAAGACTTGGCTACTGAGGAAGATTTCTCCACCCTGCCCAGCACATGTCCATCAAGCCTTGCCCCAGCCCTGTCACAATACATGGCTCCACCCTCTCAGTCCGCTGCTGCCAGGCAACCAGTAAACTCATATCAAGCACCTGCAGTTGCTAGGCAACAGTCTGGAAATCAGTCAAGAGCACCTACTGTAGCACCTGTAAATTCTGTAAGCGTTCCTAGACCCACACCCCTTGTACAAAGCAATGTTGGAATACCAATGCCTCCAAATGAAGGCAGAAATCCTAGTCATCAGAATGCTATGTCTGTTCATCAATACAATTTACAGCAACTGTCTCAGAATGGCCAGCCAATCTCCATAGTGCCGCAGGATAAACCTCAGACATTTAACAGAGATTCGCATGATGCCTTGTCATCTTCAGACCGCTCGCAGCAGTCAGTGAAGTCACATGACTCACAGGGCTCTGGACCGGACCGTGACGTTCTTGCTTCACAAATTGCAGCCCTGAACAAACAACACGCGGAGGCTCAGAGAAGACTGCAGACCCTGATGTACCAGCAGCAGGCAGCACAGGGGGCTAGCATTGCTCAGCAGCAAGATGAGCAGCAGAGGGCCCAACAGCAGCAACAACAGCAGTATCAGCAGCAACAGAGGCAGCAGGTTGTGGAAAACCAACAGAGAATTCAGCAACAGCAGCTGCAGTTTCAACAGCAACAGAAACTTATTGAGATGGTAATTCAGCAACAGCAGAAAATCCAGCAGCAGCAACTTGAAAAACAGCAGGAGCAGATGCTGAGGCAGCAGCAGCAAACTGGACTTGTCCAACCAAACATTCCTGGAGATGCAGACGTCAGGCAGTCGGCTGATTTCCCTGGGTACAGACCTCAAAAACAGGTAGGCCTAGAGCCAGAAAGTATGCAGCATTGTGTGGTAAAAAATGGAGACACTAAAATTATTGTATTATCGTATTAGCAAGACTTGTATATATGTTTAACAGGTATTAATTACATTTGATGAAAACTTACAATCTACAAACACATTTTAAATGTTAAAGGTACTAGTATTCTAGATTACAGATAAACATTAACAATCACACTGTTGTGTCTTGTTTCAGACTGGTTTACCGTCATTCCCTATTTCGCCAAACATCTCACCAATTTCCCAGCGATCAGAGAGTGTCAGACCTATGTACCAGGCCATGGATAGTCGGGTTTGTAGTTCACTGATGTTGTTGAAGTTTTCTGCATTTACCTGCTCTATTGACAAGATTAAATGTTAGGCTCATTTCGTGCCGGAACTGACTGCAAATGCTTATTATTCAGTCTGTTTCAATTCCATATAGGCTGTATTGGCACTTGTATGTTTGAGAAGCTGGGGGTTATGATTTTCATGCTCCAGTACTGGCTTCAATATTGTAGACGTTACAAACTGCAGTGTCATTTAAAGTAATACATCACTATGGAATCACTAATTTTCGCTGAGGTCTAATTTTCATGCTTTTAGCAAATTTATGACCACTGCAAATTTTCCGGATTTCATAATTTAGCAACGCCTCAGGAGTTTACATGTTCGTTCAAATGTATGTAGGTAATCGTTTATAACTATACACATGTATATGTGATTGTCACATTGTGAATATTTTTAAGGAATAAAAACCGTAATTTTGCTTGTTTAAATATTAATATTTATTTTAAGTAATGATCTGTTCTAAGAATAAACTCATTGGTTGTGTCTATCGGTTTGATATTTGTGTAAAAGTCAACTACCAATACAAAGCGTTACGCAGTGTAAATTTAAAAATGCTTGTGTTGTATATATACCCAAATGTTTTAATCATTTAATTTATAAAGTTAAATATTTATTACTAAATTCTAATTTATGAATGCATCATAATTCTTTTAAATTAGACTGTGATCGTGTTCGTACAATGAAGTGCCGTCATATTTCTAGAACACAGTTATGCAAGGCGCCATTAAACACTCGTAATACAATTAGTAAAAGTCAAATGCAAATTTTATTTATAGATATAGAATAATAGTACAGTAAGCTCTGAAATTAATATTGGAAATGCATGTCTTTGAAAGACAGGTCATGGTTATGTGCACAAGTTGACTGATTTTACAAGTTGACATTTTGTGTAAAGAATTAGTGCCCCCGATGTGCAACCTATATTTTAGTCGGCATTAAATTAATAACAAGGTGTCAGTTTGACACAATGTGATATAAATGATATATTGTCTCACCTAAATATGCAGCCCCTTTTCTTCAAAACTTAACCACTGTTATCAATTAAGATCCTAACATGGTACTATCTAGTGCTGCGTTTATTGCAACAAACAAGTTGTCACAATAGGACCCTTCACTAGCCTTCTGCCCAGTTGGGTGTTTTATAAAATAATTGACATGTTTTGTTTTTTGGAAAACACAATTGACATTGTCGTTTTTTTTTCAATCGGATTTGCGCGAATTAAAAACTGCGCGAATATGTCCGCGATCGCAGGTGCACAAAATTTGTACCCCGCGAATGCAAGTGATTTCACACTGATTGTGGGAGGAAATTATTTGTATATCTGAGGATGTATTTTTATCAACTGTTGTTTTCAGAATGGGATGGCTCCCTCAGGCAGAGGCATTACTGTTTCCATTCCATCAGTGGATATGGACCAATCAAATGGCAGCCCTTCACCAAACCCACCAATCGGGGCTCGATGAAAGTTTAGCCGTCTAAACTACTTATTCCAGTTAAAGTGCATAAAAAAAGCAAAAAAACATGCGTTGTGTGAATGCTTACAATCAACAACATCTTCAAGGGACTATTTTGACAACCAGGCCTTAATAGTGCAGCAAACGGGCATGAATATCTTGTATATTTCAGGGGTCAACCGGTCTATGTCAGTAAACTGCAACGTTTATATATCATAATGTTTGTTAGGATCTGTAGTATATGAAACCAGATTTCATTTTTTTCAAAAGTGTAGGAGTGACTTAGAATCCAAGATGGCGTCCACGATGGCCGCAAATATAATGAAAAAATACACATACATTATTGTATTGGTCTTTTATAGATTGATATGGTAAACAATGATTTTTTTTTTTGAGTTGATTTTCACAGAAGTATATTTTAATATGCAATATCAAGCTAATTTATTGTTCTGTAATTATTTTTTGTATATTTTGGGGGGGAAAAACAAAACAATTGTAAAAAATTGACTAAATCTTCAAATTATACTTTCTGCAGTTATCTAAATTATACTTTTATTATATATATGAAGGCATATTTATATGCTACACGTTGAAAACATGTTTCAACATTGTTTCCATCATTTAAAATGAAAGAGATCATCATGTTTTTGAACAAAATATGATTCATAGGCGGGTGCGTAAATCAACACGATAGAAGCCAGTTTGTGAATTTACAACATTAAGCCGACTTTGCTTTAATAATAACTGATTATTCAGTAAACAAAGTAAATCTAAGCATGTACTGCTTTTATTGCTTTACTCAACTTCCTTTTACCGAGTTAAACTGTCAAGGTCACCATGAGGTTCAAGATGAATAACAATTTTAACCTTAAAACATATGTCATATTTCAAAGGCAACAGGTGAATGCGTAATTGAAAAAGTAAAGACATGTTACATCAAGTGTTTAAACAGTGTCATGTAACAAGAACATCATACTTGAATGAAGCAAACAATTGCTTTTGTAGATTGTGCATTCATTTACATGTTTAAGAGTACATTTGAACAACATGAATATGTTTAATTTCTAGCATTGCATGTTAAGACATGTAGTGATTTATGTGCACAAATTTGGCATTAATCACGTTATATATACCGGTAAGTCTGCTATACAATCACTTAATTGTTTTCTTTAGTTTTAAACATTATAAATGTCAACAACACTGCATGTTATAATTAATGGCCAACAATGTCAGTGCAAAGTATAATACAATAAGTTCACTCAGGTATAAAGCTAAGTGATTATCGTAAATAATTAAACATAGAACATATCATATTTTTAAATAACCACAAACAAGTATATCTATCATAAAAATCACATAACCATTTTATACAGTGTAATAATTCAAAATATGAGTGATTGACATATGTTACACTTCTGTTTTCAACACTGTACCAAATACAATGTAAGTCAGTTGTTAGACATTATTGTTTCCTTTTCAAGAAGATTTCAGTCATCAATTTCAGAGTCATTGTCGAAAACAGCTGATAAGGTGTACACATAAGCACATGCCATTTCATCTGTATCCATGTTCCCTGTACATTTGCAAGCTATAGTGCAAGGCTGTTGCTTTTCATAACAGGAGCAAGGCGAATCATAACATATCTCACATTCACATGTTAGGTCATTGAGTAGCTCTGGAGCAGCCATTTGCTTTCGCATCATAGTTGCTCGTAAATGACTGCTTGTCTTGTCGTACTCGTAGCCGAAACTTGTCAACGGGGGTAACTCATGCTGTGGAGTCAACGCATTACGCCAGATCCATAGTTGCAGCACACATCGAAGACAGTGCAGATAAAAACTATCTGTAGTTGGAGGTAGAGCTCTTGGATGTGAACACTCAATAGCTTTGCAACATCTGATATCATTTTGCGTCAAGTTTTATTTACCATACAGATGTGCTATGAACTTTACACAGCCTTCTTTGTGACATTTCAGGAAGCACAAGTTTTCTTCTAGATCAGAAAGAAGCTGATGTTTAGGTGCATACTGCATTAGTATTTTGAATGCTTTTTTCTTTCCCTTTCCACTCAATCCACTTGTGGTATCACATCCTGTGAGGCAATACACAGACAGCAATATCCTGGCTTGAGCATCCGTCAATTCACTAACAATGTCATGCACTGGTATAAAGCGTCTTTGATCGGTATGGGCTGTGTGTCGTCCAGTCCACATGATACACTTGGTTGGCTCAAATAGCTCTAAAATGGTGTACAAGCAGCACTAATACATCTGTGTCTGGGGTCTGAACAACA
Source organism: Congeria kusceri (assembly GCA_027627225.1). Classification (NCBI taxonomy): domain Eukaryota; kingdom Metazoa; phylum Mollusca; class Bivalvia; order Myida; family Dreissenidae; genus Congeria; species Congeria kusceri. The sequence continues at coordinate 42,244,981 of CM051032.1, read as the reverse complement.
AGCGAAGTTCCACCAGTATCCGCAGCATACTTTGCATGCAAAACGATGAGTGTATCAGCTTTTTCATGATTTGATTTCAATGCGTCTATGTCACAGCATCTGTCATTCGTGATCTGAAGACAATATTCGTTGCCCCATTCAAGATCAGTATTTCATTATCCTTCAGAGAAGATCTACAATTTTCTTTCATGAATTCAGAATAGTATTGTGTAATTCGCATCTTATTTGTTCCACAACTTAAAAATGCCTTCCAGTCCTTTGGCAGGCGTAATTCACTTTGAACATGAATGTCAGAGGATGATTTGTAGTTGCCCCGTTCCTGTCGTGTTTCCGTTTTCAGACTATTTTCATTGCATTTATCAAAGAGAATATGAATTTTCTGTACAAATGGTATGCTCTGGGCTTTCATCAGTATGTATTTCAGAAATGAAGAGGCACAGTCTTTTAATGTATTTTGGTCATTTTGAATAGGCAGCATTTGTATGATTGCCATTCCATCAAATATGACGGTATCAGCTTTTTCTATTGCATTTGGTACATTTGCAAGCAAACCCTCAAGTCTTAACATGTAATCAGACTTTTTTGGTTTTATCATTTTCCCATCTTCTGTAAACAAACTCATTGGTACACGAGTATTTTCATAAGAAAAAACTCGCTCAGCTGGAACTTTCTTGTAAGCATTGATCGCTAGGAAGCGCTGAAACATAACTTCTCCTCTGATTTTGTGATTTCCCCATGGTTTCTTTGTAGCTGACTGTTTTTCTTCTGTCATTGTTTTCACATTGCTTTTTCTGCATAGTACTGAAGAAGTCCTTTGCTGGTTCATTCGATCTGTCTTCTTTAATTACTTGGCGTTCTTCAACAAACTTTTCAAACATCGTTTTGCCTGTTTCAGTGCACTCGGTCAATGATTTTTCAACTTAAGGACTGGCATGTCTTCCTGTTGCAAAGTTTATCAAGGTCTTTGGTGTTCTCTTTGTATCAAATGGATCAACAAAATTTGAGTCAAAAGCATTAACCATTGTATTCACCATTTTATCATGCTGCTCTCTGTTTGATTTTGTGTCAGAGTGTTGATATTTTTCTGTACTGTCAGAAGAGAGGGTGGAGTGGAAATTTGAGGAATATCTGGATGACAACGGTCTAGCTAGGAACCAACGAGCAAGTGCATTTTCTCTCAGTGTCAAACCAATTATTCCTCCAGATCCTTTCAGTGCTTTGTTTTGTGTGACCTCCAAAGTGTAATGGAGCCAAACATTGTTAAACTTTCCCGCAGTCAGTTTTCCAGTGAACAGCCCATCTTCAAAACCATGTACGACATCGATTGGTAATCTTGTCATCTGCATAATCTGTACTGCCATGTATTTGGCATATGTTGTTCTATTTGAAGCAAATAACAGAGGCATAAGCTGTAACTTTGCATGCTGAGGAACTGTCCAATTTGGTGATCTTGTAGAGGAAATGAACAATTTGAGTGGTGATGATAAACATGTCAGATAATCATCCCAAAGCCTGAATGTGGCGGAAGTGGCTCTACCTTCAGCTCGAAATTCCTCAATGAGCGGAATGACATGTTCATGGAGAACGTTACAAAATCTTCTGACTGATCCTTCAGTAAAGTCTTCTTGCTTGAATTCTCTCAGCTGTATCAAAGTTTCAAAGAATGTCTGGTGAATGTCTTTATTATTTTATTCGCACCACTGTTCAAAGTTCATCAGAAAACGAATTGTTAAGGCCTCGTCAATCAGTTTGAATGCTTTTAGAGCTCTTTCAAAATGTTTTCCTGACAATATATTGGCCACAGTAACTGGTGCATATGTCCCGCTATCTGCCAGGAGGTGTCTCAGTCCTGCCTCACCATACAGACGTCTGATTCCAGAGAAAACTGACATAAGCGTGTGCATTCCTCCTTCTATTGGAATCACCCCGTCCAACTCGTTTGACATACACCATACAATTTCTAGTGCTTTCGAAAGAAGGCCCATATCAAAGACAATTGGTGTATGTGATTGTCCAAGTGCGGCCATCACTTCCTTTGCACGAAGAAGTGTTGTATACACAGTGCTGTAATCGGTTGGATTTGCCATTATTATGTGGTTGTATGTTATGTTTGATACACTTGTGCGATCTTCCTGACAAGAGGCATTTACATGGAAAATATTCCAGTTCTGCATTGTTGAAGACTCTGAAATATCATCACAAAATACTGATGCTCGTCCAAATGCATATAACAGTTCTTTCATCTGTTCTAGCTTGAAAGCTTCCGGTAGTGGTGAATGTAATTCTTCCATTCTCACTGGCGGGTTCAGAAGAGTTGCAGGTCTCTTTGTTGGCATCTTGTATGGAATGACACTACAAAGGCCACCACCAGGAAGCATTTTGCTGTTAAAAGTTCTGCTCTTAGTCCTTGGAAGGCTTGGCAGGGGTTCATCAACTGTGTTGTTTGACATGAGGATGCTTGTTAGCATGAGTGGTACGTTTACCATCTACAGTTCTTTCGTTATGGTCCCAATTGTCTGCAACAGCAATAACAAGTTTTCCACCTTCATCTTGATGTGCAATATGTTGAGGAACAATACCCCCAGATGGAGTTATGGTTTGCGTTTGTACTGCATATTCAGCTGCAGATGACAAAAACATTCTCAGCTCAGAATAAGATACAGAGTAACCCAGTGCATACAAGTCCTCAATCAGGTGGCGACTGCCGAATTCATTGTATAAATGAACAGATAGTCCTAGATGTTTAGGTGATGAATATGAGGTAACCATTGAAGTTATTTTGCAAGCAATTGCCAGACATTTTGTGTTCAGTTTTTCAGTTACATCTTCAAAACATTTTTTATCAGAAAGCCAACAAACTGCTTTATACAATAATGGATCAATGAAGTGTTTCTGTGAAGTCTGTGAAATTTCTTAGGAGAATAATATTCTGTATCGAGTTTTTTAGCAGATCTCAATATTCTTTGTCTCAAAATACCAATTGCCTTTTGTACAAGTGATTCATCTATTTCTTCTTCAGGTTCAATATTAAACGATTCTTCCATTTCATTTTGCACATACATTTCAAGGTCTTTAGCTTCTTTAATTGCTTCACCTAATGTTTTAGAGGCTGAACAAATTAAGTCTGACTTTCCACTTTGAGAAATGAATATTTCTGGCCATAGTTCTCCAAGGAGTTTCTTAAAATATGAGCTCTTGTAGTTTTCAACTCCAGTACAACCATCAGCCTGTGCTATTTGAACAAACCTTTCTCGCAATGTCGATAGATGATATACTTTCTTTCCAGTAATGATCAACGGTTCATACTCTTTTTTCACTTGATCAGCAGCCTTTCTGTATGCAGAATTGAATTTTTCACCTTTTTGCTTTTCTGGCATACAACTTGTGGTGGCGTAGTATATTGTAAGGCAACCTTTCTTTTTGTGGTATCTTGCTCCTACAGGAACCAGGTCACCATTTGGAATACCCAATAGTCTGTTTATTATGGCATAATCATTGTGTTCATATGCAGCTTTACGAACTGTACTGTATATAGTTTTGGCATCTGTTGTTTTGGAAGTTTCAACATATGACCAGCTTCTGCTGTATCCCGTACAAGTATTACTTAAGTCCCACTTCGGGTCAAATTTTTCTCCACATATGAAGCATTGGTCAAAATTAGCATGACTTGATCTTGTGTTCAGTGGCCCTGTATAGTTCTCCTTGTCATTCATGGTTGGGGTATGGACTTCATGTGTGTTCACGTCTGCATCCGAGGACCAACTTACACAGATCTGGAAATAATTAAACATAGTCATCAACGTGCTATGTTATAGTGCAGGTTATTTTATGAAATTAATCTTGAATTTTTGTATGAAGATTTATGATGACACATATCTCATATATTTATATTAATTATTTGGTTTCATACAAGTAAATTACTTCGCCATCAAGAATAAAGTTTGATTATATACAAATATTTTTTTCTTTTTTATTATCTTACATTGATCAGTGTACGTTATAACTTTTTCATAAACAATTTACTTTTAATATTGTCAGGTGACATCTCTGTTGTGGCCTGAACTGATAAGTTGATTGACAGTAGGAGTCTGGCCTAATTCCAGTGCTTCTGAAAGAAAATTGTAAAAAATAATGTCAACAAAAACCATACAAATGCATACATAAGATTATAACAATGTGGAATGAAGACGAATGTAACATTGGACAATAATTGTGTAAAAGCAGCATGGTTATGCTCAATTATATTTCTAGGGATAGTAATCACCCATTATTTTTTGCAAATTGATTGACATTTGTTATATGTGCTCACTAAATTAAGATGCAATACATATAATCATAACGAGATATTTTATATTTAATATAACAAATTGAATCAATTCATGTTCATTTGTTTTTAATTCATACAAATAAGTTATTTACTTTTTGATTATTCAAACTGCCATCATCTTCATCTAGCAGGAGTGGATAGGGTGATTTCTAGCATCCAGATGGAAAAGCAGACTTTGTGTAATAAAATAAGAAGACAACTAAACATTTATAACATAATAATCTGTAATAACTTTAAAATATACATTAATTAATAACATTGTTGAGCATACTGGTATTTCAAATTTAATTTTTTTACTTAAAGCCATTATGACAACTATTCAAATATTAAAACATTACTATGAAAAGCTTCTTTTTAAACTGCAATATATTAATATCCTAATAGGATACATTGCATTTGTACTTTCCATAACACTTATTTTGATCTAACTTGAACTGCAACTTGTAAAATCTGAGAGTAATGTTAAAATATAAAATAAACTGATGAAATAGTTCAAAAAAAGGCATAAAATGCTTATCCGAGTACTATTCAAGTTTTAAATAAAAAAATGAAAAGGGATGACTTTATTCAAAATTTAAAATATCAAACATAAAAAAAAATAAATATAATGTTGATCTTGATTCACAAAAAGAATATATTCATTGCAAAAACTATTCCACAACAAATGATTTTTCTAAAAATCAATAACATTTTTCCCTGACCCTTTGCTACAAAATTATTGTTATAAATTTCATTGAAATTTTGAAATGAGAAGATGAAATGTTAAAATACTTTCCAAATAAATAAATAAACATTTAGCAACTTACCTATATTGTTTCAATGAAAAACATACATTTCTGAGGCAACTCGTGCTCCAAAAGAAAAGTGGCAATGAATCAAATGAATGACATTGCAGAATCAGACAAATGAATTCCTCATGGCAAAGTTATATCAAAGGGCAACAACTGTTTTACTACTGTATATGCGGTTATAAACAACTTTTTTTCTTATTTTGAAACTAGTATCAGAAACAGTTTTAATTATTATAATAGAAAGTAATTGAGAGATATTCAATGTCTGAAATATTATTAAGATACTATATTATATTATATAGATTAAAAATTATCACGATATCAAGCATCCTTGATGCCAATTTACCCCACCCACTAATTTCAGCATTTTTTCATCGTGTGTGTAGAAAAGGTACTAAACTTGATTTTTAATTATTGATTAAACTCTGCAGTTATTAAAATAAATAAAAAATGAAGCTGCCCATTTTATAAATCTTATTTATAAAACTTCATTGGATTTGACTAACGAATAAAGCGTTTTTTTCTGCACTTTTTTAAATATTTATCTGTATTTTTTTTATGAAAAGGTTGAAATATGTATTTTATATGTTATACATAGCACATTTTACATTAATTCTATGATTTAAGACCAAAAAATGCAAAAGCAATTAAATTAGCACACACATTAATACAAAATGTATTTTTTTATTTTGGCGGCCATCTTGGACGCCATCTTGGATTTTATGTTACTCCAACACGTTTGACCAAAACAAAATTTGGTTCCATATACTACAGACCCTAACAAACATTTGGATATATAAAAGTTGCTGTTTGCAGACATAGACCAGTTGGGTACTCTAAACAGCCTTCCGTTTGCTACACTATAAGGGCTCAATTGCATTTAAATTCAGATAATGTGATAATTATTTAGGCATAAAATAACAATAGAACTGTAAATTATTATTAAACAAGGGGTTTATACATTACCTTGCTATCAATCATAATGTCATACATGTTTCTTGCCCTTTTCTGTTTAAATTTTAACTCCAGAATTCTGAGTATACATGTAAATATAGCCATAGTGATCACCTGTGCTTTGTACTATCACAATCCAAACTAGTGCTCATCCGGGGATCATGAGTTTGAACCCCAGCCCGGCCACAACTTGTGTGGGGATTTGTCATGAAATTATTTCTACGGCCATTGTCCCCCTACCTCTGATTCAAGTAGGGCAGTTGTCAGTTACTGGCATAGGTATGTGCACTTAGTACTGGTAAACCACTTAGATTCGCTAAGCTTGCCCAGGAAAAGTGTGAGTAGGTTAACTGACCGCCATGATATGACTGAGATACTGTTAACAACAGCGAAAAATCCCAACAAACAAACCAAATAAACAAACAGCACATGCTCAGATTGATTGATGTCATGAGCTCAGTACCTGGTTGGGTTTTTTCTCATAATGCTATATTATTATTATTATTAATGTACTAATATTTATTTTATTTAGACTGGTTTGCATTATACTTCTATGTGATTTAAGAATAATTTTTAAATCACATAAAATAAGTGATTAATATTTCTTAATTTTTCTTCAAAACCATACCACTTCATAGCTGCATGTGCAGTAATGCAGTGAATTATCTTGTATATCATGTCAGAAATGATGGACTTGTGGCCAATATTTGGTCAGTTTTTAAGCAAACTATGAGATGTTATGAGATGAGACTCGTGATACGCATTTATGTAGTTGTCAATATTTTGATGATAATTTTCATCAGGATTTTCATCTTCACTCAGTGTACTGGATTTTCTTACCAATGAAAAAATGCTAATTAAGGGAGTTTTTCGAATGAGCTCTTATTTGAGAAAGTTTGTATTTAGTGATTATTGGAGTTTGTAAAAGACACATGGGTAATGCTAGAGTGTATTATAGCATGTATTGATAACTTTATTTATTATTAGGGTATTTTTATTTCCTTTGATTGATGTTTATTTTAGTTATCTTGATGTACTAAATACAATTAATATTTTGATTAATAAAACATAAACATTAGCTGTTACCTTTGTTGTTTTGTAACCAAAGTTATGTTTTATTTAAGCAAGATTAGCTGCATGATGGATTATTATCTGAGTTTGGCCATTAACATCAACATGGAATCAGATAAAAGACAACACACAACAGGACTATAGTGGCCATCTGTTTATGCTATTTGATTTAAATACAGCTGAACATCATTATCTCCAACTCACTTAAGTTGAATTTCCAGATATGTTGAACTGGAAAATAGCTATTTTTTATTTAAAATAAATACTGTTATCTCGAAATTTTAATTGTTGTTTATTTTGAAGTGGCATTCTATCCCAAGTACTTTCACAATTATTTCTATCAGTTGACATCTGTGGCAAGACGTACCAAGAAGTGTCACACATTGCAAACATATAAATACCTATTTTCAGAATTTTAAACAAGTATGTGTTTTCTTGAATTGAATAATTGATTACTCGTTTTCAGTTCATTATAATATAATACACATATTATGTGTACACGATCACTACTTTATATATTAAACATTTGGGCTTAGGTAATACTTTTAGAAAGTCTATATTCGGTTATGTTGAACTTTGGATAACTCAAAGTCGTTTGTGAAGTCCTAGTGACTTCGAGATAAGAAAGTCCAGCTGTTATATCCTGAATTCCTAAAATACCCTTACAATAGGGATCTTGGGACGACCAGTAGAAGATCACGTTCTGACGACCTTTTAGTCAGCCTATCAATGTCTTGCATTCATGGTTTGAAATGCGAAAGTCAATTACTATATGTAACCTCAAACTAGATGTGTCACAGACACGGATGTCACAGACACGGATGTCACAGACACTGATGTCACAGACATGGATGTCACAGGCACGGATGTCACAGACACGGATGCCCCCACACGCACATTTGGACACAGACAAAGGGTGTCGCCAACACTAATTTTTGCCTTCACAAATTAATTTTCATATATATTCTAAAGTGGGAAAAAGGCAAAAGGCCATAATTCTGCCAAAATTCCTTCCTTTACGACCACCTACCTGTTGAGGTTCAACAGCTGTGAAAGTTTGAGCGAAATCCACAAAGTACTTGAAGAGGAGTTGAGTTCACAAAATTTCGGGAAGTATAGTCGTTCTACAGAGGAAAAAATGATGAAGGACCATAATTCTGGCAAAATTGGTCGCAGCCAGAATTCCTTCCTTTACGATCACCTACACATTAAGGTTGTTAAGCTGTGAAAGTTGAGTCCAAAAAAGTTCATTAAGTATATAAGTATATATATTTGAAAAAATGTCAAAAGGGTCATAATTCTGCCAAAATTGGTCACAGCTGAAATTCCTTCCTTTTCGATCACCTACACATATAAGGTTGTGCGGCTGTGAAAGTTTGAGCGAAATCAATCTAGCCAGTAAAGAAGAGTTGAGTCCACAAAATTTCGGGACGGACAAACTTACGGAAGGACAAGTGCAAAACTTAATGCCTACCACTTTGTGGGGACATACAATCTACTAATTAGCTGGCATCCCAATGTGCTTTAGTACACATGAATATTTTTATGGCATAAACATTACTGGAGAGTAAATTGTGCAACATAATACCAAAATACAACACTTGAAGAAACCACTGATATTGATACATGCAGTATTTCTTTGTTGTATGTGTAAAATATTACACCAAGACATAAACTACATCTGGAAACTGATTGCCAGACGCTTTAAACAAAGAGTAACTTCATTAGGTCAGATATAGTGAAATTCAGAGTTTTTGGGAAGTTATTCAATGTGCCGTTAACAGAACTTCCCATAGGAAGATGCACTTAAATGAGATGGCGTGTCACTTTTAGATCTCGGATTGCTTTAAATTTTGTATAGTAAACAGAAAAAAACCAGGGCTTAAACAAGCTCAGTAAAAGATGGCATGTGATTATTGACAAGGTTTTCTCCTAAAATTATGGTATCGAATTTCGAAATATTGTCTACCGATTCCTTCAGACGTTTTTTTTTTACCAAAGGCTTTTGGATTTTTCATGTATACATGGTATAATGTGCATGTAATTTAGTTTATGGGCAACTAAAAACACTTCTGTTTAATTTAAAATCAACCCCAAGGTTATTGACAAGATTAAGTGTTGCATAGTCATACAACGAATAACTAACCTGACGTCTCAGGCATCAATGTTTTAACTGGTTCAGGGCAAAAGGACTGCCATAGACGAAACTGTGCCAATATATTGTCATATTGCATTTTAACTGGAAATAATGTTCTTTCCAACTCAAAAGTATTAAGATACAAGTAAATTGCTGTGGAAAAACGAAGTTTTGAGGCTAATTTCCTACCTGCAGAATGTGCACGAGCACAACTAGAATGTAGTTTGAAATGTCTATACAAAGTTACAAACTAGACAAGTGGACCACTATTCCTCTATTTCTCAATGGCTTGTTGCCAGAAATGTCTATACAAAGTTACAAACTAGACAAGTGGACCACTATTCCTCTATTTCTCAATGGCTTGTTGCCAGAAATGTCTATACAAAGTTACAAACTAGACAAGTGGACCACTATTCCTCTATTTCTCAATGGCTTGTTGCCAGAAATGTCTATACAAAGTTACAAACTAGACAAGTGGACCACTATTCCTCTGTTTCTCAATGGCTTGTTGCCAGAAATGTCTATACAAAGTTACAAACTAGACAAGTGGACCACTATTCCTCTGTTTCTCAATGGCTTGTTGCCAGAAATGTCTATACAAAGTTACAAACTAGACAAGTGGACCACTATTCCTCTGTTTCTCAATGGCTTGTTGCCAGAAATGTCTATACAAAGTTACAAACTAGACAAGTGGACCACTATTCCTCTGTTTCTCAATGGCTTGTTGCCAGAAATGTCTATACAAAGTTACAAACTAGACAAGTGGACCACTATTCCTCTGTTTCTCAATGGCTTGTTGCCAGAAATGTCTATACAAAGTTACAAACTAGACAAGTGGACCACTATTCCTCTGTTTCTCAATGGCTTGTTGCCAGAAATGTCTATACAAAGTTACAAACTAGCCAAGTGGACCACTATTCCTCTGTTTCTCAATGGCTTGTTGCCAGAAATGTCTATACAAAGTTACAAACTAGACAAGTGGACCACTATTCCTCTGTTTCTCAATGGCTTGTTGCCAGAAATGTCTATACAAAGTTACAAACTAGACAAGTGGACCACTATTCCTCTGTTTCTCAATGGCTTGTTGCCAGAAATGTCTATACAAAGTTACAAACTAGACAAGTGGACCACTATTCCTCTGTTTCTCAATGGCTTGTTGCCAGAAATGTCTATACAAAGTTACAAACTAGACAAGTGGACCACTATTCCTCTATTTCTCAATGGCTTGTTGCCAGAAATGTCTATACAAAGTTACAAACTAGACAAGTGGACCACTATTCCTCTATTTCTCAATGGCTTGTTGCCAGAAATGTCTATACAAAGTTACAAACTAGACAAGTGGACCACTATTCCTCTATTTCTCAATGGCTTGTTGCCAGAAATGTCTATACAAAGTTACAAACTAGACAAGTTGACCACTATTCCTCTATTTCTCAATGGCTTGTTGCCAGAAATGTCTATACAAAAGTTACAAACTAGACAAGTGGACCACTATTCCTCTATTTCTCAATGGCTTGTTGCCAGAAATGTCTATACAAAGTTACAAACTAGACAAGTGGACCACTATTCCTCTATTTCTCAATGGCTTGTTGCCAGAAATGTCTATACAAAGTTACAAACTAGACAAGTGGACCACTATTCCTCTATTTCTCAATGGCTTGTTGCCAGAAATGTCTATACAAAGTTACAAACTAGACAAGTGGACCACTATTCCTCTATTTCTCAATGGCTTGTTGCCAGAAATGTCTATACAAAGTTACAAACTAAACAAGTGGACCACTATTCCTCTATTTCTCAATGGCTTGTTGCCAGAAATGTCTATACAAAGTTACAAACTAGACAAGTGGACCACTATTCCTCTGTTTCTCAATGGCTTGTTGCCAGAAATGTCTATACAAAGTTACAAACTAGACAAGTGGACCACTATTCCTCTGTTTCTCAATGGCTTGTTGCCAGAAATGTCTATACAAAGTTACAAACTAGACAAGTGGACCACTATTCCTCTATTTCTCAATGGCTTGTTGCCAGAAATGTCTATACAAAGTTACAAACTAGACAAGTGGACCACTATTCCTCTATTTCTCAATGGCTTGTTGCCAGAAATGTCTATACAAAGTTACAAACTAGACAAGTGGACCACTATTCCTCTATTTCTCAATGGCTTGTTGCCAGAAATGTCTATACAAAGTTACAAACTAGACAAGTGGACCACTATTCCTCTATTTCTCAATGGCTTGTTGCCAGAAATGTCTATACAAAGTTACAAACTAGACAAGTGGACCACTATTCCTCTATTTCTCAATGGCTTGTTGCCAGAAATGTCTATACAAAGTTACAAACTAGACAAGTGGACCACTATTCCTCTATTTCTCAATGGCTTGTTGCCAGAAATGTCTATACAAAGTTACAAACTAGACAAGTGGACCACTATTCCTCTGTTTCTCAATGGCTTGTTGCCAGAAATGTCTATACAAAGTTACAAACTAGACAAGTGGACCACTATTCCTCTGTTTCTCAATGGCTTGTTGCCAGAAATGTCTATACAAAGTTACAAACTAGACAAGTGGACCACTATTCCTCTATTTCTCAATGGCTTGTTGCCAGAAATGTCTATACAAAGTTACAAACTAGACAAGTTGACCACTATTCCTCTATTTCTCAATGGCTTGTTGCCAGAAATGTCTATACAAAGTTACAAACTAGACAAGTGGACCACTATTCCTCTATTTCTCAATGGCTTGTTGCCAGAAATGTCTATACAAAAGTTACAAACTAGACAAGTGGACCACTATTCCTCTATTTCTCAATGGCTTGTTGCCAGAAATGTCTATACAAAGTTACAAACTAGACAAGTGGACAACTATTCATCTATTTCTCAATGGCTTGTTGCCAGAAATGTCTATACAAAGTTACAAACTAGACAAGTGGACCACTATTCCTCTATTTCTCAATGGCTTGTTGCCAGAAATGTCTATACAAAGTTACAAACTAGACAAGTGGACCACTATTCCTCTATTAGCATTGGACATATCACTGTGACCCTTACTTCAAGTGTTCAGATATGCATATGTGACACAATCAGCTCCTCATGGAGAAATTTTGAAAGTATAAATTTAATCCTGACGCACAATGGCTGAATGTATTGTTAACTGTGCATAGTGGAAGGTATTATTATAATATACCCATACATGATTTTATCTGATAAACTACAAAATTTTTATAATCGTATCGGATAATAACAATATTTTACAAATCATATTTGATAGGAAATACAATGTATCAAAAGTTGTATTTGCCATCAGCATTCCAAGATTTCAAATAAAAATTATATTGTGCATGAACTACACCTGAAGTTTGTCTGAACATTTGTTTACCAGATCTAGGGTTCAAATAAAAACATAGTCATATTTTTCTTTGATTATTCTTTTAATCCTTAGAAATAAATACAATCACATACATACTCTAAAAAGTTCATCAAGAAAGAAACAAAACAATGGGTACAAGTACCCTACAGGATAATAAAATATCCTGTAAAATATCATGATAAACCTGGTCAAATGTTGAAAGCGAAGCACAATGTTGACGACACCTAGGCATTAGGTTGAGAAATTGGATACAAAAACACCATCATATGCATACTACCAGCAAAAGTGGCAGGAAAACCATACATTTTTTCTACATAAATACAGCAGCTCATATAAGGAGCAATCTCTGCATAAGTCTGTCAGACCTTGGACAAAGCCAGTGAAATTGTACGAGGACCAGCAAAAATGACCAGAACACTGTCCGTTCTGGCTGGTGAAAACTTCTGGTCAAGTACCTTCCTGTATGCTACAATGACCAGAACACTGGCCGTTCTGGCTGGTGAAAACTTCTGGTGAAGTACCTTCCTGTATGCTAGAATGACCAGAACACTGTCCGTTCTGGCTGGTGAAAACTTCTGGTCAAGTACCTTCCTGTATGCTATATGTTTTTGAGTGGCCAGTTAAATGGAGTTTGGGTCAGTAATAATGAAAAGACGACGAGACCTTGTGGCCAGTAATGGATTTGGGCCTTTCGCAGAGACTGTTTTAAAGCAGTACTGGTTCTTCAATGTAATCAACATACACACATAATCAACATACATAATAAACTCAACACCATCAATTTATTCAGTATTTTAATAAGTGAAAAAAAAGCATTTGAATTTAGCGCTGATGATGTATTGGCTTATTACGAAGATGAACATTTGGTAATATCAACAACAAAATAATAAGAGCAAATTTAATAAACAAAACAAAATGATGTTGAGAAAACAATGGAAATTTATTATTTAAGCTAACTAAAATGTTGGAAAATGATAAACTTGAGTATGATACAACCATCATCTATATCCATAATTTTATGATGGAAAAGAATATATTTTGGATGATTAACTGAAAACAGTGCTGATTCCAAACATGACAATCATATAAAATGTGATTTAAAACTCTACATGCAATTCAGCAGTCGTTAAGAATGTCATGGTAAAACTTGCTAAATACCGCAGATTCATAGTAAAAGTACAACATACAGTAACAGTTGACTTTCATTCCTTAACAATCCAATGAGATTAAAAAAAAACAAAGCAAGAAAGTTTCATAGACCCATAAGCGATACTTACACAGCACGAATAAACAATTTTGAATGTTTAAAAACGAGTCTCCTCAACACGTATACATTCACAAGGAACAAATATCTGCATGTTTGAGTGTTTTCCATTGAAGACAGCCCCAAACATTATATCTGAAACATGAAAGCGTCTGATAAAGTATTTCTATACAAAGTTACCTGTACAACATAAGAAACACAATAGTCAGACATCATTGCAAACATTCTACCGAGCCTAAAATAACACAAATGTATACACAAAGCTAGTATGGTATACTTTTCAAAGTAAACACTGTTAACTGATGGTCAACAATTTAAATACACACTTACCCCAGTACACATTCAGGGAGTCAAAATGAGTAGAATTTGTGAGTAAACGAAACAGAGTCTAATGTATTTACATGAAGTGTTATAACTAACTTTGCTTTAACGATGTTTGAATAATTAAGTGGCTCGTGAGTGAGTTGTTCGAGATCCTATTCAAAGTAAATGAAGTTCACCAGTATACAAAATCTGACTAGAAAGCAGGAACATTGTTATTTCATATTAACATCTATTTATTGTGTATACGCCCAGTACCTTTACATCTACTTAAAGCTATCAGATATCAGATCAGTGTCCAAAGTCAATATTCACTGTGTAATTCTTTACGTTTACAAAATCCACTTCATTATATATTTCAAACTGTACACATTGCTGAAACATTTTTTGTTTGTTTACTTAAACTATATCTGAAAAATCTTATATTTACAACTCTCATGTTGGAATTGTTTAACTGTAATAAATGAAAGGTTGTATGTCCAGACAAAACTACAGTAACCAAGTTGTAGGAACAAAAATGATGTACTAATGTTCACAAACCCTGCATTAAAATTATATCAGAACATATTTTTTTCTACTGCTTACATTAAACTACTAAAAACACTTGAAACAAATAATAACACAATTTAGCTAGAAATGATACAACAATTTTAAATGTGCAACACACAAATTGACCCGGCACCAGTTTTAATTATTAATTTCTTCTATTTGTCCTTTTTGGATTGCTTCTTTGCCGAGCCTGCTTCTTTCTTCTCCTCTGTCTTCTCTTCTTCCTTCTTTTCTTCTGGATGATCTTCATATCTGAACAAAGATTGGCATTTGATATAGGCTTTGTCACCAAATATAGATCATTATTGTTATTATTTTCCTATTACAATATTTGTTTGTTTGTTACGATTTTTCGCCGTATTCAACAGTATTTCAGTCATATAACGGCAGTCAGTTAACCTACTCACACTTTTCCTGGGTAAGCTGGTTTACCAGTACTAAATGCACATACTTATGCCAGTAACTGACAACTGCCCTACTTGAATCAGAGGTAGGGGGAGAATGGCCGTAGAAATAATTTCATGACCAATCCCCACACAAGTTAGGTGGCCGGGCTGGGAATCGAACCCGAGATACTCAGATTTGTAGTCCAGCACTCTACCAACTGAGCTAGCTGGCCCGGCTTTTCCTATTACAAGTATTACATGTTGTATATTCACAACAAGCTAAGGATAGTAATTATCAATATACTATACTTATTACTATTTTTAGCTCGTTGTTCTTTTTATTTTCCAAGTATTATTGGAAGCAAAGAACAAGTTCACTTTTTTCAGTTGCCAAAATGAAATAATTTCTAACAAAATGTATTATCAACCCATACTTGGCATACACTGTTTTATGGAAATGTCACAATACTTGTGGTAATTATGGTATCATCAGTGTTTTCTAAGAATACTAGACCATGTATGAGATTTGCATATCTAAACTTGTCTCGACTCTTTCTACAAGTTCAAATCAACACATTTAATTCGAGACAATCAAGCCATGATGGCAGCTGAGTAACATGGAAAAGACATCATGAAGCCTTACTTGAAGAGCTGTTTGATTTCTCCTCTCATGAGGGCAACTAACACTGGCGTTCCTATACAGGCTGGTACAAGGTACAACAAAGCTGGCTGAAACGAGAACATAGAACATTATTAATAATATAACAACAAAGCAAGCTGAAAACATGAACACAGAACATTATTAATAATATATCAACATTTAGCTGGCTGAAAACAAGAATATTGTATATTATTAATAATATTTATACCATTTGTATGCATGAATGCTTTTAACATTTTAATGAAATCAAGTGAGAAATGTATGGACAGCTATCTCCTTAATGATAATATAACTTAATTTCTTAAAACCATAATTATCATAATAAGCTGCTGGCCACAACAAATATGATTTTTAAATAATCTATATTAAAACAAGAGATGTTTGTAAAACATGTATGCCCCAAGAATTGCAGCCAAGTTGTGAATATGTGCAATTGTTAAGAATTTTTTTAAATATGCAATCCCAAGCGAGGTCTCGATATATGGTATCTATGTATCAAGTTTCATTAAAATATCTTGATGCGTTCTCAAGTTATTGAGCGGAAACTGTTTTTCTATTATTAGTAATGGTGCCCTTGACCTTGACCCCACCCACCCCATATGCAATCCCAAGCGAGGTCTGAATATAAGGTATCTATGTATGAAGTTTCATTAAAATATCTCGATGCGTTCTCAAGTTATTGATCGGAGACCGTTTTTCTATTTTTAGTAATGGTGACCTTGACCCCACCCACCCCATATGCAATCCTAAGCAAGGTCTCAATATAAGGTATCTATGTATGAAGTTTCATTAAAATATCTCTATACGTTCTCAAGTTATTGAGCGGAAACTGTTTTTATAAATTTTTAGTAATAGTGACCTTGACCTTGACCCCACCCACCCCATATGCAATCCCAAGCGAGGTCTCAATATAAGGTATCTATGTATGAAGTTTCATAAAAATATCTTGATGCATTCTCAAGTTATTGAGCGGAAACCGTTTTTCTATTTTTAGTAAGGGTGACCTTGACCTTGACCCCACCCACCCCATATGCAATCCCAAACAAGGTCTCGATGTAAGGTATCTATCTATAAAGTTTCATTAAAATATCTCAATGCCTTCTCAAGTTATTGAGGGGAAACCGTTTTTCTATTTTTAGCAATGGTGACCTTGACCTTTGACCTGTTGACCTCAAAATTTATAGGGTTGTTCCTTTCCTCACAAGTAACCGGTGTACCAAAGCAAAATTTCTCTCACATAATGCAGTTTTCCCCAAAACTTGACATTACATTTTGAGATTTGTTCCCCCTTAACAAATTTGTGGCAATAATTTTACCCAAAACCTGGGTTATGGGCCCCATCCCCAATCTCTGAAAAAAAAGCCCTGTATCACAAAGCAAACAATAAGCCTATCAATTGGTACTAACTTTCTGAACCCTCCAAGTAACCGTTCGCAAACTATACCACTCTGTGACTCACCTGTGCGTGTTTGAAGAAGTGCATGATGACGACGGTGAGAAGCAGACCAAGGAAGTAGGCAATGAAACTGGCGTAGAAGTACACACGGCTCTCCTTCTTCTGACTAAAACATCAAGGAAACAGCCCACTCAATGAACTTTGTCATAAATAAGTTTTTTAACCACAAGAAGGCCAAGATAGCCCTGGGTCGCTCACATGACTGTAATAAAGCAGCTTGTACACATTTAATAGTGTGTTCAGAAATATTTGAAGTACAATGTTGACAATGGACGATGATAGACAACAGCAATGTTTTTTTAAACAAATTAAAATAGTTTGAAGGAATTTGGTAGAGTCACCCAAGAAACATTTCTGGAAATTATTTTGAAATCCAGAAAACAGCTTCACATGCTCCTTTGATAACCTTTCAATAATAATTATAATAATTATTTTCAATATTGCTCCACCATAATTTTTGTCTCCTTCAATAGTAATCCCAGTTAAAGACAATGTTTACCCCTCCTACCTGATGTCAAATCTCAGCAGCAGGGCTATGAAGATGCCTGGGATCACGATATCACCGAGGCCCAGCATAGCAAAGTTGTTGGCTGCCAGTCCCTTCTCTAGCAGATCTTGTGGGAACACCACTTGAAATCAAATACATATTGATACAGTTTTGACAATATCAACTTATTTGTAATAATTTATATTATAATATTCTAATAAATTTTATTTTATAAAATATTGTTTGATCGACTAGGAATATCTGTTTTTTTCATAAAAAGAATCTTTGTTTACGAAAAAAAATTTATATGATGATAAAATTCCAATAGTTTTGTATTTCTTACAAGGTTTTAAGATATAAGGAAAAAAACAACACACTTATAGCCAAATGGAAATTATTTTTTGCAAAATATTGAATTTTGTAGCCATTTGCAAATTTGGTAAATAGCACAGTGCCCCCTGAGATCCTGGTTTTCAGACTTACACTTGATCGGTGCCTCGAAAGACTTGGCTACAGTGACCATGACGTTAGTCCCGAACACCCAGAAAACGTCGTAAATGAAGAGGCCCCCCAGCAGGATACAGCCGGTACTGATGCTGTTCAGGGACAGGAACTCTACACCATTAAGGGCAAACGCCAACCCAAACAGGTTGTTGGCAATCCAGTGCTAGAAATCATAAGTACAATGTTTAAAGTACTATGCTTAAAAACATTCAATACAAAATTACATAAAGGAGTTTTTGTTGAGCTTGTATGATTTTATTGCAATAATCATACTTTTGAAATTTAGTTTACCAAAAAAGTTTACTGTTAAATTATGTTTTATTATATTATAAAAACACTACATACACTCTCACTTTTAAATGGAAAATATTGACAATTCTTTTCGTGGTCTTATATGTTATACAAACATAGGCCAAAAGTACCCTAAAAACACTGGAAACATTGACCACCTAAATAAATTGAGCAAAGAACAAATATTATCATCATAAACATGGCATAGCAGTACATGATTCATCATAAACATGGCATCGCAGTACATGATTCACAGACTTAAATTGTCACTGAAAACTGATTTTTGTCATTGCATGAAACTCTGGGTTACAAAACAGATAACAACTCAATAAGCAGTCTCACCTTCTTGATGAGGTACCACAATCCTACGACCCCACACAATGCGATCACCAGCAGGTCCTTGCGATCAAACTTCCAGTTCACCACCTCTGTGAATAAATCAAGATTAAGTTCAATGCTGTATGTACTGCTATGCAATACTCAATATGTACCAGGTGATAAGGAAGATTATCATTATGACAAGCATATAGGGCAAGGCAAACTGTTTCAGCTGTACAGAATCGTCACAACAACCGAACAAACAAATGTTAATGACAATGGTAGTGAAAATAAAACACAGAAGTGTGTCTGTAGAGAATGCTACAACAAAAACTGAATTTAGTGAAAGACCTATGATCAGAAATGGTGAAGGGTGCTGCACCAAAGGAACATATCAGCTAACAAATTGATAATGCCAGGATTTTTATCTTTTATGCTGAAAATTAAGAATTGTAAACACTGACATTTAAAACAGGTGCAAACAACTTTTTCAACAAGATTCTGTGTTTGATAAACCAATTCTTAGTCCAAATTAGGTCATGGTCAAAGTGAGGTTGGGTGATATGGGTGGATTGGGAACGGTCATAAGTAGCAACTGTGTAAATATCCAAGTGTTCTACAGGGATTATCCTAGAGGGCGACATGGGCGAAATCGTCGCCCTATGGTGTCTGACTTCGCCTTGTGATCTGAACAAAGTGAAATCAAAATCGCCGAAAATTTTCAATACTAATGCTTATTCCTCTAATCTTATGCCCACTACTGTCATGGTTTATCTGATTGTGGAGATAACGAGGCTACAATTATCCATAATCAATCTGTAGACAGCGTGAGAAAGTTTGTTACACATCACTAACCTGGCATTGTGTTAATCAATCAACCTATCGGCTAAGGTTATTCCAATTGCGGTTCCCGACTTCGCTTACTTGCTTTCAAAGTAAATCTGTTATTAGCAAAGGCTGTTGGGAACCAAGAAAGCGAGTGCACACTGGGCGATATGATCAACCGGTTTACGCTAGAATTTACAGTCATTCCGAGTTATTATTACCGTTTTACGTACTGTAAAAGAACTTATATTCAGGCTATGAATATTTGCTGTTTGCTTAATTGCGATGTTTGACCTTAGAACTGACAATTAATTTAAAATTAAAACAAAAAGATACACGGATCAATTATTTTCCATTTCCACAATTAACACAATCGTAACAAACACCGCGTGTGAAAAGTAACAGATAATCCAATTCCCATTTTGTAGTTAATGATGTCATCCAAACAAAACCATTGAACAACACGCGACACCATTACAACATTTTTCATTCTCCTGTGGTTTCTTTGTTCTGACGCCGACTAACGGCGGGAAAATTATGTTGCACGATTTCCACGTGCAGCTTGCTGACAACCAAGTGGTGTACAATACCGGTACTTGTCTACTTGAGATGTATAACATGTAGCGTTGTTAGGAGAAATATCAAAGGCGTTAATAATTTACATTGTAACATTTACTCTTTATATCATGACATTATTTTAAAGGAAACCAGTGACTGCCTTATGAAGTGTAAGTATCAATTGTCATAAACATAAATATGAGTGCTTGTTTTTTGAAAATACTGTTTCTAATGCCAATTAAGCTATTTTGTGTTTATCTTTCATTACTACAGGTTGTAGATTTTGTAATTAATTAATTATACATAATTCAATTGATTGATTGGCTAAATAGCTGCTTTACGCGCCAGTGTCAGTTATCGATAAACTTCTCCCTGAATTCGGCAAAAGGAGAAGTCACTTCTCCCTAAAATTTTGAACTAAGATGATCCCTGGTTCTAGTAAGCGCAGTTGGTGCTAGACGAAACGGTAACATCTAGTTAACCAAGAAATGGCAGTTTTGAATTATTACAAGTCCAAATTAGGTCAAGGTCAAAGTGAGGTTGGGTGATATGAGTGGATTGGGGACGGTCATAAGCAACAACGGTGTAAGTATCCAAGTGTTGTAGCAAGCGGTTGTGGTGCTACACGTAATGGTAAAGTCTTAAATAACCAAGAAACAGCCTATTTGAATTATTCTTAGTGCATATCAGGTCAAGGTCAAGGTGAAGTTGGGTGATATGGGTGGATAAGGAATGGTCATAAGCAACAACTGTGTTGTAGTAAGCAGTTTTGGTACTAGACGAAACGGTAAAATCTACTTAACCTTGTCACGGGCAGACAGAAAGACGGACGGACGGACAGGAAAATCACTACATGCCTCAAGATGGGGGCATAAAAACAACATCTGAATGCTATTGTTACCTTGTTTCTTGTCTGCAGGCCCCTCTGTGAAGATCAGGTGGTACTCCTGATTTGGGAACAGGGGAGGAATCAGTGGATGAAGGATGGGACTAGAAAAGCAATGAAAACAATCTTACAGAGACTGAGCATTAATGATTTATAGTACATAAATAGCATGGGTATACTAGCTGGAATTATTTAGGCAACTACAATATCCTTTTTTGTGAACTGAATGAACCTCGTCCTGGGTATGTAAAAATTGATGCAATCCTTACAGTTTTAACCTTTACTTTAGTCTGTGGTACAAATATGCCACAGATGACATTAGTAAATTAAACTAATGCAGAAGGCACCAACTGAATGGATTTGGATAAATAAAGTACTATCCAAAATAGTCTGCCTTTCCAAAAATGGTCTCTATAAATGTAACATTTCAGAATTGATGCATCGAGATGACAAAATTGAATCGCACACTAATTAATGCAGAAGACTTACCTGGCAATGTGTGCCAATGCTAGAACTCCAAGGAAAAAGAAGTATACGGCAAGTAACATGTTGATATATTCTTTTGAGAATATCTGAAAATACAATGTTTAAATTCAAATGATTGATGTAAAGCAACCCTTACAAATTAAAAGTAAATTGATATATAAATTATAATGAATTAAAAGTAAACATAGAGTACTGAGACTCAGAGTACCAGAAACTACAATTCAAGTGTATACATATGTGGCATGTCATGAGAAGACCAGAGTACCAGAAACTACAATTCAAGTGTATACATATGTGGCATGTCGTGAGAAGACCAGAGTACAAGAAACTACAATTCAAGTGTATACATATGTGGCATGTCGTGAGAAGACCAGAGTACCAGAAACTACAATTCAAGTGTATACATATGTGGCATGTCGTGAGAAGACCAGAGTACCAGAAACTACAATTCAAGTGTATACATATGTGGCATGTCGTGAGAAGACCAGAGTACCAGAAACTACAATTCAAGTGTATACATATGTGGCATGTCGTGAGAAGACTGGGCTAAATGCAAGTACCAAAAGTGTCGTCTGGATCAGCCTGTGCAGTCTGCACAGGCTAATTCAGGACGGGACTTTCTGTTTACAGTGGAATTTTGTTTAGCGGAGACTTTCTTGAAACAGAAAATACCATAAACAAGAGCTGTCAGAGGACAAAGCGCTCGACTATTCAAAGTATTTCCGTTGGTAGATATTTTGGATAGTAGAAGGGACATACATTTGTTAAAACACATAGCTTTTAAGTGAAGCCTTGAATAGTTTACATGGAGTTTATGATAAAGGTTAGTTCCAAGTTTCAAATGAATAACTTATGTAGTTTTGAAGTTACAAAACTTTTGAATATAAACTTTAACCAGAAAATCTATGTGACAAAGGGGCATATGTCAAAATACAAAACAGAGTTATAGGGAATGTTGCCCTTGATACTGGAGTTGATGAAAAAGTTTAGTTACAAGTGAATAACTTATGTAGTTTTGAAGTTACCAAACTTTTGAATATCAACTTTAAACAGAAAATCTAAGTGAAAAAGGGGGCATAACTCTGTCAAAATACAAAAGAGAGTTATGGGGAATGTTCACCCTGATACTGGAGTTGATGAAAAAGGTATATTCCAAGTTTCAAGTGAATAACTTATGTAGTTTTGAAGTTACAAAACTTTTGAATATAAACTATAACCAGAAAATCTAAGTGAAAAAGGGGCATAACTCTGTCAAAATACAAAACAGAGTTATGGGGAATGTTGCCCCTGACACTGGAGTAGATGACAAAGGTTCGTTCCAAGTTTCAAGTGAATAACTTATGTAGTTTTAAAGCTACAAAACTTTTGAATATAAACTTTCACCAGAAAACCTATGTGAAAAAGGGACATCACTCTGTCAAAATACAAAACAGAGTTGTAGGGAATGTTGCCCTGGATACTGCAGTTGATGACAAAGTTTAGTTCCAAGTTTCAAGTGAATAACTTATGTTGATTTGAAGTTATAAAACTTTTGAATATAAACTTTAACCAGAAAATCTAAGTGAAAAAGGGGCATAACTCTGTCAAATTACAAAACAGAGTTATGGGGAATTTTGCCCCTGACACTGGAGTTGATAACAAAGGTATATTCCAAGTTTCAAGTGAATAACTTAAGTGGTTTTAAAATTACAAAACTTTTGAATATAAACTTTAACCAGAAAATCTAAGTGAAAAGGGGGCATAACTCTGTCAAATTACAAAACAGAGTTATGGGAAATGTTGCCCCTGACACTGGAGTAGATGACAAAGGTTCGTTCCAAGTTTCAAGTGAATAACTTATGTAGTTTTAAAGCTACAAAACTTTTGAATATAAACTTTCACCAGAAAATCTAAGTGAAAAGGGGGCATAACTCTGTCAAATTACAATACAGAGTTATGGGGAATGTTGCCCATGACACTGGAGTTGATGACAAAGGTATATTCCAAGTTTCAAGTGAATAACTTATGTAGTTTTGAAGTTACACAACTTTTGAATATAAACTTTAACCAGAAAATCTAAGTGAAAAAGGGGCATAACTCTGTCAAAATACAAAACAGTTACGGGGAATGTTGCCCCTGACACTGGAGTTGATGACAAAGGTATATTCCAAGTTTCAAGTGAATAACTTATGTAGTTTTGAAGTTACAAGACTTTTGAATAAAAACTTGAACCAATTCAGACGTGGACGCGGACGCCGGGGGTAAGTAGGATAGCTTACCTATTCTTCGAATAGTCGAGCTAAAAAGAAAAAATTCGTCCTGGATTAGCCTGTGCGGACTGCATGGGCTAATCCGGGGCGACACTTTATGCAGATGCATTAAGCCTGGATTTCCCACGACACGCCTCTAGTGGTTTTTTTTCACCTTTGGGGTAAAGGTGGTGGGGCCCTTCAGATGGGGAATTTTATGGCAAAGGGGGAATTTTTTTTAGAAAAGCATAATTTCAGGTTTGTGTAGACAGTTCCATTTTGTTATAAAACATTAATCAATTGCTTTGCTTCAAATGATAACATACATTATACAGACTTGGTTTGATGAAAAATAGCTGGGATTGTTTATGAAAATTCCTCTATCTTAGTCAATTTTTGTCCGATAATAATCTTTTTTTTTCAAAATAAAGCTTACATTCTGAGGGGTATTTTAAGGTACATATAGGAGAAAATATATACCTTTTAAGCAGGGGAATGGGGCTGAATTTCGGACCCAAATTGTCCCTAAAATAAACACTGGCCTCATATATTTTTCGCAAGCTTCTAGGAACTGGTTCCAGGTCAATCATATTTGGAAATAAAACATTGCAAAATTTTGCAAACTGGGTAAAAATTATATACTTTGATAATACTAACTTCATGTCACTTGATCCAGTTGATTTGTTTCCCAGAAAATTTGCACTTATTAACCTTAAAATACAAAAATCCAGATTTCTAGTGAGTGGGAATGGGTCCTATTACAGAAAGTGTCTCAAAAAGAAAAAACAAAAAACATAAGCATATGAAATATCACTAGTCTAACAAAGGAGTACATTTTTGCTATACCTGAAACACAATATATATTCCAAAGAGAGTTCCACTGGCAATGATTGGGAACATTGCGGCATCTTTACTGGACATCGTTTCTGGTTTCTCTCCCGATTCCTACAAACACAAAACCATAAGACGATTAGTTATTTATTGCCACAAATGCAAGCAGGGATTTACAGGAAGACGAAAACCTACGTCGAAAGTAAGTAGGCTCCTGGGTACCGTTTTACTAACAATTCTTACGTATTACGTAAGTTTTAGCGTAAGTTGACTAGTTACGAATAACTACGTATTTCGTAAGTGCGTTTTACTAACGTTGCGTAAGTTTGACTTCGTACGTACGTGAAAATAGAGTGTAACTGTTCAATTTGGAGGAATGCGATGTAAACAAACAACAACAACAATCGTTTTGACAGACGCTCTAGTTTTAATATGGAAGGTATTAAATCGCAAAGGATACTGGCCCAAATTGGAAATAAATGTCTTAGTGTACTCTAACGGAGAGCACCACTCCACTCTGTAATGGAAACTTTGGTCTTCATTGACATTATAAGGACAACGTTGACAAAAATCGAATCTGGAATCAGTAATCCCCAATGGAAACAGTGGGAAAAATGGTAATTCTTATGTGGGCATACATATTGTATTTTGCTCTAGATCTATTTGAATCTCTACAATACTGTTATTATGTTATTTATCTTGATTGAAGCATATCCTGCAATGTATTCAGTGTGAATTTACACGATTGCTTAAAGGGACTTGTTCACAAATGTATGCATTTTTTAAAGTTTGCCATTAATGTCTTAAATTGACATATTTAAGCATCAGAACTTAAGAACTCAAGTATAATAACAAGAAATGGATTTTTTTTTTATGAAAAGATAAAAATATTGGTCTTACTGGGGACCTCAGAATTAAAAGTCTCCGCCTTAACTACTCGGCCATGGCGATTTCTTTATTCATCTTGAAATGATTTACGTAATGTAATTGATCCACGTGTTGTCAAACATTTATCAAAATCTACAGAAACACTCCAAATTATTCCATCGTTAAGTGTAACAAATGCTGGCTTTCATGAACTTTTCAAATCTGGAATTTTGAACTTCATAGCCTCTGATTTTGGAAGTTTTGCTCATAATATTTGGAAGTTTTGACAGTATTGCATGACATAAGTCCTGAGCATTTCAGAAATGTAATTAGGTATAAAATTCAAGGTTTGTTTAAGGTTATCTCTTTTTCATCAGGTGTTTATAACATGCCAATTTATTCAGTTAAAGAGGTATACATTGAGATGAATCACTTTATTTCTTCTTCTAACTTGTTCATCCTTACATGATGAAACTTCCATTATTAGTACTAATTTGTTCATGTTTGTATTGAAAAAAACCAAGCTGTAAGCTTTTTAAAAAACAATATACACTTAAACAAAATTATAACACACCAAATGGAAATAAGTGGAAATTGGTTTATTTTCTGTATTGATAATATTTTTAGTTTTAAACTCAGCTATGATTATTTGAGTTATACATGCATGGGTTCATACCAAAATATAGGAAAAATAAAAAAGATTTTCGTATTTACCATGGCGCATCTGAAATTCTTATATATAAGGAAAATGCAACCATTTCCATTTGGTGCGTTATAACTTTTGTTGAGTGTATTGCTATGACCTAGTCTATTGCTCATTATCACTTTATTTATTTTATTACAATGTACGTTGAGTACGGATGTAAATCATTGTTTATTAAATCATTATTAAATGCCATGTAAATAGTAATCAATATATTAATATATTGATATTTTCTAAGCTTATTGTTAATGAATTCATTGTATTATAATGATTACCTTCAGTATAAATTACAATATTCAAATATTTCGCGGTATTTTCTTTTGTCTGCCATCTTGAATGTTTACTACAATATGACGTCATTCATTGAGAAGTGCGTATGACGTCATCTTACTACGAGTATAAATAGGGCCGAACTGTCGTTCGGCTTCAGTTGCCTTTTGGTCGCCCACTGAGAAGGTTCTAAACGGACAATGGATAATCAGGTAGATAAATGTTGAAAGTTATCGATTGACAATCAACAATGAACATTTATTAAATAAACGTTGTTGCAATATGAATTATGTTGTTTTATTCATGTTGCGTTTAGGGTTATTGTGGTGTCGGCACCGTCTGACGGCCATCAGACGGACCGGCATTACAGTATTTATAATTATCGTACATTATAATGCATATGATGTTTCAGTTGATCAAAGCAATTGATGCATCTGATGTTTCAGTTGATCAAAGCAATTGATGAAGTGTCCGTCTTAGGTTTTCCTGAGAGGTCGATTCATTACGAACATTATGTTTGATTACTGATTTATTTATTTTAATGTAATTTTAATAGGGATGGGACCGAATACTGAAATTAATATTCGAATATTCGTTTTAGGTATTCGAATATATTCGAGTAATTCGTTTTGTAAATACTACTATATACGGCACTCTGTCCGAATATTTACCTATGCGAAATATGTAGTTGTATTACATTGTTTCATTGGTAAATGAGCGATATGACTTTGTGAGTGTTGACAAATATAAAGAAATGTAAGATATTGTTAAATGTATTGTTAATTAATTTGTTAATCGTTCCGTTTTTTGTTCAGAACCATGAAGCTTGTATCTGCTGTGCAGATTACACGTTTCCTGGGTTTTGTCTAATGACCGCGTAAAGTACTTCCAAGCACGTGATGGTGGCATCGTTTATTAATAAAGACTCTTGTATAATATACGGTGTTGATATAATGGAGAATAATTTACAAGTGACGTATATTAAGATTGACCAGATCATGCTAATTTTGTTAAAGAAATTGATTGGCTGATAATGGATTCATTTTGATTGGTTTACTTAGAGAGTAATTGTAATTGACTGTAAACAAGTTAACCGTATAGATGTCACTTAAGGATAATAAACAACAATGAACGCCTTGTGCAAACTGTGAAACCGTTATCACAACATGGCCCAGTTTTGTTATTTGTGGATACAATGCGTCATGTTCGTGCCTCCTACAAACCGTTAATTCGCGGCCCTTGTCAGAACATTGCCCCCTGCCAATTATCAATTGTCGTTAATTGGACATGTTTGGCATGTGTTGTAAAAACGTTAGACTGCCCCCGCCCACCTGCTAGGCAGGAAATACGACTGGAATTCATGTTAACTTTCCAATCAAACTGGAAAAAACATGATTTTAAACAAAAATTTGTTCTTCAAATAAATTTGAAACTCGAATATTCGTATTCGTTTTTTTATATTAGAATATTATCCAATATTCGAATATTCGGTCCCATCCCTAAATTTTAATGTTCAGAAAATCCGATGCCATTGTGGCATTATAGTTCATAATATAATACATTAATGTCAATTTAATGAATTTATTGAAAATACTGTTAATTGATATAAAAGATAGTATATGTGTCAATCAATTTTGTTTTCAAATTGGAAAATGATCTAATAAGGGTTGTTTTTCGTTTACAGACATGTGTGTACCTGTCAGCAAGTTAAGAAATGCTAACCAGTAAATGTTTTCACAGTCAACGCAGTCAAATGACACAAACAGATATAAAAAGAAAGACATTACAAAGCTATTACAAGGATAGGAGAAATGTTTATATATTAATATATATTATATAATAAATGTTACATATTTAGCTTTAATTTTTAAGTCTTTATGCATATAAAAACATGCTGATGTCCGTTTCCAGGAAGAATCAGTACTTTGTATAATTGAGAAAGATCTTTATAGTTTTTTTATACATGATACATCCAAACACAAAGCATACACCCATTACTCCAAAGAGACTGCCCTAATATTGTGTTATTTATATATTAATGAATCATTTTTTCAAACAATAATCAAGCTGAAAGCATAATAAAAATAGAAAAAATCTGACTAAATATTTTTAAAAGTCATGCTCTTCCATGTTTAAGAAACAGAAATTTGTGAAATAAATGATTGGTAAAGTCAAGTAATTTTACTAATTTACCAATTGTAACTAGGAACAGGCACTCTATTAATTTAGATAAGGTTGTTACATAAAATAGATCATTTGCTAATTTTATTTTACTTCTATTATAAAACCAAAAAGAATGCAAATAATTACAAGTAGATTATATCTTGAATATTTGCAATTAATTTTCATGAACAATGATATATCAAGTTTATAAACAAAAGTATGCTTTCCAACAGAATTGGGCAAATGGCATCTAATCCCCAAAATTTCCCCTTCACCTTAATTATTGTATTTTACAGTAATGTGTATTGCTACTCTTTCTGTTTCCTATCAATTTGTCCACTGGTACCAATCATGTATTGGCTTGTTGTATTATAAATAAAACACAATAAAACAATTAACATGAAACATTAATCTTGTGTTTTGTCTGCTGAACATTAAACATATAAAGATTATATAGTTTATCACTAACTGTAATAGCCTAAAAGTTATTGTTTATTTTATTACAACATATTTGAAGGCAACATACCTTATAAAATGCATCTTTATTATTTACCGGTCATTACATTCGAAACTGATAACACAACTAGTTTAAAATATATTTTATTGCAAAGTCACACAGAAAACTGTCTTTGTAAACATGTTTTACTTTATTTATTAGAAATTTTGTGAAATTTATACTATAATGCTTAGTAACAAATACTTATAGGATAAATTAACTTAAAGTGCAAAAACATCAACATTATTTTTTATTAATATTGCTATAGCTTTTGTTAAATATACTGCGTGAATAAATACAATAATGAACTGTTTATGATTATGCTACAACCATCATCAACATGGCCAACACTGATGCTGACAACTAGTCACCACAAGCCGGGCTGTGCTCTTTGGCTTAAACTGAAAGAAAACTCACGTTTTATGCAGACGCATATTCATGACAATATACTATTATTATACTCATTTTAAGTAAACGTTAATGAATGTAATTATTCTAAAGTACATATTTATAATAATTGTTTCCCTCATTGAGACTGAAAGAAGAACCTGTCTCAGCAACAAAGTTGTAATAATAAAAGGCAACAAACATACTCAAGGTAGAATAATGGTTGTTGTGCGCTGCACTTCTAAATAATTCAGTTCCCAGGGTTAACAATATCAATGTCACACACACTGACATATGATATTTGTTTAATTGTACAGTATTTAGCAGTTGCTCAAATTATTTGTTTGAATGTTAACAACTGTTAGAATACAGATAAACACTGTACAAACAATTATCATATGGCAGCGTGTGTGACCCTGATATTGTCAACCATCGAAACAGAATGTCACCACTCGGCGTTTGCCTCGGGAAACATTCTGCCCTTGGGTTGACAATATCAATGTCACACACGCTGCGATATGATATTTATATATTGTCATACAGGTTAATTGTACCCAATATCAATACCCTGAAAATTAATGCCACTAGAATAAAATGCACAAACCTGAAATGTGACTTATGCAACCAAAATGCCCGTTTTAGCATCATCCCAGATCAACTGTGTGCAAAGCTGTAGACCACCTCTGCTCTTGGGAGGAATCTTTACTTCAGTAATAGACTTTTCCCAATTCCAATCAAGCAATGGCATCATAATTAGTATTAACTACATATCCTAAATCCAATGCTTTGTGACTGTGTTCCATCTGTTGATGTTATTCCAAGCTACATATTAACATGCCAAAATTTGATAAAATGCCAACCATATTGTATTTCGTGAAATGATCATAGCGATCATTATTCTTTCAACATGGGAATAGTAACAAACAATGGCATATTGCATAGGTAACTGGTCTATTCGGATAAAATATTTCGGACATGTTGTTTTGCTCCTTTTTTTAAAACTACATGTCAAATCATTTCCAACAGATGCCCCTTCAATTAAGTAAAACTTTCCACAAATTTGTGTACCACTGTATGTTTATTTGGTAGGTAATCCGATTCCATAATAATGTCAGTACATGACCAAATGAAAACATTCAGCACAATCATCGGAAGAATGTCAAGGACGCCACTCAGGGGAAATAATTAGGCTCTGACTAAAATCTATTGACACGTAAAGGTAGCTCTAGGGTTAGAAATTAAGGCTGTCTTTCATCAGAAAATACAAATAGATGGACGACAATGATTGGCTTCAGTAGCATCTAGCTGAAATTTCTTAACTTATCGAGTCATGACTATTCGATAAGTTAAGAAATTTCAGCTCGATGCTACTGAAGCCAATCAGTCTCGATACGGTTATTTTCTAATCTGAACATGTCGATAGTTTTGTATTATCATTCTATCCGTCAAACTTTTATAATCGCTCATCCTTTTACAAAATCTGCGGATAAAGTCGTCTAGCGAAATTTCTTCTCGAAAAACGGCGGCCATATTTACGGACAAACTAAATAGTTACGGCTGCTTTTTTAAATCGTAAAGTTATGTACAAACTTACGGAAAACGTACTTACACAAAGTTTTAGTAAAACGCATTTACGCCAAAAATTTGAACGTACGCAGTTACGAAAATCGTAGACATATGCTTGCGTAACTCTGTTAGTAAAACGGTACCCTGAACTGGCTTATTACTAACGAGGAATAAAACACATTGCATAACTTCACAAAGCAGTCAGTACACTGCATTATTTAATCAATCATTGTAAGTTGTACAACAAAATCCAAAATGGTCAATACCTTTTGCTCCTTATGGTATCTTACAGAACGAAAGGATCCGAAGAAAATCGGTATCAGAGCCATTACGACCAAACTTGTGTATGCCACAAACATTCCCTCTGGTGTAGATGGTATTTTTGCAGTTCCATTTTCCGCTGTTCCATTGAAAGTTTCATTAACTACCGGCACGTCTGTTACAGTTTCTGCCATGTTGACAACTATTGACTGTTTACATTCCAAATGATCGTCATCATATAGACGCTTAGTTTATATATTGGCGTCGCATAATCGCCTGAGGCATCTAGATCAAATGTACAGAAACCAGTCCATCACACGTGGCCATTACTGAGTTACAGCGTTGTTGGTTGGCTTAGTAATTATACATCGACAGATGTGATTGGCTTAAATATTGACAGCAAAAAAATGGCTGCGTCCATGGGAGTTGTGACTTTGAAATTTAGAAAAACACTGTGTTTGTGCAACTTCTTTAGATCAGTAAGCCTTTCTCGAAAGCTTTTAGCGGCATCTGAAAAAGCACAACAAAATTCAGAAGAAGCAGACAATAACGAATATTTTGATCGAGAAGCAGTCGAAAAACACATTGCTAAATTGAGAGATGCATCAGGCATGAATAAATTTGAGAAAATGAGGCTGAATGGACAGTTACCAGAATTTAATACTAAGCGAAAATATTTCAATAGCAGAGCATTTCAAAGAAAAATGTATGCAAGATATGGAGCTGCATCAGGTAAATTCTGAACTTTTAAACAATTTTGCTACAATTCGCACGTTGTGTTTTTTAACAAAATCCATGCATCACCGTGATTCACTACTGCTGGAAATTCCACACTGGTCGCCATGGAATGGGTATGACATAAAACCAAAAACCCACCAAAATCCACATAAAACTCTCGAAACCATCATAAAAATGTAAGCCTAAGGAAACTTGCTTAAACTAAGGAACTCTCCCAAACACCATTACTAATCCTAGCAGAAAAAAAAATCCTTAAACTAACCAAAACACCCAAAACCAGAAGAAGCACAGAAAACCAAACAGTAAAAAGCCGAATAAAGGGTAGCGATAACAGAGGAATGCCGATTCCACAATCTCGTATCTGTCACCATTGTAAGGATACATTTTTATCAACATCCTTCCAAATTACTGCTACACATAAAAATTATTTTAGTAGCATTATTTGATAGATAAGATGTTATTCTTTATATAAATGTTGTTTACTTTAAGGTTTACATTCGTTAAATGGGTTATTCCGATCGGTAAATTATGTCAATTCTCGCTAGTTCCTCATTTATGCCGCCCGCCATATTTGTTTAGCTCATGATAGTCATGTGGTTCGGACATGTATAATTCAGCAACCGCTTAACCTAAAATGATGTTTGTTTACGTCATTGGAAAGGGCAAATGTTATGCTTTCCATTGGTTAAAAAATAATTTATGCAATTTTTATGGTTCAGGAGGAAATGCGAGCCGAAAAATGGCTATTTTCACCAGCTTTTTGTGGAAAAACTAAAGCCGAGCAAAAGAAGGCAAAAGTAGCTGACAAAAGTGTAATCTTTCGCCAATTCGATGCTATAGTTTCCTTAAAATAAGTGTTAGCGCTTTTTAGCACTTTGTGACGAAACGAAGGCACCCTATAAGCAGCAATCGGCCACTTCCGACAGTCTCCCGACCTATAATCGAAGTTAAGCCGAGTGCAACTTCGTGGTTTTCCGATAACGTCGTAAGAGTAACGTCCTCGGATTTCGCGACACGAGGTTTACGAATTTTATTGAACATTTAACAGGTAGTTTTGACAAAAAAAAGATTTAAGCTAATTTTTTACATTATCCCACGTGTTGTACATGCATGTTTGCTGTTAATATATTGATTTGACGTAAGATTTACGATGGTAAAGCTCTTGGAAGATAGTGAAACTGAAAGTGAAACTGGACGATGATTAGACACATTTTGTCAAAAACAACTACGACAAATATTCTGCCTCGATTTAAAAGCAAAGCATTGATCCTCAATCATCACCGTGTACACACCTGAAATGCAAAGCCTGTCATGTTAATTTTAATTTATAATTGATCACTGTACTCAATATATAAAAAGAGCGTGATAATCGCATGGCATGATTCAACAATAAAGCATGTGACACACATGCAGTAAGTGTGACTTGACTGGTATGTGCATTAGGCATGTGCTAATGGTGCAGATTGTATATGTTTATAACCTGTGAATGCACTTAAATGCTGTCAGATTTGCTATAGTCACCTAACCCAGGTCATAGTTCTTGTAACAACATTTACTGTATTCTGCATGCTTGATATTTTAATTAACCGCAATACTAGAAATACGTCATAAAATTCTGTTAATGACAGCATTTAAAAAATAAATTCATACATAAATGATGCTTTGGTTTACTTTAAATAATATTTCTAAAGGTGTTGTTATTTCAAAGGTATACCCCTGTCAGTTTACCCGTCCCTTGTTCCGGTTTCGAGTTATGCTGTTAAGCTGCTACAGTTTTGCATATACATGTTTGTCCAAAGTATTGCATGATTTGCTTTTGCATATATTAATTTCAGGATTGCTCCAGTTTTTGAAAGATATTGTGCTTTGCTTTTTAGTCTTCTGTTCATAGAGGAAAAACGAGACAGTGGAGA
This sequence comes from Congeria kusceri, assembly GCA_027627225.1. NCBI lineage: Eukaryota > Metazoa > Mollusca > Bivalvia > Myida > Dreissenidae > Congeria > Congeria kusceri. The sequence goes on along the minus strand of CM051032.1, from coordinate 42,210,921 downwards.
CAGTGGCTTTTGAAGACAGAAATTAACAGTCTTTCTCATGTTTGGTTCTTTTCAAGATGCTCAGCCAAGAAGTCATCACAAGACTATGTTCTTTTCAAGTATTTTCTGATCAATACTTAAAAATTGTTCAGCATTTGAACCATGTTAATTGTTGTATTCAATGTATGGTTTGAGTTCTTTTGAATGAGTGAACAATTAGTATTCCAGAAAGTTCCTAAAGCAAAAGCTGCATTGAAAGACCACCTTTCATCAAGACCGCATATTGTTCAATACATGTATTTACATTTGTGTGGCCATTTTTTAATTACTTTGAAGAGTACATGATCTTTTTGGCAAAATTAAAAGGTAAAATGTATTACTTTGTGTTTTGGTCTTCAAGAAAGGGTGGTCTTAAAACTGGAGATGATGTCAGATGTATGCCTTTAGAGTTAATGAATTCACTGTTCCAAACACTGAAATAAATTAGTCTGTTATATGTACTAAGCATGTTAAAGATATATAATATATATATAACTGAGCTTTATAAATGTATATAACATCTTTTACTTGCAGTTTGTAAATGCCAAATGTTTTTGACGCAGTACTAGAGACATTGTGTTTTACCCATATTCAGTCCAGCATTTGGCTTTAATACTCATTCCATTTTAAATGATTTGTTGTCTTTTATAAGTCACCATGTATGAAAGCCTGTGAAAATATGTGAAGTGTTTACTTAACAAAGCATAAAGTGACATGAAAAGATTACTTTGAACCTGTTTAACTGCCATAAATGATTGCCAGGTGTATTATTGACTGAATTTACATATTTGACAGAACGAAATGTGGGGGATTACCTTCTTCAGATACGAATAACTTTGTTATTTTTCAAGATACAGTAATTTGGTTTGCAGTTTAGTTTTTCTGAAAGAATAACCTTTAAAATGGTATATAATTTTATGGTTTTCTAAATTTAAAAAAATCCTCTGTTATCGCTATAAAGGGAAACACACAACTCACAAAAACCATAAATCAGGAGAATCCCTTGAAAAAACAGCTGAAACCTAGTACTTGAACTAAAAAAAATATACAAAAAATTCACAAATTGGAAACTGACGAAAAACTTTTTAAACTTACAGAACCCTCGGAAAACAGAAGCAGACATACGAAATTTGATTCATCAGTTTTCATTTGGTGGCAAATTGTGTCATGTGCAGATTTTCTCCACGAATAAAACTGTTTGCCCCGTGTTTAGCTCTCATTACTCAATTAATTTGTTACCGGTTTCATTTGTTGGAGAGCAAAGGTGCAATCAGTTATTTTCTAAATGAATTATGGAATGCATATATTCATTATAGTCACACATATTTGACATTAATATTTTTTTCGCCACCATGTACAATGTACATGTATATGCAGCGAATGTTGATAATTTTGCAAGGTCTGATACTTCATTGAAAATGTGCGTGTATTTGCCAGGTGGGGAGCTGCATAGGTAATGTAATGACTCACCCCATAACGACTTGCCCCATGTTTAATAACAGCTCACCCCATATGTATAACGATTCGCCCGATATGTATAACGATTCGCCTATCTATAATAATCGCCGACCTTTAATGTTGGAACATTTTAATTAGTATAACATTATGTAACATTTTTAAATGTTCCAATGTTTGCATGGTTATGCAAATTTTGGTCTTGGTCACTTGCAACAGGGATACAGATTAACATTTTTTTCTTACTCGCCGCCTGGGCCCCGTACTTTTGAAATCTAGGGCCCCAGCTGAAAATGTGGTGGCCCAACACTTAATTATCCGTTAAATAAAATAATATACTGCAGCTTCATTATATCGCGATTCGCGTAGTCCATGGATCATGATCGCCATATAGAGGGATCGTGATATATAACTTGCGAGATGTCAGGCTATTCATATATCATTCTGTAATTTATAAACAATTGAAGTTTGGCGACCCCAAAAAGTAAATGTCATTTACTCCCCCTTTTCATATTTGTTAACATCCATAATGTGTTAACTCCACACATAAAAATAGTTAAACTAAATATAAAAACATTATCCAGTTGTTTGTAATTACTATCAAACTATGGTATGACAACGTGTATAATAAAATCGGAATCTGAAACGTCTATTCGAATTTTACTGTTCGCAAGACATACACACAAATTCCATTTGCATTTAGTATGCACATGTATTTCATGTTAAACCCGTGTTTTTGCTAGAAAAACGCGCGAAAATCATGCTGACATTCACAACGTCACGTCATCCGCATGGAAAGCGTGGGTCTACTGACCGCGATATAAAAACTTCGTAGCGCTAAGAACTGTGAACTTTTGTATAAAGTTTTGGTAGTGCAAAGAAAGTTAGGCATCTGTAACGCGAACGATGTGCAGTTACACTTATATCGCATATTGTTGCTCATTTGTGTTGACACCATTAACAGTTTCTCTAAACCGCAATAGCAGAACCTTACGTCATATCGATAACATTATTGTCGTTGAGATTGGTCAAACTTCGCGTGGTAGCACGTTTTCACGACCCCTAGCTTAAAGACGTTCGCAACAATTTCCTTCAATTTTTTTCCAACGACAGATTTTCTTAAAACTTGGCACAAACATGCATCAGTGTATCCTAAAACTAAAACAGTCTTAAAAAATAGGGGTCACGGGCCTTTTTCCGGAAATATTGAATTTTGAATACGGTACCTGTCGAAGTTTGTGTTACTTAGAATGTTGAATAATATAAAGCGCTTATATTCAAACAAAGATGAAGATTTTTAAATGCATCTTTTTTTAAATGTTTCGTTTCGTAATATACAAGTGCAGTTTAATGATAAAACGCGCTTTATCTACAGTTATCTTTACCAAATGACTTGTAATGGACGCTTAACGAGGTGAATTTTGCATTAAATTTGCCGTGAACACATCAGTAATTTATCAAATATACGAATATCTTTTGTTCCAAACGACAGATTTTGTTAAAAGATCCCACATACATGCGTCATTGTATACTGAAACTAAAACAGTCTTAAAAAATAGGGGTCACCGGCCTTGTTCCGGAAATATTGAGTTTTGAATACGGTACCTGTCGAAGCCCCTTTTTTAGTTTGGATTTTTATGAATGTTTTAAGTATATAGGATACTTATTTTTCAAACAAGGTTATGGTTCTTTCAACTGATATGTTTGTACGTGATTTGTTTGGCAATATACATATGTATGTTGATAATAAAAACGTTTTACCAGACTTCGAAATTAGCACTTGCCCGCTCGCCCGTGGCAAGTAAAAATATTGATGGGCACAGAATAAATTCTAAGTAGGTCGCCCGCCTGGCTAGTAAAATAATTGTGGCCAAAAAACGGTTATTAAAAAAACAACAACATTATGTTACATATGTTTAGTAACTAAACAAAACGCTAACACGATCGAAAATCTTTCATATGCAAACAATTATGTAGCCGCAAATTCTTAAAATATAACAACAATTCGATACGTTTACACTCTTACAACGTGCACCTGCTTGTGACACATTATAGTGATACTTTCGGACCGATGCGTTATAATCGATTATTTTATGGCCATTCATAAACGTTATCTTGATCACTATTTAATGATTTCACAGTAACCAGATCATGTTTAGCCTCCGCGTTAATTTTAATCGAGTACATCGTTTTCGCATCTGCATGTTCGTCAATGTCAACAAAGTTCTATGCAGTTTCTAATTTAAATAAGTTCGGGCTTGTAAAAAATGTTTTGGGCAAGTAAACATTCTATAATTATTTGCCCGAGTGGCAAGTAATGTTTGAAAGTTAATTTCGAAGACTGTTTTAGATACATTTACTGCTTAGATAATGAATTCGACTGTACATGTAAGTGTCAAATGGGAACTAATAATGCTTTCTGAAACTTCATTTTTATCAAATGCATATTTTATTCCAAACGACAGATTTTCTTTAAATTTCGCACAGACATGCACCAATGTATATTTACACCAAAACATTAATAAAAAGAATGGCTCATCGAACTTCTTTGAGGAATATTGGATTTCATATAGGGTACCTGTGTAGCCTTTTTCCTGTTTCGTTTAAACATACATAAACAACGTATCAATAGAATGAAGATACTTAATGGATCATTTCTTAACTAAATTTGTTTGGAAATACATTGCATAGTGTGTTTTTGATTATTATATATGCTTTATGAACTTTTACTATTAAAAATATTTATTTTGAATGGACATTTTAAATGAAATTAGTATATTGTAACCTATATACAATAAAGAATAAATCAAGCAAAAGGAGAAAGTAACCCAATTATTTTCTTTTTGTTGGGAACATCTTTAAAAGTAATTTGGGTGCTAATTACAGCATTCAGGTCACAATATACTAAAAGATTTCCTTAACAAATTCAATGTAAAAGCAATAAATTCAACAAAAAATAAACTCAACATTTTGCGCGTAGAGACCCTCATAACCATACCTTTTCTTAAAGAGCATTCCGAGCCGAATTGATTTAGACAATAAAAAAGATAGGTCATGTGATATGTAAGAAAGAACTCGACGCGAATCAAAGTTCACTGTTTTACGGCCATCTTTTTACCGGCTACTCTCCAGTTGAAGGTATACTGCCAACTGTCAAAGTCTCGTCATGTAGTCTCCAACCTTCAAGCGAAACAGTGAATTTTTAGTACACAACAATGTTTTTCCTACCACACGTACAAAGAAATATTCAAAACTAAAGTCATGGCAAGTGACTATACAGAAAATTGTGTCTTCAAATAAATGGTGTTGATTTATTTAGAGAGTATAGCATTGCACACCTGAAATATTTAGTATACTGTAACCTATAAGAGAAATTTGTTCTCATTAAAATTAGTTTTTCTTGCATATAATTATCTTCCCATGCATATTGCACCAATATATTAAGTTTGGCTTGTATATCTGTCCATTTGGCCATTTTATTTCATATTTTCAAACACAGGTGATTTTGGTCGGAAGCCGGTGATTTCAAGCGTCTTGAAGCTTAAATGTCCCTCTAACAATTAAAGCTGATATTTGCAATATTTGTGACAAAATACCCAAACAAACCAAACAAACATGTATGGGGGGCTTATGTGGGGTGAGGAGAGAATGACTTTGTTAGATATTTTTACTCTAAGCCATTTTGATAATGTATTTTTTGTGTATTTTTAAAAAAAAATCACCCCAAAAATGTAAATTTAATAGAAAAAAAATTCCAATTTCATCCAAGACAATTAACAAATTAGTCAAAATGGGAGATCAAAGATACTTTGAAGTGTAGAAATCAATCAGCTTCCAGTAATTGCTTGTTTCAAACCAATAAAGTGTAAAATCTTTAAAGCACCTTGTTTGTCGCAGCCTCTTTAATTACAGGCCACCAATTATATATTCTAGTATATAATGTCATGAGTGCCTTTAAACTGCAGCAGGTGGTCAATTTGCATTGCCTGCTCACATTTAGAGGTTTAAGGGAGTACAAAATTGCATATTTTGGGCACAAAATAAGTACTTTGACTTTTTTTAAGGTGGCAATCTGGTCAAAATGGGGTTCATAACCAAGCAAAAGAAAAAGTTGCTCAATGTTGGTTTTAAACGAGGTGGGACTAGTCCGGTGAAGGGGAAAAAACATAATTATGAAAGAAGGTCAAATTCCAACACAACCTATGTAAGGTTAGAAAGGTCATCCTTTGAAGCACGGGTAGCTTACAATGACAAGGTTCTTACTTTTCGGGATGTAGACGGCTCTCAAACCCCAGCTAAGCCCTTGCGTCCGAGAGCGAACAAGATTCGCTATGTAGACCTGTTACGGGTTCCTGCTCCATCAAAAGTCCATCCCGACTTACTTACGAACAAGGTCTATGTCCCCGCCCTACTCCAGTCTATGATGTCCTCTGAAAATAGAAAGCATAGGTTAAGAAGTGATAAATGTAGGGGCGACTTGGTAATTGACGGCAGTGCTTCCATAAAGTGGGGCTTAGGCTGGGAGGAAAGGTTAAAATGTACAAGATGCAGATATGTAGGCAAGCATTATAAGCTTTACAATGAGGTTCCATCAAGTACCAGGGGCAGAAAGGCAGCTCAGATCAATGTAGGCTTCCAAATAGGTGTTGCAAGTACTTCTATTGGGAACACAGGTTCCCGCAGAATTCTCAACACAACCAATATCATTGCTCCCTCACCACTTGCTATGCAAAAACAAGCAAATAAGGTCAATACTGCCCTTAAATCCCTAAATGAGAGAAGCATGTACCAGATTAGAGAAAACTTAGTTGCTGAAAATGCCAAAATTGGTCAAAAAGATCCCTCTAAGGTAAATGTTGAAGGGGACACTTGCTACAACAATCCAATTTTTAACTCTGACGCGACACCCTTTCAAGCCGGAACTATTGCCATAAGCACTATGTGTGAAAACAATACCAGAAACAAGCAAATTGTAGGGGTACAAGTAGCAAATAAACTATGCAGGACTGCATCAATGCTTAGGAATAAGGGTAAACCTGTTCAGTGCCCCAATCATAGGGGGCATTGTTCTGCAAATGTTTCAGAGAGGGAACCAATAGGTGATGAAGGCAAATGGAATAGGTTGTTAGGTGACCAGATCTCTAAGGACATCAAAATAGCAAATTTCACTTGTGATGGGGACAGTAGGGCATTCCAAGGTGTTCGTAACTCTCACGGTCACAATGTGGGTCATCTTAAGGATCTGAGGCACCTAGGCAACTCGCTGAAGCGCGAGCTCAACAAAGCGCCTTTCTCAAAGGGCATGCTCAAGGGTCTTTCCAAGTCTAATATCAGGAGTCGGTTCGCTCTCTCGGTCAAAGCTAGGTGTATGGCTGAGCTTAAAGCTGCCCACAATAAACACCAGGGTGACATCAAGGTTCTAAAGAAGGTCATGGTTGATGTAATCGCAACCATTGTTCTATGCTTCATTGGTTACTGCGGTACTCATTGTGCAAAGTACAGTTATGTCTGTGCTGGTACAAATAGGCAAGCTAAGAATTTCATGCCAGACAATGTCAAGGTTAAAATGGTTGACAGTGACCAACAAGTCCTTAAAAAATGCATTGAAATGGTTTTAGGTCCAGCTGCTCTTGACGCTACCAAACTTTTAACCACAACCCAAAAAAGTGAAGCAGTAAACAGGTCGTACCAAGCTGTCAATCCTAAAACTGTGACTTTCTCACGCAACTGTGTAGGTCGAATTCACGGGCAGGTTCACAAATTAAACAATGGCTATGCTCACTCTGTAATTGCAAAAACCACTGAACTAAATGCTAACCTTACCCAGGGGTCAAAGATTATTAAGCAGATAGCATATGAGGACCGCAACGACCTTAACCGAAAGCAAACATCCGCTACCAACAATGCACGAGCTTTACGTGCCAGGACGCGGAATTATCGATACAAACTGCATGAGGAATTACACTACGGCAAGGGCATGAGTGACCCCAAACCTGATTATGACAGTCTTCCACACCTTAAGCATCATAAATATGCTTAGTTGATTGTGTACCTGATAATAAATTGTTATTATTACCTGTTTTGGCATAAGAGACCTCTAACAAGTGGCCCACGCGTCAGCATCAGGCGTTCCTCTACCTGAAAAAGGCAAAAATACCCAATAGAAATAGATATAAAATGAAAAAAAACATGCATTTATGTATTTTAAGTGTATTTCTATGAATAAAAGGAAGTGATAAAGCTTGTTGTATTCATGTTTTTACCAAATATGCAGGCTGGCTCAGTTCCATGCCCGCTGCACTGTCCGAACTGTAAACATGTCCGCCGTTCCATGTTGGTGGAATGGGGCTCTATGTTTAAATGTTCAGGCTTAACACACAAGCTATTGTTGCATAAGTGGCTCACAGAGTCCCTGGCGTTCAATTCTGACTTCATGTAGCACATTAACGCTACACGGTGAACCAAGTATGTCTCTGATTTTATGTCCGAAGGCAATTTAGCCCTCATTCGGCCATAATAGGGTAAGGAACTATTTGAAATACAACCATTCCAGATCAAACAATCTGAATTGATGCATTTAATGCACTTATTTTCTACTCTTTTGCTCAGAAATGACCAAAAATCTGCTTTCTCATCCATATTTTGCACTTGCAGACGATATTTTATTTTAACCCAAAGTCAGTTTAGGTCACAATATACTAAAAGATTTCCTTAACAAATTCAATGTAAAAGCAATAAATTCAACAAAAAATAAACTCAACATTTTGCGCGTAGAGACCCTCATAACCATACCTTTTCTTAAAGAGCATTCCGAGCCGAATTGATTTAGACAATAAAAAAGATAGGTCATGTGATATGTAAGAAAGAACTCGACGCGAATCAAAGTTCACTGTTTTACGGCCATCTTTTTACCGGCTACTCTCCAGTTGAAGGTATACTGCCAACTGTCAAAGTCTCGTCATGTAGTCTCCAACCTTCAAGCGAAACAGTGAATTTTTAGTACACAACGTTTTTCCTACCACACGTACAAAGAAATATTCAAAAATAAAGTCATGGCAAGTGACTATACAGAAAATTGTGTCTTCAAATAAATGGTGTTGATTTATTTAGAGAGTATAGCATTGCACACCTGAAATATTTAGTATACTGTAACCTTCAAAGGTGGCACGTGCAATATAAGCTGAAAATAGTACACTTTGATGTTGAGCGAGTTGAGTCATTGTTTGTCGACAACACAGGTGTAAATAACAGTAGCGATATTGGCGCGAAAAACCGGCCCAAACTGGATTATTATTATGAAAGTCGGGGATTTTTTTGGCCGATGCAGCATTTTTCGATCGCCAGCTGGGCGAATCACTTGAAAATTTCAGTAGCCCAGCGATTTTTTAGTCGCATTGGGCGACTGGGCGCCCGTTAATCTGTATCCCTGTGCAATTTAAATGCTGTAGAAAAAAGCACGCAAAGAAGCAAAATTTTGTTATTCTGTTGAAGAATCAGCGGTTAATGGCAAAGGAATAATCATACTTTTAAATTACATTAAATGATATCAAAACAGGAGTAAAACAGATAAAAATAATACAAATATATTACAAAATGTTTCTTCTTATATTTGTTCCGGACTATTTTACTTGTTTAAATTAAAAATGGATTTCGAATGTTTCACTATGTATTTTTTCCACATTGACAAGGCACCTGTTTATCAAGTTTTAATAACTGGTGTATGTGTCATCTTTGTAACAAAGGGTCTAGCAGTCGTCTTATTATCATTAAATAGGTAACTTTATGGCAAAAAGATAGCAAAAACAATCATATTACTAAATATATTAACGTGTATGTTCGTGAGAATACATCACTATTTTATATACAAAATATTTATTGAATTAAATTGAATACAATATACATTAATAACACCCTCACAAATCAACTTTCAGTTCCATATTTATTACATTACATAGGCAGGAAACACATTTAATGATATTACACAACTATACCACATCGTCTTATGCCATATTTGTTCGTTTACATGTTAATATACAATTAAATTAAGCTACAAAACATCCAAATATAACAGATTCCTACAACTACATTTGATGGGGCCAATTGTTATGGGGCAAGTCGTTAGATTACCTATGCAGCTTTCCACCAGGCAAATACACACACATTTTTAATGAAGTGTAAGACCTTGCAGAATTATGCACAATTGTATAGCGAAACACTTTTAAAACAGTCGGAATGCCTCAAATACACAACCCTCAGATCGCTTGTACATGAATGAAACATGAGTTAAACACGTCAAATATAATGCAAGCCATTAAATTATCTATAGAAAGAAAATCAACTTATTTCAACTTTTCAAGTATTTCAACATAAAACATAATGCAGCAAATCATTGCAGTGATCCATAATTTTATTTTTGTACTGATAATTTCTGTGATGGTCACTTACGACGCGCTAACTGCTGGGTGACAAAATGCTTAAATTGTGGTGATTTTACAACCGAAAATAAAAACGTTCACGGTGGAAATGTGATTTTAGCAAAATGCATGCAAAGTGTAGTGTAGTTCAGTTTACTTTTGTAGGGTGTTTAGACATTGTGTAATAATACTGTCACAGAAATGAATTTCTACAATATTTCATGTAATTCAGATACTGATTGCTTTCCTGTTTCCCCATCTGAGAATACTGATATTGGGTATTAATAAACAGTGATTATATTAATAATGATAATACAAATTATAGATACAATTCGCCACCTTAGTATAACAAGGGCCTATCTGCTTCTTTATCACATGTTACATAGGCTCTTCTTATCCTAAGGTGCGAGTAATGTACCTCATGTGACATTGAAGTTGGTATAACTATAATCACATGTTCAGATTTCTTCTGATTACAAATTTGCTTACTGTCTTAAATTTTAATAGCAGGGATTCGGGGCTTTCATTAACTTTTGAAAACTGGAAGTTTGAACTTACTGCCCATTGATTTTGGAAGTTTTGCTCATAATATTTGGAAGTTTTGACAGTATTGCGCTACACAAGTCCTGAGCATTTCAGAAATGTAATTAAGTATAAAAATCAATTTTTTTTTAAGGTCAATTCTTTTTCATTAAGTGTTTACATGCCAATTTATTCAGTGAAAGAGGTATACATTTAGATAAACTACTTAATTTTTCTTCTAACTTGTTCATCTTTACATGATGGAACTTCCATGGCTGCAATTTTGGAAGTTCTGCAACTTCCATGGCTGCAATTTTGGAAGTCCTGTGACAAAAACTGGGAGTAAATTACTCCCAAACTTCCCGTAATGAAAGCCCTGACCTGGGATTGCCAAATCAATCTTGGCATTTTTCAGCTTTTTTGTCAAAAACAATAAGTAAGACAGTATAAGATTATTTTACTGCTTAATGGTTTCAGAAGTACTGTATTTCAGAAGTTATATACATTGCTGTTATGTATTATTTCAGGTATTAATCCTGGCATAATGTTTCCAAGTAAAGCTGAGCTAGCAGATATGAATGAACTAGACAGGGACTGGACACCCAGCTTTCATGACATGATTAAACAAATCCAGGATGAAAAACAAGCCCACAGTAAAGCAGAAAAAGAGAGGTAGGCTTAGGTGATAACTGATTGTATAGTGAGAAATGTTAATATAAGAATTTTCTAGAATCCAGAGTATTATGTTGGATTATTGCTGTTTGATTTTATGCTGCTATCAGAGGGGTAGATGGAACAAGATAAAATGATATTCCTTAGCTTACTGAGTTTTTGTATAATATTAGTGCCCCACATGTTTGTGCTGTTGTGTCACATAAACCAGACATGTTTCTTAACAGATAGCAGATTACCGAATTCAAACTTAAGCAATTTTACATGGTGGTTTTTCAGTAAACAAAATTTTCTTAACAAAATATATACTTTGTGATTAATGCAATCCCACACCAATTGTTATATCATGAATTATAATAAAGGAATTTAAAATAGTGTTGTTGCTTTTAGGATTGAACGTGTTGAGAAGAACATGGCCAAAATGCCAGCTTTGAGTGAAGACTTCCACAAGAAACAGCAGATCAGCGTAGCAGAAAGTCGTCGGAAGGAGCGCACAGAACAGTACCTGGACGAGTTTCGAGAGAAGTTTGGTTTTACTGTTACCCCGGACAATCCTAAATTTAAAGCATTTGTGAAAACAAGAATGGAAGAAGACAGCGTCAAAAAGAAAAAGGCCAAGAAAATGTCAAAGAAAGAAGCTCAGGAGAAAATGATACAGTCCATGTTGGAACATGGTTCAGGGGCAAAGTACTAAAACAAGATGTGTATGATTTTTGTGTATTCATTTCTACCTACCACGAGTTTTGTTTCAAGTTTATTATTTCAGTTTCAGTCAAAATAATAAAAGACTGACATTGTCAACAGAAGCAGATATGTGCTAAATGTCAATGGTTTGTAACAGTTATTCTTATTTTGTTTTCATTGACTATTTACTAAAAAGTTGTTGTAATGTATACTACAAATAAAACTTAGTTAAGAATTACATGCTGAAAAACGAAACATTTGCTATTTCATTTATCATGAATATGATTTCAATGTTTTATGGATATGTTGGATATCATAACAATGATATTGAACTTGAATAAAATGGAACATTTAAAGGTTTTAATTCACAAGCCCTTCTAGTATTCTACATGTACTTTACGATACCAGAAAATATAGCTTGACACAAACCTTTGTGCACTGAATATATAAAATAATAGATTACAATGAATATACAGTAAACTTCACTTGTAACGATATCACTTATAGCGATATATTGCATATAACGATGCGGAGTCCAAGGTCCCGGCCAGATACCTATACATTTCAATTGATATAACATCGGTTGTAACGGTATCGCATGTAATGAAGTTTCGGGTATAGCGATGTTGTTTTCACGGCCCATTCACAAATATTCTCCTTTTGTTACGATGTATAGAGTCTGTACGTGGTGTGAAAAACATTGATCCTGGTAAACAGTTATACGTGACCGCCAGGTAAACAGTTATACGGGACCGCTAGGTAAACAGTTATACGGGACCGCTTGAATAAATAATTACTGTTGTGGTAATCAATTAAAATTGGCATTGGGTGTGACTATCTCTATAATTGGTTCATTAAAACTTCTCGTGATAATATTTGATATGTGACATAACGGGTACTCGCCATAATTATTCGAACGTTGTATATGTGTACAAAGGCTGTGAAAATTACAAAGGATTTTTAATAATTATCCTGAATGTTTATTTGTCGTCAATTGATTCCATTACTTTATGTTTTTCCTTATGCATAGACCTACATTACATTTGTGTATGCAAAACGAATGGTGTTGCATCTCTCTTCTTTAGTTATATGTTCATGCTCTTGGTGGCCTATTTACTTATATGTTTATGCTCTTGGTGGCCTATTTACTTATATGTTCATGCTCTTGGTGGCCTATTTACTTATATGTTCATGCTCTTGGTGGCCTATTTACTTATATGTTCATGCTCTTGGTGGCCCATTTACTTATATGTTCATGCTCTTGGTGGCCTATTTACTTATATGTTTATGCTCTTGGTGGCCCATTTACTTACATGTTCATGCTCTTGGTGGCCCATTTACTTACATGTTCATGCTCTTGGTGGCCTATTTACTTATATGTTTATGCTCTTGGTGGCCCATTTACTTATATGTTCATGCTCTTGGTGGCCTATTTACTTATATGTTCATGCTCTTGGTGGCCTATTTACTTATATGTTCATGCTCTTGGTGGCCTATTTACTTATATGTTCATGCTCTTGGTGGCCTATTTACGGATGAAACGATAATCAGATATAATGATATAAATCCGGTGGTCCGCTCAATATCAATACAAGCCGAGTTTACTGTATTACAATATAGTTTCCATATTATTACAGTTGCAGTAATTCAGTAGATTTTGCTGCATATACAGTCCTGCTGTACGTTTTAGTTAAACTTCAAAACTGTTCTGAATTAGTCATTTTTAATTAATGTTATATCTTTAAGTGCACGTGTACAGTAACTCGAACTCGATTCATCCCCTCACATTCAAGTTAAGAAATACCATTATCGTTAACAAATATGATTGTCTAGTAGAGTTGAGCACCTGAAATGCTTGTAGGAAACTGCGAAATGGACAGGTTTATTTGGAAGTTACTGAACTGAATGTTACATGTCATACATGAGCGTATCTAGGGCAAAATCAAATGTATGCCTGTGTACATGTTATTGTAGGTAGTTGTTTATATGGACGCATAGGTCAGGTTATATGTAGTTTGTTGATGAAATGCATAACAATCTTTAAAGCAGACATTGAACCTATACAGCTAAGTGACATGGCAGTTCATCTGAAAATTTAAATACGATCACAAGTGTGTCATACCTGCGTTAATTTTAACCATGGCCATTTCCTTGTGTACGCTCGGGCGTACTGGAATTCGCCTGAATACACCACTGTCATTCTAAAGCAAAACAACCTAGGGTCATGAAAGATTACCGTATTTCCTTGACTATAAGACGGGAAATGTTTCGGATATATGATTTTAAGGTGAATTAAAATTTTGTTGACTTAAAAAATAGGTTTTTCATATTTTTCCGTGTGGATTGTGTTTTTCACCGTCTAACAAGCAAATCAAAACAAAATACGGCCAAAATGACGTTAAAGTCGGGGCCCCGTCTTACAGTCAATCCGCCTTAAAGTCAAGGAAATATGGTATATATATTATTAGCATTTTGAGTTGAGTATCTGACAAGTGTTAATACAAGTTATCAAATATAGTTATTGCCCCTGATGTGACATTTGCATTCATACAAGTTGAGTGGACATAAAGCAGTATGTGAAGAACACAGAACTTGACACGCACCTATCAATGTTTTCCCCCAGGGGAAGTGCAGCAGGCATATACGGGATTTTAGACTGAAAGCGATTCCAAAATGCGGGAATTTGACAATCCGAATAATTCCGGGTCCCGGTTGGTTGGATATTAGATCCGGGTAATACAGATCCCGGTAATGGCCCCCCGGCCATTTGATAGACATGTAGCGTCTCCCACTGAGGGGATTTAGACAAATATGCCAGGGGAAAATATTGATAGGTGCATTATCTGGAAGTGATTTACCAATTTATACCAGTAATGCTCGCATTAAAAATCCATAACAAACTAGTGTTTGTTTAAAGCTTTTTTATTTTTGCTTTTCAAATGTGTTAAAATTCTATAAAATGGATGCCTATTGTTAACTTATAAAAGCATATTCAACAACAAATAACAACATTATTTACAGTATTGCTTAACAAAATATTTCATTTGATTCCCCTGAAAAGCCCAGAATACTAACAATAATACATAGCTCATTGTAATAGTCTACATACTTATTATTTATATGTGCCACAACTCGATGTCTGTTGATTTATTGTGTTAAACATGCATATTTTTAACAGCAGGTGTTACAAGACATTTAATAAAATTCCCATTATTTGATAAACTATAACACAGCTCTAGGAATATTTAGGGGAAATAAGATAGTATCCAGTTATGTAGACACATTCAACAACTCTACATGCAATCAAGTATTTCAAACAATCTTCAGCATGCTAAATGGTGGTCAATATACAGTAAAACCCCTCTAAACAGCATATTGTGAATACTGGAAGCCAGTCAAAAATCCAACATACCTGCTTGTCCCTTAACGTTTGACATTTAGAAAGGGTTTTGCTGTACAGAATAGTCTGGTTCACTGCCTTTACTTGACCGTTACACATGCTGATTCAGAACACTGAAAGGCAGTCCAAGAATGTATTCAGTCTGGTTCACCGCATGCATCTGACATATACTTAATCAGAACATTGAAAGGCAGATCATGCAGTCCTATTTAGTCTGGTTCTCTGCATTTATCTGACAGTTACATATTCAGAACATTGAAAGGCAAATCATGTAGCTCTTCAGTCTGGTCCCCTGCATTCACATGACAGTTACCCATTCACAACACTAAAAGGCAGTCCATATAGTCCTTCATACTGGTTCCCTGCGTTGACCTTGCAGTCCTGAAGCTGAAGGGTTTTCAAGGTGGGCAAATGTTCGCCAAGTTTGTAAAACTCAGACTGCTGTATTGTGCTGCCTTGCAGAGTGAGCGTCTCTAGATTGGGACAATACTGAAACACATTTGGAATGTGTAGAATGATGATGGTTTGCAGAAATATCTTATAATATTGTTCTTTTTGTTACGCACATACAAGTACTAGGAATCGTTTCAGTTATAAATGACTAGAAGGGAGTTACTGATAACTTGAGACTCTTAGGTGAATATTCTTCAATAACTATTTATAGTTGTTCTATCAACTGCCAGCATATTTCAGATTATTATGTTATAACATAATTGTAATGTACATATTAATAGAATTAATCATTGTACTGATAATTCACAATGCAAAAAAGCTAAACATAATCATACACTAAAGAAAATTTCATACATTATTTCATACACGTGTGTAATTGTGGTAATGCCCAGAAGCCTGCTTAATACTAGACTATACTTACCAGTCTATTCAACTACAGAAAGACGTATGTGATAAAATATGTAAATTGAACAAAATAAGAGTTACCCGCTAGGCAAGTTTTAAGGCCAACAATAATTAGTAAATTATGTTCCAAACTGAATGTTACAGTTTTACACTGTTACATTTGTGATCGCCTTTTGTCCCTTGTCCGTCGTCAACATTTTACCTTGTGAACACTCTAGAGGCCACATTTATTGGCCAATCTTCATGAAACTTGGTCAGAACATTTTTCCCAATGATATCTCGGCCGAGTTCGAAACTGGGTCATGTGGGGTCATACTGTCAAAAACTAGGTCAAATTGAAGAAAAAAACTTGTGAACACTACAGAAGTCACATTTTTTGCCAAATCAATATGAATTTGTTCTAATGACATCTCGGCCGAGTTCGAAAATGGTTCCGGTCCGTTGAAAAACATGGCCGCCAGGGGGTAGGGCAGTTTTCCTTATATGGCTATAGAAAAAGCTTGTGAACACTCTAGAAGTCACATTTTTTGCCTAATCAACATAAAACTTGCTCAGAACCTTTGTTCTTGTGATATCTCGGCCGAGTTAGAAAATGGTTGTGGTCCGTTGAAAAACATGGCCGCCAAGGGGGTGGGGTGGGGGCAGTTTTCCTTATATGGCTATAGGAAAAGCTTGTGAATACTCTAGAAGTCATATTTTTTGCCAAATCCACATGAAACTTGATCAGAACCTTTGTTGAGCTCGGCTGAGGTAGAAAATGGTTCTGGTCTGTTGAAAAACATGGCCACCAGGGGAGGGGAAGCTTGCGAACAATCAAGAGGCTAAATTTTTAACCAAATCTTCAGGTAACTTGCTCAGAACAGTTTAATTTCTTAGCCCCTCAGGTGAGCAACCTAGGACCTTATGGCCCTCTTGTTTTGTTTAATTTTGTAAAATTTCCCATTTACAACTTCACAGATTAATAATCTATGGCACTTCCTTCTTGTATGTCAGTGCTAACTTTGCTACTTATTCATCTCAGTATCCGACCAATGTGCCAGACTCTCTGGACTTTGCTACTTTCGTATCTCAGTAGCCAACCGATGTGCCAGACTTTCTGGACTTTGCTACTTACATATATCAGTAGCCAACCAATGTGCCGGACACTCGGGTCTTTGGTACTTACATATTTCAGTAGGCGACCAATGTGCCGGACTCTCTGGCAGTGCAGTGTGAGTGAGTGGAGATGCATTAGGGGCATGCTGTGGTAGACCTGTATCTGGGACAGGATGGCTATATGTATACACAGGCTGGTCAGCTTCGGGCAACCCTGGGACAGACAGGGAAATACTTCAACCTTAGTGCAAGAACTCAATGAGTGCATTTTACGTTTTGCACTGCAGATATTGTGTTACTGCTCTAAGGTGAATTATTTTCAAGGTAATGCAATAACATTTATTAATATTTTAAATACTGGTAGAATTTCAAATTTTGCATTGAAAAGCACTGTTTCTCAATAGTGTATAACTTCATAAAATGTATCAATGAATAATATTTTTCTCAATAATATATAACTTCATAAAATGTATCAATGAATAATATTAATCAAACATTAATTAATTGTCATATCTTTACCACATTTAAAACACATGTACTTTTTTCAAGACAAACAAGAGCTGTCAGAGAACAGCAGGCTCGACTTTAGTTGTACTTGTAAGAGTTACTGGCAATTTTTCTAAAACAAACTGTTTGGATAATAGGGGCCAATTAAACAAAGTTAATTTCGTTTTTGAGTTACGGAGTGGAAAGCATTTTTCTAATTTTCAAAACAGTGTCTTTGACCTTGACCCCACCCACCCCATATGCAATCTCAAGCAATTTGTCTTGATATCCGGTATCTATAAATTGAGTTTCATTAAAATATTTCAATTTGTTCTCAAGTAAATTAGCAAAAACTTGTTTTGTTTTTAAATATTTTTCAAAAGTTGACGCTGCCATCCGACCCATGGGAATGTAAATTTTTAAGTGTAAAAAGGCCCATAATTTTGACAAATTTAAAACTAGAGTTATCAAAATTGGCCTATGGGTTCATTTTAATAAGGGATAAAGTTTTTTAAGTTTGAATTAAATCCCTCCAGCCATTCCTGAAAAACTAGCTTACTGAAAAACTTCAACCTATCCAAATAGCTTATATGTAAGATTTCTAAGTGTAATAAGGCCCATAATTTTGACAAATTTCAAACTAGAATTATCAAAATTGGATTATAGGTTAATTTTAATATAGGTCATAAGCTTTCAAGTTTGAATAAAATCCCTCACGCCATTCCTGAAAAACTAGCTTACCAAAAAACTTTAACCTATTCAAATTAGCTTGCATGTATATGTAATATTTTTAAGTGTAAACAGGCCAATAATTTTGACAAACTTCAAACTAGAGTTACCACACTTGGCCTATAGGTTCATTTTAATATGGAGCATAAATGTTTTAAGTTTGAATGAAATCCCTCTAGCCATTCCTTAGAAACTAGCTTACCGAAAAGCTGTAACCTAACCCAGATGCCAATTCTGACACCGGGGCAAGTAGAATAGCTTGCCTTTTCTTCAAAAAGTGAATATAATACTCTTTACTTACTTGAATTCTCAAGAATTTCAATTGTGGACATGAGATTTCTGGAAAGAAATGCAAACATTTTCAGTTTTAAAATGCTACATAATTAAAAAAAAAAAATCTAATAAATTTTCATACAAAAATGAAGTTCAAATTTAGAACATTGTAGTACATGATGTCTAAAACTATAAATGTCCATAAATGTTGCTCCAAATGTATCATTACCACCTTTATTTTTTTCCACATAACAACATTAAAATAAACCCTTTCACTTACACTGAATAAATAATGTCTAGATATTTATTTTTTTAGGACAAACAGATGCGGCAAGTTAAACGATGCATAGATAATTCCCAAATAAGCAAGTGCTTCTGAAAAATAATGTGATGAATGTAACCACCTAGAGAATGCAAGTGAATGCCCATACAGATGGTCAGGGAAGACAACTCTGTCAGGCTCACACAGAGTTGCTTCTCCTGAGGAATGGTTCTCAGCTCAAGCCTTTGAAGATTAACCTCACATTCGTCCAGCAGCTTGGCCCTGGAACACTGCTGAAACTGAAATGGAAATTCGATGTAGATTTATTTAGCCAGACAAATGTGAATTTGTAGACATTCTGTGGAGTGGAAAACAAAATGCCTTTACAATTTACCTGAAAGCAATCTTAGAGCACAACTATGAACAAAAGCTGTCAAGAGGACAGTGCACTCGACTATTCAAAGTATTTCAAGTGACTAACTTATGTAGTTTTGAAGTTACAAGACTTTTGAATAAAAATTTTAACCAGAAATTCTAAGTGAAAAAGGGGCACAACTCAAAATACAAAACTGAGTTTATGGGGAATGTTGCACCCTATGCAGGAGTTGATGACAAAGGTATATTCCAAGTTTCAAGTGAATAACTTATGTAATTTTGAAGTTACAATACTTTGGAATATAAACTTTAACCAAGATCAGACGCCGGCGCCGGGGCGAGCAGGAAAGCTCACCTATTCTTTGAATAGTCAAGCTAAAAATGACTACTGGGTATATATACACAAATGAATATTATAATGCCTACAGTAATACTCCCATTTGTATTTCGACAATCATTCTATCAATCCACTATGTTATAATGACTTAAAACAACACTATTTTACAAATCAAATAAGCACACTATGGGAATACATTCAAATTACTGAAACATTTGTTTGCAGTTTTCTATTCAAATTTAAGTCCTCTGTTACTGGGTCAGTTTATGACACTACAACCACATGTACTTACTTCCTAGAAACCGAGACGTTACCTTTGGAAGGTTGTTCAGTGTTACATCTCTCAGTCTGTTAGCTGGAGGTAGATCAATGGTGGACAGGTGGAGATGGCCTGTCAGACTGCACTCATCTATGTTGCTAGGCAACCGGAGACATCTGAAGTATTGGGATTCCAACCAAAGCATTATTAACATGACAAAATCAATTTTAATGTCTTTAACAAATTCTAATTAATTTATATTAAAGATACTGCACTCCAGATGGGCATAAATATGTGCTGTTTTTGTAATTATGTATAAACGGTAAAAACCATCACAATTCGTACAGAACACGATCAAATACTGACGAACTGTATATTTTTAATGAAAAAATAGAAGTTGAACAAGCTCGCACTTTCCTTGAACCCGGTATTCCTGAATTTAAAAATAACGTGGCTTTCCCCAATAAAGCACATCATTCAAGTGTGTGCATGCGCGACTCGACAAAACTTAACTGTCACGTGATTATTCTAAATATAAACAGCGCTATTTTAAAATTACTCGATGGGTTATAGCGTCTGCAGACACTACAGATTTTAGGATGATAAAAAGGATGAACACTATACAAAACCATTGTTTTTCAGGTAAATAAAAACATATGTGTCTAATTTTTTAATGTGTTCTACACGATAATGTAAGAAAATCGTGTATTTTTGACAATTTTTTTCGCTTTTACGATTGGACCATCTGGAGTGCAGTCCCTGTAAAGAGCCCTCACATTCAAATACCTATCGCAACCACACATTAACTTGTGACCAGTTTCACAATACTGACAGTAGCATGCTATTTATATGCCAGTAGGTACAGTTGACCATTCAGATTTTGACATTATGAGCACCAAGTAGAACCAAAAAGAGTGTCCTACCAAACACAGGAGATGCAAGTTTTTTACAGTTTAATTAAACAAGAGCAACCTTTTAAAACAATATCCGGCACCGGTGAAAATTAGGCAGGTGTAGAATGTACATTACAGTTATTGACAAAAAATACTTCTGATATTTTCTGTTGCGCTCTATTCTATGAACATTTTAGGTACCTCTCACAAGAAATAATTTCATTCATTTATTTAGAACTACAAGTTGGGTAAGTAAAGTTGCCTTACAGCTACTGCGAAAAACCGAACATCATTGACAGATTTTACATATGGGTTATTTTCAATCTCACCTCAAGGACTTGGAGCCCACCAATCTTAATGATGACAGACTGGGGCAGCCCTGGAAGATGCTCTCCATCACGCCGTCTGACAAGCAGTCACATTTTTCTATGGAGAGCTCTATGAGACCTGCACAGCTAAAAGCCACATGAATAACTGTGTTATACAGAAAATAACTACATTATTATTCATAATATGTTCTGACCTGATTTGATTCGGATGACAGATCACGTGAGCAATGTGTCAACAACTTACCAGTAATAGACAAGTAATTAGCATACTAAAATTCTGGAAGAATACCTAGAGCTGCATTTGAATATAAAACACCAGTCTTTGAGGGTTATCACTGAATGTTTAGATCTTTGAAATAGTTGGAAATCAGGCAGTTCTCTCTCGAAGTACAAAAGTCAAAATTCACAAGACCAACCTTAGGGTGAGTTGATTTTCGGGACCGTCCAGTGTACAAACCCCTTGTAGTTTTAACTTCTGAAGTGTTCCAGCCGATACACTCAACTGGGCAAAGTTGGTACCCTCCATGTTCATATGTTCCAGTGCTTGTGCACTAATACAGCACTGTCTCACCATACCACAGTACTGAAATGGTAATGCAAACATGCCGGTAGTCTTGATTTACAATTTCTTAAACAATTAAAACTCAATCAAACGTAATCCTAATATTCAGTCAAATTTTGTTGCACTTTAAAGTTCTGTACACAATTTACAATTTGAAGTGATTAGAAAAAATAATGAAATCTTGTGTAAAATCATCACAAGCTGTTGGTGGACACGAGTTAACATTCAGTATTACCAATATTACATTTCACTGCATTTTTTAAGGTACAAGCCATAAATTTAGTTTCCAATTGCAATGGCAACAAATACAACCCAAACAATTGTCTTCATAAAAAAATTATTCCTCTTATAAGGCGATTTGAATTAAACTAACTAATGACAATGCCGAAATCGTTGCTACAAGTGTTCACACAAGCTTGCCATAACAAGCACAACAAAACCTTACCTCAACGTTTAATGATGTCAGTGTAGGCACATTCTGGACTTGCAAAGATTTAAGTTTTCCACAACGATTTAATGTCACTGTCTTTATAATCTTCCAGGAGTCTATTCTGAACCTGGGAAGATTAAAGATATGCTAATTTTGAGGAAAAGTAACATGTACTAGGATAGCAACTTAACAACATATATTCAACATGCATTTTATCATCCTTAGAAATCCTTAGAAATCCATGCTATTTTACAATCTCAGTTACACTAAACAAGTGTTCCACTGCAAGTGACGAATGCCCCCGAAGATGTCCTGTATCAATATAATATGGTTTTATCTTAAATCCCTTTAATACTAATGATGTTATGCTCCACACACAAAAGATAAACCAAAAGGCAATAACTCCATAAATATTGAAGAAAGAGTTATGGTTCTTGTACTCTGAGCTTCCTCTCAACGTCCTACACCAATATATGTGGTTTTAGTTTAAAGCCCTTCAATTCTAATGGAGGCATGCTCCTCACAAGAAAATTAACCAAAGGGCAATAATTCCATAAATATTTAAGAATGAGTATATATTTTATATAAAATAAAAAGGAGAAAAGTCAGATTTGTTTTTTCCACTACGACATATCCAGAACTTCACCTTAAGTGAGTTCGAGATAACGAAGTTCAGCTGTATGTATTATCTGTCAACAAATATATACTTTTAAAACTTCAAATGAGAGAGTAACTAACTAATAAGCATACTGTTTTATAAAGTTACATCTCTGCAGTTCAACAACTTGAAGGTGACTGAAGTGCCCTAGACACTGTGACATCACATTGCCATGGAAACCAGGTAGCTCATAACACCTGAGAACCTCAAGGTCAGGGACACCCACTCCGTTCGAAAATGAATCTCCAAGGTTACACGCAACTAATGTTTCCAGGCCTTGAAGGCGGGTAATCTACAATCAAAATGGAGATTTAAGAACTGATTCCAATTTCCAAATGAACAGAAAAGTAATTAATCTCCAGACTTAAATTTCTAACCATGACCATTCTTCAGTTTATTACACCATCATCACCTATATATTATCATAATTTTAATGATCAACATCACTACCGCCAACATCACATTAAATTTTATAATAAACATGATAATTATCATCATCACCTACTACCCTCATCATGATCATCATCATCATTGCTAGTATCAATACATATTTTTAAAAGTTTATCAGCATCATGAACAGTCATAAGAGCAATATTGGTGCCAAACTGATTGAACGAACAGTCTGACATTTTTGTTAGGTAAACTTCAATCTCAAGATAGTTACCTGTCGCCCGTACATCAGATGGTCAAAGAAATTTTGTTCCGAAATATCCTGACAATTCCGTAAGGTCAGCTCTTTTAGTTTTGGCATGGTCAGCTTCAGACATGTTGTCTTGGGCGAGTTCTAATAAAATATGCACGCCAGTACATGTATGTCATTTAAAGTTAATTAAAAACAGTCAATTCACATTGAATTCACATTGACTTACTAATAAAATATGCATGCCAGTACATGTATGTCATTTACAGTTAATTAAAAACAGTCAATTCACATTGAATTCACATTGACTTACTTCTGTTTCTAAAAGCAACAATGATGAAAAAAATGACTATGGTACTGCAATAAGATTACTTTGGAAAGACATCATTTCATGGGTAGAATAGTCCACGATAAAAAGATCAAAACTTATTATTTCATATGAAGTTTTATTAAGGCCAAATTTTCTACATTGACTGTAAATCAGGCATTTGTATTTAAACACATTGCATTCTCTTAAGCATGGCACACATTTATATTGAAATTAATATTTTACTCAGTCTAATGACAATATTGTTATTCACCAGACAGATTATTTAGAATAACATCAAATTAGTGTTATATATTATAAAACTACATATACATCAAATACTTGGTCCCATTTTAGTGAGTACACTTGTACATGGTCATACTTTTGAAAGTCATGAAATGTTCCTATGAAAGCCTTATGCAGTAAATGTTCCTATGAAAGCCTTATGCAGTAAATGTTCCTATTAAAGCCTTATGCAGTAAATGTTCCTATTAAAGCCTTATGCAGTAAATGTTCCTATGAAAGCCTTATGCAGTACAGCTGTATGTATAGAATCATCAGTGTTCCTATAGCCTAGTCATGAAATGTTCCTATGAATTTGCCTTATGCAGTAAAGCTGTATGTATAGAATCATCAGTGTTCCTATAGCCTAGTCATGCTCTAAGTGTACTCTTCACACTGTTGATTTTTCATGTCAACTGAAGCCACCTAGACAAATTATTACCTGATATTCAAATGAGTAATAATGTTAAATATTATTAATGTAATTTATATATTAATATATATAAATATTAATATAATAATTATCTTTTTTTTTTAATTAAAAAAAAGAAATTCTCTGGGATGAGCGATTTTTCATTTCAATTGAAGGAAACTAGACAAACTATTACCTGAAATTCTAAGGACGAAAGATTCTCGGAGACCAAATGAACTGTATTCCATGAATGACCACCATAGCAGAGTTTCTGAAGGTGAGGCAACTGGAACACAAAATTAAATGAACAACTTCATTATATGACTCAAAAAGTGTCAGGTACAGGGAATACTTTCCCATGTTTTCTCAGTTTTCATCGTAAGTGCGAGGAATTACAGGCTATTGTGTGACAGCCATATCAAGAAGACCAGAATTCAAAATAACAGCCGGCCGGCTAGCTCAGTTGGCAGAGCGCAGGACTGTCAATCCGGAATTTGTGAGTTCACTCTCCAGCCCGGCCCGGCCACAAAACTTGTGTGGAGATTGGTCATGAAATAATTTCTACTGCCATTCTACGTCTACCTCTGATTAAAGTATTGCAGTTGTCAGTTACTGGCATAAGTATGTGCACTTAGTATTGGTTAACCGCTTAGATCTGCTAAGCTTGCCCAATAAAAGTGTGAGTAGGTTAACTGACCGCAGTTATATGACTGAAATATTTTTAAATATGACGAAAATCCAAAGAAACAAACAAAACAAAATAACAGCACCTCACATTTGGCCAATTTCTTGTGGCATTTTTTTTTTTTTTACTGTTTATAAAAGTTTAAAAAAAATGAGCCCACTAAATTTTACGTACTGTAAATGCTTAAAGGCATAGTTTAAGGAGTGTCTGGGGTCTCCATGGGGTATTCCACTCTGCGTATTGGTCCACCATAAAATCTCTTATCATTATCTGCAATCTTTTCTATCAGCTGACTAAGCAATGGCTAAATGCACTGTATCCTCTGCAGCAGTGTATTGATATCAGCTGATAAGGGACGCCACACTGTGACCACAGCAGGGTGCCGATACACGGGGTGCAATACCCAAGATTTGTGTGTGTGTGTGTGGGGGGGGGGGGGGGGGGTCAAATAAAGAAGTATTAAACTAGGCCTATGTATAAACTTCAATTCAATTCTGGAATAAAGTTGGATGAAAAATGAAGTCTCTATCCTGAATAATGTTGTTGTTTTTTTACAAACAAAGGGCAATAACTCCAGTGTTTCTGGTCCAATCATGCTTATATTTGACTTCAACTGTAATCGCATGGACATAGACAAACTGTGCAAGACTGGTGAAGATGGGATGAAAAATGAAGTCTCTATCCTGATTAATGTGCATATTTGTATATTTTTTCATAAACAAAGGGCAATAACTCTGGTGTTTGAAACAGGATCTGGCCCATTTTTGGTGTCTGCTGAGATCTGATGGTCATACACAAACTGTGAAGATTGGAAGGAAAATAAAGTCTATATGTTGGAAAAAGGCACATATGCACTTTGCATGAAAAAGGGGCAATAACTCTATAGTGTTACAGGTGTGATCTGGCCAAATAACAATCCCATCCGAGATTTTATGGTCATACACAAACTGTGCAAGTTTCGTTAAGATTGGATAGAAAGTGAAGTCTCCAGCGTGAGAACGATTCAAATTGCTGAAGGCACACGGACGACATCATTTCATTTACACAAAACCTAAACGTCATTGAAAATGTTATTTTATTTGGGTTTGTTAGCATGTTACTTTCACAGAAGTATCAATAACAATGATGTCATATTCATTCTTTAATTTTTATCAATGAATCTGACGTCATTTGCTCAATTTTATGAATGAATGAAGTCATATTGTTTTGTTACGATTCATTGACGTCACTGATATGCGCGTGTGAATGTACTTTGAGGAAAGATGGGCGGAGCCTAGATAAATAATAGTTCATATTCATTAGCTTTAGAACACATACTAAGATCGTGTTAGAATCAAAATAATATTTTTCTATGATTATTAAAATTTTGTTGTCGAATAACCCACAGTAACGAGTATAGATGCGTAGGAATTAGATCCCTAGTGCAAGCACGAGTGGTTTGATAACATGCATCTATACTCCTTGCCATGGGTTATTTGACAACAAATTATTATTTCTATATCTAATTGGCACACAAATGTGAACCACTCACCATGGTTCATTAAGTCTCGCTAAATAAAATTATCTTTACTGTAAAATAACCTAGTATTCTGCATAACTGAGTTTTACCTCTGCCAACAGATCACATACATCGGATGGGGAAAACTGTTTACAGCCCGTGATATTCAGCGTGTGGACAGTCCTCCACTTTTCTCGAGAATCTCGAAAGCCAGACGTCAACAGACTGTGGAAGGAATTTTATATTAGACGGCATTGAAACACTGCAAATATTTAGGGAAATTCCATCTGAAAATGCTTTATTTTGGTCTATAAAAATATGACAGTACATTTGCATTCTGATTTGTAGTATTAAAATATAATTCAAAAGAGTAGATTCAGTTACTCAGTATAGCTAAAACAGTTTTATTTTTCCAAAAGCATCATGAAATTTTTGTATTAATTCTTTACATCATGATATTGACATTGTGTAAAGGTCAGGACACTATCCCACAATGGTGAGGAATAGAGCCACGTTATCAAGAGAATCTATCAATGGCAGTGAATGTAATGGAGATGACAAAAACACATGTTGAATAGACTGGCAGCAACAAGGCAGATGTCTGTCTGAATGACACACAGAGGCCCAGATAAGGCGCGTACACACGTAAATAATGCACAGAAAATTGGAAGATATGCAGAGAAAATAACATTTGGGTGTACATTTACAATGTGTTTCGCTGTTCGCGTACACAGGTGACTGAAAGACAGAAACATAATATGTTGAAAGGCCTGCTTGTCTCAATGTTTAGTTGTCATGTCCAGTAGTTAGCAATAAGTCTTAAATGTTCAGATTTCTCACTCGCAACATTATTGTATTCAAATGGTGTTGCTACAATATTAATATTATTATAATTAGAATAGTCTGGTTTTCTGCACATATCGTAATATACTGTTGGATTTAACCCCACTTATCCTAAATAGTTTACATTTACTCCCACAAATTCTGGAGAGAGTGTACATTTACTCCCACATTTTCAGTAGTAAGCATACATTTACCCCCATTACAAATATTTATCTGGAGCACTCCAAACATGTATATGACAAACAAACCTGTTTGTATAAAATGCAAAACAATCTGACTGTCTGTCTGTATCTCACCTGGAGCATTGGGAGAAGTCCAGATCCCGAGTCACAAGGGAACCTAGCTCCACTGATACCAGATTCTCCTTCGTCGATAAATCAACATTTACCAGACTGGACGAACTGAGTGAGACTTCTTTCAGACTGGTCACTAAAACCGCAAAGATGTACTTTTGAGGACATTGGACTGTGGTTTTAAAATATGTTAGTTTATAGTATGAACAATGTTACCAAAGATAAGTCAATGTTGTTTGAAACTTAAAATGTTCTCTATCACATATTCAACACAATTGACATGAAAATCATGTTTTTGATCCCTTTGAAAAAAGACCTTACCCCAAAGAGGTTCCACGTTAAAGACATTTTGGCAGTTTTAAATTTTTGATGTTTTTTTCAGGCAAGTGTGTGTGCATGCTAAAGTGCGTATGAACAGGCACGCCTCTGCATAAATGCAACAGTTGCTTAAAGGGACCTGCTCACAGATTGGCAAATTGACGATTTTCAAATTTTTTGTCATAGATCTACAAATGAAAAATACGTTATAAATATATACAAGCGAAACAACGCTCTTGAGCAAGAACTATATTGAAAATATTGTGTCGTTTATGAAAAATCTTCATTTGAAACAGATATAATTATAAAGAATTTGTAACGCTTTTCCTCTGTATTTTGGAAAACTTTGTATCACTTACATAGCGTTAAAACTTCACTACTATATCTAAGTCTGGATGGCCGAGTGGTTAAGGCGCCAGTCTATTTTCATCCCAACACTCTCAGGTTTGAGTCCAAGCGAAGGCATATGTTTTAGTTTACTTCTTGTGTCTCAATATATTTTTTGTTTTTGTTCGTCCAGATGCTAAAGAGCATTTTCCAAAAATACGAAAATCTGTGAACAAGTCCCTTTAAAACAAATACAGACCCAATCAACAGCAGAGTTTACAAACAATTAAAGATCTAAAGAACATTCTGAATATTCAGAAAACATAACAAGGAAAACACAACAAATCAAAATCAAACAGAATAATAAATCAACCTCTTCCAGTGGTGAAGTTCCGCAATGCAGGACAGTTGCCTGTTACAGACTGTAAGTCAGTACAGTAGGATACATCTAGTACTTCTAAATGAGGACAGAATGACAGGGAGACAGAGGTCAGATCTGTAAAAATATGTACAAAAATAACACACACTCTAATATGTTTTATACTGCAAAAAATTTAAATGTATGCTCTATACTTTAGATACTGTTTCTCTTAATCACACTATGAAATCGTACATCAATAAAGTATCACTTACTAGTTTTTAAAACATATAAAATACAAACAAAATATCTATCTTTAATTTCAAAATACAAAATCTGTAAAATATATTTTATAAACAAATGACAGCACCCAGAACAGGTCAACCATTACGAACTCCCATAAAAAACTATTTTTGTTGCCTGTATAACTAGATTTTGTGGCTTTATCACTTAAAGATGATGTTTGCATAAAAGGCAAATATTTTTGGTCAGCTTATTTTTTCAGAGCATCTTGTGAGAAAACAGTATCTAAGATAGAACGGTATTTGAAAAATAAGGGATACATGTATTTGTGAAAAAAATGTGTCCTGTGAGATTATATTTTTAAATAAGGTTTAAGATTTCTAGCAATAAGACACATAATAACTACTGTCATACGGTGTAATATAGTAAATATTTAGTACTTGTGTTCAATTGTATACATTTATAATTTATACTTCAATCAGACACACTGTGTAGTATATTGATGAAATGTATTTGCAAACTTTAATGGGTATGAAATGTATATGTGGCAAAATAAAAATCTTCGCTTACTGAGGCAGTCTACTACATGTAATTCCTTCAAATGCTCCATTCTAGTATTTCTACCCTAAAAATAAAAATAAGAATATATTGTAACTAAATACAATGGTCCAATATGTTGGTCCCCTATATTCCTTCACCTTAAAGGGACTAGTTGTTCCCCTATATTCCTTCACCTTAAAGGGACTTGTTCACAGACTTCTGTACTTTTTGGAAATATGCCAGTAAATGTCTGAATTTGACAAATTAAAGCATTTGAACTAAAGTACTCAAGCACTATACCAAGAAAAGCGTAAAACAAGAGCTGTCTCAGGACAGCGCTTGACTATTAAACCGCTTTGTCAGAGTTATGGGCCTTTATCATTACAAAAAAGGGGCATAATTCTGCTAAAATGCTGGTCACAGTTATGTGCCTTGGCCAGTGACTTTATATAATGACCTTGAAGAAATGTGTGAATTTTAAATTGAATATCTGAAGTAGATATAACGATATGAAATTGTTACACGCAAACTGTTATGGGTCTTGGCCAGAGACCTTATATAATGACCCTGAAGGCATGTGTGAAGTTTTTTTCATTTGAATAATCTGTAGTAAAAATAGAGAAGGGGAAAAAGAGAAAATACAAAAAGGGGCAAAATTCTGCTAAATTGCAGGTCAGAGTAATGGGCCTAGGTCAGTGACCTCATATAATGATCCCAAAGACATGTCAGAAGTTTCAATTGACTATCTGTAGTAGTTACAGAGGTACGGACTTGTTGAATATCTGTAGTAGTTACAGAGGTATGGACTTGTTGCACGCAAACCTTAACCAGAGCATTACACCGCCGACGATGAACGGGTGAGTAGTATAGCTCGAACTATTCGGTGAATAGTCGAGCTAAAAATGTTGCTCCCTCCAGGGTTCAAATCCCAGACCTCCGAATCAAAAGTCTAATGCGTTAACCTCTCGGCCATTCCAATTTATATTCTTTTTTTTATAAATATTTTTATGTAAATGGTCCAACTGTTTTCAACAGTTTGAAAGGGAACTACAGAAACACGCCAAATTATTCCATCGTTCCGCGTTAGAAATTCTTTATAATTTTATCCATTTCAACTGACGATCATTAACAAAACTTTATTAACAGTATAATTCTATGATGGTAGGGTCATTTTGCTCACTTTTATACACTTATATTTTATTTTGGAATCAGTGCCAAAAAGTTTGAAAATTGTCAATTTGTCAATATGTGAACAGGTCCATTTAAATACTGAGATTAAATACATATTCTACCAGATGTTTCTATATGCAAAAAACTAAATTATTGTTGTTAAACTTCCAATAAACAATGCAGAAAAATTAATTCCCAGGACCCACGCGTCACAATGAACTTGTATCAATGAATGATTTTATTGTAACAGTGGTGATGCACTTTTGAACGTTTTCACAGGAAGATAGGTGGTGCATATTCATTAATGAAGTTCTCATTTTAATTGCAGAAATGTAAGAATCACAATAATTTTTACTCTATCACTGTGAATCAGGAGATAAAGCCCTAGTGGTTTAATTACTATGCATCAGGGAGGCGTTTCATCAACGGTTTACTACCAGTCGTACGCCACGGCTTACATAAATTATGACCTTTCACCGAAATCACGTTTCATCTAACAAATCGTAACGTGAAATACTACATAAATTTCATACATAAATTTACGACTGGGTAGGAGCGGTCGTATATTTTCGTAATGTATTGTTTTTTGATGAATTTTGCTTGAAAAACGACCAAAGAACAAAATTAAGTTGGTAAATAAGGACTAAAATATTTAACCATAAGAGAAGCTAGATCTAGGTGTGTACATATCCCATACTTCGCAGAGATGTAGGCCCACTGTAGACGCTCGCATTTTGTGTCACTTATCAATTCAATAGTGCATTAGTTTTTATGTTTATTGTAGTCTTTTAACACAATTTCGTTCCAAATTGTATGAAAACACATAAATCTATAAAAGTAGAAAGATTTCAAGGCACACCGTGACAAGTACAGTACCAACAGTAGGCAAGTAGGCCTATGTAAATGTTGTTCTTCATTTTTAATAATAAACATATCAAGAAATACAGTAAAAATAACAAGGTGACAAGAATTTTAATTTCACGTCCTTGTTTTTAACCTTTTTCCTCAACTTGTTTTTATTTCGAAAGCAGCGCATGACAATGACGTAATTTCAAAAGATTAGACTGGGTCACAATATTTTCGTTCAACATTTACCATAATTTATGTAGTCATATATTTATGTATAGTGCATTTACGATGTCCTTGATGAAACGGAATGTATGTATAATTGTAAACAACTACATAAATATAGTAAATTACGATCGTAGAAAACTTGTAATTACTGATGAAACGCCTCCCTGACTTCTAAATTGCAGATAAAAACGCTAAACTGAAAATGATATACTAGTAAATCAAATACAGTATACCAACCTGAGGTGGAAAGTCCCCAGGAACTCTTGTGATGTACAATGAGGAAGTCATCTTTAGATAGGACAATGCTGGGCAGCTTTGAAGAATGGCTTCTATTTGCACATCCCTGCTGTCAATATAATCTAATCTGGAAAAGTCAAAATAATTAATTATTCATGCAAATAATGTGAAAAATATCCCTTGTTTATGAAGGTATGCATTAGACCTTTTCTGTACATCAAAAGGTATGTTCATATGATACGCTATTCTATACACAGAGTTTGAAATCTTAATTGTAAAAAAACTAACAACAATTGTTATTTGTGTGTGTATTATTTCAGGTATTATTGTTCGCTATTAGTACATAATAACTACATTCAAAATTGAACTAGCTCCTGAGAAGTTTTAGTAAGTAAATAAAGAACTAAGCAAAGAATGCATGTGTTACTCACACTAGTTTTTTCAATCCACATGTCTTATTATTGATATAGTGTGACTTGAGAATGTTGTTGACACAGTTGCATCTGAAATAAGCCGTAAACACTTTGTATTTCTTTCATTAAACAAAATACTTCTATTTTTAGATATAAAATCAATTAAAAATAAATATATTATTTAAATATGTCATGACCAGTTTATGAGAAAACATAAGCGCATCCATTACTGAGCCCAACTTCGCTTCTGGTACAGGATTTACATTGGCTTTGCTGTAAATGAATATGATTTGTATGTAAATAAACTTCAGAAAACTATTTTTAATGTTTTGAAATATAAAGATAAAATACAACTTAATGCATACAGCATACCCCCAAACATGTGGTGAACAACATAGTATCCAGATTAAGTTCAGCGAATGCTTAACAAGTTGATATCACCATAAAAACATGAAGTAAACCACATACAGTGAAAGTTCAGTCAATGTTGAGCACATTAATATCAGTGTGTCTATGCCTTCCTCTGTGATGCCACCATTGTTATGAAGACAAAGACTCCGAAGATCCGGGCATTTTGCGCTGACTGCCTCCACTTCAAAGATACAGAACAATCGGAAAAGTGTTATAGATCTACATTTGTATTTATATAACCCGAAAAAAATTGATTTAATATATTATAAATGATTATGAAAGGACTGTTAATGTCTGTATGAAAATCATGATCATAATTTAAAGGGACTTGTTCAAAGATTTTTGTATTTTTGAAAAATTTCATTTAATGTCTTAACTGCAAAAACTAAAGAAGTTGGAGTGATCAAAAACAAATATTATATAAAGATTTTTTTTTGATTTTTTTTTAATTGCCTTCTCTGGGACTCTAACCACGTCTGCCAGAATAACAAATCTATCACTCTAACCACTCAGCTATTCTGACTGCCAATCATTGTAGTCAATTTATAACAATATGTAAGTGATACACATGTGTTTTCCAAAATACCAATGCAAAGCGTTACAACCGCTTTATAATTTTATCCATTTCAATCAATGATTTTTCATAAAAAACACTTATTTCCAATGGATTTCTTTGTCAGTAGTGCTATTTCGCTTGTTTATATGTAATGATTTTTCGTTTTGGGACCTATCACCAAAAATTTGAAACTTGTCAATTTGCCAATATGTGAACAGGTCCCTTTAATAAATGTTGCCGAACATAAAATTGTTATTTAACTATCGTGAATGGCCACAGTGCCAAAGTGCATGAACAAAGCTGAAGTTAAATTTAGGAACTTATTCAATCCTTCATGAGTGTCAGGTCAATTTGTCAGAATTATACCTGACATCTTTTTCCATGCTGGGGTTTTGAATTCGTATGTTGAGGCATCATTTTAATTTACATGTATGTAGTTTCAAGTTATGATTAAATTTTCTTATTGTGAATGCTCCATTCTTAACAAACTTTCCACATTTTGACCAAAAACATGTTGATAAATTAATAATGACTATCTGTATTTGTATTTTAGGCAAATTCAGACTTTCATTAGCATTCATTCAGCATTGTCTTTAGAATATATCTAGAAAACGGTGTTATTTTTCCAGTTTAATACTTTCTACATCAAAACAGTTGTAAGAAATCATCAGATACAGTACATGTACATACATCGGTTCTCAACAAACAAATACATGGTGTTAGTGAAACAAAAGTAACTACAGTACATAGACTTACGTGCTCGATCTGTGATCACACCAAGTTTCAAGTCCAATGATCTCAACTGTGGACATATTTTGAGCACATCCAGCAGAAATCGCTCTCCTGGTTGGAGAGCATCCACATCGTCTGCATCCATCACTTCATTGGCTTCATCTTCTTCATCTACATCATCAGTGTCAATCAGGCTGATATGTTCTGAAATGAGATCAACAGAAGTGAAAGTGAACTGATATTAATATTGGTAACCAAAAGCGGTTATTATGCTGTTGGTGGGTAATAAACAATGCTGAACCATGCATACAAACCATGAGACAGCTTCTATATACTCCAAAAGCGGTTATTATGCTGTTGGTGGGTAGTAAACAAGGCTGAACCATGCATACAAACCATGAGACAGCTTCTATATACTCCAAAAGCGGTTATTATGCTGTTGGTGGGTAGTAAACAAGGCTGAACCATGCATACAAACCATGAGACAGCTTCAATATACTCCAAAAGCGGTTATTATGCTGTTGGTGGGTAGTAAACAAGGCTGAACCATGCATACAAACCATGACACAGCTTCTATATACTCCAAAAGCGGTTATTATGCTGTTGGTGGGTAGTAAACAAGGCTGAACCATGCATACAAACCATGAGACAGCTTCTATATACTCCAAAAGCGGTTATTATGCTGTTGGTGGGTAGTAAACAAGGCTGAACCATGCATACAAACCATGAGACAGCTTCTATATACTCCAAAAGCGGTTATTATGCTGTTGGTGGGTAGTAAACAAGGCTGAACCATGCATACAAACCATGAGACAGCTTCTATATACTCCAAAAGCGGTTATTATGCTGTTGGTGGGTAGTAAACAAGGCTGAACCATGCATACAAACCATGAGACAGCTTCTATATACTCTACTAATTCATTTTCAGTAAAGATGGAGTAGTATAAAAATGTAAACATTTCTTTATACTTGGAAATGCCGTACGCTTTTGGGATACAAAATATACAACAGATGTAAACTATAAAACATAATTTCTTAAGTTACATGTTTATATACAAACGCAATAAGCAAGAGCATGACTTTAACTTCCAGTCATTACCTGCATGTGGAGTTTTTTCAAGAAGCTGCAGGATGTTAACTTTTGGCATGGGGCCTTCAAATTTCAGACTCTTCATGTTCATCCTATCAAAAAATAAATAATGTGTATCATCAGCAATCATTGACAGCATTACAAAGTGAAGCACAAAAAATTCTTTATTCTAACACAGCACATGGCTAGTTTTCCACAGATAAACAAGGAAATCAACCATGGGTTATTCTACTCTGAACAATTTCATTCTTACCACAGAGCTGGTGTATTGCATATCTGTTGGAACTTCCTGCAGGTAGCTGAGAGATGTAGCAGGTCTATCCAAGCAACATGTTTAAAGATCTCCAGAAGAATATCCAATGGCAAACCTTCTATCGACATCTCACTTTGTAATAGAAACAAAAAGAATATTTTCATTGACCTAGTGCACAGTAATTAATTGCTTATTATGAATCTAAAATATTGCTTGCAGATTTGTTGTTAGACAAAGAACAAAATTACCAGTACCATACCTCCAATAAACAACACAAACATTACAGTACCATACCTCCAATAAACAACACAAACATTAGTAAAGGCACTGATGTCATTAATTTTGTTTTGTTTTTATCAATGAAAGTAAAGTTATAATGAATTTGTAACAATGTACGATGTTACTTTTACAGCGGTGACACGATTAAAATATTTGCATGGGAAAACAGGTAATGCATAGAAAAATTTAGTTCTTATTGAAATTGCAGAAATGTATTTGTCAGATCATGTTAGAATTGAAATAATTTTAACATTTACATTGTTTATTGGGAGACAAACAATGACTTCTTGCTTTGATGCATATATTAAACCACTGGGGTTTACACCATTTCGGTTAAATTACTACTGGTTAGCGATTATTTGTCAGACAGCAGTATTTTCTGGCTGTTTTAAATATTCGAGTTTCGTAACTGTTTTTCATATTTTATCACTATATACAAACAAGAGTGCCATTGTCACAAAGATACGCCCGTCAAAGAAGCTTTTTAGGGGCAAAGATTAAACGACTAAAGAGAAACAATTCAATATTTTATAAGGTAGAGTCGTAGTATTTGTGCATCTAATTCATCTCCAAAACCTCTCTCTGTGTGGTGAATTGAGGTATCAAAAATATTCCATATATATTCTTAAATCTATACTTAACATGACAAAATAACAAAAAACGTGGAAATTCACTGAAAACCAAATTTTTAAAATAAAATGCATAAAAGTCAGCACAAACATGACATTTTTAGGAATGGTAACCTTGACCTTGACCAACCCCATATGCAATCCCAAGCATGGCCTAGATATAAGGTATCTACATATGAAGTTTCATTAAAATATATCAATGTCTTCTCAAGCTTTTGAGCAGAAACTGTTTGTCTATTTTTAGTAATGGTGACCTTGCCCTTGACCCTACCCACCCCATATGCAATCCCAAGCGAGGTCTAGATATAAGATATCTATGTAAGATGTTTCATTAAAATATCTCAATGTGTTGTCAAGTTATTGAGTGGAAAATGTTTTTTTATTTTTAGTAACAGTTATCTTGACCTTGATCCCACTCACCCCATATGCAATCCCAAGCGAGGTCTCAGTATAAGATATCTATTTACGAAGTTCATTAAAATATCTCAAAGTGTTCTCTCAAGTTATTGAGGGGAAACCATTTTCTATTTTTAATAATGGTGACCTTGACCTTGAGTCTACCTACCCCATATGCAATCCCAAACGAGGTCCTAATATAAGATATTTATGAATGAAGTTTCATTGAAATACCTCAATTCGTTGTCAAGTTTTTGAGGGGAAACAGTCTCAATATAAAGTATTTATGCATTAAGTCACATTAAAATATCTCAATGCATGTTATAATAATATATGCATTGTTATTGAGCTATTGAGCAGAAACTGATTATATACTTTTTAGTAACAGTGACCTTGACCCCACCCACCCCATCTGCAATCCCAAGCGAGGTCTCGATATAAGGTATTTATGTATTAAGTTTAATTAAAAGATCTCAATGCTTTCTCAAGTAAGTGAGCGGAAACTGTTTGTTTACTTTTAGTAACAGTGACCTTGACCCGACCCACCCCATATGCAATCCCAAGCGAGGCCTTAATATAAGGTATCTATGTATTGAGTTTCATTAAAATATCTCAATGCTTTCTAAAGTTATTGAGCAGAAACTGTTTTTCTATTATTAGTAACAGTGACCTTCACCTTGACCCAACCCACCCCATATGCAATCCCAAGCAAGGTCTCGATATAAGGTATAAATGTATTAAGTTTAATTAAAGTATCTCAATGCTTTCTCAAGTTATTGAGCGGAAACTGTTTTTCTATTTTTAGTAGAGTGACCTTGATACCACTCACCCCATATGCAATCCCAAGCGAGGTCTCGCTAAGAGGTATCTATGTATTAAGTTTCATTAAAATATCTCAATGCATGCTCATGTTATTGAGCAGAAACTGTTTTTCTATTTTTAGTAACAGTGACCTTGACCCCACCCACCCCATATGCAATCCCAAGCGAGGTCTCGATACACGGTATCTAAGTATTAAGTTTAGTTAAAACATCTCAATGTGTTCTCAAGTTATTGAGCAGAAACCGTTTTTCTATTTTTAGTAACAGTGACCTTGACTTTGACCCCACCCATCCCATATGCAATCCAAAGCGAGGTCTTGCAATAAGGTATCTATGTATGTTTCATTACAATAGCTCGATTCGTTCTTAAGTTAGAGAATGGAAACAAAAAGTTGACGCCGCCACTACGCCTTTGACCTTGACCTAGGGACCTGGTTCTTGCGCGCGAAACTACACCTCACTATGCTTGTCAGTTCTGCCAAGTTATTTAACAAGAGCTGTCGGAGGACAGCGCGCTCGACTTTTCTTGCGCTTGTCAGAGTTACTGGCATTTTTTTTCTAAAACAAGAAACATGGAAATTCCACGTAAACCAAATTTTTCTAACAAAATGCATTAAAGTCAGCACATCAATAAAATTTTAAGTAAAATTGATCTTGACCCCACCCACCCCATGTGCAATCCCAAGCGGGGTCTCCATATAAGGTATGTATGTATTTAAGTTTCATTAAAATATCTCAATGCGTTCTAAAAATAATGAGCGGGAACCGTTTTTCAATTTTTAGTAACAGTGACCTTGACCCCACCCACCCCGTATGCAATCCCAAGGTAGGTCTCGATATAAGGTATGAATGTTTAAAGTTTCATTAAAATATCTCAATGCGTTCTCAAGTTATTGAGCGGAAACCGTTTTTCTATTTTTAGTAACAGTGACCTTGAAACCACCCACCCCATATGCAATTCCAAGCGAGGTCTCGATATAAGGTATCTATGTATTAAGTTTCATTACAATATCTCAATGCGTTCTCAAGTTATTGAGCGGAAACCGTTCTTCTATTTATAGTAACAGTGACCTTCACCCCACCCACCCCATATGCAACCCGAAGTGAGGCCTTGATATAAGGTATCTATGTATGAAGTTTTATTAAAATATCTCAATCTGTTCTCAAATTATTGAGAAGAAACCATTTTTCTAGTTTTAGTAACAGTGACCTTGACCCCACCCACCCCATATGCAATCCCTAGCGAGGTCTCGCTATAAGGTACCTATGTTTGCAGTTTCATTACAATACCTTAACCCATTCTCGAGTTAGAGAGTGGAAACAAAAAGTTAAAAACTAGCTTCCAAAAAACTTAAACCTGTCCACATAGCTTATATGTAAAATTTCTAAGTGTAAAAAGGCCCATTATTTTGACAAATTTCAAACTAGAGTTATCAAAATTGGCCCATGAGTTCATTTTAATATAGGGAATAAGTGTTCTAAGTTTGAATGAAATCCCTTAAGCCATTCCTGAGAAACCAGCTTACCAAAAACCTTTAACCTGCCCATATAGCTTATGTAAAAAGGCCCATAATTTTGACAAATTTCGAACTAGAGTTACCAAACTTGGCCTAAAGGTTCATTTTAATGTGGGGAATAAATGTTGTAAGTTTGAATGAAATCACTCAAGCCATTCCTGAGAAACTAGCTTACCGAAAAACTTTAACCTAGCTCGGACGCCGACGCCAACGCCGAGTAGAATAGCTTGCCTTTTCTTCGAAAAGTCGAGCTAAAAATCAATCCATGCTGGACGAAGATATGCTCCACGCTTAAGTGTTAACACTGGGTACATGCACGCTTTCCATGCATGGAATGTGATGTCGTTGGTGACAGCAGACATTTTGCGCTCTTTTCTAGCAAAACACGGGTTTTACATGGCATAACAAATAAATGTGTTTATGACAAGTTTACCCGAAATTTCAATGAAGTAATTTAAAACAATGCCTTATTATATAAACTAACTGTAGATGTTGTGAACAAACGAAACCACTCACTAAACTGCTTGTACTTATGGTCGGGATTATGATTAAGTACTCTTTTGTTATCAACTCATGCATGTTTACACTTACTAATGCGTGTATAACTGTGTATTACGCCAATTGGTCAATCGTTTTTGGCATTGGCAAACTGAAATAACGCTGGGTTTTAATTAGCTAATATTGATTTTTCTGTGGGAATGAAGCTCTGCCCTCAGGGTGGAGTTACTCTGTGGCTGATGGCAGCTTAAGAATGCAGTCGATTAGAGTGAAAGTGTGACAACTGCTGTTAATTGCTCTTTTATGACACGTTGCCTAATAGGGTATGCATTGCCTTGGGGACAAATTAGCCTATTAGGGGATTATTGGTCTGCCAAAAGTTCAATTAACATAGGTATGCACAGTGTTTATGATTTCAGGGGCATATGAACATATTCGGGGACTGCGGGACGGGCAGTGCATTTCCAGAACAATCCCGGACGATCCGGGACATATGCCATGTATGGCAAAGCAAACAATACGTAATGCAAAATTATTTCTTAAATAAACACATTTATGAAACGAAGCAAAAACCGATATACCTTTCATCCTCTTCATTGTCACTAAAATCCATTGTGTGTTTCAACAACTACTTCAGTCTTAGATGATGTCTTTTTTGTTGTTTTCTCATTGAGTCAATGTGTTTTTTGTTTCAATTTCACGGAGTTGTTAATTGCAAGAACGGCTCGATTCAACTGTATACAATTTGTTATCTTTGAAATTAAACGTAACTGAATAGTGAATGCGATCCAGAACTAATATAAAAACATAAATAAATATGTCTAGACGAAGCGTTTATTAAAAGAAATTTGGATCATACTGAAAATATTTTTGACATAACCTTCTAATTGAAGAGTTATTTTCCCCGACTTTAATGTTGTCTGTTTAAACGTTGCGGGGAACCAATTACCCGGTTAACCTCCACTACCATAGTATTGAAGAGTTCTCAACTTTCTTAATCTGTTACAGTGACTGCAAAAGAATTTTACAATGACTCTCGAAGCAATAAAATATCAGAGAGGACAACTAGACATATTGGATCAGTTACTTTTGCCAATGGAAAGTGTTTATATTTCAATTAATGACACGAAAGAAGCATGGCTGGCTATTAAGAAAATGCAGGTACATGTGAGGTGCTCCTTGAAGTTCTAGATTTTGACCCATAAGTTTGTCTGCTAGAGCAGCCTTCAAATGGTGTACACATTTCCATTAATCTTAAATAAGGCTTGAAAAGTCACATATACATACAAACTTGATCTCATTTATTGTATTGTATTATTATTGACTATTGTATTGTAAATTATATATATTGACTACATGTATTGTACTCCTATATGTATTGTCGAGTTTCTACACAACTTCACATGTCAGTTAAGCATTGTTTAATTATTTATTTTTAGCTAATTTCATTTATATAATATTTTGTTGAACGCACATTTTATACATAGGTAAGAGGTGCACCTGCTATTGCCATTGTTGGTTGTCTCAGTTTGGGAGTCGAGTTGCTGAAAGAAAACTTCAGCGATGTCCAAGAAGTTGCCAAGTTTGTTGAAGACAAACTCACATATCTGGTATCTTCAAGGCCAACTGCTGTCAACATGAATGATGCGGCAGTGAAGTTTACAGCTCGAGTAAAGAAATTAAGTCAAGAAGCAACATCTACAGTTGAAAATGTTAAACAAAGGTATGCATTACTTGTACTCTCTGTTCTTTTGTCAATATGTACATAATTAATGTACTGTAATTGTATGTACAAATGTATACTTATGTGTGTGCATATGTAATTTAAGAAATAATTTTCTATTTTGAGTTGTTTATCTGTAAATAAACAACGATTTTTAGTTCAGATGCGTATGAATTGAACCATGCGGGCATTACAGATAAACAATGATAAAGTTAAAATTATTTCACTTCTAACATGACCAGACAACATATTCTGCAGTTCCAATGCAAACTGTACTTTACAGTTTCAGAACTACTTTTTCAAGTTTTTTGTTTATTGGCAATTTAACAATGGAAATTATGCGTGTGTCATGTTAGAATAATGTGTAAATACTGTATGCAAATTATTGTCCACTTGGGCTGTTGGCCTTCTGGTTGTTGTGTGAAATAAACTAAAACTATACTTGTTATTTCAGTGGCATTTGTTTAATTATTGATGACCACACAAGTTTTCTTTGTGCCTGTATCAATCATGTACATATATAAAGTAGGATAAAAACAAAAATAATATGGTAATTAAACACAAAATTGTATCAAATCCTTCTTTTCATGAATACAAATACAAATGTTTCAAATATTTGTTTTATTCATGCAGAATGGTGGAAGCAATAGAACAGATGTTCCAAGATGACATAGCTACTAATAAAGCCATGGGTCAATATGGTGCAGAGAATATCTTAAGTCGAACTGTGCAAAGCGGAGATAGTCAAGTCCGTGTCCTGACTCACTGCAACACCGGATCTCTGGCCACAGCAGGCTATGGCACTGCACTTGGTAACAGTGGTGTTTCCTTTTATGAGTTCCCTTAGTTTCATTTCTAGAGAAAAAACACACACATTGTATTCCAGATTCTGATGTATCAATAATGGAAGGATGTTGGAAGAAGTTTTTAATTTTTTGTCCATGGAACACATTCCTGTACTTTTTATGCCTCCGAAGGTGGGCATATAGTAGCATGTCTGTTTGTCAGTGGGTGGTTGCGTGTGTGTGACCAAATGATACAACTCCGATGCTTGTCAGTCAAAGGTCAAGGTAACAATTCAAGGTCAAAGGTCAAGGATTTTTGTTTCTGCTCCATAACTTCTAAACGCCTGGAAGGATTTTCATATTACTTCAGATTATTATTCCCCATGACCAGACGATTTGTCCTGTACAGATCCCATGCTCGTCGGTCAAAGGTCGAGGTCACAACTCAAGGTCAAAGGTCAAGAATGTTTGTTTCCATAACTTTGAAATGCCTGGAAGTATTTTAATATTACTTCAGATTATTATTCCCCATGACAAGAGGATGTGTTGGGTTCAACACTCATGCTCGTCAGTCAAAGGTCAATGTCGCAATTAAAGTTCAATGGTCAAGGATTTTTGTTTCCGCTCCATAACTTCTAAACGCCTGGAAGGATTTTAATATTAGTTCAGATTATTATCCCCCATGACCAGACAATGTGTTGCAAACAACACCCATGCTTGTCTGTCAAAGGTCGTCATAATGCTAGGTGAAAGGGCAAGGATTTTCATTTTCCCTCCATAACTTCTAAACTCCTGGAAGGATTTTATTGATATAGCAAATTATTATTCCCCATGACCAGATGCTGTGTGGTGGACGTCACACATGCTTGTCTTTCAAAGGTCACAGTTCAAGTTCATAGGTCATATATTTGCCTGGAGCATATTTTGTCTGAAATGGAGAAATTTTCAAATAAAGATAATTTAATAGAAATGATCACCACCATGAGATTGTATGTCGTGTCCAAGAACCAAGCCATTAGTTTAGAGGTCAAGGTCACAATATTTGTCTCTGGGCCATGAAGTCAACATGCAAAGTGGAATTCGTCTATAAATCCAAACAAATTGATCACTATTATAAGAATTAATATGTGTCTTTGACAAGAACAAGGTCTGTAGGTTCAAAGTCACACTTAAACGTCAAATATAAGAAAGAACTTTTCGTAGGAAGCAAACATTTAAGGAATTTAAAATAACTTGTGGGAAATTGGGAATGATGATCATTATGAGGCAGTGTGTCACACACAACAAACAAGTCAGTTGCTGAAAGGTGAAGATTTTTGTCCAGGGCATAATTATATTGTACTTTTTTCTGACATGTTTCCTTCCTCTAACAACATACCAGTATGCTTCAGGGGCTTACGTCACATCCTTTGATAAGCCTTGTTCAAATTAAGAAAAACATTGTAATTACTGGTATTAAGCATCATAAATTATTTTGAATTATTGACTGCAAATTACATGTTTAAAGATAAAGTAATTTATGTATGTTAAGTAGTTATTTTGGCTCAAAATTAAACTATTTATTAGGTATTCTAGATCACAGAATGTTAGGACCAGTCATTTTATGGCTTCATTGATTGGGAATGTAATTAATGAGATTTTAGTAGCATTATTTATAAAGAAAGGTTTACTATTTGTATAAACATAATTCATTTTGC
Source organism: Congeria kusceri (assembly GCA_027627225.1). Taxonomy (NCBI): domain Eukaryota; kingdom Metazoa; phylum Mollusca; class Bivalvia; order Myida; family Dreissenidae; genus Congeria; species Congeria kusceri. The sequence continues at coordinate 42,167,183 of CM051032.1, read as the reverse complement.
AGGTGTAATAAGAAAACTTCATGAAATTAAGAAGCTGGACCATGCCTTCTGTACAGAGACCAGACCTTACAACCAGGGTGCACGCCTGACTGCTTTCGAACTAGTGTTTGACAAGATACCAGCAACACTGATATGTGACGATATGGTTGCCATGGTGATGAAGACCAAAGGTATCGATGCTGTAGTGACAGGTGCAGACAGAGTGGTGAAGAATGGAGATACGGCGAACAAGATCGGCACATACCAGCTTGCCATCTGTGCTAAGTACCACAACATCCCATTCTACGTTGCTTGTCCGACGACCTCGTTTGACCCTTGCAAGGAGACTGGGGAGGAAATAACTATTGAAGAAAGGCCTGATAGGGAAATGCTTTACGTAAAAGACATCCGGATAGCTGCTGAAGGTAAGACGGTCTTACTGTAACTGGAGAACATTTACCGTATTATTTCATTTCCAATTTAAAGTGCTTTGGAAGACATAATAATGACGTGTCCTTTGAAGTCTTCAGTATATGTTCTGCAATGTAGCATTATTAATAAGTTTTGTGTAACCCAAAACATCTGCTGAGACAGCGTACATACTTGTTTTGGAGTTTTCAGCTGAAAACTATTTTGTGATTAGAAATGTAGGCTCCGATAATGGGTTTTACAGTAAGCCTCGTTAGTAACTTTTCTTTCATATTAACTGAAATATATAGTAATTAACTTCATATGGTTATATTTATTTATGTCACTATGTCTGTTTGTATGCATACATTAAGCTTACTTTATGTTTATTTAAAACTGTATCATTATGCCAATTCAATTTGCATATAATTGAATTGATGTTATTATGTTTTAAGGTTCATAAAGTCATGTTTGATGTGGCCAAGAAAACAAAACTTTAGAGGTGTATACCTGTACAGTACATGCGTATGTTTCTTGCAGGTATCAACTGTTTCAACCCGGCCTTCGATGTGACCCCAGCAGAGCTGATCACTGGAGGCATTATCACAGAGTTTGGGGTCTTCTATCCGGCTCAGCTGTATGAAGAACTCAAATCAAGAATGAATGTATGATAATACGGCCATATTTGTGTTCTTAAAGTATATATAATATTCAGATGTCTTTAATAGATTCATTTGTAGCAGGTAACAGTGACCTTGACCCCACCCACCCCATATGCAATCCCAAGCGAGGTCTCGATACACGGTATCTAAGTATTAAGTTTAGTTAAAACATCTCAATGTGTTCTCAAGTTATTGAGCAGAAACCGTTTTTCTATTTTTAGTAACAGTGACCTTGACTTTGACCCCACCCATCCCATATGCAATCCAAAGCGAGGTCTTGCAATAAGGTATCTATGTATGTTTCATTACAATAGCTCGATTCGTTCTTAAGTTAGAGAATGGAAACAAAAAGTTGACGCCGCCACTACGCCTTTGACCTTGACCTAGGGACCTGGTTCTTGCGCGCGAAACTACACCTCACTATGCTTGTCAGTTCTGCCAAGTTATTTAACAAGAGCTGTCGGAGGACAGCGCGCTCGACTTTTCTTGCGCTTGTCAGAGTTACTGGCATTTTTTTTCTAAAACAAGAAACATGGAAATTCCACGTAAACCAAATTTTTCTAACAAAATGCATTAAAGTCAGCACATCAATAAAATTTTAAGTAAAATTGATCTTGACCCCACCCACCCCATGTGCAATCCCAAGCGGGGTCTCCATATAAGGTATGTATGTATTTAAGTTTCATTAAAATATCTCAATGCGTTCTAAAAATAATGAGCGGGAACCGTTTTTCAATTTTTAGTAACAGTGACCTTGACCCCACCCACCCCGTATGCAATCCCAAGGTAGGTCTCGATATAAGGTATGAATGTTTAAAGTTTCATTAAAATATCTCAATGCGTTCTCAAGTTATTGAGCGGAAACCGTTTTTCTATTTTTAGTAACAGTGACCTTGAAACCACCCACCCCATATGCAATTCCAAGCGAGGTCTCGATATAAGGTATCTATGTATTAAGTTTCATTACAATATCTCAATGCGTTCTCAAGTTATTGAGCGGAAACCGTTCTTCTATTTATAGTAACAGTGACCTTCACCCCACCCACCCCATATGCAACCCGAAGTGAGGCCTTGATATAAGGTATCTATGTATGAAGTTTTATTAAAATATCTCAATCTGTTCTCAAATTATTGAGAAGAAACCATTTTTCTAGTTTTAGTAACAGTGACCTTGACCCCACCCACCCCATATGCAATCCCTAGCGAGGTCTCGCTATAAGGTACCTATGTTTGCAGTTTCATTACAATACCTTAACCCATTCTCGAGTTAGAGAGTGGAAACAAAAAGTTAAAAACTAGCTTCCAAAAAACTTAAACCTGTCCACATAGCTTATATGTAAAATTTCTAAGTGTAAAAAGGCCCATTATTTTGACAAATTTCAAACTAGAGTTATCAAAATTGGCCCATGAGTTCATTTTAATATAGGGAATAAGTGTTCTAAGTTTGAATGAAATCCCTTAAGCCATTCCTGAGAAACCAGCTTACCAAAAACCTTTAACCTGCCCATATAGCTTATGTAAAAAGGCCCATAATTTTGACAAATTTCGAACTAGAGTTACCAAACTTGGCCTAAAGGTTCATTTTAATGTGGGGAATAAATGTTGTAAGTTTGAATGAAATCACTCAAGCCATTCCTGAGAAACTAGCTTACCGAAAAACTTTAACCTAGCTCGGACGCCGACGCCAACGCCGAGTAGAATAGCTTGCCTTTTCTTCGAAAAGTCGAGCTAAAAATCAATCCATGCTGGACGAAGATATGCTCCACGCTTAAGTGTTAACACTGGGTACATGCACGCTTTCCATGCATGGAATGTGATGTCGTTGGTGACAGCAGACATTTTGCGCTCTTTTCTAGCAAAACACGGGTTTTACATGGCATAACAAATAAATGTGTTTATGACAAGTTTACCCGAAATTTCAATGAAGTAATTTAAAACAATGCCTTATTATATAAACTAACTGTAGATGTTGTGAACAAACGAAACCACTCACTAAACTGCTTGTACTTATGGTCGGGATTATGATTAAGTACTCTTTTGTTATCAACTCATGCATGTTTACACTTACTAATGCGTGTATAACTGTGTATTACGCCAATTGGTCAATCGTTTTTGGCATTGGCAAACTGAAATAACGCTGGGTTTTAATTAGCTAATATTGATTTTTCTGTGGGAATGAAGCTCTGCCCTCAGGGTGGAGTTACTCTGTGGCTGATGGCAGCTTAAGAATGCAGTCGATTAGAGTGAAAGTGTGACAACTGCTGTTAATTGCTCTTTTATGACACGTTGCCTAATAGGGTATGCATTGCCTTGGGGACAAATTAGCCTATTAGGGGATTATTGGTCTGCCAAAAGTTCAATTAACATAGGTATGCACAGTGTTTATGATTTCAGGGGCATATGAACATATTCGGGGACTGCGGGACGGGCAGTGCATTTCCAGAACAATCCCGGACGATCCGGGACATATGCCATGTATGGCAAAGCAAACAATACGTAATGCAAAATTATTTCTTAAATAAACACATTTATGAAACGAAGCAAAAACCGATATACCTTTCATCCTCTTCATTGTCACTAAAATCCATTGTGTGTTTCAACAACTACTTCAGTCTTAGATGATGTCTTTTTTGTTGTTTTCTCATTGAGTCAATGTGTTTTTTGTTTCAATTTCACGGAGTTGTTAATTGCAAGAACGGCTCGATTCAACTGTATACAATTTGTTATCTTTGAAATTAAACGTAACTGAATAGTGAATGCGATCCAGAACTAATATAAAAACATAAATAAATATGTCTAGACGAAGCGTTTATTAAAAGAAATTTGGATCATACTGAAAATATTTTTGACATAACCTTCTAATTGAAGAGTTATTTTCCCCGACTTTAATGTTGTCTGTTTAAACGTTGCGGGGAACCAATTACCCGGTTAACCTCCACTACCATAGTATTGAAGAGTTCTCAACTTTCTTAATCTGTTACAGTGACTGCAAAAGAATTTTACAATGACTCTCGAAGCAATAAAATATCAGAGAGGACAACTAGACATATTGGATCAGTTACTTTTGCCAATGGAAAGTGTTTATATTTCAATTAATGACACGAAAGAAGCATGGCTGGCTATTAAGAAAATGCAGGTACATGTGAGGTGCTCCTTGAAGTTCTAGATTTTGACCCATAAGTTTGTCTGCTAGAGCAGCCTTCAAATGGTGTACACATTTCCATTAATCTTAAATAAGGCTTGAAAAGTCACATATACATACAAACTTGATCTCATTTATTGTATTGTATTATTATTGACTATTGTATTGTAAATTATATATATTGACTACATGTATTGTACTCCTATATGTATTGTCGAGTTTCTACACAACTTCACATGTCAGTTAAGCATTGTTTAATTATTTATTTTTAGCTAATTTCATTTGTATAATATTTTGTTGAACGCACATTTTATACATAGGTAAGAGGTGCACCTGCTATTGCCATTGTTGGTTGTCTCAGTTTGGGAGTCGAGTTGCTGAAAGAAAACTTCAGCGATGTCCAAGAAGTTGCCAAGTTTGTTGAAGACAAACTCACATATCTGGTATCTTCAAGGCCAACTGCTGTCAACATGAATGATGCGGCAGTGAAGTTTACAGCTCGAGTAAAGAAATTAAGTCAAGAAGCAACATCTACAGTTGAAAATGTTAAACAAAGGTATGCATTACTTGTACTCTCTGTTCTTTTGTCAATATGTACATAATTAATGTACTGTAATTGTATGTACAAATGTATACTTATGTGTGTGCATATGTAATTTAAGAAATAATTTTCTATTTTGAGTTGTTTATCTGTAAATAAACAACGATTTTTAGTTCAGATGCGTATGAATTGAACCATGCGGGCATTACAGATAAACAATGATAAAGTTAAAATTATTTCACTTCTAACATGACCAGACAACATATTCTGCAGTTCCAATGCAAACTGTACTTTACAGTTTCAGAACTACTTTTTCAAGTTTTTTGTTTATTGGCAATTTAACAATGGAAATTATGCGTGTGTCATGTTAGAATAATGTGTAAATACTGTATGCAAATTATTGTCCACTTGGGCTGTTGGCCTTCTGGTTGTTGTGTGAAATAAACTAAAACTATACTTGTTATTTCAGTGGCATTTGTTTAATTATTGATGACCACACAAGTTTTCTTTGTGCCTGTATCAATCATGTACATATATAAAGTAGGATAAAAACAAAAATAATATGGTAATTAAACACAAAATTGTATCAAATCCTTCTTTTCATGAATACAAATACAAATGTTTCAAATATTTGTTTTATTCATGCAGAATGGTGGAAGCAATAGAACAGATGTTCCAAGATGACATAGCTACTAATAAAGCCATGGGTCAATATGGTGCAGAGAATATCTTAAGTCGAACTGTGCAAAGCGGAGATAGTCAAGTCCGTGTCCTGACTCACTGCAACACCGGATCTCTGGCCACAGCAGGCTATGGCACTGCACTTGGTAACAGTGGTGTTTCCTTTTATGAGTTCCCTTAGTTTCATTTCTAGAGAAAAAACACACACATTGTATTCCAGATTCTGATGTATCAATAATGGAAGGATGTTGGAAGAAGTTTTTAATTTTTTGTCCATGGAACACATTCCTGTACTTTTTATGCCTCCGAAGGTGGGCATATAGTAGCATGTCTGTTTGTCAGTGGGTGGTTGCGTGTGTGTGACCAAATGATACAACTCCGATGCTTGTCAGTCAAAGGTCAAGGTAACAATTCAAGGTCAAAGGTCAAGGATTTTTGTTTCTGCTCCATAACTTCTAAACGCCTGGAAGGATTTTCATATTACTTCAGATTATTATTCCCCATGACCAGACGATTTGTCCTGTACAGATCCCATGCTCGTCGGTCAAAGGTCGAGGTCACAACTCAAGGTCAAAGGTCAAGAATGTTTGTTTCCATAACTTTGAAATGCCTGGAAGTATTTTAATATTACTTCAGATTATTATTCCCCATGACAAGAGGATGTGTTGGGTTCAACACTCATGCTCGTCAGTCAAAGGTCAATGTCGCAATTAAAGTTCAAAGGTCAAGGATTTTTGTTTCCGCTCCATAACTTCTAAACGCCTGGAAGGATTTTAATATTAGTTCAGATTATTATCCCCCATGACCAGACAATGTGTTGCAAACAACACCCATGCTTGTCTGTCAAAGGTCGTCATAATGCTAGGTGAAAGGGCAAGGATTTTCATTTTCCCTCCATAACTTCTAAACTCCTGGAAGGATTTTATTGATATAGCAAATTATTATTCCCCATGACCAGATGCTGTGTGGTGGACGTCACACATGCTTGTCTTTCAAAGGTCACAGTTCAAGTTCATAGGTCATATATTTGCCTGGAGCATATTTTGTCTGAAATGGAGAAATTTTCAAATAAAGATAATTTAATAGAAATGATCACCACCATGAGATTGTATGTCGTGTCCAAGAACCAAGCCATTAGTTTAGAGGTCAAGGTCACAATATTTGTCTCTGGGCCATGAAGTCAACATGCAAAGTGGAATTCGTCTATAAATCCAAACAAATTGATCACTATTATAAGAATTAATATGTGTCTTTGACAAGAACAAGGTCTGTAGGTTCAAAGTCACACTTAAACGTCAAATATAAGAAAGAACTTTTCGTAGGAAGCAAACATTTAAGGAATTTAAAATAACTTGTGGGAAATTGGGAATGATGATCATTATGAGGCAGTGTGTCACACACAACAAACAAGTCAGTTGCTGAAAGGTGAAGATTTTTGTCCAGGGCATAATTATATTGTACTTTTTTCTGACATGTTTCCTTCCTCTAACAACATACCAGTATGCTTCAGGGGCTTACGTCACATCCTTTGATAAGCCTTGTTCAAATTAAGAAAAACATTGTAATTACTGGTATTAAGCATCATAAATTATTTTGAATTATTGACTGCAAATTACATGTTTAAAGATAAAGTAATTTATGTATGTTAAGTAGTTATTTTGGCTCAAAATTAAACTATTTATTAGGTATTCTAGATCACAGAATGTTAGGACCAGTCATTTTATGGCTTCATTGATTGGGAATGTAATTAATGAGATTTTAGTAGCATTATTTATAAAGAAAGGTTTACTATTTGTATAAACATAATTCATTTTGCAGGTGTAATAAGAAAACTTCATGAAATTAAGAAGCTGGACCATGCCTTCTGTACAGAGACCAGACCTTACAACCAGGGTGCACGCCTGACTGCTTTCGAACTAGTGTTTGACAAGATACCAGCAACACTGATATGTGACGATATGGTTGCCATGGTGATGAAGACCAAAGGTATCGATGCTGTAGTGACAGGTGCAGACAGAGTGGTGAAGAATGGAGATACGGCGAACAAGATCGGCACATACCAGCTTGCCATCTGTGCTAAGTACCACAACATCCCATTCTACGTTGCTTGTCCGACGACCTCGTTTGACCCTTGCAAGGAGACTGGGGAGGAAATAACTATTGAAGAAAGGCCTGATAGGGAAATGCTTTACGTAAAAGACATCCGGATAGCTGCTGAAGGTAAGACGGTCTTACTGTAACTGGAGAACATTTACCGTATTATTTCATTTCCAATTTAAAGTGCTTTGGAAGACATAATAATGACGTGTCCTTTGAAGTCTTCAGTATATGTTCTGCAATGTAGCATTATTAATAAGTTTTGTGTAACCCAAAACATCTGCTGAGACAGCGTACATACTTGTTTTGGAGTTTTCAGCTGAAAACTATTTTGTGATTAGAAATGTAGGCTCCGATAATGGGTTTTACAGTAAGCCTCGTTAGTAACTTTTCTTTCATATTAACTGAAATATATAGTAATTAACTTCATATGGTTATATTTATTTATGTCACTATGTCTGTTTGTATGCATACATTAAGCTTACTTTATGTTTATTTAAAACTGTATCATTATGCCAATTCAATTTGCATATAATTGAATTGATGTTATTATGTTTTAAGGTTCATAAAGTCATGTTTGATGTGGCCAAGAAAACAAAACTTTAGAGGTGTATACCTGTACAGTACATGCGTATGTTTCTTGCAGGTATCAACTGTTTCAACCCGGCCTTCGATGTGACCCCAGCAGAGCTGATCACTGGAGGCATTATCACAGAGTTTGGGGTCTTCTATCCGGCTCAGCTGTATGAAGAACTCAAATCAAGAATGAATGTATGATAATACGGCCATATTTGTGTTCTTAAAGTATATATAATATTCAGATGTCTTTAATAGATTCATTTGTAGCAGATATACATAACAAAAAACTATGTGTATGTGAAGATATTTGTAATCAGACTCTCATTGCAATAAAGTTACACAAAATGACAACAAGTCGGTTGTAATAGTTTGCAGATATTTGGAACAGTTGAGCAAATTCATTTACACATGTCTAATTACTGGTAATTGGTAGAATTTATGCAATATGAAGGTAGGGTATTTATTCAATGTCACACAAAAGTAAATAAAAGTGTTTTGTTTAAGTATGTTATATACATAATAATATGTTCACTTATAATTTCAATTTACTGCATATTTAAACATAAAAAATATGGAAAAATAGCTTTCCGAGTTTAATTAAATAAATTCAACTGACCACAAATTCTGGTTGCCTTGGCAATAAAATGGTAAATGTTTTAACATTAACACCATTTGTCCAATTAAAAAAAATGTAAATGTTCATTTAAATTAAAAAATCTTGAATTATTATACGCCTGTTTGGAAACGCCCCTGGCGTGGATGGATTTTCAAATATCTTGGCAGAAGTGACAAGCATGGTGAGACGGAGTGTCGCTCGCAAAGAAATTAATCCTTAAAACTTTGTCCGGAGCATATCTTCGTCCAGCATGGATGGATATTCAAATAACTTGGCAAAAGATATAAGCATGGTGAGACGGAGTGTCGTGCGCAAGAACCAGGTCCCTAGGCCTAAGGTCAAGGTCACAAGTCAAGTCAAAGGTCAAAATTAAGAAATCAATTCTTAACACAACTTGTCTAGAGCATATATTGTCCAGTATGAATGGATTTTAAAATAACTAGGCAGGAGTGACAAGCATGGTGAGATGGAGTGTCACGGGCAGGTCCTTAGATCCATGTCAAGGTCACACTTCTTGGTAATAGGTCAAATTTAAGAAATCAATCCTTAACACTTAGTGCGGAGCACATCTTTTTCCAGTATGTATCGATTTTCAAATAACTTGGCAGAAGTGACAAGCATAGTGAGGCAGTATGTCGCACACAAGATCCAGGTCCCAAGGTCGAGGTCACAATTTAAAGTCAAATATAAGAAATCAATCCTTAATGCTTTGTCCAGAGCATATCTTTGTCCTGAATGGATGGATTTTCAAATAATGAAGTGACAAGCATGGTGAGACGAAGTTTATCACGCAAGAACCAGTACACTGAAAATGGGGGCGGGGGGGGGGGGCGAAACGACGAGGGTGGAAATGACCAGGGAGGAAACTACTTGGGTGCGAAACTACGTAGGATCGTCCAAGATCAAGGTAACAATTCAATGTCAAAAGTCAAATATAAGAAATCGATCCTCAGTACTTTGTCCGTAGCATATCTTTGTCTAGTATGGATGGTTTTTAGACTGTTGGCGGAAGCCAACGGTCTTTTGAGAGGGGAATTTACAAAACAGCTATCGCGGAAAACTTCTTCTTTTCTTGGCAGTCAGTAAATCAAAACCTGAAACGGTCCATCATCAAAACAGCAAATAATCACGCCTGTTTCCTTACCTTTAATTATTTAAGATAATATATGTCATGTGTATATCAGGTGATTTATTACAATTACAGTTTCTAAAAACATGAATTCATTAACAATTTTACAACCTCATGACACCCCTATTTTCTTGTATGTAACCGAAATATTCACCTGTGTGTACCCGAATAAGACCACTAAATTAATGCGCTGCATCAGTTATTTTTGACTCGTTGCGAACGTGTTATTTCTTGTTACCGATTCTTATTTTGACAACAAATTACTGCAGTGTATTAAAATCAAAACGCTGATAGCGTAGAAAGACTGTTCGCGACAAAAGAAACTAAAAGCATGCGAACTATGAGTGCATTTTTACTAAAAGGAAACAGTTGTTTGAATGAAGTTCAATGTCCCACCTTTAAACTTTTAATTTGCCAGCATTTTGGCTTCTTATTAAATAGTATTCAAAATCTTAATGAAAACTTATTTGTAAGTAACGAAACCATATTTTGTTCGAGCTTACTATCTTATGCAAACGGAATGATATACATGCCAGTTAACAAATCAATCTGAAAGGGCCAGAATAACCGATAAAGAGTAATAGTTAGGCGCACCGATTGTTAGTGCTTCTTAGCCAAAGATCTATAAATAAACTATAGATCTTTGTTCGTAGCCTACTGAGTCAAAATAGATCATACGATGACAGCTCTCGATTGTCCACAGTACAGTTTAAAATTAATAAATAACAGTGATTTGTTTTCTAAATATTCAGAATGAGAATTGGAAGCAAGAAAAAACACTTTCTCAACGAGTCAAAAAATAACCGATGTAACGCATTAAATTGGTGGCCTTATTCCAAGACACTCCGGTAGATATATCGGTTACATACAAGTAAATAGCAAAAGTAGGGATGTCATTAGTTAAAAGTTATTTTGTTATAAATTGACCTTTTTACAAACTGTAATTGTATTAAATCACCTTATATACACATAATAATACATATTACATACATTATCTTAAATAATTAAAATGTAAGAAAACGAGTGTGAAATGTTGCTGTTTTGAAGAAGGACTCATTCTGGTTTCGATTTACTGACTAATAGCCTGCAAAGAAAAGAAGTGGTTTTCTGCGATACCTGTTTTCGAAATTTCCCCTCTCAATAGACCGTTGGCTTCCGCCAACAGTCTAAAAACTGTAGCATGGAAAATCGAGAGCACGCATCGTATGACCTACTTTTGGCTCGGTAGGCTAGGAATCACTAACAAGCCATGCTCCTAACTACCACGCTTTGAACATCGGTAATTCTGCATGGCTCGTTGCAGATTGACTTGTTTGGCATGTATTATAATTCCGTTTACATTAGGTAATTACTTAGCTTGAAAAATATTTATTCGTTATTTACAAATAATTTTTATTATGATGTCGTGTAATATTGAATAAAGACGCCATATTATCAACTTCTAAGAATGGTAAATTGAACTTCATTCAAACAATTAACTTTCTTTTTAGCAAGAATACACTCATAATTCTCATGCTTTTAGTTTCTTTTGTCGCCAACAGTCTTTCTAAGCTGTCAGCGTTTTGATTTAAATAACATGGCAGAAGTCAAAATTCAAGGTCAAGGGTCAAATTTAAGAAAATAATTCATAACACTGTCCTGATCATATCTTTGTGCAGCATGGATGGATTTTCAAATAACTTGGCAGAAGTGAAAAGCATGGTGAGGCGGCGTGTCACGCGCAAGAACAGGTCACTAGGTCCAAGGTCAAGGTCACAATTCATTGTCAAAGGTCAAATATGAGAAATCAATGCCCAACACTTTGTCCGGAGCATATCTTTGTCCAGCATGGATGGATTTTTAAATAACTTGGCAGAATCAGCAGAATTTTGGCCCCTTTTTAGCAAAAATTGACAGTTTTGGACTTCTGTCGCTTGTAACTCGAAAAGTATAACTGCTTGAGTAATGAAACTTTATAGACATATTCATCAGCATGTGAACTCGTGCACCTTGGTATAGCAAGTATATAGCATAGGGTGTTGGTACAACGAGCAGAATGTGGGGGCATCCGTGTCCTTTGGACACATGTCTAGTTTATCCTACTTTCAGGGGAGGTAACATGGACGCTGTTGTCATCTTGTATAAAAATATAAATTGTTTTTGATATACACCATTGGAAATCAGTTCTAGTTACGATATAAATTACTATGGGTGTTCATTGAGAGACTGATTTGCCGGTTTAATGGTACAAACACGTGCCCAAGTCTTGAGAATTCAGAGTGACAACGCATTGTCACGGAGCAAGAATTGTGAACCCTAGCACTGCATATACCGAATATATGTGAAATAACTCGCATGCATAACCAACTTATTAACACTCGATGTCGTGTCTCTCGGGCGCAATACTAGTACTGTGAGAGACACAACTGTGTAGTTAAATAATGAGTGATGGACAATGCCTTTGTTTCAAACACTTAGTTTCGTAATACAATTCTATTTCGCTGAGCAGTGGTGCCTGAAGAAACATGACATCGCTGAGAATTGGTGCCAACCTTTTGTGCATGTATACGTTCTCTTTTTCAACCTAAATCTTTCTTATCAAGCAGAGTTTTAGGGCCTATTTGGGGCCGAAAATCGGCCCCATTCCCCTGCTTAAAAGTATATATTTCCCCCTATATTTACCTTATAATTCCCCCTAAGAAAGTATAATATAAACATGTAATAATGCTTTTCTAAAAGTAAACTCGCCTTTTGCCGTAAAATTCCCCATCTGAAGGGCCCGCCACCTTTCTCACAAAGGTGAAAAAACACTGTCAAGACATGAAAATTATATCAAAATTGTGTGATTGCTTATTTGAGTTACACATGCATGTGTTCATACCAAACTATTGGATTGGATTCGAAAGAATTTCGTGTTTACCATGGTGCAGCTAAAATTCCTATTAATAAAGAAAACACAACAATTTCCATTTGGTGCGTTATAACTTTTGTTGACTGTAATGTCTACCAGTGTTTTTATAATCCCCAGCATAAACGTAAAGGATATTTGATGCAAGGACGATTTTGAAAATGTAATTATCTCACTATGGTTATTTTGTCAGTGTTCTGTCGCAGTCAACCTTGCCTTTTTGCATCACATTAGCACTCTCGCCATATTCGTTAAATAAGTTTCTACAAAGTGCTGACAAAGTCGGTTTCAGCTTAAAATAACAGATATATAGACATTTCTCTTTATTTAAAAGTAACATTTAATTTTCTAATAGAGAACGCCCAATTCCAAGGATAACAACAAGTTATTGTTGAAACTATTGTAAACAATTTGCCACTCCAAAATGCCATATTTTTTTTACAAAGTTTAGAACAGACGAGGAAGTTTAAATGCATCTTGCAAGTATTCTAACATTCAGAATTAAATACTGGCACTTACAGTTCTCAGTCTTGTATATTTTCAGTGTTTTCGTAAGCGTCTTAAGTAAAGAAGAAACACTTAACAAATTTTTCCACACGAGGAAGTATGTCAAAAACCTTCAATTGTTACGGTTCGGTGTCAAGATAGTAACTTAGTAATAGAAAATTTAAAACAGCTAAGTAGTTACAATTATAAAAAAAATCAAGATTTTTTTCCTTTGTATTTTATTTGCAAAATAACAGGGAAGCATTACACATTTTTGAAAGTAAACGAAGCTAAACTAAATACTCGGTCAAGTTAATGGTAAGATGGTAAAATAGTAATCATGTGTGTAAAAATGAACTTCATATTGTAACTAGTATTGCACTATAGCTGCGGCGATATCAGTTTTGTAACACAGTAATATTTTTATATTTTTTAATATGGCAAATTACGCATACGTATTTTGCATTTAAATCCCCGTAATAATTCAATGAAAAGCTAATTTGCATTGTATTTTAAAAGAAAACAACTTCACTTTAGCGCCCGATTTAACTTAATTAATGTACCGTTTCTTTTATCTTTCTTTCGAAGTTTACTTTTTGAAGAAAATATCAATTCTGGAAATAATTGCAAGTTACAAAATACAACTTACGTTTGAACGGAGCTACATGTATAATGTAAGTATACGTGTACGAGGAAATGCGTTTTATTCTTATCTGACATTTAAAATGAGAATGGAAAGATTTGCAGGGGCGGCTCCAGGATTTCGGGTTAGGGGGAGGGGCGTAAACTTTTGATCGTGCAGGTATAATCCCTTCTGTTTTCTGTGGGTCTGCAGTGATCAGCAATAAATCCGTATCAAAGATATGTGATAAATCTTTCTCCTCCTCCTTTTCATCATCATCATAATCCTAATCATTAAATGCACTTTGTTTCATTGAATAAATTAATACTTCACCGTATTATGTTCGAAAGACATGTTGGTTTATCTGTATGTCATGAACCTGTTTTGGCATTAAATTGCCCTTTTTTGATGTGCCTGTCCACTAAATACGTATTCAGTGACATTCAAATAAATAAATAAATATATATATATATATATATATATATATATATATATATATATATATATATATATATATATATATATATATATATATATATATATATATATATATATATATATATATATATATATATATATATATATATATATATATATATATATATATATATATATATATATATATATATATATGGAACATATTTAAACATGTAAAATCCGTAGCTGATTAAATTCAAACACACACGTATCGAGAATTATTAGCTCACCTGAGCACAACGGGCTCATGGTGAACTTTTGTGATCACCTTTGGTCCGTCGTGCGTCGTCGATCCGTCGTCCGTCGTCAACATTTTCATTCGAACAACATCTCCTAAATCGCGGGGCAGATTTTCACCAAACTTCACAGGAATGATCCTTGGGTGACCCTCTTTCAAAATTGTTCAAATCGTTTCGGTCCGCTGCATATGTAGGTCACCAGAGCTAAACTAGATTTAAAAAGTGAAAACTTTCAAAATCTTCTCTGAAACTGCATGGCTGAGAGCTTTCATATTTGTTATTTGGCATCCTCTAGTGGTCCTCTACAAAGATTGTTCAAATGATGCCCCTTGGGTTAAAACTGGCCACCCCCCGGGGTCACATGGATTATATAGACTTAAATAACTAAATGACTTTAATAATCTCCTCCTTTGAAACACTGAGGCCAAGTGGTTTTATATTTGGTATGTAACATTGTATAGTTGTCATTTACAAAGATTGATAAATAATGCCCCTGGGGTCAAAACTGGCCACACTCAGGAGGTCACATAGTTTATATAGACTTAAATAACAAAATTACTTCAAAAATCTCCTCTGAAACTGCAAGGCCCAGTGGTTTAGTATTTGGTATGTAACATTGTATTGTGGTCCTCTACAAAGAGTGTTCAACTTATGCCCCTGGGGTCAAAACTGGCCACGCCCCGGTAGTCACATGGTTTATATAGACTTGAAAAGCAAAATGACTTTTAAAATCTTCTGCTCTGAAACCGCAATGTCCCAAGGTTTCATATTTTGTATGTAACATTGTAAAGTGATCCTCTACAAAGATTATGTAAATTATGCCCCTGGGATCAAACCTGGTCACGCCCTGGGGGTCACATGGTTTCTTAAGACTTATATGGCAAGTGGACTTTAAAATTTTCTCCTCTGAAACTGCAAGGCCCAGAGGTTTACGATTTTGTATGTGACATTGTATAGTGGTCCTCTACAAAGGTTGTTCAAATAATGCCCCCGGGGTAAAAAGTGGCCACGCCCCAGGGGTCACATAATTAATATAGACTTAAATAGCAAAATGACCAAAAATTAGGGATGGTAAAACTATTCGAATATTCGATTAAATGATCTTTATTCGAATAGTTAAAACGCCATTCGAATATACGCAGCTTTGTATTGCTTTAAAAAATCTGATCATAAAAATATTTTCTTTCAATATAAAAAAGGATTTTATCAATAGATACCTTACGTTATTCCGTGTTTTCAATACAATGGTCCCGTGTCACGTGTCAGATTAAGAGATATTGAATATACGGGTAACTGTCAGCGGCCACTCGTCTAGTTGCCAGTAAGACACGCCTTCATCAGACAACGTGAAGCCACAAGGGTCAATTGGAGATTACACTTTAAAAGTGTAACAAAAAAGTGCGATCCAACATTTAGCAGTCATTATAGCTAAGAAATATTGCTCAAATTAAAAATATGCTTATTGACAGGCACGTGTCCAAATAAATTAGAAATATGAGGGTTAAGGATTATTAATAATTTCTGCAACAAAAGAACAATTAAAACCGGGACCTTTATTTCTTTTATTTAATTCGTAAAAGCGCGTCATGAATGTTTTTGAATGTTTGTGGAATTTGTTAAGGAAGATTTAACTCGGTAATCGGTACTGAAACCTTATACAAAATGTTACAGTATGTCGACTAGATAACAAAGATCAAAGTAGTAAATATGAGAATATATGCGAATATTCGAATATTCGATTGAATGAAAATGCGAATATTCGAATACCGATTTTGGTATTCGATGCCATCCCTACTAAAAATCTTCTCTGAAACTGCAAGACCCAGAGGTTTTGTATTTGGTATATAACAAATTATGCCCCTGGGGTCAAACATGGCCACGCCCTGGGGTTCACATGGTTTATATAGACTTATATATGGCAAGTGGACTTTAAAAAAATCTTCTCCTCTGAAACTGCAAGGCCCAAAGGTTTTGTATTTGGTATATAACATTGTCCTCTACAAAGAATGTTCAAATTATGACCCTTGGGTAAAAATAGCCACAACCCGGGGGTCACATGGTTTGTATAGACTTAAATAACAAAATGACTTTAAACAGTTTTTTCTCTGAAACCTTAAAGCCCAGATGTTTCGTTATTGGTATGTTACATCTTATATTGGTCTTCTACAACAATTGTTAAAGTTATGCCACAGGGGTCAAACCTAGCCACGCCCCGGGGGTCACATGGTTTGTATAGACTTATCTAGAAAGTGGAATTTACAAATCTTATCTGAAACTGCAAGGCCCAGATGTTTCATATTTTGTATGTAACATTGTATAGTGGTTCTCTACAAATATTGTTCAAATGATGCCCCTGGAGTAAAAAGAAGCCACACCCTGTGGTCACATTGTTTTTATAGACTTATGTGGGAGTAGGGCTTTGAAAATCTCCTCTGAAACCGCAAGGCCCAGAGGTTTCATCTTTGGCTTTAAAATTGTATAGTAGTCCTCTATAAATATTGTTCAAATTATGCCCCTGGAGTAAAAAGTGGCCATGCCCTGTGGGTCACATGGTTTATATAGACTATTGAAATATGCTCCTGAAACTGCAAGGCCCAGATCTTTATAATCATGTAAGTGGTTTAGTGCCATTTGGTCCTCTTGTTATATTCCATTATGATGCCTTAAACTCAGGTTAGCGACCCTGGCCCTCTTGTTTTTATTATTCATTTACCTTTTCATTTATCTCTTTTCGAAGTGAATGTCATTTAAATAACTCGCACGTTCACAGCCATGCTCATCGATTGTCTTCAAATGTTCTAAGTACTGCGTGTTTTTTTTCATCGAACCAAACTAACGGACAGACAGACGAACCTGTTTGTTTATTTGAAGTATAGTGAAAGGTACTCGTATGATTACGTTGGGAAATAATACGGCAAGTGAAACCGACGTTGTGTCATTTTCGCTGACTTAAGGTGCCGGAAAAACATGTAATCGCCTGGCATTGGAGCCGACGGTGTGGACACCCCTCTACTTTATCACTTTATATCTCTTTTGTGAATGCATAAAACAATATGAAATTTGGTATGATTGCTAATGGAACAATGAAAAAGAAGTTTGTCGATTTAGAATTTTGGGAACTAGACTATTGAGACAAAATGTTTAAACTCGAAAGTAGTCATTGAGTTTACTTGAATTTCGACTTTAAATCATATTATTCGAAATTTATATATGTTTTTTTTAATGGTATCTTGTGCCAACGGTGTATTGCATCTGACATTTCTATATATTATATGAATTTAAAAAAGAAAATAATAGCATTTACAAATAAAGTATACCCATTGTCTATAGTTTATCGCTTTCGATGATATTTTGCACCAGTACTACGGTGTACGTAAGAAATCGTAGGAGTCGGGCTAGGTTGGGTATGTTTTACTGAATTTGATGTGTTTATTTTACCAAGTTGAGCGAGTGAAGCGAGCAAAAAAATCATATATTTCCAGTTTTGACCGTTTTATATATGCCCATATATGTATAGTCCGGCAGTTTTAGATGGGATTCCCGCTAGTGATTTGTAACAACATTATTTACAGTCGGGTTAAATGTGTAAAACACCTATGGCGAAATATTTTGAACGGTTATTTGATTAAAAGGTCGCATTTTGAACTGATATTGTTGTTATTTGCTATACTCATGCCTTTACAAGTCATTGCAATAAATCACTGTTTCATTTTAGAGCAATCAGATCTTCCTGATGCGTAGCGTTTTTCAGGATATGATTTTTATCAGATGACCTTTTTAAGGGGACCATATTTAATTAATCACAATAAGGAGGCATTGCTTGTTTACAGTTATTTACATAATCATAAAATATTTACAGAGATGCAACCATATTCAATACTTAAGGTAGAAATCCCCTAATGGGACTTTTTTCAGACCTTGACTTTCTTATTCTTTTTTATCATTAAATCTATTATGAGACTTAACTGTGAAATATAAACAAAATCTAACCACACGTTTTGATAAAAATGCGATTGTTGTTATAACCCCTCATTGTTCTACTTCAACCTAAAATTTTGATGGGGTACACTTAAAAAAATGCCTGACATATTGTCAAAATGTATTTTATTTATTCCTGAATAGCTTTAATTTATACGTTAAAGATGTATCTTATGAAAAAGTATAACAAACATAAGTACTAAAGTTGAGCAACAATACTTATGACATTAAATTTGGCTAAGCGTATGGTAAAAGACAACAGATTTCATTACAGTAAAAATACGCCTAACACCAATTTTTGTATTTTTTTTTTTAAACTTTTATTTTATAGTATGTCAAAATCAGTAATACCAAAATATAGTATAACCTTATCTGAGAGGAAAAAGGTATAAATTAACATAGGTTCACCACAACAATCTCAAGGTATAACATTTGGAGTGAAGCAACCCTATGTTATTATAAAAAAATGAAAATTATGAAACTAAGACAAGTAAAAAAGCAAATATTTTCCTTCTATGTTAAAATATGTTTTCTCTTTTAATTATAATCTAAGAGCAGTATCGATATTAAATGAATTATTTTTGCATTAATGTTAAAGGAATAGTGTTTCGTGTAAACATTTTAAATACAAATGTAACTAGCTGAGGTTCACATGTCCTTCGTTACCAAATTCAGAAAAATAATAAACATTTTTTATAAGTGTGTGTTTCAAAAAATTCAATTGACGTTTTCAATACATTGGGTTATAAAGAGCTTCAAACAACTGGAAAATCTTTGTAATAACTTCACCAAGACTCTTCTTTGAGCTAGTGACGGATTACAGTTAAAACGGCCCCAAGTTAAAACGGCCTCAAGTTAAAACGGCCCCTAAAATGGTTAAAACAGCCCCCAAAGTGGTCAAAACGGCCACACATTTTTCGAATATGGTTAAAACGGCCTCACATTTGGTTAAAACGGCCCCACATATGGTTAAAACGTCCTCACATTTATGATCAAATTGTGAGCAAATAAAAATTAGTTATTACGTTGGGATTTTAAATTGTATAATACATGTATATCGGTTTTAGATTCGAAGTTGTAATAGACAGGTTTGTTGATTTGTAATAAAATGATGTGATTAAACATTACCATTAGTTGTCATTCTTGGTAAATATTTTCACAGTTTGAATCTGCTGAAAAATTAGTAAAATACCGCTAAATTGGCAAACTATTCGAGCATAAAGTGGTGCTCCTAAATTTCTCGGATTTCAAAGAATAGCCGCGCTGTTTAAGATGTGCTAATTGCTGTTAATTGGAAATTGAATAAAGAATTCTTTTTAATTGAAACATCTTTGTCGGACTACAAATTTAAAAAAGCCGACATCTTTAATGTATTCACACTATTTCAGAATATATATTGAGTAGTTTACTTTCGGATATGATTAAATCACTTCATTGTTTCGTTGTGCATATATAGCTGAATGCAGTGATATAGTATCATAAATGCTTCACAAATAACCAAGTTTACGATAATAATTGTTTCGGAAAATAGAGAGAAAATAATCATTGTATTGCTTTGAAACACGTGTGTTCCTTGGATGTATGTGTTGTTGTTGTTGTTTCATATATACCGGCAATCCTCCAAAACATTTGATTTTCAATCTTTAAATCGTTTTAATGGTGTTAAAACTAATGTAAAACGAATGTATACACGTGTATTAATACATCATATATTTTTTATTAATTTAATTCAAATATGACTTTTGATTTTCAACATTATTGCCAACTGTTTGACAAATACAATAAAACAGCGTTTCAATATAACACCGTTTTTATGATTTTTTGGTAAAATGATTTCGCTAAGTTACTCTATCCAACATTGTTCGATGCATGGAACAGGTAATGTTAATTCACCAATTATTATCTTACTCCATAACAATGCCTTATTTATTTATTTATTATTCTTATCTATATCTTATAATGTACAATATGTCAAAATAAATAAATATATATACATATATCCATTCAAAAGTCCATATTTGTATCACTATATCAATTGTAATTATAATTCCAATTTTCTTATTTATTCTTTTTTTCGGTTACAGAGCGGATAGATTGTCTTACACTGGGCTTCTGAAGAAACTGTCCAACCTGTATCGTCCAGTTTTACGTTACGTCAAGTCACGGAAGATGACCAGCTTCATTGACTGATGATGATCAATGTAGAGCGAAGATGAACGATGATGATCTATCAGTGATGATGAGTGATAAAACTGACAATAATGTATATATTATTAATGTAATTCATAGTTTTTGTTTCAGGTACACATGTGATCCAGAAAATAAATATATTTAAATGCTTATTTAATATGATCACTGTATTTCAAAATTAATCTACAGAAGTTTTTTTTCAGGATAGCCTATATGTGTAAATGTTTTTTATTATAATCGATTTATTTCAAAATTACTTTAATATTCAGGTACGTACATCTTAATCTTCCAAAGACTATTTATATTTTTTGTGATCGATATATATTTTCATTATTGTATTCTTCTTGTGGTATGATTCAGGTTAATTGTTATGCAATAAACTGAAATAAACAAATATTACAATTTTTTTGTTGTTGCACATAAATTGAAACTACTAAAATCGCTAAAATAATATGGGGCCGTTTTAACCTTATTTATTTAGTAACTGTGGCCGTTTTAACCATTTTGGGGCCGTTTTAACCTGGGGCCGTTTTAACTTGCTTCCCTTATGACTATTGATAAAATGTCACTGTTTTTGGATAAAAAGGTGTCTTTTAGACCATTCTCATCATTTCGGCGATACATAATGTTTTTTACAGCGGTAGAACTCGTCAAAATTCCTCAGTGGAACAGGTCCAAGTTTACACAATGAACAGTATTTTAAATTATCCAACAGAACGACAAACTCGATCACCCGACGTCCCGCTCTCCACCCATCTCGACTGACTATTTTTCCAAGTTTTTGGTGTGAATGAATGTTATTTCACAGCAAGGAGCACGTAACTCCTTCACGCAGATATGTTTTTATATACGAATAAGTATGTTCAATAATACTAATACTCCTTGGACGTTTATTTATTACTAATTTTAACTTTAGTGTAATGAAATACACCAGACATCGCGAAAATGTCATGATTAAATGTAAACAGAAATTCCCAACAATGACGTCATTTGAAGGTATTTCCCATGCCAGAGTACCTTATTTTTCTTCAAACTACATTTTTACTTTCATCTTTAAACACAAATACGCATTTATTTCACACATTTAATTGAAAATGACTCAACATTCGAAAAGTAATGTTTATTTCGCGAAAATAATTTCTGTTTTGGATCAGATCGATTAGATTTACGGTTAGTGGCGAATGGGCCGAAGTTAACCGATATTTCGAGAGTATTTCTGAAGTCATTAGGTTACGCATGCGCAAATAAATTCCTTCTTTGTTACATATAAAATATTCAAAATTTGATCTCACTTTCACCATGACCAAGCTACTTTCCAATATATCACCATACATTGTTGGAAAGATGAGGACATAACCTTTTGAAAAAACAACATGTCACAACTCAAAATATTTACCTTAGAAAAAACACACCGGTTTTGACGGGCATGGAGGCTGCCATTATGCGCATGAATACATGGGCCAAAAGTTATGAAGCTGGGAACCACTAGACAAAAAGTAGTGCACAAAACAGCCTTTTTTTCTTATTGCTTACATATATACCTTTAAAATGATACCAAAACATATCATTTAAACTGCATTTTACAAATTATATCCATCCTGCACTCAACCACATGTGCTTATTATCTAACTGACAGCATGTAACCCTGAGGATGTGATTTCCGTTTTGGGGTAATTAGACCTTTAAGAGAACCCAACCCTTTCAAATTTGTATAAAAACCACAATGTTCATCAATCTGATCTATTTCGAGAAAGACCATGGAAGTCTTATTACACTGGTTTAAAGATTTTTTGGAAAAAAAAAATATTTGAAAATGTCACATATAATGGTGTTTTGAGGCAAACATTTAGACGCAAAAAATGTACTTGGGTACATCTGGAAAACATGATTTTAACTCAGAATTAAGCATAAGTTTGAGTTTTAATAGGCATAGCAGATACAATATATAAAGTCAGAAGTGAAAACAATCTTCGTTGGCATTCTAAATGTTACAGAATAGGTTTTTAGTCCATTTTGAACAATTTTTTTTTAAAGTTTCTGCATCATTGCGTGTAAAATCCATATAAATGTAGCATTTCAGATGCCATTTGACCCCAGAAAAGGGGTTGTTTACATAACAATCAACAGATTTGACTTCCTGTCACACAACAAAAAAAGAATTTGACCCCAAAATGTCAATGCCAGATATTAGTTAACAGTCTTCTGTCACACCTGAACCTGTGGTGAGGTCAGCCGCCTGCAATCTTCAATCTGTTCCAGGTACTCTCTGCTGAGTAATCTGTGAATATAAAAAGGTTTTCTGTGCATGTTTACTCAATATTGTAATTACTAGTGTATCATAGATACAATAAGTGTACATATACAATGGTTAACTAAGTTTTATTTACTGCGATAAGGTTGGTCGCTATGCCGGCTTCAGATTGTCGAGCTCATGTGCGAACAGTTCAGTTCTAAAACGGGTTTGAGAGTCCCAATATGGGTTAAACTCTTGCTTTTCCTACTGGTGTTGATAAGAAGAATGCCAGACTGGAAAAGAAGTCATTAGATAGTAGAATACATGACAATAATCATGTACTAACCTTAAAAATACCGATGGTATGGACACGACAGTGTCAGCTTTACGGCCCCGCCCCAACGCTCCAGTGTAGTTGACAAGTAAAGTAGTTTTGATGACTCGTCACTTCACCCAGACTTGTATACCAATGAGTTGATGGTTCCGGCTGAGGTCCTGGTTCTTTTCAACAATGCATTTAAAAAACATACTCAAATTAAACCAAACTGTGATGGTGATTTAAATTTTGATGCCGCTATCTCCATTAGGTGGGGTCTAGGTTGGCGTGAGCGGCTAAAGTATTTTATTCATGCATTTCATGTATTTTTCAGCTGAAAGCCTGATTGAACTACAATTACAAAATAACATATGAACTAAATAGGATCTGTTAACTTTGCAAATTAGGAAAATTGGTATTATTCAAAGTAGGCAGGTCGGACGGTCATCATGGCCAAAGCATCGGTCATTGCGGACACGACGTTTGCGGGCATTATTGTCAGTTACAGGTTCTTAAACTAAATATTCAGGATTACAACACAAGGCATTATGACATAAATGAAAGAATTGTTGAAACTAATGCAAATTAATGTCAAAATGAAACTCAAAAACAACACGATGAACACAATAGGTCTCGGATGGCCATTCTGGTGGACATTTTGCTTTAATTTTCCCATATTTACCCCCCTAATGCCCCCTACAGCAACCATCCCATAAAATACAGCCCTAAATGGGGTCAAGGTGGCATCTGGCAGTTATTCTTTCCAGTACAGGGTGTTTGTAAGAGTCCATTTTCAAAATCTTTGCAGACGACTAATATTAGGTGAAGTTCTTAAAGGTTACGCATGCGCAAATAAATTCCTTCTTTGTTACATATAAAATATTCCAAATTTGATCTCACTTTTCACCATGACCAAGCTACTTTCCAATATATCACCATACATTGTTGGAAAGATGAGGACATAACCTTTTGAAAAAACAGCATATAAAAAAATTATATGTGTTGTAAATCAAAATATTCACCTTAGAAAAAACACACCGGTTTGATTGGGCAAAAAATGTGACTTCTAGAGTGTTCACAAGCTTTTCCTATAGCTATATAAGGAAAACTGCCCCCCCCCCCTGGCGGCCATGTTTTTCAACGGACCGGAACCATTTTCGAACTCAGCCGAGATATCATAAGAACAAAGGTTTTGAACAAGTTTCGTGTTGATTGGGCCAAAAATTTGACTTCTAGTGTTAAAAAGCTTTTCCTATAGCCATATAAGGAAAACTGCCCCCCCCCCTAGCGGCCATGCTTTTCAACGGACCGAAACCATTTTCGAACTCGCCCGAGATATCATTAGATCAAATGTTTTGAGCAAGTTTCATGTTGATTGGGCAAAAAATGTGACTTCTAGAGTGTTCACAAGCTTTTTCTTCAATTTGACGTAGTGGCCTAGTTTTTGACCCCACATGATCCAGTTTCGACCTCGGCTGAGATATCATTTAGACAAATGTATTGACCAAGTTTCATGAAGATTGGCCAGTAAATGTGTTCACAAGGTAAATATTGACGATGGGCGACTTACGACGGTCGACCGACAAAAGGCGATCACAAAAGTTCACCATGAGCACGTTGTCAGGTGAGCTAAAAATTATCTTGTGTTGTGAAGCAGAACCCGCTGCGTAGGTATGGAAGTGGGCCATCCAAGGAACATTTGTCTAAAGTTTGATCACGATTGACCAAGAACTATTGACAATATGACAGGAATATGAAACTTCAATGCACAATTATATTTTCAGCTATTTCTGCCATTTTGTCCAGTGGATCTGAACCGTTAACCATTTAAATTAGTTTTGTAGTGGACCACCAAACAAACATTCGTTTTAATTTTTTTTGAAAATCTAGCCACAGGTTTAGAAGAAACTGGCATTTTCTATTTTTAGCTCTTGTGGCCATATCGTACAAAGAAGCGGAACATCCAAGGTACATTTGTGTAAAGTTTCATCAAGATTGACCAAGAAGTTTAGACAATAGGACAGGAACACGAAACTTAAACGCAAATTGTAAACGAAAGCCAGCCGCCCGTACGCCCGACAGAACGAATGCCAGAAACCGTTCGGCCCGCCCTCCTGAATATACCATAGGCGCTTGGTTGTTTAACAAATAAAAAATAGTCATATTCTTTATATCATAAATATGAACAAGAAAAAAGGTAGCCCACTCGCCATTTTCTATCGTAACGGTAGTTGATTGAGACATATTGACTGGTTATAATTTTAAGAGGTACCCGGTCCTAAATGCATGGGCTATGTAGATTTCGGGAACCAAACATGTAATTTTATGCTTTGAAACCAGTCAATCCACTTCCGTTACGATAGAAAATGGCGAGTGAGCTAACTTGTCAATTTATAGATATAGGAAAATGATTTTTTTTTGTTGAACAACCAAGCGCTTATGGAATATACTGGGGTTGTTTTCTTGAACAAATATGATTGACCTTAAGATTTAGAGTTGTAGTGTTTCTGGACACACCTGCTGCTCATATAGTATGTATCAGTGATCACGGCGTCCGGTGAACTTTCGCCTGCACCATAGTCCGGGCCTTTGTGAATCAACCATCTGTCACCGGAGGTAGTGGTCACAACTACTCCTGCATGACAGACAGTGCAGGAAGCGTAATTGGAAAACAAGCCACTACGTCTCGTCCTACATTCAGAAACACCGGAAGTCGACATAGGCCTGCAAGTATTAATCGACATCAAGCGTATCATAGATATATCTGTGAAACGAAAATGAAAATGATATTTACAAGAGTAATGTTTATATTTAAATTTTGAAATGATATTTATTTTCTTCGTCTTATCCAGTTTACATAATCAGCATCAAAATAAACTTATTACATAGCCATTCTTATAAGAATATTTATAAGTCTATACATTGTATACATATTTTACACAATGCTAAACAATGGTAGTGGGCAAATAAAACTAAAAAGTTACCAGGATGTCTGAAACTCAATGATGTCTGACATTTAATGTTCCATATTAGCTTATTAAATGCGAATATTCATATATGTTATACAAACAAATATGTTAACAAAGGAACCCATTTTAAAATGACTAAATGCAGCAATGCAAAATGTTTAAAAAGAGGAGCTCACAATAAAAGGCTAGATGAAATATGGCATCAAGTTAAATTGAGAGTGCGAGTGTTATCATACATCTTAGACTTCATATACGCATAAAAACAACATAGTACTAGCTAACAACAGATCACAATGTATAAAAAAAAAAAAATTGCGGTATGTGTGAAATTTAAAAAACATGTTAACTTTTCTGTTTACTGTGTAACAGATTGTTTTTAACTCGAAGTATACTAAAACAGGTTTATGCAAGAACCCTTATCATACCTGGGTGATCTGAGTGAATAATACTATCAGTTTATTTTCACCTTTCGAATTTTCAAAATTGCGAATAACTAAATTTGCACTCTGAAAAAAAAACGCAGTATCTCTCATCAATGTACTTGGGTCACTGAAAAAGAACATAAAATTCAGACTACATTACAATCAAACGTTTTGAGATGTTCTGGACGCTGGTAATGCTTCGTATCGACCAGTGTCAAGCCGAATGGATGAAACATTTCCAACATTTATCCAGTTAATAATAATAATGATAAAGACGCGTGAAAATGAAAACAAAAAAAATACATTTACAAACGGCGAATTTGTCGGTTAATCATGGTACTAGTAATCAGTCTTTATATATTTTGAAAAATAATCTTTGTTCAGATGCTTAACTGGGCTTTTCGCATAGAGACATAATTAAAACAATAATTCTAACACGGCACCCGCCAACATTCATAATTTTTACACTAATAAGGAAATCAAGTGTGGGTTAATCTGCAATTACTGAAGGGCTGCAGCACGCGCCAAGTACTACGAAAACAGCCCAGGCGAAAGTGCCGATATATATTATTTCATCAGGTCATAATATTAAGTTATTTAACAGCGTGCTGTACAATACGGTTATATATTTGGACGAGTACACAGCTGACATAGCATATTGGACGAGCAGATATTTCTTTGTATAACATATATGCACATTCGCATTTAATAAGCTAATATAGAGCATTAGGATTGTTTTATCTTAAATGAATGTTGTTGTTTTTTTAACAAATAAACGTCAGCCTCAAATCATTAACAATATCATTAACTTTTTTGCAAGAATAAATAATACATAATTATTTGGCGACGTTGTTGTTGAGGTTGTAGTAGCGTGTTGTGCAAACAAACATACCTTGTGTAAAACTCTGCTATTGTGACGCGGCTGTTGTACAAACGTCTCAGGCAGCTGCATGATGCGCAGTCATATGCGATGCTCCAGTCCGCAATCAACACCAGAGACAATAGTTTTATTGCGACGTGCATAGTTCCTAGCACTTGAAAACTGTTTTACATTCAATGTCAGTGTTCAACAAGTAGACACTGGTAATATTCAGTACAGGTTGTTGATATTTATTCTGTAATATAGTTGACAGATGAATCTGACGTACGTAAATTACCAATGATTTAATGGAGAATAGTACAGAGGTGTGCCCAAATTCGAGGCACTTTTTGGCATGCGATAAACTAGCACAGAGGCGAAGACTTAAAACTTGAGAAATAAAGGAAACAGCAAGAGTTATTTAGCAATAAATTAAACACACTGTTGTGTCGCACTTTTTTACTCTGCAACACATTTATTTGTTTAAAAAGTTAACTAGCAAAGTCCAATATGCAAGTAACATGTTCTATTACCACAACGCCAAATGTTGTGAAGATATTATATACGAGAATGCTTAGATAGAATTGCATGTAAAACGTTACGTTTGTCAGTTAACATGTAAACAAGAGGGCCATTATGGCCCGAGGCGCTCATCTGTGTACTGCCAAAGGCAGATAAGTTACTGTCGTATGTGCAAGTTTGAACTAATGTGATGAAGCATGACGAGTGTAAACATGTGTAGTATTTATTAAGAAATCAATGACATCTTTTTATGGAAAACCACTATGACTTAATCATTAAACCATTAAATGGTTATAAACAAACTGCAAGTTCGGTAAACATTGGATAAAAATGAAGCCAGCTCCCGTTTGGACAATGCCATTGTTTTGCATTT
Source organism: Congeria kusceri (assembly GCA_027627225.1). Taxonomy (NCBI): domain Eukaryota; kingdom Metazoa; phylum Mollusca; class Bivalvia; order Myida; family Dreissenidae; genus Congeria; species Congeria kusceri. Next base: position 42,138,776 of record CM051032.1, on the reverse strand, counting down.
AAATATATTGTACATTTTTCTTGATTGTATCACCATTTAATTTGCATTAAAATTATCGTGGGTTCCAAGGTGGATTTTCTTCAACAAAATCTACTCCATTATACTCCAAATATACTCCTACTAACTAAAGTGTACGATATTCAAGAGAAGATCTGATGACAGCATGTTTAAATATTTCTTTTTGAAAACGCGGAACACAAATTCGACCAAATTTGGTATCTACTTATAACACATAAATGTAGCATAGGATACGCGTTTCTTCCATTGTGAAAATGACCTTCTGCAGGTCGTCTCGAGATCCTAATGCGCGGCTGATTTTCGGATTTGATTTTATTCGTATTCGCCAGTACTTTAAAATACATTTAGTATGATGGTCCACCCAGTTTTCGTGGTACTTAGCTACATAATAAATGGTGGAAAGTGTGTTATCTTGTTACTTGAAATATATTTACGAAATATGATAAAACAACGCTATTCACTTTTCCTGGTATCTTAAAAACATTCACAGTTCTTTCCACATCGTTGTTTTTAACCTTTGCGTCAGGTCATGGTTGGCCATTTTGGTTGTGTCGAAACAAACAAGTTTTCGTGGGTCATCTCAAAATGCAATTGAAATGTCATAAATGGTCCGATTTATCTTTAATACAGTTAATCTCAGGTTGCTTGCGTCATGGTTGAACAGTTATAAATACAGCGTTCATTCTCGGGACATCTTAACACATAATCATGAATGGAAACACATAAGGAGTGATAAATTGGTGGATAAATTATGTAAAATAAAAGACAGAGAATCAAATTTAATCGTTTATTACTCATTCCTATCTGTTTTAAACACGTTTTGAACATGTAAACGCAGAGCTGTCCAACTGTGAAACAACCAAAACAAAATATTTCAGTCAATCGCGCGAGCGATGAAGTAAGCGGTGACAATGCATAATACCCCGTAAACGGTTTAGGCCACGAAAACTGGTTACTAGTAGTCGACCATATTAATTCAGTGTTTATTGCAATTATCTAGGACGGCCTCTTTCATTAAATATGTTTGCATTATTTTATGTATTAGTAGAGTGAAAGTTCAACACATACACATTATTAATTTAGCTTATAAAAAAAACCTTAACCAAAACCGAACATCGATTTTTAAATTGTATCATTATTCATTATATATATTGTAATGCCGGTCCGTCTGGTGGCCGTCAAACGGTGCCAACACCACAAAAACCGTTATAGATCTGTGTGAAAATATAATAAAACAAAGTTCATGTTAAATATTTATTAATGTAATTTCAGTAAGTCAGTTTCTTAGCATTTTATGTCAATTTCAATTATCTACCTGATTATCCATTTTTATCTGATCCTTCCTGTCCGAGTGACAAACGCTCACTGAAGCCAAACGACAGTTCGGCCCCATTTATACTCGTAGTAAGATGACGTCATGAGCACTTCTCGTTGAATGACATCATAAAAGTAAACATGCAAGATGGCGGAAAAATATAAAATACCGCGAAATATGGGAGAGATGGTAAATTACAATGGAGGTAATCATCGTAATACGATGAATTTATGAATAATAAGCTTAGAAAATATCAATATATTAATATATTGATTACTATTTACATGGCATTTAATAATGATGTAATAAACAATGATTTACATTCGTACTCAACGAACATTGTAATAAAATAAATAAAGTGATTTATGAGCAATATACTAGGTCATAGCATTATCGTTAACTTTAATTCAATTTTTTACAGCTGGACACGGAAATATAGTAGAAACTTAAAAGAAAGCACTCGAGTTACTGTAGGTCAGTTCTTCGCAAAATCGCGTTATAGCACTCCATACGACACGTTTTTTGACAGCTGTCAACATGCTGCCGATAAAATGTGGGAATTCGCCCAGACTCATTAAAATATCGACAAAAACAGCTACAACAGCAACAGCAAACATGTAACACTCGGCAGTCACCGATCTTGAACATTACCTAGTCAAAGATTCTTGTTTGGGCCGTACACCCTATATAAGTATTTCTCGGGTTGATTGCTATTTAGCACAGGGTGACAGACCATCTATACAATATTTTATTCACCATGTATTGTCGTTTTTTGTGTATTAAGGCATTGTAATAGTGCGCATGTATGTTTATAACATTAAACAAATTATTAAAGGCATAGTTCAACCTTTCTTTATTTGAGCCCCCCCCCCTAATCTGGGGTATTGTACTCCTCTGTATTGCCACCCTGCTGTGGTCACAGTGTGGCGACCCTTTTCACACGAGATCAATACACTGCTGTAGCGGATCTGTGGTCTAGTGGTAATAGTGGTAACGCACTGGCTTCACAACCCAGGGGTCGCATACTATCTCCTAATCAGGAGATACTAAGTCCTAATTAGGTGATACTAAGTCCTAATTACGAGATAATAAGTCCTAAATAGGACTTAGTATCCCTAATTAGGACTTAGTAACTTCTTATTAGGAGATACTATAATAAGACATAGTATCTCGTAATTAGGACTTGGTATCTCCTACTTAGAACTTAATTTCTCCTAATTAAGACTTACTATATCCTAATTAGGAGATACTTTATCTTAATTAGGACTTCGTTTCTCCTAATTAGGAGTTAGTATGTCCTAATTAGGACTTACTATCTCCTAACAAGGATATACTATGTCCTAATTAGGAGATACTATATCCTAATTAGGACTTACTATCTCCTAATTAGGAGATACTAACTCATAATTATCACTTTGTATCTCCTAATTAGGACTTAGTATCCGCTAATTATGAGATGCTATCTCCTAATTATTACTTAGTATCTCCTGATTAGGACGTAGTATCTCCTAATTAAGACTTAGTATCTCCTAATTAGGACTTAGTATCCGCTAATTATGAGATGCTATCTCCTAATTATTACTTAGTATCTCCTGATTAGGACGTAGTATCTCCTAATTAAGACTTAGTATCTCCTAATTAGGACTTAGTATCCGCTAATTATGAGATGCTATCTCCTAATTATTACTTAGTATCTCCTGATTAGGACGTAGTATCTCCTAATTAAGACTTAGTATGTCCTAATTATGAGATAATGAAATACAAAAATAATATATACCGTGGCACTAGGACGCTCCATACTTTTGATATATATTTCAAAGAAAAACCATGCTTGTAATCGTTGATCCCTGAACATGTGACTGGTCGCGGAGTCAAAAATTGGTATTTACTCCTAGTCTAGAAATATGTGGTGAAACATTCTAAAAATAGCATGGAAGAGAAAACTGATACAAGTGCGTAGCCGATAGCTTGCGTGCGTTGTGGTTGTGTTTTGAACCAATGTGTGCATATTGGTTTTCACGCTGAAGAGTTTATTTTAAAAATTCATAATCATTATGTAAATAATATCGGTGTTGTTTTCAATATGTATTAAACCGAAATATTAATTGCTGCACGTTGCCTAAATGTAATTTCGAGACTACAATTTGGTATGATTTGGTATGATGCTGACATGCATTCACGTTATTATTTTCTTGCATTGTAATTCTTTTAATTTTGATTCGCATCACAAATCGTAAAATATGTGTATGTAAAATGTGTTAATATGAATTATTTAAATTATTCAAGTATAATTGACGAAAAGCACGAAGCGGTACGATCGGAAAATTGTACGGACATTACATAATGATAGAATTTATCTAAAGCATACGAATTTTCACACTTTCGTTTCGTAACGAACTTAATAATGACAACCCCAGGATAATATGAGCTTACTGTTTTATTAACTCCATCAAACGTATTTACTTTTATTTGATGTAGGGTTCTTTTTCTTCTTTTACGCGATTACTTGCATTTTACGGCGCCCTATGATGCGTTGCATCACTGTTTTGCTTGTAGGATTTTATGTTGCACTCTTGGATACACTTGTCACCCATATATATCAGGGCCTAATTCACAGAAATTATGGCATGTCAAAACTGATAATTATTATATCATGTTGTTGTTTTAGTATACTTTACTCCTAGTCATTTCCTGTTTATGTTGTGTAAAAGTAGGTTAGACAACATACATGTATAGAATAGTCTGGTGTAGTAAAATAATAACACAATGAAATAAACGAAAATTTTGGAAACCCTTAACTAAACGTAAAATTACCCAGCTATTTTTTAAGCGAAGATATCATTTTAACAAAGTTCTAATAAATGCATTTAATTGCAAATATTTAAACTGAATTAAAATTGAAACATAAATTGAAACAGTGCACACAGCCATTTCCCAGTCAGAGACAAAAGATTGCAGTTAATGATAAGAGATTTTATGTGGAGAGGCCAGACATTCCTTAAACTAGGCCTTTACTGTCATTACATGGAATGTATCAGTACACACTTATTTGTTTCGTTTTACCAATTTTATTTAGCTAAATGTATCTCAACAGGGTGTCGAAGACGTGGGATTTTTGTACATACGCTCGTATATTTTTTTAAAGGAACTATGTCAACGAAGGGAGCCCCAACGGGGCAATATTTCGAAAAAAATATAAGTAATATGACATTTATTTCTATTAAAAATGTCTTCTAAATGACGCATTGATGACTAATGAAAACTGTTTCTCTACAAAATAAAATCAAAACACTGACAGCGTGGAAATACTGTTGGCGAGAAAAGAAACTTAAAGCAAAATGAGTTATGAGAGTATTTTTTTTATCATATTATAGGAACATTTATTGAAGTAAGTCACCTATCTATTAGCCTCAAGGTACCAATTCTCGAACGGTACCAATTCTCGAACGATTTTTATCATTAATCAAACTTATTCACATGTGAATCATTGAAACTAAAATATGTGTTCGTTTTCAGTAAGTCTAATATACACATGTTGTATTGGCAAACTTTAAACTTCACAGCCTCTTTTTCGGTAGCACATCTGCAGACGAAGTTTTATTCAACTACACAAAGTTTAAGTATGTGACCGGGAAATGTCGTGTTTCCTTTAGTAAAATCATTCTTTATCACAAAATTAGTATTGATTTTAAGATTTAAACACTTGGAACACAGGTTTCATTCAACATTTAGGCCTTTTACTTTGTTTATAACTGTCAAAATGACGTATTTATCACAATAATGCTGTTAAAGCGCTCTACTTAGATTTGATTAGGTTACACACAACTAAGTTATTTTATTTCATTTTGGTTACATACAATTACCGGTATTTGTATTGGTCATTGAATAATGAAAGCATTTCCTAGACGAACACAATATGTATGAGTCGCTTTTATTCATGTTTGATCTACACATGATATTAGTTAGAAAAAAACTCTGTCAATATGTGATCAGTATGATGTCAAGTAGAGTGATATAATTATATTTATTTGTTATATGAAATGTTCTGCATTATCTGTTGTTTATGTAAACAAAATCAGCAATAGTAATCCTGCACTTCATTTACGATGTAAATACATTGATTTAACCTGTCACATGTGTGTTGACCCGAATGATTGGTTCCAATTGTTTCCAAACCGGTTCCGAAATGTATACATAGGTGACTTGATTTGACAAACGGTAAGGTGGTGATATCAACTGATATTTTCGAGAATTTTTGTAGTTTTAGAAAGAGTTTTGTTTTGTCTGATATGCTAATGTGAATATTTTCTTAGAACTTAAAACAATTTTATATATTTAACCAAACTTATAAAAAATCGTTCGAGATTTGGAACCCCGAGGCTATATCATTTCAACAAAACAAATATCAAAACTCATAACTATACACTCTACTTAAAATAAATAGGTATAAGCTGGTATTTGACCTTATCGAAGATGGCGATCCAGTCCAGTGTCTTTTGCAAATTAAAACTTATATAGCGCGCGTCTAATTCAATGCTATTATCTACGACATTCTCATCATTATGTTTTGTAATTCGTGGGAGGCAAGTTTTTTGTGTGCAAACTATTTCAAAAGCAAACACAGTTATATGCATACAAGTCAATCTTCAACGGGTAAAATAGTCAATGAACCGCATAAGTTCGAATCAATTTCAGTGCTTTTTACCAAATATTTTTTCGAAATATTGCCCCGTTTGGGCTCCCTTCGTTGACATAGTCCCTTTAAAAAAATATACAAAATAATATACAAGCGTATGTACAAAATGTTTAGGAAAACGCACACAGACTTTCACATTACCCAACCCACGCTGACGGTAATATATATATACCGTTATAGAGCTGTGCACTATCTGTAATTATATCTCGTGATTTAGATGAAAATGATATTGATAATTTTATGTTAGTAAATAATGAATATGTTTCTACTACAAAATTAAATGGAATGTCAACGAACAATGAATTAACTCTGAACCTTCTATTAAGATGTCTAATTATTTTGATATGCATGATCAATCCAAGGGTCTTCATGTTATGAATTGGAATGTGCATCATAGTATGACAAAACTTGATGACATTAAGTACTTACTATCTTCTGTAAATGTATATAGTTTTGGATTATGTGAAACATTTTTACATGATGAAATTTCAAATACAGATCTTTTTATGAATGATTACACAATAATTCGTAGAGATAGACATAATAAGAAGGGTGGAGGAATACTACTTTACATAAAGAGCAATTTGCCATTTTCATACAGGCAAGACCTCAACATCTCTGCTCTAGAATCAGTATGGATCGAGATTCAATATCCTAATGCAAAAACGTTTCTCATTAATTTTTTTGTGTACAGACCCCCCAATTCTTCTCAAAGTTGGGTACTATGAAAATCAAACATCGCTCGCAATATCAAATCCTTCACAGGAATATCATATTATAGGTGATTTTAACTTGAACTTCTTTGCAGATAAAAATTCATTAAACAATGCTCAATGGACCAGAGTAACAAAAACATCACGTACTGTTATTGACCACTTATATTCAAGCATACCTGAAAAGATAACTGAGAATTTTGTGCCAAAGTACAGCATCAATGACCATTTTCCGGTCTGTTTCACACGCCGCGCTCATGATAAATATACAGAAAACACCCATACTAAAATAGCGTACAGGGAATTTAAAGATTTTCAATACCTGAATTTCAGAAAGAACTGTTAACATCTAACATTTCTTACTCTGAATCATTGGATAACCCTGATGAGGCACTGGACCACATATTGCGAACAATAAATGACATATTAAATTATCACGCCCCTCAAAAAACTAAGAGTTAAATCACAAGTGCTACCAGATTGGTTCACAGATGAGATGATGGAAGCTATTCGCCTTAGGGACACATTAAAGAAAGTAAACAGCGACGAATATAAAAAGCAAAGAAATTTAGTAACACACATGATAAGAAAGAGTAAACACAATTTCTTTCAAACGTCAATAAAATAACAAACCAACAAATTATCTCTGGAAGTCTCTAAATTCTCTCACCAAATCTAAAGAAAAAATAGTTTTACTCTGTATCATAAAATATAAAGGCAATGTGTTTAACGATGAGAGTGACATCTAAAATGCTTTCAATAATCATTTTACTAACATAGTTAACATCATTGAAAAGATTTGATTATGTGTTTTCTGTTGTTTAAAAAGGCCGATGTTTACACTGACGATTAGGGTATTCACATACTTTCAAAAAATAAACATAAATTAAACGTAGTTCCATATAACCAAGAGTGAAATAATCAAACGTTATCATTTCACTCGACCTAGAGTGAAATGGTCGGGTTAGCATTCACTGGTATTCTCCACTCATTCACCGCATAGCATAAAATAAAACCCGATAATTTCACTCTAGGTCGAGTAAAATGATCAAACGTTTGATCATTTCACTCTTGGTTATATGGAGCTGCTTTTAACTTTGTTTTTTATGTTTATTTTTTAAAAGTATGTGAGTACCCTAATCGTCAGTGTAAACATCGGCCTTTTTAAACAACAGAAAACACATAATAAAGTTTGATACAAAAATATAATTAAGCGAAAACGACGCAGTAAGAGTGGAACTATTTTCCACCACAACAGTGATCAACAATTTTGTAATCATAATGACGTCATATTTATGGCGTCATAGTACACAAAACTTGTGACGCTTCAGCATATCTCGCACATTTCGTTCAAAAGCATGAAATAAAAAGAAAATTTGTTTAAAACAGTGTAAGATCGCTCGTGAAAATATTGTTTCTATGACCACTCGTGAAATAAAATACGATCTTACACTGCATCAAACAAATATCCTCTATAGAAACTGTGTTACAAATGACAAATGCGTTACATTACAGAGATTTCACCGTGGTGCAATCTTGTTATCAAACGAGTCGTATGTTCAATCCTAGGTACTTCCAGATTTCCTGGTTTATTCTTAGTAGAATAAGTTTTGTTTTGTATATTAAGTGTAAGTATAGCTGATTGTGTTGTTTTAGATTTGGATCTAAATGTTAAAGCACAGTAAAATGATACCAAACTATACGTAAATCTGCCCTTTAATACCAAATTTAATATATGTATATAACATTTGATGCTAGCTTTAAAGACGATTTCGGTAGTTTTTTCTGCGCATCTTTTCACGCATCAGTGGAGTAAATCTTCATAATGGGAAGTGTTTTGACAGATAATAATATTTATTAAATATTGTGTACACTGTAATTACCAAATAGAATCAAATATATTCACAATAATTGCCACGCTCATTGTAGGAGTGTCGTGTGACTCAATTTTATTTGCGAAAGTTTGATAATACACTGAAAACGAAAGTAGGAACACGCTGACTGAACATCGGACTCGCATATACAGAGGCGGTAATCACGTGATGATCAAAAGGGAATCAAAATGGCGACGTTCTTACAGAAACAGGTATTTTTTGCCTTTTTATACTCTTTAATAGTGTACTTTAATATTTTTATGCCGTCCACTTTCTAGCCGTATCAGTTAGAAAGTATTTAACGTTTGTTTCGTGTATGTCCTCGCTCTAGATATTGACTTTACTCGGTGCACATTTTCTAAGCGTGGACTGTTTTCCATGTAATTTGTGATCGTTACCGGGTTTCACGTAGGAAATCCCTCTCTCAGCATGAAATTAGATAAATTGCAAAAACAAAAATGTGTTCGGAATATTCTTTAAATATTAATAAATGTGTTTTGCTAGGGTCAGACATGTCGGAATCTTTTTTTTCAAGTTGTACGCACCAAAAATGATTTATGATCTAAACGGGTCCCACATCTGATATGATCACAATGGGGTCCCGTTTTATGTCAGAAAACATGTATGTCATTTCTTGTAATAATACCGCATATACATAGTTTTAGAATTTAATTTGTTTTCAATTTTCCAGTGCTACATTGCATCACCAGATGACAAGCATTACAACTATACACAGTCCTGTGGTATGTAATGACTTGATTTGCTTCCATGTAGGTTCCATTATCGTCCGTCCTTTATGACGCTTCTTAGGAACAAATAAACAAAAGTGTCAATGCTTTAAAATATTTTGTTTTCCATTTCTTAAATACATTTACATGTGTTGCTGTTTAAAAATAATATCACGTTAAACAAACAAGTATAGATTAAAACGTTTTAAATCTAAAAAGCCATATTATTTCAGAAGGTAAAATGCCTGTGTTAATATGTGTTTCTAATTTTTAAGGTAAAATGTTAATTGCTTTAAATATGTGATTTCAATGCAATCACTTTGTATTTTATATTGCAGTGACCACACATATACATTTTCCGATGATATGAATTTGTATTCTCTAATAGTATTAAGACAGAATTAACTTAGTTCGTAAACATTTGTTCAAGGTTTTATAAGACAAAATTTGTAATCATCTTATTCAGATTCTGGTGTGCTTCAATCACCCTGATTGATTGGGAAAGATGCGTTGTCTACCGCAAAGCTACATAGCCACTGACTCATTTCTTATTCAAGATACGGCACAAATATAAGATGCCGGGTTTAAATAAAAGTTGTGAGACTAAATATTTACAATGTGGTTGTAAATCAAATGTCTCAAAAAGTAATACAACTAATTTAAGATTAAAAGTACTCGCAATGCATTGTAAAGAATGATGTTAAACTGTATGACAGAGTGATTTAAAGCAATCGATTAATATGAATAAGTTATAAATTTTACCATGTATATTAGTCAGCTTTTATTTTACTCTGTCTAATTGAAAACATTATTTATCACTCATAATTTACACTTAAGGTATTAATACAAATATCCTCTATATAATATATGTATTTGAAGTAAACACATATTTAGCTGTTTGTAAAAGGTATGGTTGCATATTGTGTTTAAGCAATGTTGTATTAAAGCATTACTATTGTCAATTTTGAATAGTTGTACTCCCATGGCATATGCTAAATAAACATTACATGTAGCATTATGTTTGGTTGTTTTAACGTATTTGTTATAAGTATGTATTTTCAAGGTCAGCTACTAATACAACTAAATCCATGTTGAAAAGGAACGTTGATGAAATTACCCGTACTCCTTCTTGACCAGTTGTGACTTGTCAATCAAGGATTGAGTTGACCAATAAACGGTTTATATTTCAGTGGTAAATAATCGAACATGGTTGCATAATCCAATCAATTCACTTCAAATCCTTGGACAAGCAACCTACGACAAACAGAAAGGCGGAGCGTTCTATGATTTTGCAACTGATCAATTCAACGTTGTTTTAACGATGCTGTGCCCTGCTCGGTTAAGTCATTGCAGATATGAGATGTGTCTCAAAATATGGATTATAGTACACAATAAGTGTAATTTCAATAAGTGCGTGTTAGATACTTGTCAAGAAATAGTCACTGGAAGTTTTATTACCGGTATTTTATTTCTTATGACACATCATAACACATGATATATAAATAACAAGGCAAGAGAGATCTGAACAATAATTGAGTGTCATTGATGTTCAATTGCACAATAGAATTTTAGACCGAAGCTTTAAATCACACTAATCAGTGTATATGAGATCAAAATTAAAATTACAGAGTAAAAATATAAACACGCGAGATCAAACATGGAGCATACCATCACTTGTAGCGTTGTAAGAAATCTGAAAGAACTGCAATAATCAGTTGCAATAAGAAACAAATAATTTGCGATTGAAATGATTGCTTCATTATCAATTTGAACACATTAATGAACCTTGGAAGGCAGACAAACATATTTTTTTAATGGATATTAATATATTCTATGCTATCCAGATAACAAGATTATGCTGAGAGTTCAAGTATTTCACGCATTGTGTACACGCAAAGTGTCAAGCGTATCTATCTTTATTATACGTAAATAAGGTATTAATATCTCAACCGCATATGTCTACCACTTTAACATTTTTATAATAGAATAATTGTAAGAGCAAAAGACTTATACTCATATATACGTATATAGAATGTGTACAAAGTCGTGCTTTTATTTATTAGTAATCATTCCAAACAATGGTTTATTGCTTATAATATATATAAAATTTGTAATAAAATCGGCATCAATTTCTTTAATTAATGAGTAGTGAAACTTTCAACTGTATATGTAACTACGATTTTTAAAAAATGATAGTGATTATAAATGTTCACTATTGTTCAGCTTAATAACAACTAGATGGGCGTCAATTATTCCTATATAATGATTCCTAAAAAAAACTTCAACATGATTTTACATGCGAATTAATAGAAATTAAGATTATGAAATGCTGTTAATGCACCATACACTCAACATTGTCTTGCAAAGTATTGTTTGAAACACCTGTGCACTATAACCTTGTTATTGTCGAAAAACATTTTCCCACAACGCCTGTAAGGTTCGAATGCTTTGTACCGTCTGACATGGCGGCTGTAGCCACTTCTTAACCTAAATTCTTGGCCACACTCCGATCATAATCTAGTAGCAATGGCGGTTGTTTCCGTATCTGTCTGAAAATGAAAATAGCATAAACATTATTTATTATAACAAACACATAACAGAATGCACTATTCAATGATTATAATATGACTTCAAAACTGAATGAAATCTTTCAGCACCGAGCAAGATACAATTCCAACTTAGGAAGTCATTTAAATGTCGCCAAACCAACTAAGGATTTTATTAATGTCAAAACATCCACTGATATAGATATATTTGAGAAGGTGATCTTTCTTATTATTTTATATTTTCCTATTTAGCTTAGTTCTCTTTAATGTATGCAAGCTAATGTCCATGAAATAAGGTTAAATAAAGAGTGTTTAAAGGAGACACATACATGTGTAAGTCTAATAATGGTTTGAACGTTCAAAGTTTCAAACTTTACCAAATAAGCTTCAGTTGAGGTTTTCCGAAATAAAACGGGACACCTTTTTGATCAAATCAGATGTGGGACCCATTTAGATCATAAAACTATTTTGGTACGTACAACTTAAAAAACAATATTGAGACGTCTGTCCCAAACCAAACCCTTATATAAACACCCAAAGAATACTCCTAGCACATTTTTAATATAACATTTGCTCTCATTTCATCCTGAGAGAGCGATTTTCTAAGTGAAACTCGGTAACGATCACAAATTACATGGAAAACAGTCCCCGCTTAGAAAATGTGCACCGAGTAATGTCGAGATCTAGAGTGAAGACAGACACGAAATAAACGCTAAACACTGTCTAACGATTGTGGCTGGAAAGTGGGCGGCATTAAAATGTTTAAGCAAATAATTTAAGGGTATCAAAATGCATAAAATACCTGTTTTTGCAAGGACGTCGCCATTTTGATTCCCTTTTGATCATCACGTGATTACCCCCCTCATATAGCTGTGCACATGCTTGCGATTATTGTGAAAGTGTTTTGGCTGTAATAACGTTTTGTGAATAGTCATAATCAACTGCTGTTACTAAAGTAATTATATATAATATATATCTATGCACTTTTATAAGCGTATTGTTATAAATTATGACTGTCATTCCATCCTGCTTTTTAAGGAAAAATGTCCAATGCGCACATGTAAACTACATATTTTTTCTCGAAAACAAAGCGGTGACCCCTGTTTTCTTTTTTGCAGTTTGTTAAGAATACTATTATGTAATAAATGTCGAAAATTCAAGAATTTTCACCGAATAGATTTTTTTCTATAGTCAAAACTAAACTTTTATATGATGGCAAAATGTAGAATTCTTTCGTTAAAAAAGGATGAAAAAGCATTTTTGGCAAATATAACATCATTTTCTCACTATGTATCGAATTGCTTTCTTACAATTACCCTTTTCAACCAATAGGATGTCGTTATTTTTTACCAATCAATGGTCAATACTATCTTTTTGCTAAATCAAAAACAGCATCAAAATTTCCTAAAATGCATTCACGGGTAGGTCATTTACATGCATTTTCCAAAAACTCTAATGCGGTGACCCCCCCTTTTTATGGTTTCATTGTAGTAGGCATTGAACGATCTGCAAAATATGTAAACATGAAACATTTTCACGTAAGGAAAAAAACGGTAGAAATCGCCTGTAAACTAATAAGACACAATAAATTAATTATTGGTGTATATCATTCTATTGGTCCATTTCCATCTGGCATCACAATTCCCGTACGTCAGCCAGGCTACAAATGGGAGTAGCCACATATAATACAGACTTAAGCGCGTACACAGACTCAGTAAATCTAGAATCAGTCAGTCAGTCATTATAAACCATGTAGCGAGGATCTTGAACTAGAGTTGGCATCTCAACTGACAAATGTCACGACACAATCCTGTATCCACCGGTAGTCTTTTGGACTGTAAGCAAAGAGAAGAGTTGCGTGTTCTATGCCTTTCGAACACAAATACCATGTTTGTCACAAGACTCCTCGCCGTTTGCTTTCAGTCCCATGAAATAAATATTGGAAAAATTGGTGTTGGACATCGTACAAAACAACGCCTTGATTGTCAACCGACACTTACTGGATTCAAGCTGTCGTGAAAATATTAAATGTGTCCCTTTCCGGTGATGATATCACGCGTCATCACACCGAAAACAAACAAATATCCTCTATATATTAAAATAGCATTGAGATTATTCTGACTTATGAAAAGATTAACGCATGGAATTAAAATGCATATGCTAACTATGTATAATTTATATTATTATTTTTGTTTTGTTCAATATTTATTGAACAAAACAAAAATAATAAAATAAAATTAAACATGGCTAACAAAAAGTGATTTAATAATGACTTTTGTTCTTGTTCCTTTCTCATAGGTGTATACTTGTTCAACACAGTCCTTTGATCAGAGAAAATCAAGTAAAACGCAGCTTTTATAAAATAACAGTTCCAATGAAGTTTATTTACAACTTACTTAACAATCATTCATTTGACGTGTAAAATGACAATTTAAAAATATAGAATCTAGAATCTTTCTACCAACGTTTTTATTCAAAGAACTAAAGCAACTTTCCAAACTTTTAAAGCTTTTTTAATACATAATTTTTTTTTATTGACACTTTTTAACTGGTATATTTCAGTGGACTTGTTTCACACACACAACTAGTCATTTTAAACGCCCAAATTATTTTGCATTTCTTTAGTAAACTTGAATAATGAATTTTTCAGTTGACTAGCAATTGACTAGGTTTGAGCAAAAAACTAGAAACGTACGATGCAACGGGTATCCGAAACATCCGATCGGATCGAATCCATTTTAAGATTCGCGGTTCCGTCAGCGGCTTGAAATGTCGGATCGGATCCGGATCCAATAAAGTTTTAAATAACAAACAGTACCAGTAAAATCATCGCTATTGTGTTTCTATTTATTTTTTGGGGGCAGTAAATTGAAACTCAATTAAAGCACGAATACAAAAATATACATAACTTTTTTGTTCCTTAGCAACGTTTTAAAAGAGACCGCTGGTTTTTGAGTGCAATACAATTCTTTGCACCCTTACGGTTGAATTTTATACAAAAATGGAAATCGTCACCTACTTTTGTAAACATTATATTTTGGATAATTTATCGAAAATTCACTTTTTGGCAAATGTAGAACCTGTATGCAAATTCTCATAGTACATGCGTATATCATATTTGTATTTCACATGGAAATCCTCACGCATGCAAAAATATTTTGCCAAAATGTGTTTGCCCAAAAACTATGGTACCGCACATAGTAACGATTTTTTTTGTAAATAATTGTGTTAACTGAAATGTAAGAAAGCAATTAATCGAAGTAAGTAAAACTTATGAATTCAGTAAACTATAATTATGCTAATGATAACCTAACATATGCCATCTCAACATGTCTTAATGTTATAATATTTGTCAAAGCATACTTTGGTCGTGTATAAAATATCAGCCAAAAGTCATCTAACTAAAAAAATTTCAATTAATTAATAACAAGTTTGTAAACTAACTGAACTGTAAATAAAATTCACAAATGGACTTTAATGGGATTATTTTAATGCATTTTAAGTATATATACAAACCTTATGTTTTTTTGGCTTCTCACTCAAGGGTACAATATGATACATTGAACTTATGTATTCTGCAAGTTATATTAGAAACCTATGATAGAATTAAATATTTGTTAATTATTAGTTGTAGTTTATATAACTTTACCTGTTTACTAAAGGACGCATAATTGATTACGTTTTATACTTGTATCTAATTACTTGCAAGATCCGATCCGAAGATCCGAAAATTTCGAATCTTATTTGGATTCGGAGCCGAAGAAAAAATTTGGATTCGTTGCATCCCTTCTGAGCATTGACACAATTCTGATTACTCCTTTATCGAATCAATACACAGGTTCAGCGTAAATGTGCTTGCACCTTTAACCAAATTAGGTCTTCACGCATGTCGTTGATATACGAGTATATGTGAAACAAAAACTTTAAGGAACAAGATGTGCGTAAACAATGTCAGAAACTAGATGTAAATTGAGACTCCAATAACATAATTGAGCTGCATGTTTCCACACTGATTCAGGGACCAGAGATCCTGCGGTGTCCATTTGCCGGCGTGTGCTGCGCTATAATCAATATATCTAACATTGCTGCTTATATCACCGGCGACATTAAAATAACTAAGCTGTCGTTGTCATAGAAACAGTTTATAAAGGAAAACAACCTTACTCGACGCATGTGAGGACTGTTAGAGACGCGAAGCCGTCTGCGAGTGTGACAAATAATTAAAATTCTGCTTCTGTGGAGGTGTTGGTCGTGCATGAAGTTTCCGGTCAATACCAGCGTTTCAGTGAACAATAATCCGCTAAATGACTTTTGTGAAGGTTCTTCACTGTTTCTCAATTTTTCACTGACATTTGATAATATTGTTTGTGAGGAACAAGGCCAAACGGAAGCAGCGATGTGAACATTTTGAGTTTTATTTTGCGAACAGCAGACGACAGACATAAACATAATGATTCGTCAATAACGGAAGTTTGCAAACAGCATAATACTGAATCTGATACACCTATCACACAGCAAACATATTCAAGAAAGTGCTTATAGAAGTCTGTGGAATTTAAAGTGATTTAAATTAACGGCGAAATTAATTATTACTTTTAACTTTTAATCATCGTTCAACAGTTATTGTTGCTAATAGATTTTGTTCTCTCGAAAACATGGACATCATTACGGTTAATAACACGAGGAAGGTTTCGGATATAGAAGCATAAATTTCGAAATCGTAAGTTGTTCGATATGTCATATCTTGTTAATTATCAGAGCAGCTGTTATTCGTTCCAAATTGCGTTTATTAATAAGAAAACATGTGATTATAATTACTATCACTATTAAAACGCATATATTGCTATTAGCTAATCGCGTGGTATTATATTTCTAAGACAAATAGATTTATATGAATTTAAGAAGATACGTTTGACATTGTTTAAAGTGACGCACATTTTTAAAGTGATGCACACAAAGTCAGTGATATAAAATAATTTAGCTTGAGAAAATGAAAATCTAACAGTCCCTACATCAATTTAGATTTGTATGTCAAATTCAAATGTCATGTCATTGTTTCTTTCACATCTGCGTCGGAGTAAATGTATGTTAGCAAAACAAGTAGAGCATTTGTATAGATGGTTGTGCTAATAATTACGACATACACATATCATCTGCTACAATATCTCACCATTTCATGATGTCCTGTGAGATTTGCAGAGTATATATATATATAGTGCAGCTCTAACTACCAGTATAATCTAGATACTGAATATCCATTATTGGATAGGTTAACTTCCCATAATTGTTCCGGCAATTAGCAGTAATTTAGAAATACATGTTTAATAATGCATAAATATCCCCTATTTATCTTGCCACAAGAGTTTCACAAATAAACCTTTAGTATTTAGAAACTCATGTTTATACACGCAACAACAGCAATTATTAAGCAATAAAGCTTCAAAAGACCATGCTTATAATAAATACATATACTAAGTACATATGAGGCTTGTGTGGGAAAGCCGGGCTTAATGCACGTGCGTTAAGTGTCGTCCCGGATAAGCCTGTGCAGCCCGCACAGGCTAATCTAGGACGATACTTTCCGCCTACAGTGGATTTATGTTTAGAAGAGACTTCCTTGAAACAGAAAATACCATAAAAGCGGAAAGTGCCGTCCTGGATTAGCCTGTGCGGACTGCACAGGCTGACGCGGAACGACACTTTACGCAAATGCATTAAGACCGGGTTTCCTACGTCACGCAAAATATATATCAAATAGTTCTTGTTATATATAAATCAGTTGTCTGAAGGATTATCGATACACTGTTGCGAAACAAGCAATGCATGTTCATTGTTGGAAATTAAACTAACACGGTCCCTGAAAATGTCACTGTGGGAAATTGACAATTTACAACTAACACAGTCTCCGAATAACCTCTGGTTTGTGATGAGTGTTAGAAATTTTGTTACAAATGACAAATGCGTTACATTACAGAGATTTCACCGCGGTGCAATCTTTTTCTCAAACCAGTCGTATGTTCGATCTTAGGTACTTCCAGATTTCCTGGTTTATTCTATTAGATTAAGGTTTGTTCTGTAAATTATGTGTAAGTATATATAGCTGATTGTCCTGTTTTTGGATTTGGATATAAATGTTCAAGCACAGTAAACTGATGCCAAACTATACGTAAATCCGACCTTTAATACGAAAGTTCATATATTTACATAACATTTGATGCTAGCTTTAAACTAATAAGACACAATATATACATTATTGGTGTATATCAGTCTATTGGCTCATTTCCGTCTGGCATCACAATTCCCGCATGCCAGGCTTTACACATGGGAGTCGCCACATATCATATATATACCGACGTAAGCACGTACACAGACTCAGTAAATCTTGAATCAGTCAGTCAGTAATTATAAACCATATAGCGAGGATCTTGAACTAGAGTCGGCATTTCAACTGACAAATGTCACGACACAATCCTGTATCCACCGGTACTTCTTTTGGACTAAAAGCAAATGGTTGCATGTTCTATGCCTTTCGAACACAGATACCATGTTTTACATCACAGTCGGCATAATAGGTTTGTCACAAGACACCGCGCCGTTTGCTGTCAGTTCCATGCAGTAAATCTTGGATACATTGGTTTTCATGATTGGACATCGTACAAAACAACGCATTGATTGTCAACCGACACCTACTGGATTTAAAGTTCAATGAGCAATAATACCCGGTAATATATATATATATATATATTAAAATAGCAGTGCGATTTTTATGACGTGTGAAACGATTAACGCATGACATTAAAAAACAATATGTATAATTTTATTTTATTATTATTGTTTTGTTCAATATAAAAAATAAAAGTATACATAGTTTGCAAAAAGTGAATTAATAATGGCTGTTGTTCTTCTTCCTTTTGCATAGGAGTAGATCCATAAACCGTATCAATATTATTTGTATATACTTGTTCAAGACAGTCTTTTGTACAGAGAAAATCTAGAAAAACGCTGCTTTTATAAAATAAATATATGAGTTCGAATGAAGTTTATTAACAACTTACTAATCATTCATTGGACGTATAAAGTAACAATTTAAAAACTAGAATCTAGAATCGTTCTACGAACGTATTTATTCAAAGAACTAAAGCAACTTTCCAAACTTTTTAAGCTTTTTTACACATAGTGTTTTTTAACGAATGACACTATTTATAACTGCTATATTTCAGAGGACACACACTCAACTTGTCATTGTAAACGCCCAAATTATTGATTTCCTGGCGGCAGGACAGGAATGAAAAGCAGATAACATAAACCTATTGTTAAAGGGGCAATGTGTACGAAAAGGGACTCAAGGGGGTAACAGCAGTAATATTTGCCGAAAGATGATTACATATCTATTAATATTGGCATATAATAAAGGTTAAAATAATGTACATGTGTATGATAAAAATCGAATAAAAGTTTTTAACGCTTTCTGAATAAAAACCGTAAATTTAGGTTGTGTTTGTTGGGCCGCTGTTTTGTTCATTACATTTTGATGTCAGAATTGTTAGTGTCTCGCATGTCTTGTTTAACCATAGTAAGCACATGACTTGTGTAACCATAGTAAGCACATGTCTTGTGTAACCATAGTAAGCACATGTCTTACGTAACCATAGTAAGCACATGTCTTGTGTAACCATAGTAAGCACATGTCTTGTGTAACCATAGTAAGCACATGTCTTGTGTAACCATAGTAAGCACATGTCTTGTGTAACCATAGTAAGCACATGTCTTGTGTAACCATAGTAAGCACATGTCTTGCGTAACCATAGTAAGCACATGTCTTGTGTAACCATAGTAAGCACATGCATTTTTACAAGCAAATGGTTAGGGAACTGTCGATTGTCATTTATTCTTACGACTCTGATGTCGTGAATTAGATACCCACTCTGTTTTTGTTTTTTTATAGTTCAGTTCAGAGTTTATTGGCTAATCGACACATTTGGCTTTGGCCATTTACAATACGTTCATTTATGACCAAGACACATATAACATAAATACAAATGTGCAAACACATACAGCAAATGAACAGAATAATAAATGTAATTTGGCGTATTTAAATAAGTACTATATATATATTGTGAGAAGAAGCAGCTTAACATGCAATTTATCTTTACTTTAGTTCGATTCATTGCTTGCGGGCTTAAGACACGTATTAAAGATGAAATTGTACAAACATATTCATTGAAATATATGTCAGGATACAAAATAGAAAAATTATACTGTTATTAATAAATCTTTTTAACATAAGATATGGAATATATTTATTTACTACGACAGTATTCACTTCATGCATGCGTAAACACATTATATCATATCTTTAATATCTGACATCACATTTTCATTATTAAACTATGATTCTAATTACATATGTAGTTACACAGAATAATATCTATAAACACAATAATAATATGGATTATTACGATATTAACAACAATACTAATTACTTGTTTAGATGGGTTTTATCATACCAAAAAAGTGACTTTTAATAGTTTTTTTATTTCATACTACAATTTGCGTTAGATGTAATGAAGTATATACATGTGTTTGTTCCTCTTAGAATAGCGCCTATTAAAGACAGCGAAAAAAATAGGTGCTATAAGGGAAAAACAACAGCCAATAGTACAGCCAATACATCATTAGAACAAAACGTGTGTGCTCCCTTTAAAATAGCGCTATTGGCGAAAAAGAAACAATAGGTGAACAACAACAGCAAATGGTAAAAAAATACAAAACAAAAATATATAATAAACGTAAAGAAAGATACCGGTAATGCTTTGAAATATCTGTGTAACGAGTTTAAAGAGACTACATAATAAACAATAATATATCCACGAAAATTGTTGTAATAATTCGTCTCTTTTTTAGAATGCAAAGTTTAAATACTGATAAATTTAGGTAAACAGTCTCGAAAGAACTAGGTACACTGTTGAAATTTGAAATGAAAACCATTTTTATGTAAAATAAAAAACAATCTATTCCAAAATAATGTTCATATATATAAACAGAACTGTACATGGTAAACCGACTGGGTCCCATGCTTTGTTCAACTTACAAAATGTTGCTCTTTTTGCAAATAAAACAATCATATTTTATGTATTAGAAAATGTCTTCAATCAAGAAACTCTCTGCCGAAATCCCTTATAGCCCCCAAATCCGATTTGAGCATAAACAATAGATGTTTCTCAAATTATATATGTATTTAGTGTTTTTGTTATACAAGATAAATCATTCAATAAAACAATGTTACTCATTGCTACACTATTTATGACAACGGTGTATTTAGTAAAAATTTCCTATTCCGAAAACAATAATGTCAACCATGTCAAATGTTTATCAACATGTTTTCGTCTAAACCGAGCTGTCCAAACCAGTGAAAACGGCATTCATAATATCAACAAATAGTGCACCTTCTGAAAGTGCAAAGTATGTATAAAATTTTTCTTTTTCTGAAATATGACCATGTATCTCAAATTATATATGAAATATGACCATGTATCTCAAATTATATAAGTATTTAGTGTTGTTTTTTTTATACAAGATAAATCATTCAACAAAACAATGTTACTCATTGCTACACTATTTATGACAACGGTGTATTTAGTAAAAATTTCCTAATCCGAAAACAATAATATCAACCATGTCAAATGTTTATCAACATGTTTTCGTCTAAACCGAGCTGTCCAAACCAGTGAAAACGGCATTCATAATATCAAAAAATAGTGCACCTTCTGAAAGTGCAAAGTATGTATAAAAAAATTTGAAATATGAAAAGGTATTGATTATTTTCCTGTAAATAAACTTCAACTAAGTGTATTTTAACTTGCCATGAGTTTAAGGTATAATTTTACTCAAATAGATTTGAGTGACTTAAACTTACATACCAGTAGTTCTTTGAGTAAAATGGCTCATGTGAAAACATTAGCAAAATAGCGAACACATGTTGTAATAATTCGTCTCTGTTTCACAATGCAGAGTATAAATATTGATAAATTCAGATAAACATATAACGTATCTATAATTGAAACCACATATATACCATATCTTAGTGATAAACAAAAGATTCCTAGAATATGTTTATATTGTAAAGTGTGATTTAAAATTGCATAATAAGGTAAAGCAGCTAAATGTTTAACAAGACTTTTCTTAAATTCATTGCATTATATATAAACTTTGATAAATTTCGTAATTTACTTTCATTCTTATCATACATTATTTATTTGAATTTTATGACATTTGGCCAATTAAATGGGATATTATAATCATTTCTAAGATATGAATAAGCAGTGCAACATAATAAAAAAAATGGTATTCATATTCAACTTCATTTTGTGTACATAGTTTGCACTTTCTTTTTAATCGTTCTATATTATTGTATCTGCCAGTTTCAATTTCGAGGAAATGTGAAGACAGCCTTAAACGAATTAATTCCGTAAAATGTTTTTCATTTTTTTACACACAATAAATACTTTTCGAAATGAAAATCTTGTTTAAATTTACAATAATATTCCATATTTGGTTGAGATGATAAGGTTACATGCCAGGATTGAATATACTGATCTCTTAATCTCCGAGACAACATTGGTAAACAATTAAACTCCGAAGAATACCGTAACCAAGGTTGTTTAAAAGATTTAATAAGGAAGAAAACCACATAGTATTTATATTTCTAATATTATTATCTTGAGAAAGATTATTTTGCTTCACAAAAACTTGATGCATTAAAGAGTTTGGTGTATTCATTACTTTTATCCAATATTTCAACGACCTCTCTTTACAGAGTACTGACCATTGGGAATCTACCTAGCTCACTCTTTACAAAGTACTGACAATGGGAATCTACCTAGCTCACTCTTTACAGAGTACTGACAATGGGAATCTACCTAGCTCACTCTTTACAGAGTACTGACAATTGGGAATCTACCTAGCTCACTCTTTACAGAGTACTGACAATGGGAATCTACCTAGCTCACTCTTTACAGAGTACTGACAATTGGGAATCTACCTAGCTCACTCTTTACAAAGTACTGACCATTGGGAATCTACCTAGCTCACTCTTTACAGAGTACTGACCATTGGGAATCTACCTAGCTCACTCTTTACAAAGTACTGACAATGGGAATCTACCTAGCTCACTCTTTACAGAGTACTGACAATGGGAATCTACCTAGCTCACTCTTTACATAGTACTGACAATGGGAATCTACCTAGCTCACTCTTTACAAAGTACTGACAATGGGAATCTACCTAGCTCACTCTTTACAGAGTACTGACAATGGGAATCTACCTAGCTCACTCTTTACAGAGTACTGACCATTGGGAATCTACCTAGCTCACTCTTTACAGAGTACTGACAATGGGAATCTACCTAGCTCACTCTTTACAGAGTACTGACCATTGGGAATCTACCTAGCTCACTCTTTACAGAGTACTGACAATGGGAATCTACCTAGCTCACTCTTTACAGAGTACTGACAATTGGGAATCTACCTAGCTCACTCTTTACAGAGTACTGACCATTGGGAATCTACCTAGCTCACTCTTTACAGAGTACTGACAATGGGAATCTACCTAGCTCACCAAGTACGGCAGCATTTGATGTTTGGTTTTGACGCAAAGAACATATTTACAAAATTTCAAATGCAGTTTATCTATATCAGTTAATATGTATATTCCCCAAACCTCAGCTCTATATAGCAAAATAAGGACAACTAAAGAATCAAAAACCGATAACTTTGTTTTAATATCCAGGGAGACTCTACTAAAAATGGACAACAAAAATGGTTATAAGCCTTCAAAGCCTGTTCACTTAAGCATTTTAACAGCATGATTTAATTTACCATTTGATGAAAAATTAATACCAAAATAGCAAAAATTATCAACCACTTCTACAACCTCATTGTTAATGGTCCATCTAAAGTTACATGAGTAGTGATACAAAGAATTCAGTTGATTTTGTAAACCAACAGGATCTGTGGTAAACAATGCAATGTCTTCAGCAAACAATAACATAAAGATTGATAGGATATCTATATCACTCTGAGTTAAATTGTTATACTCAATAGTATCTTTGACATCATTTTTTATGAACAAAATGAATAAAAGGAGATAATGGCTCTCCTTGTTTAACACCAATTTTTGATGCACGATTTTACATTGCTATATATAGATTTGATCATATTAATCATTTGAGAGCTTATTCCTGTTTCTATTAATTTTACCCACAGAGCATTGTGAATTACCGTATCAAAATCTTTCTCGTAGTCTAAAAATGCACAATATAACTTATGTTTACACATGTATTTAATATTGTATTTTGAATGAGTGTATGGAGTATACAAATACAGTCGGCCGTACAACGATTTTTCTAAAACCAAATTGGCTGAATTATATGTATCATTATTTTCGCACCATTTATCGATTCGATTTCTAAGAGCAAAAGAAAATATTTTTGCAACCACATTTACAAGAGTGATTCCTCTATAATTTGATGGATTAGTATAATCTCCTTTTTTTTTATTGGGACAATAGCCCCCCTTGCACCATAATTCTGGATATACACCTTGTTAAAATATATAATTAAAGATTTTTGTTAGATATGGAGCAATAAATGTATTGGAATCGATAAAGAAATCGGCACCAATACGTGACATATCACTACTTTTGTCACGTTGGCACCAATACGTGACATATCGCTACTTTTGTTACGTTTGAGACTAGAAATAACTTTACTACTCTCATCAATAGAAAAATCGCAATGAAGTTCTTCCACCTCTATATTGTTATCAAAATTTGGAAAATCATTTGCATCAAAAGTGCTGGGATGGGGATTATTTGATATATTTTTTTAATGGCGAACACATTCGTCTTTATCAATCGCAATTCGGATTTAGAGATAATCGTAGTACGATTGATTGCATTTTTATATTGCACACTATAATCCAGAATATTATTAATAATAAATCAAAACTTTATTGCATTTTTATTGATTATGAAAAAGCATTTGATACTGTAATACATGAAGCACTGTGGATTAAATTAGTACAAACAGGAATAAGTTGTAAAATGTTAAACATGATCAAGTCAATCTATCAGAATGTTAAATCATGTGTTAAAAATCATAAAGATATGTCTTATTCGGAGCTTTTTGATGTTACGTTAGGTGTAAAACAGGGTGAGCCATTATCACCTTTATTATTTATTTTATTCATAAATGACATTAATGATTGTATTGATGTTAATAATTTAACCGAAAAAGATATACGTTTATTATCTATATTTATGTTGTTATTTGCAGATGATATTGCATTATTTACTACAAATCCAGAAAGTTTGCAATTGCAATTAAATTCTATATATCAATATTCATGTAAATGGGGATTAAAAATAAATGTAAACAAAACTAAAATGTGCATATTTGAAAAAAGGAAAAGTAATTGTTCGTCTAGGTGGAGTATTAACCAACAGGCTATTGAAATTGTTGATGAATTTTGTTACCTTGGCCTAAAACTACACTTTACTGGTAATATATCAAGAGCAATAAAGGCACTTAATGAACAAGCCTTAAAAGCTTATAATCATTTATTGTCTATTTTTAGTAAAGTGCAGCTAAGTACTAAAACAAAACTTTCTCTTTTTGACTCCCTAGTTGTTCCAATTATTCTATATGCATCTGAAATATGGGGAATTTACAACATTAAAGAAGTAGATAAACTTCATTTTAAATTTTGTAAAACTATTCTAGGTGTACGCTCACAGACTTCTAATGCCGCTGTTTTAGGTGAATTAGGCAGATTTCCTCTCTCTATTATATGCAAGCAACGTGCCCTTAGGTATTGGGTTAAAATTAAGCAAAACCCCGAAACTTTGATGCACATTGTTTACAACGAACAATGTAATCTCTACAATGATTCTATTAGGGATAATAACAATAACAATACTCTGTGGTGTGTATTTGTTAAACAAGCATTAGAACAACTAGGATACGGAATGTATTTCAATAACTTAAACGACAATGTTAATTATTCTAATGAAATTAACCAGAGAATAAAAGATCAGTTTATCCAAAATTGGCACGTTACAATTAATAACCAACCGAAACTAGAGTACTATAGAATGTTTAAGACGGAATTCGTGTATGAAAAATATCTAGATTGCATTAATAATAAAAATCAAAAACATCAGCTATCAAGATTTAGACTTAGCGCCCATACATTGGAAATTGAGACTGGTAGATATAATAACATACCTAGAGATGAACGCAAATGTAAACTATGTAATGCAAACACTGTTGAATCCGAATATCATTTCTTTCTAACTTGTTCAATCTACAAAGATCTTCGAACAAAATATTGTATTCGATCCAACTGGCCAAATTTAGTAAAATTTAAAAACATTCTCTCTTGTCAAAATACTACAGTCATTAACAATGTTGCCAGATTCATTACCGATGCTATGAAACTCCGTGAGGAAAAATTACAACTATTTGCTGCTTCTTAATAAATATTGTATGAAACACTAAATATATTGTCTATTTATTACTTGTTTGTTCTCACTGCGTTGTTTTAATACATACACTTTTGTACACGATGTTTGAACACTCTTCGCTGTAGTTTTTGTCTATGTCTATTAACATGATTGTATTTGTATTGTACTGATGCACTTTGAATATATGTTGTTTACTTGTATGTTAATGGTCAAAGGCGTTTTGCCGATGTTCCAATAAAAAAAAAAACTAAACTATCAATATCATTGGATTTTAAATTTTTGCTACTTTTTTATTTGTTGATATATTTCCAAAATTTTCTAGCGTCTGTTTTGATTAATGTAGACAATTTATGTTTTTCATTTACAATTTAAGCCCGTTTCGCTTTAATTCTTTATTTAACAATAATCATTTCTGGCTTTCAAAAATAAAACCATATTTTCATTAGTATTATTATTGACAAACCGCCGTTTACAATCCTCAAATTTGTTTTTATAGTATTTGCAATTATAATCGAACCGTGGTGTTTTTTCTTACTGAAATGAACGAGATATCGTAAATCAACGACGACAAACTTTCAATACATGAATTTAGGTCTACTGCATCATTTAACAAATCGTCTACAATATTTTCAAATTTAGGCTTATTAAAAATCAAATTTGATAACAATAGCTTCGTATTATCCTAAATAATTTTATCGAAAGAACAATTATTTTCAATACGTCTGATGTTATTCAATTTCAATGAAAATTGTATTGGGCAGTGATCCGAAAATTCATTTAGATCAAGTATATCAAAAAGCTCAATCAATTCAAAAATACTAAAATTCGCAATAACATATGTCATTGAATCCAGAAAATCAAAATGTATGTTGATCGGGACTCGTCATAAAATAACCATTTCTAGTCCACTCAATATCAATATAAATGGACTTAAAAAATGTGTGTAGGAAGAAAATCTTGAGTATTTATGTTGATTAAACCTTGAATTGGCATGATCAAATAGATCACGTTTGTAAACAGCTGAACAGTAAAATTATATTATAAAAAAACACATCATATACTTTCTCAGTGATGAAATGAAAGAAATGTTTTATAATGCATATATTTTACCTATTTTTGACTACTGTTGTACTACTGTTGTACTATTTGGGGAAAACCGAACAATTCGTATATAAACAAGATTTGTGTACTACAAAAAAGAACAGCTAAAATAATTCTTAATAAACCTTCAAGGACTGCATCTGTAGAACTTTTTAAAACATTACTTTGGATGAAATTTAATGACAGAGTAAAATGCCACACTGCTATACAAATATATATAACCGTTTGCAATTTGGTGCCATCATATATGAAAGATTTATTAACCTTTTCAAACAATGAATCCCACAATTTACGGTTAGCTATGCACAAAGATCTTATTTTGCCAATAAAACCACGAACAAAATACTACAAAGATACATATACATATTATTGCATAATCGTATGGAACAATTTACCATTGGAATTCAGAAATAAATCTTCATTACCATCATTCAAACGAGCATATAAAACATATTTACTTGAACAAGTCAAATAGATGTAACACAAATATCACAATTATAATACTGATAGAGATATATTTATTCAAAATTATAAAATTTATATTAAAATTGATATTGTTAGCAAATAATTATATTTGTTTTGTATATGGAGAATTTTTATATGAAAATGTAACTTTTTTATGAGTGTATCAATGCATTGTGCATAATTTCTATTTTCTATTGCTGTCTGTCGATGCTTTGTTATTGTTTTTTTTTATTGAGAAAAATATTCTTCTTCTTATTATTATTATTATTATCATTATTATTATTGCCATTATCATTATTATTATCATTATTAAATTTACTGTGTGCTTGTTTTGTAATTATATGTTAAATGTGAATTTGTTTGAATGTTTGAATGTGTATGAAGGCCATATGAAAATAAGGTATGTTTTTGTCATGACAATACTATGTCTTATATGTCACCTTCGTAAAATAAAGTTATTATTATTATTATTATTATTATTATTATTATTATTGTTATTAACCACGCTAGCAGCTATTTTACATCTAATAAGATTAGAACTTGTGAATTTACCCTGCTCTTTGCGACCATTAACAATAAAGACGCCAGTTTCTTTGCATAACGTTAGTAATCTATTTCCGAAAGCGTTCGATTGGTTGTCAAACGAGGATCCATATAGTTGGCAACAGGCACATTGTAAAAGGGCAAATCAACATAACGGTCGAGATTAATATTTTGTATGACATCGTGTTCTGACCTGTTCTTGAGTTTAGTTCACTCGTAATAAGTACATCACCAAATTGACTATAAAACCGTGTATCAGTGGAAAGTTGTTCGAAAAAGTCATAATCAAACAATGGGGAATTTGATTGTTTATATACGGTCGAGTCCTCGGGGGGAATGTAGCCATTACAGATGAAAATATTATGTTCGCACCCAGAAATGTCTTATTATTTCAATAAGTTATTTGATTTAATCCAGATAATGCCTGTATCATTTAATGACTCAAGTTTTATATTACCAAACTATTTTTGTTTATAATATACGATGACACCGCCACTATTTCGCTTAGCCGTTTTCTTACATTTCGGACGAGGACACGTGAAACAATGAAAACTTTCTAGGTTAACATTGGCAGTTTTTGAATTCCAAGTTTCAGAAAATAATAGTGAGTCATAGTCATTAATATAAAAAAAAAAAAAAAATCAGCATAATTCAGTTTCGACAAGAGTCCCTGAACGTTCAATGAAAGACAACGGAGTTGCTTTTCGTCGCTTTCCTATGGACCGCCTCTCCTTCCGGTGGCGGGAGTTGATTGTGGCTGGTTCCTGTTGAGGGAGTTCCGGTACTGGACCCGGAGGGGGGTGTCGTGAGTGTACCTCACCATATCAATATATAGTACATCATAGGACAAAGACGCTTCCTTGCTATGCTGTCGGGCATGTACTAAATATGGATGATCTTTTTCCGTCGGTCCTGTATAGCCTTGGGAAACTGGTCGCTAACGCTCACACGAGATTCTCTTAAAACAGTGCGGGCCGCATCCTTCACTCTACACTCATCGTCGAAAAAAAGTTAAATTTCACAACCACTGGACGTATTTTTCCCTGCTCGAATCTACCAACCCGGTGGGCTCTGTAGATTTTGTAAACAGATTAAGCATTTTCAATATTAAGGTTATTTTCACAGAAATTAAAAATTTTGTCAATGTTATTTTCAGGCTTGCGCAGTTCCAGTAATCGTTCTTCTGGCATATTAAAAATAATAAATGGTCTCTCACTGAGCGTGATTGAAGATCAATGATATCCTCGTTAAGCTGTGAATTCAAATTATATATGTATTTAAAGAGACTACCTTTGCTGAAAGTACTGTATTCTGTTCACGTTGGTCACTCAAAAGCATTTCAACATTTTTAAATTGTGATTTCAGTTCGTCACAAGTTTGACTATCAAAGCTACGGCTCCTGTCGATTTCAAATATTTTTTTTCAGTTTCGCTTAGCTTTGTCTCTAAAATGCACACCTTGCTTTCAACTAATGCCATTTTGTTTGAAAATGATTTTACTTCCGCTTCAATTTTTTCAAGTTTGCCCAATTTAGATTCCATTTCCTGTCTATTTTCAATGGAACGAAGTTTATTCATTATATCGGCGTACAAACCTTTGTCTATGGGTGTGGGTAAACCTGCATTGGGTGACGGGGATTGGACGTAAGAGAATAGCGGCGATCCCGGGATCTGAGACAGACTCTGAAGTTGAGGGGCCATGTAGTGTCCAGGAGAAGGGGAGGCTACTCCGGGTGGAGAAACCCCGGGCGGCGGTGTTGATTGGGTGTCCGTCGTCGAGCTGCCACTTTGTGGGGGTGTATTATTTGACAATATTTGACATCTGTCAGGTAGATTGGACATGGAACCCGGCGATGCCTCTTCTTTTGATCGTTTTTATTTGCCTTTTGTCATCGATTATTATTTATCGATTTTATTGTTCAGAAACTAGGACACTACGCCTTGAAAAAGTAAGACACTTTGCTGAAAATTAGTCACTCTTGTTCACGCTAATTTAAGCTTACGCACTCACCAATCTTCTCTGTTATAATATTAATCCTTCACAACCCGTTTAAATTGCACACCAAGGTGTTCACCATGTAGATCACATGCGAATTTGTAGTAAGATGTGTTCAGATATATTTGTATAGCTTTATAAATATGAAATAAAATTGACCTTAGAAAGTCCTTTTGTCTTGTACAAAAACCTTGGCAAATGCAACATTTTATAAATAGCTATATATCCAACATAATCACCCAAAATCTCAACACACCACTTAATAATACAATATCATAACGAAGTAAATTAATCGTACTTTATTTATTGTATGCACCTTTGTTATGCTCATTTGGGGGGGGGGGGGGGGGGGGCTTACCATTGCTGTAGAAGTTCACTTTTTTGTAGACAAGTTCCAATTAATCAGTATCCGTTGTTTCAAAGTCTGCTCTTGTCTATTTTATATGAAGTCAATGATATCAAAAACAAGATTGGTTGAGTAATTCCCAATTGACCAACCGCTAGGATTTCATCTCTTTTTGTTTTAATTTCAAACGATGAGACATAATAATTATATACTGCTGTGGATGTTCAAATGTGCCTTCGAATGCATGCTTTTGCTATAAAACGTGTCAACAGAATTTGTAGAAATCGACGGAATTGTGTCAATGGCGTCCATTAAAATCTGGATTTATCTATGTTCATAAAAGTGTATAGTTCATTTTAGATCAGTGCCATTTTTCTATTTTTTAAGATAATTTATAATACATTTCTGACCAGTGCCGTAGTTCAAAATCGTATTGTTTTATTTTTTTTTCTACATACAATGTGTGTTAAATATTTTTATTAATGATTTCACTTACTTCAGTCTGCAGCTATGCCAGTATACAAAACATAGGTCAATGTTACATTTAACTTGTTGTTTGTCTGTGTATTTTATTTTCGTAGTGAAATCAATTAGCGTCGTACATGATACTATTGTATCTGAAGTTTAATAGAGCAATCTGATTTCTGACTCCATCTTTTCCCGGTCTCAGAAAGAAGATCGATTAACTCGTAAGCGCAGAAGCAATTCCGCTACTATGTAATTAAGAAGATAATAAAAATTTGATTCAATGCGTCAGATGTTTCATAAAAGCGATCAAAGTGCATGCAGCCGGGAGATTAAAATGTGTCCCCAAAGACATATAAACTGCTTAGAGATACCCTGTGTATTTATGTTATATAATTTCCCTCGCCGTTTCAATGGTGCGCATTTGTGCCCTATTTAAAGGCCCGGTATGTTGTTTTAATGTGCTCATGATAATGTTAACGAAAACGGCTTAAAACTTGGATTTGCCTATAACCATTCTTAAGCAATTAGAAGAGAATACAATTTACGTAAAAAAAACTTAAACAATATTTGAAATGTCGAAAAATAAAAGAGAATACTCAGTAGGCCGTAATGAATGATCATTTAATTACTTAAGGAACGCGATTCGCGTCACTCATTAATTATAACACCATTATGTGTCATACAGGATCTGGCTTTTACCATCGTATCTTACAAATTGTAATTATATACTCACTTGTGGTAAATTCATGTACGTTACTGTTATTTATTGATTTACTGATTAAAACGTTGTTATATTTCGTATTTGC
This sequence comes from Congeria kusceri, assembly GCA_027627225.1. NCBI lineage: Eukaryota > Metazoa > Mollusca > Bivalvia > Myida > Dreissenidae > Congeria > Congeria kusceri. The sequence continues at coordinate 42,106,639 of CM051032.1, read as the reverse complement.
TTCTACTAATATTTTTGGGAACATATACACAATTACAATCAGTAACATGATTTTGCTATGTTCATACGTCCTTTTATTTTATGAAATATTTTAATTTATTATTTGAGTTTAAGTAAACTATTAGATGGTACTTTCCCAGCAAGAAATAATATAATTTTTAGATAACACACTTAATAAAGAATAAAAGAGAAAGGAAAGAAAGTAAGATTTGTATTGTTCTAACAATGCTATTAAATTGCTGTTATGTCCGTCAAGTATTAATTGTAATGTTTACCTTTAGTAGTCTTTATAAGAAACCTAACGAAAGTAAAGAAATTATTATTTTAACATCGTTGTACTTTATTTGTACCTCTTAAGTCTTTATTATTTGTTTTAATCATTTTAATTGGTTACTTTAGTTTAAGTAAACTAGTAAGCTAGACTTTCCCATCTAGATTGTTATTTTGTAGAATAAAAAAAGCAACAACACTACATTATTAATTTATTTAAACTAACAGAGTTCATAGTGTTAATAATAAGATTCCTATTTCACTATTCTCGTTATTAAATATACTCGTATACGCGGAAGTGAATTAAATATATGTTTTGTACTGTTTATGTTCTAAAATTTGTGTAATGTTCGTCACATTTATTGATTGAAATGTTTACAGTTAATACATGTTGTTTTATTATATATGCAAATGTTGTTTGAATACCTCATTGCAAATAAGATTACCATTTTTCACTGCTATCATTACTTTGTATAAATGTGTAGACTTAATGGGATACCTTCGGAAAATTAAGAAAAGAAATTGAATTTCTGCAATGCCATTTTCACCCAAGAGAAATCGAACTACCCACTGTTATACTCTCTACGTTCAACATCTTGATAGATATATATGGTTGTATGCCAACTACTTAATTAATGCAAACGCAATCGACTAATCTTGAACGGGCCGAAGTAACCAAATGGAGCGTATACATTTGGGGTATCGATTGTTAGTGCTTCGTAGCCTGTAGAGTTAAAAGTAGGTCACGCGATTCAATCTCTCGAAATCGCCGTACTAAAGACCGTTGGATCCGTCAAAATCATCATAATTGTGCAGGACTAGAACTGTTAAACTCTAAATAAATCCATTCACGCCATTTTTGAAACCAGTCGAATTAGACCACCCTGTGGTGACCAAAATTTGAGCCTTAGGGTAATTGTGAACTACCGTATATGTTACGACAAATGTAAATGAAAGTACATTTGTAAGCGCACACAGGTCATGTTTTCTTGGTTACTTGCGACATCGACTTAATTGACATTTGCACTTTATCGGAAATTACTTTCTACAATGATTTGGAATTCCTATGTGACAGCGTAATGTTACCGTCGTACAGACCTTTCCAGGTTTGCTTATAATAATTATAGACCTTACCTAAACTATTGTGTGAGGGTTATATTTTGCCAGGCGTTCATTTGGCGACTGCAGATCACAAGTGCGATAAAACAAGTCCCCGTATTCACAAAGCTCCTTAAGAAAGTTAATTTCTTAAATTCATAAAATTTCTTAAATCTGTGGCTGTTTCAGGTAGAAGTCTTTTTACATGGAATGTTTTTCACTTTAGTACATCTTAAGTTAAGGTTTCCCTTAGGAGCTTTATGAATACGGGCCCTGACACTCATGACCTCCTCAAGCGTTATTTCACGACCGCAGTATTTTCTATACTGTTGTATACTCGGTTATGCCCATCTCGATTTGTCCGAACTATACCTGCGCAAACTGCTTACTAAAAAAACGAAACTGGATACGCTATAACATTCAAACACCTTGCACACACAGCTACCTTCATTCCAAAAGTTAGAAAAGACAAACGGTAAGTTATAACGTTTCTGAACAGAATAATCAATGAGCTTAATTTTGGTTCCAAACATGGGTAGGTTTGTCTTCGCAAATACTCCCAAAGTTACCATAGCAAAAGAGTCCAGTCTCTTTTAAGTTAATACACCGGTCGGTATATTGTCTCGAGAATAATACAAGCAACGTGAACCGAAAATGTGAACCAATACATGCATACATCCTTTTTTTAATTCTTTCTTTATTTGGAACACAAACAATTATTGTTTTCAACCCAGTGAGTCTGCGCGGTCCAAATTGTCTTGGAATTAAAGCCGGTCGCCCGTTTACTAAAAATGCACAAGGCCATTTAAAGATTAAAACGTGCAATTATGTTGTTTCTTCTCCACGCAATGCACGATAATACGGCGATAGGAATTTCGTGTTGAAATACCCCGTGGTGCCATTAAAACTACATAAAAGCAGTTATTTTGCATGCGAAAGGTAATTATTATGTAATTTGCGCGCAGCGAATAGGTTTAAATTACACCGATTTCGCTGCAATGCCTGTCGAAGACGAGTGCTCGACCGCAGACGAGCCTGAATTGACAATGCTTGAAAATATTGATATTTATGAGGGCAAACACGCGAAAGATGTTCAGGGCGATGCATGTGCTGTGTCTTTTGTGTATTTTTGAAGTTTATGAGATCCTTTCGCGCCGAAGTTGCATTTTGTGCACAGGGCACGACGGCCGTCTTTTTATTTTTGTGGTTTACAAAGTGTATTGAGTCCTCCTGAGCCGAAGTAGCATTATGTAAGGACCAGGGTATGTCCCATGAGCACCATTTAATTTACCTTTAGAGACAAATAGAATATTGGGACGAATTTTGAAACATAAGTGTGTGTATTTTGAAGTTGATGAGATTCTTCCGCCGCGCCGAAGTAGCATTTTGTTTGGACCTTTGGTATTTCCCATCAGCCCCTATCAAACTGTTTTCGAGAGACACATCGAATGTTGGGTCGAATTTTTAAACATAACAGCAATTTCCAGCTATATACATGTGTATTTTAATGACTTTTCTTTTAAAAATATGGGTGTGGTTTTGTGGTGTGGAAGAAACCCACCTGACTGGAATAGTGACCACAAACAATGCTTTGCATCGGGCTACTATTGTTTGTGGGGGGGGGGGGGGTGGAGGGGGGGATGTCATTCAGTGAGACGAACTCTCAGTGACACTTTCAGAGAACGATGTTTGTTGAAAAACCAGGTGTACATAATCACGGCTCTGTAGGATCATATTTTTCACAAGTCATATTTTTCACTCACCTGTGAAGAATAGGATCACATTTGTCACATTTTAAGTGTGAAGAATGATATTGGCCAACAACGGGGTATGCGTGAGCATCACAGAAGATTATGATTTCATAGCGTATCAAATACTGGATGCGATCACAAACTTCACAGAAAATGTGAAAAATAAGACCGTGATGTGCTAAGAATAAGATCTCAATTTTTACACATGTGAAAAATGATATCCTATTTTTTACAGATGTGAAAAATATAATTTGTGAAAAATATGGTCGTACGCGGCTCTCTTTTAATTATATCCATTTCTCTCCGAAAAGGTACTTCTGTAAAATGCTAAATCGCTAACATTGAATGAATCAGCTAAAGGTGTTTTTGTTACAGGTTTGGTATTTTTAAAAACATGTCACTAATGTATAATATTTTTGTTTTATTTTCAGTTATATTCCGATACAAGTACAACATCGTCGGGTGCTTTTTATTTTATTTTATACCTTATGTACATACTGTTGATCTTTACATGGAAAATAATATTTGAAATTTTCACTTACGTAACAACCTAAGTTAAGATTTTCACAGGATGCTTTATGAATATGGGCCATGCTTTTCTGCTATAACTTCTTTAAGATACTTATGACCCATTCGTACAAGCGCGTCCTAGTTAGCAACATGTCTACACAATAATTATCATATTTTTATTGTATTGTCATAAACTTCTAAGGGTCGGATTTTCAAGTTCAGTTCAGTAATCTTTACGGACTAATAAACCCCGGGCCCATAGGGAATTCTTAACGACTCTTTCTGGACATCTCAGCTTTGCGTCTTTAAGAGACCCTAAGAATTGAAATTATATTTATATGACAGAGGAAATATTGCGAGTGCCAATTAAGACGTACTTTGTGATGTGACTCAACATTGAAATAAAATAAAGGTATTACAGAATGACCTTTTAAGTGCAGAGGAAGATCCAGAGCGAAATAACAGAGTGCTGGTCCACAAAATAATGTTGAATATCTTTTGAAATTCAATATACATGTTGTATTTGTGCGAAAATATTAAATTACACATGAATAGGCTATCTTTCAAAACCTTAGTTAGAAGCAATAAGCTTATAAAACCCAAGATTTACCAAATTATTAGAAACTGTGAAAGAACTGGTCTGCCTCCCACCCCCTTTCCTGCTCATTTTGTGCAACACCCTGCACCTTTTTATATCAAAATTCTTTGCCCATTTTAGTGGCATATGGCCTCCTTATATCGCGATCCTAACAGACCCGATATATAATTACATTTATAATATGTTCTTATTTTACAGAAAATCGGTTAAACTGTATAGTTTGCGCTTGGTCCACAATAAAAACAGTTTGGTAATTGTAATTGATTACAACACGTACTTAATCAGAAAACGGAAGTAAAGCTACTACATATAGATATCAACTCTAAAGATAATTTTATTTGTGTTGATAATTTCAGTGGAAAAATGATCGATAACCTACATGTATACAAAACTATTTTATTCCAAAGCCCTGTTACTAGACTATACTTCAGGGCTTGAGTGTGAAATTATTGCGCGTATATCCGATATGGAAATGTTAAGGAGGTACACCAGTTTCAGATTCAACCCTTGTGTTATGCTTGTTCACCAATGGCAAGTTTGTATTCGTATCTGATAAAAAGGCACCTTAATAATAATTATTATTATCTCACTAACACGTGTGTTTATTTAATTTTAATACACATAACGTTTCGGCGTGATGCCTTCGTCAGTAGTAATACAAATAATAAACATAAACAAAGGAAGTGACGTCGACGTCATACATCAAATAAGTATAAATAACAACATATTATACATAAATGGACCTTAAAATGTATGCGTCTGACAAGGGAAGTAAACGGACACGTGTTGCTGAATGCGCACATATTGAAGGGATTTGTCCACAGATGTTCGCATTTTTTGAATTATGCCATTAAATGACTTAACTTGACAGATTTAAACATCGGAACTAAAAAGCTCAAGTACAATAACAAGAAAAGTTTTCCGAAAAAAACAAAAACAGAAAAGAAACAATAAATGTCTTTTAAAAAAGGCAATCGTCGTTGACATTAATAATGAGATATAATTTACCCTAAACATAATACAAGAGGGCCAAGATGATCGGTTACGTGGCTTCTCGAACCCCAGATTTTTCGGTCCCCACCTAGACAAGGCAACTTCTCGGACCCCAGATTTTTGAGCACCATAAGAAAACTTCTCATATTCCAAAATTAATGTGTGAATAATTCAACAATTATTAATATTTGTACCGTGAATAAACCGATCATACCGCCCCATGTTTTCACCAGTGATACATGAATAACCTAAATAATTTACGTTAACATCATTATTATATAAATTTGTCAGCCAAATTTAACAAATTAACAATGTACGAAAATAATTGGGGAATGGATGAAAATAATTCTGTATCAGACGCTTATAGTTATTCTTAAGTAATATACCCTACCTTCATCTTGGAAGTTATCTATGCATAATACGTACACATTTCGAAGTCAGTTAATCATTTAATCGAAGTCAGTTAATCATTTATACTGTGTATCTTTATGAAAAGCAATCTTCAGGGAACATTCAGCGCATTTGAAATAATGATGACTTCCATTTTTGATAACACAAACATAAACTTTCATTAGACTATGGCGATTTAAAATTATATTCGGTAGGAATATGATGTATCAAGGGTTTCCGTGTATAATTGGTATTGCAAGTAATGTATTAATGCTACGAAATGAAGTAAAAGTAACATGAATAACATTTCGACATATTCCGTTAGTTATTTCACCACATTTTATTTATTGAAAGATATCTTTTTATAGGTTGATTAACATCTACTGGAGAAGTTGATAGAAATGTGCAATTCTATTTAATTCTTAATAGAACGCAACTGCCATTCAATTTCAAATTAACATGCTCAGTAAACATAAATTCCCCATTTATTGAAATATTCGCTCTTATGATTCTCTGGACGCTAATTGATGCATGTATATTATAACAGCTATACACCGGCAGCTAAAATTTTAGAATGATCGTGAGTGTGTTGAACTCGCTAGAATCAATTGTTATTTATCGAGTGTGCCGCTAGGCTAAACAAAACAGTGGATTAATTCTGAGAACGAATATAATATTCTGTTCTTGACATACAATGAGAAAATATGTTCATAATTATGTTCAATTCTAGAGTGTATGTCGAAGAAATGATTATAACTTTATTTTAACCGCTTATGTAAACAATCATGTACATTTTAATCCCCAAAAGTATAAAACAGTTGTTGGTATACATTAAACCATTGTTGTAAGTTTGCATTCCCTAAACATAGAAAATTTGCCAAATTCTATTGGCATTCAATTTTCCCGCTGCATAATTATCGCAAGAAATCTAGGTCAAAACTGATCTTAGACAGCTACGCCGAAAAAAAGGTCATACCGTGGTTCGAACCCGGGACCTCCAGATTAAAAGGCTATCAACTAAACCACTCGGCCATTGCGACTACTAAACTTCATATCGCAGCATTTACTTAATGTACGTGTTCCGCGTGATGTCATCAATTTCAACGAAAACAACAGAAACACTCCAAATTATTCCATCGTTTAGCGTTACAAACGCTTTATGGCCTAATTACCCCAAAACATCCCCACGGTTACATACTGTCAGTTAGATAATAAGCACATATGGTTGAGTGCAGGATGCATAGAATTTGTAAACTAGTTTAAATGATATGTTTGGGTAACAATTTAAAGGTATATATGTAAGAAATAAGAAAAACGACAGTTTTGGGCACTACTTTGTCTTAGTGGTGCCCAGCTTCATAACTTTTGGCCCATGTATTCATGCACAAAATGGCAGCCCCCATGCCCGTCAAGACCGTTGTGTTTATTCTAAGGTAAATATTTTGAGTTACAACGCATAGAAATTTTTGACGTGCTGTTTTTTCAAACGGTTATGGTCTTATCTTTCCAACAATGTATGGTGATATATTGGAAAGTAGCTTGGTCATGTAGAAAATTGAGATCAAACTTTTAATATTTTATATGTAACAAAGAAGGAATTTATTTGCGCATGCGTAACCTTATAATTTAATCAATTCCAGCTGATGATTACCCATAAAAGAAACGGTTTTTACAGTATATTTCTAGGTCCGTAGTGTTATTTTGCTTCCTTGTATACACTGTTATTTTACTTTTGGAATCGGTGACAAAAAGTTTTAATTATGCACGGACTGTGATGAATGTTAATGTAAAGGTGACTTATAGGCCCGATAGGTTCGGGTGTATTATAATATTGTAATATTGTAATATTGTAATATTTGTTTACTAGCTGTTATTAGTAACATATTTGTATTAAACAAATATACAATATTATTACTTAATAGTAGCATTTTACTATTTCCAATACTGGTATACACATGACAATGTAATAAATATAATAGACGTACGTACTTAATTACATACTAAATGTTGCAGCATGACCGCATGTTCAAATGTGTCTGGAACTGGTAAAGAGGGTTGTGAGTTCGAGTCTTTCTGTGATTGATTGATTGATTGATTGATCGATTTCTGTATAAAATGTATACATAACATGTTAAAATAGCAATCAAATCCTACATGTAAAAGAACATAGATGATTTGATAAATGCCATGTCAACTACATTATACACAAAGGTTAACACAAAAAAGAGACAAGAATGTCACTGACTTATTTTTTCCGTTGCGGTCTTTACAATAATAATACAGGTTGACATAAGAAGATATTAATATCACAGTTTACTATAAATAGAAAATCTTTTTACAATATCATATGTCATAAAAAGAATCACATACAAAAGAAAGTGGCGGTAGTATCAAATTGGATAAAAGAATGAGTTAAAATATTGCAAATGAAAATATAGGACGTAACTTTAAACCTTAAACAAATAATGTTATTAAGGCGTAAAATAAATATGTTTGTTTCAGGTTACCCGAACTACCCTAAAAACATGCCCCGACCCTAGAACATTTTATTGGGGTTGTCAGATATTTTATTGTTTTATTTATGTTTTTCAATAATTAAATGTTGTTGTTGTTGTTGTTTTTTAATAAGTGTTTATTTTTTATAGTATCCACTTTAAAACGATGTTTAAAGATATCACAGATATGTTTTGAATATAAATTCAGTTTTAGAATCTTGAAGTTGACTATTTGCTATAAAAAAAAATCCCTACCTACCTACCCTAATTTTTTTGGTCATGTAACCTGAAACAAACATTTTTTTTACGCAAAAAAAAGGTTAACACTATATGGAAATAATAAATCTATGTGCTACATATACCACTAAATCAGAGGTCGCAATGGTGTAGTGGATATGGTGTCCGCCTTGTGACCGCGATGTCCCGGGTTCGATCCCCACTCAGGCAGTATTCTTAGGATCATTCCAAAGACACCAAGTACTGGTTCTTCCCAGGAAACGGACTCGATGGTGTCTCTATAAGCCTATGGCTTTCGATGCAATAGAGCTAAAAGAAATAGATGTAAACTAAAACAGGGGACACAGAGCGGTCTCAGAAGAAGAGCGTTTGGAACTGCAAACTCTCTCACGGTAGAGAAAATGTTGGTTTGGTTGCATGTGGATAAGCCAAGATCGGTGATCGTGCGAAGTCGGGAAATGATTATATGTGTCATTGTTTCAAACATTCCTATGGGTCTTTGGTTCAAGCTCCCGCATGAGAAAACCGAGGTGCAGTGTACTAGGCGCTTTACACTGAGCACTAAAGCCCAGGGTTACCTCTGAAACGGGGTCTTGTATCGGGGCACTCGTATATTGCAATTTCCCCCGTAACTGAACTGACATGTCTTCTGGGGGCGATGGTCATATGGAAGAGAATCCAGGTGAAACCCTCGATAAAATATCAGCATATACGTTAACATTCATAAACATTTCGGGGCGGTCCAGTTAGCCCAATGGCTGTTACATTTTTCTCTCCCTTGGCGTCCACGGTTGGAGGTTGGATTCTCGGGTACTCGATCAGGTCACCCCGCCCCCCCCCCCTCCCCCGCCACCACCTTCCCGCCCCCATCACACAACAGCAACACCAGATTAGGAAAATTCTGCAATTGCTTTATCAAAAATGTTCTGCGCTGACAAAGTGTCCGGGATCAATCCATTTAATCGATACCTAGACACCTTATGATTTTCTCCGCCGAGTCACATGGGCACATTTACGTTTAATTTAAGTTTTATTGCAGAAGGGCTATGGATTATTCTTCGAAAAAGAAGATAAGAGCTAATATGCTTCCACAGAATTGCCTCACCCTAGAGTCGCATAAAAACAAAAGAATGATTTATCATCGCTTTATTATATGGATATCGAGCAAAATTGCTACCTTAAATTTTTAAAGTAGGCTTCAACACGTCCACGTGATTCAGCAAATTGAATTACAAGCAATTTGGGTTTCAATATCATTCACAAATGAAAAAATATTGTCCTCAAGTGATCGACAATCAAAGACAATTTTTAAAACGAACTGCGTAATTTGAAATGTAAAACTCGTTAAATATTCGCAGTTTAGTTCAATTTTATTCTATAGTAGTTTTTAATTAAATTTGTATCATAGTTTGTCTTGGTCTAGTGATTTTATTATTCCTTTTAATTCAGTTCGTCGTATTCTCCTCCTCCTCCTTATCGTCATCCTCATCGTCATCACCATTAAACTAATAATAATAATAATAATAATAATAATCATCATCATCATCATCGTCATCGTCGTCGTCGTCGTCGTCGTCATCGTTATCGTCATCGTCATCGTCGTCATCATCATCATAATCATCATCATCGTTGTCATCATCATCATCATCATCATCACAGCAGCAGCAGCAGCATTAACATTTACGTTTACATCATCATAAACATCATCATAATCATCATTGACGCCACTACCGACAATAGCAACAATCACTATCACCACCACTTGGAGGCAACTTACATCATTAAAAATATAATTCTCGAATATTTGTATTGCAGGTCTCCCAAGACGATGTGAAGATGTCTTAATTAACCTTGTTATTCTGGTAAAATATGCAGACAAATCTGTTGTAATATGTCAGATGTTACTGTTCCCTTGATTGTAATGACATTTTAGTTGTACCCGGGGGCGAACGTTGCATTCTATGAAACCGAACAACACATGTTTAACAGTTTCGTAGCTGTGTGAAGTTGGCAATGACATCGAAAATCAAAGATCGAAATTCGAAAATCGAGCTGGTGCGAATTTCGAGCCAGCTCTGACATATGCATTCAAACATTAAACGCGAATATCGAGCTGGTGCCAATATCGAGCCAGCTCTAACATCGACATTCAAACATTCAACGCGAATATCGAGCTGGTGCGAATTTCGAGCCTGCTCTGAGATCGACGCCAAACATTAAACGCGAATATCGAGCTGGTGCGAATATTGAGCCAGCTCTGACATCGACATTCAAACATTAAACGCGAATATCGAGCTGGTGCGAATATCGAGCCAGCTCTGACACCGACATTCAAACATTAAACGCGAATATCGAGCTGGTGCCAATATCGAGCCAGCTCTGACATATACATTCAAACATTAAACGCGAAGATCGAGCTGGTGCGATTATCGAGCCAGCTCTGATATCGACATTCAAAAATGCAACGCAAATATCGAGCTGGTGCGAATATCGAGCCAGCTCTGATAGCGAAATTCAAACATTCAACGCAAATATCGAGCTGGTGCGAATACCGAGCCAGCTCTGATATCGACAATTCAAACATTAAACGCGAATATCGAGCTGGTGCGATTATATAGCCAGCTCTGACATCGACATTCAAACATTAAACGCAAATATCGAGCTGGTGCCAATATCGAGCCAGCTCTGAGATCAACATTCAATAATTTAACGTGAATATCGAGCTGGTGCGAATATCGAGCCAGCGCAGAGTTCGACATTCAAACATTAAACGCGAATATCGAGCTGGTGCGAATATCGAGCCAGCTCTGAGATCGACATTCAAACATTAAACGCGAATATCGAGCTTGTGCGAATATCGAGCCAGCTCTGAGATCGACATTCAAACATTAAACGCGAATATCGAGCTTGTGCGAAAACCGAGCCAGCGCTGATATCGACATTCAAACATTAAACGCGAATATCGAGCTGGTGCGAATTTCGAGCCAGCTCTGAGATATTTTTTCAAACATGCAACGCGAATATCGAGCTGGTGCGAATATCGAGCCAGCTCTAAGATCGACATTCAAAAGTTAAACGTGAATATCGAGATCACTGATCACACGGCCAATCAAAACCGCGAAATAATTCCTTTCTAACAGTGGAGTGGTCTTTTAAATTCTAGCAATAAACTAATTGATGACAAGAAGTATAACCGATTAAACCAATAACGAACAATCAACATATACTTCTGTTCCAAACCTACAAGTACATAACCTATTATGCCAATTTTATTTCGGTATGTTTTCTGTGTGTGTTTTTACTGGTAAAGCATGGCAAGTCGCAGTCTTTCAGCGTTCAACGCTTTGATTTTAATGGGGGCAGGTAAGCACAACGTACGACCAGATCAATGCGTCGGCGTAAAGACAATCAGCAAAGGTCATTAGTGACCTGTGCAATTTTGTGAAAACGCATATTTCTCTCTAATACGGCTTTGGACAACCAAAGGGTTTTCAGAGAATTCAAATTTTTAATGTTTCCTGAAATGACGGATGACCGTTGCCTGTCAAAACAAAGGCAAAACCTGAATTTTGCAATTTTTTATGGCGAACAAATGGACAATTGAAGTTTTTTCATTACCATCGTTTACATTTTAGAAGGGTCAAGTTTGACCTAATGTCAAAATTTGGCCCTATCAAATGTAGCGATTTGCATACAGTATTTACATATGTTTATTTATAAGACATTATTGCCTTTCGCTCGTTGGTGTTTTTTTGGTCAGTTTATGCAAAAAATGAATTGACATATAATAGCCACGTTTTGAGAACTCACAATTTAGTATTGTATTGAAATGCAAACTGTTCAAGTTTTTTTTTTAATTAAACGCTTGTATATTACCTGGAAACTATATTTATTAATATATTCAGTAAAAACGAATATAAATAACAAATAAAAGTTTCAAGTTGCTTCGGCTAGTTAACCAGTTATTAATTAAATAGGTAACATCTGTCTAAGTCTTTGGATGACGCACGGATGAATATATTACATAATAAAATCATTAAACATTCATCGCCAAGTAAAAGTTTTATTGCAGTGCAACCATTATATTGTTATCTAACCGCAGTCTTTAGGTTACGCATGCGCAAATAAATTCCTTCTTTATTACATATAAAATATTCAAAATTTGATCTCACTTTTCACCATGACCAAGCTACTTTCCAATATATCACCATACATTGTTGGAAAGATGAGGACATAACCTTTTGAAAAAACAGCATGTCAAAAAATTCTATGCGTTGTAACTCAAAATATTTACCTTAGAAAAAAACACACCGGTTTTGACGGGCATGGAGGCTGCCATTTTGCGCATGAATACATGGGCCAAAAGTTATGAAGCTGGGAACCACTAGACAAAAAGTAGTGCATAAAACAGCCTTTTTTCTTATTGCTTACATATATACCTTTAAAATGATACCTAAACATACCATTTAAACTGTATTTTACAAATTATATGCATCCTGCACTCAACCACATGTGCTTATTATCTAACTGACAGTATTTAACCCTGAGGATGTGACTTCCGTTTTGGGGTAATTAGACCTGTAAGAGAACCCAACCCTTTCAAATTTGAATAAAAACCACAATTTTCATCAATCTGATCTATTTCGAGTAAGAACATGAAGTCCTATTACACTGATTTAAAGATTTATTGGAAAAAAATAAAATTGAAAATGTCACATATAATGGTGTTTAGAGGCAAAAATTTAGACGGAAAAAAATGTACTTGGGTACATCTGGAAAACATGATTTTAACTCAGAATTAAGCATAAGTTTGAGTTTAATAGGCATAGCAGATACAATATATAAAGTCAGAAGTGAAAACAATCTTCATTGGCATTCTAAATGTTACAGAATAGGTTTTTAGTCCGTTTTGAAAACAAATTTCTTTTAAGTTTCTGCATTGTTGGGGGTAAAATCCATACAAATGTAGCATTTCAGATGCCATTTGACCCCAGAAAAGGGTTTGTTTACATAACAATCAACAGATTTGACCTCCTGTCACACAACAAAAAAGAATTTGACCCCAAAATGTCAATGCCAGATATTAATTAACAGTCTTCTGTCACACCTGAACCTGTGGGTGAGGTCAGCCGCCTGCAATCTTCAATCTGTTCCAGGTACTCTCTGCTGAGTAATCTGTGAACATAAAAAGGTTTTCTGTGCATGTTTACTCAATATTGTGATTACTAGTGTAACTTAGATACAATAAGTGTACATATACAATAGTTAACTAAGTTTTATTTACTGCGATAAGGCTAGTCGCTATGCTGCTTCAGATTGTCGAGCTCATGTGCGAACAGTTCAGTTCTCAAACGGGTTTGAGAGTCCCAAACAGGGTTAAACTCTTGCTTGACTACTGGTGTTGATAAGAAGAATGCCAGGCTGGACAAGAAGTCATTCGATAGTAGAATACATAACAATAATCATGTACTAACCTTAAAAAATACCGATGGTACGGACACGACTGTGTCAGCTTTACGGCCCCGCCCCAACGTTCCAGTGTAGTTGACAAGTAAAGTAGTTTTGATGACTCGTCACTTCACCCAGACTTGTATACCAATGAGTTGATAGTTCCGGCTGAGGTCCTGGTTCTTTTGAACACTGCATTTAAAGAACATACTCAAATTAAACCAAACTGTGATGGTGATTTAAATTTTGATGCCACTATCTCCATTAGGTGGGGTCTAGGTTGGCGTGAGCGACTTAAGTGTTTTATGCATGCATTTCATGTATTTTTCAGCTGAAAGCCTGATTGAACTACAATTACAAAATAACATATGAACTAAATAGGATCTGTTAACTTTGCAAATTAGGAAAATTTGTATTATTCAAAGTAGGCAGGGCGGACTGTCATCATGGCCAAAGCATCGGCCAGTGCGGACACGACCTTTGCTGGCATTATTGTCAGTGACAGGTTCTTAAACTAAATATTCAGGATTACAAGGCATTGTGACATAAATGAGAGAATTGTTGAAACTAATGCAAATTAATATCAAAATGAAACTGAAAAACAACACGATGAACACAATGGGTCTCGGATTGCCACTCTGGTGGACATTTTGCTTTAATTTTCCCCTAATGCCCCCTAGAGCAACCGTCCCATAAAATACAGCCCTAAATGGGGTCAATGTGGCATCTGGCAGTTATTCTTTCCAGTACAGTGTGTTTGTAAGAGTCCATTGTCAAAATCTTTGCAGACGACTAATATTAGGTGAAGTTCTTAAAAGTTACGCATGCGCAAATAAATTCCTTCTTTGTTACATATAAAATATTCAAAATATGATCTCACTTTTCACCATGACCAAGCTACTTTCCAATATATCACCATACATTGTTGGAAAGATGAGGACATAACCTTTTGAAAAAACAGCATGTCAAAAAATTCTATGTGTTGTAACTCAAAATATTTACCTTAGAAAAAACACACCGGTTTTGACGGGCATGGAGGCTGCCATTTTGCGCATGAATACATGGGCCAAAAGTTATGAAACTGGGAACCACTAGACAAGAAGTAGTGCACAAAACAGCCTTTTTTCTTATTGCTTACATATATACCTTTAAAATGATACCTAAACATACCATTTAAACTGTATTTTACAAATTATATGCATCCTGCACTCAACCACATGTGCTTATTATCTAACTGACAGCATGTAACCCTGAGGATGTGACTTCCGTTTTGGGGTAATTAGACCTTTATTAAATATTATTATTATTATTATTATTATTAAATTATTATTATTATTATTATTATTAATCATGTAAACACAAGTATACTTCCCCGTGACGTTTAAGGGATTCTCCAGTATGTTCATATTTTAGTGGCCAAATGACAGAAGATATAGACTTTAAATAAAAACTCTTTCATACGGATGTAAAAAGAATACCGTTACATTTTCACTGCAATTTATAATGTCAATATATTAGCATAAAGGAACTTTAAAATGTCAGACGTGCTTATTGTCAATTACTATTCCCGGTACCCAATACACAATCTCTAAAGCAAAACTTTTGTCCCTAAACATCGTCGCGTATTCAAATGATTGCAAAGAACTAAAGTCTGAATGTAAGTTACTACAGTTGTGTGTATATCAACATTATTTTGGAATAGTTTTTTAAAAATGGTTTTCATTTCAAATTTCAAACAGTGTACCTAGTACTTTCAAGATTGTTACGCTCTTCTGTACAAAACCAGTTATTGCTTACCATTGTAAACCGTGCAGTTGTCTGTTTGGACGGATCTACTTATAAATACACACAAAATTAGTTCTAACGTGTATATCTCGTATATAAACTACTTTTACTGTTTACCTTTATTTATTTTTTACTTTTAAAGAGTGTGCATGAGTCTATAAGATTTTCACATCAAGTTTTTGCAGACGCCTTAAAGCATTCCCAGTCTATAAAGCAGCATGAAATTTGATAAAAGGCTGTATTTAAACAATAACGTAAGAGACTAATATTAATTCCACCGAGACCGTTTACATAGCTTACTGTGCATTTAATGCAATTCTCCACTGCGCTGTCGAACATTATTTCTGGATTAAAATACGTGTTTTTCTCATGAAAGGTGGTTTTACTTAAAAGTGAAGTATTATGATGATTTAAGTTTTAGTGTTTTTGTTCGAACCCGCTAAAATTATATTTACTCCCTTTTAAAGGATCTGGGTATATAACTAAGCAGTGTTTATACAGCTTTAAAATGATGTTGATTGAATGACGTAGTGACAGATGAACAAACCTCAATCAGGCTTACACATACTGGATTTGCTGATGTCTTTCCACAAATTGTGATAAAACAAATTATAATTATAGTTGTATGTAAACGGTCTTTCGAAAGAAAAGCTTTTCCGCAACTTGAATATATGTTTGATCAGCAGTGATGAACAGCGAACAACGACGAAATCATGAAGTGTATGGCAGAGAACACGATCGGTTCGTCGTTATCAGGACATGGAATTGTTTAATTGTATTGATTCGGCTTTGACAGGACACTACAGTATTTTGTCCTTGGCATATACGAAATATGGTTCTTAAAGAGAACACGTTGTTGGTGTAAATCTTGCAATAAAACGTATATATTCAGATACGCTCACAAGACACATGGACATTTGATGGTACCCAGAGTTTTTAGTTCTGTTTTTTTGTCTGATAAACCAAGTTTTTAATGCACTCCTACTCGTCTATAAGCATATATATTTAACTACATACATATTTAACTACATACTTATTAAAATAACATAAATCAATAATCTTTTAGATGCATCGATCAACGCTGCGTGTATAAGCTGAGATATTGAAGGTGTACAAGAAAGGAACACGCACCCACAGCTAACATGGCGTTAGTTTCATACGAAGGCGGGAGGCTGAAAAGTCCGCGTTCCAGCCCCACCCTGGCCTCGGCCATCTCACCCTCGCAGAAGAGAAGGGAACTCCGCGGCGCACAGGTCGAGACTTTTGCGTACCTGCCGACGGCTGGGTCAGGGTCTTATGCCGCCGGTAACGAGGTGTGGCACACGCCGGCGGCCGACATGTCGGCGATCATCGGAGGGCCACTTCCGGAACTGGTCGTCGGGTTCAACGGGTTTGACCCGGAAAGTAAGCATAAGTAAGTAACCTTGTCCCTGTTACTTGCTGTAATATGGCTACGCCGAATGACATGTTTATGAATGGCACAATTATTTTGTACAAGCCTTGGTATTGGACATGTATTCATAAAATGTATGTAACAAAAATATAATGGCTTGGCCACATTGTAGCTGGATGGCATGTACTAGTATGTGAATGGCACAGTTATTTTGTGCATGCCTTGGTATTGGACATGTGTTCATAAAATGTATGTAACAAAAATATAATGGCTTGGCCACATTATAGCTGGATGACGTGTATTAGTATATGAATAGCATAATTATTTGTGCATGACTTGGTATTGGACATGTATTCATAAAATGTATGTAACAAAAATAGAATGGCTTGGAACCACGCTGCAAGTGAAAAAGAACATGTCCGGCTGTCTTTGAATATGCAATAAATCGAGGTGTTTATTACTGCATGGCTGTTATTTTCGGTTTTCGGTTCAAAACGACATTAAACTTCCTCGAAGATTGCTTTGTCACATCAATTATGTCAACCGTCTCTTCATTTATGTCTTGAAGACGTGTCAACAAGACTACCAATCCATTAATATGTAATTACAAATCCACAAGTCATGTGAGATGGAGTTCGGTTGATATATATCGCACAGGCTTTCGAAACGCCCACGTGCAATTTCAAACTTACGACGTAACGACTGGTAACCAAACCTGTAGGGAAAAGGAAAGGTTATGTGTAACTGTAACACGTTACAGCATTCTGCTGCTTTTGGTAACCTGTTTCCCCTCTGAGTTTGTTAGCAGAGGATTAGGGAAAACCGTTTAAATGTAATGTATTGTTTTGCAAATTTTCAAAGAAAACTGTAGTGACCAGTTATACAAACCTTATTTGGAGGCATGAAAATGATAACTGTCCTTAACGCATTATAGAAAGTCAAAGAAATATTCTGCGCTACTTAAATTGAAATATCTGAATTAACATAAGGTGTGTTTTCCTTCTTGGAACGGTTTGTGTTTATTTTGCGTTTTGAACTTTTTAGCTTGATAAATAATTTTACAAGTAATATTGGATATAATTAAACAAACATGTAAATCTGACCAATGACTGTCGAATACATATTCTAACATAATTTTTATTTAGACAAAGAATAAAAATAACGTGTTTAAACTACCCAATACACAACAAAAACAGAAGTCCCGATTCTGAGCAAAGCATAGTAAAATATAGTTCTCATTACAGTTGGAAAAACATTTGTCAAATGATGTCAGAATCGAAATAATTTTCACATTATCGTTTTTTATCGACCAATAATCAACTCTTTATCGTTCTGATGCGTGGCTATTAAACCACTGGGGCACGCCTCGTGGTTTAATTCCCACGCATCAGAACTCCAAATCGTTGTTTATTGGTCGATAAACAAAGATAAATCGAAAATTATTTCTTAAATAATACATTCTTGATTCAAAGGGTCTCAAACCGTTCTCCAATATCTCACGGAATATAACTTAGTGTCAGAATCATTTTCTTCTAGGACAACTTTTGCTGCCCACTCTTATAGATTTTTGGTGAAGCATTTCAGACGTGGCTGCCAGCAAATTTTAATGATATATGAATTATAAATGAGCCCTTTGAAAACGAATCATTATACTTTAGAACAGGATCGCATGATATGTAAACCTTTTAGAGATGAGCGTTTTCAATTATAATAGGCTTATTAGATATTTATATATATTTAAACAACTGTGTGTTGAATACTATACCGGATATAATTTCCATGTTGGCATGTTGTACAGGCATGTTGTAAATCAAACGAATACTCTATATATTTGCTATATCTGACAGTTAAATATC
This sequence comes from Congeria kusceri, assembly GCA_027627225.1. Lineage (NCBI taxonomy): Eukaryota > Metazoa > Mollusca > Bivalvia > Myida > Dreissenidae > Congeria > Congeria kusceri. The sequence goes on along the minus strand of CM051032.1, from coordinate 42,087,816 downwards.
AGTCTGAAATCCGTATATATAGTGATATGATAAAAACAACGAGTTGTTGTATGTTGCTGCATTGACATATTCTTTGAACGTGTTAAGAAAAAAATTATTTTAAAAGATAATGAATCAATTTCTCTGTTTTTTTTTAGTCATATCAATCCGTTGAAGTGTTATATTCAAAATTGCAGTTTTTTTATTAACTCAATGAAAATAAATGGACACATTAAATTACGTTATACTTTTTTCAATATACGTATCATTAGTTTTTTCTGCAAGATGACCTATCCGTCTGGCAAGTTGGTAAAAACCGATAATTCCAATCATATAAAATATCGATTTCTTGGAGATTTGTCAACAACGCTGTTGCAATGCGACAAAAACAATTTCATTCCTTATGGTTACTCAACATTATACAACTTTAATCATCACCTTACAGACACACGGCGGTGTTGCGCTCTGTGTTGCGTTTCCTGAACACCTTGCTGATACAGGAGTTTTAACTAGCCATAACGCAATATGAACCAGTGATATCGTGATGGCCACACAACCGAATATTGATTTGGTAGCTGAAACCAATCTTACAGTCCCAGCAACAATAAAGTATCGCTAGTTATTGTAAATCGGTTATCCACTTTGGTGTCCACTACGGTGTTTGAATATGGATTTAGAATCATATGGCATGACTTTAATAATAAAACTGTGCTTTTGTCAATAAACTGGTGGACTTCATATGTGATTTCAAAGGTAGGTCGGTTTCTTTTGATGTTGTGATACGAGAGACGTATCTACTGCTTGTCTAAGCTACGCGAAAATCGATTACACACATGATTATTCATTCCTTTTTCAGTTCATTTAACAGGAATCAACGTTGCTTATTGTAGCCTATTATATAAGGTAACCGGCTTGTAACTATTATACGTTGTATATAGTGTATGTCATTAAAGTGGCAGTGATTATTTGAAGAGTACTGCAGGTTCACCCAATTGCCATATTTGTCTGTTAAAAGTCTTGAAAGTGATGTTTCGATTGATCTGACATGTTCTAATTACCAGTAATTCTATAGGATTCCATGAACAACTTGACAAACAGTTCATTGTATTTGCTTCAGGAATGTCGGTTTATTATATATGCAATTCCCGAACAAAAACATTTTGAAACTTAAGTTTGAACTTCTTTGAATAGTATAGCTTGGAGTTATATTATATCCACACATTAGGATAACGTGTATTGTGCACTTTGTTTTGCCACGAGTGCCAGATCATGATTGCTGCGTCAACAGTATGCTCCTCTCTAAAGTCTTAACAACGTTTTCAATACAAGATAGATTGGTGGGTCAATACAAGATAGATTGGTGTGTCAATACAAGATAGATTAGTGGGTCAATACAAGATGGGTTGGTGGGTCAATACAAGATAGATTGGTGTGTCAATACAAGATGGATTGGTGGGTCAATACAAGATAGATTGGTGGGTCAATACAAGATGGATTGGTGGGTCAATACAAGATAGATTGGTGTGTCAATACAAGATGGATTGGTGGGTCAATACAAGATAGATTGGTGGGTCAATACAAGCTAGATTGGTGGGTCAATACAAGATAACAAACTGGATGCCATATGGGAATATGGCTCAGCTGAGAGCATTTTGTATATAATGAATTAAAATGAGAGAACTGTGTATGCATTATTTTCTACAATCGTTAATGCATAAAGAATTTTAATTGATTACAAGACCATTGGGTATAATTTTTGTTCTTTTTTAGCATTGTACAGAAGAGAGCTTCATTTAAGCAATGATCGTTTCCCATTTTAGCTGGGTCTCGGGTTATTGTGAAGTTTAAAGCGACATAACCATGGCTCGTAGTGTCTGTTCTTCCAAGGAAATGTTTTGAACACATGTTCAGTAGGTATATGATCAAATTATCACACATTTATATACATGTACACATTCTGGCCATATACCTTTAATTCTACCGCCAGAAACACGAATTCATATGAACTAGAAATATACCAATTAAGATATGTATAAGGACACAGCAATTCAGACAACAACTGCTAACATATTTCTCTATTAAGCCACAATTAACTGCTTGTTGACAAATACGCCATGTTATCGATTTGTGGTTGTGCTGTTAGGCAATTTGTTAATCTCAATATTTATGCTCCTTACAGACCTCGGCAGGGAAGCTGTCGCACTGTTAGGTATTCACTACGTGCTGTTTGCGTTCACACAGAAGAAACTTGGATAATTAATGATAATTTTTAATATCGGTAAAATCAATTGAGGCATGTCGTGAGAAACCCTGGCTTAATGCATCTGCGTAAAGTTTCGTTCCGGATCAGACTGTGCAGTCCGCTTTTATGGTAATTTCTGTTTCAAGGAAGTATCTTTTAAACATAAATCCACTAAGGCGGAAAGTGCCGTCCGGGATCAGCCTGTGCGAACTGCCTAGGTATTGGCCGTCCGGGATCAGCCTGTGCGAACTGCCTAGGTATTGGCCGTCCGGGATCAGCCTGTGCGAACTGCCTAGGTATTGGCCGTCCGGGATCAGCCTGTGCGAACTGCCTAGGTATTGGCCTCACCTATTTGCTGTGAACTCTCGATATATGTATATAACTTCAATGAACTCAATTTCAATTATTTTTGCTCACAATGAAGTATAATGACATTCCATAAATACCGAATACAGTAGAACTTTTAAATCCACGCATGGACTTAAATTATTAATAGAACATTACACTACTGATTGGCATACTGTATTAGTGACAAAACGGTTTATATGACCGGGTATTCGTCTGATGTTAATACTCAGAAGTCTTCTTTTAGTGTTTTGTTCTCTTTTAATTCAATTAAAAATTTCAATACCTGCACATGCGTATGTTTGTTTTATGTTCGACGTCGTCTACTACAGTACTTAAACGAAACTCAAGTGCACGTTATTTGTAATATCTCGGGTAGTAAACCAGAAGTTACCAACTGCCGTTGAAATCAATAGCAGATCTATAATATACCTTCTGGTGTTCAACCCTCGAAATGTGCTTTCTCTTATTCCCTTAATTGCAGTATTAACATACGGTTCACTAAAGTAATTTTTTTACAATAATTATACAATACTATAAGGCGTAAAAAAATATGTTTGTTTCAGGTAACATGCCCCCCAAAAATAGGGTAGGTAAGTCGGATTTTTTTTTTCGGTAAATGGTCAACTTGAAGATTCTTAAACTGAATCAATATTCAAAACATATCAGTAATATCCTTAAACATTGTTTATAAGTGGATACTATCAAAACAAAACACGTATTTATCCAAAACACATTTAATTATTGAAAAAGGTAAATAAAACAAAAATCAATCTGACAAACCCAATAAAATGTTCTAGGGTCGGGGCATTTTTTAGGGTAGGTCGGGTTACCTGAAACAAACATATTTTTTTAAGCCTAAGTAGTGTCCTGTATTATAAATGAGGCGTGTCGTGGGAAAACCGGGCTTAATGCATGTGCGTAAAGTGTCGTCCCGGATTAGCCTGTGCAGTCCGCACTTTCCGCCTATGGTGGATTTATTTTTAGAAGAGCCTTCCTTGAAACAGAAAATACCTTAAAAGCGGAAAGTGTCTTCCTGGACTAGCTTGTGCGGACTGCACAGGTTAATCCGGGACGACACTTTACGCAGATGCATTCCCGGGTTCCCACGACACGCCTTAAATATATCTTGCTGGAGCATGAACCTTTTGTTCGAGTCCTTTCTTAGCTGCCAGTTACAGAGCACTCTAAGGCACTGACTTTCGTCTACTCGAGTCCCTTCTTAGCTGCCAGTTACAGAGCAGACTAAGGCACTGACTTTCGTATAGCTACAGAGCAGACTAAGGCACTGACTTTCGTCTAGTTACAGAGCAGACTAAGGCACTGACATTCGTCTAGTTACAGAGCAGACTAAGGCACTGGCTTTCGTCTATTGCAGTCCCTTCCTAGCTGCCAGTTACAGAGCAGACTAAGGCACTGACTTTCGTCTAGTTACAGAGCAGACTAAGGCACTGACTTTCGTCTAGTTACAGAGCAGACTAAGGCACTGACTGTCGTCTAGTTACAGAGCAGACTAAGGCACTGGCTTTCGTCTAGTTACAGAGCAGACTAAGGCACTGACTTTCGTCTAGTTAATGAGCAGACTAAGGCACTGACTTTCGTCTTGTTAATGAGCAGACTAAGGCACTGACTTTCGTCTATTCGATTTTCAGCAGGGCGTCTTACGGAAGGCAGGTTGTAATAAAATTCCTTGTTAAGAGACTTGTCTGAATTAAAAAAATCATTACACATTAAAGTGCTTTAATGTGGGCCATATCGCTTGTTTTCTTACTCTGCTATGCTAGTAAGATTCTTTTAGTCAATTATTGGCATATCACGGGAGCGAAAACGTTGTTAAGTTGTTGCAAAAGAAAATGTCTTCAAGAATTTTTTTTTAACATCATTACAACTTAAAGTGGTTTAACGTGCATCATATTGCGAAATTTAATACTTCCGTACTGGTAAAATGAGATGAGCTAAACAAGAACTCATTGATACATGCAAGGAAAATTATATCTTATTAGCGGCAACTTTCCAGACATTTAACTAGAAAAGAGCCGTCTAATGAGTATGCGATTTCATGACTGTCCTAACACCATTCATGGCTCGATCAGGTCTTAGGTTAGCCTGTACCAATGCCTAGAGGCGTAACCACTCAACCAATGTACTCAATGTATTCATTTACCCCATTTTCTCGAATGGGAGTATCCTCTGAAATTGGTTCCAGGACGTCTGAATAGATGTAGATGATAATTATGCATAATTCCAAAATTAATTATTACGCAAAATATTACCGAAGTAGGTTGGAGCTATAAGATCAGCAAAGTATTCGGATTTATTACTTACTATTAATTACTTTAAATTATGAGAAAAATGTTTTGCATATTTTAGCTACAAAAACGTAAGTGATCTCGTTCCTACAAACTTCAGGAACCGCGTTCACAAAGCTGCGCAAACCTTTGTTTTTTGTTGATTATTCCCCACCCTGTCTGTTTTATCGATATTAAAATATCGATATTATTGCGTGTGAAATAAAATACCATGGCGCTCCAGTCAAACAATCCGAATCAGCTGCTATCATTGAAAATGTGTAAACGTTTAATACCTTCAGTCAAACTTTGCTCGCAAACATTGTCTTGATCCATATTTATGCTACTTCTAACAAAGCGTCCAAGCAGTTATAGCCTTACTAGAGCTAGTTCGCTTAATTTTGTTGCTTTGTCGGTATAATTGTTTTTGGCGGGATACTAGTAAAACTTGTAAGGCTTGAAAACCACAATTTTCTCTATAGACAATAGGCAATCGTGTTTACTACCTGATGGACACTGTAAATAAACCTATTTGTGCACATTATCACAACACCGTTTAGCAACATGAATTATAACTATTTTAATATAACTCAACTCAACTTAATCAAGCATGTAAGTGCGAAGCACCTGATTGCGATGGTGACAGAATGTGCAACTACCGGTAAACGCTTACTCACGACGTCGTATAGAAGATTATGAAACTAACAAAGGAAATCACGTGTCATCTTCCAGTGATCGTTATCTTTGAGGTATTACGCTGACATGTAAGATACTAGTACTCGGCAGTAACACGGCGACGCACGTTTCCTTATGTAGAGATAGGGTTGCGTGTGGGGAGCACTATGTATGTTGGACCAAACTCCTTACAAACTCCTCACAGTGGTCTCCCCTGATGCGCTGCTGCTCCCAAAGGGGGAGATCACTGTGAGGAGTTTTGTAGACGTGTGGAGCACTATGCGTGTTGGACCAAACTCATCACAGTGGTCTCCCCTGATGCACTGATGCTCCCAAGGGGGAGATTACTGTTAGGAGTTTGGTAGACGTGTGGAGCACTATGCATGTTGGACCAAACTCCTAACAGTGGTCTCCCCTGATGCACTGATACTCCCAAAGGGAGAGATTACTGTGAGGAGTTTGGTAGACGTATGGAGCACTATGCGTGTTGGGCCAAACTCCTCACAGTGGTCTCCCCTGATGCGCTGCTGCTCCCAAAGGGGGATATTACTGAAGGAGTTTGGTAGACGTGTGGAGCACTTTGCGTGTTGGACCAAACTCTTCACAGTGGTCTCCCCTGATGCGCTGCTCCTCCCAAAGGGGTAAATCACTGAGAGGAGTTTGGTAGTCGTGTGGAGCACTATGCGTGTTGGACCAAACTCCTCACAGTGGTCTTCCCTGATGCACTGATACTCTCAAAGGGGGAGATCACTGTGAGGAGTTTGGTAGACGTATGGAGCACTATGCGTGTTGGATCAAACTCCTAACAGTGGTCTCCCCTGATGCAATGATACTCCCAAAGGGGGAGATTAATGAAGGAGTTTGGTAGACGCATGGAGCACAATACGTGTTGGACCAAACTCTTCACAGTGGTCTCCCCTGATGCACTGATGCTCCCAAAGGGGGCGATTACTGTGAGGAGTTTGGTAGACGTATGGAGCACTATGCGTGTTGAACCAAACTCCTCACACTGGTCTCCCCTGATGCACTGATGCTCCCAAAGGGGGAGATTACTGTGAGGAGTTTGGAAGACGTGTGGAGCACTATGCGCGTTGGTTCAAACTCCTAACAGTGGTCTCCCCTGATGCACTGATACTCCCAAATGGGGAGATTACTGTGAGGAGTTTGGTAGACGTATGGAGCACAATACGTGTTGGACCAAACTCTTCACAGTGGTCTCCCCTGATGCGCTACTGCTCCCAAAGGGGGAGATTACTGAAGGAGTTTGGTAGACATGTGGAGCAAAAAATGGCAAAACTTGTCTGGACTCTAATTTCCTAATTCACTGAATGATTTTGAAATTACTTGGCACAAATGTGAACATAAATGAGACGGTGTGTCGCGCGCAAGAACCTGGTGGCTACCTTTAAGGTCAAGGTCAAACTTTGAGGCCGCAGGTCAAAATAGAGAACTTTATTGTCAAGATATATTGTCCGAGCTCTAAATTGTTTAAAAAGCAAAAGAGCAGTCCATGTTGCTGTCTTTTGAAAAAATACTATCAGCTCTAAATATTTACTATTTTGCCTTGTTACCCTCACCACGATGCTTCGGAACTATCAATAAATGTTTAATTATCTATCAGGTTTGAAAGGTTTTCTTTGTTTATTAATCGCCACCTAAGAATGAAAAGGGCCTATCTTACATGTATTAAAGAAGCACAGTTCATTCTAAGGTGGCGTTCTTAAAGTAGACCGGACCATGGATCAAACATATGGAATTTGTCTGTCTAGTAAAAAGCTATATATTTGGAATAGCGGATTAAACATGAAGATGCATGGTTGCACGTTTGTGGATGTATTGTGATTCTGTCAAGTATTTGGACCATTTTTATTTAAATTGTCCTAACTGATTTTATGGCAAAAAATGTTCAAAAAAAGTCTTGTCTTACAATCCAAGTAGTGTAAAGTAGAAACACTACTCTAAAAACAAACCACTTATAATGTATGACAATCCCATGAAAAGACATGAAAAACGTTTAGCTTTGAAGTCGGCTTCAATTTGATAGTAAAAAATGCCTGTCTGTTAATTCGTGTGTTTGCTTGATTTTTATTTAATTTTACTTGGAGTACATTTCTCAATGATTTAATACAGGTCACACAATTCAGTATTGCTGGTTTAGGCTACTGGTATGCATGGAAATGGACTATATTGTATATGTTGTCTGGAGTTGCAAACAAGTTGGGGGCCGGTACGTCAAACAATGTATACAAATAAATGGCCTTAAATAATATGAGAAGTACACGTGTGGTTATGAAACATGGACATGGTTAACAACTGCGCCATTCGGTGTGGAGATCAACTGGTCAATTACATATTGGCGTTAAACCAATCTCACTACACGCAGGCTTTTCCAGAAAGATGCGTAAAGGGGTTATTTTAGTAAGATTCTGTCACTAATACTAGACGCGTAGCCAGGCCTACGCCTGGGCGTAAGCATCTTTAAACAGTTGGTGATATAAATAATAGCTCAGAATGCAAGTATTTAGTATTTGACATAAACCTAATAAGATTCATAATGGGCCTATCTCTGTTTTGAAATATGTGAATTGTATTAGAAGTGAGACAAATGATAAAATTTGCTAAACGAGTGAAGAATGCTACAATCATATGGTATGGGGATTTGTTGTACAAAACAATTTGCCTCAACTAATCTTTCGCGCGTCCTTGACTTACAGAGAATTCGACACCCATGTTCTTAAGTTCTTAACCAACGATCAAACACCCGCCATTGATGTGCGAATGCCAAATACAAGTGAAGATCCCATCTACGCCCCTGAATACGTACAGCTTCCTTTCCTTCGGCGAGTGGCCAATGCTCCGTCTTGTCAGTCTCTCAATGTTACTCTTAGATCAGTTTAGTAATGCAGTGGATGGCTAATACCGGTACATTCAGTTGATTACTGTTACCAAAACTATAATACCATTAAATAATAAGATATACGACATCAGAAAATAATTGCTCAATAAGAAGCATAAAGTATTCGCTTTATTTCAACCAGTGGAAATTTCTCCGTGGAGCAACGTTTGGCTGCCAGATTGCATTCCAAACAGCGCCATTTTTTTCTCTGTATTATTTCCCCGGTTTTAAACGATAGTGTACATAATACATGTTGTGTCTTTATTATTTATTATAATTTAGTTTGTTTTGTAAAATGCCAACATTATGTAAACAAATCCCGTTCCTGAGTAGCAAATATTACAGACACACTAAATGTTAGAATGTTTTTTGCAGGGCATGGTTGATGGCGATGGACTACGTACAGAAATTTGAAATCGAGTTAGACAAGACCACCTATTATGCAGGCGAGAAAGTTACAGGAAACGTCGTTGTCATAACGACGGAAAATATAAGGGTCAAAGGTGAGAAATAATAGTTAATGGTAACTGTGTATTATAAAACAGCATAGAGCTTCCCTTTGGTTCCGGTATTTCACTATAATTGACAATATGCAGAGTTGTCTTTTCATATATCCCACAAGTGGTTTTTTTTTTACGAAAATACTTACTGACGCCACAGCCATTATCAACTAGCGAAAACAAGCATGTTGTTAAAACATAATATAAATCATTTATAAGACTCGACAGTGAAGCACCATTGCAGTTTTAAACTTGATAGCAAATATCGGTACGTATCTAAACTGAAAGCCAATGACTTATCAATAACGCTCCTATCTTGAAGCAATTTCATTGGTCAATATTTTCAGCTGGAACTAAGTTAGAGAAGTGAAAGCTTTGTAGTCACAGGGCCTAGCGGTATTAATATTTATAATTGGGTTCTATCATGATAACAAGTCATAATATTAGTATCCCAGGCGTGTAGGAAGCTCACGAACATTGGGGCCGTGGAAGGGGTGGGTGCGGGAGGGTTTTCCCCTCCAGACGATATTCTTTTTTTAAATTGTCGATGTAAAAAAGGCTTTTCCTGCATTTTTTTCTACTAAAAGTGGTGATTCAAGATAGACAGTTTCATAAATATTTATTTCATTAGTTCAAGGTCAGATAAATTATAAAATGGAATAAAGACGCAGGGTTCAACAATAATATTTACTTAGATATCATACAGCAAGTAACAACATTAAACAAAAAAAAACATCTGTTATCTAATGGCAACGTAACAGTTTACCAAACACGATATCAATTTATCACAGCAGTGTCATTTCAAACGCAGTATTAAAAGATAAGCACTACTTTCATACTGAGCACACAGACATACATCGATACCATCAATGCACTAAAACTGCCCGAAAACTCCCTGACGATGCTCATACAACGAAACAAATTAATCAGACACAGAATCTATATCCATTTCGTCGATCAAGTCCTTATGCACGTGGAGTGTCATGAGATTATACAACCAGCACTGAGTCATGGTGGATCTCAGATATGTTTTCAGTTTCCGCAGCGCAGAAAACGAGCGTTCGCTTGTAGCGTTAGTGGCTGGCATCACAAGAATCAGTTTCACTAACGTCACCACTTCATAAAACATCACACTTGACGTCGACTTCATGTCCTTGAGGAGAGTTACAACAGAGGACAAGATGGTTGTGTTTCCGTCCCGGGCATCCCAAAGCGTGCGGAGCGTCTCCAGGTGCGTCACAAGTGCCATCCTGTCGAAATCGTCTCCGTAGATGCTCATTATGTGGCTCTTGTCGTCCGCAGCCGTAGGGTCGTCGGTCAGGCTTTTGAGGAGCGTGTCTTCTAGTCTGCGTTACAGGTGGAACCCGGTCTGGTCGAACCTGTCCTGGATGCGGTTGACAGCCATGCCCATTGCTTCAAAGTATCGCTGTCTGTACATGTCCTTCGGAGTAGACGGGAACTCTGGGTCGGCATCACCGTCCTCGTATCGATTAGGCATCTTCCTGCGCCTAGGAAGCGATGGCTCTTGCACGCACCTGGACCATGCGAGAACTCCAGATCTTGTCGAACTCGTGATCGCTGCGAAGTTTCTGAAGGGTGAGTGTTGTTAATTTGGCCAAGTTTTGACCCTCGGCGGCAGACAGGTCATCTTGTTGCAAACAGAAACCCCGAACAGAAAGTCGAATCTCTGCATCTGGGCCTGCACGCCGACGATACGCGCACGAGTTTGTATGTCTTTCGTAGTCTCGTACGTGTTTTCCCACAGCCTTTGGAGAACAGTGTAATTATCCAGGACACTTTTGAGACTAGCAGCTCGCACAGCCCATCTAGATGGGCAAGGGTATCATGGCGAATATTGCAGCCGCGGATGGTGTCTCCCATTGTTAAGTCCAGGGAGTGAACATAGCAATGTGTGTATACTGCTATTGGTTCCTCCGCCGTGATGTTAGCAGCGACTCCGCGTTTTGCACCAGACATATTACTTGCTCCGTCATAGCACTGACCACGACAGTTCTTCAGGGAAACATTCATGCGAAGAAGCGAGTCATTGATCACTTCCGTCAGGTTCTTGGCATCAATGGACGGCACCATGTATAGGTCTAGAAAGTCCTCATGCTCTGTGAGATCTGCATCGACGTGGTGTAGAACGATGACGACTTGCTCCCGGTTGGATTGGTCCGTAGTTTCGTCTACCATGACGGTGAAGAAACTTGTTTTGTTGGACACTGGCGGCCACTTTACGGAGGATTCCAAGCGCCATGATATGTAAGACCTCGTTCTGGATTTGCGGCGATGTGTACTTGTCTCCTTTCTTCTTTACCCACTCTATAATGGTTGAGTCAGCCTCACCATGGAGTTTGAGTAGTTGTATGAAGTTTCCCTCCTCGTCATCGTGGCCACAAAGAGCGACACCTTGCCGCGCGAGGAACCGGATGCTGCGCAAGATGGTTCGCAGCTGGTGACGGTTAGCTGCCTTCTCTTCCGCATGGGCTGCTGATAGCGCCTCCCCAACGTCTGTGGTCTCCTGTGGCAACGTCACCACCCGTTCGACATGTTCCTTATGGCAGTCGGAATTTTAGTGATTCCAAAACCTTTTCGTTGCATGTTTCCTGTTGGTGAACCCTGTGGTGATGAATGCTGGTTCGGCCTTGGTGTTGCCGATCTTACCGCTGCTCATCGCCAACTTGCATAGGATGCAGAACGCACGGTCTTCAGCCTGATCATAATCGATCCGAGGATAGGTATCAAACCACTGAACATTAAATGATCTCTGCTCGAGTTTTTTTAATGCCAAATGATCGTTTAGGAAATTTAACATTCCGAGGTTTGTTTGGAACATTCAGTTTAATGAACTTTGAATTTAAGAAAGAAACAACGAAATAACTGCATGTTAATTTCAATAAAATTTCAATAAAGAGCATGTTATCGAGTAAACATAATTACACATTTTAATTATCGGAAATTCTTTTGATCAGTATTTCGGCAAGACCGTAAAAGAAATGAACGAAAGTTTTCGCGACTTTTTCTTAGCAAAATTATATTTATTGGCCAAACATTACATGGTTATTGTTTTGATAAATAATATGTAGTCATGTGTAGGTTCAAAGCATAAATGTGCTATGCTAATTACCTTGTGTTTCCATTAGAGATACAGCAGTTATCTGACAATGCCCAATGCATAACTGTGATATTTCACCTTGTGTTTTGATTAGAGTTAAAGCAGTTATCCGCCGATTTGCGAAAGCTTCTTGACACGTTGTGGTTTATTGATCGGGACCGCGGCCCCATTTTTATTGCAGCCGCGGCCCCAATCTAATGGCAGCCGCAAGCCTATTTTCTTAACAGCCAAAGACCAGTGAGTAATGATGATTTTCAAAAATATAGTTTTTTTTATTCTTCTCAAAATATTGGAGCCGCGATCGCGGCTCCTGCGGCCCCTGCTCCACCACGCCTGTATCCAGCTATCTATCAATTTAAATATTAATGAGTTAATGAGAAAACAGCTTGACTTGTTGACTTGCTGGCATAATGGCAATAAAGCCGAATGATCCTTTGGTAAGGAAAGATCTAGGATAAAAAAAAAGGGTATAGGGTGCTGCTAAAAAGGAACAGGGTGGAGAACCGGACCAGGTTAATGACATTGTTTAATAGTTTGCTAATTCCAGGGTTTTCATGAGTCGGATGCTTCCAATTAAGGTTTGAAAGCATATTTTATTACTTTGTCATTGAATGTTTGCAAAAATAAGTTGAATTTCAAAAGATATTTAACATTTATGTGTTGACCAGCACAGAGGGATCGCAGGGGGGTGGGGGCAAAAAGGCGCATGGTACGGCACCCTGTTATTTCACTCTAGATTTTTCCCTACCTTTGGTACGTGTTGATTCTGTTTAGCTGTAGCAACATGCAATACAATAATTACATGACAATGACTGTATATTGCGACTATGAGTCATCTGAACATGCAATGCAACAGCAGAGTGCAGGGAATTAATAAGCGCACGCACTGACTGGCATTCAAACACAATCATGTTATAAAAACCGCCCCAAAAGTCATTGACACCAAATATTAACGGGACCTATCGACAGACTGGGATCCCTCAGATTATCCAAAACGAAAAGTACACTTTGCAATAAGTAGAGAAATAACACTTAAGACACAGAAATATATCGAAATTATGTGTCGTTTATGGAAATTCAGCCGTCTTTCATCCGTTTCTTACGTAAATTGCCAAGTACTTACGATTGTCGTAGCGAAAATTGCCGAGTACTCGAGCTTGTCTTAGCTCTATCTTTTACGAAAATTGCCGAGTACTTAAGTTTGTCTTAGCTCTATCTTTTACGAAAGTTGCCGAGTACTCTCGATTGTGATTCCTCCGCCAGGAATCCGTCTGACGCTGCGGGGCAAGGCGCATACGGAGTGGAAGATCAGCAGGGCAGGGGAGACCCGCACAGTGAAGGACGACGAGTACTATATTGATGACAGGAAAATACTCTGGGGAAAAGGTGCGTATCACGCAGGTGTCGTGGTTGTTGATGTTGATGATGATGATGATGATGTTGTTGTTGTTGTTGATGATGATGATGATGATGATGACGATGATGATGATAATAATGATGATGATGCAGATGATAAAAGAAATCAGACTCATCACTTCTCTTTTAGTAACGTGCTTTCGACCTGGCAGATGAGGAATTAACGTCTTTAAAGAACTCGATATTCATCGTCATACATTCGTTCTGAATGAATAAGGCTTTATTTTAGTCATAATTAATATGTCGTTAATAATAGCTTCACCTAACGTAATAAAACGTACGAATGCATTGTATATTGATCTTTGATATAATATAAACATGAGAATATTGTTTTTCTTTCATTTATATCTTTGTTCGCGAAGTAAGTACTAGAGCAATTGCAATTGCTGTTTTCATCTAAATAAACTGTTATTCAATATATGTTGATTGATGTCGCTCTAGCAATGTAAGTTATCAATCAGAAAAACCATTTGCCACATTAAGTCTTCTTTGGTGATTCAAACTCAGTTTATTTTAATTATTTCCAGACAGCCATACACGACAATTTGTTTTAAAATGTTGTACGTAAATAAGTTATTGGAAATGTTTATTTCTGAAATCACCACTCACTCTAAAATTCAATTTTCAGTAATTGCCCTTGAGATATTCACTCGAAACATAAGTCATTGATTACTATTTCTATATTTGGATGCCCAAAACTAAGTCATTAAGAGGCACAATATAATCAAACATGGGAAAATCAATCTGACATTGCTGATGCTACAACAACCAGTTCAAAGAAGCACTGATACTTGATTTAATTGTAGACAAGCACTAGCTACTTGATTTCCTTTCAGACAAACGCTAGATACTTGATTTCCTTTAGGACAAACTCTAGATACTTGATTTCCTTTCAGACAAACGCTAGATACTGGATTTCCTTTCAGCCAATAACTAGATACTTGATTTCCTTTTAGATAAACACTAGATAATTGATTTCCGTTCAGACAAACACTAGATACTTGATATCCTTTCAGACAAACACTAGATACTCGATATCCTTTCAGACAAACACTAGATACTTGATATCCTTTCAGACAAACACTAGATACTTGATTTCCTTTCAGACAAACACTAGATACTTGATATCCTTTCAGACAATAACTAGATACTTAATATCCTTTCAGACTAGCACTAGATACTTGATTTCCTTCAGACAATTACTATATACTTGATTTTCTCTCATACAAGCACTAGATACTCGATTTTTTTTTCAGACCTGCACTAGATACTCGATTTCCTTTCAGACCTGCACTAGATACTCGATTTCCTTTCAGACATGCACTAGATACTAGATTTCCTTTCAGATAAGCATTAATACTTGATTTCCTCTCAGACAAGCACTGGATATTCGATTTTCTTTCAGACAAGCACTAGATACTAGATGTCCTCTCAGATAAGCACTTAAATACTCGATGTCCTCTCAGACAAACACTAGATTCTTGATGTCCTCTCAGAAAATCACTAAATACTTGATATTATTTCAGACAATCACTAGATACTTAATGTTCTCTCAGACAATAGTACTAGATACTTGATATCCTTTCAGACAAGCACTAGATACTTGATGTCCTCTCAATCACTAGATACTTAGTTTCGTTTCCGACAAGCACTAGACACGTGATGTCATCTCAGACAAGTACTATATATATTTGGTTTCTTTTAGACAAGCACTAGATTCTTCATTTCCTTAAGACAAATACTTGATACTAGATTTCATTTCAGACAAGCACGAGGACCTGAACGCGCCGATCCTGCCTCGTGGCAAGCACGCGTACCCGTTCGAGTTCAAGCTTCCGGAGACGGCGCTCCCGTGCTCCTTCGAGAGCAAGATCGGTCACGTGCGATACTACCTGAGGGTCGTCATGGACATTCCGTACGCGTCCCCACCCCAGGGCATCAAATACTTCACCATCATAGGGCCTCACATTGACTGCATGGAGGACAGGTTTTTGGTAGGTATTGAAGATTATTAGTTTCATATACGGAATTGTCTATTAAAATCCGGTGACCAGATTACATATTAGCAAAATGTCACAGACATTGTATCTGGGGGCCTTATGAAATCATTCTGTGCTTGTCTAGGCATAAATGCTTTAAATCTGCATATAAATGTATACATTTTTTGTGCCAGCAATTATTCGTCCACTAATTGTATATAATTAAGAATTTGTCTGCGAGCACAATAATATACTCAACTATGCCAAACCTTCAAGCATATGAAGGTTGCCAGATCAGTTGTCGAAAAGTGCAAGTAAAATTTCATGCGAAAAAAAAACCCACATACATTTCTACCTGATTGTGCGGAAGATAGGTGCGACCTCTGTTTTCTCTTAATTGCTCGTCGATTCTTCGAGTAAACCATACGCGCCAATTCCGTAATGCTTTTTTCCAGACTCCGAAGTTTGCAAACGACAAACACCGCACGTGCTGCTTCTGTTGCATGCGAGGTCTCGTGCGTATCCAGGCAACCCTGGAGAGAAGTGCCTATTGCTGCGGCGAACATATCCGAATCAAAACGGAAATCCAGAACGGGAACGACGAACCCGTATACTTGTTGTGCAAGTTCATTCAGGTTCGTGTCATTCAGGCGTATACAAATTGGTGTATGTGTATAGCAATTGGTGTACATGTATATAAACTGGTGTACATGTTTATGAAAATCATATACATTGGTACAAGATACCAGATACATGATACAAAACTTTATTTAACGTCGGCTTGTATATAACAGTAAAACATTAGCTTTAAAGCTATTTCCCGACACAACAATAACAGTAACAATTATTCATTAACAACAAAATCACAAAAAACATAGGCACTATAGCGATACAGACAGTATATATTAAATTTATACAGTTGTTTATGGTACTGATATAACAAATAATAAATAATTAAATTCAGTCGCAATACAAAATCACAAAAAGATGATCCAGTGTCATATAGATAATAGCACTGAGCCACAACAATGCATTTCATACAAATTCATGAAACAAAAAATAAGAGTACAGTGGGAAACAAAAAATATGTAGGTACAAGATTTTATGTATAACAAAAATAGATAATAGAAAATATTAAAAACATACTCTCGCACAAAATGTCAGAAATATTAAAAAAGAAGAAAGTTACATAGTTAAAAAAACTCTAATACATTTAAAAAAATTGGTTTGCATTCGTACCTGTATGGAAATTACGATACAAATATATAAATTGGTGTTAATATATAGAGACGGGTGTTCATGTATATACATGTAATTTGGTGTTATAGACATTGGTGCACGAATATATAAATGAGCGTACTTATATAGTAATTGGTGTACATCTATATACACCCTGCAATGAACATAAAACTCGCGGCCATGCGAATATATGTATTTGTTTTGTTCATTTGACGATATAGAATTCAAAATCTTTTCTAATGAAACCCGTGATGCAACCAAGCGTGGGTTGCAAACAAATACGTTCTATAGATGTCTCGTAAGTGACTGGGGAAGAAAAAAATCAATGTGTTTTATTAATAGCGATACATATGTTTACATTAAAGAACCGGAGCCTGTCACGCGAAGAAAATGCAAAACACATTTAACTGTAATTAACAGTTTAGTTTCTGACAGAATTATACTAGTACGCTTGAAATGAAAACGACTTAACCAGATTGAATGTGTCCAACAGATTCAGCGTACACGTAGCATTTCGGCTGGAATTCCGCGATGGACTTAAAAAGCCGTTGGTTTTGTCTCATTGTCAGATTTATTAGTTATATTGCTCCTGGGGATTCTTTCACTACTGCGACTTTAATTAGTTTTTACATTATTAATGCAAGCAGAGTTTTGACAAAAACGTTTTGGCTCCCACCTACGGACCAGCAAATCAGTCCAAATGTCTCTGAAATTGCGTCACTTTCAGCGGTGATCTCGTGCGTAAATCTTATTGCAAAATTGAAATAGCTATGATCCAAAATGCATTAAAACTGCTACCTAACCGTAATAAGGCGGGTACAAATCAATCGTGTTCGTAATTCATATTCTCTGGTTGTTAGTGGATACGTATATTGAACATCGTCAATTGTGTAATAAAATGATAATGTTTTTTTGAAGACCAGTTCATAAGAACCGTTAGTGAAAAACGCGTGTTCAGCTAATTATGTTATACCAAAATAACTTTCGACTGACCAGTCAAAGGTATACTAGTGTAAATTAGATGAGCTGTGTGCAAATGTACCTTTAAGTTTTAACTGTCTGAATGATAAACGTTGTGTGGTAATGCACCTTTAACTATAAGAATGATGGACGCTGTGTGGTAATGCACCTTTAACTATAAGAATGATGGACGCTGTGTGGTAATGCACCTTTAACTGGTTGTATGATAAACGGTGTGTGGTAATGCACCTTAAACTGTCTGTATGAAAAACACCAGTGGTAATGCACCTTTAACTGTTTGAATGATAGTTAGTGTATGGTAATGCACTTTTAACGGGTTGAATGATAATTAGTGTATGATAATGCACCTTTAACGGGTTGAATGATAATTAGTGTATGATAATGCACCTTTAACGGGTTGAATGATAATTACTGTAAGGTAATGCACCTTTAACTAGTCGAATGATAATTAGTGTATGGTAATTAGTGTATGGTAACGGGTTGAATGATAATTAGTGTATGGTAATACACCTTTATTTGTATGAATGATAATTAGTGTATGGTGATGCACCTTTAAATGTATGAATGATAATTAGTGTATGGTAATTAGTGTATGGTGATGCACCTTTAATTGTATGAATGATAATTAGTGTATGGTAATTAGTGTATGGTAACGGGTTGAATGATAATTAGTGTATGGTATGCACCTTTATTTGTATGATTGATAATTAATGTATGGTGATGCACCTTTATTTGTATGAATGATAATTAGTGTATTTTTTTTTTTAACAGAACAGAATATTTATTTAACTTAAGCATTACCAGCTTATCGTTATACAAACAGACCAAGAAAACATACATGGCATGTGACATGTGAATAATACATTTAAATATTATCAATTATAAATATTTATCTAATTTCAAACAGTCATAAAAGTGAGAGTGTTTAAAGGTAAACAACATACAGGTTGTTACCTTGAATTTTAATTTACATCAGTACTGGAAGCTTGACAGGAATGTAGATTAACATCACTAAAGTAGTAACATTTAAGTCGGAAGTCATTCGATAAGTACAGAGAAATGTATATCTAGCCTATAGGAAACAATAAAAGACATTTTTTACTAGTTCAATATAAAATAAACAAACAGACACAATACGGCTATATTAAGGAAACGTACGTAAACAGTGTTGTTTCTGTAAATATTTAACAGACATATCATGTGTAAACAGTCAAAATTAGAATGAACAAAAAATGCACCTTTATTTGTATGAATGATAATTAGTGTATGGTGATGCACCTTTATTTGTATGAAATTAGTGTATGGTGATGCACCTTTAATTGTATGAATGATAAACACTTTTTGCCAATACAATGTCTGAATGATAAGCACTGTGCACCTTTAACTGGTTGAATGATAAACAGTGTGTGATAATTATCCTTTAACTGGTTGAATGATAAACAGTGTGATGTTATTCATTTTAACTAATGGAATGATAAACACTGTGTGGTTATTATCCTTTAACAGTGTGTGGTAACGCATCTTGAAATGTCTTAAAATAAACTTTATTTGTCTAAAAGATGAACACTGTGTGGTAATGCGCCTTTAACCGGAGTTATTGTTTTCAGTACGTGGAGTACTATATGAACAAAGGCGTCCTAGGCGTCATGAAGACGGTGAGTCACAAAGTCTGGGAGTACCAGGCGGAGGTGGTGCGGCCTCAGAGTTCCGCCCGGCAGGATTGTCTGCAGGAGGCGCTCCAACTTCCGGTACTGCCGCCAACAATGGTCGACATTTGCGGTCTCATTCAGATCCATTATATGCTCAAGGTACACGCTCCTTTAATTAATGTTATTACATTGTGGGATTTATTTTGCTTTGTTTTTTGTGTGTTTCCCTCAAAGTGGATATATCATCAACATGTGTTTAGCATATGTTTTTGTTTGTTTCGCCGAAATGTAAATGATTTAGATCGATGTTATTTATTTTATGAATTTTAATTGTGCGAAAAAAAAGATGCATGTTAATATACTATTTAACTTCATTTATTTTCTAACGAGCAATTATCCTAATTACTGAACGTTGTCCTTAAAGTGGTGTGTCAATTATTTAGAATAAAGAATTGTTTAAATAGCCCTGCTTCGATAGTGCTCTGTTCGTTGTGCGAACACGAAGTGTAGTCGCAATCCTTACATTCAATCGCAAGTGAGTTATTCATTGCAATATTTCTCGATCATTTGTTGTTAGGAACTGTTTCTATAATTTCAATAATTTGCTCTAATATGGTCGTCAGTCAATATCAGTAGGAAAATTAAAGCAATTTTCTAAATTTAAGTAATTTTCTAATAGCTTTTTGAAGTGTATTACAGACAGAACTCAAAGTACTTTTTTAAACCGCTTTAAGCTATCATGTTATATATAATATTCAAGATTCACGCCGCGATTGTTATAATGTTATTGGACCTCTATGTTCTTTGAGCAGGCGCCGATTTTCAAACGATATAACCAAAGCCCTGAAAGTCCCTTCTAAATATTTACGCAGTTAAATCACTAATTTCTATACAACACATAGATGAGGCGTACGAACATGTTTATGTTAGGTTACATGCCCCAAAAAATTAGAGTGGGTAGGTAGAGATTTATTTTTATTTTATTTTTTATTTGGTAAATGATCAACTTGAGGATTCTGAAACTGAATAATATTCAAAACATATCAGTAATATCCTTAAACATTGGTTTGAAGTGGATGCTATCAAAACAAAACACTTGAAACAAACATTTTTTTTACGCCTGAGTATCGTAACCTATTACATCATAAACTAGTTTTTACCACGAGACATATATGTCTTAGCATCTTTGAAGTAGCAGCTTTAATAATGACTTGTAGGAAATTGCAAGGGAAAAACAGATCATATTTCCCATTCCAATCGACACTCATCTTTTATTCACAGTCATCTTGTGCGTATTTGAATTATTTATATCTGCGTGTGTGCGTTTAAAAAATATTTTCTATAAAGTAAATATCAAGGGAATAAAGGTTTGGGGAATGTGTGTCCTGTCTGAAGGATCAGTTAACTGCATGAGATTTAAATCAGTGCTTTGGTCCGACTGACTTAATATATTATATGAGCCAGTCACGCGTATAAAGAATCGATCTCTGAGTTTATTTGTAGATGCAACTATTACTCTCCGTCTAATGTAGTTATGTCATCATTAAGTAGTAAACGTGTTTTATGCTTTTTTTAATTCCAAGCTCGTTGTTTAGCCTTTTTTTCTTTCAACAAGCCGAGTCCATGCTAGAAAATATTTCAAACTTTGTGTCAATCATAGGCAGTCAGTGAAAATCGCAAAGCTTTGCAACAGGCAATAGTAACTGATGTACGTTACATTCAAATAAATCCGTAATCATTGATTTTTATATCTTCCAGCTGCTGGTGATCGGTGAAAGCTCGGGCGAGTTGATGCACGTGCAGTTCCCAATCACCATAGGTACCGTTCCTTTCCGTATTCCAAATGGCCCTCCGCCGGAACTGATGTACGGTAAGTATGCATGCTGGAAAATATATATTGGTATATGCGAAATATATGTATGTGCACTTTACACCCATATACATGCATGACAGCAGCAACATTTACATTTGTGTATACTCACAATAGGTTGACAAATTGCTGAATCCATACATACGTTATATCGTGTATTGGCAAGTTTATTTTATTATTTACTAAAATTTAGGAATCACTATAAGAAAATTAGCTAATATTTCCCCGCGGCCTGTTGCAGCTTAATTTGACGTGTCCATTTTGTACATGAAATATATAACATTGCATATATATTGTATATGTATTTTATGGTGGATACACGGTCAATCGATTTGCTGTTGCAAACTTGTCGTGTATACAATTTCTCAATGGTTTGAGTAAAATATGACATTGATATTTTTTTTATAAAAGCGAGTGTTTTGGGGAGAATCAGCATTCTTACATTGTTGTGAAGAAATAGTTGCTAAAATACGAATACAGTAAAAATGGCAGAAACTTCTGCATCACCAGTTGCTGAGCAATCTAGAAAAGGCCCCGGTATCCAACCCGGGTGGATATCTAGTTCAGCAACACCGAAGGGGTCAGCCGTAGGAAGTAATAGAACGAAACGAAAATTAAATGTGAAAAGTTGCACTGAAAAATCGAAGCCATTATGGCTAATTGCGTCTCATTGTTGTTGTACATGAATATTAGTTGAATCGATGTTCGTGTAAACATTAAAAAAAACAGATTAATAAAATATGTAAATAGTAGACTAAATACATATTTCGTGTTTGTTAATTCATATGTATTTAATACTACGGGGTATATGCTATATGTACACAGTTCATTTGGAGATTTAAATATGAAGCAGACGAATCTCCGCATGTGGTAGTAAACAAACTCAGACTTTGTTTGGCTCGAAGTTTCGATGGCTCGAAGTTACTTCGCCGGTCCCTGCGACTTCGAGCCATCGGGAGTAGACTGTATTTTTTTTTTCAGAGGTCTGCGTCGATTATGTAGAAGGTGGTAAGTACATCAGCTCGGAGTTCCAAGTAGGCCAGGTGTACGTAGGCGACGAGGATCCGGAAGCGGAAGCGGACACCGTCCTCTACCGGCCGGTCTACCTTTGCGTCCCCCACGAGCGTAAAACGGTAACCAATACGAAAAAATCCGAATCCCCGAACTGTACGAGCGAAGAGGAGAGAGACGTTTCTGTCATCGAGGAAGTTAGTGTTGTGCAACCTAAGCGGAAGTCAATACCAAAAATGATGTCGTTCAGACAGTGTAGCGTGGACAAAGTGGACAAGTTAAAACCGGAAGTTGTCACAGTGGACCCCGTGAGCACTCAAGAGCCTTGGGAAGTGGTGGCACTCAAATCAGACTGAGCAGCCGAACGAGACGAACGAATCGTTGCAATGTCTTTAAGAAGCCTTCTCCAAAAATTTAACGGCATTAATGTGGCATCGGATGTGTTCGCAAATTGTCAACACATGTTTATACATTGCACATTTCCATGCACAATACACCATTGACATCTGTATGGTTTAATATCAATGTCATTTTTGTCGTTGCAGACACTGAATTATAAATAATTATAATGCAACGGAATAAGCTTTTAATCTTGCCGAACGTGGTTCACTTCCACAGGGCGCAATCCGGACGTCTGACCTCCCAGAATTTGACTTTCAATATTTTTATGTAGGTCGACTTATGCCCTTCCGAATTTTTGCGCTCTCGTTTTTAAGAACTTGTTTATGAACACGAGTGTTTTGCTGTCTTTTTGTTGATAGGCAAGGGTTAGAAAAAGAGCTAAAGGAATAAAACAGTTACCGGTAATCAGTTCGATAAATTATTTAAGACTATCATTGCGTACATTATTATAACTTTTGTTCAAACCAGTAAGGTCTTCATCACTGCATCACACCATTGCCCTCTTGATATTATAAAGATAGGTGGACTGTGACCTTTTGCACTTTTGTCCTCTCGTTATTTTATAAGAGAGCACATATGTTCTCCCCGGGCAATTTATTTTTATAAGGCATAGACAGTATATCATGTGTTGTATTTTATGACAAATATCTCTTTCATCTATATAATTATAAGCCAATGTAATATAATAGACATTTAAATTGAAATATATCGCGAGTGCAAATGTCCGAATTGTAAAATATTCATAAAGATATTATGAGGGGTGAACTTATATATTAGACGAAACGACGTGTAAATAAAACCACCGTATTTTTGTATGTAAATCCGGTTAAACATACATGTATTAAGAAAGAAATTGAGAAGTTTTTGGGGTGTGGGCCTCCAATCTAAAAGGTCACTGGGATGGTCTATTTCCAAGATTTCACACACAAAAAACAGCAACTCCTAAATGAGAGACGCAAACTCTCATAAGCAAACGCGATATTATAATTCATATATGGAAAAATCACTGACAATCGTTTATACACTGCAGAATCTGTACGCAGACGTGAAGTGAAGCTGAATCACGCACCTTAAAGCCTGAATGTCACAAGTGCTTTTGTCGTTGCAACACAATTTGCTTTTGTTTTTGTGGATTTTACGTGTTTGTACATATCGGCACCTTTTCTGCATTCTTTGTACCAAATACGACACGTGTTTATGTTACCGTACTACTATGGAGTAATAAAAATAAATTTCGAACGTTATTGTTTTGTCCTTTCTTACATGCCAGACGGCTGAGTATCTGTTTCATCAATAAGTAAACCGATAATAAGTAAATGCTGTCCGTTTGTTTCCTCGTTTTTTTTTTTCTAGAGCATTTTACATTATTTACTAAGTAGCATTTAAATGTTCTTTAAATATTAACTTTATTTAGAAAACTGCATAATGATCATTGTTATAAATGTAATTGTCAAGAATCAGACGTTTAAAAGACATATTTGGAGTACACATGTGAACGTCGATGAATAAATACGGTACTTACTAAATGCATCTGCGTCAAAGTGTTAGTGCCTTCTGAGTTCCATCTGTTTGATTCCGGTTGTCATATTATTTTGAAATTCACATATAATCTAAAACGTCTTTGAACGCTGAAGAAAAAACACCATGTCCACAGTGTTGTGATTTCGTACAATGTTTAAAGAGTAGGGGTTAGATTTGATGTTTGTGTTTAAAACCAAAAATATCACGTTTGAAAGAAATGTCCTAGTACATAATTATCTATATACCCTGAAAATCGTGATGATTATAGAAAGGTCAGCTGTCCATGTGCATATGCCGGCACCGGTCAACGTACGGTAGGTAGTGCAGCCAACTATCCATCTGCATATACCTCCACTGGTCAACGTACGGTAGGTAGTGCAGCTAACTGTCCATCTGCATATACCTGCATCGGTCAACGTACGGTAGGTAGTGCAGCCAATTGTCCATCTGCATATGCCTGCACCGGTCAACGTACGGTAGGTAGAGCAGCCAACGGTCCATCTGCATATACCAGCATCGGTTGACGTACGGTAGGTAGTGCAGCCAACTGTCCATCTGCATATACCCGCACCGGTCAACGTACGGTAGGTAGTGTAGCCAACTGTCCATCTGCATATACCTGCACCGGCAACGTACGGTAGGTAGTGCAGCCAACTGTCCATCTGCATATACCTGCACCGGCAACGTACGGTAGGTAGTGCAGCCAACTGTCCATCTGCATATACCTGCACCGGTCAACGTACGGTAGGTAGTGTAGCCAACTGTCCATCTGCATATACCTGCACCGGCAACGTACGGTAGGTAGTGCAGCCAACTGTCCATCTGCATATACCTGCACCGGTCAACGTACGGTAGGTAGTGCAGCCATTTTAAACATACCTGTATGTTGTTCGTTCTTCCGTGCATTCAACACTTGGAACCCTATATATTACTTTCAAATAACCGGGAC
Source organism: Congeria kusceri (assembly GCA_027627225.1). Lineage (NCBI taxonomy): Eukaryota > Metazoa > Mollusca > Bivalvia > Myida > Dreissenidae > Congeria > Congeria kusceri. The sequence continues at coordinate 42,062,756 of CM051032.1, read as the reverse complement.
TCGTATAAACCAACCCATTCATAGACTTAAGAATAAAGAATAGACTTAGACTCAATAAAAAAATGCTTGTGCGTTGGAAAATATGCTTGGTGCCAATATCGCTTATACCATTAATAACTTAAATCATTCTAAATAAAGAGTGCTAAAATTTAAGCTGGAAAATACCAAGTAAGTTTCAAATAAACAACCATCTTAGCACAGAACAGTTCCAAAAATATTCTTGAATCTTACGTCTTAGGTCTAAGAAAGCGTTGGTGAATACGAGCCCTTATATTATCGACTATTTGGTCAGCATTTTGATATCAGCGCGTTGGTGAATACGAGCCCTTATATTATCGACTATTTGGTCAGCATTTTGATATCAGCGCGTTGGTGAATACGAGCCCTTATATTATCGACTATTTGGTCAGCATTTTGATATCAGCGCGTTGGTGAATACGAGCCCTTATATTATCGACTATTTGGTCAGCATTTTGATATCAGCGCGTTGGTGAATACGAGCCCTTATATTATCGACTGTTTGGTCAGCATTTTGATTTCAGAATTTTGCGAAATATGCTTTGGTTTAATAATATTTTGACTGCAATAAAATGTACATGCCAACGGGTGTTGGATTGAATTAATCGCTGTGCAAGTTGAATGACGATCAACCATTTATTTCCAAATTTTGTAAGTATCCGGTTAGAATTGCTGTGCGGTGTAGATTCTATAATAGTGTTATCTCTATCTATTTCCGTCCTATCAAAGCAGCCAGACAATTTTTATTCTATATCCGAACATCTGCACGTGGCAGTCTTATAAGACAATGTGCCTCGTGCGGTAACCTGTCGTGCCTTCCAGCAAAATACTGACGTAAGTTTAATTAATAAATAAGTGGTAGACAGTGCTAGAAATCTGTATGGTTGTTGAACCAAGACACATAAATATAATGCAGCTGAACTTCGCAGTCTCGAAGTCGCTGGGAGTTCACACATGACTTCGATATATCCGAAGTTCGACATATCCGAATATAGAGTTTATAGAAGTACCGTATATAATTCAAATGTTCAATAGCGATCATGTATACATATAAAGAACTGAAAACCATTATTCAGTTATTCAACTAACACATACGCTTTAATTTTGAGAAAAGAGGTGTAAATATGTTTGCAGTTTGCGACAAACTTGTGTCGTGGCTCTGTACGTCTTGCTACAGGCATTAACACTTTAAGATACACAGATAGAAGTGTGACGGTACCAGTTGGGATAGAAACACACTTCACCGAACCAAACAATTAATTTAAAAATTCAAGACAACCGTCTTAAATAATTTTATATAAAATAAGAAGCAAGAAAGTCTGGTTCCATTCCGACATATTCAGAATTTCGACATAAGCGAGTTAGAGATACCGAAGTTCAACTGTATGTGGCCTATCTGGTTTAAACGTTTTAGCACAGACAAATAAACTTCGTTGTCTTATTTTCTTCTTAATCAAATCGAGATATTGAGGAAAAACAATAGTATGTGTATGTGTGATTGATTTGTTCCGAGTGCATCGGGGTTCTTTCCCATGTTTTCTGCTTCGAGAAAACTTGTTTCGCGATCGGGTTAATGTCATTGTCGGAAACCACGTTCGCTTAAATACGCTATGCTTCTTGACAGATAATATAGTGGTAACTAAGTACCAGTACATATAGCGTGGGTTCCGACGATGGTGTGATGCACGTGATATACGAGACTCCCTGTTCCAAAAGCGACTAAGGGCCAGTGTGAAGCACGTGGAACGCGGTGTACCATACCAAGCAACATCTCATTAAGGATCAATACGTGTGTTTGAGGTGTAGCATTTAAGGGCTCGAACCCGCTACCTCATGGTTGGGAAATATTTTTGCTATAGCTCGATCCTCATCAATGCTCTCTGCTAAGAAGGAATGCCCTTATATAAAGGTGTCCGATAATGTTTTCGTGTATAATGCGCTGATGTCGAATCCATTCGGAAGTGTCAAGATGAGATGTCGCCCAGTAAGGTTATTAAGACTGCAGAGTCGTTGCGTACAACTTCGGAAACTTAACATAGTATCTATAATAATACAATAATTAATGCTTCTCTTATCGAAAGACATACTGCAATCCCACTAAAATCAAATCCAAAAGTTCACTTTTATAATTATATAGTTGCTCCAGTCGACAGACAGTTAATTTAAGTTAAAGGGACTTAATCACAGATTTTCGTAACGGAAAAAATGTCATTTAATGTCTCTATTGCAAAAACTAAAGCAGCTGGACTAACCAAAAGCAAATATCATAAAAAAAATTAACAATTTACCTTTGTCGGGACTCGAACCTACGACCGTTAGTATCAAAAATCTGTCGCGCTAACCAATTGAAACTGACAACTCACGCTCGCCGCAAGACACGTGCGGTTATCGCACGGTGATCGCAAGGCGCTATGTGCTTCGTATAAATAACCGCGATTATTTGCATGCTTTTAACACATTTCCATATTATCTCTTTATTTCAAGTGTATTACAATCATACTGCTACTTGAAAAACTAATAATATTCTTTTAAACAAATTGAAAATTTAACCATGGCATCTTCTGATATACATGTCAAATTAAAAATCGTAAATTGCACCAATTCATGCAGGATATTTGTGAAAAAAAAATTGATGTTCGTGTTTTTGCCCCCCAAAAATTGTCTCCCATTGCTTTTGTGTTGGGGTAAGTTGATACAATGCACAATGTTTTGTGTAACAACATGCCCCATTTGCTTGGTTTGAGTATTTAACAGGAGTTTCATTTCTTTTTTATCAATTTAACAACAAGGCGTTGTTATTGCGATTATATATTAATATTTAACTAATGTTTATGTTAATTAATATACTTTTCATAAACGTGATTCGTTGTGATTTGCGGAATGTGTGATATTACAAACCTAAAATTAACAGGGGACAAATTCCGCGGGACCTAGGGGGCGGGGGAAGTCGTGGTTAAATGTCGTTGTATTGGCGCATTTGCCATATAAATTGGTATTAATGAATCCAATGACACTCTGTCGATACGTTGAACTTGAGCAAGCCCAAAATACTCGTTGGCGGGAATTACAAATAGGGCAACAATCGTCGAATCAAATTTTTTCAACGGACCAGAAGAATAATTTGAAAGACTATCTAATAACAGCAGCATGATTCTATATTGTTCAAGTCAGTAAAAGAATTAGCACAATGAAGGTAGAACTGCTGAATATGCAACAACAAAACACTCGGAAGACCGACCATTTAATATGGGTTTTGTGACGATTTCACGATTCAGATTTTATAAAAATTATTGATGTTGTTGCTTTTATTGAGAATTCCGTTACATCAAGTTCATATCTTATACATCGGTATATATATGAAATGTTGCTCTTAATCGGTTTATTATATGCAATAAAACGATAATAATACTATATATTTTTCTTACTGTACAAACTGTAACAACTTACCCCAGTGTTAGTCACAACTTACCCCACAGTTGGGGTAAGTTGTTACACTTCACTAAACCCGTACACGCGATTCTTTCTAGCAGAACTATTCTAAAAAAATTATGTTACATTACATCATTTTGAACAGCAAACATGGAGCTTCATACTGATATATTAAATATTTATATACGCAAATTTATTAAAACGATATTCGAGAAAATGTGAAAAGTGTAACAACTATCCCCGGTCTCCCCCAATTCACAGTCACACGGTGACCGTAAGGTCGCCGTAGGACAAACGCACGTCAATCGCACGGTTCGCAGACACAGCTGCGTTCTGCTAAAACCGAAACCGCTCGAGAGACGTGCGGCGAACGCAAGTTGGCCGCACGATGCCTGTACGAATTCCTTAAGTTCTTACGAAACGCATGCGTTTGCCTTGCGATATCGAAATCGTGCGTTTCACTTTGGGCTGCGGTCTGCGGCCACCGCAGCGGGTTGTGACCGAGTCTGAAGACATCTGAGACGATGTGGCACAGAATAAGCTTAGTAGTATTAGTAGTATACCACCTTGTGCGAATGTAACAACGAATGTTTATTGTGCACTTGTAAACACAAATACAAGTCATGAAACAACGAATTTAACACATCGCATATGCAAATGTGCATCATAAATAAAACGTATCGATAACTTTTAGTTTTCTACCATAATAATGTTTTATTCGCCAATACTGCTAAGCCGTGTGGATCTGCGTTGACAAATGACACCTTGGATAATAGTCGGACGTGATAACTTCGGATGGAATCGTCAGTTCAATACTAACAGTGACATATCATATGATATTTGATAGATCATACTTTAGGCGATATTATTTGAACAGTATTGTCACGATTGTCGGCAAATTGTGTTTTCTTTAATTTTCTGTGATTGCACTATCCTGATACGCTTTCAAACAGTTCCACTGTTTACAGACATGTTTTATTTATTATTTGCTAAAATTTAACTTGCTAATAGGAAACCTTTCAAGGGCTGAATCATCATATTGCATATCCTACTTTTCCTCGGTTACTTAAAAGAGTAAATTTTACATGTGTATCTGAATGCATTATCAGTAAAATAATAATCAATTTCATTGATAATTATTTTAAATTATCCAAGAGGCTTTGTTTAATTTTTAACAGTCAGTGTAAGTCATTTCATAATGCTTTGTCAAATAAAGCAGTTTCGAAGGCAAAATGTCAAAGTACACAATATTTATCAGCAGCTATAGAGTGGCTATTTGTAAAATATCATGGGACAGTGTCAGACATATCAGAGAATTCTTGTTTGATTGAAAGTCACATACATTCAGTCAGAGAAGAACTTGGTGTTGTTACAAAGGGTGTTTCCACTGAAAGTTTAAAAGTAATGGAGGACAGTAAACATGACAGCAATATTGGTACTTCTAAAGTGGGGACAGATTTAGATAAATTTGAAAGTGACTTGGCAAAAATATTGGGTTTCTCACCTAGTGGCAATAGTAGTGACAGCAATGAGTTGGATATAACTACACCATCTATGCAGATTAACAGAGATGAGAGCATAGATTCAAAGGAACTTAAAGAGTTGGGTGATCGGAATGATTCTGACACTAAACACAGAGATGGTGTGATGATGAAATTAATGGTATCTGGTCCACCAAAAAAGAAACCTAGCATATTGCCAAAGGTATTATTACAAGGTGTTACAGAACTGGTTCGAAAGCAAACCTGGGAGTCTGATCAACCATCCAATATAGTTGGTGATGACTCTTCCATTGTTTGTGCGTTTTCATTGGATAGACAGAGTAAAAGCAGTAAAGAAAAAGTAGATCATCATAGTCATGACAGTGACAGGTTGAATATGCAAATAGGAAAACCTGGTTCTTATTTGTCAGATGCATTTTCAGAAATAAACCAAATTTCTTCCCCGTCTGATGTGAAAAGCTCTACAGAAACAGCTGGCAAAGTTAAAGTTCACACACGAGATACCGAGAAAGAATCAAATTCTGACATCAAAAGCTTGATGAATATTGAAATAGATAAAAGTCGTGAACAAAAAGCTAACAGAGAACACGTATATGATTTGTCACTACTGTTTTCAGGTAAAATATGTTAGTATTGTCGAGTAATTTTGTGTTTATATGCAGCATATGTTTCTTTGCTACAGATGTGGAGCAAAGGAATATATACATGTTCTTAAAATATAGCTCTATACATGCATTTAAATATTACAGGGCTTTCATTAACTTTTGAAAACTGGAAGCTTGAACTTCCTGGCCTCTGATTTTGGAAGTTTTGCTAATAATATTTGGAAGTTTTGACAGTATTTCGCTACATAAGTCCTGAGCATTTCAGAAATGAAATTAAGTACTGTATAAAATTCAAGGTGTTTTTAAGGCCAGTTCTTTTTCATCAAGTGTTTATTTGCCGATGTATTCAGTAAAAGAGGTATACATTTAGATACATTACTTAATTTTTCTTCTAACTTGTTCATCGTTACATGATGGAACTTCTATGGCTGAAATTTTGGAAGTTCTGTAACTTCCATGGCTGCAATTTTTGAAGTCCTGTGACAAAAACTGGTACTATGTTACACCCAAACTGCCCTTAATGCAAGCCCTGAATACCAGTACTTAAGTATTCACCAATGACACTGATATTTCAGTAATATTGTTGAAAGTTACAAATAGATCAGGTCCTTCAGTGTCTTCATCAAAGTGTGTGTGTTTTTAAAAAGTAATATATTGTCATTTTTATTGAACAATTTACACGGACGTGTCGTGACGTCGTACATTGTGTTTTATATTGGATATTAAAATGAAAGTTTATTAATTCCATTGATTTAGGAGAACTGGAAAAACGCAGACTGAAGCTTTTGAAAAAGACACTTAAGAAGGCAAATAAGAAAAAAAGGGACAAGGCAAACAAACAAGCTGAAGATGACAATTCTGCATTTGTAGATTTAGACGAGAAGCAAAAGCAGAAACGACCCAATTACTTTGTGGCTATCCCTATAACGAATGATACAGTAAATAATTTGTTATTTACTACAAATTTGTTAAATTATTATCGATACAATTTTCTTTCATCACAAATTTAGTTATATGTATAGATTATGTATTTCGAAAGGACTACGTGGTCAGGGGATCGTTAAAAGATTAAATGCAAACAACATGGTTGGTGATCATTAAAAGATTAAACTCAATATACATTGTAATTGTAAAATGTGTGTTTCTATTAATATAAAGATACGGACAGCCTTGAAGGAAATCCAAGAGCACATGGTTAAAGAAGAACCAAAGTTACAACAGGCAATAGTGCGGGTCTCTACACTGCATCTGACTGTTATCGTGTTAAGTCTCCAGGCTGAAGATGAAATAAGCAGGTACTTGTATTGACCGCATCGAATTAAGACAACGAATTTACAAAAACTTGTAAGGTCCTTGTAAGTTTACATTGCAATGCTCTTTTTGTCCTCATTTTTAGAGCCAAAGAAGCATTAGACAGAGTAAGTGAGAAGTTCCAAGCATGCCAAGAAGTGCGCGATCTCTCTGTAGACATCTCAGGTATCGGACATTTTCACAACGAGGTTGTCTTCGCCAAGATTGCGAATGAAGCTCAGGTGGAGACGCTTCATAAGATTGCAGACACCGTCGAGGAATGCTTTCTGGAAAAGGAGCTGGTCTCCGCCGACAGCAAGGGGTTCAAGCCACACGCAACGATTGCCAAGCTGTCAAAAGTTAAAGGACCAAAGAAGAAAGGTAGGCACAAAGCTTTTGGGTGAATCATCGTGTTTTTGTGGACCTTCCGAGGATTTGTTTTTCAATTTTGTTCGAAATACTGACGTGGTGCAAAGCAGTACACTTCATAATATAAAAAAACTATGCATTTTAATATATACAGAATTAAAATGATACATTTAATTGCTTTCACGACTAGATTTGTATAATCTCAGTCAAATACTATTAACTATTGAGTTAAAACAGAATAATCTTAAATTTTATCCAAATGATAACATACACACTGAATATAACACGCTGAACTTTTTTGCTCTCGCTCTTAAATGTCCCTATTTTGTTGTGCATGTATTTACCACGGTAGATACAATTGCAGGACCCAGACTCAAGAAAATCAGCGAGGACTTGTACAAACAGTGGTGGGATACATGTTTCGGTTCTCAGAAGGTGTCAACTTTGCAACTGTGTTCCATGAACAAACCAAAAGACAAACTGGGGTATTACCACGTGGAGCACTGTGTCCAGATAGGTATGTGGCTGACAAGTGTCCAGATAGGTGTGTGGCTGACAAGTGTCCAGATAGTTGTGTGGCTGACAAATGCACTGTGTCCAGATAGGTATGTGGCTGACAAATGCACTGTGTCCAGATAGGTATGTGGCTGACAAATGCACTATGTCCAGATAGGTATGTGGCTGACAAATGCACTGTGTCCAGATAGGTATGTGGCTGACAAATGCACTGTGTCCAGATATGTATGTGGCTGACAAGTGTCCAGATAGGTATGTGGCTGACAAATGCACTGTGTCCAGAAAGATATGTGGCTGACAAATGCACTGTGTCCAGATAGGTATGTGGCTGAGAAATGCACTGTGTCCAGATAGGTATGTGGCTGACAAATGCACTGTGTCCAGATAGGTATGGGGCTGACAAATGCACTGTGTCCAGATAGGTATGTTGCTGACAAGTGTCCAGATAGTTGTGTGGCTGACAATTGTCGAGATAGGTGTGTGGCTGACAAGTGTCCAGATAGGTATGTGGCTGACAAATGCACTGTGTCCAGATAGGTATGTTGCTGACAAATGCGCTGTGTCCAGATAGGTATGTAGCTGACAAGTGTCCAGATAGGTATGTGGCTAACAAATGCACTGTGTCCAGAAACGTATGTGGCTGACAAATGCACTGTGTCCAGATAGGTATGTGGCTGACAAGTGTCCAGATAGGTATGTGGCTGACAAATGCAATGTGTCCAGATAGGTATGTGGCTGACAAATGCACTGTGTCCAGATAGGTAAATGCACTGTGTCCAGATAGGTATGTGGCTGACAAATAGGTATGTGGCTGACAAATGCACTGTGTCCAGATAAGTATGTGGCTGACAAGTGTCCAGATAGTATGTGATTGACAAGTGTCCAGTTAGGTATGTGGCTGACACATGCACTGTGTCCAGATAGGTATGTGGCTGACAAATGCACTGTGTCCAGATAGGTATGTGGCTGACAAGTGTCCAGATATGTATGCGACTGACAATGTCCAAATAGGTACGTGGCTGACAAATGCACTGTGTCCAGAAAGGTATGTGACTGGCAACTGTCCATATAGGTATTTTGCTGACAAATGCACTGTGTTTAGATAGGTATGTGGCTGACAAATGCACTGTGTCCAGATAGGTATGTGGCTGACAAATGCACTGTGTCCAGATAGGTATGTGGCTGACAAATGCACTGTGTCCAGATAGGTATGTGGCTGACAAGTGTCCAGATAGGTATGTGACTGACAAGTGTCCAGATAGGTATGTGGCTGAAAAATGTACTGTGTCCAGATAGATTTGTGGCTGTCAAATGCACTGTGTCCAGATAGGTATGTTGCTGACAAATGCACTGTGTCCATATAGGTATGTGGCTTACAAATGTTCACATAGGTATGTGGCTGACAAGTATGCAGATAGGTATGTGGCTAACAGGTGCCCAGGTAGGTGTGTGGCTGACCAATGCACTGTGTCCAGATAGGTATGTGGCTGACAAATGCACTGTGTCCAGATAGGTATGTGGCTGACAAATGCACTGTGTCCAGATAGGTATGTGACTGACAACTGTCCAGATAGGTATGTGGCTGGCAAATGCACTGCGTTTAGATAGGTATGTGGCTGACAAATACACTGTGTCCAGATAGGTGTGTGGCTGACAAATACACTGTGTCCAGATAGGTATGTGGCTGACAAATGCACTGTGTCCAGATAGGTATTTTGCTGACAAATGCACTGTGTCCAGATAGGTATGTTGCTGACAAGTGTCGAGATAGGTGTGTGGCTGACAAGTGTCGAGATAGGTGTGTGGCTGACAAGTGTCCAGATATTTATGTGGCTGACAAATGTCCAGATATGTATATGGCTGACAAATGCACTGTGTCCAGATAAGTTTGTGGCTGACACATGTACTGTGTCAAGATAGATTTGTGGCTGACAAATGCACGGTGTCCAGATTGGTATGTAGCTGACAAATGCACTGTGTCCATATAGGTATGTGGCTGGCAAATGTCCAGATCGGTATGTGGCTGACAAGTATGCAGATAGGTATGTGGCTGACAGGTGTCCAGATAGGTGTGTGGCTGACCAATGTACTGTGTCCAGATAGGTGTGTGGCTGACAAATGCACTGTGTCCAGATAGGTATGTGGCTGACAAATGCACTGTGTCCAGATAGGTATGTGGTTGACAAGTATGCAGATAGGTATGTGGCTGACAGGTGTCCAGATAGGTGTGTGGCTGACAGGTGTCCAGATAGGTGTGTGGCTGACAGGTGTCCAGATATGTGTGTGGCTCACAGGTGTCCAGATAGGTGTGTGGTTGACAGGTGTTCAGATAGGTGTGTGGCTGACCAATGTACTGTGTCCAGATAGGTGTGTGGCTGACAGGTGTCCAGATAGGTGTGTGGCTGACCAATGTACTGTGTCCGGATAGGTATGTGGCTGACAAATGCACTGTGTCCAGATAGGTATGTCGTTGACCAATGTACTGTGTCCAGATAGGTGTGTGGTTGACAAATGCACTGTGTCCAGATAGGTGTGTGGCTGACCAATGTACTGTGTCCGGATAGGTATATGTTTGACAAATGCACTGTGTCCAGGTAGGTGTGTGGCTGACAAATGCACTGTGTCCAGATAGGTATGTGGTTGACAAATGCACTGTGTCTATATAGGTATTTGGCTAACAAATGCATTGTGTCCAGATAGGTATGTGGCAGACAAATGCACTGTGTCCAGATAGGTATGTGGCTGACAAATGCACTGTGTCCAGATAGGTATGTGGCCAACAAATGCACTGTGTCCAGATAGGTATGTGGCTGACACATGCATTGTGTCCAGATAGGTATGCGGCAGACAAATTCACTGTGTCCAGATAGGTGTGTGGCTGACCAATGCACTGTGTCCAGATAGGTACGTGGCTGACAAAGGCACTGTGTCCAGATAGGTATGTAGCTGACAAATGCACTGTGTCCAGATAGGTATTTGGCCGACACATGACTAGTTGACTGTCCGTCCCATTACCCCCGTAGTCTTGTTTCAATTAATGTAGTAAGGATTGCCTTGACATAAAGGTACTGTATAAACGTTTATGTTGATCATTACCATTTTTAGCTCGACTTTTCGAAGAAAAGGCAAGCTATTGTACTCGCCCCGGCGTCGGCGTCCGAGCTAGGTTAAAGTTTTTCGGTAAGCAAGTTTCTCAGGAATGGCTTGAGGGATTTCATTCAAACTTAAAACATTTATTCCCCACATTAAAATGAACCTATAGGCCAAGTTTGGTAACTCTAGTTTGAAATTTGACAAAATGATGGGCCTTTTTACACTTAGAAATTTTACATAAGCTATATAGACAGGTTAAAATTTTTCGGTAAGCTGGTTTCTCAGGAATGGCTTAAGGGATTTCATTCATACTTAGAATACTTATTCCCTATATTAAAAATGAACTCACGGGCCAATGTTGATAACTCTAGTTTGAAATTTGTCAAAATTATGGGCCCTTTTTACACTTAGAAATTTTACATATAAGCTATATGGACAGGTTCAAGTTTTTCGGTAAGCTAGTTTCTCAACTTTTCGTTTCCACTCCCTAACTCGAGAACGGATTAAGCTATTGTAATGAAAATGCAAACATAGATACCTTAGAGCGAGACATCGATAGGGATTGCATATGGGGTGGGTGGGGTCAAGGTCACTGTTACTAAAAATAGAAAAACGGTTTCCGCTTAATAACTTGAGAACAAATTGAGATATTTTAATAAAAATTAACACATAGATACCTTATATTAAGACCTCACTTGGGTTTGCATATGGGATGGGTGGGGTCAAGGTCACTGGTACTATAAATAGAAAAACGGTTTCCGCTCAATTACTTGAGAACGCATTGAGATATTTTAATGAAACTTAATACATAGATACCATATATCGAGACCTCGCTTGGAATTGCATATGGGGTGGGTGTGGTCAAGGTCACTGTTGCTAAAAATAGAAAAAACGGTTTCCGCTCAATATCATGAGAACGCATTGAGATATTTTAATGAAACTTTATACATGCATACCTTATATCGAGACCCCGCTTGGGATGGCATATGTGGTGGGTGGGGTCAAGGTCACTGTTACTAAAAATAGAAAAACGGTTTCCGCTCAATAACTTGAGAATGAATTGAGATATTTTAATGAAACTTAATACATGCATACCTTATATCGAGACCTCTCTTGGGATTGCATATAGGGTCAAGGTCAAGGTCACTGTTACTAAAATAGAAAAACGGTTTCTGCTCAATAACTTGAGAATGCATTGAGATATTTTAATGAAACTTCATACACATATATTATATCAAGACCTCGCTTGGGATTGCATATGGGGTGGATGGGGTCAAGGTCACTGTTACTAAAAACTAGAAAAACGGTTTCCGATCAATAACTTGTTAGTTAAAATATATAAACGGTTTCCGATCAATAAAATGAGAATGCATCGAGATATTTTAATGAAGCTTCATACATGATAGATACTTATATCGAGCCCTCGCTTGGGATTGCATATGGGGTGGGTGGTGTCAATGTCACTTTTACTAAACATTTTATTGATGTGCTGACTGAATGCATTTCGTTTTGGTTTTCGTGGAATTTCCATATTTCTTGTTTTATAAAAAAAAGCCAGTAACTCTGACAAGCACAATAAAAGTCGAGCGCGCTATCCTCCGACAGCTCTTGTTAGGTACCTTGTCTTTGATATACAATTTGGAAGTTAATGATTTACATGTAAGTTCAACTTACGTGTATGATACCTTCGATCGTATTTTGTTTTGAACGGTTCCGTTGCTGGCACTGTTGTTTGTTTCAGTTTCATCAACTACAAGTAAGGACATAGAACCAGGAAAGGATGCAGATTCTGAAGAAGTATTTGAAAAACAGGAACTGAAAGAGAATACGCAAACGAATGTTGAGAATGCTCGTGGTGAGATATCCGAACCAGTCGTCGACACTGATAAACATGGAGTAAATAGTGTGCAACCAGACGTCACTGGATTACAGTATGACCAAGTGGCCATAGAAACTGACGAAGGTTGTTTATTAAATTATATCAGTCCAGTTCTGGAACTGGAATTTTAGAATATAATTTGGGTTCTCTGTAAAACCAATGCAGTTATCTGGTCTGTAGGTCATCATTGATACTCCGTGTTAGCATAGTCAGGACACAGGACATTTAATAATTGACTATGATAATGTGTAAATTTGATCTGTTCTTTACAAGTAAACAGCAAAAATGTTGGTAAATTAGTCCACATCGTAAATATGTCAGCCAGATGTTATAAGCATCCAGTCAGGTGTTAGTAACCTCTTTGTTAACTACGTGGAAGCGAAACCACATATTCCGCTTCCCTCCTGGATCTTTTAGCATTTTAGCAAAATTACTAGAAATATCATGAAGCGATTTAGTAGTAATGTTGCAAATATGGTCAGTGACGCGTAAACTTTTTAACATGCAAAAATCATCTTGAAACCGCAGGAAAATATGCCGGGACCCCGTTGCCGCTGACAACACAATTGGTTCAAGAGTGTATAAGGCCTCAAACTTCTGTTTGTTACTTTAAGACCATGTAGTGGCATTTAATCATACATAAACATTGTTCTTTATTTAGTAAACATTTTATCTGAGTTAAATGAAGTCCTCAGGGGGATGTCTATTAGTCCAGCATCTTGACTTGAGGTAGTGAATAACTACTAGTACCTGTATTAAAACTTCTCCGTTGAGGAAGCCATATTGTTCTCACTAAACATGTAGAAGTAATGTACGTATTAATTTAACGTCAGCGGTATGCACTGCATAAAAGTGTAAACAATCGTACATCGTTAATCTAGAGATTGAAATTATTACATTCGGCTTCTCATAGAAAATTATTTCTCCTGCTTTCAGTTTCTCCAGTTACTAGCACGACAAAAGCCAACAAGGAAACAGCTGTGGAACAGAAAGTAGAAGCGGATACGATTGCGCTTACTGATGGTAAGAATCCCTGTGATGACACCTCAGAGTCAAAGAATGACAATGAGGCGCCCACATTCAGTGATTTACAGCCTATTAAGACACGTCATAGCAATGAATCGGACGTCACTGAAATACTAGATGATGAGGCTTACATGGAGACGGATGAAGGTAGTTCATCAGTTGATACGGAAACTAGCAAGGAAAATTGAAATAGCCATTGTCAAATGTAAAGTAACTTAATCTAAATTAATATAACAGCTACATGTGGCCTTTTCAGGAAATAATGAAGTAGTGGTGAATGTTTGACACACAGAAAGTGATATGATTAAGATTTCCTGTAAGACAAAAATTCGAAGGCATTCTGGAATATGTGTACTTAAAGGGAGATTAATATTGTGCAAGAAGATGAACTATAATGTAACGAAACATTTAAGGAGAAATAACACTTTGACAGGGAAAGTCTGATTTTTATCAAATTATTTTGATGTGCATTTTAATGCAGTAACTTTCATACTTATTTATTAATTTAATATTTTATTGTTGTTACTAAGAAAAAAATACTGATACCATGTTAGCTTTCATCTATTTCAGTTTTTATTTATCTACACTGTAACATTTATGTGGAAAATATAGTCGAGCCAAAAATCTAACCAAATTGATGTTCCATGCTTAAACAGCGTACATCAATTAAGAAATAATTTTCGATTTATCGTTGTTTATCGGTCAATAAACAGCGATTTGGAGTTCTGATGCGTAGGGATTAAACCACGAGAGTTGTTTATTGGCCGATAAACAACGATATAGCAAAAATTATTTCGATTCTAACATGATTTGACGTATATTTTTGCAATTGTAATTAGAACTTCTTTTTACTATGCTCCGCTCAGAATCGGGACTTCTTTTCGCGTTGTTTATTGGGTAGTTTAACAGCGATAATTTTGTTCTTTGTCTTTACAAAAATTAGCGAGTATCATGATGTTAGAATGACGGTTTGAACACGTGTAAATGAATAACAAGAACTTGGTCATTGTCCAGATTTATTTAAAACAAATAAATCAACACAGATGTTCGATCAACAGACAACAGTGCAGAATAAAACGCAAGCGGCGATCGGTAAATACATGCATATTGATATGTTTAGCGTCTTTTAACCATTAACCATTTCATTATTAGAAATTTAGTTCCGTAATGTGATTCATTCATTCTTTTATTTTATTTACTTATTTTATTGAAAACTTTGTTCACACATTTTGTTCAAGCACAAACGCACGTCAATCGCACGGTTCGCAGACACAGCTGCGTTCTGCTAAAACCGAAACCGCTCGGGAGACGTGCGGCGAACGCAAGTTGGCCGCACGATGCCCGTACGAATTCCATAAGTTCTTACGAAACGCATGCGTTTGCCTTGCGATATCGAAATCGTGCGTTTCACTTTGGTCTGCGGTCTGCGGCCACCGCAGAGGGTTGTGACCGAGGCTGAAGACATCTGAGACGATGTGGCACAGAATAAGCTTAGTAGTATTAGTAGTATACCACCTTGTGCGAATGTAACAACGAATGTTTATTGTGCACTTGTAAACACAAATACAAGTCATGAAACAACGAATTTAACACATCGCATATGCAAATGTGCATCATAAATAAAACGTATCGATAACTTTTAATTTTCTACCATAATAATGTTTTATTCGCCAAGACTGCTAAGCCTAGTGGATCTGCCTTGACAAATGACATCTTGGATAATATTCGGACGTGATAACTTCGGATGGAATCGTCAGTTCAATACTAACAGTGACATATCATATGATATTTGATAGATCATACTTTAGGCGATATTATTTGAACAGCATTGTCACGATTGTCGGCAAATTGTGTTTTCTTTAATTATCTGTGATTGCACTATCCTGATACGCTTTTGAACAGTTCAACTGTTTACAGACATGTTCTATTTATTATTTATTATTTGCTAAAATTTAACTTTCTAACAGGAAACCTTTCAAGGACTGAATCAGCATATTGCATATCCTACTTTTCCTCGGTTACCTAAAAGAGTAAATTTTACATGTGTATCTGAATGCATTATCAGTAAAATAATCAATTTCATTGATAATTATGTTAAATTTTTCCAAGAGGCTTTGTTTAATTTTAACAGTCAGTGTAAGTCATTTCATAATGCTTTGTCAAATAAAGCAGTTTCGAAGGCAACATGTCAAAGTACACAATATTTATCAACAGCTATTGAGTGGCTATTTGTAAAATATCATGGGACAGTGTCAGACATATCAGAGAATTCTTGTGTGATTGAAAGTCAAATACATTCGGTCAGAGAAGAACTTGGTGTTGTTACAAAGGGTGTTTCCACTGAAAGTTTAAAAGTAATGGAGGACAGTAAACATGAGAGCAATATTGGTACTTCTAAAGTGGGGACAGATTTAGATAAAGTTGAAAGTGACTTGGCAAAAATATTGGGTTTCTCACCTAGTGGCAATAGTAGTGACAGCAATGAGTTGGATATAAATACACCAGCTTTGCAGATTAACAGAGATGAGAGCATAGATTCAAAGGAACTTGAAGAGTTGGGTGATCGGAATGATTCTGACAGTAAACACAGAGATGGTGTGATGATGAAATTAATGGTATCTGGTCCACCAAGAAAGAAACCTAGCATATTGCCAAAGGTATTATTACAAGGTGTTACAGAACTGGTTCGAAAGCAAACCTGGGAGTCTGATCAACCATCCAATATAGTTGGTGATGACTCTTCCATTGTTTGTGCGTTTTCATGGGATAGACACAGTAAAAGCAGTAAAGAAAAAGTAGATCATCATAGTCATGACAGTGACAGGTTGAGTATGCAAATAGGAAAACCTGGTTCTTATTTGTCAGATGCATTTTCAGAAATAAACCAAATTTCTTCCCCGTCTGATGTGAAAAGCTCTACAGAAACAGCTGGCAAAGTTAAAGTTCACACAAGAGATACCGAGAAAGAATCAAAATCTGACATCAAGAGCTTGATGAATATTGAAATAAATAAAAGTCGTGAACAAAAAGCTAACAGAGAACACGTATATGATTTGTCACTACTGTTTTCAGGTAAAACATGTTAGTTTTGTCGAGTAATTTTGTGTTTATATGCAGCATATGAATATGATTCTTTGCTACAGATGTGGAGCAAAGGAATATATACATGTACTTAAAATATAGCTCTATACATGCATTTAAATATTACAGGGCTTTCATTAACTTTTGCAAACTGGAAGCTTGAACTTCCTGGCCTCTGATTTTGGAAGTTTTGCTAATAATATTTGGAAGTTTTGACAGTATTTCGCTACATAAGTCCTGAGCATTTCAGAAATGAAATTAATTACTGTATAAAATTCAAGGTGTTTTTAAGGCCAGTTCTGTTTCATCGAGTGTTTATATGCCGATTTATTCAGTAAAAGAGGTATACATTTAGATACATTACTTAATTTTTCTTCTAACTTGTTCATCGTTACATGATGGAACTTCTATGGCTGAAATTTTGGAAGTTCTGCAACTTCCATGGCTGCAATTTTTTAAGCCCTGTGACAAAAACTGGTACTAAATTACACCCAAACTTCCCTTAATGCAAGCCCTGAATACTAGTACTTAAGTATTCACCAATGACACTGATATTTCAGTAATATTGTTGAAAGTTACAAATAGATCAGGTCCTTCAGTGTCTTCATCAAAGTGTGTGTGTTTTTAAAAAGTAATATATTGTCATTTTTATTGAACAATTTACACGGACGTGTCGTGACGTCGTACATTGTGTTTTATATTGGATATTAAAATGAAAGTTTATTAATTCCATTGATTTAGGAGAACTGAAAAAAACGCAGACTAAAGCTTTTGAAAAAGACACTTAAGAAGGCAAATCAGAAGAAAAAAAGGGACAAGGCAAACAAACAAGCTGAAGATGACAATTCTGCATTTGTAGATGTAGACGAGAAGCAAAAGCAGAAATGACCCAATTACTTTATGGCTATCCCTATAACGAATGATACAGTAAATAATTTGTTATTTACTACAAATTTGTTAAATTATTATCGATAAAATTTTCTTTCATCACAAATTTAGGTATATGTAATAGATTATGTATTTCGAAAGGACTACATGGTCAGGGGATCGTTAAAAGATTAAATGCAGACAACATGGTTGGGGATCATTAAAAGATTAAACTCAATATACAATGTAATTGTAAAATGTGTGTTTTTATTAATATAAAGATACGGACAGCCTTAAAGGAAATCCAAGAGCACATGGTTAAAGAAGAACCGAAGTTACAACAGGCAATAGTGCGGGTCTCTACACTGCATCTGACTGTTATCGTGTTAAGTCTCCAGGCTGAAGATGAAATAAGCAGGTACTTGTATTGACCGCATCGAATTAAGACAACGAATTTACAAAAACTTGTAAGGTCCTTGTAAGTTTACATTGCAATGCTCTTTTTGTCCTCATTTTTAGAGCTAAAGAAGCATTAGACAGAGTAAGTGAGAAGTTCCAAGCATGCCAAGATGTGCGCGATCTCTCTGTAGACATTTCAGGTATCGGACATTTTCACAACGAGGTTGTCTTCGCCAAGATTGCGAATGAAGCTCAGGTGGAGACGCTTCATAAGATTGCAGACACCGTCGAGGAATGCTTTCTGGAAATGGAGCTGGTCTCCGCCGACAGCAAGGGGTTCAAGCCTCACGCAACGATTGCCAAGCTGTCAAAAGTTAAAGGACCAAAGAAGAAAGGTAGGCACAAAGCTTTTGGGTGAATCATCGTGTTTTTGTGGACCTTCCGATGATTTGTTTTTCAATTTTGTTCGAAATACTGACGTGGTGCAAAGCAGTACACTTCATAATATAAAAAAACTATGCATTTTAATATATACAGAATTAAAATGATACATTTAATTGCTTGCACAACTAGATTTGTATAATCTCAGTCAAATACTATTAACTATTGAGTTAAAACAGAATAATCTTAAATTTTATCCAAATGATAACATACACACTGAATATAACACGCTGAACTTTTTTGCTCTCGCTCTTAAATGTCCATATTTTGTTGTGCATGTATTTACCACGGTAGATACAATTGCAGGACCCAGACTCAAGAAAATCAGCGAGGACTTGTACAAACAGTGGTGGGATACATGTTTCGGTTCTCAGAAGGTGTCAACTTTGCAACTGTGTTCCATGAACAAACCAAAAGACAAACTGGGGTATTACCACGTGGAGCACTGTGTCCAGATAGGTATGTGGCTGACAAATGCACTGTGTCCAGATAGGTATGTGGCTGACAAATGCACTGTGTCCAGATAGGTATGTGGCTGTCAAGTGTCCAGATAGGTATGTGGCTGACAAATGCACTGTGTCGAGATAGGTATGTGGCTGACAAGTGTCCAGATAGTTGTGTGGCTGACAAGTGTCGAGATAGTTGTGTGGCTGACAAGTGTCGAGATAGGTGTGTGTCTGACAAGTGTCCACATATTTATGTGGCTGACAAATGTCCAGATATGTATGTGGCTGACAAATGCACTGTGTCCAGATAAGTTTGTGGCTGACACATGTACTGTGTCAAGATAGATTTGTGGCTGACAAATGCACGGTGTCCAGATAGGTATGTGGCTGACAAATGCACTGTGTCCATATAGGTATGTGGCTGGCAAATGTCCAGATAGGTATGTGGCTGACAAGTATGCAGATAGGTATGTGGCTGACAGGTGTCCAGATAGGTGTGTGGCTGACCAATGTACTGTGTCCAGATAGGTATATGGCTGACAAATGCACTGTGTCCAGACAGGTATGTGGCTGACAAATGCACTGTGTCCAGATATGTATGTGGCTGACAAATGCACTGTGGCCAGCTACATGTAGGTATGGGGCTGACAAATGTCCAGATAGGTACGTGGCTAACAAATGCACTGTGTCTAGATAGGTATGTGGCTAACAAATGCATTGTGTCCAGATAGGTATGTGGCAGACAAATTCACTGTGTCCAGATAGGTGTGTGGCTGACCAATGCACTGTGTCCAGATAGGTACGTGGCTGACAAAGACACTGTGTCCAGATAGGTATATGGCTGACAAATGCACTGTGTCCAGATAGGTATGTGGCTGACAAGTGTCCAGATAGTTATGTGGCTGACAAATGCACTGTTTCTAGATAGGTACGTTGCAGACAAATGTCCGGATAGGTATGTGGCTGACAAATGCACTGTGTCCAGATAGGTATGTGGCTGACAAATGCAATGTGTCCAGATAGGTACGTGGCAGCCAAATGTCCAGACAGGTATGTTGCTGACAAATGCACTGTGTCCAGATAGGTATTTGGCCGACACATGACTAGTTGACTGTCCGTCCCATTACCCCCGTAGTCTTGTTTCAATTAATGTAGTAAGGATTGCCTTGACATAAAGGTACTGTATTAGCGTTTATGTTGATCATTACCATTTTTAGCTCGAGCTAGGTTAAAGTTTTTCGGTAAGCAAGTTTCTCAGGAATGGCTTGAGGGATTTCATTCAAACTTAAAACATTTATTCCCCACTTACCTATAGGCCAAGTTTGGTAACTCTAGTTTGAAATTTGACAAAATGATGGGCCTTTTTACGCTTAGAAATTTTACATAAGCTATATGGACAGGTTAAAATTTTTCGGTAAGCTGGTTTAGGAATGGCTTAAGGGATTTCATTCAAACTTAGAATACTTATTCCCTATATTAACATGAACTCAAGGGCCAATTTGGATAACTCTAGTTTGAAATTTGTCAAAATTATGGGCCCTTTTTACACTTAGGAATTTTACATATAAGCTATATGGACAGGTTCAAGTTTTTCGGTAAGCTAGTTTCTCAACTTTTCGTTTCCACTCCCTAACTCGAGAACGGATTAAGCTATTGTAATGAAAATGCAAACATAGATACCTTCGAGCGAGACATCGATAGGGATTGCATATGGGGTGGGTGGGGTCAAGGTCACTGTAACTAAAAATCGAAAAACGGTTTCCGCTTAATAACTGGAGAACAAATTGAGATATTTTAATAAAAATTAACACATAGATACCTTATATTAAGACCTCACTTGGGTTTGCATATGGGATGTGTGGGGTCAAGGTCACTGGTACTATA
Source organism: Congeria kusceri (assembly GCA_027627225.1). Lineage (NCBI taxonomy): Eukaryota > Metazoa > Mollusca > Bivalvia > Myida > Dreissenidae > Congeria > Congeria kusceri. Next base: position 42,041,911 of record CM051032.1, on the reverse strand, counting down.
AATAGAAAAACGGTTTCCGCTCAATAACTTGAGAACGCATTGAGATATTTTAATGAAACTTAATACATAGATAACATATATCGAGACCTCGCTTGGAATTGCATATGGGGTGGGTGTGGTCAATGTCACTGTTACTAAAAATAGAAAAACGGTTTCCGCTCAATGACTTGAGAATGAATAGAGATATTTTAATGAAACTTAATACATGCATACCTTATATCGAGACCTGTCTTGGGATTGCATATAGGGTCAAGGTCAAGGTCACTGTTACTAAAATAGAAAAACGGTTTCTGCTCAATAACTTGAGAATGCATTGAGATATTTTAATGAAACTTCATACACATATATTATATCAAGACCTCGCTTGGGATTGCATATGGGGTGGATGGGGTCAAGGTCAAGGTCACTGTTACTAAAAACTAGAAAAACGGTTTCCGATCAATAACTTGTTAGTTAAAATATGTAAACGGTTTCCGATCAATAACTTGAGAATGCATCGAGATATTTTAATGAAACTTCATACATAGATACCTTATATCGAGCCCTCGCTTGGGATTGCATATGGGGTGGGTGGTGTCAATGTCACTTTTACTAAACATTTTATTGATGTGCTGACTTTAATGTATTTCGTTAGAAAAATTTGGTTTTCGTGGAATTTCCATATTTCTTGTTTTAGAAAAAAAAAAGCCAGTAACTCTGACAAGCACAAGAAAAGTCGAGCGCGATGTCCTCCGACAGCTCTTGTTAGGTACCTTGTCTTTGATATACAATTTGGAAGTTAATGATTTACATGTAAGTTCAACTTACGTGTATGATACCTTAGATCGTATTTTGTTTTGAACGGTTCTGTTGCTGGCACTGTTGTTTGTTTCAGTTTCATCAACTACAAGTAAGGACATAGAACCAGGAAAGGATGCAGATTCTGAAGAAGTATTTGAAAAACAGGAACTGAAAGAGAATACGCAAACGAATGTTGAGAAACCTCGTGGTGAGATATCCGAACCAGTCGTCGACACTGATAAACATGGAGTAAATAGTGTGCAACCAGACGTCACTGGATTACAGTATGACCAAGTGGCCATAGAAACTGACGAAGGTTGTTTATTAAATTTTATCAGTCCAGTTCTGGAACTGGAATTTTAGAATATAATTTGGGTTCTCTGTAAAACCAATGCAGTTATCTGGTCTGTAGGTCATCATTGATACTCCTTGTTAGCATAGTCAGGACACAGGACATTTAATAATTGACAATGATAATGTGTAAATTTGATCTGTTCTTTACAAGTAAACAGCAAAAATGTTGGTAAATTAGTCCACATCGTAAATATGTCAGCCAGATGTTATAAGCATCCAGTCAGGTGTTAGTAACCTCTTTGTTAACTACGTGGAAGCGAAACCACATATTCCGCTTCCCTCCTGGATCTTTTAGCATTTTAGCAAAATTACTAGAAATATCATGAAGCGATTTAGTAGTAATGTTGCAAATATGGTCAGTGACGCGTAAACTTTTTAACATGCAAAAATCATCTTATCTTGAAACCGCAGGAAAATATGCCGGGACCCCGTTGCCGCTGACTACACAATTGGTTCAAGAGTGTATAAGGCCTCAAACTTCTGTTTGTTACTTTAAGACCATGTAGTGGCATTTAATCATACATAAACATTGTTCTTTATTTAGTAAACATTTTATCTGAGTTAAATGAAGTCCTCAGGGGGATGTCTATTAGTCCAGCATCTTGGCTTGAGGTAGTGAATAACTACTAGTACCTGTATTAAAACTTCTCCGTTGAGGAAGCCATATTGTTCTCACTCAACATGTAGAAGTAATGTACGTATTAATTTAACGTCAGCGGTTTGCACTACATAAAAGTGTAAACAATCGTACATCGTTAATCTAGAGGTTGAAATTATTACATTCGGCTTCTCATAGAAAATTATTTCTCCTGCTTTCAGTTTCTCCAGTTACTAGCACGACAAAAGCCAACAAGGAAACAGCTGTGGAACAGAACGTGGAAGCGGATACGATTGCGCTTACTCAGAGTCAAAGAATGACAATGAGGCGCCCACATTCAGTGATTTACAGCCTATTAAGACACGTCATAGCAATGAATCGGACGTCACTGAAATACTAGATGATGAGGCTTACATGGAGACGGATGAAGGTAGTTCATCAGTTGATACGGAAACTAGCAAGGAAAATTGAAATAGCCATTGTCAAATGTAAAGTAACTTAATCTAAATTAATATAACAGCTACATGTGGCCTTTTCAGGAAATAATGAAGTAGTGGTGAATGTTTGACACACAGAAAGTGATATGATTAAGATTTCCTGTAAGACAATTGGCCGATAAACAACGATATAGCAAAAATTATTTCGATTCTAACATGATTTGACGTATATTTTTGCAATTGTAATTAGAACTTCTTTTTACTATGCTCCGCTCAGAATCGGGACTTCTTTTCGCGTTGTTTATTGGGTAGTTTAACAGCGATAATTTTGTTCTTTGTCTTTACAAAAATTTGCGAGTATCATGATGTTAGAATGACGGTTTGAACACGTGTAAATGAATAACAAGAACTTGGTCATTGTTCAGATTTATTTAAAACAAACAACACAGATGTTCGATCAACAGACTACAGTGCAGAATAAAACGCAAGCGTCAATTGGTAAATACATACATATTGATATGTTTAGCGTCTTTTAACCATTAACCATTTCATTATTAGAAATGTAGTTCCGTAACGTGATTCATTCATTCTTTTATTTTATTTACTTATTTTATTGAAAACTTTGTTCACACATTTTGTTCAAGTGATAATACGAAAAACTGGAATGTTTAGGGATTTTGCACCACCATGATCATCCTCAAAAAGACGGACACAGTTCTGTAGTCACAGTGGATACATCTACTGAATCTGAAGAGACCGTAAGGGCGCCGTAGGACAAACGCACGTCAATCGCACGGTTCGCGGACACAGCTGCGTTCTGCTAAAACCGTCTACATCTACTGAATCTGAAGAGAAGGAATTAGGGAACTATTAATAAACTAACCTAGTTACTTAGTTTGGCGACATTATATTCTCGGAAAAACGAACACTTGAGATACAATTATTACAGTAAAACCTATGTGCATATATATATATATATGTATATATTTATTTTTATGTCATATAATTTATTAGCATAGCAAATGTATTAAATCAGCAATAAACGTGATGGAAAACATGGAGTGTTTTGAGAATCAAAATAAGGAAACAACTAACACAATCCACCAGTAATAAGACATTTATCAATCCAGTATATTTAATATAAAATAATATTTATCTACTAGTATAACAAAAGAATATAATAATTATGTGACGTATAACAAATGGAATGATTTGATATTCAAATCCATGTATACTAATACATATCAAAAATAAATATATAGAGATTCAACAACACTAGCTGAAAATATTGAGCCATACATAAAAGAACACAAAAACAATAGTTGAGATTCGAAAAGTGGTACATAAGAGATTCAAATTCAGTAGTTCGGACAAGTGAAGTTTCTGCGATAAAAATGTAACATCTTGAGATTCTGCATTATGTACGGTCATACTTGAATAACTGATTATAGAACAGTTGTTAGCATAAATCTTCACTAGTTACACTAAATAGGCACTGAATAATCGTATTACATCCGATCAGTCAAAACAAAAAGATCAGTATTAAATAACCTGTCAAAATTATAACAAAAATCCAGATTCAAGCACAAGTATGTTGCATTCATAATGATCTGTCATCTAATATAGAAGTAATATTTTTTCAACATTTAACAAAATAGTGTTATACAAAATAATGTTATTCAAAATAAGTATTATTTAAAACAAATATCCTGTACAAATTCTACTGTAACCAACAATTATGGATGCCATAGAGCATAGTGAGACAGAAAACATCTATGGCTAAGCATCAATATTTAACAGGGCTTCCATTAAGGGAAGCTTGGGAGTAATTTACTCCCAGTTTTTGTCACAGGACTTCCAAAATTGCAGCCATGGAAGTTGCAGAACTTCCAAAATTGCAGCCAAGGAAGTTTCATCATGTGAGGATGAACAAGTTAGAAGAAAAACTAAACACTGTATCTAAATGTATACCTCTTTCACTGAATAAATTGGCATATGAACACTTGATGAAAAAGAACCGGCTTTAAAAAACCTTGAATTGTATGCTTAATATACGCATTTCTGAAATGCTCAGGACTTCTGTAGCGCAATACTGTCAAAACTTCCAAATATTAAGAGCAAAACTTCCCAAATCAGAGGCCAGGAAGTTAAAACTTCCAGTTTTCAAAAGTAAATGAAAGCCCTGTTTAACATACGGTGATGTTAGTTTTAAAGTTAAAAACACATAAATGTACATGTCGGACCAAGAGACATTTTGTAATATGTTGTAAAAACATGTGTAAACTTAAATATTAACGATAAACTGACTAATAAAAAGTTGGCCACAAAAGTTGTTTTTAAGATTGATAGCAAATTCAGCTACATATCAAGTCCGTTTCAAAGACAACTACGACCACCGCGAGACTGGGAACGCTACACTGTTTTGCTATCTTTTGATCACGTTTTCCTTCCATCTTCACTATTGCTTGGACAAGGACTGTGTTCGCAGCTTCTCCTCTCTGTACTTCGGCTTCAGGGCGTCGAACATCACCTTACAGAGGCGTTCCGTGTCGTATTCGTGGCGCCACCCCCAGTCTGCGCGCGCATTTGAGTCGTCAAACCGCATTGGCCACGTGTCCGCTGAAAGCATATTTGGCAACGGTTATATACTACTAATTGTTAGGTATATCTCCGTCGAAATTACATGGTATATTGATCAAAAGAGTTCGATATTCATTTTGTGAAAGAGATTTCTCTTATCATACTACCGCGGTACTAACTATTTATAGCTACCTGTCACGGTTTCTGGAGACATGCATGTATCTTTTTCAAACGGCAAATCTTTCAGAATTTTATGGAATATGTTTATAGGTGGCATGACTGTATGCCTGATTTATTCGAGTGTCTACTTCTTTAACTTTAGTTTTCAAATCAAATGGATTGCTTTTAGTATCCTAACGTATCCTGTTTTAGGCACCTTTCAATATGCCCCCCCCCCCCCCGGGAGGGGGTGCGGCGGAAAAATACGGGACTTTAGACTGAAATTGAATCCCGACAGGCGGGAATTTGATAAGCCGTCCCTGGAAATAGACTGCCTTTGGTCGGGTTTTCGATCCCCGTAATATTGAGCCCCCGCGCCATTTGATACACCAAGCATCTACCACTATGGGGATTTAGACAAAACTACTTGGCTCTAGGGTGGGGAAATAGTTCCCAAACAATAACATTAGTCAAATTCCCCTGGGCCAGCCCGCCGCTCCCCACGGATATTGATAAGTGCATTAAAAATAGATGACATTGAGATATTTATTCAAAAGGAGACTAGAGCACTGGCACAGGACAGACGTCACGTAATCGAGATCCAACTATTTCTAGGACCAATATGTGTCACCCTGCAATCATTACATGTTTTACGCATTGCAAATTCAAACCATCATATTATCACCGGTATACTACTGTATCCAAGAATGTAATTCAAAAGAATGTATGATCTTACAACAAGAAGACATTTTATTTACTTTACTGGTAATCGAAGTACCATGTTTTAATTGCTCCTCAACAATTGTAAAGCCTTCGTCTACATATTTAATACCAGGCACTGTATGTCTCTGGAAACGTTCTTACCTATTTTCTGGCATGTGTCTTGGAACGTTCTTACCTATTTTCTGACATATTTTAATACCAGGCACTGCATATGTGTCTTGGAACGTTCTTACCTATTTCCTAACATATATTATAATACCATACATTGTATTTGTTTCTTGGAACGTTCTTTCGTATTTCTTGACATATTTGTGATCTTGGAACGTTCTTACCTATTTTCTGACATATTTTAATACCAGGCACTTCATATGTGTCTTAGAGCGTTCTTACCTATTTCCTAACATACATTTTAATACCAGACATTGTATTTGTTTCTTGGAACGATCTTACGTATTTCCTGACATATTTGTGATCTTGGAACTTTCTTACCTATTTTCTGACATATTTTAATACCAGGCACTGTATTTGTGTCTAGCAACGTTCTTACCTATTTTCTGTCATATATGTGTCTTGGAACGTTCTAACCTATTTACTGTTATATATTTGTCTTGGAACGTTCTTACCTATTTTCTGTCTGCTGTCGGGTTTGTACGTGATCTCGAACTCGGGCACGTAACGCTTCACGATATCGGCCAGGCTACGCGGCGTGAAGCTCATGGCTTGGATGTTGTACGTCCGCATCTTCAGCTTCTCGCTCGGCAGCTGCCATGGGGGAACAGAATGAAGTTAGAATCGGACGCTCTTCCGCCAGCTACTACACACAATTGGTATACAGTAAACACACTTCGTGGCCATGAAACACGTGTACAATGTATTTCCCAACCATTGTATAAAATACATGTACTTATTTTCCGGCGAAAAACCTATTGATTGAAGCCCGATTTTGCATGGGCTTATTGAGACAGCTCTGAGTTCGCGAAGAAACTACACTTTTCGGAGCTGATAAAAAATGAGGCAATAACGTTCACTTCAAATTACAGATCATTTGGTCATTTCAGAGAAATTTTACGGTCGGCTGCTGAATTTAGAAATTCTTAACTTACGTATATGTAATTAGGTACGTAGCTGATGAATAATCATGAGCAGGAGAATAGGTGCATGCATATATCCGGCCAAATAGTTGGTTTAAAAAGGGTCTGCGCTTGTTTAAAAATCCTCTGTTATCTTCCCTGCATGACAGACAGTAATTCAGTCAATGCAGGGGGGGTGGAGACCACTTTGTGCTCACCTCCATGAACTCGGAGATGGAGCGCAAGCAGTCGGTGACGTACATCATGGGTAACATGGTGTCCGGCTCCAGGTAGCACTGGTAGCGGCCCGCCTTCAGCGCCTCGTGGAAGATCGCCACTGCGTAGTCTGAAAGAGAGGGAAACAGGTCCGAGATGTCAGGTGTGAATGGGTTGTGATAAGGAGTCTCTCATTTCTAAGATATAGAGGGGGAGAGAACATGGCTAACATGATGGTGATAAGGAGTCTCTCATTTCTAAGAGAAAGGGAGGGAGAGAACATGGCTAACATGATGGTGATAAGGAGTCTCTCATTTCTAAGATAGAGAGGGGGAGAGAACATGGCTAACATGATGGTGATAAGGAGTCTCTCATTTCTAAGATATAGAGGGGGAGAGAACATGGCTAACATGATGGTGATAAGGAGTCTCTCATTTCTAAGATAGAGAGGGGGAGAGAACATGGCTAACATGGTGGTGATAAGGAGTCTCTCATTTCTAAGATAGAGAGGGGGTGAGAACATGGCTAACATGATGGTGATAAGGAGTCTCTCATTTCTAAGATAGAGAGGGCGAGAGAACATGGCTAACATGATGGTGATAAGGAGTCTCTCATTTCTAAGATAGAGAGGGCGAGAGAACATGGCTAACATGATGGTGATAAGGAGTCTCTCATTTCTAAGATATAGAGGGGGTGATAACATGGCTAACATGATGGTGATAAGGAGTCTCTCATTTCTAAGATAGAGAGGGGGTGAGAACATGGCTAACACGATGGTGATAAGGAGTCTCTCATTTCTAAGATAGAGAGGGGGTGAGAACATGGCTAACACGATGGTGATAAGGAGTCTCTCATTTCTAAGATAGAGAGGGGGTGAGAACATGGGTGACAGGATGGTGATAACGAGTCTCTCATTTCTAAGATAGAGCGGGGGAGAGAACATGGGTGACAGGATGGTGATAACGAGTCTCTCATTTCTAAGACAGAGTGGGGAGGGAGATAACATGGGTGACGGGATGGTGATAAGGAGTCTCTTTGACTACCTGACTGATTCCTATGCATTGTCCAGATCACAAACCTAGCGGCTTAGCCCGACAGTATTCATAACCCTTGAAGAAACTGGCTGATTAAATATGCTTTGCCAAGCCATGACCCTAGCCCTTTATTATTGATAACCCTTTAAGAAACTGGCTTCTATAAATATACTTTGCCCAAAGGCCACACCCTGACCATTTCAGTACATTATTTCCAACCCTTATTTCAACTAAGCCTGCGTGTCACAGGGATATACATTACACATCACATTCCCCCAACCGCCACACGTGTCACAGGGATATACATTACACATCACATTCCCCCAACCGCCACACGTGTCACAGGGATATACATTACACATCACATTCCCCCAACCGCCACACGTGTCACAGGGATATACATTACACATCACATTCCCCCAACCGCCACAATGTCAGCTTCGTTGCCATCTTTGTAATTATAATTAATAATACGAATATAAATGTTTCGTACGAAAAATAAATGCATAGCCGTCCTTTATGGTTTTGCATTAAACTGAATTTCATTCTTCATCGCACATGTGTACTTTATTTAAAAGTACATAGATAGCTTTTATAAAACTGTTAAGCAAGAAGAACACTATTCAACGACAGAGCACTGCGAGACGCACCCGTAGTGCCGCCACCGGGGTTGGTATCCGAGGAGATGACGCCCGGGAAACGCAGACTCCGGAAGTCGAGCCCGAACCTCTGGTTGTAGTACTGTAGTAAGAGAGTGTGGTAGAAGTGATAAATACTCAGTTGTCACACAATTGTGGCCTTTGTTTTACGACAGTTTCGAGATAGCAAAATGCGTCTAGATGTTTTAAGTGGAAATTTATTATGGTATTTAAATACATTCAAAGTATTAAAATTTCAACATTAAATGTGTATTCCGGTTTTATTAGGGTGTTTTATTACATATTTCCTGAGATAAAGTGTACTCCAATAGGTAAAACACGCAAAAAAAGGAAAAAAGAACTGACTGTTCATGTTTACACATGAACAATGTAAAAGCAGAGTCAGAAATTGCATTTTAGTATCATTTTGGAAATGCAGTACAAAACGTTAAAACATGAAAGCCGAGACATGCAGATACACGTACCTCCCCTAGAAGCTCCGCGTGCACCTTGGCGACCCCGTAGATGGTGCGGGGCCTCTGTATCGTGAGGTCAGGGGTCGGGTCCCGGGGGGAGTCTGGGCCGAATGCACCTGGGAAGAAAAGGTGAAAAGAGCGTAAGACACTGTTTGGCCTATGCATACTTACGTAAACGTGCAGTAGGGAATCACCCGTACCTGAACAGCTCGATACAAATGTTACAAAAACAATAACAAACAATATGTTTTGGACTGTCAATTTAATGTTTTTTTATAATATGCCTACTTTTGAAGACATTCAACCACAAAATAACTTTTTTAACTGAAATGGGTGGATGTTTTCAATCCGAAAAACGTGCACTAAACAGTTACTTATGTGGTGCACATGCAATAAGCGCAACTGTATAAACCTAAGTTCTGGCTGCAATTGTATGTCTTTCCTCACTACGGCCTTACCTATTGTACTGGGCACAAAGAGTTTCAGTCTGTACTGGTTGGCGAGCTCGAGGATGTTGTGCAGGCCCTCGATGTTGATGCGCATTGCCAGCGGCACGTTCTGCTCCCCGATGGCGCTCAGCAGCGCGCTGAAGTGGATGACCCAGTCCACGCGGTAGTTGACCACTATCTCCTGGAGATTCTTGAAGTCAAGGATGTCCGCGTAGATGTACGGGCCTGAAATAGGAACCTGCATTTGTACGTGTCTGAAATAGCGACCAGAAGATGTATGGGTCTGAAATAGCAACCTGGAGATGTACGGGTCTGAAATAGCGACCTGGAGATGTACGGGCCTGAAATAGCGACCTGTAGATGTATTGGTCTTAAATAGCACCTGTAGATGTACGGGCCTGAAATAGCGAAATCGATATCTACGGGTCTGAAATAGCAACCTGGAGATGTACGGGCCTGATATAGCAACCTGAAGATGTACGGGTATGAACTAGCAACCTGGAGATGTACTGGCCTGAAATAACGACCTGAAGTTGTACGGGTCTCAAATAGCGACATGGAGATGTACGGGTCTGAAATAGCGACCTGGATATGTACGGGTCTGAAATAGCGAAATGGAGATGTACGGGTCTAAAATAGCGATCTGGATATAAACGGGCCTGAAATAGCGACATGGAGATGTACGGGTCTGACATAGCGACCTGAAGATGTACGGGCCTGAAATAGCGACCTGGTCATGTACGGGTCTGAAATAGCGACACGGAGATGTACGGGTCTGATATAGCGATCTGGAGATGTATGGGCCTGAAATAGCAACCTAGAGATGTACAGGTCTGAAATAGCGACCTGGATATATACGGGCCTGAAATAGCTATCTAGAGATTTATGGGTCTGAAATAGGACATGGAGATGTACGGGTCTGATATAGCGATCTGGAGATGTATGGGCCTGAAATAGCAACCTGGAGATGTACGGGTTTGAAATAGCGACGTGGATATGTACGGGTCTGAAATAGCGACATGGAGATGTACGGGTCTGAAATAGCGACATGGACCTTTACGGGTCTGCAATAGCGACATGGAGATGTAATCTGAAATAGCGACCTGGATATGTACGGGCTTGAAATAGCAACCTGGAGATGTACGGGTCTGAAATAGCGACTTGGAGATGTACGGGTCTGATATAGCGATCTGGAGATGTATGGGCCTGGAATAGCAACCTGGAGATGTACGGGTCTGAAATAGCGACCTGGATATCTACGGGCCTGAAATAGCTATCTAGAGATTTAAGGGTCTGCAGTAGGACATGGAGATGTACGGGTCTGAAATAGCGACCTGAAGATGTAAGGGCCTGAAATAGCAACCTGGAGATGTACGGGTCTGAAAAAGCGACCTGGATATGTACGGGTCTGAAATAGCGTCCTGGATATGTAAGGATCTGAAATAGCAACCTGGAGATGTACGGGTCTGAAATAGCGACCTGGATATGTACGGGTATGATATAGCGATCTGGGGATGTAAGGGTCTGAAATAGCGACCTAAAGATGTACGGGCCTGAAATAGCAACCTTGAGATGTACGGGCCTGAAATAGCAACCTGGAGATGTATGGGCCTGAAATAGCAACCTGAAGATGTACGGGTCTGAAATAGTGACCTGTAGATGCATGGGTCTGAAATAGCGACATGGAGATGTACGGGTCTGAAATAGCGACATGGATATGTACAGGCCTGATATAGCGACCTGGATATGTACAGGTCTGAAATAGCGAAATGGAGATGTACGGGTCTGAAATAGCGATCTGGCTATACATGTACGGGCCTGAAATAGCGACATGGAGATGTACAGGTCTGAAATAGTGACCTGATGTTGTACGGGCCTGAAATAGCGGTCTGGATATGCACGGGCCTGAAATAGCGACATGGAGATGTACGGGTCTGAAAATAGCGATCTGGAGATGTACGGGCCTGAAATAGCAACCTGATCGGTCCACTGTGTACACACCGGAAATGCGGTAGTCATTGTGTACACGCCGGTCATTTAAGCACAACATTGACACATGCACTTTCGCTCATGGCACTCTTGGAATAAAACTACAGGGTACTGACCTTAAACTGTGTTAAGTTTCCTAATAATTTTGTTAAGACCAGCTGAACATGCAATTTAACAAGAGATGTTTGCAGCCAAGTTTTGAATATGTGCAATAGTAAAGAATTTTTTTAAATATTGTATGTGCACATTAGCACATGGGGAGGTTGATGCTTTAGAAAGTAAATATAAAGCTGAAAGAAAGATAGAGCATAATTATGCATTTATTTTTACAGTATATTATATAAGGATACCTGTTTCCTGTTTGATTTAAACATCAAATAGGCCAAAACATCTCTAGATATCCTGCGGAAACAAAATGGTCTACGGAGAAAACAGTTTTCATGTTCATGATAGGCGTCTTCCTTTCCTCCCGAGTAACCAGCATACCAACTTGGCTGATAGTAGGTCAAAGCATATTCTACATATCATGCGGAAACGAAATGGTCTACTGAGGAAACAGTTTTCATGTTTTTTTTTTGTTTTTTTATTTTATTTATTTATTTATTTATTTATTTTTTTTTTTTTTTTTTTCCGTTCAAAATATATTTTATTTTCCTCGTCAATAGGTGTGTGAGGGTCGAGGGCATCCCACTCCACACCGTACAGAGTTTACAAGAAATATATGCATATTATAACACATTTTATACATTTTACCATCAATAGCTTTTACATCACAATATAAACAATATTTGTTAATAAAAAGTTGACAATACAAAATTTCTAAGGTCAGTTTTCATGTTACAAGCCTTTGTCACCTTGACCTTTGACCTGTTGACCTCAAAATTGATAGGCATCTTCCTTTCCTCCCAAGTAAGCAGCATACCAACTTAAATGATCGTAGGTCAAAGCGTTCTCTAGATATCGTGCGGAAACGAATTTCATGTTACAAGCCCCTGTGACCTTGACCTTTGACCCGTTGACCTCAAAATCAATACGCGTCTTCCTTTCCTCCCAAGTAACCAGCATACCAACTTAAATGATCGTAGGTCAGAGCGTTCTCTAGATATCGTGCGGAAACGAAATTGTCTATGGACATACAAACCGACCGACCATCCGACCGACCGACCGACGGACAGGTGCAAAGCAATATACACCCACTTCTTCGAAGGGGGGGGGGGGGGGGGCATAATTATTTAACGGAAACCGTTTTTGTATTTTCAGTAACATTGACCTTGACCTTGATCTCACCCACCCCATATGCAATCCCAAGCGTCGTCTAGATACAATGTATCTATGTATGATGTTTTATTCAAATATCTTGATGCATTCTAAAGTTATTGAGCGGAAACCATTTTTCTATTGTTAGTAATGGAGACCTTTACCTCACCCACCCTATATCTCTATATGCAATTCCAAGCGAGGTCTCGATATATGGTATCTATGTATGAAGTTTAAATAAAATATCTCGATGCGTTCTCAAGTTATTCAGCGGAAACCGTTTTTCTATATTTAGCAACGGTGACCCACCCACCCCATATGCAATCCCAAGCAAGGTCTCGATATAAGGTATCTATGTATGAAGTTTCATTAAAATATCTCAATGCTTGTCAAGTTATTGAGCGAAAACCGTTTATATATTTTTAGTAACGGTGACCTTGACCTTGACCCCACCTACCACATATGCAATGCCAAGAGAGGTCTCAATATAAGATATCTATGTAAGAAGTTTCATTAAAATATCTTGATGCGTTCTCAAGTTATTAAGCGGAAACCATTTTCTATTTTTAGAAACTGTCACCTTGACCTTGATCACACCCACCCCATATGCAATCTCAAGCAAGGCTTCGATATAAGGTATATATATATGAAGTTTCATTAAAATATCTCAGTGCGTTCTCAAGTTATTGAGCAGAAACTGTTTTTCTCTTTTTAGTTATGGTGACCTTGATCTTGACCTCACCCACCCCATGTGCAATCCCAAGCGAGGTCTCGATATATGGTATCTACATATGAAATTTCATTAAAATATCTTTATGGATTCTAAAGTTATTGAGCGGAAACCGTTTTTCCATTTTTAGTAACGGTGACCTTGACCCCACCCACCCCATATGCAATCCTAAGCGAGGTCTCGATATAAGGTATATATGTATGAAGTATCATTAAAATATCTCGATGCGTTCTCAAGTTATTGAGCGGAAACCGTTTTTTATATTTTTAGTAACGGTGACCTTGACCTTGACCCCACCCACCCCATAGCAATCCCAAGCAAGGTCTCAATATAAGGTATCTATGTATGAAGTTTCATTAAAATATCTTGATGCGTTCTCAAGTTATTGAGCGGATACCGTGTTTCTATTTTTAGTAACGGTGACCTTAACCTTGACCCCACCCACCCCATATGCAAACCCAATGGAGGCCTCAATATAAGGTATCTATGTATGAAGTTTCATTAAAATATCTCGATGCGTTCACAAGGTATTAAGCGGAAACCGTTTTTCTATTTTTAGTAACGGTGACCTTGACCTTGACCTCATTCATCCCATACGCAATCCCAAGCGAACTCTCGATATAAGGTATCTATGTATGAAGTTTCATTAAAATATCTCGATGCGTTCTCAAGTTATTGACCGGAGACCGTGTTTCTATTTTTAGTAACGATGACCTTAACCTTGACCCCACCCAACCCATATGCAAACCCACCGGAGGCCTCAATATAAGGTATCTATGTATGAAGTTTCATTAAAATATCTCGATGCGTTCACAAGGTATTAAGCGGAAACCGTTTTTCTATTTTTAGTAACGGTGACCTTGACCTTGACCTCATTCATCCCATACGCAGTCCCAAGCGAACTCTCGATATAAGGTATCTATGTATGAAGTTTCATTAAAATATCTCGATGCGTTCTCAAGTTATTGAGCGGAAACTGTTTTTCTGATTTTAGCAACGGTGACCTTGACCTTTGACCTGTTGACCTCAAAATCAATAGGCGTCTTCCTTTCCTCCCAAGTAACCACCATACCAACTTAAATGATCGTAGGTCAAAGCGTTCTCTATATATCGTGCGGAAACGAAATGGTCTACGGACAGACAGACCATCCGACCGACCGACCGACCGACGGACAGGTGCAAAGCAATATACCCTCACTTCTTCGAAGGGGAGCATAACTAGTACACAGATCGTTTCCAAAGTCATAACTGCCATTTCTATCCTGTTTTGCGGTTTTCTTCCAGAATATTATCAGATCATAATTATTTACAGAATTCCTAGTATACAGCTGAGATTGTAATAAATTCACGTATTTATTATAGCAACATGTCTTGTGCCATATTTCTTCGGGGATTAGGTACTTTCACGTTACAAATTCAAGTACACAAAATTACCCTACGATAAATGTTATTAATGTTTAAAAATCCTAGTATACAGTTGATATTGTGACAAATTCACGTATTTATTATAGCAACATGTCTTGTATCATAATATTTCTTCGGGCATTATGTCCATACAGGTTACAAATTTAGGTACACAAAAATTACTCTACCATAAATGTTATTAATGTTTTAAATTGCCAGACGTTTAACACTTAAAAATGCTGAGTGAAAATAAACACCTGTCTAATACCGGGAAAATTTAGCTGTATCTTCAAACAAGGTGGCCACTGAAATACCAAAGATAAATTCCTTGATGTTTCCCTAATTTTCCGTAACAGGTATTGTCAGGTTACTAATACAAGAAGTGCATGTATTGGTTATACAATGTATATACCGGTAAAAATAAATCCTACAATCTAGCAAAACGTGAACTTTTTATGAGTCCCCTACCGGTGTTTCACCGGATAGAACTATAGGCTTGCCCTCTGTCCGTCCGTCCGTCAGTCCGTCCGTCAGCATAATATTGTTCCTGCGATAACTCAAAAAGTACTAAAGAAACTTCGATGAAACTTGGTATACATATAAACGGCAATGCGAGTATATGCACGACCTTTTATTTTTTTATCAGAGGTCAAAGGTCACGTGACTGTTACTAAAAATAAAAATAAACTAAAACAAACTGGATCCTGAGATAACTCAAAAAGTACTGAAGAAATTTCGATGAAACTTGGTATACATATAAACGGCAATGTGAGGATTATGCAGGACCTTTTATTTTTCACCAGAGGTCAAAGGTCACGTGACTGTTACTAAAAATAGAAATAAACTAAATACTGTTATAATTCTAAAAGTACATAAGATATGACCATGAAACTTGGTACAAAGATTGAACTATAGGTTTGCCATCCGTCTCTGTGTGTCTCTCTATCTGTTCGTCCGTCTGTCTGTCCGTCCCCAAAACCTGGTTCCTGCAATACCTCAAAAAGTACTGAACTTGTTTCGATGAAACTGGGTATACATATAAACAGCAATGTAGCAATGTGAGGATTATGCACGACCTTTTTTCACCAGAGGTCAAAGGTCAGGTGACTGTTACTAAAAAATAGAAATAAACAAAATACTGTAAAAATTTGAAATGGACATAAGATATGACCATGAAACTTGGTACAGAGATTGAACTATAGGTTTGCCATCTGTCAGTGTGTCGTTCTGTCTGTTCTTCCGTTTGTCTGTCTGTCCGTCCGTCCCCAAAACCTGGATCCTGTGATAACTCGGAAAGTACTGAAGACACTTTGATGAAACTTTGTATACGTAGCAACAGCAATGTGAGAATTATGCACGACCTTTTATTTTTTCACCAGAGGTCAAAGGTCACGTGACTGTTACTAAAAATAGAAATAAACTTAATACTGTAATATTTTGAAAAGTGCATAAGATACGATCATGAAACTTCATGAAACTTGGTACACAGATTGGACTATGGGTTTGGCCACCGTCTTTGTGCGTTTGTCTGTTCGTCCGTCGGTCTCACTCTGTCTGTCTGTCCCGTCCCCAAAACCTGGATCCTGCGATAACTCATAAAGTACTGAAGATACTTTGATGAAACTTTGTGTACATAGAAATAGCAAGGTGAGGATTGTACATGACCCTTTATTTTTCACCAGAGGTCAAAGGTCACGTGAAAGTTACTTTAAACAGAAATAAACTTAATATTGTAATAATTCGAAAAGATCATAACATATGATCATGAAACTTGGTACACAGAATGGACTATATGATTGCCCTCGGTCAGTTTAGTACTGCAATAACTCAAAAAGTAACTCGAATGTCTGGTCAATGTTACCAAAATAGAAAAAAACAACAACTTAATACTGCAGTGACAAATGGGATTTGAATATGAAACTTTGTACATCTACAGATAAAGGGCGATTTGACGGTATTGCACAATGTTTAATTAGTAGGGGTTTTCATCGGTAGGGGACTCCTGTATTGCTTGCAATACTATCAAAGCCTTGTTCTAAATAATATGACATTTCTTAAAACTCCTATCGCCACCACAATCTCAATATTTCTTATTTCTAAAAGTCTGTATTCCTTTTTTTCACTTGAGATTTTTGTATAAATGTTGTTGTTTTTTTTTTTGGTAAAACTCCCAGGTTTGTTTGATGTTCAAGCATCCAGATTTTTTACCACACGTTTCTGTGTTTTCCAGAGTCGGTGGCCACCGTGTTAAATGAAGTATGACCTGTACCTGCTTCTAGTATATGATCCGGAGCCTTTATGATATCCGACATAATAACGTTGTACCGCCCATATTTCGACCTGAAATAAGTAGGATATATGCAGACAATATTGTAAACAGTATTTTAAAAAGTGAAGCGGATTTTAATTTTGTGATCTATTTGATATCCAAAACAAGTTACATGTATATGTTAATTCAATATAGCTGAAAACTACTATGAATTACTTTATCCACTCAATAAACAATATCCCGACAGTCAAAATAAAGTAGGAGACCGGAATGGTTTCGAAATTCATTAAAACGTATGCATTCATTTAAACATATACATGCAGAACAGCTAGCACCAGCTACAGTTCTCACCTGAGTAGTTTTGCCAGACCCTGTCCCAGCTGCCCCAGGCTCCCTGAAATAGCGGACATTACCATACACACATAGTGGCATCTGGGTCTGTATTCACCACCCCATTCTTAGAATTAAGAATAAAGACTAGACTTAGATGTAAAACAAGTGCTGTCACTTTCAGGTGGCAACAAAGTGCTGTCACTATCAAGTGGCAACAAAGTGCTGTCACTATCAGGTGCAACAAACTGCTGTCACTATCAGGTGGCAACAAAGTGCTGTCACTATGAGGTGGCAACAAAGTGCTGTCACTATCAGGTGGCAACAAAGTGCTGTCACTATCAGGTGCAACAAAGGTCGCCTATGTTATAAACAAATTATTGTAAATAAAGAATGCTATCATTAGAGTAGCTAAATACCAAGTAAAGTCCACAATAACAGCCTTCTAAAAACAGACAAGTTTCAAGAATATTCTTTATTCTTTCGTCTCAAGTCTAAAAATGAATTGGTGAATACTGGTACAGGTTTATAAAGAGAATTATCATAATGGTCGTCTGTGTGGATGACATAGATACGTACATGTATGGAGTACGATTAGGGTCTTTTATATCTTAGACAGCATCATGCTCATAGAAACGAGCATCATGCTCGTAAGGTGGATCATCATGCTCAATGAACGAGCATGATGCTCAGAAAACGAGCATCTTGCTCTTTCGGTCGAGCATCATGCTCATAAGATCGAGCATCATGCTCGTCAATGCGAGCGTGACGCTAGTTTTTGGAGCATCATGCTGGGTTAGGCAATAAAGACCCTCTTCGTACGGCCTAGTACTATCGAGCATCATTCTCCTAAAATCGAGCATCATGCTCCTAAAATCGAGCTCGTTTATTGAGCATCATGCTCAATCTTACGAGCATCACGCTGGCTCATAAGGGTCTTTATTGCCTAACCCAGAATGATGCTCCAAAAACTAGCGTCACGTTCGAACTGACGAGCATGATGCTCGATCTTATCAGCAGGATGCTCGGCCGATAGAGCAAGATGCTCGTTTACTGAGCATCATGCTCGTTTCTATGAGCATGATGCTGTCTAAGATATTAAAGACCCTAATCGTACTCCATATACATGTTGACTTAAAGCTAACAATTTAACATATCTATACATTACTCCAACTAACCACGTGTACCAGCCAATATGATGAAACTGGTTGTAATGATGGCGAAATTTAATGTGATTACAAGGATGATGATGAGGATGATGATGAAAAGGTGGAGGCGGAGGAGGAAGCGGAGGAGGAGGAGGAGGAAGATAATGATTAAATGATGATGATGATGAGGAGGAGGAGGAGAAGGAGGAGGAGGAAGGGGAAAGGAAGATAATGATTTAATGATGATGATAATGATGATGATGACGACGACGGCAAAGTCGATAGCGACGATGATGACCATGATGACGACAAGGAAGATGGTAACGATAATGATGATGGAAGGGTAAATGATAATGTGCTATTTTTTCATGACGGTGATGATGATTTCAAAAGTCGGATTAAGAAAGAGCAACCGTAATATAGAAATCATATAAACCAAAGAATTGGAGAACAGTAAAAATGCACTTATGTCAACTGTTAACTGCAAATTCAGCAATGTTGTGGATTCATGATTCTTAGAACTAAAAGGACTAAAATGATAACGTGGAAATTGTACCTTACAAAACGTGATTCTGAAATTGTACCTGTTATCAAAACTGTCGGTTGGTTGGGGTTTTTCTGTTTGTGAAAGAAATCCTCGTGGAAACTGCGCGCGACAAGTAGTGACGTCGGTGGGCACTGAGAGCCAGAACACAGACTTCCGGCCCTCCTGCTAAAAGAACGGAACGCGACTCGAAGGCTCATCTGATTCTGAAATGAAATCGAAATGAAAAGCAATGACATTAATTGACATATATTACAGATATATGAATATGTAAATCGGACGGTCGCCGCACGTGATTGTAGATAATTGCCATTAGTATTTATTGACAAAACGGGGGACGCCCGGTGCCTGTACAAGCACGGTCCGATACCCTGACGATAACTGTACATCGGGAAGTGTCTCTCCGGGCGCCAGGAAGATACCCGATCCAAGCAAACGCCGTCCAGGCGCCGTTCGACTCGTGCCTGGCCGACATGTTTTCGACCTCCCTGACCCCAAAAGAAATCGCCCGGTCGCCGATAAGTTTTTTAAGTAGACCTTGAATTTCGACGGGCGCCATCCGATGAGCAAAATTGTCAGCCACCTCCCGATTGCAACTGCTGCCTGGTGGGCACCGTTCGATTTTGCCCGATTTTGGGTAAAATAGACGACGCTGGCGGCAGTTCCTTATTTGTGACCAGGGCATTAATGAACGCGTTACCTGACCTTCTAACGAGTTTAAAAGAAATACTGCGTAAGCTGATAAAAAAAACGTTCCACTGTATAAGTAGAATCGGTCATGCGCTTCTGACACAACCACAGAACCGAATGTCCAGTATCCCCAATGCACTTTTTGGAATGTCTGATATAATCAGTAAAAACGTACACAGCTGCAAAAGAACTTTGTAAATATCAGATATCAATGGGACATAGGCGATTTAATCACAAGGCCTCGCGTTCGCGAAGTTTTACTCTATATATCAAGGTCAGCCTGAGCTAAACTTGATGTTTAAGCTCTAAGTACTCGGCAGAATCACAAATCTCTTTCACGCTGAACGAAAACGTTGTAGTTTCGTATTCTGATACGTGTGCCCTGTAACGCACATAATAACTGTTAAAGCAATCTGATCCGATTGTAAGCCTTTTCATCACACCGCGTGTGGCATTTGCACGGGCTGAGGCGCACGTGTAACAGCGCGCAATGGAACGCCACTTGTTTTGTTTTGTTGTTGGATTCTTGGCCGTTTTTGACAGTATTTCAGTCATATCACGGCGGTCAGTTAACCTACTTACACTTCTCCTGGGCAAGCTTAGCTGATCCAAGCGGGTTACCAGTACTAAGTGCACATACGTATGCCAGTAACTGACAACTGCCCTACTTGAATCAGAGGTTGGGGGAGAGTGGCGGCAGAAATAATTTCATGATTAATCCCCACACAAGTTATGTGGCCGCGACTTTGCACACTGGTACGGAGCCATGGGGTTGTACATGTACTTCACATGACATGCGACGGAATTTTGTTTTCCTTGCCGTAGTAACCATAAAACACCGTTTATTTGTTGACAGGATAGTACAACTTCGGTATGTTCACATCTCAATGTTTTGTGTGCCAAAAAAGTACAATCCCCAACCAATAAACAAGAGGGTCAAAGTGGCACAGAGCCGCTCACGTGAGTTTACTGAATCATAATGACTTGTACAAAAGTTATACTGTGTAATTAAGAAGAAAAGTAAAACGTTGACAACGAACGTCAACGATGGACCACTGACAACCATGTTTTTCAGCGAATCACAATAATTTAAAGGAAGTTGGTAGATAGTCACGCAAGGAACATTTCTGACAAGTTATTTCGAAATCCAGCTAGTGGTTTCAGACAAAATTTTCTTTCAAAGATTTCAATAATTTAATACAATATAAGGAAAACTAGGCAAATCTTTTACACGAATCACAATAATTTAAAGAAATTCGGTACAGGGTCATCCAAGGACATTTTCAGAAATTATTTAAAAATCCAGCAAGTGGTTGTAGACAAGCTTGAAGATTTTCCAAGTTTTCAATATAGCCATATAAGGAAAACTATCTCACCCCCTGGCAGCCATGTTTTTCAACGGATCAACATTTCGAAGTATTTTTGTAGAGGTTCACCAAAGGAACATTTGCGTGAAATTATTTTGAAATTCAACCACCGGTTTCTGACAAGATTTTCAAAGTTTTCAATACAGCCATATAAGGAAAAAAGGTAATCAAATGTGTTGTAGTTAACTGTGTTCTCGGAAAACGGTTAAACAATAAACATACATGATGGTTTAAACCGTTGTATTATTTCAATAAGACGTTTGACATATAAATATTAGTCTCATAAAAATATCTTAGAATGCCTGTAATAAGTATTTTACGAAATACGCACAATGAATTTAAGCAAATTAAAGTTGCCTACATACATCTGTACGTATTACTCTGTCCTAAGCACGACTTTCGTAAAGATTATGGACTATTTATGCGCACAAAGCTGTTTTAGACACACGATTTATGCAATTACAATACAACCTCAGGGCATTGATAAAATCACTAACGATAAGATTCTATCAACGAGCAAATTAAAGAAGCCTTACTTCTCAAGGGCCTATATACTTACATAAACATGTACATTAATTTATGTAGCAATGAAACTTGTTAACATGCACTTGATTTCAAATAACTTCGGTGCATAAAATAACTGACGTGCATTCAATTGAAGAGAATAATGATACTATAAACGTTAAATAGGACATTCGGTTAAACTGGCAACTATGTTAACCTACTGCATGCAATTTACAAACTTAACTTGGTCGACTATTGATCAACATGGCAAATGGCCACTGACTTAAATAAACCCGCGACTTACAGAATATGTAATGCAAAATGTACAAAAGGTAGATCGTATAACTAGATCTATATAAGATTAAATCGATATAAATATATAATACAAAATTAAATCACAATTTGTATATACAATATAAAAATATACACTTGGTTCAAGTGATTCATATTGGTTTACTCAAATAGATCTACATGTAATTATTAAAAACTCCTGCTTAAAAATGCGGATCTGTCTTAAAAATACACATATACACACAGGTACTTGACACAATTTTTTTTTCCTTATATCTATAATAAAAGAAAAGGTATCCAACGATGATGTAACAGGTGTATTAAACGAGCATGTTAAACTGCTTAAAGAACGACCAAATCACTAATATAGTTGTGGTCGCCGACAAGAAACATCCATCTACGGGTTAACACTTTTTATTTGATGAAAATCCGTCAAATATATCCAAAATAGCTAAAAGTTTCACCAAAACGACCCCGAAATCGAAGTGTGTAAATCTCGACGTCCAATGACTTTCATAACAGAATGTGACTCTTGGTCGATTTTTCACAGTTTAACACTAGCTAATGCTATAAACTCCACGTACGTTTGTCAGTGACAAATTCTTCCTTCGAAATATGACGGTCTTTAGTCACAGCTGAACGTTAAACTTAGGAAATGTAGAAAAAATACGCTAAATATTATTTTTTGTAACACGAAGTCTCCATATTATTGTAGGAACGCGGTGAATCTATATCTTGTTTCTGATTGGCTGTTTTGATTTTCAACCAATGAGATGACTTCGATCCGTAACACCGCTTCCGTCTTAAAATGGTGGTCGTCATGTTGTAAAGTAGCTAAACAGCGTTTTTTCTTCTGATTTTCCGACGATTAACGTTCAGCTGTGACTAAAGACCGTAGTATTTCGAAGGAAGGCTTTGTCAATGACAAACGTATGTGGAGTTTATAGCATAAGTTTGTGTTAAATTGTGAAAAATCGACCAAGAGTCACGTTCTGTTATGAAAGTCATTGGACGTCGAGATTTACACACTTCGATTTCGGGGTCGTTTTGGTGAAACTTTTAGCTATTTTGGATATATTTGACGGATTTTCATCAAATAAAAAGTGTTAACCCGTAGATGGATGTTTCTTGTCGGCGACCACAACTATATATTAGTGATTTGGTCGTTCTTTAAGCAGTTTAACATGCTCGTTTAATGCACCTGTTATATCATCGTTGGATACCTTTTCTTTTATTATAGATATAAGGGTAAAAAATTGTGTCAAGTACCTGTGCATATACACTGACAGTGAATTGAACGTAAAATGTCAACGCGGGGCTACGATTTCATCATCCCGGTAGTGTGAGGTACAGAAACGTAACATACGACGTGGACAACTAAACGTTTCCATATTAACCTTATGGGGAAATAGAACTATCGATGGTCGTTCAAGTGAAACCACTTTAAAATTAATAGCAATACTGAACATGGACTCAAATGAAAACCTCGTTGTGTCGGTTATTGACAACCGATCTATACCTAAAATAACACAAAACAATGTTGAAAAGAAGTAATGTAAAATTAAAGTGATGTATACTTACTTATAAATAAGGTAACTCTCTATAAATATATCCAAAAAGCCGACCAAAACACTCTCAAATACGAGTTGCGAAACGGATGTCTGCACACTATTGACAACCAACCACGTGTAGCTTTCCACCAATGAAAATCCTCGCCTCTGGAGGTGTGTCAATGATCAATATGCACTATGATTGGCTACACCAACAAAATGTTCGATCATGAATTAAAACTACGCTTAACTCGCATTAAAATTCTGCTTCGAGGTCAGAGTAACAAATACGGGTGACCTTACAAGTTCACAGTGTTATGTCACATAATCCGGCTTGAAAAGACAACGGTCACACTTTATTATTGATTTGTCAACCATAAATGCACTAGCTGTTATTTGTACTTATACAGAATTTACTACGACTCGAAGCGTAGGTCATGTAATGAATTTGAAAAGCTTATATTATTTTGCCAACGCTTGTCACTTTACTTCTTGTGTCATATGAACCAGATCATACCAGAAAAAAACAGAGGCATGCTTTTCAGTTGAATACATACATAATCGCGATAATGAACCTAGATCCTGTACAAACATATCGGATTAATTTGTATGCCGGCTACCTTTATGAATGAGATTGTTGACCCAGCAGTTCAAACCGAACCGCATGGAATTTGACCGGAGAATTCTGAAGGAATCGAATACTTTGTGCCAAATGATGGACAAAAGAATAATAATAATATTAATGAAATTGTTTATGTATGGTTTATTACTATCAATTTGCTTTAATTTTAGTGGAATTGCGGGTGCCCTTCAGCTACGAACAATATGCGAATTTCGGTGCTTATGAGGTCCTTCCGGCAAATGCTGCATTATGTGTGGCCCCTGATGTCCAATCCCCCCTACCAAATCTGCTTTCCGAAATACGCCGCAACTGCCAACATGGGACGAGTTGTTAACTATGAACAAAGTTCTGCAAATTCAAACTGTCGGAAATTGTGCCGGATAAAAAACCTGGCCGGTGCGTCGACCCGAAAATCACATGAGCCAAATCAGGATTTGTGTACAATTTGGGACATCCAACGATATGTTGCGTTCGCTATAAATTTGAAGTACATAAAAGGATGGGATATGTATTCGATATGAGTGGTTATTCACTGTGATGCACCTATCAATGTTTTCCCCAAGGGGGGCGGGCATATACGGGACTTGAGACTGAAAGCGATTCCAAACAGGCGGGAATTTGACCCGCCGAATGATTCCGGGCCCAGAGGAAATAGACTGGTCGGATTTTAGATCCCAGTAATATTGGACACGGGCCATTTGATACCCTATAGCATCTCCCACTAAGGGAATTTAGACAAATGCTTGGCTAGAGGGTGGGGAATTAGACCCCCCCCCCCCCCCAAAAGAGTCAAATTCCCCTGAGTTAGCCCGCCGCTCTCCCCTAGGGGGAAATATTGACAGGTGCATGACGCTGCAAGCTGCCCAAGTTATTTTGTTGTCGATTCCTAAACATCTTACATTGTCAGTCATAGGAGGGCCATGATGGCCCAAAGCGCTCTCCTGAGATCTGGTGCAGATGAAGACCATACTGTTGTGACAGGTTTTAAAATTAAGGTATCTGAACAATACAATAGGATCAATTTTGATTTAAAACACCGGTTAGTGCAATGGGCTAACTGAAGTACGTACGAGTTGGGTAGTGGATGTGCGTTTTTTTGCTAATGGTTCTCAAATCATTTTTCTCGATATTCTTATCTGACCATTTTTCATTCAGTCATTGACAATTCTGGAAAATGCAGAAACAGTAGATTTTGATGTCTTTTTCGCAAACAGTTTTGGAGAACTAGTTGCAATGCGATAATTGCGTTGGCTGTGCTATAAGGTAAAGTTTTGCTTTTTCTTTGATAATTTTCTGTCCAAGGATAATAAATGCTAATGCAGGCTCTGAAGACATCAATCTTGCATGGTGAAGATTGGATGAACAATGAAGTCTCTATCCTGAATAATGTCCATTTTTGCATATTTTTTTTCACAAACAAAGGGCATTAACTCCAGTGTTTCTGGTCCGATCTTACTTATATTCGACTTCACCTTTAATCTTCTGGTCATAGAAGAAAACCTGTGCAAGATTGGTGAAGATTGGATGAAAAATTAAGTCTCTATCCTGAATAATGTCAATTTTTGCATATTTTTTTTCACAAACAAAGGGCAATAACTCTGATTTTTCTAGTCCGATCTTGCTTATATTCGACTTCAACTGTTATCTCATGGTAATAGACAAACTGTGCAAGATTGGTGAAGATGATGGTCACACACAAACTGTGAAAGTTTGGTTAAGATTGGATGAAAAATAAAGTCTATACGTTGGAAAAGGACAATTTTGCACATTTTTTGCATGAAAAAGGGTTAATAACTCTGGTGTTACTGGTGTGATCTGACCAAATAACAATCCCATCCGAGATTTTATGGTCATACACAAACTGTGCAAGTTAGGTAAAAAGATTAAATAAAACAAGAGGGCCACTATGGCCCTAGGTCGCTCATCTGATATCTATGTATGAAATAACATTAAAATATCTCAATACGTTCTCAAGTTATTGAGCAAAAAACTGTTTCTCTATTTTTAGTAACAGTGACCTTGACCTTGACCGCACCCACCACATACGTAAAGCAAGGTCTCAATATAAGGTATCTACGTATGAAGTTTCATTAAAATATCTCAATGCGTTCTTAAGTTATTGAGTGTAAACCATTTTTCTACTTTTAATAACAGTGACCTTGACCCCACCCACCCCATAAGCAAACCCAAGTGAGGTCTCGATATAAGATATGTGTATTAAGTTTCATTAAAATATCGCAATGCGTTCTCAAGTTATTGAGTGGAAACCATTTTTCTATTTTCAGTAACAGTGACCTTGACCCCATCCACCCCATATGAATCCCAAGCAATGTCTCGATATAAGGTACTTATGTATTAAGTTTCATTAAAATATCTCAATGCGTTCTCAAGATATTTAGCGGAAACCATTTTTCTATTTTTAATAACGGTGACCTTGACCTTGACCCCACCCACCCCATATGCAATCCCAATCGAGGTCTCAATAATGTATTTATGTATTAAGTTTCATTAAAATATCTCAAAGCGTTCTCAAGATATTGAACGGAAACTGATTTTCTATTTTTAGTAACAGTGACCTTGACTCATTCCACCCAATATGCAATCCCATGTGAGGTGTCGATGTAAGGAACCTATGTATTAAGTTTAATTAAAATATCTCAATGCGCTTTAAAGTTATTGAACGGAAACCGTTTTTCTATATTTAGAAACAGTGACCTTGACCCCACCCATCCCATATGCAATCCCAATTGAGGTTTCGATATAATGCTTTAACCAAATATGAAACCTCTGGGCCTTGTGGTTTCAGAGAAGAATTTTAAAATCATTTTACCATTTACGTCTATATAAACCATGTGAGCCCCGGGTTGTGGACAGTTTTGACCCCAGGGGCATCATTAGAACAATCTTTGTAGAGGACCAGTATACAACATTACATACCAAATATGAAACCTCCAGGCATTGCGGTTTCAATAAAGAAGATTTTGCCATTTTGCTATTTAAGTATATATAAACATTGTGACCCCTGGGGTGTGGCCAGTTTTGACCCCAGGGTCATCATTTGAACAATCTTTATAGAGGACCACTATACAATGTTACATAACAACAAGAGATGTTTGTAAAACATGTATGTCCCCCGACTTGCAGCCAAGTTGTGAATATGTGCAATTGTTAAGAATTTTTTTTAATATGCAAGCCCAAGCGAGGTCTTGATATATGGTATCTATGTATGAAGTTTCATTAAAATATATCGATGCGTTATCAAGTTATTGAGCGGAAACCGTTTTTCTATTTTTAGTAATGGTGACCTAGACCTTGACCCCACCCACCCCATATGAAATCCCAGAGAGGTCTCAATATAATGTATCTATGTATGAAGTTTCATTAAAATATCTCGATGCGTTTTCAAATTATTTAGCGGAAACCGTTTTTCTATATTTAGCAACGGTGACCTTGACCCCACCCACCCCATATGCAATCCCAAGCGAGGTCTCGATATAAGGTATATATGTATGAGGTTTCATTAAAATATCTCGATGCGTTCTCAAGTTATTGTGCTGAAACCGTTTTTTCTATTTTTAGTAATGGTGACCTTGACCCCACGAACCCCATATGCAATCCCAAGCGAGGTCTGAATATAAGGTATCTATGTACGAACTTTCATTAAAATATCTCGATGCGTTCTCAAGTTATTGAGCGGATAACGTTTTTCTATTTTTAGTAATGGTGACCTTGACCTTGATCCCACCAATCCCATATGCAATCCCAAGCGAGGTCTCAATATAAGGTATCTATGTATGTAGTTTCATTAAAATACCTCGATGCGTTATCAAGTTATTGAGCGGAAACCGTTTTTCTATTTTTAGTAACGGTGACCTTGACCTTGACCACACCCACCCCATATGCAATCCCAAGCGAGGTCTCGATATATGGTATCTATGTATAAAGTTTCATTAAAATATCTCAATGCGTTCTTAAGTTATTGAGCGGAAACCGTTTTTCTATTTTTAGTAATGGTGACCTTGACCTTGACCCCACCCAACCCATATGCAATCCCAAGCGAGGTCTCAATATAAGGTATCTATGTGTGAAGTTTCATTAAAATATCTCGATGCGTTCTCAAGTTATTGAGCGGAAACCGTTTTTCTATTTTTAGTAACGGTGATTTTGACCTTGACCACACCCACCCCATATGCAATCCCAAGCGAGGTCTCGATATAAGGTATCTTTGTACAAAGTTTCATTAAAATATCTCAATGCGTTCTCAAGTTATTGAGGGGAAACCGTTTTTCTATTTTTAGCAACGGTAACCTTGACCTTTGACCTCAAAATTAATAGGCTTCTTCCTTTCCTCCCAAGTAACCAGCGTACCAACTTTCCTGATCGTAGGTCAAAGCGTTCTAAAGATATCGTGCGGAAACGAAATGGTCTTCGTTTATCCATTTTTAGTAACGGTGACCTTGACCTTGACCCCACCCACCCCATATGCAATCCAAAGCGAGGTCTCGATGTAAGGTATCTACCGGGTATGTATAAAGTTTCATTAAAATATCTCAATGCGTTCTCAAGTTATTGAGGGGAAACCGTTTTTGTATTTTTAGCAATGGTGACCTTGACCTTTGACCTGTTGACCTCAAAATTAATAGGGTTCTTCCTTTCCTGCCAAGTAACCAGGGTACCAACTTTCATGATCGTAGGTCAAAGCGTTCTCAAGATATCGTGCGGAAACGAAATGGTCTACGGACAGACCTACCGACCGTCCGACCGACGGACGGACAGGTGCAAAGCAAGATACCCCGACTTCTTCGAAGGGGGGCATAAATATGAAACCTCTGGGCCTTGCGGTTTCATAGGAGAAGATTTTTAAAGTCATTTTGCTATTTAAATCTATATAAACCATGTGAGCCATGTTGTGTGGCCAGTTCTGACCCCAGGGGCATCATTTGAACAATCTTTGTAGAGGACTACTATACAATGTTACATACCAAATAAGAAACCTCTGGGCCTTGAGGTTTCAGAGAAGATTTTTAAAGCCATTTTGCTATTTAAGTCTATATAAACCATGTGACCCCCGGGGTGTGCCCAGCTTTGACCCCAGGGGCATCATTTGAACAATCTTTGTAGAGGACAACTACACAATGTTACATACCAAATATAAAACCTCTTGGCCATGAAGTTTTAAAGGAGAAGATTTTTAAAGTCATTTTGCTATTTAAGTCTATATAAACCATGTGACCCCCGGGGTGTGGCCAGTTTTGACCCCAGGGTCATCATTTGAACAATCTTTGTAGAGGACTACTATACGTACCAAATATGAAACCTCTAGGCCTTGCGGTTTCAGAGAAGACGATTTTTAAAGCCATTTTGCTATACAAGTCTATATAAACCATGGCCAGTTTTGACCCCAGGGTCATCATTTGAACAATCTTTGTAAAGGACCACTAGAGGATGTCACAAATCAAATATGAAAGCTCCAAGCCTTGTGGTTTCAGAGATGATTTTTAAAGTTTTCAGTTTTTAAATCTATTTTTAGCTCTGGTGACCTAAATATGCAGCGGACCGGAACGATTTGAACAATTTTGAAAGAGGGTCACCCAAGGATCATTCCTGTGAAGTTTGGTGAAAATCTGCCCAGCGGTTTAGGAGGAAATGTTCTTTGAATGAAAATGTTGACGCACGATGGACGACGCACGACGGACAAAAGGCGATCCTAAAAGCTCACCATGAGCACGTCCTGCTCAGGTGAGCTAAAAATGTAGTCTTCATCGCGACAACGGTCCAAATTGTCGACGGCATACGGACGCCAGACGACACCGGAGGTCCCCTATACCAATACCTATACTTCGTGCTTAGGTGAGCTAAAAAGCACGTGAATTTCAGTTTGAGCTTTATTACTGTCTAGACAACTTAAACAACAAAGAATATGTGTTATACAACTAGTTATTAGCATAGATCATGTACACATGTCAAAGAAAACATGATACAACTTAAGTTCATCCCACTTGCACTAAATGTAAGTTAACTGTAGCACACGCAACATCTATTTCTAATGCACACTGCGTACGTTGTAAAGAGATCAGTGCAAATTTGATTACAGGAATTTAACCACTAGTTATCCTACTTCAACATGTATGTTAATGAAACACGCTACATGTCTTTAACATGCATATACTTTTTAAAACACAAGCTGGTTATTCTTCACGCAGATTGCAATCATTGTGTGCAACATGATACACATGTTTATAGTTCAATTTTAGTTTTGACACATTGCCATACACATTTTTTCACATGGTCAATGCACATGATTATATCATTAAACATACTCTTCAAAATACTATCAAAAAGTTGTAATCATCTCACTCGTCAAAACGGCAAAAACACAACACAGATGTACTCAAATTCACATGACATTTACTTCAGGACAAACAATTTTATCAGAATTAACTTAATTAATCAACAAAATTTAAAATCATAAAAATATCCTTAATACATGTGGTCATTTTGTTTGTTTAAATTAAGTTCTGTAACAGCGTAGCTTTAGCATACGAACAAGGTGCCAGAAATTGCAGAAGATGTAGTAATAGACAGACATAAACATTTTGTTTTACTCGAAAGGTGCATATGTTTGGTTATGGAACATTATTTACAACAAACATATTCAAATGAATAACCATGTGCAGAGTTCCAGATAACATTTAATAAGAATATACAAAATGAACTCAAAAGGTTTAATAAAAGGAACTGTCAAAAACAAGATTTTAACAGTATAAATTCCTTTATTATAACAAGTGATTATTTTAACAAAAAAGTTTTAAACTGAGGCCATCCTTAAAAAATTGTTTGTTTGCGGTAACGCGACAGACTAATGAAATTGGGCCTGAATCATAAGTTTTTATAGGTGTCCGTGAAACAAATTTTTTTCTATTCGACCTACCTACCCACCTTAAAAATTCTGGGTCGCGTTACTGCGAACAAACACATTTGTAAGGACGGCCTTACCACAGAGCCGGTGCGGGTATTACCAAACACTTAAGGTGTAAAACCATATTGCTCAGTAATACGAGCTCGTATCTCAATCTGCACAACTTGACGTGTAATTGTATCATTATATAACAGTTTAGTGCTAAGGAAGCGTATATATGCGCATTTTATAGTGAGATACGTCATTCTGAAATCAAAACCCACCTGCTTGTATTACCGAACACATGTACCTAATTTCAAACACTTGTGCATGTATTTTCCGAACACTTCACCATTTATTAAAATAAACAAAGGATTCTGAAAAACAGTTGTTGTGAAACACATTAATTAGTATGCATAATAATATGTTAAATTATACTTCCACTGACATATACGTATGGGATGTATTTTACAAGAAAAATTGTAATAATCGTGCATGTGTTCTATTAATGATATATTAATTAGTGTAATTTGTATGCACTTTCAACAATTATTGTGCTTTCAAACAACAACCCATCGATGCTGATATACCTGGCACACAGCTAATATTGAATCTGCCAAGAGTGGATTCAAAGTAGTCCATTAAAGACGCCTTTTAGACAAGTACTTGTTCAAAATTTCGATGTGCACCTCTCCATCACACTCACAAGAGGATTCTGCCTGGGACAGAATGCATTGTTGCTTGAATTTGTTGCTTCTCTATTTCCACTCTTTAATTCACTTGATCTATTTAGCATGTTTTAAGATTATTTTCTTCCTCTTAACAAGTCCATTCCTGTATTCTTTCTTGTTTCAAAGAACTTGAGCATATTCTCTTTCCTCCCACTTCAACATTAGCTTTCTATAGGCAGAAACCATAATTGCTTTTGGATTAAATATTCCTGTATTAAATTTCTTGTATAATTTATTGTTTATATTTTATTAAAGTGGGTTTATTGACTACCTGTTTTTTGTGTTGATTTCTTAATTGTTGTTAAAACTTAAATTTCAAGTTTATAAATATTAATGTTTTGGGTAAAACATGCATTCCGCATAAGACCTGCTTGTATTACCGAACACCCCTGAAAATGTTTTCATGCTTAATAAAAATAAGTAGTGTGTTGCCTCCCATAATGTAGAGCATATTTACTTTCCATAAATAACAAGATTAATTTATAAAATTCGTATGACGTGATCTTTCAACCTTATGACATCAGCATTTCTAAATTCAGAAATACGTAAGGATGAATTGAACTTTGGCGGTGTCTTATTCATTTTGTCACAAAATGTTTAATAATGGAAATAATGCACCATGACAATGTCAGTTTTGTTGGATAAAGACATAACATCATACAAATTTGATATGATACTAATAAGTTATACATTTATAAATAGAAATTGTTCGGAAATACATGCACGTTCCGTAATACCCGCACCCGCTCTACCTTTTTTTTTTACAAGACTCAAACAATTTAATAAGCACATATTAACTGATTTACTTAATTAGAAAAGAAACGTTAAACGCCTTTAATTAGATATTGACAATGGCAATAAATACTAGAAAATTTGGTACATAATAACAGGAAAGGTTCGAAACCAAATACAACTTGTTCAATAAGGATGTAAATAAAATACATTTATTATTTTTTAATGCAATGAATATTTTACTTCCATGTTACATAAATGGCCTTTAAGAAGACAATAAGACAATACATAGGCCATGGAAACATGAAATACAATAAGATATCACAGCACACATGGACCTCGACTTCCAACCAGACAATTTCCTGAAGCAAGTGGATTTATAGTTAGGCTAATAATAATTCTAAGTACACAGGTCCAAATGGCTTGTAAAAGTTTACCCAAGCTAGATTGAACTGTGACAAGTAAAAGCAGTTTGCACCAGATAGGTAGTTTATTAAAAAAGAAAATGAATAACACATGACAGCTTCAGTCTTGTCATTTGAATGAACTTTTAATATTAACGCCTAATTGCAGATTGAAAGCCAGAAGGTGCTACATGTATCACCATATGTGAAAAGGTTGATAGCACGTTCTGGCTTTTAAGGGACGTTTTTTTTTAAATAAATGAGGCGCGTCTTGGAAAAACCGGACTTAATGCATGTGCGTAAAGTGTCGTCCCGGATTAGCCTGTGCAGACTGGCACTTTCCGCCTTCAGTGGATTTATGTTTAGAAGAGACTTCCTTGAAACAGAAAATACCATAAAAGCGGAAAGTGCCGTCCTGGATTAGCCTGTGCGGACTGCACAGCTAATCCGGAACGACACTTTTTGCACATGCATTAAGACCGGTTTTCCCACGACGTGCCTCAAATATATTTGAGGCCTTAAAATGTTCAAATGGTCACCTATTTTTCAAGAAGGATGCACTATTCTTTTGAATGTCTGAGGAAAACAATCATTTTTGTTTGTATTGTTGTGTAAAAAATCTGTGCCTCTGTTAACGATTTATTTAAACACAATGGCCAAATCTTGGAAATATGCTCACCAGATTGGCAAGTCAATTTCAGACTAAAATTTCTTTGAATGCATTAATCCAAAGGCGCGGCAGAAAAAAGATTTACAACAGCAATTTTTTTAACAATTGTATCCATAAAAATATTTTCCATAACCTATGCGACATTTTCTGAATTTTAATTCGTATTTTGCCTTTTGATAACTGATGAAAGATGCTGTATAAAATTTGACACAAAGACTTTTGATGTCAAACCTTCTTTTGTGTTTTTTCAAGTGTATTGAAGGAACATTCAGGTTGAAACAAGGCAGTCTAAAGGACACAGCTATATCCCCCGCCGTGATCCTTCATTAGATTTTAAAGGTGACTTTGAAGTATAACACTGACCTTAATCAGTTTCATGAAAATTCCTTAAAGGGCATAGGAGATATGGAGCTGACACGAAAATGGAGGCTCAAACATTTGACCTTTAAGCATGACCTTGACCTTGAGGTGGCAAGACTGCTCCATGCCTTCTGCACATTGCCTCAATGTGATAAACATTTGAGGCAAGTTTCATGAAAATCCTTCAAAGGGCATATGAGATATAGAACGGACATGAAAATACAGGCTCAAATATTCAGCCTTCAAGTGTGACCTTGACCTTGAGTTGGCGTGACTGGCTTATGCCTTCAGCACATGGTCTCAATGAGCAAAACATTTGAGCCAAGTTTCATGAAAATCCTTCAAAGGGTATAGGAGATATGCAGCGGACACGAAAAACGGACACGAAAATGGAGGCTCAAATATTTTACCTTCAAGTGTGACCTTGACCTTGAGCTGGCGTGACTGACTCATGCCTTCTGCACATCGTCTCAATGGCCTAAACATTTGAGTCAAGTTTCATGAAAATCCTTCAAAGGGTATAGGAGATATGGAGCGGACACGAAATCTAGGCTCGAATATTTGACCTTCAAGTGTGACCTTGACCTTGAGCCGGCGTGACTGACTCATGCTTTCTGCACATCATCTCAATGACCTTAACATTTGAGCCAAGTTTCATGAAAATCTTCCAAGGGTATAGGAGATATGGAGCGGACACGAAATTTAGGCTCGAATATTTGACCTTCAAGTGTGACCTTGACCTTGAGCCGGCATGACTGACTGATGCCTTCTGCACATCGTCTCAATTACCTAAACATTTGAGCCAAGTGTCATGAAAATCCTTCAAAGGGTAAAGGAGATATGGAGCGGACACAAAATTTAGGCTCGAATATTTGACCTTCAAGTGTGACCTTGACCTTGAGCCGCCGTGACTGACTCATGCCTTCTGCACATTGTCTCAATGACCTTAACATTTGAGCCAAGTTTCATGAAAATCCTTCAAAGGGTATAGGAGATATGGAGCGGACACGAAAATGTTACGGACAGACGGACGGACGGACGGACAAAGGGCATTCCTATAACCCCCCTCCCGCTTTGCGGCGGGGGTTTAAAAAACAACAACATTACGCAATCATGCATACAAAACCAGTAACAGTTGATAACCATGTAGGTACAGTGCAGGTCCACAGAAACACAAAGTTCTTGATTTCTTACGAGGTACAAGCACGGATGATGGAGTGAATACCGGTATATATTAGTGTACAAAATAGTTACATAGTAAAACATGCAGAAAATTGAAGTAACAAAATGTATTCACAAGTGGTTTAAACATATTATCCAGTTTCTATCATCTTCCAATGTTCACCTTTGCTGACCCAGCTTTCACCAGCAATTTATATGAGTATTGTTAATGTCTACACATATATTGTAAAGAAATACGATCAACAACAGTCAGGATGATTTTGAAAATATAAACTTAATACCATAATACACATGTTGGTAACTGAATTTATTTTGACTGATTTGTGAAAAAACATCAAACAAGGAACAAGCAAAAAATGACAAAACTGTAAAGAAAATTTACACTCAACAGAAGCAACCACAGGTTAACCTGATAAAAACGTCTCAGACTCTCTAGCAATTTTCTGGGTGTCACAATATACAGGTTAATCGGTATAAGATTCTGCAGTAAAATATCGCAATATGAAAGTGCATACCAGTATTTTCGTCACACCCCTAATTAATAGGTTCAAATCCTTATTATGTTGGGTGTTTTATGATTTTCTTTGGACAAAAAAAACACCAAACTGAAAGTTTCTTTCACCAGATGTTCAAATTCATCAAATTTGGCAAAGTGAGGCCTTACAACATTTCCAACTTTTTTCAAATTTGATCCATTTAATTTAATCCAAATTTTGTAAGCATAGCTGTTCACCACTCTATATGGTTAATTATTTAAGTTAGTAAAGGTTAATATGTGCATACAACTCCAGAAAACTCTACAGATGACTAGAAAATGCACCAGTCAAATGCAAATTGTTGATGAAAACCAGTTCAAATGTCAACATTCCAACACTGAAAGTACACGATCTACATTAAAACCCATGCATCTACGTTCTGGATTATAGTATAACAATATCTAAGCATCGAGTGGTCAGTCTTTTCCAAGGGAGGTAAGAAAATCTTTCACATCTTCCATTTCCTGAAATGAGAAAGAAAATGAATATAAGGCAGATAGATCAATGTGATTTAAATAAGCTCCTCAAATATATGGTATGCATTAGGAGGACCGTGCACTTAAGTCAGACAGGTAATACAGCAGCACTGAAAGCAGGGATTTCAGTAGACTTAATTCAGACAGGTAATACAGCAGCACTGAAAGCAGGGATTTCAGTAGACTTAAGTCAGACAGGTAATACAGCAGCACTGAAAGCAGGGATTTCAGTACACTTAAGTCAGACAGGTAATACAGCAGCACTGAAAGCAGGGATTTCAGTAGAAAACCTGCAGCCAAATGACCCCCCGGATTGACATTTTCAGGGGTCTAAATAAAAATTGCACTGGCAGGGGTCAAAATACTGAAGTCAAAGTAATTTTGTTCCTGCATTGCTAAATGCTCTGTTTTCTATTGCTTTTCAAATTTTGGAGTTGGCAAAACAACTGCATCAAAATGATGCATGGCAGATAATTTGCTTGAGTCAAAAACTAGTACATTGCAATTTTCTTGCATCAAAAAAGCAGGATTCTACATCTATAGAATCCCTGTGAAAGGCAGACCATTCCAAACTAAAATGTGAGTAGATAACAACAGCAAACTAAAATGTGAGTAGATAACAACAGCAAACTAAAATGTGAGTAGACAACAACAGCAAACTAAAATGTGAGTAGATAACAACAGCAAACTAAAATGTGAGTAGATAACAACAGCAAACTGTATTTCAGTGGATGGAAATATTTCGAGATTCAGAATTAGTATTAAGTCAATTATATTATGTTTTGCAATAAAGCACTGCAGGCAATTTTTCTCTAAATACAATTACATTTTAGTGGAGAATTATAGTATAGCTTGGACCAATTAACCAGTTGTTCAACAATTCTATGAGCCGAAGGATTTTTTCCCTAAATTTATCAACAGTTTAGTAATTGCATATGATATGCTACTAAGTTTCATGCCTGTTGTTAATTTTTCCACACAGTATTTTCAGCAAAATATATTGATTTAGCATGCTATCTATATGGAAACTAATGCACTCAAAACAATTGGAATGCAACATATTTATACATAAGGGTCATGGTCAGGTAAATTTTTTTCAGCTATAAAAAGTTTCAAACAACTATTATTCAGTGTTTCTGTTATGATTATCAATGGAAATAGTAGGATGTCTCAAAATCCTTTCTTGTTAAGATCACAGTTAAAGCATATATTTTGGGCTTTGGACATGTTGAGAACAATTAGTGAAAACATTTTGAAATATCATAATGTTACACAACTAGACATTTCATCACTATTGGAAACTCCAAGATAAAATAATTATTTAATAACAACAAAATAGGAAAATGCTATGTCCTAATATGTGGTAAAAATAATACATAGGCTTATGAAATTTTTTGATTTTGAAGTCAGTAGTTTTAAGTACTCTATATTCAAGAACAATTTCAGTGAAGACAATAAGACATTACAACACAGAACAATGCTTAATGACAAACTGCTTCAATAATTAAAATCAGTAACTAAACTTAGAAACTGACAATACATGTACTTGCCTGTTCGCAAGAGGAGTGGCCTAGATTCTGATATGTTTGAAAGGTGTGCTTTGATGTCATCTGTTTGATCTTCTCTCCGGACATCTGTCCCCAGGGCAGGGGTACTAAGGGGTCAGCGTCCCCATGACCTTGAAACACTGGAATGTCCCGATTCACTTCTGAGAACGCCTGTGAAACATATGATTTCACATTTAGACCAAGAAAAATAATTTACTTTTTCGGGCAACAGTCTCAAAAAAAAGGTAGGGTCGTGATTGAAGGGTTGTGATTGAGTTATTGAAATATTTTTTTGTATATAATGAAAATAATCTAAAATCTGACTAATACGGATTTCAAGGAAAACAACTGACACTAAAAACTTGAGGGTCGGGTGCGGGGGGGGGGGGTTCGCTAGGTAGGGTTGCGGTGCCCGAAACACATAACTTTTATTTTGCCCTTACAACAGGTTACTTGTGGTGTAATGCCTATACTATATTTAATATATGACTGCAAATATAACCGCAAATATCTTATTAAGTTTTGGAATCTTATGAAGTTTTGGAACCCCAAAATATACTGACAGCCCCTTTTTGGAAAAAATCTTTTTCTCATCCCTTGTTATCTGAAACACTGGAAAGTCCCAATTCACTTCTGAGAACACCTGCTAATGTATACTTTCACAACAACTTCTGAGTACTTGATGAGTACCACCTTGACTTATATGAAGTACTTGAACTTAGCCAAACAAGCCATTGGCTGGCTACAAGTTTCAACATTCTGCTAAAGCAATTTCCATTTGGCTAAAACGTTTTCTTCATAAAACCCTATAAAATACCTGCAATGAGTACTGAGTAACATTTCAACATTGAAGGGGAAATTTGAGAAAGGTTTAGCAAGGGGGGAACCCTGACATGACGGCAAATTTACCCATGTCTTTCTTTCTGATTATTCAAATCTGATGCCTTGATCTTCACAAGTTTTATATTTTTGGTAATTTTAAGTTAAAAAATATTTGGAAATTTCCACTAAATATGCAAGCAAAATTTGTTCATGTTGAAAATCAACAGTTTAAGACAAGACATTAACAACACTTTACGTATAAGAAAAGTGCCTCACACTAGGGAACTTTGTGTTGAGAGGTAACCACGTGCTGAGACCAACAATTCCTGCAAGCTTCTTTGTGGATGTCAGCGCTGTATACATGGCAACCGCACCCCCCTGGGAGAAACCACCAACAAATATGTTCTCAGACGAGATGCCAGCCTTCTCTTCATCAGCTATCAATTTGTTTACTGCAACAGATGTTTTTATGTAAGAACATCACAGTGATTGATACTGCTGATATAATGTTTCTTAAAAAACAAACAATCCTCACTTCGCAAATCAAATACAACTACTGCAGAAATATAGGATCTGACACGAGTAGTCATTTCATACCATATTTTATTAAATGAGTTCAGGAATTTTGTTAGTAAGCGAGCCTTTGTCGAGGTTACTAACTAATTTCCTGGACGAGTTTAATAAAATATGGTATGAAATGACAACGCGTGTCAGATCTTTTTTATCACATGGTTTTAAACGAAAATAAACATATAATTTTATCAAAACATGTTGATAAATCCTAAAAGTTATGTATTGACATGACGTCATTTCATGTCCACGACATCATTTCACCAAAATAACGTCATGCGATTGTTCAGTCAAATAATATGTAGCCAATGAAAAAGCTCAAAATGTTATCTTACACATGTGTTAAGATAGAAATATTCGTAATGGTTGTATTACACGGGAGACAAGGTATAGCATGTGATAAAAGACTTTATTTTTCTAAAAAAAACAACATAGTCCACATTAAGCAAGCAAATCTAATAGAACTCGTTATAATGGAATATTTCATAATTGTTTAATATTTCAGTATTGTTTATTATTCACTAAGGATAGTAAAAATTAAAAAAATTATAAATAAATAAATAATGTTACTTAGGCGAAAAAAAAATATGTTTGTTTCAGGTTACCCAACCTGAAAAAAATGCCCTGACCCTAGAACATTTTATTGAGTGGGTCAGATATTTTTTTGTTTATTTTATTTTTTCCATCGTTGAATGTTTTTTGGATAAAAAAGTGTTTTGTTTTCATAGCATCCACTTTAAAACAATGTTTCATGATATTAGAGACATGTTTGAATATTCATTCAGTTTTAGATTCTTCAAGTTGACCTTTTACCAAATATAAAAAAAAGTTTATATTCTGTCAAAGAGTTAACATATCTTTGGATTGTAACTTATTTCAAATCATTTGCTTGCACTAAGAAAAGGTCATCTGATATTGGGACTCCAGCATGACTTAGGTTAAAGGCCTAGTTTAATCCGCACCCCCCCCCCCCACCCAATCTAGGGTATTGTACTCCCGTGTATTGGCAATATCGTGTGGCCACATTGTGGACAGAGTATGGCGACCCTTATCAGCTGAGATCAATACACTGCTGCAAATTAAAGTTGACTCAGCCACTGCCCAGTCAGCTGAGAAAAACCATTGCAGGCTGATAATGATAAGAGATTTTAAAGGCCTAGTTTAATTCTTCATTTGACCACCCCCTCATATCTGGGGTATTGTACCCATATCAGCTGATATCAATACACTGCTGCAGAGGTAGAGTTAAGTGAAACAGTGCACACAGCCATTGCTCAGTCAGCAGATAAAAGATTGCAGATAATGATAAAAGATTTTATGGCAGACCATTACACATAGTGGAATACCCCATGGAGAGGCCAGACATTCCTTAAACTAGGCCTTTAAGGTGGACCAATACACAGAGTGAATACCCCATGGAGAGGCCAGACATTCCTTAAACTAGGCCTTTAAGGTGGACCAATACACAGAGTGAATACCCCATGGAGAGACCCGACATTCCTTAAAGCCTTTAAGGTGGACTAATACACAGAGTGAATACCCCATGGAGAGGCCTGACATTCCTTAAACTAGGCCTTTAAGGTGGACCAATACACAGAGTGGTACCCCATGGAGAGGCCAGACATTCCTTAAACTAGGCCTTTAAGGTGGACCAATACACAGAGTGGTACCCCATGGAGAGGCCAGACATTCCTTAAACTAGGCCTTTAAGGTGGATCAATACACAGAGTGAATACCCCATGGAGAGGCCAGACATTCCTTAAACTAGGCCTTTAAGGTGGACCAATAGACAGAGTGGTACCCCATGGAGAGGCCTGATATTCCTTAAAGCCTTTAAGGTGGACCAATACACAGAGTGGTATCCCATGGAGAGGCCCCACATTCCTAAAACTAGGCCTTTAAGGTGGACCAATACACACAGTGAATACCCCATGGAAAGGCTCGACATTCCTTAAAGCCTTTAAGGTGGACCAATACACAGAGTGGTACCCCATGGACAGGCCAGACATTCCTTAAACTAGGCCTTTAATGTGGACCAATACACACAGTGAATACCCCATGGAGAGGCCCGACATTCCTTAAAGCCTTTAAGGTGGACCAATACACAGAGTGGTACCCCACTGAGAGGCCAGACATTCCTTAAACTAGGCCTTTAAGGTGGACCAACACACAGAGTGGTACCCCATGGAGAGGCCAGACATTCCTTAAACTAGGCCTTTAAGGCGGATCAATACACCGAGTGAATACCCCATGGAGAGGCCAGACATTCCTTAAACTAGGCCTTTAAGGTAGACCAATACACAGAGTGGAATACCCCATGGAGATGCCAGACATTCCTTAAACTAGGCCTTTAAGGTAGACCAATACACAGAGTGGTACCCCATGGAGAGCCCAGACATTCCTTAAACTAGGCCTTTAAGGTGGACCAATACACAGAGTGGTACCCCATGGAGAGGCCAGACATTCCTTAAACTAGGCCTTTAAGGTGGACCAATACACAGAGTGGAATACCCCATGGAGAGGCCCCACATTCCTTAAACTAGCCCTTTAAGGTGGACCAATACACAGAGTGGAATACCCCATCGAGAGGCCCCACATTCCTTAAACCAGGCCTTTAAGGTGGACCAATACACAGAGTGGAATACCCCATGGAGAGGCCCCACATTCCTTAAACTAGGCCTTTAAGGTGGACCAATACACAGAGTGGAATACCCCATGGAGAGGCCAGACATTCCTTAAACTAGGCCTTTAAGGTGGACCAATACACAGAGTGGAATACCCCATGGAGAGGCCCCACATTCCTTAAACTAGCCCTTTAAGGTGGACCAATACACAGAGTGGAATACCCCATCGAGAGGCCCCACATTCCTTAAACCAGGCCTTTAAGGTGGACCAATACACAGAGTGGAATACCCCATGGAGAGGCCCCACATTCCTTAAACTAGGCCTTTAAGGTGGACCAATACACAGAGTGGTACCCCATGGAGAGGCCCCACATTCCTTAAACTAGGCCTTTAAGGTGGACCAATACACAGAGTGGAATACCCCATCGCGAGGCCCCACATTCCTTAAACTAGGCCTTTAAGGTGGACCAATACACAGAGTGGAATACCCCATCGAGAGGCCCCACATTCCTTAAACTAGGCCTTTAAGGTGGACCAATACACAGAGTGGAATACCCCATGGAGAGGCCAGAGATTCCTTAAACTAGGCCTTTAAGGTGGACCAATACACAGAGTGGAATACCCCATGGAGAGGCCCCACATTCCTTAAACTAGGCCTTTAAGGTGGACCAATACACTGAGTGGAATACCCCATGGAGAGGCCAGACATTCCTTAAACTAGGCCTTTAAGGTGGACCATTACACAGAGTGGAATACCCCATGGAGAGGCCCCACATTCCTTAAACTAGGCCTTTAAGGTGGACCAATACACAGAGTGGAATACCCCATGGAGAGGCCCCACATTCCTTAAACTAGGCCTTTAAGGTGGACCATTACACATAGTGGAATACCCCATCGAGAGGCCCCACATTTCTTAAACTAGGCCTTTAAGGTGGACCAATACACAGAGTGGAATACCCCATGGAGAGGCCAGACATTCCTTAAACTAGGCCTTTAAGGTGGACCAATACACAGAGTGGAATACCCCATGGAGAGGCCCCACATTCCTTAAACTAGGCCTTTAAGGTGGACCAATACACAAAGTGGAATACCCCATGGAGAGGCCAGACATTCCTTAAACTAGGCCTTTAAGGTGGACCAATACACAGAGTGGTACCCCATGGAGAGGCCCCACATTCCTTAAACTAGGCCTTTAAGGTGGACCAATACACAGAGTGGAATACCCCATGGAGAGGCCAGACATTCCTTAAACTAGGCCTTTAAGGTGGACCAATACACTGAGTGGAATACCCCATGGAGAGGCCAGACATTCCTTAAACTAGGCCTTTAAGGTGGACCAATACACAGAGTGGAATACCCCATGGAGAGGCCAGACATTCCTTAAACTAGGCCTTTAAGATTGACCTAAGGTGCTTTGTGAAAATGGGTTCTAGCAAGGAAGTTTTCTGCTAAAAGTTTTCATATGAAAGACCAACATACACCAAACAACACCATTATGCACAAAGTGTACACCTACAGGTTTCGGATGCAGCCAGTATCCCTTCTTCGTCCTCTTCACTGTCTATACTAAGACCTTTGATGTCAAACCTGAAACATTTCAAGCGGATTCCTCTAACTTCACATGTGTACCATTTTATGACTGAGTAAAACACCACACAAAAGTAGCCTTCATCTCGTTTTAATCTTTCAGTTTAGTCTTCATAATATTTATAACATTCTAATTTTTCATAAATGCTTAGAGGCACATATACAATTTTATCACATGCTATAACTTGTTTACTGTGTAATACAACTATTATGAATAGTTTTATCTTACACATGTTTAAGCATTTTCATTGGCTTCATATTCTTTGACTGACCAATCGCATGACGTTGTTTTGGTGAAATGACGTCGTCAACATGAAATGATGTCAGGTCAGTGCACAATTGTTAGAATTTAACAGTAAGTTTTGGTAAAATAAGAAGTTCTTTTTTCCTTTAAAAGCATGTGATAAAAAAGATCTTACACACGTTGTCATTTCATACCATATTTTATTAAACTCGTCCAGGAAATTCGTTAGTAAGTTCCCCAAACGTTTACTTGTTTAATAAAATATGGTTAGACGTGACAACTCATGTCAGATCCTATCTATACAACATTATATTAACTTTAAAGTCCCACATTGTTGCTTTCAAACACATTATTTTTGCGTTATGCAGTACATAATAAGGGTACATTTTTATTACTCTGTATATTGACTCATTATAGTCAGAGTATCTTAAAATAAGTTTGGCATGAAATAGTTAATATGAGTACAAGAATTCAACTCTTGTACAACTTTTGCTTCTTTCCCCAACAATATCTTTGTGTTGTGAAATAAGGTCTACATGTAGACATACATAAACTGTCTTAGAACGCTCACAATCAAACTAAAACATCTAGGACATGAAAATAGATGGACTTCCATTAGAAACCACAAGCTTATACCAAGAATATGAGCTGAATATTCTGTAAATCTTGAAATAATTGACTGAGAATTGTTACACCACAACTATGTTCATTACAGGGCTTTTTCTGAACATCTTCAGTGCTTCAAACAGGGTCCTAGGCTGTGGGAAAAATATCTTCATAAATTTGATGAAGACAAACAATCCTGACATGAGAGAGTCAACTTTGTGGCAACATTCAAGATTTTGGAGAAATTTTGATACAATACTGAGAAGACACCTTTATAAGGCCATAGCTATATATTATACTGGTAAGGTAAAAAAAACCCTGAAAGCTAGTGTTTTTTCAGTGATTTGTGAATATGCCCTTTTCAATGAAATTATGAACTAACGCGTTGTAAATCCCTAAAGTTGTGAAACTATTTGTTATCATTAAAAAAGAGAAATATAATCTAGTATAAAAATTCAAATAATAACTGGGAAT
The DNA here is from genome assembly GCA_027627225.1 of Congeria kusceri. Classification (NCBI taxonomy): domain Eukaryota; kingdom Metazoa; phylum Mollusca; class Bivalvia; order Myida; family Dreissenidae; genus Congeria; species Congeria kusceri. The sequence goes on along the minus strand of CM051032.1, from coordinate 41,997,239 downwards.
TTTTTTTATATTTAATCAAACTTAAAATACAAACACATGATGAATGTGATTTAAACACTCATGCAACCATTAAACATTTCAAAGATTTCATAATTTTTTATCCATTTTTCCATTTTTGAATTTAGGCCAAAAAATTGCGAAAAAAGTATACTTTTTGCCTTTGTGAATGGTACCGATTAACCGCATGAAAAAAGGCAAAAAAACAACAAACAAACGCTGAAAGCTTAGCTTGATTACAATTGAGGAAGTATCATCCAAATATGTTTAACTGAGGGCTGTTCCAGGAAAAAAGGTGATTGAGGGGGGAGGGGGTGGGGGTGGAACGCCAGTCCGAAAATGGGGTACTACCAACACAACTTTTTTTTTTCAAGTCATCGATAGTCCGTTTTATCTCTTCTATCACCCCCCACCCACCAAATTTTAATACATCGGCGTTCCACCCCCTCATCACCTTTTTTCCTGGAACAGCCCTAAGACATAACAAGAGATGTTTGTAAAACATGTATGCCCCCCGACTTGTAGCCAAGTTGTGAATATGTGCAACTGTTCAGAATTTTTTTTAATATGCAATCCCAAGCGAGATCTCGATATATGGTATCTATGTATGAAGTTTCATTTAAATATCTCGATGCGTTCTCAAATTAGTGAGCAGAAACTGCTTTTATATTTTTAGTAATGGTGACTTTGACCTTGACCCCACCCACCCCATATGAAATCCCAAGAGAGGTCTCAATATAAGGTATCTATGTATGAAGTTTCATTAAAATATCTCGATGCGTTCTTGACTCATTGAGCGGAAACCATTTTTCTATTTTTAGCAATGGTGACCTTGACCCCACCCAGCCCATATGCAATCCCAAGCGAGGTCTCAATATAAGGTATCTATGAATGAAGTTTCATTAAAATATCTCAATGCTTGTCAAGTTATTGAGCGAAAAGCATTTTTCTATTTTTAGTAACGGTGACCTTGACCTTGACCCAACCCACCCCATATTCAATCCCAAGCGAGGTCTCAATATAAGGTATCTTTGTATGAAGTTTCATTAAAATATCTCTATGGGTTCTCAAGTTATTGAGTGGAAACCGTTTTTCTATTTTTAGTAACGGTGACCTTGATCTTGACCCCACCCACCCCATATGCAATTCCAAGCGAGGTCTCGATATAAGGTATCTATGTATAAAGTTTCATCACATTATCTCGATGCGTTCTCAAGTTATTGAGCGGAAACTGTTTTTCTATTTTTAGCAACGGTGACCTTGACCTTTGACCTGTTGACCTCAAAATGTATAGGCGTCTTCCTTTCCTCCCAAGTAACCAGCATACCAACTTTCATGATCATAGGTCAAAGCGTTCTCTAGATATCGTGCGGAATCGAAATGGTCTACGGACAGACCGACTATCCGACCGACCTACCGACCGACGGACAGGTGCAAAGCAAGATACCCCCACTTCTTCGAAGGGGGGTATAATTATGTTCTATTTCTTACCAAGAAGGCATCCTCATTCCATAGTTAAGTGTGACAGGACTTATAGGTCTGAAAGAAAATCATAGCAACAGTAAATATAACATATATAACATATCTGGCTGGTATCCGGACAAAAGCCCCTTGCCTAAAAGCCCCTTGGTCTAAAAATGCACACATGGACATAAGCCCCTCGATACATTTGACAGAGTGGACATAAAGCCCCTTGGTAGATATGACAGAATCGACAAAAGCCCCTTGGTAGATATGACAGAGTGGACAAAAGCCCCTTGGTAGACATGAAAGAGTGGACAAAAGCCCCTTGGTAGATATGACAGAGTGGACAAAAGCCCCTTGGTAGATATGACAAAAAGCCCCTTGGTAGATATGACACAAAGCCCCTTGGTAGATATGACAAAAAGCCCCTTGATGATTTTCCCTTGTAGTCCTTGAAATATAATTTGATTATTAATATTAAAGCCATCTGCAAATAAACAGATGTAATAACATGTTGAAGTTAAAAATAATCAGTTTGTGAACAATTTATTGCAGCTAATGAAAAATTTCCCTTTGATTTTATGGAATTTTCTATTCTCACAATATACAATATCAGAAAGGGGCTTTTGTCCACTATTTCATAATCATCAAGGGGATTTTGTCCAACCTGATAAATCTACCAAGGGGCTTATGTCCACTCTGTCAAATATACCGAGGGGCTTATGTCCACGTGCGCATCTTTAGACCAAGGGGCTTTTGGGCCCCAGGGCTTTAGTACTACACTCTATCTGGCCAATTAAATAGTAAATACTGGTAAAACCAAATAAACTTTGGAAGTGTATGTCAAATGGTAAAATCTAGGAAATGTTAAATTAAAACAAATTATTTTTAAAAACAATGTGCTTCTCTTTTATCTGTCCGAAAAAACCATACCACTTTTCATTTAAAACAAGACTACTTATATGGTGGCATTTCAAATAGTTTTGTTCTCAGTACCAGTGGAGATTCACAACATTTCAAGCTTCAACAGACAGATAATTTCTTCAGTACTCGGTTACCAATACCATTTTATGTTTATGGCTATTCAAGTTAACCAATGTCTAAAAATCGGAAGATTTGGATAAAAGCATAAAAATGTTTTTTTTCAAAAGCCCCTTATAAACTACCCAAAAAGAGTAGGATGTTAATGCTTGGGCCATATTCCAGAAAAATCTTAAGTTTGTCATAAAATATTTTCACTTAAGTTCTGATTTTTGTAAGGTAATACATGTATGTTTTAAACTACATATAAATTAGTGAATACAATTACAGTTATTAAAGTAAATAGTAGTTAATTATAAGTTGATAATTAGTGAACACTATGTGAAATTTCATGTATACATGGAATAAAATGCTAAAGAAATTTGTCTACAGATTTTAAGTTTAAGGATAAGATTTCACTATAAATGTTTCTGAAATAAGGCTCCAGAAGTAAATGTGGCAGGCGTAAAAAAAATTAGGGTAGGTAGGTCTTGATTTTTTTGATTATTTTTTTTGGTAAATGGTCAACTTGGAGATTCTAAAACTGAATAAATATTCAAAACATATCAGTAACATCCTTAAACATTGTTTATAAGTAATCAAAACAAAACACTTCTTTATCCAAAAACACATTTAATTAATTATTGAAAAAGGTAAATAAAACAAAAATCCGTCTGACAAACCCAATAAAATGTTCTAGGGTCGGGGCATTTTTTAAGGGTAGGTTGGGTAACCTGAAAAAAACATTTTTTTTTACGCCTAAAGAAAACTTGTATCCAGACTTAAGTGCTGCTTACTTACGCATTGGGGCAGACGCATTTCACGTTCTTGAGTTTGATTTGTCTGAAGGACTCTGACCAGCCTTGTCTGAAACAATCATACACTTAGGCTAAAAAAATAATGAATTGTTTCTATGGCACTTTATCCCAAAAATCAGGAGGGAGGGCGAATTTTTTTTTTAATTAAGTATTTTTTTTCTCCTACTCTTTTCTATAGGCACTATGTAATGGCTTATTAAAACAAGTAAGTAAGTGAAGATTAAAGACAATTTTAAGTTTTAATAACAACATAAGCATCCCTTTTTATAAAATTCTAAATATATATTTATTCATCACAAACGGTCATTTATGCAAGCTGACGTAAAAAGGCAATCCATTTTAATGTTCATAATTAACATAAGTGCCTTCAAATTGATATACCATCAGCATTAAAGTACTCCTATTTATAGAATTTAACTTTTAGTAATTCATATTTTTTATAACTGTCAAAAATAGGAATTATTTTTGCAATAAATACCCAACAACAATTTTTGGAAAGGAAAATAAACACTTGTCAATGCAGCTGGCATTTGCGTTTGTTTGCATAGGACTATAATGACACTGATTTTCTTCAAAAAATATGGAATGCTATTACACAAGCAAAAGCATCTGCAAAACAAAAGTTAAAATCAACCAATAGACGATATTTATAAAGGTTCCCAATCAAATATGACTTTTTTTGTCAAAATTTACACAGTATTTCACAATTTGAGTAAATATTCAATTTATATAATTAAATCAGACAGGAAACAAGTTACTGGAAATACCGAAGTCTCTACCGGGTAACTCTTCTTCCGCTATCTTAAAATGCTGATTAGTTTAATTTTAAGCCGCTGTCCATGGGATCTAAATCAATACATCGTAATTTTAGTAATAGTTCTTATGAACGTTTATTATTGTTTATTTGTCCGAAATCTGTTTCTTATTTTGAAAGGCATTGTTCAAAAGCACTTGGTACGAACGGAATATACTATAACGTACATGCTGCTTTACCCAAGAGTCATCACCAGTTATCGCATACAGAAAATAGACGGTAGCAAGTTACCAAAATGTTAATAATTCACAGATTTCAATGGTTAGTTGTTGTATTTTGTTCGGTAGCATGTCCATTACTTAGAAACATTTTCTGCAAAGTTTTATTTTTATGAACATATTTCTGGACTGCTCCTTTAAAACCCCGAAACGATAGTCAAAAAATAGTAAATACATTTTTTTTTGGCATCAAATCAAATTTGTGGCGGGCCATTAGAAAACGTTGCGGCGCTGCCTGAGAAACAAATCATTAATTTTTTTTAGCCTTACTGATGAAAGGACAAATATCAAAATATTCTTTCATTTCTAAGTTTCATGAAACACCTTAATTCTGCACAAAATCAAAATGTTATTTTTCATATAATTATGAATTATAAAAACACATTTTAAATATATTTCTGCCAAATATATATCACTGACAAAAACTGATTATTAAAATATAAATTTTTTCTACCGTAAATGCATAATTTATCTTAAATAGTACAGTGACAACAGTATTGGTACATATCATTTATAGTCTGATGAATTTCTATTCCTGCTAAACAAGAATTTATCACAGAAACTTTAGTAAGTGACTTATGCCTGGAAGTAATGTTAAACTAATTATTTCATCTTCAAACTATGACGCTCAATACTGTTACATTTATGATTACAGTTCTAGTGAAACAAATACTTCATTTGCTGTCAAATGTTTTAATATTAAATGCATAACAAAAAAAATAAAGTTACATACCCAGTATCACCTAGCCCATGTAGAAATATCAACTGAAAAAAAAGACAAAAATACATCAGCACTTTGTCTATCCCTGAAGTAAATTTTTATTGTTTGGTGGTTGTATAGTTTATATATTAACACATATTTTAATACAACGATAATTTCAAGACAATTATTAATCTTCTGCTTTCAGGTGAATGTACTAATCTCTCTCTGGAGCAAACGCTGGGGGAAATTGATTGTTGGATATTCAGTGTACCAGGCTACAGGGATTTGATCAGTTTTGAAATGCATCATGGCTGAAGCTTACCAGTGCAGAAGTTTACGAATTTGTGACGAAGTGTACCACTAGCACTCCAATACAAAAGTATTTTTTACAGCATATTGTTTACACCAGTGCCTTCTCTACGATTTTTTTCAGGTGCCCTGGTCCCGATAGGGATGGGTTAGGGAGAGGTATTCCCTTCCTACCTCGAATTTTTTTTGCGGCATGTGTCAAATGACGTTATCTGGTGCATTTTAGCTCTTAAATTTAAGGCTTATACGTTTTAAATTTTGTGTAAACGTTTAAACGAAATGAAATAAACAAAACATCATTGTTTAAACGGTATGCCTCCAGCCTTTTAAAAACAAAAGCGTCATTGTTGTTGTGCAATAATTTTTTCTGGATGTTTATGTCCAGTGCGCATCACATTCGCACAGTGATGTCATGGTCAAATCCACTCTTCTCATCGTTATCGAATTTTTACGTTACACTCAATCTACTTACGGAGCCTCTTTTTTCGATTAATTATGTTCATATGGGCATGTTTTTAGTGTTTTAACAAGATTTTTATTGGTTACAACTGTTGAACGTAGTACTGATTAGATAATTGGTGAATTGTAAAGATCTTGATTAAAATACGTGTATATTATAGATGCTTCGTTCTTGCATAAATGGCGGGAAAATTTCCTTGCGCACGTTGTGCCATGGCACGTCAAATGTTCAAGAACTGTATTTAGTAAATCACATGGTCGGTACACGCACGCTTTCCATGCGTGGAACGTGACGTTGTGGTTGTTAGCAGACATTTGGCGCTCTTTTGTAGAAAACACAGGTTTTACATGGCATAAATGTACATAAACAATACAGCTTGTGTTTACGGAACTACAACAAACAGTAACACTGGATAGGCTTTTCCGATTACGATTTCATATTAATGTAACATGTTTCTGATGCAGTTAGAAGTTATTAAATTCATGAAATAAATTAGTGTGGACATAATAAAATGCAAAAACGGGTGAGCAATCTTTTTAAGTTCCGTAATACGCATGGATGCGCATATAAGGTTACTTGTGTGTGGATACATGCCTATTGCGCTGATTGGTGAATCATAACGTCATTCAAATGCGAAGATAAACAGGGCGTTTCTACTGGCTTACATTGATTTTACTGTGAGGTGAAACTCCACGCACAGGGCGGTGCTTCACGGTGATTGATTGCGGCTTAGGAATAACTGTAAATTGTTAAAATTTTTGGCGAAGTGACACTCGCTTTGATCATTCACCGACTTTATTGGGTGTACATTTTCTCTCGTAAAAAATGGCCATTGTGACATAAGAGATTAGCTTTCACAGCAGGAATGTCGGTCTGCTGCAGTCAACGCAGCTAATTAGTTGATAAAATACATGTGCCCCGGGCGATGTTTATAAGCGCAACACCAATTTTATTTTTAGGCGCCCCGGACAAGCTCACGTTAAAATTTAATGCCCCCCCACAGGGGCACTAAAACGGCCTGAGGAAGGCCCTGGTTTATACCTTACTGATAATGCGTGATGCTTGATACTTCGTGTGCAGCATAGAAAATGTTTTAAAAGTGTCATGTAATGTTTTTTTAACTGTATTTTATATTACTGTATTTGTCTGTAGGAAAAATTTGTTCATGTTGATTTTCAATAATTAAATTAGAACAATGGTCATGCCAAGTGGTAAGCTTTGTCCTGAAACACTTTGACAATGGTACGCTTCGCAAGACATTCCTTTTACTGGGTAACAGAACCATTCGCCCCGAAACATGTTTCGCCCTTGGATTTTTCGCCCTGGGACGTTTCACCCTAATTATTAGGAATAAACAACAATGGGGCCAGTATGTCACTATGTGCATCATGTCACAGCAGGATGTTTGTACAACATGGTGCCCCAACACCTGTTTAAGGGGTGGTAGTGTGTTATGTGTCACTTGTCAAACTGTGAAAGTCACCCCTCTTTGTGTTCTTGCAACATGATCTGGTTAAACTAACCGAGCAGATAATTGTGAGGTATGTGTTAATTATGAGACAGCACTCTTTTTTTGTTTCTAAACCGTATTTTGCAAAAGGATTAATTTAACATAATAGGCAGGTGTTATCATATTCCTATACTTGAAATATTCTAATAAACATTAATTAATAAGGATGCCTGAATTTTTTTCGGTTTTATTTATATTTAACAAATGTTACATTAATATATATGCATGTATTATCATATTTAGTTTTGTTAAATTTGATAAAAGATAAATGAAAAAATGCAGTGATTTTGTTACCTCTGCGTACTGCGTCCAGGACGCAGTAATATTGCCGTAGATGCAGTTTCAGTTTATGTGCGTTCGTGGGACGCATGCATTTTGTAAATGGCGAGACCTGTCCGGCAGTTTCAAAGCATTTTGTGTACGAGTACTGTCATAATAGAGGGTAAAATTTACCATCGCACCGTTCCGTCTATTTTTTATTACGACCATTCTCATTGGATAATCGATTTTCGAATAACCAATGGCAATAGTCATGACGTTTCTAAACGTAAGGCCAGGACTTTTTGATTTTACGGTTTACAAAACCGGCGAACATAAATTTTCCGAAAGTGAAAAAAAAAATATTATAATTACGATTTTTTTTTTACCGATGGGGGACGAAACGTTCAAATTTTCTAAATATTTTGAGTACGAATACAATAATTTGCTCGGTAAGTCCGTTTACTTCCGTGAAACTGCTTTTTGTTTTTGACGGTATCACACGATGATTGCCGATCGAGATCAACAAAGTGTTCCGGAATTTCACGTACAATTTTTTTAAGCAAGGCGTCCGCCGTTGTTTATGTACATGTATGCCATGTAAAACCCGTGTTTTCTACAAAAGAGTGCGAAATGTCTGCTGAAACACGACGTCACGTTCCACGCATGGAAAGCGTGCGTGTACCGATCATGTGCTTTACTAAATACAGGTCTTTAAAGACATTGGGTGTCCTAGTTTCCCATCAAAGGAATGTTAATCCCATGCATGATTTTTGCAGGGAGAAATCCCGTTATTGTGGTCAGTGAAGTGTTTCAAGTTTGAGTGTCGTCTCATAAATCTGTACTAGTATCCAAAATTGAACAAAACGATTGGTACAGCAAATGGAGAAAAAATAGGTAAATTATAAACAAATTGGCGTGGTTTTTCTATGCAAATTTACATATTGGTGGACAAAAAACTAGCAAGTGATTTTTAGTTCGTAAATTGTTGATTTTATTATATATTGTAAACTTCTAATAATGTTCAACATGTTTCATAGACGGCCCTTAAAATGACTTGTCCATTTGATGACAGTTAATATTACCGTTAGAAGTACAGTTATTCATGGAAAAAATGAACCATGAGAAAATCAACACTGTTTTTAATAATAGAGTGACATATGTCTTTAACATTTGACGCGCAGGCACGATGTGCACGAGGAAAATTTCCCGCCGTTTTTGCAAGTACAAAGCATGTATATAATATAAATATATTTTAATCAAGATCTTTACAATTCACCAATTATCCAGTCAGTACTATATTCAACAGCTGTAACGATTAAAACAGTGTTAAAACACTAAATACATGCCCATATGAACATAATTAATCGAATAAAAAAAGGCTCCATCAGTAGATCGAGTGTAACCTAACGATTCGAGAACGACGAGAATAGTGGGTTTGTACATGACGTCACTGTGCGCATGTGATGCGCACTGGACATAAACATCCGGAAAAAATCATTACTTTCAGTTTCGCAACTACAATGATGCTTTGGCTTTTAAAAGGCTAGAGGTATGCCGTTCAAACGGTGATGTTTGGTTTATTTCATTTCGTTTAAACTTGTACAAAAAATTGAAAACATCTTAGCCTTAAATTTAATAGCTAAAACGCACCAGATGTCATTTGACACATGCCGCAAAAAAAATTGACGTATGGAGGGGATACCCCTCCCTAACCCACCCCTCTCGGGACGGGGACGCCCAAAAAAATCCTGTGGAAGGCACTGGATGTATATTTTCAGGTGGCATTTGTAACAAATAATATCATTAGTAACAAGATCTTCTTGCGGGCACATCGAAACGAGGATGTGGGGACAGACAGCTTTGTCTCGTATACACTTAAAAGAGAAAGTCATGGTTGCATTTTGTTGATGATATATATTTTCGCGACACAATGAGAATTTCTTATTTGCTCTGTATTTTGTTTCTGTCACAATTGTAATGCAATAATTTAACACACACTAGCAGTTCAGTTTATATCTGATAAATTTCATATATACATGAAGATCTAGCATTTACACAGAGTTGAATATTTAAACAAAAAATATGTTAAAACTGGTTTCTCATTTTTAATAAGAATTAAGACTTAATAAGAATCCAGACAATTAACGTCATATTATTTGGACTTTTCTCTTGATATAGTAAAATTTATTATGTTTTTCGAGACCTCACAGCAATTATTTTCAAAATTTGCGTTGTCTGGTTAGATTAAGCTCGTTTTGCAAGGTCTGTGTTCGGGCAGTTGTGGATTCCAGTCCAGCACAGGTTAACTCATCTTCTTTTAAAAAGGCATCTCACTTTACATTTCGTAAATCCATACAAGTATACAACTTTGTGGTAAAATCAATGTTAATGATGCCGTTAAAATATATGCATCTATTACACTTATTTACTCTGTAAAATTCATAAATACAAATGGTTAAACTGCATATAAAACATTGGTGCAATAAAACAGTTTATACCATGTTTGACGTCTTATTCTAACTTCACATAATAGTGTGTTGTAATGTTGATATTGTTATTAATTATAAATTGCTAATGGGAAATCGTTCGTTGTGTTAAGATTTGAACACTTTTTTCTTTTCTTTTTTCGACCGACCAAAAATGTTTGTAAACCAGAAAATAAAAAAGGACTGGCCTAATGGTGTGAATGTAAAATAATATATAATTTTTTGGGAAAGTTTTTTTAAAGTTCGTCTGCAACATGGGTCCGGAAAGCAAAATGACACATGACAATACTCCTGAAGTTAATTCTGGTCAGGTTCTACCAAAAATCATCCGAAAAAAATATGTTAATAGAATTAAGATTGGGAGAAGTTGTTTAGTTGATGAGCATATACAATGGAACTACACAATTTAATAACATGTACTGCACTTTGTGTATGGTCGCTAACAGGTGCAATGGTATGGTAAAAAATGCACACTGCACAAATTTTCAACATTCTACTGACTCTAGCTCGACAAGCTTCTCAAGAAGAACAAAGTTAAAATAACTTCTGTTATTATATATAATAAAGAGTTAATTGCATTATTGCCTTACTCATCTTATTAACTGACTGCTTATATTCCCATTTGAATTTGACTCAGATTTTTAGTCCAGCGAGTCCTAGGACTCATGGCTGTGAAATTGTAAAAAAATTACTGTTAATGTCTGCTTTTAGTCCTCATTTTTCAATACAGTACTGTACTGTGTATGTGAAAGAGTTTTTACTGGATACTGGTCATTAAAATAAGTGAAATTAGCATGTCATTATTCCACATTTAGTTTAATTCAATTCACATTATTGATTCACATTATTGCAAATTGTGAAACCCAATCGCTCAAATATTTGGGGCGAAACGTCCATGGGCAAAACCTATTTCGGTGCAAATGTTCCCAGGGCGAAACGTGATTCGGGGCGAATGGACCCGGATTCCTTTTACTGGATCCTGCCAAATATTGAAATAAGGAAAAATACAGTTACACTATGGCATTAAATCATTTGTTATGAAATACTAAAATATGTTAGCAAATTTAGCCATTTCTGACAAATTCCGTTAACCAACTTTCTTTAACATTGTATTGAATGACTTGACGTCAATACGAGATATTAAAGTGAACCCACAGTTGCCGTGTTCCTCGAAGCCTGAGCCGCAACGGTGAATGGCTGTTTACTCATTGTTTTCGTTGAGCTAGCACCCATACATGTACACAATATATATGGAAAAATGTTGCTAACGCTCAGAACAGACTTTACGGGGGCTTTCTTCAGCATAAAATGTATCTGAACGGTATAATTAATTCACGCAATTCTCTTCGGGATGCTGCTTTTCCCGGATGTTGAGAAGTACGTCATAGATTTTGTGGTTGAGAAAAAAAACTACACCGTACTACCGGTAGGTTACAGTAAACTAAATCTAAGTCGAATAATAATAAACGCCGAAGCACTCATTGATACGTAATAATAATAATAATAATAATATAGCGTTCTGATTCGAATTCTAATGTCAAGCACTGGTTATAAATTTAAGTTCTTAATTTGCTTATTAGTTAGATATAAATAACTTTTTATATATACCGCGTTTTAAAAGGACCCGTGCTCTAGTTGTAAAGGGTGACAGATGTGTGGTCTAGTTTAACGTAAAGGTCCTCCTCTTAGAGGTCGCGGTTTGGGTTACAGCCAAACCCATCACTAAAGAAAATTATCAACCAGGGATAGCCGGGTACGTGTTCGTTGCAGTATCCCGCGTACACATTGTGACAAGCAAGGCTTGTATATATATAATGCGATGCACGCGAAAACGCACGTTCCTGGTCAAAAACGATAAACTTTAAAACTCGCCAGTGTGTGTTTTTGGACTAACGAAAATACTTAGTGTTACATTCATACGCGTAGAGAATGTACTCTTACAAGTGCTTAACTCCTCCCATTGGAAGTCTACCAATGAGGAAAATAACATCATTTACTTTTTGCGATTGAAATCAAGCAGATCACACTGTAAATATTAATACATCGTACGAATAATAATTACAATATCTAGAACGTAAGTTGCAATATATTGTTTGCTTATTTTTTAAATCTGTTTTTTAGTTAGCGCTAAAATTTAATTCATTTTATTGCGCAAAATATATGTATAATAACAAGAAAAACAATGATGCAAAGCATCATACGGCGCAGTATAGTTGCGTAAAAGAAGAAATTGAACCCTGCATTAAATACAAGTAAATATGTATGATTTAGTTAATAAAACAGTAATTAAACTCGTATTATCATGAGGTTGTAATTATAAAATTAAGATCCTCAAAACAATAAACTTTGAAAATCCTTATTAAATTCCATCATTATGTAATGCCCGTACAATAATCCGATATTACCCGCTCATGTTTGTAATCAATGACAATTGAATTACCTAAATAATTCACATTAACATATATACATATATCGTATCTTCCGATTTGTGAGGCAAATCAAAATTTAGAGTTGCAGTGCAAGAAAATATTAGCGTATATGTATACCAGCATTATATCAATTTATGCTATGTGTACTTAATAAAAACAATAATCAGGGCACATTCTCACAAACTATGTTTTGACATAATTTCTTGATAATCGACGATGGCGACTAAAATAGTATCTCTTAGGAAACAAATGTATCAAGCGTTTCTGAGTATTACTATAATAGTAGACAAAGAAATCATAATAGGAACAAGAAATAAAACAAGAAATGTCTTTAAAAAAGATAATCGGTGTTGAAATTAATATTGAGATGTCATTTAAAGATTACCTAAACAGACGGCCAAGATGATCGGTTACGTGACTTCTCAGATCCCAGATTTTTTGGTCCCCACCAATATTAGGGGACTTATTGGACCCCAGATTTTTCGGACACTATCAGAAAACTTCTCGGACCCAAAAGTTAATTTGAGATAAATTTATAAATTTAAAAATTATATAGAATTATAATTAATATCTATGCCGTGAATAACCCAATCATACAACTCCATGTTTCCACCAGTGATATATGAATAACCAAAATAATTTAGGTTAACATAATTGTTATCTGAATTTGTCAAGCCAATTTAACAAATTAACAATGTAAGAAAATAATTTCGGGAAAATTATTATGTATCAGACGAGTCTATATAGTTATTTATAGTACCGGTAATATACCATTCATGTTAGTTATCTAATATAATAACGATTTGAAGTCAAATAAGCATGTACCCTGTGTATCCCAATAAAAAGCAATAGTCAGGGAACATTCAGCGATTTTTGAAATGTTAAGACGATAATGCAAACATAAAAATTCATTAGACTATGACGATTTTAAATTATATCAGTAGAAATATGATATATCAAGGGTTCCTGTGTATAATTAGTATTGCAAATTGTGTATTCATGCTACGCGAATAACAATTTGACATATTCCGAATCTTCTTTCATAACATTTTATCTATAGAAAATGTAGCATCTTTTAACAGATTAAATAACATCTACTGGAGAAGTTGATAGAAAGATGCAATTATAAATAATCGTTAATAAATCGTAACCACAATTTTAAATCAAATTAACAGTAAGTTTATAATATAAATTCCACACTTATTGAAATTTTTAGGTTTATGATTCTCTGAACGCTATTATTTATGCATGTACGAGTATATTAACAAAGCTATACAGCCGTTGCTAGCTACGCGCGCTATTTTTATAATGACACTACTTTTTGTGGAATGCGATGAACTCGCTAGAATCAATGGCTACATGGAACGGCAACTCGGTGAGTGAGATTTATGAATGGGAACATTACACAATTGCTATTTATAGAGCGTAACGCTTATACAAATGAAGGCTAAACAAAATAGTTATTTCGTTACGTGAATGAATATATCATTCTGTTTATGGCATACAATGAGAAAATACGTTCATAATTAGCCTCAGTTCTAGAGTATACGCGAGGATATGTTTATAACTTCATTTTAACCGCTTATGTAAACAATTATGTAAATTTGTATTTCCCAAAAGTATGCAACAGTTATTGGTATACGTTAAACCATTGTTTGAAGTTTGCATTCCCTAGAATTAGAAAATTTTCCCATTTCTATTGGCATTCAATTTTCCCGCTGCATAATTATCGCAAGAAAATCTGGGTCAAAAGTGATCGTAGACAGCTACGCCGAATAACAACAAATCAAATGTTTGTAATTTAATTTTAACGTATTCCGATGCTTCCGCCATAGTCAGTTCAAAGAAAGATATAACCTCTATTTATAAATTCAATAACCTTTTCAAGAGTAGTTGAGTGTAAAATGTAATTCTATATAATTCCAAATAAAACACAACCGTTATTCATAATTATCATGCATGGTGAAATTGTAAATATAAATTTTCTATTCAGTATGAATGTTATTGTCTATAATCAGGTTTTCTGGATGCTTGTTGCCAATATTTTAACACAACTGACATCGGCTTCTAGCCTGCAACACTGCTAGATATTTGTTATTGAATGAGTCACTTCTGTTGAGCCTGTAATTGGAGCAGGTCGCCTACGGTACTCTGTTTGCAGTGTAGCGTCTCACTCTGTTTCGTAATTGAGCAGCAATTAAAGGCACGATTTTAGCTTTTATATGCTTTCAAAAATCACTGATTTCTGAAAGAATAATTATCTTCAGGCAAGTGATGCAAGAATGTACCCTTCAATTTGATTCAGGGACTTCAGGAAACGTTTACCTGCATGCATAACAGTATGTATCACGCAATATTATCAAAATGCCACATACCATATTTGACATATATGTTTAAAAGGTGGCTACGAATGTGCATTTAAGTACACTTTTAGGAATAGAGAATATTAACTACAGTTGTATATGCATCTTTAATGTACAGCGTCATAGGCACAACTGACTCACATTCCCAGAGCATGCATGGCTACATGATATTTATAGAACAATGAAAGCATCTAAATGTCAAGCAAAGACAATACTGTTACATCTTCTTTCTTTTCCAGAAGAAGTTAAATATCAAAGATAAAACTGATCAATCTTTAAAGAAATGCATATTAAAATAAACTAATCATAAAAACAAGTATTCTGTTCGTTTGTTTTGGTGTTAAAGAAAGTATTCATTGAATAGTTTGTCTGAATACATATTAAGCACACTGTATTGTCAACACTATATACACAACGTGATCACAATGTGAACACACGCCACTTATTTACAAAGTCCTTGTACCTGGCGGGCTTGTGCACAGCGCGTCTAGATCGGGTTATATACGGTCCATCATTCTGTCTTTGTTGAGGCAGAGGGTCACGTTGCTGAGTAGTTTCCCCTGTTTCCTCATGTGGCATAGGAAACGCATCCGACTCGTTTCTTTTGCGTAGAAAACGTCGATTGCGGTTGATGACGGTACCAGTGTCCTTGCGTACGTTGTACGACCTGGTGTTTGGACGGTCAATGACGATGCCTTGTCCCCAGGTTTCTCCCTTTCATCTGGCTGTATACCAACAGTATCTCCTGGTTTAAGATCTTTCAGTGGTTTGACAGATATGTGGTAGTAAAACGATTGTCTTTCTTTACGTTTGATGACGTTCTATCGTACATTGTCCGGTATGCTAGGTTGCAGTTGAGATGAGTTCTCGGGAAGAAGAGTCCTGGTCTTTCTGTTCATGATTTGCTGTGCAGTGCCGTAGCCTGTTGATTGCTGGGGCGTAGCATTTGATCTGTATGTGAATGTTTTGCTTTTTCCATTATTCGCTTGGCGGTTTTGACTGCATTTTCAGCTTTTCCGTTGGATTGCGGGTACCTGGCAGAAGATGTTTGGTGATTAAAGTCCCATTTTCTCGAAAATGAGTTGAGCTTTTCGGACTTAAACACATTTGCGTTGTCTGAAATAACGGTTTCTGGAATACCGTGTCTAGCAAAATGTTGCTTCAGTTTTGCATGATTCGTTTGGAGGTCGTTTCCTCGAGCCTGTCAATTTCAAAGAAGTTACTGAAATAATCCACGGTAACTAGATAGCCATTGTCGTTGAATGTAAATACATCAGTTCCGACCTTTGCCACGGAATAATATTCCATCTTGCATAGATAGTTCATCTCGAGCGGAATAATATGGCATAGCTTTGTGTGGTGTGTTTTCCCAACCATTGCGTATTTGTTCACTGACTTTCGCCAAAGTCGGGTCTTCACGGGTTGCCTTCTGGATTCGCAGTTGTCTTTACTTTGACACTGCCAGATAATCGCACATGTTTGTTGCTTCTATTTCCTTTTCATAATCCGTAAGCAATACATCGTCTAGCTTGGTTGCACTGCCTTTGCTTAGATATACTCTTGAAAGCGTATCTGAAATGTACATTTCTTTGCCTTTCTTGAAACATATTTCACAGTCATATGTCTGCAGTTTCAGAAGCATTCTCTGAAGACGCTTTGGTGCTCTGATCAGTGGCTTTTTGCAGATGATTTCCAGTGGTTTGTGGTCACTTTCCACCAGTACTTTTCGACCATAAGTAAACTGATTAAATTTTTCGAAAGAGAATAACACGACGAGTAGTTCCTTCTCTATTTGCGCGTCGTTCTGCTCGGTTTGCGTTAATGCGCGGCTTGCAAACGCAACGGGCTGTCCTTCTTGGAGTAGCACACATCCGAGGCCTGATTCAGACGAATCGCATTGAATTACAGTGTCAAGCTTTACATCGTAGTAGCGTAACACGGGTACGTTGCATAATGCATGTTTGATAGCTTCAAACGCTTCATCATGTTCGAATGTCCAACAAAACACGTTGTCTTTGTGAACGAGTTGCCTAAGTGGTTCGCACATATCACTTAGCTTGTTCAAGAATTTGGTGAAGTAGTTAAAAAGACCTAGTAGCCTTTGCACACTTTTTTTGTCGGTAGGCTTTGGCATCTTTACAATAGCTTCGATTTTGGAAGGGTCAGCGCGAACACCTTTATCCGTAAGTAAATGTCCCACGAACGGCATTTTCGTTTGGTGAAGTTGAAATTTGTCCTTATTCAACTTAATGTCCTTCTGAACGCAGCGTTCTAACATCTGTGTTAGATTCCGATCATGGTCACGAAGTGCTTCTTCGTATGTCTCTCCTTTACCGAAGATAAGAATATCGTCGTCTATTGCTTTGATTCCTGTCAATCCTGAGAGGTTCTGCTCTAGAAACTGTTGAAAGTATTCGGATGCAGGGCTTATTCCGAATTGCATTTTCCTCCAACGATGTCTCAAATATGGCGTCTCAAACGTCGTAAGATAGCTTGAGCTCTCGTCAAGCTTGACATGCCAAAATGCATTCTTGATGTCACATTTGCTAAATACCTTTGCATGGCTCAGCTCAGGGAGAAGATCTTCGACAACAGGTAACAGATAATGGCTGCGTTTCAGCGCTTTATTCAACGGTTTGGAGTCAATACATATGCGTAAGCATCCGTTGGCCTTTTTCACTATGACTAAAGACCATACCCAATCAGTAGGAGTGTCAACATTGGTAATTGTCCCTGACAACTCGAGCTTCTTAAGTTGCCCTTTTAGCTGCTCTTTCAATGCTACAGGCACGCGACGCGCGGGCATTTTCACTGGTGGGACTGTTTCATCTATTTCAAGATGTAGTGTTCCTTCGAAAGCTCCGTATCCCTCGAATACTGATTTGTATTTCGCTTTAATATCCTTAATGGTCAATTGTTCATTTTGTTCAACTGGGCATATGTTATGGTACTGGATTTTAATCAAGTTCATAGCCTGTATTGTTTATGAGCCTAACAGCGGTGTAATATCTTCGTCAATGACAATAAACTCGACTTGATAACGTTTGTTTGTTTTCGGATTCTTCAGTAGCAAATTGCACTTTCCAGCTGCTTTCATTTCTGATTTATTGTACATTTTCAGAGTTGAGTCACACGCGGTAATTTGATCTAACGGTACACACGACCTATGTAGAATGTTCGCTGTTGCTCCGCTATCTAATTGAAATTTAATTGTTTGTCGCTGGCTGACTGACAACATGTTAGCGTAAATTTTTGATTGAATTTTCCCAGTGGTAATGAATGTCAAAACCTCATCGTCACTCTCTGTGCTTGAAATGTCAAACTGTTTAACGTGTGGTCTGCTGCGTGAGGGTTTGTTTGTTTTAAATTTGCTGGATAGACATTCCTACGCATAATGGTTATATCGACAGCATTTTCTTTCCATACGCTCCACAATTACAAGGCTTGCAAAATTTACCACAGTACTTGCATTTTACATTTGCATGTGCGCTTTGCTTGTGTTTCTTTTGCGGTTTTGCTTGTTTGGTTTTGCTTATGGCCTGTACATCCTCTGTCTGCTGGCTAGGTTTGAGGAGTTGTACTTTGCTTTGTGACGCTTCAGTTGCTCGACACATATCAATGCATCTTTCCAATGTTAATTTATCGTCCTGTAGTAGCCGTTTGCGCGTACTATTGTCTTTTATCCCTAACACTAACCTGTCGTTGATGATGTTATCGGTTAAATCACCGTATTCGCATGTTTTCGATAATATCCTTACTCTAGGATAATTGTCAAACGTTTTGCTGTCCTTTTGCATGCATGTGTTGAGCACGTAGCGCTCATAGGTACCATTGGTTTTCCAGACACAGAATGACTCGAATCGCTTAATTATATCGGCTATGTCATCCGTTTGCTCGTTACGCTCGAAGTGAAAACCGTCAAAAACGTCCATCGCCTCTGGATGCATGTAAGAAACGTGGCCGCACGTAGGTCTTTCGCCTTATTCACAAGACCTGACGCTTTTTCGTAGTTTAGCCAAGTCCGATGGAACTTTTTCCAATTTGTGGCAATATTCCCATCCATTTCCAGCCTTCCGGGAAACGGTATTAGCGACGGAACAGCCATGGACGCAGGCGCCGCCACTGCTTCAGCTTGTACACTCATTATTCTAGTTAATCCAATTAACACTAATGCATGTCCTAATTTTTAATTGTCTCTTCTAGCTTCTTTTGACACCATGTTTAAAAGGTGGCTACGAATGTGCATTTAAGTACACTTTTAGGAATAGAGAATATTAACTACAGTTTTATAAGCATCTTTAATGTACAACGTCATAGGCACAACTGACTCACATTCCCAGAGCATGCATGGCTACATGATATTTATAGAAAAATGACAGCATTTAAATGTCAATCAAACACAATACTGTTACAATTAAGGAACGTGTCGTTATTTAATGTATACAATATGCCTTTCCTAAAACTCTGTATCTTGTGATATATAATATTTTATGAACACATAAAATTTTGTAAGTCATTGTTCACGTAAATTGTTTAGTGCAAGTTAACCTTAGCTCAGAGGACAATCTCCAGTCGTATTCAAGCCTTTTATCACGTGATGCTAGACAGTCAATCAGAATACGTAGAATTCATTGTTTACATTATATTTGGTGCAGGCGGATGCCTCACCATTTAGCAATTTTAAAATAATAATTCTGCTGTTTATGGGGCGTTTGAGACGTGCATATTTGCCGTTTACGAACTGTGTTACCAAAGTTCAGGATGGTTTATTATCCAACGCTTGATCAGTTTTGTAGTCTATATTACGTGGTGGATCCATTTCTAAAAATAGCGTAGTAAAGGACCAAAGCCAAGGAATGACATCTCGAATATCTCGGCGAGAATTGACGGGATTCAATATGGCTGCGCCCAGCCATATCAGCTACGCACTATAACTGTAAACGTTCCGGTCTTACTGTTGATCTTTCGACAGGTGTGAGGAGTACTTGAGTGCCTACAAAGTACCGGAAATTACGGTGAGTAACTGTCACTGCCTGCCAAACGATGTCCGGGCTTCGCTACCTCTGCTAGGGAAGCAAGTCAAAGCGGCCACAAGTCAAAGCGGCCACAAGTCAGACCGGCCTCAAAAAAGTCAAAGCGGCCACAAAAAAGTCAAAGCAGCCTCACTCTGTAAAAAATAAAGTTAAACCGGCCACACAAAAGTTAAACCAGCCACGCAATTTAATTAATAGATGTGATGTTTGATACATGCAAAATCAATTAATGAAACTTCGTAAAGGTAATTCATGTCAAACATTCAATCAACCAATCAATTAAGTTTAAGAAAGGTTGTGTTTGTCATCAGTTTGAAGATGTGAAAATGTGTGAATTCTTATATGTCATTTATGTTTCTTTGTCGGCTTCACAATTAAAGGCATCAAATAATTAAATCATTTATATTTAGAGTATATAAACATCGTTTGGGTATGTTTTACTTACCGTAAATTCTCGCGTATAAGCCGCACTTTTTTTCATCCGAAAATTGTATCATTTTTGCAGTGCGTCTTATACGCGCTTATAAGCAAAAACTCCTAGCGTTTCTATTATAAATATCATCCGTAGTATTTTGGCCGCCATTTTCAATATATGCTCGATCGACGTCACTAAGACGCTTATACATGAATAAGCAAATATTCGTACCCGTGATGTTTTATATTGGGATTGTTTATATTTAATATATAGTTCTAATTTTGTGTGTTTTATATTTTATTTCTGAATTTCACGCAATTAAAATATATGTGCAATAATACAGAATGCATAAGAAATAAGAACCAGGGTCAAACGAACCGTATTGTAAACACCACTTGAAAACAAACTACTTCACACCTTTTGTATTACTCTGCAAACAATAACCACGGTGTCATTGATGATACTTGCAGAACTCTCCGTGTTTGTCAAACAAACGATTAGCGCTTATGGTGTAATTAAAGGTGTTGACACTGAGACTTCTCAACACCTCTCAATACAGCGAAAATACATTTAGTGTAATGTATCCACGTTTGTAGATAGCGATTTCCACGACAAAAATATTTTCGGTGTTTATAAACAATGGACGCAAAATTTAAGATTTTGATGTGTTACGAAGCATTTAGATTTTAGAAGCCTTTTAATCGCAAATTTTTTTTTCCACAAACTACGACCTGAATTTTTAGGTGCGTCTTATACGCGGGGGCGTCCTATACGCGAGAAGTTACGGTACTTTCGTTTTGTACATTGTAAGACATTTATGCTTGAGTGTGAGGGATTAACAAAAGAAAATTAAGATCGCTTTCAGAAAAGATCTGCGTGTGTTTTTTTTACAATTTCTGACGTTTAATATCCGATTCAATCTGCTATTCCAAGCAAGCCGTTGGAAGAGTCAAATTGGGTTGTTTTTGAGAGGGACATTGTTAGCATCCTTATGTTTTATATAAAGAAATGAAAACTGTTGTAATCATCTGATATGTGTTTTGTGCATATATTGATATGTTTATGTTGATAAAGACATTGAATAAAGTTACAAAAACAGATATTTATTGTCGCTATCTTATGACCACTTAATTATTGTTCACTATCACTATAATTCAAACAATAAAATAGGGCAAACTATCAGTAATACAATTAAATATGTAATGCATACCATCACAAAATCTTTTCAATAGAAAGAAATAAAATGAGGCTGGTTTGACTTTTTTACAAATAACTGTGTGGCCAGTTTGACTTTTTGTGGCCGGTTTGACTTGTGGCCACTTTGACTGTAATTCCTCTGCCAAATGCGTCAATTGCCAGGAATGAATTTGAGGATTCAGCTCGACGTACAACAGCCTGGCAGGCCATCTTTTCTGGATGCTGTTATTCACCTTAATCGATCCACCTACAGTTGACAAGCTAAGTATACCCTTCTTTTTAGGGGTGATTTGTTATGCTTGTAAGCCTTGTATGGCAGTTGTTATTTTGACATTATTGTCGCAAAGCCACCCGTTTATTCAGCCTTAAATTGGCTCGATATTGACGTGTCCTATAACATTTATAACTTGCCCTGCCTGTGTTGCTATTTTTGCATTGACATCATCGTCAAATAGCAACTTTTCAATTAAGTTTATAACGGCCTGACATACTTGACGTTCATGCTATTTCCTAGTTATTATTTTGCGTGATGGATTTCATACTACACGCCACATGATTTTATTCTTGTGCCTTTTGAGGGCGTTAATTTGCGTGATTTAGTTTATAGTTCACGCCACATTATTTGATTCCTAAGCGTGCTTTAGTTTACAATTCACGCTGCATTTATATATTTTTCTATGTTTAGAGTTCACACACATCAATGCCATACTCTAACTGGAGTTGGTTTTGGCCAATTCATGATGCATTATGAAATCTATGCCTTATCTAAGGTGATTTAAATCCCATTTCATACGGTGTTTATGTGTGAATCGCTTAGCTGTTCACACCTCTACTAAAATTACATATATTCATTTAATTGATGTGATTTCTTTCACGTCTTTCATTGCTTATTCCATTTTGCATTACTGTCAGTTACTATGACTGCCATTGCCTTTTAAGTACCCAACATACACAGCAACTGTTACTAGATGTTGTTTTCTGGGTTCTTTAATTACATTTTCAATCCATATATTTTGAAAACGGTCAGCGGTATTCCGTATGTGTTGTTCACACATACACCTATTTTACATTTATATTATTGCATGTTTTTCAGACAACACCTATCGACAGGGAGTCATCAACTTCACAGCAGGGCTGCAGTTTTCCACCAATCAACTGTGCCATCAAGTGCTTCGAGCAACCTGGCCTCTAAAGTGGTCTCTCATCCATCCCCGCATCAACCCAACACTGGCCGGATAGAAATTTCAGGTTACCTTCCAGACATCGCCTGGTGCAACTAAGCTGTACAAATCCTGTCCACCACCTTGCAAGTTCATTCACAGCCAGCCAGTTTGCCGCATCTGGGGTTTGCGACGCATCTGTCTATTACCAAAGTTCCATTGTAAACAACGTTCCATTATCAACATGCATTGTGTTTTCTGTACATTGCTCCTTTAAATTGATCATCATTCACTCCACCAAACTCACAGTCACACGCATTCTTACCCTTGCGGTTTTCAAGAAGGCGGTTTAAACATTGTCCACTTCACTTGCCCACTCTTCTCATATCTTTCACTGCCTACACATAGTCTTAATACTATATTTGTATTACCAAGCCATATCGGATATTGTCATACAATGATATCTTTGATTTCCTGTAACTCCACAACAGGGTTATGTCTTCCTACTATGTTTTTCTTCTAATACTGCCCACATATTATGTTTCAGTGCTGTTTTCTTCCACAGATGGAGTCAGCAAGTCCGAAATTGTGGCCAAAATATTTCAATACTATTGGATATGATGTCTGTCTCCAATGATCTATCTACATTAAGTGGCTCTTAAGTCTTTTCCTCTATTGCATGACTCTATTACCAGTATACCTATATGTGCTACACCAACTTGCTGTATGCTGTTCTTGGTCACAACCGACGTTATAACTTCACCACTAAACCAGCAGTTCCCATCTTATCTGACTGCCTCCAGTGTACTCGCTATAATTGCAGTTTTCTTGGTTGCTTTTAACATTTTCAATCATTATCATGCCCTATATTTTATTACACATTAACACATACATGTCGGTCTTATGCTGTAGGTTCTTCTTAACATAGTCGTACAGTTTTACTAATATTAGCTCAGAGATAAATTATATGTTCTTAATTCGTTGCCATTTATGTTTCATTGTGTTTGTTTAATTGCTGTCACCTTTAATACATTAGTTGTTTGAAAACCAATAACATCACATGGCCCAGTTTAACATTAATTTTAATTTTAGTTAAATTTTTTATGCATATTAACCGTTCCCATTGGCTCTGACAGTTTGAGGCTGCAGCGCTTTATAAACATCCTGCCATACTTACATTATAATATTACAATATACATTGTTACCTACTTTTCATTAACTTAGGCTGGTTTGCCAACAATTCCAAACATAATCATTCTAGTTTGTCATGATTGACAGTTTCAGGCTGCAGATCTTCCCTATTACTGCACATGTTCTAATATCATTTCTTTACAAAAGCTTCCTGTGAGAGTCTAACTACCTTTAACAACGTTTCCTTTATGGCTTGTTTGCCAACAAATATTTTTTCACTTGTCATCCTCTGACAGTCTCAGGCTGCAGAGCTTAATAACTTCTCTACATACTTATGTTAGAATATTGTTATTTTAAATTCTGGATTCATGTACATTGTTTCCTTAACAGTTGTCTGTCACCTTGTAGGTTGAACATTTTATGGTCTGACAGTCTTTGTCAATTTTGAACATAATTTATTAATACTATTGTTTCTTTTTCTTTTGGGAATATTGATATTGTATCCTTTAATGACAGTTTGTATGCAAATGCCGATGTTGACACGGATTATGCTTTGATTGTTGAAGGCTGCTGAGCTTCATTAATTTATACAGCATTATTCCATCCATTATGGCATAATTCTTATTGGGCTTATTTGCAGGCTTTTTTGTAACCTTATTTCATAAATTCATTCCCTGAAAATGGAAGTTGGACACTGACAGTTTAAGGCTGCAGAGCTTCATTGTTGAATGTTGATATATATCCATTCCTATGTTCTTATTTTGTAGTTTTACAGTTTTTTAGTAGGCCATCAATTTCAATTATGGAAGCCTTTGGTAGTGCTCTGACAGTTTAAGGCTGCAGAGCTTCATCAATGTACTTATATATTTATTATTTGCATGTTGTATGTCACCTTATTTCATATATTCACTTCTTTGACAACATTAGTTGTGCTCTTGACAGTTTAAGGCTGCAGAGTTTCATTGTTGCATGTTATTATATATATCTTCTTATGTTATTGTTTTGTCATTTCACACTTATCCTCCTTGGTCTTAGTTACATGCAGTAAATTTGTTGTACTTTTAGGCGGCCATCCATTTATACGGAAGCCTTTGGTGGTGCTCTGACAGTTTAGGCAGCAGCGCTTCATCAATGCACTTGCATATTTATTATTTTATTGGTGTCTCGCACATATGTCGTATTTATCTACTTCTTGCCTCTGCCCTCTGTGTGTCATAGTTAGTTTTGAGGTCCAAACCTTTCATGGTCTGACAGTTCAAGGCTGCAGAGTTACATGTTTTCTACATCAATATTACCATTTACTTCTGTAGGTCGATTTACCTGTTTTATGGAACAGCTTTATAACTGCTTTATACCAACATCTGATGCTACCATATTCTGACAGTTTAAGGCTGCATAATTGAATTATTGTTCCTTACATACATATATAATTATGTTATTGCATGGTTTCCTTCAACTACTGCGGGTCTATTTACCTGTTGTATGGAACTGTGTTATAACTGCTTTATACCAACATCTTATGCTAACATATTCTGACAGTTTAAGGCTGCAGAATTGAATGTTTGTTTCTATACATATAATTATGTTATTGCATGGTTACCTTCCACTACTGTGGGTCTATTTACATGTACGTTATTACTGCTTTGTAGCAACCTATTATGCTACCATCTTCTGACAGTTTAAGACTACAGAGTTATGTTTTCTATTATACATGTACATAGCATTATGTTCGTCAATGTTTACATTCCACTACTGTGGGGACCATTTACTTGTTTTATTTAACAGTTTTTTTAACTGCTTTGCAGCAACATATTATGCTACCATGTTTTGACAGTTTAAGGCTGCAGAATTGCATGTTTGTTACTATACAGATCATTATATTATTGAATGGTTACTTTCCACTACTGTGGGTCTATTTACATGTACCCATTTTATTAAATAGCATTACTGCTGCTTTGCAGCACCTTTTTGGGCTACCTTGTATTAACTGAATTGCTCTGTCAGTTTAAGGCTGCAGAGCATTATAGTATTCTATGCAGTTGCATAACATGTCAAGATCTTCTGTTAGACTCCGACAGTTTAAAGCTGCAGAGCTGATCTTTACTGTTGCAACTGTACACATACATGTGTTCTTTTATTGTTATCGCACACATAAATCATGTGGTCCTTTCGTCTTTTACTGTTTTTTGCCAATGAATTTAGCGTATATGATGTTTTCACCTTAGGTTATGGTCTGTCAGTATAGAGCTGCAGAGCTTCACAGCTTGGCATACTAATCACTGCGACTTGTCTTCTAATATTGTCACACTACACTGACCTACCATGTTCTTATTTCAATTTCAATTACTTTCATTTACTTCCTTCTATTTTATTTGTTTCTGAGGTATTCAGCTACTTTTACATATATTTCAGCCTCTGCTTGGAATTCACATCTTGTCACAATCAAATTTTTTGGTCCGAATTTTATTACTATTTTATTCAGATGCATTCATATGTAGTCAGTTATATATATTACTATCTTACATATAGGTACATGTGTATATACAGCTTAATTTTCCCCATATATTTGCTGTGATTATGCCAGAGCATAGTTTGTCAGTTTCATTTGGTATGGTTTTGTTTTTTGCCTCATCAGTATTAACAGTTTGTCTTTCGATTTAATGTCTGTAAGCTTGAGTTGTAGTCTTCAGCCACTGCTTCTGTATCAGTCTAACACGTATAGTATTGCTTGCTCATTCAATGGCCATACTATGCTCATACTTCTCAGCAATGTGCATTTGTATTGCTTTACACAGGTAATATTGCAATTCTTTCGTTGCATAGCCACATCTCTTCATCAAACTACACTTCGTTTTTGCATTGTAGCACATGCAAAACATGTTTCTTTATTTTCGTTACAACTTCATTTTCAATTGTGGGGGTATTGCTTTTAATGTTTTTGTTTGCTGTCTCTCTACATTTTGGTGCTTAGTCTTACATGCGGGTTGCTATGTACACCAGTCTAAATGATGTCAGTATTAAGATTTTTCTTCTTATATCAATTACATACGTTTTAGCCCCGAACACTTATCTCGTCTCGGTCTTCATGGGCGGCGGTCGGTTCCATTTGTGGCGGTTTTTTGTCCGCCCATTATGTCATTTATGGAAAAACTTCATTGTATATTACAAATTGTTATGTATAAACAATGTATTGGTTATTTTATGGCATTTTAAATAAATGCCCTTTTTCGATCCTAACCCACGTGTTGTTTTTCCTTCAATACCATACGAGTTCGACCGCTCCTTAGACTTCCCGGGGACAATACATAAATAATATTTTATGAACACATAATTTTTTTTATGTCATTGTTCATTTAAATTGTTTAGTGCGAGTTAACCTTAGCTCAGTAGTCAATATCCAACCGTATACAAGTATTTTATCACGTGATGCTAGTCAGCCAATCAGAATACGTAGAACTCATTGTTTACATTATATTTGGTGCAGGCGGATGCCTCACCATTTTGCAATTTTAAAAACCACCACCTCCACCTCTTTATTTCCATTCATCGTTCTTTTATGCCACGGCGGATATACGCCAATCAATTTATGCTCTTTTTGAATACTTGATATGTCATGGTATACTATATTTTATATATACGGCCTATATGTCATTTTAGGTCATGTATGGCCTAACTTATGTTTTCATTGCTTATTACAAATTTTTGTTATGCATATACGTTGTCTTTGCGGTTTTTGTCCGCACATTATTTTCATTGTATGTTACAAATTAAATTGTTATGTATATACAATGTGGCGGTTTTTGTCGGCCCATTGTGTCATTTATGGAACAACTTGTGTTTTCATTGTATATTACAAATTGTTATGTATATAACAATGTATTGGTTATTTTATGGCATTTTAAATATGGGGCGGTTTTTGTCCGCCCATTATGTCATTTATGGAAAAACTTGTGTTTTCATTGTATATTACAAAGTGTTATGTATATACAATGTATTGGTTATTTTATGGCATTTTAAATAAATGCCCTTTTTCGATCTTAACCCACGTGTTGTTTTTCCTTCAATGCCATACGAGTTCGACCGCTCCTTAGACTTCCCGGGGACAATACAAAAATAGATATATCTGTTAACCGCGTTTTATAATATTTTATTAAAGTATGTTCATTGAAAATACCTAGTAAAACAAGAGCTGTCTGTAAAACAGGTATGCCCCCGCTAGGTCAAAACAGCTATAAAAAAAAAGGATAATCATATGGAAGAATAACCGCCACGAGAAAATCGATATCCAGCCTACAGCGGTATATAGAAATATATAGGGAAAAAATCTTCATACTCGTCATAACTTTATTATCGTTTAAATGTATCCTTAGGTGCAAATTATTTGATTAAATTCAATCTTCTATGTTTTTGTTGGTATATTTTTTAATATTTTAAAAATAAAAACTTCAGTCTTTTTTAAGTTTGAAATAGGTCACCGTCTCAATTTACTATATATTTATATTTTCAAATCGGGATTTTTTGGTTAGTTTTTACACCAAATTTTTGAACGTTTTGCTTCGCTGTTCAAAAAGTATTATCCCAAAAGCTTAGGTGCAAATGGTGTCACAAAATGTAGTATGTCTATTACACAGTATGTAATTTCATGAATTTAAACAAATATTCTTTTAGTCCTTTTTGTGTTTAAAATTAGCTGGTGTCATACCTTTTTGGTTTCCGTCAAACTTTCGCGATTTTTGTCCGAGGATGACCAGATCAACTGATAAGATCTGTGTTCGTCTTGGGGATATTGGTTTTATGGGGTAATAAAATAGGGTCATATAAGCAGAGATCTATTAACAAATATTATTGATAGATCTTTGTTTATTGAAAGATCTTTGATATAAGTGAAAACTGAGGTTTACCATTACAGAGTATTTGAAATGTGGTTTCTTACCAGTTATATATAAAGATGATGACTCCAACATTTAATGAAATCTAAACCTTTTAAATAATTATTCAGTGTACTTTCAGCCAAAATAGAATAAAGAATGCAATTATTCGAATCTTTATAAGTTGTTTTTGACATGTCTTAAACAAATATCAATAAACACAAAATACATAAATCCAATGGAACTAGCGAATATATCAAAATAATATTCGCAAACAGTCATATTATTTAAAAATGTATTTTATGAACCTTTTTATTTTGAACGTTGTTTATTGCATGTATGTAGATGTTGGTGCTTGTTTGTTTTTTTCCTAGCAATTGAACAAATAGCAAATTATAGTCAAACAATAAACCTACCGGTGATAAGCTAACTTTTACAAATGGAACAGATAATTTAATAAATGTGAGTGGAAAACTCTAGATTGCTATGTAAAATGGACTATGTTTATTCATTTTGTCTATTTCAACTTTTCTATTTATTTCATTTTCTCCCAATTATCTACTTATTTGCAAAACGGATATTTGTTAGAATTTCAAATAATAAGCAAAATGACGATTTTTCAAGATTAAGAGTGCACAGATTAAAAATATTTGCGTGTACCTGTTTATTATAGACAATTTATTAAGACTTTTACAAAGTATATCGTCTAAACACCAATATATTACATGTAGATTGTCACGTTATAACGATTGAACAAAGTATGTATATATTTATGTATGTACATACAAAAATAAATTTACAAAAAATAACAGGCAAAGAACGGTCGTGATATTCAACACTTTTACATCGAAGTATCAAATTGTGCTATTAGAGAATATAGGACAACCCTGTGTGTGTTACACAGTAGTGTTCAGGATAGTATTTCTCATTTTTAACGCTTCTTTAACATACTTTGCAAGCATAGTAAGTTCATTTTTGTTATTACTTTTTTAATAATTGGTGAAATTTATGTATAGACCGTCTATTGTAGTAAAATTGTTATATATATATATATATATATTTAATATTGACAAATTTAGAGCATTTGCAGACAAAGTGAAATTCGTCTTCAATATCAAGTTCGTTACATAACAGACAATAGCGTTCGTTCTAGGAATATTTTGAGTGGCATATCGACCAACCTGAATTCTAAGCGGTAAAACTGACAATCTTAGTTTTGTAATATACGATCTCAAGGTTTTAGGAACAATATCTAAATAACATTCATAGTTAAATACAGGTTTAAAAACACGATACATGTCTAGCACCGAACTGTTTTCGACTGTCCTATACCAGTCCTGGGTATACATATCAATAATTCTACATTTAAATTGACATAAAAAGATATTAACATCGACAGAATTGGCGTTATCAAATACATAAGAAAACCCATATGTGTCAACAAGCTTTTTAACATTTGAAACCCAATTTACATGCCCATTCTGACTATCTTGCAAACCTTGTAAATATACATTTTTAATATAATAGTATCAGTATTTGATATCTTAAACCAGTATTTTACGAATCGGATATAACGGTTTATAAAGAGAGGATATCTGCCCAACTCGGCATAAACTGCCGCATTGCACGTGTTTTGTTTAACATTCAATAATCTTTTGCAAAAATTTTATGTATTCGTTCGATTTCTTTCGACTTTGTATTTCCCCACAACTCACATGCGTAGTTTAAAATTGATCCCACAAATTCATCAAACAACTGACATAGTGTTTTAGGTTTTAGCTCAAATTCTTTACATTTATTGAATAAAATATTCATCGCTTTTAATGCTTTACAAGATAGATATTCTTGATTCAAACTAAAGTTGCCAGTATAATTAAAAACTGTTCCCAGATCATTAAAATCATTCACAACTTCTATTTGTTGGCCATCGTAAGTCCACTTTTCGGAGGGTAATAACCGACCACGTTTACGAAATACCATAATTTTAGTCTTATTAATATTGACTTGATGTCCCCAAGCATTGCAATATTCAAGTAAAAGATCCAAATGTGTTTGTATTCCTTCAGGTCTTTTGCCTACAATTGCCATATCATCAGCAAAAAGCAGCATTATTAGTGTAATATCATCAATATTCAAACCCGACGAATCTTTATATTGCAAAAATAATTCTAAATCCTCTACAAACAGCGAAAATAATAGGGGTGACATTACTTTTCCTTGGCGTAATCCAACAGCATAGCTAAAATATTCTGAATAAGTTGAACAATGTTTAACACAAGATTTAACATTTTGATACATATTTTTAATAACTCTTAACAATCTACCGTCTATACCACATTTATATAATTTCAACCACAGTGCATTTCTATAAATAGTATCAAAACATTTCATCATATCAACAAATATAACGTACAATCTTTTATTTTGATTAATATATTTTTGTACTCAAGACATTAATATAAATATTGCATCAACAGTGGACAGCCCTTTTCTAAAACCAAATTGTGCATCCGAAATAATATTAAAGCTGTTACAAAATGTTTCAATGCGAGTATTCACAACTGTTGTAAAAAGCTTTGATAAGCAGCTAAGAAGTGTAATTCCCCTATAGTTATTAACGTCTAAAGTACTTCCCTTTTTATGTCTTGGAATTATTATTCCCTCTGTCCACTTTTCCGGATAAAAACCCGAGCTTAGAATAGAATTAAATAAGTCACAAATATGTGGAGAAATAATATCTTTGCATTCTAACAAGTATTCATTCAGTAAACAATCACTACCATAAGCTTTACCACGTTTCAACAATGTAATAGCGGTCATAATCTCATTTATATTGCATGGCTGATCTAGTTCCGGAAAACGTGTATTTGGCAAATCAAAATCATTATTTGAACAAAATGTTTCAGCTTCCTCGTTTTCACAGTCAAAAATCCCACCGCTAATATTTGAAAAAAATGTTCGAAAATCATCTAAAGATATACTTTCACTTTTATGTTTCCTTTTAGATTTAAAATATTTCCAAAAGTCCTTAGGTGTTCTTTTCTTCAAATTCTCTAACTCATTTACTTTCCTTCGATAATAACATTTCTTCTTTTTGTTAATTAATGTTTTATAAATTTGTTTGTATTCTAATACCTGGAATCTGTTGTTTTCGTTTTTGTCAGAATTAAATATATGCAACATTCGTTTATAATTTAAATGGGCAATTGTACACTCTATATCAAATCAATCTTTATGCTTAATACTACTACTTTCCTCAAATTCTGATTTATTTGAAATAAATACCGTTCTTGAAAACAAAGATCCGCTAGACTGCGAAAAAGGTCAGTAAAATTATTCAACGCAATATTATTCGAGTCTTTACTGCCACAATCTATATCATTCACAATTCTATTAAAATCCGGTAGTTTGGCAATTATACCTGAGCGAAATTCATTACGTAATGAATCGTCCCATTTAAATTTATGTTCTACATCAGTAGGTGTGTCAGTTGAATTGTTGTTACAATAAAGCGAACATGACAAGGATGCATGATCACTGAACTCGTTATGACAAGGATGCATGATCACTGAACTCGTTATGACAAGGATGCATGATCACTGAACTCGTTAAAATCGTTCACAGTAAAATCCGTAATCAATGAAAAATATCGTTCTTGACAAAGCAATTAGTCAATTGTAGATAACCCGTTACGTGAAAAATATGTGTATTTACAAGTATCACCTACCCTGCCGTTAACAATACGGCAACTCGAGGATTTACATAGATCGAGAAGTTTACAAATATCACCTACCCTGCCGTTAACAATACAGCAAGTCGAGGATTTACATAGATCGAGAAGTTTACAAGTATCACCTACCCTGCCGTTAACAATACGTCAACTCGAGGATTTACATAGATCGAGAAGTTTACAAGTATCACCTACCCTGCCGTTAACAATACGGCAACTCGAGGATTTACATAGATCGAGAAGTTTAATCCCTGCCGTTAACAATACGGCAACTCGAGGATTTACATAGATCGCGAAGTTTAATCCCTGCCGTTAACAATACGTCAACTCGAGGATTTACATAGATGGAGAAGTTTACAAGTATCACCTACCCTGCGGTTAACAATACGTCAACTCGAGGATTTACATAGATCGAGAAGTTTACAAGTATCACCTACCCTGCCGTTAACAATACGTCAACTCGAGGATTTACATAGATCGATAAGTTTACAAGTATCACCTACCCTGCCGTTAACAATACGGCAACTCGAGGATTTACATAGATCGAGAAGTTTAATCCCTGCCGTTAACAACTCGGCAACTCGAGGATTTACATAGATCGATAAGTTTAATCCCTGCCGTTAACAATACGGCAACTCGAGGATTTACATAGATCGAGAAGTTTAATCCCTGCCGTTAACAATACGGCAACTCGAGGATTTACATAGATCGAGAAGTTTAATCCCTGCCGTTAACAATACGGCAACTCGAGGATTTACATAGATCGAGAAGTTTAATCCCTGCCGTTAACAATACGGCAACTCGAGGATTTACATAGATCGAGAAGTTTAATCCCATGGTTATTGTTAGACTTATCAACGGCGGCCCTGACTGAGTGTACATCGGGGGTATAATCGATATCATCGGTTATTTTGTTTACAGTGTGACGTATAATAAAATCATATTTGTTTCCAGTTCTACTATTGAAATCACCAAATAACACTTTACCTTGATTATTATACATCGAAATATCATTTTCTAAAAGATCAAAGAAATCCACATTTACGACATTATAAGCAGGGGAATCTTCACACCAAATATAACAGCCGCACAAATAGATATCTTCTTCGACACCAAAGAAATTACGATCAAGTTTTAACCATATAATATAATCATGGTGATTTTTAACTATTTCGATACCATCTTTAATGCATTCTGTGTAATATAAGACAATGCCACCACTACACCGTTTAGCTTTTCTATTTTGAAATTTTCTAAAAAAGTTATGACAAATGTAACCATTTAACAGTACATTGCTAGCAGAATCAGTCCACGATTCATATAAAAAACAAATATCAAACTTAGTGAGAATATTTGCAAAAGAAGGATTGCTTTTCTTACAGTTTGTAAGTCCATTTACATTCCATGAAAGAATGCTGAGTTCTCCCCCCTCGTGCCCCTAATCTCGCACTGGTCGCCCGTCGACGTAGAGGGTATCGAATGCGATCCATGCTCGCTTGCCTTGAGCTCTGGGCTCCCTCATCTTTGGTAGTAGCTTGCGTCGTTTGGCCACCACTTCCGGTGGAAACTGTTCAAACACATTAACACCGGTACCACTTAGATGTTTCCACTAGCGTCTCACAATTTCTCTGTCCTTAAAAATGTGAATTTTGCCACAATTGAACGGGGTTTTCCTGTGGTGCGCTCACTTGGCGATCGATGGACCCGTTCAAACCGCATGCCCTCCGCTAGTTCCTTTTGAACTTTTAAGGCATCGTGTAGATGTGCACGGAGCTTCTTCTCTGTAACTTCCGGTGACTCACTTTCTCCCGTGCTGTCTTCCGGTACGCCGGTAAAAATGAGATTATTTCTCATGGACTGGGACTTGAGGTAAGCGAGATCGTCCCGGAAGTCCACCCGCTCCTTCTCAAGCTGTTCCACTCGGCTCGTCACCTGCGCTACAACTATTTCTGCCCCCTCCGTTGCATCTTGCAGTTTCAGCAATCTATCCTCAACAATTTTTACTCTACTATCTAGTGCTAGACATATACTCTTCGTATCTTTTTCAACAACAGACATCCGTGCCTCTTATCAAGAGAAGACAATTTATTTTCTACTACACCTATACGAGTGCTAATTGCCTTAATGTCTTTATGAGTGGGCTCACCTTCAGACTCCGCCATATTGTCGATATCCTGAATCGTATGACTATCGCACTCTACAAACACACTAGTATTAACAACAGTCTCCACATCACCATCTCCATAAGCACCATAAAGCACTGAGTTTGTTTAGTTAATATTGCACTCAACGATATTTCACTATCACTGTCTGCAGACGGGCCTCTGTGCTTTTGTTGTTTACAAAAATTTTGAACGCAACTCTCAGAACTATCACACTCGCTGCTATTTCGAGCTTTTCGTTTATTTTTATGATTTTTTCCCATAGATAATATTTAATAACACTAGCTCCATTAGTAAAGCACAAGAAATATGCAAAAGAATAGTTATTTATAGTGTAAATCCACTATTTTTTCACTTCACTAAAACATCCGTCTCCCGCGCTATCACGTGACTATATTATATACTTCGTTCAATCGTTATAACGTGACAATGTACATGTAATATATTGATGTGTTTAGACGATGTACTTTGTACAAGTCTTAATAAATTGTCTTGTCTTGTCTTGTCTTGCCTGTTTATTATACTGCATATAAACTATTCAAAAAACATTATCAACTGATAGTCTGACCCTTCTTCAGCTGTGGCCCCACTTCCGCGGTCAACTTAATCCGATAAGATTTTATAACGGTATCATAAAGATGGCTATATATCTGAATACCCCGACTGTTAACAACGATAATCTCGTCCGTTATGAATGGATTATACTTATTAATTAAATTAGAAATTTTCTTTATTAATTAATTGAATGTTGATGATGCGATCAAAACAGATGTGGTGGTTTAAAGGGGATGAACAGTATTGATGCTAAACAACTGAAATCACTGAAGAAACTTTTTTTTTTTATCAAATCTGAACAATATGCAGTAACAGTACACAACTGTTAATATAACACATCATTACCTCTCGAAATGTCAAACAGGTAAATTAGGAAATTAGGAAATTCACATCTCTACATTTTTTGAAGAATTGTACGAAAACATGTTTTATTAAAACCATATAATTTTCCTAATAGAGTTTCTTTCAATTAAATTATAAACGATTTTGAAGATAGATGCCAAGCAATTAAATATAAAGTTCTATTGGTCTGCATTGATTTTGTTTCTGAGTATAAAACTCCATTTATATACAGTTAAGAAAAAAACGTATTCAGATTATTTCAGCATATTCATCATGCTGAAGTATGATTCCTTATTCAATTAAATAACGTTCTAATCAATTGACTAATGCACCTATGTATTATTTTTATTCTCACATATCTAGAAATCACTTTAATTGTATCAATAAAAAAACGATTCTTGCGGCTTTAAATTGCACTTATCAGTATCTATATGTTTGCCTAAGGGCAATATTTTATGACCCCTATCTATTGAAAGCAATAAAACAGCAGAAAACGACGCCGGGTTTCGGTAATGATCGGTTGCAATCGCCGAAGCGGCTAAGCTGATAATTGGATTTCTAATAGCGCACCAGAGTGGCGGTTATTCTTCCATATGTTTAGATAATCAAGGGCCATAACTCCACAGCTACTGGGACGATTTGGTTGATTATCAAACTTAACCGAGATAATAAGACCACCCAGATTTTTACCATGTTGGACTAAGAGATCGTGCGGCTAATTTTGATTATTTTAGATTAGTCAAGGGCCATAACTAAAAAAATCTTGGGCGATGACTGATTATCGAACTTGACCTAGATACTATGCTCACAAACATTTTCATAAAATTTGGTGAAGATCAGATGAAAACTGTTTAACTTTCAAGAGAGCGCTGAAATGATTCAAACGAAAGTGGTCTACCGACAGACCGACCGACACTAGCAAACCAATATACCCCGCCATTTCGATGGGGGGGGGGGGGATATGTTGGAAATGAATAGTGGATTGCGACCTTGTATTGTTGATTCGTCTTGATATTAAGAAACTCGTCAATTCCTTCAGCAAATTTCTAGTAGAAACATAGACAGACTCTAAACATTTACACAGCAACTTCAACAAAGTTTCACGGGAATAAGAACCGAGAGATTAAACACAAAGACGAAAACGACGACACGAGTCGTAAATTTACAACAACAACAAAAATATTGACGAACAACTGTTTTGCACAAAATATAATAAGAATGATAATTGTTAATAAATCTAATATACTAATCTGTATACATACAACAGTATGTATTTGATAACCGGTGTCATACTTCTGTTGATCACAGTGACTCGTTCAGGTACCGATTTCTTGAAATATTATAGTATTTTGGATAGCTTATACTTCCGGTCTGTAAGGAAAGGTCCCAATCAAAATAGCAGGTAGCTTTTTTGTGACCCCACCGGCTTCCGCTCACAGGAACGTTGCATATCTTTAAAAAGTTATTGATGTTTGTTTGATAAATGAATTTATGATTATTGAAAATACATTATTTGGCTTTGAACAACAAAAAAGAAATCATAAAGTAACTTACAATATTATTTAGACTTTTACCCTTGGAACTAGGGTAACAGGGTTCAGGACGGGAAAATACTCACCTACACAGAAGCGTGTCTGCTCTCTAGAATCACTAGAGCGTAAGAGGCCCTTGCCCTTGCGTGTAAACCCCACTTAGTAATGGGAAAAACCAATACTTCCCGTACTGTACTCGTTATGCACTATATTCCTCCCAACTTTATGATGAAAGACCTTACCTAGGATGGAAGACATCCGGACAAAGAGTTTGGCCATTAAGTCGCCAAAACGGACTGTACCTCTTTAAATGTAGCAACGTATCTCTGATCTGTTCCTTTGCACCACAGGTCACCTGATGGTCTTCAGTAAACCATAGGACCACCCAAGTCGTGAGTCAGGATTTATAACAGTCTTTTGCTCTGGACATCGAACAGCGAGCTATGTGACCTACTGAAGTTTCTCTGCGTCAGTGATTATCAGCGAGTCATAGACCCAGCTGTTCTTGATTTCACACTGTGTGTCCATAACAAATGAGGTAGAAGCCCACGTTTGTTACTGCTGACCTTGGTAGAGGTATCATCCATTGGCAACCAAATCTCCAGCACATGCTCTGCAGTAATTCCTCTGTGTGCAGCAACGGCCTCAGTGGCTACGAAGATCTGGCTTGGCGACGACACCCTGGATCCTGGTGCAGGAAAGTAAGGGGCATCCGTCTAGAAGTAGTTGACTTTCATCCAAGCTACGCAATGCTGCGACCTGGTCGTTCGTGAATGCCCTTACTTTATTTGTGAATCCGAGGTATGTCCTGGGAAACACCTCTAGCCACCTGTCGTAGACATACTGGTTCCCGCTAAAACAGTGCAAATGTAATGGCTGATGGGTCCTCACATGCCGCCTCAGGAAATGGAGCAGCAGCAGGAAGGCTTCGGTGCCACATTCTCCCTCCATTCCCGGCAGTGGATGACCAGCACATGTCTGTCCTCCAGGAACGGCAGCATCTTTTCCAACAGCTCCACTTGCTACCTGTAGGCATCAGTGTCCTCATGTTTATCATGAACACTTGGAAACATGAGTTGTGCCGGCGTGTTGACTTCAAGACCCAGTATCATCATTACATCCATCACTATATAATATTTGGCAATGTGTATGTAATATAGTTTGATGAATGACCCCCAAAATTGTCAAATGTCCCCCAAAATCCCAAACATGGGGGTCAGTGTGACCCCCATTTTCAGAACTCAAGGGGAAACCCTGTCAGTTGGTGCCTGTACTGCGTTGACTGAAAGATACTCCCTCCCTTTCTGGACTTCTTGCCTTCCACTGCCTGGATGTATTGGTGGTGTTTCACCAGGCTTCCACTGCCTGGGAGATGTATTGGTGGTGTTTCACCAGGCTTCCACTGCCTGGGAGATGTATTGGTGGTGTTTCATCAGGTTGAGGGCTTCCTCCATACTGGCTGGATTTTCAAAGCAGGCGTGCTTTGCTGCCTCCTTGTCATTACACCCCTGGCAGAACCTGGCAATAGCTTCCTGTCTCATGTGATCTTCTGGAAGATCCACAAAATCTGGTGTGGCCAGGGTCAGCACTCGATCTGCCCAATCTTCCAGGGACTCCTGCTGCCCCTGGTATGCCTGGTGGAAGCGGGCTTTTGAAGTTTCACGCAGTTCCTTGGACCCAAACCGCGCCTCTAACGACTTCATTACCTTCCTGAATGAGTATCTTTCGTTGTCTGTAGTCGTTAGTGTGAAGAAGTCCAGGGCCTTTCCTTCCAGTCTCCAGATAAGGTAGTCATTGCATTCTTCTTCTGACGACGTCATGACCTTCCTGTAGCTATCAAACTTTTGTTTGAAAGAAATCCATCTTGCCTTCCCGCCATAACGCAGAGTCTTGGGGTGCTGGCGCGGATCCCCGTGTCTGCGAGAGTGTCGTTCGCGAGACGATGTGCTAGACGAAGAATGACTATGGTAGGTCTTGGATTTCCGGTGTGACCTACGTGTCCTTGACCTAGAGTCCAAACCGGAACTGGATGGAGAGCGAGCACGGTTTTGTGGTTTTGCTTTTGCTTGCTCCTATGCCTTGGTGGCGACCTAGACTCTGGGGAGCTACTCAAGGATGGCGACCTATATAAGGCCTGGATCGTGCAGAGCTCTTGGCTTTTTGCGCCGATTTCTGGTCCCTGTCACTGTGGGCTGGTTCCGTTGGTTCCTTTACAGACTTTCTGTCTTTTTCTATGACCCAGCGATCCCGGGAACATGACCTTGAGCTGGACCTTGCATTATAAGAGTAAGGTTTTCTTGACCAACCATATTCCGACTCAGAGGTCTGGCATGTCGGACCCTGGTTGGACTTTGTTTCAATTGTAAGGGGTCCATAAATGCCGCCGCTGCTTGACCTTGCGCCTTGGAATCATGTGGTGGAGTGAGCGGGTCAAGACACAGCAAGTCGAGAGGCTTCGGCTCAGAAAAGACCAACATCTGTAAAGCATCCGCCGTCAATTTGCCCCGTAACGCTAGACTAAGCCCTTCCTTTCTAACCACCCCGTATATTTCACGAAACTGGACAATTAGCTTGGCCAGTGTCTCACCGATCCCTGGAATTTGTGTAAATTCCTGCACAGTTGCCGTGTTGACGTTGATTAGCATTTCTGGTTGTATACAAGTGCAGGGCCAATCAATGAATTGTATATAAATATGAAATTTAATTACTTTTGCAAGTCAAATATTATTTGAATGTAATAAGCTTGTTTGAATATGTATTAAATTATTAATCTAAAAACAGTCAGTTAGTAATATAATTACTGTAATTACAAACGAATAGAAAACAATTCAATGATCAAGGATGCGCTCCGATCGGTCTGTAGTGCTCCGCAACTGTCTGTAGTCTATGCAGTGGGGTTAGTGGGACTATAAGACACCACTAATGGGGCTAGCGGGGCTGATTGGGGCTAGTGTGACTATAAGACACTACTAGAGGGGCAAGTGTGACTATAAAACACTGCTAGAGGGGCTAGTGTGACTCTAAGACACTACTAGAGGGGCTAGTGTGACTAGAAGACACTACTAGAGGGGCTAGTGTGACTAGAATACACTACTAGAGGGGCTGGTGTGACTAGAAGACACTACTAGAGGGGCTAGTGTGACTAGAAGACACTACTAGAGGGGCTAGTGTGACTAGAAGACACTACTATAGGGGCTAGTGTGACTAGAAGACACTACTAGAGGGGCTAGTGTGACTAGAAGACACTGCTAGAGGGGCTAGTGTGAATAGAAGACACTACTAGAGGGGCTAGTGTGACTAGAAGACACTACTAGAGGGGCTAGTGTGACTAGAATACACTACTAGAGGGGCTGGTGTGACTAGAAGACACTACTAGAGGGGCTAGTGTGACTAGAAGACACTACTAGAGGGGCTAGTGTGACTAGAAGACACTACTATAGGGGCTAGTGTGACTAGAAGACACTACTAGAGGGGCTAGTGTGACTAGAAGACACTGCTAGAGGGGCTAGTGTGAATAGAAGACACTACTAGAGGGGCTAGTGTGACTAGAATACACTACTAGAGGGGCTAGTGTGACTAGAAGACACTACTATAGGGGCTAGTGTGACTAGAAGACACTACTAGAGGGGCTAGTGTGACTAGAAGACACTACTAGAGGGGCTAGTGTGACTAGAAGACACTACTAGAGGGGCTAGTGTGACTAAAAGACACTACTATAGGGGCTGGTGTGACTAGAAGACACTACTATAGGGGCTAGTGTGACTAGAAGACACTACTAGAGGGGCTAGTGTGACTAGAAGACACTACTAGAGGGGCTAGTGTGACTAGAAGACACTACTAGAGGGGCTAGTGTGACTAGAAGACACTACTATAGGGGCTAGTGTGACTAGAATACACTACTAGAGGGGCTAGTGTGACTAGAAGACACTGCTAGAGGGGCTAGTGTGAATAGAAGACACTACTACATGGGCTAGTGTGACTATAAGACACTACTAGAGGGGCTAGTGTGACTAGAAGACACTGCTAGAGGGGCTAGTGTGACTAGAAGACACTACTAGAGGGGCTAGTGTGACTAAAAGACACTACTAGAGGGGCTAGTGTGACTAGAAGACACTACTAGAGGGGCTAGTGTGACTAGAAGACACTACTAGAGGGGCTAGTGTGACTAGAAGACACTACTATAGGGGCTAGTGTGACTAGAAGACACTACTAGAGGGGCTAGTGTGACTAGAAGACACTACTAGAGGGGCTAGTGTGACTAGAAGACACTACTATAGGGGCTAGTGTGACTAGAAGACACTACTAGAGGGGCTAGTGTGACTAGAATACACTACTAGAGGGGCTAGTGTGACTAGAAGACACTACTAGAGGGGCTAGTGTGACTAGAAGACACTACTATAGGGGTTAGTGTGACTAGAATACACTACTAGAGGGGCTAGTGTGACTAGAAGACACTGCTAGAGGGGCTAGTGTGAATAGAAGACACTACTACATGGGCTAGTGTGACTATAAGACACTACTAGAGGGGCTAGTGTGACTAGAAGACACTACTAGAGGGGCTAGTGTGACTAGAAGACACTACTAGAGGGGCTAGTGTGACTAGAAGACACTACTAGAGGGGCTAGTGTGACTAAAAGACACTACTAGAGAGACAGGTCAAACTTAGAGTCTTTAAGACTTCCTAAGAGTTCCACCTATGGCTTTTATTTCCCTTAACAGAGTCCCTTCCGCGCATGCGCGGAATACCCGTCCCTAGTTTTGGCCAAAAATGGATATATTAGTTTACAAAGGCACTAGATAACTCTCCCCGGTATCGAGATGCTGCACAATCAAAAGATTATATTAGAACTTGCAATTTCCCCACCCACTGTGTTTGCTAGACACAGACTGGAAAAATTGAAATATAACCTAAGAAACCCGATTGCGAGCAAATTTTAATCATCTATTCATTGTTGCCAATAAAGTAACTTACAATATTATTAGACTTAATCCCTCGGAACTAGGGGAACAGGGCTAAGGATGGGAAAATACTCACCTACGCAGAAGCGTGTCTGCTCTCTAGAATCACTAGAGCGGAAGAGGCCCTTGCGTGTAAAACCCACTTAGTAATGGGAAAAACCAATCATTAATGTACCTTCATGTACTGATCTCGATACGTCACTACAATCATAACGTAATAATCTTCATAACTTCCACATGCTGTGAACTCAACTTTTGATAAATGCAGCACAAATTTAATTTGTTAGAATTTTTCAGCATTAAGCAGGTTGTCATGATAATCAATTTAATATCCATTTTACTGTTGTAATGTTTCATTTGATTTGTTAAATAAACATTTGTTGGCAAGCAAATAGTAACAGACTAAAGAAGTTTTTAATAATAAAGTGGTTATGTTGTTGTTTAGATGCTGATGTTTTCTCGGATATCTACTGGGCATCTGCAATTCGTCTGTCTGAGTACTCCGGGTATCGGTCTGTTTCGCTGCTGTCATACAACATTCCACATCAGACCAGTCAAGTGACCTTCACCTTTCAAGCTAAATCTTCTGGCAGTTCTTGTACCTTTAAAGAAGTTTATGTGTGAGTACATTTAATGGGAGCACATATGAAAATAGACTGACATTTTTTTTTAAACTGATAACATTGTTTTACTGTGAAGTAGAAAGTTTAAATATTGCTATAATAAATGGGTGAGCAGTCTCATTTGAAGAATGATCAGTTTTCTTATGAATGTATTATAATGTACAATTGGCGGCATTCTTGTTGTATTGTTTATATTCAACGGTTCCTACTCTTATTTGATTGTTCATGTATTTTTTTTGTATCTATTGCTTTGAATATACTCAGATAAGGTTCCATGCCTTGACTTTAATATACATTCAAGCACACACCATATTTACAAATGTCCTATACATTTCAGTTATTTCCAACAGGGCAGTTACCCTCTTGTCACACCGTACAATGAAACATTCCCGGACAAATTCTTCACCAACAGGACGTCTGATTACCACATAAAGATCAAGAAAGATGCGCAGGCTGTCTCCTATATGCTTGATGCCCCTAAACCGGGGAACTGGTACTTTGCAGCATTTTTGCCGCAACATGATAATGGGAAAATAGAGCAGAAGGTAACCAGTATAATTAAACATGTACAAATGTTATTAATTGGTTTCCCTTACTAAGCTACCAGTGCTATACTGATATCTTGTGGCATAGACCAATGAGCAAAATGATATTACGAAGCATTGCTGTAAATTATTTTGTGAAGTGAAAGTAGAATGACATTAACCAGTATAGGAATTAACCAGTAGATGAACATAGATCGCTCCGCCTTCCTGTTGTTTGTACAAAGAACTGATTCAGAAGTAAATTGCAACCATGTGCTGTTATTGACCACTCAAGTATAAACCCATAATTGGTCAAATCAATCCTTGATTAACAAGTATCTACTGGTCAATTCTGGTGCATTTTCTGTTAATGAATTTTGTTGAACTGTATCTTGAGTTTTTCTTCCCAGATTTCTTTTGATTATTTTCATATTTATTTGTATCACATTTTGTAATTTTCATTGAAATGATGTGTAACGAAATTATACGAGTACTTTTACTAGGATTAAGGAACCAGTGCAAGAGCTTCTTTATTTGTTTGACACTATCAAAGATTGAATAATTTTACCTTTATTCACCTGTCTACTACTTAATTCATCTTCCTGCATGTTAGGGTATCGGCCAGTCTTGCCTGTATGGCATGGTGATAGTGGTGGAAGCCACCGGTTTGGACAATGTTCAAGTCCTGCCCATGGAAACCGTCCACAGAGTGTCGCTAGCTAATGACTTGCTTAGGAAACGGGTGCTATACAGGTAAATACATTCAATGCAGGTAAATACATTTGGTGCAGGTATATACATACAGTGCAGGTAAATACATTCAGCACAGGTAAATACATTCTGTGCAAGTAAATACATTCAGCGCAGGTAAATACATTTACCACAGGTAATTACACCTGTAAACCTAATGTTATGGTGTTTATTCTGTAATAGGCAGTGGTTCTCTGCCTATGAGTTTTATTACAACGACTATCTGTATGCAACTCTTATTTATTTCATAAATTGAACATTTTAAACAGTCAGTAAAAATGTTAATTTATTATGTTCACCAGGTATTAATCTAATAGTATAATCTGTGCTTTTATTTGGTTTCACAGATACACATTGCCAACTAGTACAGTAGAGTACACGGTGAAAATAAACAACTGTTCCACAAGCCTACTGCCAGAAAAATTCATGTTGAAACCAACTCCCTCCACAGTGAATTCCACAGCATCAGGCACTGTGCAATCATCAGAACCTTCACCATTAGAACAGACTCGTCCACCAGTGTATCAGGGAAACTTATCTGAACCTTTGGTGGCTTATGACATTCAAAATTTCAGCAACTTCAATGAGTCATATTTCTCTAAAGTGCAATCTGTTGAGATGGATTCTAAAACTAAGCTAAATATTAAAACAATGACCAAGCAGTCTTCATCACCTACACAGAAACCAAACATGACAACAAATTCGGCAAGTTCTATGACTGACCAATGTCCAGTTATTGCGGTGATGCGCTCGAGTGCTTTGCCAGATGCTGAATCAGCTATGATGTCCGACTGCGG
The DNA here is from genome assembly GCA_027627225.1 of Congeria kusceri. Classification (NCBI taxonomy): domain Eukaryota; kingdom Metazoa; phylum Mollusca; class Bivalvia; order Myida; family Dreissenidae; genus Congeria; species Congeria kusceri. The sequence continues at coordinate 41,952,609 of CM051032.1, read as the reverse complement.
TAACCAGACTGAGTGTGCAGAGAGAATTCTTTCACCAACCATTGATGGATGGACATACATTACTATAGCAATAGATGACAGATACAATGTCTCAGAGATTTCATTTGACCTGTCATTTGAAACAAAAGGTAACTTTCTAAAATATTATAATATGCAAAGAATAATATCACATACTAAAAAATAACCATATAAATATCTTCTCATGAGCTTTATGTTATCACAAATGCTGAAATGTTGACAGAGTTGAGTGCATGTGAGTTTTCAATGTTTTTCTTCCAGAGTGCGAGTCACTAAAGATTTTTATTCCGAAGACCATATTCCATCCTTCACAGAAAAACAGGACCTCTTTGAGGCCTGCCCAGGACAAGTGTATCAGAATGACCTCCCTTGGTCGCTTCATTTGGCAGGAAAGGACTTTCAATATTACATATGTTCTAAATGACAATGCACCCTTCCCTGATCCTATGCCCTTGCGTAATCTGGTCATTGAGGACCATGTGGTCATGGTGACAAGTTTCACTGTGCAGCCGCCCACAGACCTTGGAGGGACGCTCGTGCTTCGTTCTTCATTGAAGCTTCAAGCTTTCACTGTAAGTATGGCTGTGGTTTAAGTTGTCATCTTGTTAATGAATACGTTACATTTCTGATAGTTAAAAAAAAATGCCAATACACAAAGGGTATATACTTTAAATCTATGAAAGAATAATAACTTCTTCTCAGTTCCATCTCTTACACACCATTTACAGTTGCTTTCATAAGATATCTGCATCAAACAATGATATCCTGACTTTTACACTGGCTAAAAGCATTTTTAATCATTTGTTGTTGTTATTTCACTTTAGGTTGCTAATATACTAATTAGGTAGCTCCTATGCTAACAGTTTAAACACATTTCCTCACATCAAGAGTAAAAACGAGTTGTTTGATTGTCCGTCATTCCTGCATATAGATTAATTCTACAATGATGTAGAGGATATTTGTTTTATGCAGTGTAAGATCGTCTTTTATTTCATGAATGGTCATAGAAACAATATTTTCACTAGTGGCGCAGCCACGAGTGAAAGTATCTAGTTTCTATGACCACGAATGAAAAAAATATGATCTTACACTGTATTAAACAAATTTTCTTTTTATTTCATGCTTTTGAACGATAAAAAAAAATGTGCGAGATATGCTGAAGCTTCACCAGTTTTATGTATTATGACGTCATAAATATGACGTCATTATCATTCCAAAATTGTCAATCACTGTTGTGGTGGGAAAATAGTGCCACTCTTACTGCGTTGTTGTCGCTTAATTATATTTGTATTGAATGTTAATACTAGTATGTGTTTTCTATTGTTTAAAAAGCCCGATGTTTACACTGACGATTAGGGTATTCACATACTTTAAAAAAATGAACATAAAAACAAAGTTAAAAGTTCCATATAACCAAGAGTGAAATGATCAAACATTATCATTTCACTCGACCTAGAGTGAAATGGTCGTGTTATCATTCACTAGTATTCTCCACTTATTCACAGCATAGAATGATATAAGATTGTTTTCTATGCCTGTATATGGAAGACCTTCACTGGCCCAAATTGTGATATTATTACAGGGGCTTAAGAAAATGCTACCAGCTTGCCTATATATAACTCAGAATCTGAGCAAGCCCACCTCAGAATTCACCAGTGCAGGTCTGCAGGCTTGTGCCAATGTTGACCACTGCACATCAGCGTTTTTACTCCCCCACTTTAGAGGGGGGGCATATAGATTTGCCCTTGTCTGTCTTTCTGTCCTTCCGTCCGTCCGTCGGATTTTTGTGTCGCTCATAACTCAAAAAGTATAACTGCTAGAGTGATGAAACTTTATAAACATATTCATCGGCATCAGGGCTTGTGTACCTGGGTATTTTGGTGCAGTTTTTTCAGACATCAGCGGAGTTATGGCCCTTTTTTAGCAAAAACTGATATTTATGGATTTGTGTCGCGCATAACTCAAAAAGGATTGCTGCTAGAGTGATGAAACTTTACAAATATATTAATTAGCCAGTGAACTTGTGCACCTGGGTATTTTGGTGCAGTTTTTTCCGACTTCAGCAGAGTTATGGCCCTTTTGTTAGAAAAAAAAGACATTTTTGGTCTTGTGTCGTGTGTAACTCAAAAGGTATTATTGCTAGAGTGATGAAACTTTATAAACATATTAATCAGCATGTGAACTTGTGCACCTGGGTATTTTGGTGCAGTTTTTTCAGACATCAGTGGAGTTATGGCCCTTTTTTAGCAAAAAATGACATTTTTGGACTTGTGTCACACATAACTCAAAAAGTATTACTGCTACAGTGATGAAACTTTATATACATATTAATCAACATGTGAACTTGTGCACCTGGGTATTTTGGTGCAGTTTTTTTTGGACATCAGCGGAGTTATGGCCCTTTTTGAAGCAAAAAATGTCATTTTTGGACTTGTGTCGTGTGTAACTCAAAACGTATTATTGCTAGAGTGATGGACCTTTATAAACATATTAATCAATATGTGAACTTGTGCACCTGGGTATTTTGGTGCAGTTTTTTCCACCATCAGTGGAGTTATGACCCTTTTTTTTAGCAAAAAATGACATTTTGGGATATGTGTCGCATGTAACTCAAAAAGTATAACTGTTAGTCTGCTGAAACTTTATAAACATATTCATCAGCATGTGAACTTGTGCATCTGGGTATTTTGGTGCGTTTTTTCCGACATCAGTTTTGTGATAACCAGCGGAATGTGGGGGCATCCGTGTCCTAATGACACATGGCTAGTTCTTCTATGTAAACTTAGTACCCTAAAAAGATACCATTCCCAATCAATTTTACCAGGTTAAAAATCCGAAATATCTGGGAAATTAATCCAAAAGGGTCCCAAAAAGATTCACTATATGTATGTACCTATATTTCACTTTCATTTTACCTCTTGGAAACACAAGTACAAGTGAAAGAATCAATAAAAATGTTGTTTTAGATGTTATTGTGTCGCTTGGCTAGGCGACATATAGGGGTTACTTATGTCGTCGGCGGCGGTGGTGTCCCCTTTCGCTTGTCCGGAGCATAACTCTTAGACTATTAAAGCTATCAACATGAAACTTCATAGGTAGATAGATCTCATTGAGGGGAAGTGCAGTGCACAAGAACCGTTACTCTGCACCTCATACTTTTGGAGTTATGTCTAGTTCTTCTATGTAAACTTAGTACCCTAAAAAGATACCATTCCCAATCAATTTTACTAAGTTAAAAATCCCAAATATCTGGGAAATTAATCCAAAAGGGTCCCAAAAAGATTCACTATATGTATGTACCTATATTTTACTTTCATTTTACCTCTTGGAAACACATGTACAAGTGAAAGAATCAATAAAAAAGTTGTTTTAGATGTTATTGTGTCGCTTGGCTAGGCGACATATAGGGGTTACTTATGTTGTCGTCGGCGGTTGTGTCCCCTTTCGCTTGTCCGGAGCATAACTCTTAGACTATTAAAGCTATCAACATGAAACTTCATAGGTAGATAGATCTCATTGAGGGGAAGTGCAGTGCACAAGAACCGTTACTCTGCACCTCATACTTTTGGAGTTATTGCCCTTTGTTTATTTTCATAGTTAATTTTTGTCCGGAACACTACTCAAAGACTATGAAAGCTTTCAACTTGAAATGTTAGAGGTAGATAGATCTCATTGAGGAGAAGTGCAGTGCACAAGAACCGTTACTCTGCATCGCATACTTTTGGAGTTATTGCCCTTTGTTTATTTTCATACTTAATTTTTGTCTGGAGCATAACTTGACTATGAAAGCTTTAACTTGAAACGTTAGAGGTAGATAGATCTCATTGAGGAGAAGTGCAGTGCACAAAAACCGTTACTCTGCACCTCATACTGTCAGAGTTATTGCCCTTTGTAAATTTTCTTATTTTTGTGTCGCATTTTTGGTTTTTATAAGTCTTTTGTTTGCAATCAGCCACAGTGCAGTGCTTTTGAAGATCTCAATAAATCTGTTAAGAAATTTGAGCATTAACCTTAAGTGCTTCTTCTTTTGGATTCACGTAAGCTATCCGGCGTCAGGCGACACATCCGACTCGCGGAATTCTAGTTTACTGTTACTAGTACTTATTTTTTTCTAATTCTTTTTGGCAGTATTTGCTGAAAGTGATAAAATTCCCAATTTTGTTGGAAACAATGCTAATTTTCCCAATTTGACCGGTACAGGTACCATTTCAAAGTAGTGAGGAAGAACGCTGCTCATGTATGTACACGATGATCCTTGGATGTTTCAGATTAAGAACCAGACAGTTACAGTCTACATCTGCCTGATGAGAAACGCGATTCCAGGCGGTGAAACAGTCCACGCTTGCCAGACTGGTATTCTCTTGGTTCTCAATTCAACAGTTTCCGAAGACACAGTTTACATTCCATATCCTGAGCCAGGCAATTGGTTCCTGAGTTTCAACAGTGAATGTTTTAGTAACGACACTCAGTAAGTGGTTCTATATCTCAAATGGTGAATACCTTGTAACTACCTGTTATATTACAATGTAAACCAAAATTATTTTTCTGGTTATTCTTTAGATTATCTGAGTATTAAAATTTTATTTTTAGAACACTTAACACATATTTAAAAAACATTTAGTTATTCATATTATATTTGTTTAATGTTTAACATGTATTTGTACCTTTTATACAATGTATTAACATCGTTAGCACATGTGTGTGTAATAGTGGTTATCAGTTATTAGAGTACATGTATTTCATATCACCAGTGTTGCACATGATTTGTCTTGTAACAATTTGAAGAGCTCCGGCCAATTGCTCTATGCTGCCGATGGTGGATGTAGATTTGGGTATATCTGGGTGTGTGGATGGCCAGTGCGGAGATTATGGTGTCTGCCAGGACTACATCAGTGGGGTGAACGTTTTCAGCTCTTGCAAGTGTTTTGCAGGTAGGTTATAGTCCCGTTACATTATTGCAATATGTTCTTAATTTGAGAACTTTCAAAATAGTTTAAAACTTATGGATTTGCCTTTTCATCACTATGAAACAATTTAATAATCAACTTTCAAAGGGTTTAAATAGAGAATGAACATAATGTATTACATCCTGTTAGAAGTATTAGTAATGTGTTGACAATTTTGGTGAATGACAGAAGATCTTGAAAGTAAGCAAGATTTTACTTCTATTTTACGTGTACATAAAGTGCTTTGAGGAATGACCGCGCAATAAAGAGACAGAGTATGTGAAACGTTAGAAGAGTTTGTCAGACTCCAAGTTGCATAATGTATACTACACTATCAAAATCAAAAATATTTTCAAAATGAATAATTTATTTTAAATTGCATGTATTATACATAAATGTAGCCCACTGCCCATAGTGGTATTTACTACACTAACACTGCAATTTCTTTACTGTTATAAAGAAAATAATAAACTTAAACACAAAATGTGTTTGAGACTTGTTAAAATATTGTCTGACATTTTTTGCATCATCTGTTATGATAATAATTTCTATACAATAACTGATGACATGCCAATATGTGAGAAACTGACCACAGGTTGGCGTGGGTACGGCTGCACCGACGGGACAGAGGGTCGCACGCGGGGGGAGGAGCTTGTTGCCGTGCTGCTGCTGACCCTTAGTAACCTGTTCTTCCTGCCGTCCATAGTGCTGGCATCGTACCGGAGGTACTTCGTGGAGGCCCTCATATACACATTCACCATGTTCTTCTCTACGGTAATGTACTGTGTGGATGGTTCACTGTTAATTGACCGGTTGCGACTTGTCAATCAAGGATTGAGTTGATCAGTGATGGGTTTATATTTCAGTGATAAATAATAGCACATGGTTGCATAATCGAATCAATTTACTTCAAATCCTTGCACAAACAACCTTCGACAAACAGAAAGGCTGAGCGATCTATGAATTTTGCAAATGGTTAATTGCTATAAATGCTGCAATCATGAATACAGTGAGTATGAACATAGGACTCAAATCATGACAGTGTTTCTTGTCTTAATTTTTACCAATCAACAATATTTCTTTGACAGTGGGTTTAGCCATTCAGAAAGTGAGGGCTTCATTGTTTGACGGAGATGTCTTGTAAAAACATTTCAGGCGCGTCGTGGGAATACCGGGCGCTATGCATGTTAGTAAAGTGTCGTCCCGAATTAGCCTGTGCAGTCCGCACAGGCTAATCGGGGATGGCAATTTCCGCTTTTATGTTTTTTCTGTTTCAAGGAAGTCTCTTCTAAACATAAATACCCAGTATGCGGAAAGTGTCGTCCCGGATTAGCCTGTGCGGACTGCACAGGTTAATCTGGGACGACACTTTATGCACATGCATTAAGCCGGTTTTCCCATGACACGCCTCATTTGTATTCTGCAAACAGTGTTTGTGGGAGATTGACCCGAGTAGGCATGGTTATAAATCCAATTGGGATCTGTCAATTATTCCTCTTGTTTGAAAACCTATATACGTGTCTATTGCATTATAAGTCTTATATTTGCACTAGCCTTACCAAAGATATATTAAGTTCAATTTTCTCAGATTTCCGGCTAGTGAGTTAATATGAAGACTTTTATTGCACAAGTAACCATTTAAAATTTGCCTTGTAAACTATATTCTTTTCCTGTATTTGCAAAACATTTATGAAGTGTATTTTTAATAAAATACAGAAAAGATAGGGGTAAACATGACAGTTTCAAAAGCATTATTTGAAATGAAATACAGGGACATGTCTGGTAATTATATTGGAGTCATGTCATGGGAAAACCGGGCTTAATGCAAGTTCGTAAAGTATCGGCTGATCCGCGACCTCTTTTTCCGCTTTTATGGTATTTTCTGTTTCAAAGAAGTGTTTTCTAAACATAAATCCACTGTAACATAAATCCACTGTAGGTGGGAAATGCCATCCGGGATCAGCCTGTCGAACTGCACAGGCTGATCCAGGACGACACCTTAAACACTTGCATTAAGCCTGGTTTTCCCATGACATGCCTCATTGATATTTTGAATAAAATTAGCTAAAATATTGTGACTATGTTAATTTTATAGTTTCATAGTAACACTTAAATATTTAATTTTATTTCAGTTTTACCATGCATGTGACACTAGTGACATCGTCTACTACTGCATGGTGAAATATGACATTCTCAGCTTTGCCGATTTTCTCGGCTCTATAAGCTCGTTTTGGGTGACCATGTTGGTGATGGCAAAGATTCCCAGGGCTGCAAGAAGCTTCGCCCAGACGTTTGGCGTCATCTTGGTAGCCGTGGGGGTGGAATATGACAGACACGGGCTGCTGGTGTTTGCTATCCCGGCAGGATTGGCTGGTGTAGTTATGTTTGGATCATGGGTAAGTAGCCAGAGCTTTGTTACCTTATACCATAGGGTCTGTTTAAAGGTGCCATTCTGTATCTGAATTTAGCACTTTTCCCCAAAATGAGACTTTACAATTGGATTTTTTGTTTAACTTTTAAAAAATGTTCCAGAAACCTAGGGCCTGGGTGCGTATCCTCAAAGCTCCTTAGTGAAAACTGAAGTTATTATTTTAAAATCATAAAATTCCTTTAGTCTTTGGCTGTTTCATCTAAATTTTATTTTGTATCAAACTGTTTTATTCTGGTTAAGAATCAACAGATGCTTATATTTCTACCATATCTAAAATGTAAAATAATTATTTTTATGTAGAAAATGGTATTTGAAATTTTGACTGAAGTAGAACATAAGTTAACAATGTCTTTAGGAGCTTTGTGGATATGGGCCCTGCTAATGTTCGTGTGATATTGAACATGTTTAAGTATTTTCAGTGACAGTATTAGTATTAGTATTAATATGCATAGATTTTTAAAAGCTTGATTCACTTTGATGACCTAATAGTTTATTGCCAAGATTCCTGCTGAACAGTATTTATCCGACGTCAATTTACAGTTCTTAGTACAAATTCTATCAGTGGCTAAAACCCTAGTATTGCTTGAATGTACCTTTAAACATTTATAAGTGTTTTTTTTTCATGTTTGGGGGAAAGGTGGCGGGCTCTTCAGATGGGGAATTTTATGGCAAAATGTTGTGTTTTTTTAAGAAAAGCATTATTACATGTTTATATTCTGCTTTGTTATAAGACATTAATGAATTGTTTTGTTACCAATGTTAATTTAGATTATGCACTAACTTGGTTTGATGAAAAATTGCTGGGATAGTTTATGAAAATTCCTCTATCTTAGTCAATTTTTGTCTGATTTTGGTCTTTTTTAAAAAAATGAAGCTTACATATATAGGGGAAAAATATACTTTTTAAGCAGGGGGATGGGGCCGAATTTCAGGGACATTAATGAATTGTTTTGCTACCAATGATGGCTTAGATTATGCACTAACTTGGTTGGATGAAAAATTGCTGGGGTAGTTTATGAAAATTCCTCTATCTTAGTCAATTTTTGTCCGATTTTGGTCTTTTTTTTTTCAAAATGAAGCTTACAGTCTGCGGGAAATTTTAAGGTTAATATAGGGGAAAAATAAACTTTTTAAGCAGGGGCATGGGGCCAAATTTCAGCCCCAAATTGGCCCTAAAAAACACTATTTATATTAAAATATGAATCCATGTTCTTAATGAACTGACTGTACTGGGCTACCATTTTTGTTGCCTGTTTAAAGAAATCTTTATATTGTTTTGGTAATCGTAAGTTTGCAACATTTTTAACCAAATTTTTAGAAGAAAAGTATCGGTTATTAGGTTGGGGTATATCGTTGGGAGGGCGGTCCAGCGGGCGGGTGGGGTGGCGGCATCAACTTTTCGTTTTAGCTGTCTAACTTGAGAACGGATTGAGATATTTGTATGAAACTCCATACATAGATACCTTATATTGAGACCTCGCTTGAGATTGTATATGGGGTGGGTGGGGTCAAGGTCACCATTGCTAAAAATAGAGAAATGGTTTCTGCTCAATTACTTGAGAACGCATTGAGATACTTTAATGAAACTTCATGCATAGATACCTTATATCGAGACCTCGCTTGGGATTGCATATGGGGTGGGTGGGGACAAGGTCACTGTTACTAAAAATAGAAAAACGGTTTCTGTTTAATATCTTGAGAACGCATCGAGATAGTTTAATGAAACTTCATACAAATATCATGACCTTGCTTGGGATTGCATATGGGATGGGTGGGATCAAGGTCACCGTTACTAAAAATAGAAAAACGGTTTCCGCTCAATAACTTTAGAATCCATAAAGATATTGTAATGAAACTTCATACATAGATACCATATATCGAGACCTCGCTTGGGATTTCATATGGGATGGGTGGGGTCAAAGTCAAGGTCACAGTTACTAAAAATAGAAAAACGGTTTCTGCTCAATAACTTGAGAAGGCATCGAGATATTTTAATGAAACTTCAATCATAGATACCTTATATCGAGACCTCGCTTGGGATTGCATATGGGGTGGGTGGGGTCAAGGTTGATGTATACCATATATCGAGACCTTGCTTGGGATTGCATATGGGTTGGGTGGGGTCAAGGTCACCATACTAAAAAATAGAAAAATGGTTTCCGCTCAATAACTTAAGAATCCATGGAGATATTTTAATGACACTTCATACACAGACACCTTATATTGAGACCTGGCGTGGGGTGGGTAAGGTTAAGGTCAAGGTCACCGTTACTAAAAATAGTAAAACGGTTTGTGTACAAAAACTTGAGAACACATCGAGATCTTTTACGAAACTTCATACATATATACCTTATATCGAAGCCTTGCTTGAGATTGCATATGGGGTGGGTGTGGTCAAGGTCAAGGTGACAGTTACTAAAAATAGAAAATGGTTTCCACTTAATAACTTGAGAACGCATCCAGATCTTTTAATGAAACTGCATACTTAGATGCATTATATCAGGTCCTCTCTTGGGATTGCATATGTGATGGGTGGGGTCAAGGCCAAGGTCACCGTTAATAAAAATAGAAAAACAGTTTTCACTCAATAACTTTACAATGCATCGAGATATTGTAATGAAACTTCATACATAGATACCTTATATCGAGACCTCACTTGGGATTGCATATGGGGTGGGTGGGGTCAAGGTCTCCATTACTAAAAATAGAAAAATGGTTTCTGCTCAATAACGTTAGAATGCATCAAGATATTTGAATGAAACATCATACATAGATACCTTTTATCTAGACCACACTTTGGATTGCATATGGGGTGGGTGAGATCAAGGTCAAGGTCAATGTTACAAAAAATACAAAAAGGGTTTCTGCACAATAATTTGAGAACGCATTGCAATATTTTAATGAAACTTCATACATAGATACCTTATAACGAGACCTCGCTTAGGAATGCGTATGGCACCCAGAACTTTCTTTCATTATTGTGCTGACTTTTATGCATTTCGTTAAAAAAATTTGGTTTTCGTGGAATTTCCACATTTCTTGTTGCCTTTTATGCAACATTTCTTTTACCAGGTATGTAGAAATAGTTTTGTTGGTTAATTTTTATGCCAGGAAAATCTCTTAATTTTTGTTTGCAGATATTTCAGTGCAGACGCCAGAAGAAGATATATCCCCCCAGGAGGTACTATCTGATACACCTGTTACCTGGCGTGGTACTGGCACTCACTGGCCTGGTCTTGTTTGCATTCCTCGAGACTCAGTACAACTATAAATATATCCACAGTTGCTGGCACATATGTATGTCTTTATCGATTGTGTTCCTACTTCCGCAGAGTCAGAAGGATAAAGGTATACGTCTAGACACGAGCATGCATGCTACGGACACTAACGCGGCTACTAACACGGGCTCGAGGATTATTTTGAACTCATACTCGGGGATGTCTAATGGTCACGTGGCATATGATATTGAGGAACACGGGGAAAGTAACCCTGTTTACGAGGCACCTGACTAACTGCCACCATTCTTAAAGGTCCTGCAATGAAAAGGGCCGCCTTTTAGCTTTCAGGTTTAGGATATAATGATAATAATAATAATTATAATAATAAATGTTTCTTTGTAACAAAAACTGTTATCAGAATACCAGATTTTTTAGTTTCAGCTGTGTAATAGTTTTGTGTTAATAGGATTAAACAGATTTTAACAGATTTTAAAAAGTATCTGACATATATTTAATGTATGCTGTTCTGAACTATCCCATACATAATTTCACTATGCTAGACTTCAAATGGTCCTTGCTAATTTGAATTACATGTTTGTACCATACTGTGTTTGTGCAACTGTTTCATTTGTCAATGGATAGAGAGGGGTTCTTTTGTTAGTTAGATGTTTTAATAAAAATTTCTTTGAACACTTGATAATCAGCAGTTTATTGAACATTTAATCAGACATTGTTATTTTAATTGAACTATTCATGTGCATAATAAAGCTTTTTTCATATTGGCTTAATTACAGGCACTGCTAATGCCTTTGAGAATGGTATGTAGCAGTACAGTGCAAGAATGCATGTGGTTTCTGTTACGCAATACATGTATTCATGTTTGCATGTTAATTAACATTGCACTATGTACCATGTTGTAGTTAATACTTGTTTTGTTTGGGACTAACATTAACAAAATCTAAACATTATACTACAGATATTACTGTTATATGTTTGGTACATTGGGAACTTAAATAAACATTTGTTTATAAAAATGGTAAATATGATTCCCTAATCAACTAAAGATTTGTTTATGCTTATATAGCTGAATTATGTAATATCTTGCCCCGGCATCTTTGAGATAATGATGTTTAGCTATATAATTAAATTCCTTTAACAGCGGCATATCTGATACATTTTAATGTATGTTCATGATAGTGTATAGTTTGTTATGTTTGAAGTAGGTTTAACGTTGGATTGTAAGATTTACACTAGTATCTGCAGACTGGATCCGTCACATGTTGCAATGCAATTATTGTCAAGTTTTGTGTGATTTTGAACTTGCAACATGGACATTTGACAAGCAGAAATATTAACTATTATATATGTAATAATAATAATTACTTTGCACATGTTTTTTGTGGACAATTGGATGTTTATTTATGTGTTATTGAATTTATTAGGTAAAATGTTTACTTGCAAAGCGAGTATGGTATATATATTTATTTTAATATATATTTATGTTAAGTGATGAAAATATAGAAAAATATAAGTGATATAAATCCTGATATCAGTCACTGTGCTGGACTACTTTTTTTAGCTCACCTGAGCACAAAGTGCTCATGGTGAGCTTTTGTAATCGCCCGTTGTCCGTAGTGCGTGCGTGCGTGCGTGCGTGCGTGTGTGCGTCGTCAGCTTTTAATTCAAACAACATCTCCTCCTAAACCGCTTGGCAGATTTTCACCAAACTTCACAGGAATGATCCTTGGGTGGACCTCTTTCAAAGTTGTTCAAATCTTTCCGGTCCGCTGAATATTTAGGTCACCAGAGCTAAAAATAGATTTAAAAAGTGAAAACTTTAAAAATCTTCTATGAAACCGCAAGGCTCAGACCTTTCATATTTGATATTTGACATCCTCTAGAGGTCCTCTACAAAGATTGTTCAAATTATACCCCTGGGGTCAAAACGGGCCACACCCCGGGGGTCACATGGTTTATATAGAATATATAGCAAAATGACTTTAAAAATCTTCTCCTCTGAAACCACAAGGCCCAGAGGTTTCATATTTGGTATGTAACATCCTATAGTGGTCCTCTACAAAAATTGTTCAAATTATGCCCCTGGGGTCAAAACAGGCCACGCCCCGGGGGTCTCCTGGTTTATATAGAATATATAGCAAAATGACTTTAAAAATCTTCTCTTCTGAAACCGCAAGGCCCAGAGGTTTCATATTTGGTATGTAACATCCTTAAGTGGTCCTATACAAAGTTTGTTCAAATTATGCCCCTGGAGTCAAAATGAGCCACGCCCCGGGGGTCACATGGTTTATATAGAATATATATATATACCGTCTCCGTGGCCTAGTGGTTAGGGCGTTCGCCTATGGAGCGGGAGGTCGAAGGTTCGAGTCCTACACAGGGCGAGTTCTGATATGGCCGGTTGCCTACCCAGCAGCTAGTTAAATCACGGGGTACCGATTGCCTTCCTGCCAAGCGCCCGGCATATAGGATAGGAATCGGGAGTAAAGATGTTCATCAGTAAAGGTGTCTCATAAGTCAAAACTGGCTGGCCCTTTATCACGAGGGGTGACACTATAATAAACAAACACTTTTATAGCAAAATGACTTTAAAACTCTTCTCCTCTGAAACCACAAGGCCCAGAGGTTTCATATTTGGTATGTAACATCCTATAATGGTCCTCTACAAAGAGTGCTCAAATTATGCCCCTGGGGTCAAAACTGGCCACTCCCCGGGGGTCTCATGGTTTATATAGAATATATAGCAAAATGACTTTTAAAATCTTCTCCTCTGAAATTGCCAGACCCAGAGGTTTCATATTTGGTATGTAACATCCTTAAGTGGTCCTTTACAAAGTTTGTTCAAATTATGCCCCTGGGGTCAAAAGGGGCCACACCCCGGGGGCCACATGGTTTATATAGAATATATAGCAAAATGACTTTTAAAATCTCCTCTGAAACCACAAGGCCCAGAGGTTTCATATTTGTTATGTAACATCCTATTGTGGTCCTCTACAAAGATTTTTCAAATTATGCCCCTGGGGTCAAAACTGGCCACGCCCAGGGGGTTACATGGTTTATATAAACTTGTATAGCAAAATGTCTTAAAATTTTCTTCTCTGAAACTGCAAGGCCCAGAGGTTTTGTATTTGGTATTTAACATCCTTTAGTGGTACTCTACAAAGAAATTATGCCCCATGGGTCAAAACAGACCACACCCCATTGGTCACATGGTTAATATAGACTTAAAAAGCAAAATGACTTTAAAATTCTTCTCCTCTGAAACCGCAAGGCCTAGAGGTTTCATATTTGGTATGTAACATTGTATAGTGGTCCTCTACAAAGAATTTTCAAATTATGCCCCTGGGGTCAAAACTGGTCTCGCCCGGGGGGGTCAAATGGTTTATATAGACTTAAATAGCAAAATGACTTTAAAAATCTACTCCACTGAAATGGCAAGGCCCACAGCTTTCCTATATTTGTAACATAACATTGCATAGTGGTCCTCCAACGGTTGTTCAAATTATGCCCCTGGGGTCAAATCTGGCCACCCCCCGAGGGGTCACATGGTTTATATAGACTTAAATAGCAAAATGACTTAAAAACTCTTTACCTGAAACCGCAAGGCCCACAGCTCTCCTATATTTGGTATGTAACATTGCATAGTGGTCCTCTCCAAAGATTGTTAAAATTATGCCCCTGGGGTCAAATCTGGCCACCCCCCGAGGGGTCACATGGTTTATATAGACTTAAATAGCAAAATGACTTAAAAACTCTTTACCTGAAACCGCAAGGCCCAGAGGTTTGTTCAAGGTTGTTCAACATATGCCCCTGGGATAAAAATAAGCCACGCCTCGGGGATGCAAATTCCAATTGGGTTACAAGGTCTCAGGTGAGCATCCTAGGGCCCTCTTGTTTAATGTCAAAAAATACTCCAAAGCATAATTTTTTTTTAATACTCCATGGCATAAAATAAACATAATATTTGTTTGGTTTCGGTGTGATAAACGTTATATAATCACTGGAAAGGGATACAATTTACATATTTTCAATAATGCTTTATCACACCGAAAACAAACAAATATCCTTAATATATTTCTGATGATGATGAAGTAAATTCTATACTACCGGTCGTATGTGAAATGTATAGGTGTACTGTTACCAACATTCTTTCTTAATATGCCCGATAGTTATCTTGTTGGCCGTGTGCTAAAATGGCTAATGGTAAAAATATTGCTGACGATATGTCCACTGTTCTTGTAGTTTTTAGTGCAGTTGCTTAAAACTTCCACATTATTTACTATGCTAATGGCCTTTAAATTTGGATAAAGTTTTTCCGGGAAAGGCATTTTTAAATAGATGTTTATTATTTATCGGGTACTGCCCAAGATTTACAGTACAGTATAGTTTACGAGTATGTGAAACAAATAATAACTCACAGTTGTGAAGTTTGAATATTTGATTTGCATATTCACTTGGCATATCTGTTTGAAACTAGGCAGAGTGGTGGTTGATATTCAAACTTATGCAGCATAACACTGAGTTTGTTTCTTGAATATTTGATTTGCATATTCACTTGGCATATCTGTTTAAAACTAGGCAGAGTGGTGGTTGATATTCAAACTTATGCAGCATAACTCGGAGTTTGTTTCTTGAATATTTGATTTGCATATTCACTTGGCATATCTGTTTGAAACTAGGCAGAGTGGTGGTTGATATTCAAACTTATGCAGCATAACTCTGAGTTTGTTTCTTGAATATTTGATTTGCATATTCACTTGGCATATCTGTTTGAAACTAGGCAGAGTGGTGGTTGATATTCAAACTTATGCAGCATAACTCAGAGTTTGTTTCTTGAATATTTGATTTGCATATTCACTTGGCATATCTGTTTGAAACTAGGCAGAGTGGTGGTTGATATTCAAACTTATGCAGCATAACTCGGAGTTTGTTTCTTGAATATTTGATTGTGAGTGACGACAAGTAAGTTTGTGGCGATATTTCATGAAGTAAAGCTGTCTACTCCGAGTCGACCCATGTTTGATTTAAGCACCTAAACTCCACAAATCATGAAATATGTTCCACTTGAGCCGTTCCACTTTACAGTACGTTAATTAATTAATTAAACTGTCAATTAATGTTTATATTTTTATTGTTTTTGTATTTTCTCTGCAATCTATATACAATATCTGCAATTTATATTTGTAAAATTATTTTTGTTAATATGTATGTATATTTTTGTATCTGGCTATTTGGTCTGCTCAATAGAACCTTTTATCATTTAAACAGGAAAAAGAAATGATATTATTGAATTGTTTCATGTGTTCGGTGTATTTGATTTTGTAAGTTGCAATAGTGTTTTCATTTTAACACCTGTTAGATTTGATTTGCTTGTACTATTATTCACAAGTCATTTATTGCATTTTAACAGATTTTGTGTTAACATTTACTTTCCAGTTATCCCATTCGTGCACGTCCATTTTTTGGTCGCCCCATTCAAGGGAAAATGGCTCTTTCCAGATGCAATAACATTTGTCATTTATTGGGTTGATGCGCGCACATATTTTCAGCCCTGTCTGGCATCAAACCTTGAAACTTATTTCCTACATGTACATTCGGATAAGTTTAATGGTTTAAATTTAGTGTTAAAGGTGTTTACATTTGGACAGGATGGTCTTTGGGTTTAATTCCGCTTAATTCCATCATCATGATAATAAATTAAGAATAATCCAAATGTACAAGAAAACATTGTACTTGGTACTAACAAACTGAAATTGCTAGACTGCTTACTGACAAACACAAAAACAACGAAGTGTTCTACGTTCTCTACAAAGATAAACTTATTTGATGTATAAATTTTATATATAACAAAGTATGTATATATCAATTACTCAGCTTTGACTAATTATCCTGTACTTTTGTGTGTCGTAAATTTGTTTCCAGTTCTTTTATTGTCTTAATGCATGATAATACACAAATCATTACAGTCTTTAGAACTTGTATCAGTTTTTATGCTCCGCGAAAAAATTTCGGGGTAGCATATAGTCGCCGCTTTGTCCGTCTGTCCATCCGTCTGTCCGTCCATCCTTTTGTCTGTACGTCATTTAGTGCAAAATTCTTGTCTGGTCTATTTCTGCTTAACTACTGGTCTGAATTCAATGAAACTTTATATTAAGCTTCATTACCAAGAGGAGGTGTGCACTGAACCAGGGCGTTCCACTTCAATGATTTTTCTCTGAGTTATGGGACTTTGAAAATTGCCGAAATAAGCATTTAGTGCACATTTCTTGTCCGGTCTATGTAGACTCAACTACTGGCCAGAATTAAATGAAACTTTATAGGAAGCTTCATTACCCAGAGGAGGTGTGCATTGAACCAGGACGTTCTGCTTCAATGATTTTGTTTAGAGTTATGAGACTTAAGATTTCTGAAATAAGTATGTATTTCTGCACAACTACTGGCCAGATTTCAGTTAAATTTGATTTCTGAAATAAGTATATATTTCTGCACAACTACTGGCCAGATTTCAGTTAAATTTTATGAGAAGCTTCATTACCAAAATGGAGGTGTGCACCAAACCAGGACGTTCTGCTTCAATGATTTTTCTAAGAGTTGTGGGACTTCGAAGATTTCTGAAATTATAATATAGTGCACAATTCTTGTCCGAACTATTTCTTAGCAACTACTGGCCTGAATAAAATGAAACTGTATGTGATGCTTCGTTATCAAAATCAGGTGCGCACAGTACAGGATGTTCCCTTTTAGTTATGGGACTTTGAAGGTTGCTGAAATTAGTGTATAGTTCGCAATTCTTATCTGGACTGTTTCTCAGCAACTGCTAGCCAATATTCAATGAAACTGTATGGGAAGCTTCCTTACCAAGAGGAGTTGTTCACTGTACCAAGATGCTCCGCTTCAATAATTTTTCTTACAGTTATGGGACTTTGATGATTCAGTGCTGAAATTAATATATAAGCACAATTGTCTGAACTCTGCTCTTCTGATTGCATTCCCATTACTTGGCAAAGTGCATTCGGGAGTATGCATCAGTTCACTGCTATGCTTGTTTTATCTTGTAAATAAAATTCAGTTGTGAAAGTTGCAATATTGTTCGGCTTTGTAATTTTATTGCAAGATCATGTCTTTAACTGATAAAACTGTTAAACTTTATCAGTTTATTGCAAAATAATGTCTTTAACTGGTAAAACAGTTCAACTTTGTGTCTAAATGCAACTTTGTGTCTAAATGCAACTTTGTGTCTAAATGCCCTAGTGTCATGCATGTGTAAGGCACATATTTATAAGTGTGAGAACTTTGTGCCTGCAATATTTCAGACTCAGACAGTGAAGAGCTGATACTAGTCACAGACGAAAGCTCCGCAGAGAGCATAAATAGTAGCTGAAAATGGAGGCACCAGTATTCCTGTAGTATTAGGTTTATTTTCGTATTTGTATTTTATTGAATTTTTAGATGTGAAAATTGTTAAATCCAAATCAAATTGTTGTTTTTGTTAATGGGCTCTTGTGTGGGTGGGGTGGGGGCATGAATATTTGTTGATGTTTGCTTCTACAAATAGGTTTCATATGATGAAGACAAACGTTTTACTGTTTGCCTATTGGGATTCACATTGCTTTGTATGTTGTTTTACGAACACCAGTTTCTAAGCCAACTTCATTTTGCCTCAGTTTTTCTATTCCCAATAGTGAAACATAACAGATGTAGCACTGATTATGTTACATTATGTAACTGAGGATATTTATGTTTACCACTCGAAAGACATCTTTCACCCTAGAATGTTCTGCTCAAAATGCCAGTATTCAATATGCAACTGTTTTAGTGTAGCCATTCAAGTTTATTTGGTTCCTTACAAATTCACATTTATTTCTGTCACATGGGTTAAAAGTATATCACTTGTCACTCATTGGTTATTTATTTTGGATATGCAACACTTTTGACCAATCAGGTTCTATCTATGTCAACTACCTTTGAAGTGCTTTTATTGTGAATTTATCCAATAAATAGTTTGTATTTTCAATATAAATATGATTTGTCTGTTTACCAAATCTTCAGGGATTTGAACTCTAAACTGTCATTTAAATTGTGCTTTTGTATTTTTAGCAATATTTTGCAGGAGCGTGCAGAGTTTATTCATTTGTAACTTCTACGTACATTTGTGCATGAGTGCATCTTGCTAATTTGTTACCACTTTCTTCAACTTTACTCTGATGCCACATTTGCTTCTACTTCGTGAATGGTTTATCGTCATTTTCATCTGATAATAACCAATAAGTTGGTGCTGTTTTTTTTGTCCAATATGTGTGAACTTTTCCTTTACAGCCTTTTCATGACAACTATACAAGTGGAAGCCTACATAAATTAAGGCTATAGTTTCTCATAAAAAATAGTGTGCAGTTATTTTATGTATGTAATTATTATGATGCAGCACCATTACATAAAAACTCACGTGAAAATCAAAAATACATTTGTTGGTTTTTATCTTGGTCAAGTGTCCATAAATGCTCATTGTAATAGCCATTTATGTTTCTTTTGCAAGTTATTATTATGCCCCCCTTCGAAGAAGTGGGGGTATATTGCTTTGCACTTGTCCGACGGTAGGTCAGTCTGTCCGTAGACCATTTCGTTTCTGCACGATATCTAGAGAACGCTTTGACCTACGATCATTTAAGTTGGTATGCTGGTTACTTGGGAGGAAAGGAAGACGCCTATTGGTTTTGAGGTCAACAGGTCAAGGTCACAGGGGCTTGTAACATGAAATTCGTTTCTGCATGATATCTAGAAAACGCTTTGACCTACGATCATTTAAGTTGGTATGCTGGATACTTGTGGGGAAAGGAATACGCCTATCAATTTTGAGGTCAACAGGTCAAAGATCAAGGTGACAGAGGCTTGTAACATGAAAACTGTTTCCTCTGTAGACCATTTCGTTTCCGCATGATATGTAGAATACGCTTTGACCTACGATAGTCCAAGTTGGTATGCTGGTTAATCGGGAGGAAAGGAAGACGCCTATCAATTTCGAGGTCAACAGGTCAAAGGTCAAAGTCACAGGGGCTTGTAACATAGACACTGTTTTCTCTGTAGACCATTTTTGTTTCCGCAGGATATCTAGAGATGTTTTGGCCTATTTGATGTTTAAATCAAACAGGTATCCTTATATAATAGACTGTAAAAATAATCCATAAATATACTGAATCTTTCTTTCAGCTTTATATTTACTTTCTAAAGCATCAACTTTAGTTTTCTCCCCATGTGTTAATGTGCACATACAATATTACAAAAATCTCTTAACAATTGCACATATTGACGACTTGGCTGCAAGTCGGGGGGGGGGGGTGCATACATGTTTTACAAACATCACTTTTTTAGCTCACCTGAGCACAGCGTGCTCATGGTGAGCTTTTAGGATCGCCTTTTGTCCGTCGTGTGTCAACATTTTCATTCAAAGAACATCTTCTCCTAAACCACTGGGCACATTTTCACCAAACTTCATAGGAATGATCCTCGTGTGACCCTCTTTCAAAATTTTTCAAATCGTTCAGGTCCGCTGCATATGTAGGTCACAAGAGCTATAAATAGATTTAATAACTGAAAACTTTAAAAATCTCTGAAACCACAAGGCTTGGAGCTTTCATATTTAGTATGTGACATCCTCTAGTGGTCCTCTACAAAGATTGTTAAAATGATGCCCCTGGGGTCAAAACTGGCCACACCCCGGGGGTCACATGGTTTATATAGACTTGAATAGCAAAATGACTTTAAAAATCTTCTCCTCTGAAACCGCAAGGCCCAGAGGTTTCATATTTGGTATGTAACATTGTTTAGTGGTCCCCTACAAAGATTGTTCAAATGACGCCCCTGGGGTCAAAGCTGGGCACACCCCGGGGGTCACATGGTTTATATAGACTTAAATAGCAAAATGACTTTTAAAATCTTCTCTGAAACCTCAAGGCCCAGAGTGGAGTCAAGGTGAAGGTCACTGTTATTAAAAATAGAAAAACAGTTTTCGCTCAATAACTTGAGAACTTATTGAGATATTTTAATGAAACTTCATACATAGATATCAGGTGAGCGACCTAGGGCCATCGTGGCCCTCTTGTTTAGTTTGACTCGTAAGATATATTATAAATTACTGACATTCATGTTGACTGCATTGATATAACATATTCTGACATTTTAGGTATACAGAGTTTTTATTATAAAATTAAATTGTCAGCATTTATAATTTCAAAGTTGAAAACTTCAAGAGTGCTGCATGGCATAGACTTTGTTAAAGCTGATGTTGTTACACAGTTGTTGTTATTGGTCTGTAGTTATGTGATATTCATAATAAATCAAGCGTCTTATATAACTCAGGTTTTGTCGTTGTTATACTCACACTTTTGCGTGTTGGTCCATACGTCAGTACGTACATATTATGTCCCATGCTTGTCTGTCAATGGTCAAGGTCAAAGGTAATATATTTGTATTTTGTTTCCGATTTGGTTGGAAAATTGACTGGGTTTAATTGACAGACTGGTTCGGTTGATAGAGAGACTGAAGCATTTATTCATTTAGGTGTTTATTTCAACATAAATAATGTTAATGTGTCAACTATCATTAGTGGATTGATATTAATTCGTAGATTTCATATAAATTATAGTCCTTATTTCAGATCAAATTTATTTTATAATTTAGTAGTATAAAGACTAAAATCATACATTTGAAGTATGGAATGAAAGTCACATATGGCCACAGTGACTATCTCGACAGTCGTTCCCGAAAGTCATGGGCGCAGCCATTGTGGCAAAGTAATATGTATCGAGGGGTTTCATTGGTCAAAATCAATTAATAGCAATTGATTCTATTCACGGTGGCCAATTTCTATCAGAGGGATGAAACTATTAACTATTAATTGCGAGAAATTGTTTCAAGCTTTTCAAAAATGCTAGTCGCCAGGCCGGACAAATCCGGGACCATTCGCTCCGAAACACATTTCGCCCTGGGACGATTCGCCCACAGACGCTTAGCCCCGAATATTTTAGCGGTCGGGTGTCACAATTTGCAATAATGTGAATCCGCACGGCGCCGCGCCAAGCTTCTTTATTGATACGCCACCCTGCCCTTTTCAAAGGCAATTAGCGCCTCGTGCCCTTTTATCGATCGACTGCATTGTCCTTAATGAGGGCCCTTAGTGATGGCATTTTATGGTATATTAATTAGTGACCAACTGATAAGATCAGCAGTAGGGGCAGTCAGCTTACCAGTTAGTGTAAAGATAGGCCTACAATAAAAACATGCTGATTTTGTTATAAAAACGTGTGTAAATCGTCTGCTTTTAACAGCCCCGTTTTCATATGCAATTTCTAACATGTTTTTGTTTTGTCAATATTTATGATCAACGTGATAACAAAAGGCAGAAAGCATATAAATGTTGACTCAATGTGGTCTATAAACACTAATTATGAAAAAATCCATGTGTATACAATATTTCTTCCAATCATAAACAAAAATCCCTGAAAAAACTAATTGCCGAACTAGCTATTATTTCGGTCAAACATATTCGGATACTGTATTCAATTCGAATTGCAGTGTTCATTTTCTAAATTTTCTATCTTGACTTAAGCTTTTCATCATTAATCTAAATATTAGCAGCAATGTCATCATCAACAACATATAAACCTTAAAAGTAAAAATTCAAATGTTTCCTACAATAAAAGAAGATGAAAAATAATACCAGGGTATAAGTATTTTACCATTAATAATAATAAGCATGATTTTGACTTGTCCATAAATAGTTTTAGTTTGACAGTTGTTAATAAGTTTTCATGTATGATTGCCCAATTTGCACAAATTCTCATGAATAATAAATAAATTGTCTGATCTGTGCAATAATATAACTTGACAATAATACGAAGCAATAATAATGGAAAATAAAATTTTGTTAATTATTTGACCCGAAAAAAAACAACATCAAACAGGTAAAATAAATCAGTCAGTAATTTAAAATTTATAAGTGGTTTGAAATATTACTTCAGGAAAAAACAAACAATTATAACCTAATGTGCCCTTTTTAGCAGTGTCACCACGCACAAAATGCCCTATTTCCAAGTCAAGCGCCATACCCCTCTGCCCTTCTAGATTAAACACTATTACTAATAGTTCTGAAATCATTTTTCGCGATATTCTTACCTGACTCTTTTTCATTAAGTCATTGACAGTTCTGGAAAATGCAGAAACAGTAGATTTTGATGTCTTTTTCGCAAACAGTTTTGGAGAATTAGTTGCAATGTGATAATTGCGATGGCTGTGCTATAAGGTCAAGTTTTGCTTTTTCTTTGATAATTTTCTTTCCAATGATGATAGATGATGTTAATGCAGGCTCTGAAGACATCAATGTTGCATGTACAAATAACTGCATGCAAGTCTTGCAACTGTTGGAAATCAAATTTTATCAATCAATGTTTATGGTCATGCGCAAACTGTGTACGTTTGGTCAACATTGAATCAAAAATCGTGTGTGCAAGCCAATCACTGATAACTTGTTGATGTTTTTTTTCCAAACACATGGGGCACTAACTCTGGTGTTTCTGGCCCAATCATGCTTATATTCGACTTCACCTGAAGTCTTACGTTCATAAACAAACTGTACACGATTGGTAAAGATATTCGACTTCACATTTAATCTTATGGTCCTAGACAAACTGTGCACGATTGGTGAAGATTTGATGAAAAATGAAGTCTCTACCCTGAAATAATGTCCATTTTTGCTTTTGTTTTCCACAAAGGGCAATAACTCTGGTGTTTCTGGTCCGATCTTTCTTATATTCAAATTCAACTGTAATCTTATGGTAATTCACAAACTGTGCAATATTGGTGAAGACTGGATGAAAAATGAAGTCTCTATCCTCAATAATGTCCATATTTGTATATTTTTTAAATAAACAAAGGACAATAACTCTGGTGTTTGAAACACAATATGGTCCATATTTTGCGTCTGCTGAGATCTGATGGTCATACACGAACACTGAAAGTTTGGTTAAGATTGGAAAGAAAATAAAGGCTATACGTTGGAAAAGGGCATTTTTGCACTTGTTTTGTATGAAAAAGGGCAATAACTCTGTTGTTACTGGTGTGATCTGACCCAATAACAATCCCATCCGAGATTTTATGGTCATTCACAAACTGTGCAAGTTAGGTCAAGTTTCAATAAAAAATGTAGTCTTTATCGCGATAACGGTCCAAATTGTTGACGGCATACGGACGACGGACGATAGACGCCGGACACCGCCGGAGAGGTCCCGATTACCAATAGCTCACCGAGCACTTCGTGCTCAGGTGAGCTAAGGAACTAAATATGATAATACATGTATATATATATATTAATGTAAATTTATTAATGTTTATTAGAATATTTCATGTCAGTGCCTTGCCCAGGAATTCGTTCAGGAGCCCCGGTCCCGAGAGGGGTGGGTATCCCCTTCCCAGAGGTGAGGAAATATCAAATTATTCACTTGTCCACGGACAAGTTCATTGCAAAAATCTACTTGTCCGCAAGTATTGTCACTTGTTCAAGTAAAAATATTATTTCGCAACCTAATATGTGTACTTTGTAATGTAAATACGCGTATAACTATATTAAAGTATTCCAATATAATTGTCTTCCTCGTCTTCCTTCAACCAAGAAGTGCCGGATAAAAACTAGTAAATTGTCAGCATAATTTTTTTTTATGTTTAATAAACATCTCAATTTAGACAGTTATTGACTGTGATGTAACAAGGAGAGCAAAGATTTGCTTTTTCGTTTGTTTTATTCTTCACACCCTGTTTCTACTTGTTTGCTATCTGATTTGATTTGTAAAAAAACGATCCATTGTCAAAAATTTCAGCCACACTTTTTAACTTTAAAACGCATTGATGAATACTGCAATTAGTTTCAAAAGTAAACCTACCGGATTTGAGGTCAGAACAGAGATGTATGTTTATTGATAGACCTTTGGTCAGAAAAACGAGCTTGCTGAATTTTAGACAGTCATAATTTGGACTGTAACGGGTACCCGAATTATCCGAAAATCGGAACCATTTTAAGATTCGCAGGTACGGATCCATGTTTTAAAATGTCGGATCCTGATCCGGATCTTATCTTGTTGACTGTAACCTTTTTAACTTGCAAATTTTTGTGTACTCAGTTTCACTGTCAGTTTCAGCACATTGACTTTTGACGGTTGATGACTGGTTTTGATTCTGTGATACAAATACGCTTATTTAGCAATATTGTTGCATGTAGGACAGTCTATTTACTATATTATGATTGTTTTATTGTTTATTTCGCGATTCAATATGGCTGGTATAAAAATATATAACGCTCCAGATAAGTTAACAGCTCCTGTTAGGGATCATTTTGGTGGCTTTTATATGACAATCAAAAACGGTAAAGAGCTGCTTGACAAAACGAGTGCAATATGCAGAATTTTGCAAGATCCCCTTTGACAAGTTCAACAGAATATGCACAACCTCTAACCTAAATAAACATCTGGAAACTCATCATCAACATGTCAAATTGCAACAGAAAACAAACAACTAGACAAAAACATGCTTTAATCATGTCTACATTGGACATTTTCTGCCGAGTTAACATATTATATGCTCTTTTTAAATAATTACTTCTGAAACACCTGGTGTATCAGACATTTTTATAATAAACTGTGGTGTGTTTAGATGATGTTGTAATCCACGACTAACCCAGTCAATGGGGGTTATAAGTCACAAGTGACAATATAATATAAATGATTAGTGTGGCATTTATTATGAATAACTTTGCAATGTTTATATACAAGCTTAAGTCCAGATACAGTTCCAATTTCCAATAATCTAGATGTTTAACCAAACCCGGAATTCTGAAAGAAATATCATATATATATATATATATATATATATATATATATATATATATATATATATATATATATATATATATATATATATATATATATATATATATATATATATATATATATATATATATATATATATATATATATATATATATAAAACATAAACTAGATAATTAATATAAAAATTACAATTACCAAAGA
This sequence comes from Congeria kusceri, assembly GCA_027627225.1. Taxonomy (NCBI): domain Eukaryota; kingdom Metazoa; phylum Mollusca; class Bivalvia; order Myida; family Dreissenidae; genus Congeria; species Congeria kusceri. Next base: position 41,926,907 of record CM051032.1, on the reverse strand, counting down.
ACTAAAAATATAAAAATATTCATATTCACACCTTGAACATCATTGTCACAAAAAATAAATCTAGTGGCCATATTATTTTATATTACATAATTATACACATTAAATGACTAATACAAAAATGCAAGAAATACAACAGCATACCATATATGGAATGAACTCTCAAATCTTTCTCTCAAGTGTTGTGCAGATAGAATTATTGGTACTGAAAGTTGGAGTGAACAAAAGACATAGTGATTTGTAATATAAAATGTTATTTATATAAATTTCAATACAACCATCTTGAATTCAACATGTATCATAAAATACATTTAACTAATCAGAAATCTAATAAAACCTCAAATAAAGCATAGCTCATTTGTTCACTACAATACAACAATCCAAGAATTGCAAAAAGAGCAAACACTCACCATTAATGAACTCCGAAACATAACACTTGTTCAGTGTTCGGGCGAGGACGCGAAATTGTGATTGTATTGCTTATTTTTCACAAATGTCGCCAAAAAATTGGTCTAGTAGCGATTTTTGTCGCATACAAAATTTCATGGGACGAATCGTCAAAAATGCGACACGATTTGGGGACGAATATCAAATCTCTCGAAGTGTCCCTTGTATGAATCAAACATCTGATTGAGGTCTCCTTTCTGATTGGTTTAATTAAATATGGCGCTACAATCTTAGCCAATTGATAACATATGCCTTCGAGCTTTATCTCAATATTGAAGAGTATTCGCTTTGTTTTCCAAGACGTAGTCGTCTGCTGCGTCGCCTAAGAAAAAAGCCTCGATCGTTATTGAGTAATTTCTCCTCGCAAAACATCAAAACATAAGAGTTTGTTGGTAACGATACGAGTCTGAGCGTTGCTCCGCAAGCTGCCTGCAACCCTATCAATAAAGCCGGTGACGGTCTAGAAGTTTCTTTGACAGAAACTCAAAGTGACAGTGTCACGAATTTGACGTAAAAACTTGAACGAAAATTCCACAATTCTTGGTTAAAAGAGCACAGTTGGCTTGCCTATAATGGTGACGGAAATGTTATGACGCGTTCACTTTGTATTAAGCACAAAAAGAATAGAGTTTTCCATTGAAAGTCACTAATTTTAAGTTTATTAGTTATATCAGTTATTTGTGTTGAACAGTTTATAATAAAAAATAAATAAATGACATTAACTGTGTTTCTAATGTTAACTGCTGTTGGTTAAACTCGTACCAACCACTGACACTTATACACGACACTACTAGTCAAGGTAAATAAATATTGTTATTGATTTTATTATTGGTAGGAAATTGTCGGTGTATTTTGTTTGTGTCTCAAATAAATTGGAAATGTCCCCAATTTTTCATGAGCTGTGAGACAAATGTCTCACCTTTCAGAACACAGCTTGTTAAACTTTCAACTGTCCCTCCACAAATGAACCAAAATTCTACACAGCCTAGAAGAAGACTATGAAACATTCCGATTGGTTAAAAACAGACATCAACAAGATTTTGATTGGCTAATCTCCCAGGAGCGGGAAAACCATTAGAGCTTGCAATCCAAGGGAAACAACCTTTATATAATTTAGATAAAAGTAAAACCACAGTTGTTCACCCTTTTACAATGTTTTCTTCAATATGTCTAAACTAATGCAACTTTTCTTAATTAATGAGGATCCGGATTCAAAAATAAAGTAAAAACCTAATTTGGATTCGGAATCGAAATTTTTGTTGGATTCACAGCCCTAATCATAATATAGGCCCGAACTATAGACGCGTCGGGGTTTTCCAAATGACTTAATTCAAATGCGGGCAATGGACCAGACCATGACGGCCGAGTCCTAACGGTTCAGAAAATTTAAACAGACTCCATTGTGATTGGTTTTAATATTAAATAAATTGGTAATTGGTGATTATTGCGCATACATTTTCGATGTTTTTATTGATCTGATTACTATTTTGGCCAGAAGTCAGATATAGCACTAATTAACAATGACCCATTTAAATCTATTCACTTGGCCTCTATGGTTTGGCCGATCAGCTTATTAAGCCATTTGACTCGTCACAAATTTGCAGATACCGGAACAAAACATTCGAGTGTGTGATTATTTTGTTTGCACCATGGAAAAACTTGTTATTTTTTATCGAGCTTTTATAATTTATTATAATTCTATGATATTGGACTTGTCCGCGGACAAGTTGACAGGAAAAATTGACTAGTCTGATGGTAAAATTACCCGTATCGGACGAGTTGGGCATAGGATTTCCGCACCCCTGATTATCTGCTCAATTATTTAAACAGAACACGTTGCAAGAACACAACGAATGGCAACTTTCACAGTTTGACAAGTGACACATAACACACTAACACCCCTAAAATAGGAGTTTGGGCACAGTGTTCTACAAACATCCTCCTTTGTCATGATGCACATACTGGCCCCATTGTATGTTTATTCCCAATAATTAGGGCAAAACGTCCCAGCACAAAGAGTCCCAGGGCGAAACATCTTTCGGAGCGAATGTTCCCGTTACCGGCCGGACTACAAGCTTTTGAAATTGACTAGCATGGGTGACCGCTAGTTTCCATCCCCAAGATTATATCCCTGCATGTAGATTTTTGTCAGTTTTTATGTGCTTTTCGGTTAATCCTCATCTACTTACCCCAGAAGACAATTTAACCACACACTACGCCCAAAATTTGGTCATTAAAAGCTGTGACATAATTGTTTTATGCAGTTACCATTGGCATCGATAAATAAAATGTGATAAAGTGGATCAGTCAGTGCCCAACGGCAAGGAATAATCATGTCAGAGCTCATAAAACAGAGTAAGTCTACAGACTGAAAAGGTTACTGAAATTGGTGAGTAACCAAAAGCATTTAAGGCAAAGAGTGTCTAATTTATAACTTTCATTTTCATGGACGATATATACTGTTCATCTGTATTATTGCGGTACTTAACCTTTACGTAAATATTTGGAGCAAAAAACAACTAACAAAACATTTTCTTTCAATAACATGCTATAAATTGAACCTTTTCACGAAAATAACAACTGGAAATCCTGTTTAAAAGTAAAGTATTCGTCCTTAAATTATTCTGTTTTTCAATGCACCATCCAGCCATCTTGAAAAATTATGTCATCTGTAATCTCGCGGTAAAAATTTTGTTTTTGAAATAAGTTTGCTGTTAGTGTATAAACAAACACAAATACACTTTAAATTGTTGGATTTTAACCTTTAACTAATATAACAAAACAATAATTTGAGTCTTCATTTATGTTTCCTCAAGCAGACAAAAGTGTAGACATTGACCCCCTAATGTCTACCGATAGCTGCAAGCTGATACGAAAGTTATTATCGATAACAGAGGAATGCCGATTGCGCAATCTCGTATTTGTCACCATTGTAAGTATACATTTTTATCAACATCCTTCCTAATTACTGCTACTCATAAAAATTATTTTAATAGCATTATTTGATAGATAAGATGTTATTCTTTATATGAATGTTGTTTACTTTAAGGTTTACATTCGTTAAATGGGTTATTCCGATCGGTAAATTATGTCAATTCTCGCTAGTTCCTCATTTATGCCGCCCGCCATATTTGTTTAGCTCATGATAGTCATGTGGTTCGGACAAGTATAATTCAGCAACCACTTAACCTACAATGATGTTCTTTACGTCAATGGAAAGGGCAAATGTCAAGCTTTCCATTGGTTAAAACATAATTTATGCAATTCTTATGGTTCAGGAGGAAATGCGCGCCGAAAAATTGCTATTTACATCAGCTTTTTGTGGAAAAACTAAAGCCGAGCAAAAGAAGGCAAAAGTAGCTGACAAAAGTGTAATCCTTCGCCAATTCAATGGTTTAGTTTTTTGTAAAATAAGTGCTAGCGCTTTTTAGCGGTTTGTGATGAAATGTAGCCACCCTATACGCAGCTTTCGGCCACTTCCGACAGCCTCCCGAACTGCAACCGAAGTTAAGCCGAGTGCAACTTCGTGGTTTTCCGATAACGTCGTAAGAGAAACGTCCTCGGATTTCGCGACACGAGGTTTACAGCTTCACGAATTTTATTGAACGTTGAACAGATAGTTTTGACAAAAAAAAAGATTCAAACTAATTTTTTACATTATCCCACGTGTTGTACATGCATGTTGGCTGTTAATATATTGATTTGACATAAGATTTACGATGGTAAAGCTCTTGGAAGATAGTGAAACTGAAAGTGAAACTGGACGACGATTAGACAAATTTTGTCAAAAACAACTACGACAAATATTCTGCCTCGATTTATAAGCAAAGCATTGATCCTCAATCATCACCGTGTACACACCTGAAATGCAAAGTCTGTCATGTTAATTTTAATTTATAATTGATCACTGTACTCTATATATCTGTTCTTGAATGAGCTGCAAATAAGGAAGCTGGGTGGGGGATGGGTGAGCATTCCCTCCCTCGTCATTGCATTCAAGCTGTCACTGCAGGTTTAATTTAATGACTTCATGCTGTATACTTACAAGGTAATATTTTGTCTTTAGATAATATGCTTTTTTTAAATCTTAAAAAATCCTAACATTGAAAACAATCTTCAATATATATAGATACTAAAAAGAGCGTGATAATCGCATGGCATGATTTCAACAATAAAGCATGTGACACACATGCAGTAAGTGTGACTTGACAGGTATGTGCATTAAGCATGTGCTAATAGTGCAGATTGTATATGTTTATAACCTGTGTATGCACTTAAATGCTGTCAGATTTGCTATAGTCACCTAACCCAGGTCATAGTTCTTGTAACAACATTTACTGTATTCTGCATACTTGATATTTTAATTAACCGCAATGCTAGAAATACTTCATAAAATGCTGTTAATAACAGCATTTAAAAAATAAATTCATACATTGATGCTTTGGTTTACTTTAAATGATATTTCTAAAGGTGTTGTCATTTCAAAAGTATACCCCTGTCAGTTTACCCGTCCCTTGTTCCGGTTTCGAGTTATGCTGTTAAGCTGCTACAGTTTTGCATATACATATTTCCAAAGTATTGCATGATTTGCTTTTGCATATATTAATTTCAGGATTGCTCCAGTTTTACAAAAATATTGTGCTTTGCTTTTTAGTCTTCTGTTCATAGAGGACAAACGAGACAGTGGAGACAGTGGCTTTTGAAGACAGAAATTAACAGTCTTTCTCATGTTAGGTTGTTTCCAAGATGCTCAGCCAAGAAGTCATCACAAGACTATGTTCTTTTCAAGTATTTTCTGATCAATACTTAAAAATTGTTCAGCATTTGAACAATGTTTATTTGTTGTTTTCAATGTAAGGTTCGAGTTCTTTTGAATGAATGAACAATTAGTATTCCAAAAAGTTCCTAAAGTAAAAGCTGCATTGAAAGACCACCTTTCATCAAGACCGCATGTTGTTCGTTACATGTATTTACATTTGTGTGGCCATTTTTTAATTACTTTGAAGAGTACATTATCTTTTTGGCAGAATTAAAAGGTAAAATGTATTACTTTGTGTTTTGGTCTTCCAGAAAGGGTGGTCTTAAAACTGGAGATGATGTCGGATGTATGCCTTTTAGAGTTAATGAATACACTGTTCGAAATACTGAAATAAATTAGTATGTTATATGTACTAAGCATGGCTAAGATATATAATATATATATATAACTCAGCTTTATAAATGTATATAACATCTTTTACTTGCAGTTTGTAAATGCCAAATGTTTTTGACGCAGTACTAGAGACATGGTCTTACCCAGATTCAGTCCAGCATTTGGCTTCAATACTCATTCCATTTTAAATGATTTGTTGTATTTTATAAGTCACCATGTATGAAAGACAGTGAAAATATGTGAAGTGTTTACTTAACAAAGCATAAAGTGACATGAAAATATTACTTTGAACCTGTTTAACTGCCAGAAATTATTGCCAGGTGTATTATTGACAGAATTTACATATTTGACAGAACAAAATGTGGGGGGTTACCTTCTTCAGATACGAATAACTTTGTTATTTTTCAAGATACAGTAATTTGGTTTGCAGTTTTGTTTTTCTGAAAGAATAACCTTTAAAATGGTATATAATTTTATAGGTTTTTCTAAATTAAAAAAATCATCTGTTATCGCTAAAGTTATTTATATTTATGGTTTCAATCATATTACTTGTTTAAATTCGAATGAATTAATTTATAACTTATTATTTTCTTAAAGAAAACAATAATATGTTAGATGTTGACAATTAAGCATGAAAATTCGAAGATAAACAATTACCGCGAAAATAGAGATACCGCGAGAATACCGATGCCGAGTATAATGAACACATTTTTTAGACAGTGGGCATACCAATTGATTGATGTAATCAAAATATTCATTGTTATGAATTCAACGTTATTTACCTGATTTATGATTCAAAATTATTCTTGTAGTTCATGATTTTTCACGCTTAATAACTTAACAAAATTTCATTAAAGGTTAGATACCAGTAAATCATTTTGTATCCCTCCGTGGTCCATTGAAAAGTAGTGCCTATTACTAAAGAGTTCCTCTTCTCTTCTGGCATAAAAGCCATTTAGGTATCTCAGACATGCCTTTTGTGGTTATTTCTATTATCCTATGCGTGTCTGCAAGCAACATTTTGGTGCATTTCATTGGAGGCTAACTTGAAAGGTGAACTGTTGGGGTGTGTTTACTGTGGTATGGGGCTTTTGTCGAAATATGACTGCCGAAACCCTGTTTTCTACCGGTGCCTGCATTCATGTAAGATGCATTTTCTTAGAAGTAACATGACATATCTTTTATATTGCAAATTTTGGAAGAGGACATATTGATCTTTAAATTGATACCAGGCTTACACAATCTGAAATGAAGGAAATGCTAGAAAAATGCTTGGAAAGTTTGCCGTTTTATAATGGGACCCTATGGGAATTGGATTTACTGGTTTCTAACCTTTAAGAAACTCAGGGACCGGCCCTTTATTGCCCACTTATACATAAAATCACCATGCAACTGTGTTATTTTATTGCGTTTATTACTTTTCACGGAAATAAATGTGAATAATATCGTAACTGACACGTTTATCTACACTTTTTAAAGCGAAACCTGTTTTTTCGGGTTAAAAAAAATGAAAAAAGTACGGAAACTCGCCTTATGCAGCTCACAGCACATAGAATCATGTTATACGCGAATATTACACGTTTTATACCTTATTACAGTCCATTGCATTAAAATAAGTCTAAATGAACTGGTATTTTGACTGGTTTATGTGATTTAGGTGCGAATTTTAGTTTACGCTCCCCATACAATCCTAGTACTGAAGCGCAAGCCAGATGGCTTATCATGTGTCATTCTCAAATGCGTTTTTGGGGCATTTCTACGTAGCAGATCGACCTGAAATTTTGCATTTGTGGTACAAGTAGGTTAATAATGATGTATAAGAGTTTTTTTCATGATAGCAAAATGTTGAGTTTTCTTTAAGGTTAGATACCAGTAAATCATTGTGTATCCCTCCGTGGTCCATTCAAAAGAAGTGCCTATTACTAAAGAGTTCCTGTTCTCTTCTGGCATAAAAGCCATCTAGGTACCACAGACATGCCTTTTGTGGTAATTTCTATTATCCTATGCGTGTCTGCAACATTTTGGTGCATTTCATTGGGGGCTAACTTGAAAGGTGAACTTTTGGGGTGTGTTTACTGTGGTATGGGACTTTTGCCGAAATATGTCTGCCGAAACCTGTTTTCTACCGGTGACTGCATTCAAGTAAGATGCATTTTCTTAGTAGTAACATGACATATCTTTTATATTGCACATTTTGGAAGAGGACAGATTGATCTTTAAATTGATACCAGGCATGCACAATCTGAAATGAAGGAAATGCTAGAAAAATGCTTGGCAAGTTTGCCTTTTTATAATGGGAGCCTATGGGAATTGGATTTACTGGTTTCTAACCTTTAAGAAAACCAGGGACCGGCCCTTTAGGGTCCGCTTATACATAAAATCACCATGTAACTGTGTTATTTTATTGCGTTTATTACATTTCACGGAAATAAATGTGAATAATATCGTAACTGACACGTTATCTACACTTTTTAAAGCGAAACCTGTTTTTTTCTAGTAAAAATAAGAGAAACAAAGACTACGGAAACTCGCCTTATGCAGCACACAGCACATCGAATCATGTTATATGCGAATATTACACGTTTTATACCTTATTATTGTCCATTGCATTAAAATAAGTCTAAATGAACTGGTATTTTGACTGGTTTATGAGATTTAGGTGCGAATTTTAGTTTACGCTCCCCATACAATCCTAGTACTGAAGCGCAAGCTAGATGGCTTATCATGTGTCATTTTCAAATGCGTTTTGGGGGCATTTCTACTTAGCGGATCGCCCTGACATTTTGCATTTGTCGTACAAGTAGGTTAATAATGATGTAGAAGAGTTTTTTTCATGATAGCAAAATGTTGAGTTTTCTTTAAGGTTAGATACCAGTAAATCATTGTGTATCCCTCCGTGGTCCATTGAAAAGTAGTGCCTATTACTAAAGAGTTCCTCTTCTCTTCTGGCATAAAAGCCATTTAGGTATCACAAACATGCCTTTTGTGGTTATTTCTATTATCCTATGCGTGTCTGCAACATTTCGGTGCATTTCATTGGAGGCTAACTTGAAAGGTGAACTTTTGGGGTGTGGTTACTGTGGTATGGGGCTTTTGCCGAAATATGTATGCCGAAACCCTGTTTTCAACCGGTGCCTGGATTGAAGTAAGATGCATTTTCTTAGAAGTAGCATGACATATCTTTTATATTGCAAATTGTGGAAGAGGACAGATTGATCTTTAAATTGATACCAGGCTTACACAATCTGAAATGAAGGAAATGCTAGAAAAATGCTTGGCAAGTTTGCCTTTTTATAATGGGACCCTATGGGAATTGGATTTACTGGTTTCTAACCTTTAAGAAAACCAGGGAGCGGCCCTTTATGGTCCGCTTATACATAAAATCGCCATGTAACTTTTTTATTTTATTGCTTTTATTACTTTTCACGGAAATAAATGTGAATCATATCGTAATTGACACGTTATCTACACTTTTTAAAGCGAAACCTGTTTTTTTGTCGGGTAAAAAAAAATGAAAAAAGTACGGAAACTCGCCTTATGCAGCTCACAGCACATCGAATCATGTAATACGCGAATATTACACGTTTTATACCTTATTACTGTCCATTGCATTAAAATAAGTCTAAATGAACTGGTATTTTGACTGGTATATGTAATTTAGGTGCGAATTTTAGTTCACGCTCGCTATACAATCCTAGTACTGAAGCGCAAGCCAGATGGCTTATCATGTATCATTCTCAAATGCGTTTTTGGGGCACTTCTACTTAGCGGATCGACATGAAATTTTACATTTGTGGTACATAGTAGGTTAATAATGATGTAGAAGAGTTTTTTTCATGATAGCAAAATGTTGAGTTTTCTGTAAGGTTAGATACCAGTAAATCATTGTGCATTCCTCCGTGGTCCATTTAAAAGTAGTGCCTATTACTAAAGAGTTCCTCTTGTCTTCTGGTATAAATGCCATTTAGGTATCTCAGACATGCCTTTTGTGGTTATTTCTATTATCCTATGCGTGTCTACAACATTTTGGTGCATTTCATTGGAGGCTAACTTGAAAGGTGAACTTTTGGGGTGTGTTTACTGTGGCATGGGCTTTTGTCGAAATATGACTGCCGAAACCCTGTAACTTTCTTATTTTATTGCGTTTGTTACTTTTCACGGAAATAAATGTGAATAATATCGTAACTGACACGTTATCTACACTTTTTAAAGCGAAACCTGTTTTTTCGGGTAAAAACAATGAAAAAATGTACGGAAACTCGCCTTATGCAGCTCACAGCACATCGAATCGTGTTATACGGGAATATTTCTCGTTTTATGCCTTATTACCGTCCATTGCATTAAAATAAGTCTAAATGAACTGGTATTTTGACTGGTTTATGTGATTTAGGTGCGAATTTTAGTTCACGCTCCCCATACAATCCTAGTGCTGAAGCGCAAGCCAGATGGCTTATCATGTGTCATTCTCAAATGCGTTTTTGGGCATTTCTACTTAGCGGATCGACATGAAATTTTGCATTTGTGGTACAAGTAGGTTAATAATGATGTATAAGAGTTTTTTTCATGATAGCAAAATGTTGAGTTTTCTTTAAGGTTAGATACCAGTAAATCATTGTGTATCCCTCCGTGGTCCATTGAAAAGTAGTGCCTATTACTAAAAAGTTCCTCTTCTCTTCTGGCATAAAAGCTATTTAGGTATCTCAGACATGCCTTTTGTGGTAATTTCTATTATCCTATGCGTGTCTGCAACATTTTGGTGCATTTCCTTGGAGGTTAACTTGAAAGGTGAACTTTTGGGGGGTGTTTACTGGGGTATGGGACTTTTGTCGAAATATTACTGCCGAAACCCTGTTTTCTACCGGTGCCTGCATTGAAGTAAGATGCATTTTCTTAGAAGTAACAAGACATATCTCTTATATTGCAAATTTTGGAAGAGGATATATTCATCTTTAAATTGATATCAGACTTGCACAATCTGAAATGAAGGAAATGCTAGAAAAATGCTTGGAAAGTTGGCCGTTTTATAATGGGACCCTATGGGAATTGGATTTACTGGTTTGTAACTTTTAAGAAATCCAGGGACCGGCCCTTTAGGGTCCGCTTATACATAAAATCACCATGTAACTGTGTTATTTTATTGCGTTTATTACTTTTCACGGAAATAAATGTGAATAATATCGTAAATGACACGTTATCTACACTTTTTAAAGCGAAACCTGTTTTTTCGGGTAAAAAAAATGAAAAAAAGTACGGAAACTCGCCTTATGCAGCTCACAGCACATCGAATCATGTCATACGCGAATATTACACGTTTTATACCTTGGTACTGTCCATTGCATTAAAATAAGTCTAAATGAACTGGTATTTTGACTGGTTTATGTGATTTAGGTGCAAATTTTAGTTCACGCTCCCCATACAATCCTAGTACTGAAGCGCAAGCCAGATGGCTTATCATGTGTCATTCTCAAATGCGTTTTGGGGGCATTTCTACTTAGCGGATCGACCTGAAATTTTACATTTGTGGTACATAGTAGGTTAATAATGATGTAGAAGAGTTTTTTTCATGATAGCAAAATGTTGAGTTTTCTGTAAGGTTAGATACCAGTAAATCATTGTGCATTCCTCGGTGGTCCATTTAAAAGTAGTGCCTATTAATAAAGAGTTCCTCTTGTCTTCTGGTATAAATGCCATTTAGGTATCTCAGACATGCCTTTTGTGGTTATTTCTATTATCCTATGCGTGTCTACAACATTTTGGTGCATTTCATTGGAGGCTAACTTGAAAGGTGAACTTTTGGGGTGTGTTTACTGTGGCATGGGCTTTTGTCGAAATATGACTGCCGAAACCCTGTAACTTTCTTATTTTATTGCGTTTGTTACTTTTCACGGAAATAAATGTGAATAATATCGTAACTGACACGTTATCTACACTTTTTAAAGCGAAACCTGTTTTTTCGGGTAAAAACAATGAAAAAATGTACGGAAACTCGCCTTATGCAGCTCACAGCACATCGAATCATGTTATACGGGAATATTACTCGTTTTATGCCTTATTACCGTCCATTGCATTAAAATAAGTCTAAATGAACTGGTATTTTGACTGGTTTATGTGATTTAGGTGCGAATTTTAGTTCACGCTCCCCATACAATCCTAGTACTGAAGCGCAAGCCAGATGGCTTATCATGTGTCATTCTCAAATGCGTTTTTGGGCATTTCTACTTAGCGGATCGACATGAAATTTTGCATTTGTGGTACAAGTAGGTTAATAATGATGTAGAAGAGTTTTTTTCATGATAGCAAAATGTTGAGTTTTCTTTAAGGTTAGATACCAGTAAATCATTGTGTATCCCTCCGTGGTCCATTGAAAAGTAGTGCCTATTACTAAAAAGTTCCTCTTCTCTTCTGGCATAAAAGCTATTTAGGTATCTCAGACATGCCTTTTGTGGTAATTTGTATTATCCTATGCGTGTCTGCAACATTTTGGTGCATTTCCTTGGAGGTTAACTTGAAAGGTGAACTTTTGGGGGGTGTTTACTGGGGTATGGGGCTTTTGTCGAAATATTACTGCCGAAACCCTGTTTTCTACCGGTGCCTGCATTGAAGTAAGATGCATTTTCTTAGAAGTAACAAGACATATCTCTTATATTGCAAATTTTGGAAGAGGACATATTCATCTTTAAATTGATATCAGACTTGCACAATCTGAAATGAAGGAAATGCTAGAAAAATGCTTGGAAAGTTTGCCGTTTTATAATGGGACCCTATGGGAATTGGATTTACTGGTTTGTAACTTTTAAGAAATCCAGGGACCGGCCCTTTAGGGTCCGCTTATACATAAAATCACCATGTAACTGTGTTATTTTATTGCGTTTATTACTTTTCACGGAAATAAATGTGAATAATATCGTAAATGACACGTTATCTACACTTTTTAAAGCGAAACCTGTTTTTTCGGGTAAAAAAAATGAAAAAAAGTACGGAAACTCGCCTTATGCAGCTCACAGCACATCGAATCATGTCATACGCGAATATTACACGTTTTATACCTTGGTACTGTCCATTGCATTAAAATAAGTCTAAATGAACTGGTATTTTGACTGGTTTATGTGATTTAGGTGCAAATTTTAGTTCACGCTCCCCATACAATCCTAGTACTGAAGCGCAAGCCAGATGGCTTATCATGTGTCATTCTCAAATGCGTTTTGGGGGCATTTCTACTTAGCGGATCGACCTGAAATTTTGCATTTGTGGTGCAAGTAGGTTAATAATGATGTATAAGAGTTTTTTTCATGATAGCAAAATGATGAGTTTTCTTTAAGGTTAGATACCAGAAAATCATTGTGTATCCCTGCGTGGTCCATTCAAAAGTAGTGCCTATTACTAAAGAGTTCCTCTTCTCTTTCGGCATAAAAGCCATTTAGGTATCTCAGACATGCCTTTTGTGGTTATTTCTATTATCCTATGCGTGTCTGCAACATTTCGGTGCATTTCATTGGAGGCTAACTTGAAAGGTGAACTTTTGGGGTGTGTTTACTGTGGTATGGGGCTTTTGTCGAAATATGACTGCCGAAACAAGTTTTCTGAAGGTGCCTGCATTCAAGTAAGATGCATTTTCTTAGTAGTAACATGACATATCTTTTATATTGAATATCTTGGAAGAGGACAGATTGGTCTTTAAATTAATACCAGGCTTGCACAATCTGAAATAAAGGAAATGCTAGAAAAATGCTTGGAAAGTTTGCCGTTTTATAATGGGACCCTATGGGAATTGGATTTACTGGTTTCTAACCTTTAAGAAAACCAGGGACCGGCCCTTTAGTGTCCGCTTATACATAAAATCACCATGTAACTGTGTTATTTTATTGCGTTTATTACTTTTCAGGGAAATAAATGTGAATAATATCGTAAATGACACGTTTATCTACACTTTTTAAAGCGAAACCTGTTTTTTCGGCTTAAAAAAATGAAAAAAAGTACGGAAACTCGCCTTATGCAGCTCACAGCACATCGAATCATGTTATACGCGAATATTACACGTTTTATACCTTAGTACTGTCCATTGCATTAAAATAAGTCTAAATGAACTGGTATTTTGACTGGTTTATGTGATTTAGGTGCAGATTTTAGTTCACGCTCCCAATACAATCCTAGTACTGAAGCGCAAGCCAGATGGCTTATCATGTGTCATTCTCAAATGCGTTTTGGGGGCATTTCTACTTAGCGGATCGACCTGAAATTTTGCATTTTTGGTGCAAGTAGGTTAATAATGATGTATAACAGTTTTTTTCATGATAGCAAATTGATGAGTTTTCTTTAAGGTTAGATACCAGTAAATCATTGTGTATCCCTCCGTGGTCTATTCAAAAGTAGCGCCTATTACTAAAGAGTTCCTCTTCTCTTTTGGCATAAAAGCCATTGAGGTATCTCAGACATGCCTTTTGTGGTTATTTCTATTATCCTATGTTTTCCTATGCTTGTCTGCAATATTTTGCTGCATTTCATTGGAGGCTAACTTGAAAGGTGAAATTTTGGGGTGGTGTTTTCTGTGGTATGGGGCTTTTGTCGAAATATAACTGCCGAAACCCTGCTTTCAACCGGTGCCTGCATTCAAGTAAGATGCATTTTCTTAGAAGTAACATGACATATCTTTTATATTGGAAATTTTGGATGAGGACAGATTGATCTTTAAATTGATACCAGGCTTGCTCAATCTGAAATGAAGGAAATGCTAGAAAAATGCTTGGAAAGTTTGCCGTTTTATAATGGGACCCTATGGGAATTGGAGTTACTGGTTTCTAACCTTTAAGAAAACCAGGGACCGGCCCTTTAGGGTCCGCTGATACATTAAATCACCATGTAACTGTGTTATTTTATTGCGTTTATTACTTTTCACGGAAATAAATGTGAATAATATCGTAACTGACACGTTATCTACACTTTTTAAAGCGAAACCTGTTTTTTTCGGGTTAAAAAAATGAAAAAAAGTACGGAAACGCGCCTTGTGCAGCTCACAGCACATCGAATCATGTTATACGCGATTATTACACGTTTTATTCCTTACTACTGTCCATTGCATTAAAATAAGTCTAAATAAACTGGTATTTTGACTGGTTTATGTGATTTAGGTGCGAATTTTGGTTCACGCTCCCCATACAATCCTAGTACTGGAGCGCACGCCAGATGGCTTATCATGTGTCATTCTCAAATGGGTTTTGGGGGCATTTCTACTTAGCGGATCGACCTGAAATTTTGCATTTGTGGTACAAGTAGGTTAATAATGATGTATAAGAGTTATTTTCATGATAGCAAAATGTTGAGTTTTCTTTAAGGTTAGATACCAGTAAATCATTGTGTATGAGGGATACACATACACGTGGTCCATTCAAAAGTAGTGCCTATTACTAAAGAGTTCCTCTTCTCTTCTAGCATAAAAGCCATTTAAGTATCTCAGACATGCCTTTTGTGGTTATTTCTATTATCCTATGCGTGTCTGCAACATTTTGGTGCATTTCATTGGAGGCTAACTTGAAAGGTGAACTTTTGGGGTGTGTTTACTGTGGTATGGGGCTTTTGTCGAAATATGACCGCCGAAACCCTGTTTTCTACCGGTGCCTGCATTCAAGTGCGATTCATTTTCTTAATAGTAACATGAGATATCTTTTATATTGCAAATTTCGGAAATGGACAGAGTCAACGTTAAATTGATACCAGGCTTGCACAATCTGAAATAAAGGAAATGCTAGAAATATGCTTGGAAAGTTTGCCGTTCTATAATGGGACCCTATGGGAATTGGATTTACTGGGTTCTGCCCTTTAAGAAAACCAGGGACCGGCCCTTTATGGTCCGCTTATACATAAAATCACCATGTAATTGTGTTATTTTATTGCGTTTATGACTTTTCACGGAAATAAATGTGAATAATATCGCCACTGACACGTTATCTACACTTTTTAAAGCGAAACCTGTTTTTTCGGGTAAAAAAAAATGAAAAAAAGTACGGAAACTCGCCTTATGCAGCTCACAGCACATCGAATCATGTTTTACGCGAATATTACACCTTTTATACCTTAGTACTGTCCATTGCATTAAAATAAGTCTAAATGAACTGGTATTTTGACTGGTTTATGTGATTTAGGTGCGAATTTTGGTTCACGCTCCCCATACAATCCTAGTACTGAAGCGCAAGCCAGATGACTTATCATGTGTCATTCTCAAATGCGTTTTGGGGGCATTTCTACTTAGCGGATCGACCTGAAATTTTGCATTTGTGGTACATGTAGGTTAATAATGATGTATAAGAGTTTTTTTCATGATAGCAAAATTTTGAGTTTTCTTTCAGGTTAAATACCAGTAAATCATTGTGTATCCCTCCGTGGTCCATTGAAAAGTAGTGCCTATTAATAAAGAGTTCCTCTTCTCTTCTGGCATAAAAGCCATTTAGGTATCTCAGACATGCCTTTTGTGGTTATTTCTATTATCCTATGCGTGCCTGCAACATTTTGGTGCATTTCATTGGAGACTAACTTGAAAGGTGAACATTTGGGGTGTGTTTACTGTGGTATGGGGCTTTTGTCGAAATATGACTGCCGAAAGTCTGTTTTCTACCGGTGCCTGCATTCAAGTAAGATGCATTTTCTTAGAAGTAACATGACATATCTTTTATATCGCAAATTTCGCAAGAGGACAGATTGGTCTTTAAAATGACACCAGGCTTGCACAATCTGAAATAAAGGAAATGCTAGAAAAATGCTTGGAAAGTTTGCTGGTTTATAATGGGACCCTATCGGAATTAGATTTACTGGTTTGTAACCTAAATATTCGACACTGCCCGCCATTTTGATTTCGGTAAAAGTCTCTTTCATTGTTTATCTTCTTTTAAAGCAGCCAATGAAACGATTCGTACTAAAGGTATCTCGTAACGCAACATTTTCGAATATAAGTATTATTATCGTCCTCGACCGTGGCATCATCGTTATTATTATTTCATCATTAAGGACTAAAATTTCCGGGAAGGGATATTTAATCACCTTAAATTTTCACTCACAAACACTTCCTATACCGTATATTTAGTTTTCAAACACTACACAGTTCAATTAATTGGCCGTGGAATTCGGTTGTACATTGTATGCGAAATTCGATTGGTAGTTTTAAGTTAATTTATCTTATATTATCTTACATATATACGACTTACTTTTCGAGAGTGTTCTGAGTGTTATAACTAAGAATAACATATGTTGCGGGTTTTTATTATTTATATATTTCATTTCTATTCAATTTGTTGAAATTGTTGACCATATAAACTATCATACATTTAAGTTCAATTAAAGCTAAAGCTCATAAATGTTGTATTCAATTTAAATGATTATGTCCGAATGTGGTGTACCACATAAGTAAATAAGTGAGACACTGTGCCACAGCTTAAGGGCCCGGGCTTTTGGGCTGTATCTCTAAGCTTTGTCGATAAATTTCCTGGCAGGGCTTTGATGTTTTCACAAGTTATAAAGTATAGTAAAGTGTAGTGTCGCTTAATGTTAAATTTATTGTAATATCTAATCTTTGTTTTTGTAATGTAGATCTACTTTCATATATAATGAAATGAGGCAGATCATTAAATGAGATTCTAGGACATAACCATTCGCAAAAATATCCCCTTCCTGAAAATTTGACAAAGCATTAGCCCCTTCCGTGTATAGGACGTACATTACAGCCCATTCCATTCATATCGTTAGCTTTTTTGATTTGAAGTTAAAGGGAATTATTCACAGACTTTCATATTTTTGAACCATGTCATATTTATAATGTATTAACTGCAAAGAACTAAGCAGTTCGACTAACCAAAAAACATATTTTATATAAATTAAAATATAATTAAAGGTCTTGCCTTCACCGGGACTCGAACCTCCGACCGCCGGTGTCACAACAGTCGCGCTTACCAGTCTCGGCCATTTTGAATTAAAATCTTGATAGTGAATTTTAACGCTTTTTAAGTGATTAGATACACGTTAATTATATCGTATACGTGACGCGTTTTCCAAAATACCGATGAAAGGCATTACAGATGCTTTACAATATTGTCTACTTCAATCAATGAGTTTTCATAAACGACACTATACTTTCCATATATGTTTTGTCAGCAGTTTAATTTCGCTTGTTTGTAAGTAATATAGCTTTCGTTTAGGGATCTTTGACAAAATAAATTGAAAATTGTTGTTAATATGCCAGTCTTCGAACAGGTTCCTTTACACATTCAGTATCCCATATAAAATTGTACAGATATACGTCACAGGCACGGATCAGGCCTGGCCTTTTGGGCTCCAGCCTCCCGCCCCCCCCCCCCCCCAGCTGAGCCCGGCTGTATCATTTTCGGGCTGGGCTTTGATTTTACACAAGTTGTTAAGGGCTGACGTGTCAATAAGTATACCGTATATTGCCTTATTTTATGACTGTCGGGATTGAGCTTTGATCTTACACAAGCAGTAAACGGCTGGCGTATCACTTTGTGTACTGTATATTGCCTTATCTATCACTTTATCCGGACATTTAATCTGGGAGCTGGGTTATACCCTGCCGAGCATACACAAGGCCAATCATGGTGTTCGAGTGGCTGGAAACATTTTAATTGGTAGAATAATATTTGTCACGGGCTCGACTTCGTTAATTAACCACGGTCGGAAGTACCCTAATTGTAATTAAGAGAGTTACTTAGGCGTCAAAAAATTATGTGTATTGCAGGTTACCCAACCTACCCTAAAAAATGCCCCGACCCTAAAACATTTTATTTAGTTTGTCAGATATTTTTTGTTTTATTTACTCTTTCCAATAATTAAATGTTGTAGTTTTTAATAAATAAGTGTTTTGTTTTGATAGCATCCACTTAAAAACAATGTTTAAATATATCACCAATATGTTTTGAATATTTATTTAGTTTTAGATTCTTAAATCTGACCATTTACCAAATAAAAGAGTAATAAACAAAATAAATCCCTACCTACCTACCTACCAATTTGTTTTGGGCATGTAACCTGAAACAAACATAATATTTTTTACGCCTTATTCAAACTATTTGGTTTAGGTAGAGGTATGGCACATACTTCATAACATATATGTTTTCTTACTGTCTTTATCCCAAATCCCAAAGATTTCAGGAAAAAAATCTACCACAATACATTTTGTTTGTACAGAGATGTATCGATACAATAGTGATATAATATTAACTGTACTTTATACAATGAAATAAGAAGCACCTGTTTTGATGATGTGCTAACAAATGATATTTTTGTCAACCTATCTGACATTTAAAAGATAGCATTTCTTGTGAGCAATAACACAAGGCAATTAGCAAAATACATTCTAAAAGCCTTCACCAAAAGACGAAACAATTTGTAACAATTCATAAAGCATCAACTCTCATAATAGCAAACACGTCAATCGTGACTGTTAATTCTTTCGATTGATGTATATAAATTTAATACACTAATTTCCTTTGTCTGTATAAATTCTGTTCGTTACTGGTTTATTTTATTCTTATCTTGATTGGTGTACATAACCACTGTTAAAGAAATTCAGGTGTAAAAAATATCATATCTCTTGCTAATGACGCTACAGTTTTAAAGCGGAATGTGAAAACAATTGTCAACATACAAAACCAAAATCATGAATCCTTAAACACATTGTTTTCTTAAATAGATCTTTGATACAAAGTAATCAGTGTTGCTTGGACCCTTTCAGCGGAAAACAATGCGCAAATCTTTGGGAGCAATAATACACCTTAAAAACTTTCTATGGTCCAACAAATTAGTATCAAGTTGAAACCAAATGACTAAACACATTAATATTTCAAATAGCTTGACAAATGTGATACCTCTCCCCAGTGAATTCCTTTGAGCCAAATGGTCATGCCAAGCTAGATAATAGATTTGTGATACCTTATGGATTTTTTTGTGAAATCAGGGGTGTGGAAATGCAAATACTGTTTACTTGTCCAAGGACAAGTTCATTGCAAAAATCTACTTGTCCGCATGCATCAGTCACTTGTCCAAATAAAATATTGTTTTCAACCCAGGCCTTCCTGATATATAATTCATTAAATGATAAATAAAACACTAAGTGTTATTCAGATGCATTATAATATAATAATATGATATTAACTTCCAACTCTTACATCATTTTCACACCCTGAAATTGTTCTTGTACATGGACAAGCAGACAGGAAAAAGTTTCTTGTCCCGACAGTAAAATTACCCGCGTCGGACAAGTTGGGCATAGGGTTTCCACACCCCTGGTGAAATGTAAAATACGTACAAGTTATGATTCAATGCATTTGATTAATAATTAACTGGTTTATAATTGAGTCAAGTTAATGTGTTTTTAGACTGTTGGCGAAGCCAACGGTCTTTTGAGAGGGTAATTTCAAAAACAGGTATCGCAGAAAACTACTTCGTTTCTTTTCAGGCTACGAATCAGTAGATCTAAACCTGAAATATTTTCTTAGCTTAATTAATTATTTTAGATAATATATGTCATGTGTATTATATGTGTCAATTTATATAAAATGTTAGGTCAAGGTAATGACACACTTATATCCGTTATTTACTTCAATGTAACCGAAATATTTACATGGGTGTCCTGGAATAAGACCACTAAATTAATGCGCTACATCGGCTATTTTTGAGTTATCGTGTCAGTGTTACTTCTTGTTACTGATTCTTAGTCTGAATATTTTGACTACAAATGGCTGCAATGTATTAATTTTAAACTGTATTACGGAAAATCGAGAGCAAGCAGCGTATGACCTACTTTTGACTGAGTCGGCTACGAATCACAATTGATGCACCTAACTACCACGCTTTATCATTTATTCTGCATGACTCTTTGCAGATTGACTTGTTAACTAGCATGTCTATAATTCTGTTTGCATTAGATAATTAGCTTGAAAAATATTTGTTTTTACTTATAAATAAATTGTTATTATGATGTTGTATACTATTGAATAAAAAGTCATATTATCAAGTTTAAAGGTGGGAAATTGAACTTCATTTAAACAATTGTTTCCTTTATAGCAAACATGCACTCATACTTCACATGCTTTTAGTTCCTTTTGTTGCCAACAGTCTCTACGCTGTCAGCGTTGTGATTTTTCTGCTTTCCAGATCAACAACGACTATTGCTACTAGTGGTCAGTCATGGTTTGTCATAGTTGTTTGTCGTCTGCCGTTTGTTGACAACATTTTGTATTTTACTTGTAACAACTTATCTGAAACCGGTGGAGGTTTCGAAAACTGGGCATGTATGTTCAGTCCTCGCAAAATCCACATTTCATACTGTGTGTTGTTAATTTGCGTCAGACGACATATTTTTAGTCTCTTATTAATTGTAATGCCATAAGTAACTTGGTTTAATGAAAGCCATTAATAAGTCAAATTTGCATACTATTGGCAAGTTCCAGTCGAATAATTTTGAGTCAGTTATGCCATGAAATTTACTTGTCTGTGCTTGTTCCCCATAACTTATTGGTACTTAGCAAGATGCCTTCTTGCACATATAATAAGCGTGTTTCAGTCCAATCATTATTTAATGACATCATACCTCCTTACATAGTGACTTTAACTTCCTGCTTTCTGACCAGACATGTTTAAACTGGCACTATGCCAAGCCGAAGATTATAATTATTTTGTGTGTTTTGTCCATCGTGTGTGCGTGTGGAAATGCGTCTGTAAACACTGGGCGGAATTCTTGTCCCAACAATTATTTAGTGACTTGTGGCCTCCTGGTTTTCCACCAGATGTGTTTTTTGCCTACCTGAGCACAACGTGGGGTCCAAAACTTAGTCAGTAGGTCAAATTGAAGAAAAAGCTTGATAACACTATGGAAGTCACATTTTTTGCCAAATTTTCATGAAACTTAGTTAGAACATTTGTCCCAGTTATATCTCAGCGGAGTTCGAATCTGGGTCATGTGGAGTCAAAAACTAGGTCACTAGGTTAAATTTAAGAAAAAGCTTGTTAACACTCTAGAAGTCACATTTTTTGCCCAATCTTCATGAAAATTGGTTAGAACATTTGTCTTAATGATATCTCGGCCAATATTGAATCTGGGTCATATGGTGTGAAATACTAGGTCACTATGTCAAATTGAAGAAAAAGCTTGTCAACACTCTAGAAGTCACGTGTTTTTGCCCAATCTTCATGAAACTTGGTCAGAACATTTGTCCCAGTGATATCTCGGCCGAGTTCGAATCTGGGTAATGTGGGGTCAAAAACTAGGTCACTAGGTCAAATTGAAGAAGAAGCTTGTTAACACTATAGAATTTACGTTTTTTTGCCCAATCTCCATGAAACTTGGTCAGAACATTTGTCTTAATGGTATCTCGGCCGAGTTCGAATCTGGGTCACGTGGAGTCAAAAACATGTCACTAGGTCAAATTGAAGAAAAAGCTTGTTAACACTCTAGAAGTTACATTATTTGCCCAATCGTCATGAAACTTAGTCAGAACATTTTTTCAATGGTATCTCGGCCGAATTTGATTCTGGGTCATGTGGGGTCAAAAACTAGGTCACTAGGTCAAATTGAAGAAAAAGCTTCAATTCAATATGTACTTCCCAAATTTTGACTGTCTATTGTCACTTAAGTTTTTCAAACCATGATGATTAAGGCCGCATTTCCATCAGTCTGTATCAGTATATCCATATCCGTATAAATATCTAACACATGGAAAATTGTTCGTTCGACTAATGAAACTTAGGTGAGCGATCCAGGGCCGTTTGGCCCTCTTGTTTTTATTGTTTGATTCTTCATACCCTTTCTTTACTTGTTTGCTATCTGATTTGATAAAAAAAATGATTATTGTACTTTCCGCGGACAAGATGACAGAAAAAAAGGACTCGTCCGACGATAAAATTACCCATGTCGGAGGAGTCGGGCATAGGATTTCTGCACCCTTGTATTAGTATCTGGTCAACTCCCCAGAATACCTTAATTTTATGAAATATTTGCTGTATTAATTGTGCAATATTAGCTTACATTTAGCAAAATAATTGATATATTATTCTTTAATTTAACAGTGAATGTCAAGGACAGAGCTTGCAGTATAGATCACAACTCAAGGGACCTAACAGCTCAGAGGATTTGTGTCGTATTGCTACATGTATTACACTTTTGTGCTGCTGCAATATCATACCACATTAAGAGACTGTATGATATCTGGTACAAAGTCTCCTGGCGTGAACTCTTAGGTGTTTAAAGTCTCGACACATGGTACGGTAAGTACGGTATAATGTATTGCAACAAACACTTATAAATCTATCACAAAGTGCTCAAGTATGAGCTTTCGTGATCAGCTGTTGTCCGTCATCAACATTTTACCTACAATCTTCTCTGATTAACAGGTTTGGCTTATTGTCAATAGGGTCTTGGTTAAGTATTAACCGGGCTGGCAGTGAATACTTGTCAATGGTAGTCATTTAAATTTTGCTCAAATTATAGTAAGCGCAGCTTCCGTCTGTCTGTCCGTCCGTCCGTCAAGCTTCTTGTGTGGAGCATAAATCCATTCATATTGAAGGGATTCAAATAAAACTTCATATAATAACAGAGGACAATGAGAGGAAGTGCTGAGCATAAGGACCATACCTCTTTCTTTAATATTTATAGAGTTATTGCCCTTTGTTTAATTTTCTTATGTGGAGCACATCTCTATTAGTATTGAAGGGATTGAAATGAATCTGCATATAATGATAGAGGGCAATGAGACGAAGTGCAGAGCACAAGGACCACAACTCATTCTCCAAATATTTACAGAGTTATTGCCCTTTGTTTTATTTCCTTATGTGAAACATTAATTTTCTTGTTCAGAGCATAACTTCATTAGTATTGAAGGGGTTCAAATGAAACTTCATAGAATGATAGAGGACAATGAGACGAAGTGCAGAGCACAAGGACTATAACTCTTCAAGATTGCCTTTTATTTAATTTTCTTGTGCGGAGCATAACTCAATTAGCATTGAAGGGATTCAAATGAAACTTCATATAATGATAGAGGACAATGAGAGGAAGTGCAGAGTGCCAGGAACCCAACTCTTTCTCCAATATTTTTGGAGTTATTGCCCTTTGTGTTATTTTCTTGTGCCAAGCATTCATTTTCTTGTGCATGGCATACAACCACTAGTATTGAAGGGATTCAAATGAAACTTCATAGAATTGTAGTGGACAATGCGAGGAACTGCGGAGTACAAGGACCATAACCTTTTCTTCAATATTACGGAGTTATTGCCCTTTGTTTAATTGTCTTGTGCATAGCACTTCATTAGTATTGAAGGGATTCAGATGAACCTTCATGTAATGATAGAGGACAATGAGAGGAAGTGCAGAGTACACGGACCATAACTCTTTCTTCAATATTTATGGAGTAAATACCCTTTGTTTATTTTTTTTGCAGAGCATAGCTCCATTAGTATTAAAGGGATTTTAAATAAAACCACATATATTGATAGAGGACGTTGAGCGGAAGAGCAGAGTACAAGGACCATAACTCATTCTTCAATATTTACCTTTGTTTTTTGTATGCAGATAATTACTACCTTAGTATTGAAGGAATTTAAAATAACACATAATTATACAGGATGTTGAGAGGAAGTGCAGAGTACAAGGACCATAACTCTTTTTGTAGGAAGCGTCATTTTTGCCAACATGTAACTGACATTGTGTTGCCCTTCTCTGAAATGCATATGCTTCGGGGGCATACGACACATCTTGCGACAAGTCTTGTTCACCTATTGACAGTCTAAAAGCCATGATTGTTTTTAATTATTTCTATAACAGATTGAATACAAAAGAGTGAAAAACAATCTACAAACTATGGTCCACTTCATTGTATCCCGGTCCAGTCTTTATAGCTGGCTTAGTGAACCACAGTCCACTTATATCAAATATTTTCATGAAGACTGTGTGAAGACTCTGCCTAAAAGCAGTAAGTGTTTAAAGATCACCTACATGCCTTAATTTGAAAGCAATGACCATTTATATGTCTATCTTGTTACACAGATATCAAACAGGGGGCTATAAAAGAACTCCATTACGATTGATGAGGTCTCGATTCCAAAACATGAGATTGACAAGCGACTGGAAGGGGTAGTTCCATCCATAGCCATCTTGTAAGTGCAGTATTAATGACAATAAATACACACATTTACCAAGAAAATATGTGTGTGTGCCTGTGTTTAGTTTAACCTATATAGCAGAGTTACATACTTATAGACTTGAACTATTTCACAGAGCAACATATTAGGATTTCGCTAGAATTGAGTTTTACCAGAAAATTAACGTCATCATTTTTAGCTTGACTTTTCGAGGAAAAGGCAAGCTTTTCTACTTGCCCCGGCGTTGGTGTCGGCGTCCAGTCTTGGTTAAAATTTTCAGTAAGCTAGTTTCTCAGGAATGGCTTGAGGGATATCATTCAAACTTAAAGCACTTATTCCCTGTATCAAAATGAACCCATGGGCCAATTTTTATAACTTTTGAGCCCCACATCTTACACTTTGAAATTTTACATTCAAGTTATTGGGGTGGCAGCATCAACTATTGATTTCCACTCTTTAACTCGAGAATGAATCTTCATACCTAGATACCCTACAGTAATACTTTACTTGGGAATTCATTTGGGGTGGGGTAGGTTTTGTCAAGGTCAAGGTCACTGTTACTAAAAAAGAGAAAGTTTCAGCTCAATTACTCTGGAACAAATTAAAATATTTATAATAATAAAATAATAATAATTTATTATATAGATACCGTATAGCGAGACATCACATGAGATTGCATATGGGGTGGGTGGGGTCAAGGTCACTGTTTTGAAAATTAGCAAAATGCTTTCCACTCAGTAACTTGAGAACGAAATTAATTTTTTTAATTTACCCTACTATCAATGCAGTTTGTTTTTGAAGACAATGCCAGTAACTCTGACAAGCACACGAAAAGTCGAGTGTGCTGTCCTCCGACAGCTCTTGTTAAAATAATAGGGTACTGGGTGATTTATTTGAGTATTTGTAATTTTGTCATGCCATTAATGTTAGTTTAATACCAAGCTTAATCATGAAGACTATTAAAATACTACAGGTCACTACAGGTCTCGTGTCATAATTAGTTTGAATTAAATTGAAATCTCATTTTTTCTCTTTAATGCTATAAGTTTAACATTGACCAATCATTACGTATGCAATATGTTTAGCTTTTAATGAGTATTCAGTATATGAATTGAGTTTTGTCACTCATTAAATGTTTAATGAATTGAGTAAATGGTGTTACAGAATTGGGTATTTACGCAAATAAGCGCCTTATCTGTTACTCTGACTTCCTTATTTAAATGGATTTAATAATCAATCTGAATAGTTCATCAACTATGATGGTGCAAGGTACATTTCACAAATTGATAGTTCCGTGCGTTTTTTCAAAGGTATTACACGAATATAAATCCTTCTATTCTGTAATTTTTGTCAACACCAGCTGAAATACTTTTAGTCAATTTATGCTTTATCTCTGATAAATATAAAATGGCATTTTAAAACTAATTTATCATTATAATCATCACAGGTAATTTCTTGGCAATTTTGTATGTGTAAATTATTGCATAGACTTGGTGAATATAGTCATGACTAATACTTCTTATATTGTAATATCTCTTTATTTGAATGCAGGAGACTGTTCTACCCAGAGTGTTGATGGCATATGCAGTGTTCAGACCTTGCGGATCAAAATTCAAGACCAGCTGTGAAAGTGGATTTGACGAAAACTGCCAATGGAACATTTATTTAATAAGTCGTGTTTGTTATACATTGTATCTTGGAATGTAGAAAAAAAACAACATCATTAGTTTAATTTCTTGCAACAGGACATGAGGTTGTGTATTTGACCTGACCAGCAGAACATTCATTGCAATTTCTTGTAAATACATGTAATATGAACAACATTAAATATTGTTTTGTGCCACCAGCAGAATGCTTGTTATGCTTTTTTTTAGGAGTCTTTCAGATTTTCAAGGGAGCATGTTGTTGCTGCTTTGTCCATCTGTCAGTCATCACACACTTCTTATCGAGGCTATAACCATGGATGGAGGGTGTTTTTAATTACTTGACAAAAATGTTTGTCAGTATGAGACGGCGTGTTCCTTGCATGAACTGTGTCTGTAGGTCAAACGTTAAGGTCATGTTTAGAGCTCCAAGGTCAAAATGTCCACTTTGCTTGTCCGGCATTAACTTGGCCATGTATAGAGGGATTTTAAAATGACTTGGTACAAATGCTTGTCTGAACAAGACAGCAACTCACCCAAATGCAACAGGTCTGTAGGTCAAGGTTATGTTCAGAGGTCAAATGTAGAAATTGACACTTAGCTTGTCAGAGATAATTCTTTGGCTTGGGAAGAGAGATTTTAAAATTATTTGGCACAAATGTTTGCCTCAGTTAGATGGCGTGTTGCACACATAAACCAGGTCTGTAGATTAAAGGTCAAGGTCACACTTTGACTTAGAGGTCAATGGTCAAAATTGGAACTTCTCTTGAACGGGCTATAACTTGGCCATGGATGTATGGCTTTTAAAGTTACTTGGCACTCCTGTTTGCCATTACCAGATGGTATGTCACACGCATTAACCAAACGTTAAAATTGGTACTTCTGTGTCCATTCTAGCCTTTGACATGGTAATTCAGGGATATACTTGTACCGCCAGCAGAACACATTAGGTTTGGCTTTCTTAACTGAGAATACAATTGTTGGGATGCTTGTACCGCCAGTGGAACATATTTTTTTGTTATTCAGAATATAAATGAAAAGACTTTAGTACTGCCAGTGGAACACTTATTTTGAATTTCTGTTAATCACAATATAAATGTTTGGATGCTTGAACCGCCAGCGGAACAATCTTGGTTCAGTTTTCTGTTAAATCTTAATATATGTCAGGATGCTTGTACCGCCAGTGGAACAGTTTTAATTTGTTTTCTGTAATTTAGAATATAAATGGTGGGATATTTGTACTGCCAGCGGAACACTTTTAGTTTGGTTTCTGTAAATTACTATATAAATGTTTGGATCCACCGGTGGAACAATTTTGATGTGGTTTTCTGTTATTCTGAATGTAAAAACAGAATGTTGTACCGCCAGCGGAACTATTTCTTGGTCTTGTTTTTTGTAATTTAGAATATAAATGTTGGGATGTTTGTACCGCCGGGAGAACACTTTAAGTTTGTTATTTTTTGTTAATCATAATATAAATGTTGGTGTGCTTGTATCGCCAGCGGAACAAATTGAGTTTGGTTTTCTATAATTCAGAATTAGGAATACAAGAATTTGTGGGGCAAAACTTAATTTGGTTTCTCGTAATTAAAACAGTTTATTGTTGGTACATTCACTGCAAATTCATTTAAATTTTTAGGAAAAAAAATGATTTTTTTTCCGCCGGCGGAACATTTTTCTTGCTTTTTGGTAATTTAGTGAAAAAAATGAGGTTTATTTTTCATAAATAACCTGGAAAATGGCCCTTTTAATTGGGATTCAGTGGAAAATCCCTTTTTAAAATATAACGACTTAGAGTTATTGCGCTTTGTTTAATTTTCTTGTGCGGATCATTACTCCATTATTATTAAAGGGATTCAAATGAAACTACATATACTGATAGAGAACAATGAGAGGAAGTGCAGAGTACAAGGACCATAACTCTTTCTTCAATATTTATGGAGTTATTGCCCTTTATTAATTTTTTGTATAGAGCATAACTTCATAAGTATTGAAGGGATTTTAAATAAAACCACATGCATTGATAGAGGACGTTGAGAGGAAGTGCAGAGTTCAAGGACCATAATTCATTCTTCAATATTTACAGAGTAATGGCCCTTTGCTTTTGGGGGGCAGATAATCACTACCTTAGTATTGAAGGAATTTTTAAATAACACCACATATATTGCTAGAGGACATTGAGAGGAAGAGCAGAGTACAAGGACCATAACTCTTTCTTCAATATTTATGGAGTTATTGGCCTTCAGTTAATTTTCTTGTGCAGTGCATAACTCCATTAATATTGAAGTGATTTAAACTAAAACCACATATATTGATAGAGGATGTTGAGAGGAAGTGCAGAGTACAAGGTCCATAACTCATTTGTAGGCAGCGTCCTTTTTGCAAACATGTAGCTGACATTGTGTTGCCATCCTCTGACAAGCATATGCTTCGGGGGCATACGTCACATCCTGTGACAAGCCTTGTTGTATATATGTAAATGACCAAAGGCTATATGACGACTTGCCAATAAACTTTGAAACTTTGAAACTTTAAATACATTTTATGTAATAAACCAACAAATAACATAAAACGTTTAATTTATCTTTATTTTACAATTCTACCAAAATAGAAAATTAAACCATACATGGCACACGTGTTAGTATATAAATACATGTAGATGAAATACGTAAGTATTATGCATATTTTTTTATCTTATTGCACAAACATCAGGCACTTCTATAAAATAACAACAAAACACAATTTCAACAACAAAAACAATAAAAACAAAACCAACCTTATCGAATACTTTTCGTAGCCATACATTTCCCTTGATTTGACAACGATTTGTTCTTGGATTATATGTTTTATCAAACACAATATTCATGCAACGTTTTTCTTGCGTTTAACATTCGCACTATCGATTTATGGAATCATTAATATACCCTGTTAATGTGTTTTATTATCAATAAAGATTAATAGACTTCTTCTTTAACTATTAGTACATAAATATCTTGATTGTGTTCATACACTGCACATAATAATATATGTATATTCATATCGCCGAAGAAGGAATACACCATATTATCAAATCAATCTTATATAGCTTTCGATTGAAAATATAGGATGTACTGTTCAGTGAATCACAGTGCTTTTGAGTAATTATGAAAAACAATCTTGATTATACACGAAAGGCCACGATGGCAGCAAGAATATGCCAGATTGAGATACGATGGCACTAGGATTTTCGTACGTTTTAAAAAAATCATGGTGGCGCTACGATACGCCACGAATGTTTTGAACATTTATAATTCGATATACAAATTCATTCAGTATATTCATATCTCAGTCTAATTCATATCTCAATTTAACAATGGATGCACTGAACATTTCATTTAATTCACATCCCGATGTAAAAATTCATACAGTGAATGGTTATTAGGAATAATAATAATTTATACACTTCGCTTTAATTCATATATTGTTATCAGAATTCATTATTCAGAATGCTACTAAAATAAACATAAATAAAACAATGGCCATTATTGAACAAAGTCTGAAAATTTGAAATGTTACAGGTGACACAAACTTTTAAAAAGAATACTGATTTACAGAAAAACAACAACACAAAAATGCCATTTTTACATAAAATACTTGAAAATAACAACCATAACTATAGCAACTTACACAAAAGAGACCATGAATTTTCGACAACAGATAAAATTTGCAAACAAAAATACAAAAACTGAATTATTTTAGTTGTTTATATGTCTCATTTCTGTTATAGTAGACGTGCCTAAAACTGGCTGGCTTAATAGAGTATTTTAGAGCTTTTATTATGTAATTTAACCATCTATTTCCACGTTAGCCCAAATGGTATTGCATGTTTCATTTTAAAACAAATTGAACATTTTAATATTCAATCCAACTATGCACATGTATATATTTTTCTGAATAAAATCACGAATACATTTAAAACAGAAATGTTTAAACTTGTATAAATACCAAAAATACTATTCAGTAACAAAAATAGGACGGATTTGTTTACTTGAAACTGTAATGGATACAGGCTTAATACAAGTGTATCCAGTCGTTTTATGCAGCGATACCCGGCAAGATATCAATAGGGTGGAATTACAAAGGAATAGAGAAGTTGAAAAGTTACATCTACGTCATTTCTACTCATTTGCATATTCGTTTTATGAACTTTAAATCATGACTTTACTTTAAAATATCGATTTTTAAAAGAAATAGACGTGAGAAAATCACATTAACATGGTCTGATAGTTAATAATAATAATTAAATTATACTTGATATTAACTGGCAATCATACGCATGCTGTTACCACTAAAATAGGAATCTTAAAGGGACCTAATCACAGATAGGCAAATTGACAATTTTCAAACTTTTGTCACAGATTCCCGCAATAAAAAAATAGTGTATATAAAGGAGCGACATAACACTACGGACATAGAAATATACTATTAATACCGTTTTGTTAATGAATAATCATCAGTGGAAATTGAGAAAATTATAAAGCGTTTGTAACGTTAAACGATGGAATAATTTGGAGTGTTTCTGTTGTTTTCGTGAAAATTTCTGACAACACGTGGATCGCTTACATAAAGTTAAAAATGCAGCCATATACATACAAGTCGGAATGGTCGAGTGGTTAAGGCATGAGCCTTTTAATCCAGAGATCTGAGTTTCGAACCCCGGTGGCAGCAACTTTTTTCTTGTTTTCTTTTTTCTCGTTATTATACTTGAGCTTATTAGTTCTGATGCTCAAATATGTCAAGTTATGACAATGATTGGCATACTTGAAGAAATGCAAAAATCGGTGAACAAGTCTCTTTAAGTCACAGCCGAAATTAAGTGTGAAAACAACAGCCACAACAACAACAAAACATAAACATAAACAGCGAATATTTAGTAACCTCGTGTCATGTTAATTATTTGCAATTGTTACAACACAAAAATATTGTCCACCCATTTTAATGTTGTTTAAACTTATTATTCATGCTATTATTGAATCATTTCATTGGTGTTACTCATTTACTATTTCAATTTCGAATAAAACGCTACTAATTTCGGTCTCGAATGAACTGATCTACACAACCTCCAAAACTTTTTTTTTTTTTTTTTTTAATCTAGTCATTATACCTTTTCAATGTTTATATTGCGATCTTTGACCTCCTTCTCTACTATTTCAAACACCAGTTTATTCCTGTGCAGGAAGCCCTGAATGGCCGCCCACGCCTCCACGAACCCTAGAACGGGCACGATCAGGTGAGACAGCAAACAGATGGCCAACTTCCGGCTCATGGACATTTGCCTGCTTCTCATGGACATGTAGTTGCCGAACGCGGTGAGGAAGAGCACGTTTGTGGACAGGAGGATGAATATGAAGAACTGCGGCTTGCTGACGGGGACCGGGAATACGATGGAACAGATGAAGTTGAGTACATTCACCCAAAGAAACAAGGTCCCAACGTGCATGGGCAGGTAGGCAAACTTCACGTAAAGAGGCAGAGTGTTTCCCCAGACAATGTGAAAATTTCCCATCAGCCATCGTTTCCGTTGTTTGATCAAATCTGAGACTGAAAATGGACTTTTCTCCATCATGCAGCCATGGACAAATCCGAATTTGTATCCTTTATCCCACGCCGTGAGGGCGAAACGTGTGTCCTCCGTGATGCTTTCCTTCGGTCCAAAATCAAACCCTATGTATTCTTCCACGTTTGATTTGACAACGATAAACGAACCTTTAAGACCAAATAATGGGCGATTGAACAGTTGATACGCCAATCTATGGAGCCCATAGTCCTTAGCTGCCCTGATTCCATCCATTAACGTAGTAACCCAGTTTTCGATATCTTGTCCGGCATAAATGATAACCCCTTGGCCAATGTCAGCTTTTTCATTTGTGATAAATTTAACAATACCGTGAATAACATCTTCTGTCAATGTTGTTTCTTCGTCTAAGTGAACAATCCAGTCATCAGCCGAAAGTGTATTTAAATGCGGAATCAGACAATAATTCAGCGCCCGTGCTTTGAACAGAGACCCATTTTTCGTTTTATAGTCCTTTGGTACAACAATCTGTTGGATTCTCGGATGAAGGCCTAATTCTAGAGAACGGTCAGTTACTATTTGGAAGGTAAAATGTTC
This sequence comes from Congeria kusceri, assembly GCA_027627225.1. NCBI lineage: Eukaryota > Metazoa > Mollusca > Bivalvia > Myida > Dreissenidae > Congeria > Congeria kusceri. The sequence continues at coordinate 41,894,386 of CM051032.1, read as the reverse complement.
TAATCCGGCTTTTGTACAAATTTTTAAATTGTCGGCAGTGACACTTTCAACGAGTTTCGGAAAAAGTCCACGTGTCACAACGCGAAAACAGACGAATGGCGTCGTGCTTGGAATCGGAACAACCTTTTTCACACGATACAGAGGGTTAAACACTATTAATCCGATGGCATTTAATAAGTTAAACGGAATGGCAAGATAAATTCCAAACTTAATTCCGTAGAGAAACAAAGTAAACAGCGTTCCATATTTGATGACCGCGTCTTCAAAAGTGTTGCCATTCTCATCGTAGTTGCTTTCAGCGAAGAGCACACCAACATAAAAATAACTCACCAACACCACAAGAAAGCACAGATGTCTTATCTCGTCCGCCATGTTTGGAGCATATAGCGTATCGCCAGAGTGACAACCACTCATAAACCGTTGTGTCTACACCTGTCTGTCTGACAGACCTATGTACTCACGCTCTAAGCATTATGGGTATGCTCTACTTTCTAGCATAGCTCGCAATGGGGCGCATTCTAAAATGCGGACCAATCTACGGACGCTATAGATTACGTAGGAAAGTGCGGACTACATAGACAAAGAAGGATTATTGCAAACTTCGGACGATATACACAAAGAAGGAAATCGGCTGTACTGAATGTGAGGCTGACCCGTGTATACAAACAGACTTGATTTTATGTTTAATTAAATATGTTCCCATATTTTATATGTTGTTTAATATTTTATAGAATAAATATAATAAAAGTTGTTACACTTTTATTTGTCTCATAATAAGTATATTATTTTTTAAGAGATAAAACAATATTTAATGAAATTCACTAAACAGTATAAGTATTTGGGGTTTTCTTCCCATTATCACCAAAAATATATATTATAAATTTGTAGAGGTGATATTTTATATTTTATTTTGCTCGAAGTATTTAGACACAAAGTATAAATATTTAAAGAACAATTATATAACTCTTAGAAGTAACGTGTGACCAATCTATATAATCGGTATATGAAAGGACTTAATTTGGTTTACACTGGTAATTATTTTATATAATTATTGACAGTGTTGTCTTTAATTACCTGTAATGGATATCTGATCATTAGCAACACGCATCACCTATTGCAAGCTGTTATGTGAGAGTATATATTGAATGTATATATATTAAAGAAAATCATACATCGTTCTTAATAGCTGTTATACCCAAACAAATATAGATACATCATAGTTCTTGTTAAATTTTGTTGCTTTTCTTTAGATATAATATTTGTAACAAAACAGTTTATAATAGTAAAACATTGTTGTTCTATGTTAATATAATACTGGATATTAGCTGAACAATTTAATGTATAGTTTTCTTTTGTCCTAGTGGCGCCGAATCCGCGACCCTACCCGTTTCAAAGCTAATTAGCGCCTCGTGACCTCTTATCTAATGTTTGTACTGCCCTAAACGGAGACCCTTTGTGATGCCATTTTATGATATACTAATTAGTGATAAACTGATAAAAATCTGTTGTATGGACTGTCAGCTTACGTCTATTATGTAAAAGTTAATAAATGATTTATAATATTACTCCAGGTAAAAATATTAAAGACATAGCAAAATTAAACTAAACGTACAACAAAATCATGAAATCAGTGATAGTTTTCTTATTAATTCATATCGTCCGCTGTTTCCTTCATTGTTCATATGGTCCGCAGTTTTCTTCTTTGTCCATTTGATCCGCGGTTTTTCAATATTCGCGTACTAGTTAAACGTATAGAGAAATAATAGTGTAATTCATATGTCCTCAGTTTCCTTCTTTGTTCATGTGGTCCGCAGTGTCCTTCTTTGTTCATATGGTCCGCAATTTCTCGATATTAGCGGACTAGTTAAACGTATAGCGAAATAATAGTTTCAATTATATTGTCCGCAGTTTCCTTACTTGTTTATATGGTCCGTATATCCGATATTTATATTTTATATTTTCTTTGTAGCAGACCATTGCGCTCCTCGTCGGCGCTAACGACAAAGGACGAATATTAGCTGCTCGCATCATGTGTCTATCATGTTCTATGTGATAACTTGTTCATTTTTATATTTATATATAATATATAATATAATTGTTTATCTTACTATGCATCGTATACATATATCGATTACGATCATTAGTAGGTTGTTTCACATGAATATATTGTTAATAAATAAAACAAATTTAAATGGTTTCTCATTGGTTTCCGTAATTATCGAAAACTAGTCCAATAGCTAGGTTGCCACTTACTTTAAACTCAAATATACTTTATATATTCAAGAAATAAAAGCCACACATTAATTGAACACTAATACTTTAAGTTAAAACGCTATCAAAACCACGCTGTGTGCAGTAACATCCCATATGGTCCCCATTTTCCTTCTTTGTTCATATCGTCCGCAGTTTGCGATAATCCTTCTTTGCCTATGTCGTCCGCAGTTTCCTATATAAACTATATCGTCCGCAGATTGGTCCGCGTTTTAGTGCGAGCAATGGTTGATTTAACATGGCATTGAGGTTAGATAACAGTAAATCAATGTGTTTCCCTCCGTTTTACATTCGAAATATTGCCTTTTACTAGAGTTCCATTTTTTCTTCTGCTATGAAAAGCATTTAGCAATGTCAGACATGCCTTCTGTGGTTATTTCTAATATCCTCTGTGTGTTTGGAACATTTTTGTGCATTTCTTTGGAGGATAACTTGAAAGATGAGCTTTTGGGGTGTGTTTACTGTGGCATGGGACTTTTGTCGAAATATGACTGCCGAAACCCTTGTTTGTACCTGTGTCTGCATTCAGTTGAGACGCATTTCCTTAGAAGTAAAATGCCGTATCTTTTTATTGCAATTTTCGGAAGAGGAAAGATTCATCTTTTAACAGACACCAAGCTTGCACAATCTGAAATCTGAAAGTTCGCCGTTTTATAATGGGACCCTATGGGAATTGGATTTACTGGCATCTAACCTTGAATTTTTACACAAAACGAAAGTGAAAGTAGCTTATTATAATAAACACGCTAAACAGCGTTAAACACGAACTACTGTTATTTTATTTAACATAAATATATTCTGCTATCAGTATTAGCTGAATATTAGAATGATAAATGGTATTAATAAAGTAATTTCATGAAAAAACTTTCATACGCGGGATTACTTCATGCGTAAGCATATTTCGCCGTTTGGGGCGAAATAATGCGGTTAAGTACAGAGGTTTGGCGTGTGACGTCATCTTCTGTGTATAGAATGCTCATGAGGCCTAAATTAAAAAATTTAGAGGTGGGTCGGTAGGTAGGAAAAATATTTTATTTTATTCCGAGAATTTAATCTTTGTTATACATGGATGTTGTCATTTTAATAACAATACATTATAACTGTATCTTTGTTTGAATTTCACAATTACTTTCTTTATCTTGATTGATACAATATTATACATGGTAAAACTGGCTTTAATAAGGGACATAACATAAACTAGAATACGCAATGCTTTAAAAAACAATTTGTGAAGTACATGTATTATTATCAATGGCTGAACTGACTAGACAGTCCCCATCATATTAATACAGTACAAATACATACTGTTTGACTACAAAAATGTCAAATAAATGACTTGAAAATTAACAATTATTTGATAAAAATGTCACAAATAAGAAAGTAAGAAAGGTTGTTAACTCGAATGTCTCTGTCCTCTCAAATATAAACTATGGAAAGCCGGTTGGGACCCCCGTTAAATTACATAAAAATATATAGTAACTATCGGACTATCGGAGATTTTCATTTTGCGGAACTTTAATATTCCGTGAAAAACAACGCTAATATAAGCATATAGCAGCAGAAAAATACTAATTACTTTACAATTTCGGGACATTTGTTCCCACGGGAAGAAATCGGAATCTAAAAATCGCGGAACTTGTAACTTTTTCCGACGGACAGAAAGATACTAACTTAAAAAGCATTTTTCGGGACATTTGTTCCGACGGCTAGAAAGCATAATCTAAAAAGCGCGGAACTTTGCAATTCTTCCGACGGAAAAATTGCGCAATGAACACTGCACAAAAAGCGAAATCTAAAAAGCGCGGAACTTTACAAATCTTCCGACGGAAAATATAACACATGAAATACTGCACAAAAAGCGGGTTGCCATGGATTACCCGAGAAAATGATTTGATTGGTTCCGATACTTAGAACTGACCAATCAGTAATAGTGTCTCATCCAGCTTATATACTACAACAACAACAACAAGTAAGTAGAATAAACAAGTCACGAGGTTTATCTTATAAATCACTTTGTTATTATTGTGTTATTTGAAATATTTTAATTTAAATATATGTACGTTACACATGCTTTTATTTTTATGCCACTCCAACGTTTTATGCGAATATGAAGAGGAGTACCGACGAGTATTTTTCGGACGCGAGTGTTATCCGAACATTATTTGCCTTAATTTAAACTTTAAAGTCATAATGATAACAAGCACTTAAGATTTAATTATATTTGATCATTATTCGACTTTTCAGTGATTCTGTCACAGGAAAAGGAAATTATGATGCCAGTTTGTGGCTTGAGCATCAGACTCGGTTAAAAGGTGAGTGCCCCCTTGAATATATTTTATCTGAGTACGGCAACACTTTCATCTTCTTTAAAGGGATTTTATATTGAAATTTGGAGATTTACTTTGTACAATCTGCGTTGTATCAGAGGCATTGGTATTAGCACTACCACTTGTTGGGTAACAAATGTCAAACTCACAGGGTGAGAAAATTGAACAGCCAGTCCAGGACTCAAACTCGAGACCCGGCAAGTGCTCTTCCCACTGGGCTTACCGGGTCACTACACAATAAGTCCTGCATAGTTACCAAGTCCATACCATTACAGATTTATCTTCATGTCTGTTAAATATTAAATGATTACCATTTTTGCCTTCAATTTACAATAAAGCAGATTCTTACTAGTGATGAAATGTTATAGTGATTTTTTTGTATTTGGTAACAAGGATACCTTTTGCAATTCGAAAAAAAAACGCTAACTTTTGGTTATGACAAATGAGATCCTTCACAAAGTCCTCTAAAACACACAGTTAACAACCACAACTGAATTATTTTTACCAGTAGAACTTGAGTATTCTTGTTAGGCGTAAAAATAGTTGGTTTCAGGTTACCCAACCGACCCTAAAAATGCCCTGACCCTAGAACATCTTATTGAGTTGTTCAGATATTCTTTTAATATTGTTTTTTAATAACTAAATGTTTTTGTTTTGTGGTTTAATTAGTGTTTTGTTTTGATAGCATGTACTTGTTAAACTATATTACTGCAGTGTTTTGAATATTCATTCAGTTTTAGAATCTTTAAGTTGATTAAATTTAAAAAAAACCTACGTACTTACCTACCCTAGTTTATTTGGTCATGTAACCTGAAACAAAAATATATTTGACGCGGTACTAAAGCATTTTTAAATCATGAGGTATCAACCTGAGATACTTATTTCATCTTAAAGACATTATTTGTTCATATAAATCAACATTGTGCTTCTTTCAACAGAAACAGAACAGATAAAGCAACATTATCACAGTCTTGGTCAGCAGAAGATCATAAAACATGATTGCTAAGAGAACACCCCAACTACAGGTTTGATTTTTATGCTCTGAAAATGAGATATTACCATAATTTTCATTACATTTGTTTACTCATTTGCTATTGTAGGAATGTGCAGTTGATTTGTATAGTATTAAATTATCTTAAGTTAAAAACTATTATAATATCTAAATTGATGTATTATGATTTCATTCATATAGAGATGTACATGTATATAATTTAAACGCCTCATGTAAGAAACAATGCTGAAACAACAAATTGAAAGTTTTATTTGTGAACCCTTAGTAATACTGGCACATCTTTGTCGAGTAAATAAAGAATAATGCACATTTTTAAATTACTTAGACTTTCAGTTAGATAAATGTTGTACATATAGAATAAACCTGATTGTGCAAGATTTTTATAGTTTTCAGATGTTTAAAATAGATATGTTTATTGCAGTGACACGATGAGCATACTGGATGTGGTGAAGTGATAAGAAGAGCAAAAAGATGTCAAAGAAGGAGGCAGTACATTTCCAAGGTTAATTATATTTCAGTCTTTATCGAATAGTCCGAGCTATACTTCTTACCCGTTCGTCAGTGTCGGCGTAATGTTCTAGTTAAGGTGCAACAATTATATATATATATCTGTAACTACTACAGATATTTAATTCAAACTTCACACATGTCTTCAGGGTCATTTTGCTAGGTCATAGACCAAGGTCTATAACTGTTACCTCAGTTTAGCAGAATTATGCCCCTTTGTGTACTTCAACAACTTCAGTTTTAAGTTTGCATGTACCAACTCCATATCTACTACAGATATTCAATTAAAACTTCACACACGTGTTCCGGGTCATTATATACGGTCACTGGCCAAGGCCCAAAACTGTGACCAGCATTTTAGCAGAATAATACCCCTGTTGTACTTAGAAAAGTCAGGTTAAGGTTCGTGTGCAAGAGAAAATTGAGGTTAAGATTTGCGTGCAAGTAAATATCATTGTAACTACTACAGATATTCAGCAGAAACTTCACACGTGTCTTCAGGGTAATAATATAAGGTTACTGGCCAAGGCCTATAACTGTGGCCAGCATTTTAGCAGAATTATGCCTCTTTTTGTACTTAGAAATATTCATGTTAAGGTTTGCGTGCAAATATGTATCTCTGTTACTACTACAGATAATCAATTGATACGTCACAAACGTCTTCGGGGTCATTATGTAAGGTCACTGACAGAATATATATATAATCAAAGCGGAATGAATTGTTAAGCATGTTGTCCTAAGACAACTCCAGTTATTTGCAGACATTTGTTAACATTATTCAAGTGTACTGGTTAGTTCATTCATATAACTATGAAATGATTTTATTATGTGCTATAAAATCATTATCTATGATGTTCATGGCTTGATTCAAGAGAGCTTTTTCCTGACTAGCTTCATTCATAGATTTGTTCTATTATTCCATGATGGCCACTGGAAAGTGTAAATTGTGAAAAATCAGAAAATTCAGGAAATTTGACCATAGTCATAGGAAAAAATTCCAAAGACAGATGAAACGTGAAATATAAAATCTAAGACATACACTGTTACAGATACGCACAAATTAGAATGGCAATTTGAACAAAAATATAAGGAAAAATCACATTCTGATCAAAGAAAATCAGGAAGACAGGGTTTTTCTTCCGAATTTCAGTGGCCACCATGTGTACAATGAGTTTATTGCTAAAACAATTTCATGTCTGAAAGCATTGCATGAAACTTCTTAAATAGGAAGTAAACAAGATCTTACTGACATAAATCATATGATTCAGTAGTTATTTTCTTAATTATTTAAAGGTCCATTAAGCAGTGTTAAATCATTTTAATGAACATGAATTTGCTTGTCTTGATGACAACAAACATTCAGACACTTTAGTGACATAATGTTGATAAATATTTTCCAACAAAGATGTATTGATTGTTGACAGAATGTACATCAGGCTAACGGATTATGATAAATTATTCATGTGGAGAAATTTTTATAGATTCAAGGTTGTCTTTTTGGAGTATGCATATTTATGTTATTACTGCATGAGAAAATAATGCCTGGTCCATGCTAAGGACTGTATTGGTTGTTAAACTGTATATTTAGCTTAGTCCCTGTTTACATTAAAAAAATTCTTTCAAATACTTACCTAGTAAATGGCAAACATTGAAGATGTTCATTACAGTGATGAGGCAACAAAAATCACGATTCAACTTAAATATTATTCCTAATAAAAGTTAGTTAGTTATTTTCCTTCTTGATGATTATTTCAGCACAACAACTATGCTACAGTAGCACCAGTGTCAGAGTATGCAGTGGATGCTTCTACTTCAAAAGTACTGTGCAAACTTGAATGACTTCTGCACCTTAGATGGACATCTTCAACTGACTGGATCCATTATTCAAGACATGATTTGCCTTCCATACAGCATTTAACACATTTCAATTGGGGCCCCACAAGTTTTTGCTGGTACCCTATAGTAATGTACCCTGTCTGCCCGTCCTTCTGTCCACATTTTCATGTTTTTGCTTCATATCTTCAAAAGCATGTAAGCTATTAACTTGATATTTTTTGTAAGTGCTGACTGGATTTCAAGGTAATTAATGTTCCATGCATGACCCTCTACAAAATTCCTTCAAATTATTTTGACATGGCGGCCAGGCCTGTAAACGTTTTCCTTAAATGGCTATATTGAAAACTTGAAAAGCTTCTTGTATTTCAAAATTATTCCACAGAACAGTTTGTTGGGTGACTGTCTACAAAATTCCTTTCAAATAATTTGTATTGCTAAAACATGGTTTTCAGTGGTCCAACATTTTCCTTTAAACATGTATGAACATGCTTTTAAATTTTTAAAAGGTTTATCGAGTAATATTTATTAAACTCAGGTGAGCGACCGAGGTCCATTAGGCCCAGCCCTCTTGTATAGGTCCTTCTTAATATCAATAACCAATTTTTCCAGCGTCAATAACTTGTGCAGCAGTAATAATGATAAACTTACAACAGGGTTCAATAAGGACATTACTTTCACAATGATGAACTACCATTGTCAGAGCATGTTCTTAATATGATGAAATTATTAGAGCTTATGAAGAAGACATACTACGCAAGACAATTATGTATAGATGTGCACATGTAATACGAGAGAATATCGTAGAATGAAATTTACTGCATTATATATGCGAAATATACTTTTTCTAGTTGTAATCCAATCTATTTCTTATACGAGTTCTATTAAATAGAATTTACTTAATTTCTTTTGACGGTTTTTGTTACTTTTGTTCATATGCAACCAATTTCACAGTGATATTAATAATACCAACTTGTAGTTTGTTGTTTAATGTATTTATTACCTTCCATATTGTTTTTGACCAAATATATACAGTTGTCTATGTATTACATTTTTATTTTCATATTAATGAAATGTGTGCACTTCAACTTATGTACATGTATATATATCGACTATATCGACTTTACCATGCATATCAATGAGAATAATGTTGTTGTTGTTTTTATTTGTTTTTTATTTGATTGTTTGATTCGATTTCGATTTAAGACACTTTACATTTACAAAAAATGTTAATTTAAGAAAAAGCAGCTATATAGATATATTGTTCTATGTAGTTCTAAACTAAGTTGTTAAAGAGACCTGTTCACAGATTGGTAATTAACATTTTTTTCAACTTTTTGTTACAGATTCCAAAAATAAAAGAACAGTGTATATAAGGGAGCGAAATTACACATTGGACATAAAAATATACTGTAAATAGTGTTTTGTTTGAGTAATCATCAGTTGAAATTGATAAAATTATAAAGCGTTTGTAATGCTAAACGATGAATAATTTGGAGTGTTTGTGTTGTTTTCGTTAAAATTGTTGACAACACGTGGGGCACTTACAAAAAGTAAATAATTTAGGGATAAATATAGAAATTGGACTGGCCAAGTGGTTACGGCGACAGTCTTTTAATCTGGAGGTCCCGGGTTCAAACCCCGGTGGGACCTTTTTTCTTTTCTTAAAAAAAAATCCTTTCCTTGTTATTATACTTGAACTATTTAGTTCCGATGCTTAAATCTGTGAAGTTAAGACATTTAATGGCCTACTTCAAAATATGCAAACATCTGTGAACAAGTCTCTTTAAAATCAACATTACCTAGTTACCTCGGGCATATAGAATTGTGAAACTAACTGCTAGATATTATTGTTGGTAAAAAATTAAGTTTATGCTTATTGACTTCGGGAATAGACATTTTGTGAATGGCATTTATGCAATTTTTTTCCAAACAAAAAGAACAGTTATTCAATATTTACGTTCATGATCAATTTTGTTCAAATGTTCATGGATTAATTGGCCAAAATCTATTAACCTGCACAGTTTGTTAGAAATTGGAAACAAAGAACTTTAAGTTTGTTAATGTACGAATTGTTTCTTTCCACCGTTCAGTATCCATTTCAATACAGATCCTAAGAACAATTTTAACTGAAATTAGTAAAATTTAAAACGTATGTTTCAAAATCAGTATTTTTAATTTGAAATTGGTACTTTCCTATATAATTTCCTAGTTCCTTACAAAAATAAATATCATAGCAAAGTTTAATGAAACAGACATAAACTTATGGATTTTAATGCAGGTTTTACGAATATAACTCAACGTTAAACTAAGGAGCTTTAGCGATATGGGCCACGGCACAATTATTACATGTTAATACTCTGCACACACTTTTAAGTAAATGAACATTCTTATGACAGTTGTATTTTGTCAATAAACATAAACATATCTATTAAGATGTCGTTATTATTAATTATGCTCCCATTTGAAAAGCAGGGCTATATTATTTTGCAAATGTCGGTCCGTGTGTCCGTCTGTATGTCAGTAGACAAAACCTTGTCTGAGCGATAACTACAAAACACCTAGTCTAGGGTTCTTGAAACTTGGTTGCTAGGTTGGTTATGATTAGACGAGGATCCCTTTTTATTTTGGAGTCTGTGGGTCAAACTGACCAAAAGATTAACAAAGAATGCCCAATACTCAGGCAATAACTCCACAACCCTTTGGTCGAGGTTCTTAAAGCTTTGGATCCTTGGGTGAAAGGTCAATGTCAATCTGACTACTAGGCTTCCATTAAAGGAAGTTTGGGAGTAATGTACTCCCAGTTTTTGTCACAGAACTTCCAAATTGCAGCCATGGAAGTTGCAGAACTTCCAAAATTGCAGCCAAGGAAGTTCCATCATGTAAGGATGAAACAAGTTAGAAGAAAAATTAAGAAATTTTCCTAAATGTATACCTCTTTCCCTGAATAAATTGGCATATAAGCACATGTTGAAAAAGAACTGGCCTTAAAAAACCTTGATTTTATACTTAATACACACATTTCTGAAATGCTCAGGACTTCTGTAGTGCAATACGGTCATACCTTCCAAATATTATGAGCAAAACTTCCAAAATTTGAGGCCGGGAAGTTCAAACTTACAGTTTTTAAAAGTTAATGAAAGCCCTGTGACTATAAAATATGATTGAAGAAAACGCCCAATAATTCTAAGTTCAATAAAAGCTTGTCCAGGCAATAACTTTGTAGCCCATGGGCCTAGGCTCGTCAAACTTGGTAGTTAGGTTGGTCATGACTAGTAAAGGATACCTGTTAATACTTTTAGGAAAATTTCTTAATTTTTCTTCTAACTTGTTCATCCTTACATGATGGAACTTCCTTGGCTGCAATTTTGGAAGTTCTGCAACTTCCATGGCTGCAATTTGGAAGTTCTGTGACAAAAACTGGGAGTACATTACTCCCAAACTTCCTTTAATGGAAGCCTAGTAGTCAGTTTGACATTGACCTTTCACCCAAGGATCCAAAGCTTTAAGAACCTCGACCAAAGGGTTGTGGAGTTATTGCCTCAGTATTGGGCATTCTTTGTTAATCTTTTGGTCAGTTTGACCCACAGACTCCAAAATAAAAAGGGATCCTCGACTAATCATAACCAACCTAGCAACCAAGTTTCAAGAACCCTAGCCTAGGTGTTTTGTAGTTATCGCTCAGACAAGGTTTTGTCTACTGACATACAGACGGACACACGGACCGACATTTGCAAAATAATATAGCCCTGCTTTTCAAAGGGGAGCATAATTAATAATATCGACATCTTAATAGATATGTTTATGTTTATTGACAAAAGACAACTGTCATAAGAATGTTCATTTACTTAAAAGTGTGTGCAGAGTATTAACATGTAATAATTGTGCCGTGGCCCATATCGCTAAAGCTCCTTGGTTTAAAGTTGAGTTATATTCGTAAAACCTGCATTAAAATCCATAAGTTTATGTCTGTTTCATTAAACTTTGCTATGATATTTATTTTTGTAAGGAACTAGGAAATTATATAGGAAAGTACCAATTTCAAATTAAAAATACTGATTTTGAAACATACGTTTTAAATTTTACTAATTTCAGTTAAAATTGTTCTTAGGATCTGTATTGAAATGGATACTGAACGGTGGAAAGAAACAATTCGTACATTAACAAACTTAAAGTTCTTTGTTTCCAATTTCTAACAAACTGTGCAGGTTAATAGATTTTGGCCAATTAATCCATGAGCATTTGAACAAAATTGATCATAAACGTAAATATTGAATAACTGTTCTTTTTTTTTTTGGAAAAAAATTGCATAAATGCCATTCACAAAATGTCTATTCCCGAAGTCAATAAGCATAAACTTAATTTTTTACCAACATTAATATCTAGCAGTTAGTTTCACAATTCTATATGCCCGAGGTAACTAGGTAATGTTGATTTTAAAGAGACTTGTTCACAGATGTTTGCATATTTTGAAGTAGGCCATTAAATGTCTTAACTCACAGATTTAAGCATCGGAACTAAATAGTTCAAGTATAATAACAAGAAAAGGATTTTTTTTAAAGAAAAGAAAAAAGGTCCCACCGGGGTTTGAACCCGGGACCTCCGGATTAAAAGCTGTCGCCGTAACCACTTGGCCAGTCCAATTTCTATATATATTTATCCCTAAATTATTTACTTTATGTAAGTGCCCCACGTGTTGTCAACAATTTTAACGAAAACAACACAAACACTCCAAATTATTCATCGTTTAGCATTACAAACGCTTTATAATTTTATCAATTTCAACTGATGATTACTCAAACAAAACACTATTTACAGTATATTTTTATGTCCAATGTGTAATTTCGCTCCCTTATATACACTGTTATTTTATTTTTGGAATCTGTAACAAAAAGTTGAAAAAAATGTTAATTACCAATCTGTGAACAGGTCTCTTTAACAATTTAGTTTAGAACTACATAGAACAATATATCTCTATAGCTGCTTTTTCTTAAATTAACATTTTTTGTAAATGTAAAGTGTCTTAAATCGAAATCGATTCAAAAAAAACAACAATCAAATAAAAAACAAATAAAAACAACAACAACATTATTCTCATTGATATGCATGGTAAAGTCGATATAGTCGATATATATACATGTACATAAGTTGAAGTGCACACATTTCATTAATATGAAAATAAAAATGTAATACATAGACAACTGTATATATTTGGTCAAAAACAATATGGAAGGTAATAAATACATTAAACAACAAACTACAAGTTGGTATTATTAATATCACTGTGAAATTGGTTGCATATGAAACAAAAGTAACAAAAACCGTCAAAAGAAATTAAGTAAATTCTATTTAATAGAACTCGTATAAGAAATATATTGGATTACAACTAGAAAAAGTATATTTCGCACATATAATGCAGTAAATTTCATTCTACAATATTCTCTCGTATTACATATGCACATCTATACATAATTGTCTTGCGTAGTATGTCTTCTTCATAAGCTCTAATAATTTCATCACATTAAGAACATGCTCTGACAATGGTAGTTCATCATTGTGAAAGTAATTTCTTTATTGAAACCTGTTGTAAGTTTATCATTATTACTGCTGCACAAGTTATTGACGGCTGGAAAAATTGGTTATTGATATTAAGAAGGACCTATACAAGAGGGCTGGGCCTAATGGACCTCGGTCGCTCACCTGAGTTTAATAAATATTACTCGATAAACCTTTTAAAAATTTAAAAGCATGTTCATACATGTTTAAAGGAAAATGTTGGACCACTGAAAACCATGTTTTAGCAATACAAATTATTTGAAAGGAATTTTGTAGACAGTCACCCAACAAACTGTTCTGTGGAATAATTTTGAAATACAAGAAGCTTTTCAAGTTTTCAATATAGCCATTTAAGGAAAACGTTTACAGGCCTGGCCGCCATGTCAAAATAATTTGAAGGAATTTTGTAGAGGGTCATGCATGGAACATTAATTACCTTGAAATCCAGTCAGCACTTACAAAAAATATCAAGTTAATAGCTTACATGCTTTTGAAGATATGAAGCAAAAACATGAAAATGTGGACAGAAGGACGGGCAGACAGGGTACATTACTATAGGGTACCAGCAAAAACTTTCAATTGAAATGTGTTAAATGCTGTATGGAAGGCAAATCATGTCTTGAATAATGGATCCAGTCAGTTAAAGATGTCCATCTAAGGTGCAGAAGTCATTCAAGTTTGCACAGTACTTTTGAAGTAGAAGCATCCACTGCATACTCTGACACTGGTGTTAGTGTAGCATAGTTGTTGTGCTGAAATAATCATCAAGAAGGAAAATAACTAACTAACTTGTATTAGGAATAATATTTAAGTTGAATCGTGATTTTTGTTGCCTCACCACTGTAATGAACATCTTCAATGTTTGCCATTTACTAGGTAAGTATTTGAAAGAATTTTTTTAATGTAAACAGGGACTAAGCTAAATATACAGTTTAACAACCAATACAGTCCGCATTGACCAGGCATAATTTTCTCATGCAGTAATAACATAAATATGCATACTCCAAAAAGACAACCTTGAATCTATAAAAATTTCTCCACATGAATAATTTCTCATAATCCGTTAGCCTGATGTACATTATGTCAACAATCAATACATCTTTGTTGGAAAATATTTATCAACATTACGTCACTAAAGTGTCTGAATGTTTGTTGTCATCAAGACAAGCAAATTCATGTTCATTACAATGATTTAACACTGCTTAATGGACCTTTAAATAATTAAGAAAATAACTACTGAATCATATGATTTATGTCAGTAAGATCTTGTTTACTTCCTATTTAAGAAGTTTCAAGCAATGCTTTCAGACATGAAATTATTTTAGCAATAAACTCATTGTACACATGGTGGCCACTGAAATTCGGAAGAAAAACCCTGTCTTCCTGATTTTCTTTGACCAGAATGTGATTTTTCCTTATATTTTTTGTCAAATTGCCATTCTAATTTGTGCGTATCTGTGACAGTGTTGAATTATGTCTTAGATTTTATATTTCACGTTTCATCTGTCTTTGGAATTTTTTCCTATGACTATGGTCAAATTTCCTGAATTTTCTGATTTTTCACAATTTACACTTTCCAGTGGCCATCATGGAATAATAGAACAAATCTATGAATGAAGCTAGTCAGGAAAAAGCTCTCTTGAATCAAGCCATGAACATCATATATAATGATTGTATAGCACATAATAAAATCATTTCATAGTTATATGAATGAACTAACCAGTACACTTGAATAATGTTAACAAATGTCTGCAAATAACTGGAGTTGTCTTAGGACAACATGCTTAACAATTCATTCCGCTTTGATTATATATATATTCTGTCAGTGACCTTACATAATGACCCCGAAGACCTTTGTGAAATATCAATTGATTATCTTTAGTAGTAACAGAGATACATATTTGCACGCAAACCTTAACATGAATATTTCTAAGTACAAAAAGAGGCATAATTCTGCTAAAATGCTGGCCACAGTTATGGGCCTTGGCCAGTAACCTTATATTATTACCCTGAAGACACGTGTGAAGTTTCTGCTGAATATCTGTAGTAGTTACAATGATATTTACTTGCACGCAAATCTTAACCTCAATTTTCTCTTGCACACAAACCTTAACCTGACTTTTCTAAGTACAACAGGGGTATTATTCTGCTAAAATGCTGGTCACAGTTATGGGCCTTGGCCAGTGACCGTATATAATGACCCGGAACACGTGTGTGAAGTTTTAATTGAATATCTGTAGTAGATATGCAGTTGGTACATGCAAACTTAAACCTGAAGTTGTCGAAGTACACATAGGGGCATAATTCTGCTAAACTGAGGTAACAGTTATAGACCTTGGTCTATGACCTAACAAAATGACCCTGAAGACATGTGTGAAGTTTCAATTAATTATCTGTAGTAGTTACAGATATATATATACTTGTTGCACCTTAACTAGAACATTACGCCGACACTGACGAACGGGTAAGAAGTATAGCTCGGACTATTCGATAAAGACTGAAATATAATTAACCTTGGAAATGTACTGCCTCCTTCTTTGACATCTTTTTGCTCGTCTTTTCGCTTCACCACATCCAGTATGCTCATCGTGTCACTGCAATAAACATATCTATTTTAAACATCTGATAACTATAAAATCTTGCACAATCAGGTTTATTCTATTTGTACAACATTTATCTAATTGAAAGTCTAAGTAATTTTAAAATGTGCATTTATTCTTTATTTACTCGACAAAGATGTGCCAGTATTACTAAGGGTTCACAAATTAAACTTTCGATTTGTTGTTTCAGCATTGTTTCTTACATGAGGCGTTTAAATTATATACATGTACATCTCTATATGAATGAAATCATAATACATCAATTTAGATATTATAATAGTTTTTAACTTAAGATAATTTAATACTATACAAATCAACAGCACATTCCTACAATAGCAAATGAGTAAACAAATGTAATGAAAATTATGGTAATATCTCATTTTCAGAGCATAAAAATCAAACCTGTAGTTATGGTGTTCTCTTAGCAAGCATGTTTTATGATCTTCTGCTGACCAAGACTGTGATAATGTTGCTTTATCTGTTCTGTTTCTGTTGAAAGAAGCACAATGTTGATTTATATGAACAAATAATGTCTTTAAGATGACATAAGTATCTCAGGTTGATACCTCATGATTAAAAAATGCTTTAGTACCGCGTCAAATATATTTTTGTTTCAGGTTACATGACCAAATAAACTAGGGTAGGTAAGTACGTAGGTTTTTTTTAAATTTAATCAACTTAAAGATTCTAAAACTGAATGAATATTCAAAACACTGCAGTAATATAGTTTAACAAGTACATGCTATCAAAACAAAACATTAATTAAACCACAAAACAAAAACATTTAGTTATTAAAAAACAATATTAAAAGAATATCTGAAAAACTCAATAAGATGTTCTAGGGTCAGGGCATTTTTAGGGTCGGTTGGGTAACCTGAAACCAATTATTTTTACGCCTAACAAGAATACTCAAGTTCTACTGGTAAAACTAATTCAGTTGTGGTTGTTAACTGTGTGTTTTAGAGGATTTTGTGAAGGATCTCATTTGTCATAACCAAAAGTTAGCGGTTTTTTTTCGAATTGCAAAACGTATCCTTGTTACCAAATACAAAAAAATCACTATAACATTTCATCACTAGTAAGAATCTGCTTTATTGTAAATTGAAGGCAAAAATGGTAATCATTTAATATTTAACAGACATGAAGATAAATCTGTGATGGTATGACTTGGTAACTATGAAGGACTTATTGTGTAGTGACACGGTAAGCTCAGTGGGAAGAGCACTTGCCGGGTCTCGGGTTTGAGTCCTGGACTGGCTGTTCAATTTTCTCACCCTGTGAGTTTGACATTTGTTACCCAACAAGGGGTAGTGCCAATAACAATGCCTCTGATACAACGCAGATTGTACAAAGTAAATCTCCAAATTTCAATATAAAATCCCTTTAAAGAAGAGGAAAGTGTTGCCGTACTCAGATAAAATATATTCAAGGGGGCACTCACCTTTTAACCGAGTCTGATGCTCAAGCCACAAACTGGCATCATAATTTCCTTTTCCTGTGACAGAATCACTGAAAAGTCGAATAATGATCAAATATAATTAAATCTTAAGTGCTTGTTATCATTATGACTTTAAAGTTTAAATTAAGGCAAACAATGTCCGGAAAACACTCGCGTCCGAAAAATACTCGTCGGTACTCCTCCTCATATTCGCATAAAACGTTGGAGTGGCATAAAAATAAAAGCATGTGTAACGTACATATATTGAAATTAATATATTTCAAATAACACAATAATAACTAAGTTATTTATAAGATATACTAACATAAAACCTCGTGACTTGTTTATTCTACTTACTTGCTGTTGTTGTTGTATATAAGCTGGATGAGACACTATTACTGATTGGTCAGTTCTAAGTATCGGAACCAATCAAATCATTTTATCGGGTAACCCATGGCAACCCGTTTTTTGTGCAGTATTTCATGTGTTATATTTTCCGTCGGAAGATTTGTAAAGTTCCGCGCTTTTTAGATTTCGCTTTTTGTGCAGTGTTCATTGCGCAATTTTTCCGTCGGAAGAATTGCAAAGTTCCGCGCTTTTTAGATTATGCTTTCTAGCCGTCGGAACAAATGTCCCGAAAAATGCTTTTTAAGTTAGTATCTTTCTGTCCGTCGGAAAAAGTTACAAGTTCCGCGATTTTTAGATTCGATTTCTTCCCTTGGGAACAAATGTCCCGAAAATTGTTAAGTAATTAGTATCTTTCTGTCCGTCGGGAAATGTTGATTCCCGAAATTACGACGGCTGCTATATGCTTATATTAGCGTTGTTTTTCGCGGAATTTTAAAGTTCCGCAAAATGAAAATCTCCGATAGTCCGATAGTTACTATATATTTTAATGTAATTAAGCGGGGGTCCCAACCGGCTTTCCATACTGCTCGTCGGAAAATGTTGATTCCCGAAATTCCGACGGCTACTATATGCCTATATTAGCGTTGTTTTTCGCGGAATATGAAAGTTCCTCAATGAAAATCTCCGAAAGTCCGATAGTTACTATATATTTTAATGTAATTTAGCGGGGGTCCCAACCGGCTTTCCATAATAATATGTGTTTGTATATGACAATTTAACAAAGAACAGTTACTAGTACTGATAGAAGAATCATTCCTTAACAAAGCCAGTACTGACTTACACTTTTTTGTTAGTATCAGGGTGAAGCTTTTCTGCACTGCCACTTGTTGATTTACTAACTGAAATCGAAACTTTGTCGGTAATTTTCTTGTTCTCGTCTACCACGCACAATAGATGATACAATACATCATCCCACGTTTTACTTGTTTCAACTTTATGACTTTTGTATATATTTATTG
Organism: Congeria kusceri; assembly: GCA_027627225.1. Classification (NCBI taxonomy): domain Eukaryota; kingdom Metazoa; phylum Mollusca; class Bivalvia; order Myida; family Dreissenidae; genus Congeria; species Congeria kusceri. Next base: position 41,875,475 of record CM051032.1, on the reverse strand, counting down.
ATTTCAACAAACATGCTGAAAGTTAGAAACAGGTAAATCAAATCTCCATAGGGTCTCATTGTAAAACAGCAAAATATCCTGGCATCGTTAGCCACTTTTCTTTGATTCAGATATTGCGAGTCTGATCTCGTTGGAAAGATGTTTCTCTCTGCTTTCAAAATTAAAAAAAAAAATAAAATGATATGCTACGTACAAGAACATTCATCTCACTTGATTGTAGTTACCCGTAAGAAACACTCGCGATGTCTCTTTCTATTGACAGAAGAAAAAACGAACTATTTCATATACGGACAACTTTCAAGGGGATCACCCTATTATTTACTGGTATCTGACCTTGAAACAAAACGTAATTCTATACATGGATGATGACATCATACATAGACCGGTGTGTGACAAAACGTGAAACACACCATGTTTACTAGTATCCGGTCACTAGGCGCTTGTTATCACACTCAGACGCATTATACTATTTTGTTCAAGCGCCTTAGCCTTAATGATCAAAATTGTAGCCTATGAAAGTCGTCAGCGAAAAAAAATATTAAAGCAAGAAAAAGTAACTAAATACAAATATAATAACCGCAGATTTTGCAATAAAATTTTTAGAGTCGGCGGCTTTTTTGTGGGTCGGTCGGTAAAGGGCAAACAAACTTAATTTTAATTTAGGCCTAAACACTTAACGTTTCGGGTGAATGGGGCGTTACAAAGATATTTAGAGATTATTCACCGGGCAAGCAGGGTCGGCAGGTCATATCGGCCCGGCATAGCAATATCGGCCCGAGAGCTTTAGCTCGAGTGCCTAAGTTGCGACGCCGGGCCGATATGACCTGCCGACCCTGCTTGCCCGGTGTATACACTTTTTATTACACGTGAGCGTCGACGATTTTTGTGATTTTTTTTCATTTAAAGCAGCCATACTTTTCTATGTATTTGGCCCAGCGGCAATAGTTATTTTAAATTATTTGTTAATGTCAGTCGTGAGCTCATTCCCCGTATTTACGTGAGATAACATATAGCATATTTATAATACTGAAATTAATGACATATTCAATCATTTAATTATAGAATGAACCTGGTGTTATATGTATAATCGTATTGTTCCTTACACTTAAATTTATAAATTATAAACATTTAATTTATAAACATTCAACTCTAATAAAATGTTCACGTTTTATTTGAACATGCACTAAAATGTTCACGTTTTATTTAAACATGCACATTAAGTATATACAGTTTCTAAACAAATAAAACAAAATAATAAACACCAATTATCAAACTAGTACCTATAAGATAAATATACATGACAATCAGATGACTACTAACCAAATTCGGCAAACAAACGTTCGTCTAAACCTAGTTAACAGTTATTTAAAGTGAATGGACACGGCGTTGTTAAACACACAATTGGCGAAGACAGAATTTGGATTGATCTTGAGTCTGCCACTGGGGCTGTGCTCAATCGGCAAGGCGATCACTGGCTGTTGTGGTTGCTGTTTGTAACGGTCAATGGCTGCGACTGAGCTTTCAATTTCTTGCGACATTGCAACCATTTCCTCGTCAGTGACAGATTGATCAAAGCTTTCCGTCGAGGTTGAGGCATCTGGGGCATGTAGAATTGCTGACATGCGGATTAGTTATTCTAGAGAAACGCTGTTGTAATGGTTCAGGGACATAAGGTTTTTATGCCCTGAAATCTGAGCAACTTCATTTTGGGGGACGTTTGCATTTAGCAATGCCGAAATGCAGGTCTTCCTTCCCGAATGGTTCGTATGCCTAGCACTGAACCTCGCTTCCTCGCTCATTTTTTTGCAATTTCTCCAAGTGGATTTTTCCCCATGCCACAATTTATAAACCAGGCCTTCTCCCTTTTCGCTGGCTCACCGAAGAAGGGTTTCGGTTGCAAGTAGAAACGGCTGTCCGGCTGGCGTGACTGCTCTGGCCTCCGGTCAGCGTAGTCCTTGTAGAGCTTCACAGGGCAGTTTGGATCACCTGCAAAAGTAAATAATATTAAAATATGATCCAATATTATAAATTTAAGTAAACAACTAAACTGCGAAGGTTCTGTCTTGATAAATTCGCGTTTATTTTGCATCAGCGTATGTTGAATAACACAACATGAAATATTACACAACTTGTATGATAATTATTAAAACTCAACAAAGTACATGTCTAATAATAATTTAAATAATAATAAGAATAATAATAATAATTAATATGATAATAATAATTAGAAAGAGACTACAGTACTTTCTCGCCTCCTGTCGCCATCTTTCAAAGCGCCTGTGTTGCTTAACGACATCGAAGAGTTCATTGGAGATCACTTGCGTTTATTCGTGAAATGGATTTTCGGCCCGCGATATGGATTTTCGGCCCGCGATATGGCACTTTCGGCCCGCTCCATATCAGGTCCTGTGACCATGTGTATAGTAACACAGATAATAATCAATTATATTAAACGGGTTGCACACCGTTGAACCGGCTCCTGCTCAGTGAATGCACAACTGTTCAGCGAAAGCGATAAAATAAAGACGATGGGCATAAATACACTATTTGTGAATGTTATTGATTTATTTTCTAAACACTTCATATTGCATATATATATCAGAGACAATAAGGAGTTGTTGCAGAAACTTTCGTGATAAAAAAACGCTTTACTTTTCACATACGTGCAAGTTAAAGTCGAAATCAATGACTATTTTCGCTTTTAAATATCTCTTTTCTCAATAAATAGCTTAATTTTCAAATATCTTAATCCGTAGACTTGCTATTCAATGCTTCATCAAAATTCCAAACTTAATTACGCAGAGAAACAAAGTAAACACGATAGTGATAGTTTATAATAAAAAATATATAATGTGATAAAGTGTAGGGGTATACACAACTTTGGCACCACTAGCATATGTTTAAACATACGTTAACCTTCACAATCATATTAAAATACGAAATTGATGTTAAAAAATTATTTAAAACTATTACGATGAGTCAGTATATAAAGTGGTCAGTATTCACAGATACAACTTGGATATAGTAGATCAAATTTCTTTAATTATATGTAGAATATAAACAAACCGTAAAAGGTAGGGTCGCTTTTTTAACGTTTGTTTATACCATATTTCAGAGAGTTTTCTTTGTTTTTTCGGTATTAACTAACTGTGATATCAGAACGGTAACTGGTGGGCGGAATCTAATATACAAGCTTATCGTGCAATAAATATTGTGCGGTATATTGACATTTAGCTGTAGTGTATACGCACGCACGGTAAGCTTGCACATTCGGATCGCATCACGTGACCTTACGACAGCGCTAAATTTGGAAACGACACAGATGTCGAGCATATCAGACATCACGTGACATCTAGGAACTGCCCATTGGGGTCGGCATTGTAGAAATTTGCGATGTCATTGGTAAATATGGTATAAAACATTTTGACCTCAAAAAGTTAATTATTTAATCTCGCCCTGCGGTCATTTTAAACATTTAACATAATTCGGTCAATTTATTTGTTCGTCGTTTTTGTGGGATATTGTTCAACTTTGAAGATGGTGACGTCAATTTCGTTGTTCGTCGTTTAGAGGTCGAGGCACGAGATGCGAAGCGAGACACGAAGCGATACACGATAATCGGGCGAGACACTAAGCGAGGCACACTATTATATCGTTTAAATAACGCCCGAATCTCGAGTATCGCGGTAGATTTTTCGAAACACGAAGCGAGTCACGAGAATCAGGCGACACACGAAGCGAGGCACGATATTGTATCGTTCAAATATCGCCCGAATATCGAGTTTCGCGGTTTGAAAGCAGGGAAAAAAAGCTCTTTCCCTGCATGCGGGTACGGTCGGCCCAAGTCGTTGACGGCCCAGACCATGACGGCCCAGTCCATGACGGCCCACGTTTTATTGATATGTTTTATAAAGCAACATAGAAAGTGATTGTGATTGAATAAAAATGTTAATCTTAAAAACAGTGTATTTTTACCAACTTTACCAATGGTGTTAACAAATTAACTATTATGCAAACAATTATGCAAAACGATGGAATAATTTGGAATGTTTCTGTTGTTTTCGCTGAAACTGTTAACATCACGGGGAATACTTTCATAAAGTAAATAATGCAGGGTAAAATAAAGAAGTCGGAATGGTTTAATTAGTGGTTAAGGTGATAGCCTTTCAATCCGGAAGATCCGGGTTCGAACCCCGGTGGGACCTTTTTTTTCTTTTCTTTTCTTTTATATAGTATGGTTAATTATAACAGTATTAAACAACAACTCTCTTAATCAATAAAGTTTCATTTTGTGCCGTCATGGTCCTTTCTGTCAACAACTTGGGCCGTCAACGACTAGGGTCGTCATGGAATTGGGCCGTCCTGACCGAACACCTAACAAACAACCACTTGCACGAAAGCATACACTTCTTCAGCTTCTCCAACACACAAGAAGGTAGATCTAAATATAAATGTGAGGTCAATAAACACCTCTTCTAGTTTTATTGAAAATTTAATGAAAACAGAATCAATTAAAATGTGTGCACTGTCGGAAATTTGGCATACTGGTAAACCCATTAAAGAAAGTATCAAGAAAAAATGGCATTGGATTACAAATGAAAGAAGAATTAATCAAGGAGGTGGTGTAGGACTTATGATTGACAAGAGTCTTAAGGTATTTGAAGAAAAGATTTGAGATCATGTGACATTGAAGCGGTGTGGTGTGAGGTTTTTCCAGACAATCACAGTTTTATCATTGGATCTATATACATACCACCCGAGAATGATGTAATGCTCAAGAAACTGTTTAGTATGATAGAAAAAAATCGAATGTTTAGGAAAGCCAATTATGTTATTGGGCGATGTTAATGCACAAGTACTGGCAAGATAAGAGCAACAATATATTAGGATGCCTTTTACATGAGTATCTACAAGGAAAAGAACTAACCATAACAAATAATGCAACAACCACTAGAAAGGATCACATCATAGATTTGACCATTATTTCAAATACATTAATAGACATGATTAGTAAATGGAAAGTGCATGAAGAAGCATATCTGAACACAGATCATAAACTAATAGTGTTTGAATTTGGTGATAAAGAAAGCTGGGAACCAGAGCCAAGATGGGATCTTAAGAATACTGCTTGGTCAAAGTGGAAACATTGGTGTAACGTAAAGATTTGAAGAATGGATTGAAAATCAAACTACAAAATACAGATGTGAATGATATGTATAACTCGTTAGTGGAAACAATAAGGAATGGTGCTGAAGTAATACTAAAGAAAAAGATGATTTGCATACACAGTAAAGGGTACTGGACACGTGAACCTACAGCCTTAAGAAGTAAATTTATAAAGTGTAAGAGGAAGTTTGAGAAAAGATCAGATCCCAGTAATCAATTGAAAGTAACTCCATGTAGACAGCAATTTGTCAAAGCAGTTGAAAAATCCAAACATTAGAAAATCTTTCAAAAGAATTAGATCCCAGTCAACCTAACAAGTTTTGCTCTCTTGTAAACAAAACCAGAAACAATTATGCAAAACCTGTGATTGAACCAATAATAAGGACTGATCACTCACTAGCAGTAACAGATGAAGACATTTTTAGAGAGATGAAAATTATATATGGACAAGAAAATATATCAGTCAAAGACCATTTTCCAGATTGGTATGAAAAAGTGGAGCAAGAAATGAAACAAACTGAGGAATCTGAAAGGCAAAATTTAAAAGAAACACCAACTGAAATTGAAGAAAGCGATATAACACTTAAAGAAGTAGAAGATTCGATTAAGGATATGAATGTGCAAAGTGCTCCTAGTCCAGATGAACAAATTTTGGGAACAATGATAACAAAGGGAGGTAAACAACTATACACAGGACTTCAATTTTTATTTCAAAGATGTTGGGAAGTAGGTAAACTTCCGGATGGTTTTAAACTGGACCCAAAAGTAATGCTTCCTGAAAACTATAATGAATCCAAATCATATAGACCAATTACATTGGGTAGTGTATTAGGAAAGCTGATGGAAAAAATTATCAAATCGAGGTTGATCTGGAAGCTAGAGGCTGAAAATACGTTATCAAAAACACACACAAAATGCATATGGAAAAAATAAGTCGTGCACACAGGCAGTTCTCAGAATGGTGAATAATGTACAGGAAAACATGGAACGAAGTGAGAAAACTGCCTTAGTTACCATGCACTATGAGTCATGTTTTGAACGAGTATGGAGGGCTGGTCTATTGAAAAAGGCATATGACAACAACATAAAAGGAAGATTGTGGGTTTATTTGAATGAGTTTGTGACTGACAGGAAATTTTACATAAAGATTAATGACTACATATCACCAGTTATGACATCTTAAATAGGCATTCCGCAAGGCTCTGTACTCAGTCCTACTCTCTGCAATCTATATACAAGTGACAGCATGGGTGATGTTCAGAGCCAACATATAGAATTTGCAGATGATGCATGTATCTGGACTAGTAATACAAACATTAATGAAGCAATGAATAAAGATCTTCAGATTGTACACCAATGGTGCAAAAAGTGGAACATGTCCATAGCCCCAGAAAAAACAACAGCGTTATTTGTAGGTAAAGAAACACAAGCCACAGAGAAACTATGTTTCAATTCAAATTAACTGAAAATAGTACAACACAAAAAAATCTTAGGATTTATGATAGACAATTCCCTTAATTTTGAACAGCATATAAAAGAAAAAACTGCAAAAGGATTCAGCGCACTACACAGCTTAGATAAATTTATAGATAATAATCATGGCTGTAATCAAACAACTTACATGAAACTGTATAAAGCTTTAGTACTCCCTATAATGGATTACGGTGCCTCAGTATTAGTCACAGTAACAGACAAAGCAACTAAAGAATTCAACTCCATTCAAAGAAGTGCAATGCTGAAAGCAAGTGGCTGTTTATCCAGCACAGGTACAGAAACTTTAGAAACATTAACAAATACAATTCCTTTAAATATCCATTTTAAATTAAGACAGACAGAAGAGGCAGTCAGAATTGCATAAAAAAGAGAAGAAGACCGTTTGAGAGAAGATTTTAATAGATGGCTTGCAAATCCAATACAAAACAGAGGCAAACCTAACTCTTATGCCTTGCTTATGAGCAGATTCATTGAGCACAAGGTGAATGTAAAGTTTGAAAGTTTTGAAAAAGAGTTTGAATACACGAAAGAGTATATGGGACTATCAAGAACTGAAAAGGTTTACTCGGAGGACTTTATACTCGATAAGGAGCAACAAATGGAAAACATTAATGAAATCTTGGAGAATTGCTCAGACAGTGAAATTCTACTTTTCACTGATGGATCCACTCCAGGCAACCCAGGGCCAACTGGAGCAGGGGCAGTAATTTACTTTGAAGGGTACATGTGTAGTCCTGTACTGCTTCGGAAAGGCGTATCGAAAATGTCCAATAACTACACTGGTGAGTTAGTGGGGATAGATCTAGGATTAACATTTATTACTGAGCTGGATGATATGAAAAACAAAAAAAGACACATCTTTGCTGATTTTCAGACAGCAATAATATCAGCTTTTTAAAGTGAAATACCAAAAAGAAATATAGAAACAATATTGAATATTATGCAAAAACTAAAAGAAGTTGAAAGAAATGAAAATAAAGTTGAAATACACTGGATACCAGGCCATAAAAACATACAAGGCAATGAATTAGCAGATCAACAGGCTAAACTGGCAGCAGCGGAGATAGTTACTTCAAAAGCTGAAGATAATTATACTGACAGAAAAGATGCAAAAGAAGTAATGAATGTCATGAAAAGAAAATCATTACAGAAATGGGAGGTACAAAATACTTGAGAAAACAACACTCAGAGAAAACAACAAAAATATAAGAAATCTGTTCAAGGCCAGGACTCAGAAATTGTATAGGGGAAAGAAATAGAAAAATCTTCAGTGTGATTAATCAACTGTTAAGTGGACATACCCGTTTGAAGGCTCACTGGTCGAAGGTCACAGACAGCGAAGACAATGAATGTGATGTATGCAAGGAACCAGAGACTGTGGAACACTTTATATGCCACTGTTCAAAATACACACAAGAAAGATCACGGTTACAATACAGAACTGAAGAAATACTACATAGAAACAATATAGACTGTGCAAATATATCATTGTGAGTATTAATTGGAGAAATACCGGACATAACTACGTATGCAAAAGAGGAACTTGTCAATTCCTTCAGCAGATTTCTAGTAGAAACACATAGACTGTAACTATTTATGAATCAAATATAAAGTATCAAGTGTATAAGTACCGAGAGCAATTTAGCAGAGAGACGGAAAAGACGACATAAGTCATAAAAGCACATCGAGACCGTAGGCGACAACGACGCCAAAATTAGATTCAATAACAACATAAACAACATTTTGTTGTTCATTACTAATAATTTTAAACATGAATTAAGCGAAACAGTTATTAAGATCTAACGTAAGATGCTATTTGTTTTGTATGTGTGTCCAATCTGTTATAAGGTTTTCTGGATCACAATTGAAAATTTGAATCTTGATGATCTCATACTGATTTCCGTATATTACTTGTTTCGGATAAAACAAATTAAACAATGACGCTTCTCGTGTATGCAATGTAAGTGTGGACTTTTTCCAGATACATTTGTTTGTTTACATTACATATTACTTAAAAATGATATAGGATCACTAAGGGGATAGCTTTTATAATGTATTTTCTGTTGTTCATGTGATGATGTGGTAGTCATTATTGAAAGGGTAGCATAACAAGTTAGGCCCTGTGCCAATATTGAGCTACTTTTTATATGGCAATATTGGCGGGGCCTAACCGGAGAAAGACCAATTCTATGGTGGAAATGTCTTCCTATATATCTATAGAGTAGCGACAGGATTTTCGAATGTGCATTATTGTGCATTTTCGCTACTTTCACGCGCTGAAATGGCATGGTTAGCATTAATATTTCTTAATAAAATTTACATACCTGCAAAGAGAATTTTACCTTAATAATGTTTCATAAATATTTGTACGATAGCACCTACATTTTGGATGCAACACCAATTTAAACCTACACACTATTGCATTTTCAACACATCTCGCTGTCCTCCACTGTGTAAACTTTAATCGATATTCTGCTACTCTGAAACGATTGCGTCATTTCGATTGGTCATTCAATTCTATCATTCATCATTCGATTGGTTGAAGGATATTTGAAGGGTTAAACAAGGCAAGGTAAACATGGTGGACTGTACATGAATGTAGATTTATTCGCAAGTTTAAATCGGAATTAAACGCATGTTCCAGGTAAATTTCGGCACATGTTAAGCAGTTTAGGTGTTGTTTAAGCAAAATACGTTGACGTATAACTTTATTATCGCAAATAATGGAAATTAATGAAAACTTAAACTTTTAGGTTTCCACCACATAAATGGTCTTTTGGCGAAGAGACGTTCCAGCGAATTTAGCCCTATATCAAAAGTAACACTAAATTCGCAGCACGTCTCATGAAAAAATAGACTATTGAAATGGAAGCACTTAACTGCAGACCTGTCGATATAATGCTGGCCAAGCTGGATGAATTGAATCTTTGCGCAATTCTGGATTATTTATATTAAACAAAATAATAGGTACAAGTTGATTACATGAAATATATAAAAGAAAGCATAAGTCATGGATATTGTATGTCTTTAGAAAATAAAAATATATTGAAATAATAAGGCAGCATTCCTCAGTATTTGTTCTGTTTGTTTTATCTGAGTGCTTTGTTGTGGGTTCCAGATGGGTGAACTATATTCAAGTTTTGGTCTTACTAGAGATTGATAGGCTCTGCTTTTTACAGTTATTGGGCAATGCTTCAAGTTCCTTTTTGAAAAAAACCAAGACACGTGAGGCTTTAGCCTTGATGTTGTCAATGTGGTGATTGTACTTCATATTGTCTGTAAGTTCTACTTTAGATTGGGATGGTGTTTTACTACTTGGAGAGTTTGGTTCTTCATTTCATAAGCATAATTACTTTTATTGCTTTTGGTGGTGATGTTGTTCATGACCGCACATTTGTCGACATTGAATTCCATTCGCCAAGTTGAGCTCCATTTTTATTTATACTAGTTTTTGTAGATCTGATTGGAGGATAGCATGGTCTTCTTGAGATTTTTTAACTTTTATAGGACACAGTCATCTGCAAAAAGTCTTATGTTAGATGTTATTCCTTTAGCAATGTCGTTTATATAAATTAAGAAAATTGTCGGACCCAGTAGTGTATCCATCAAGACAAATGTTTCAAACCTTCAAACCTATATTACTTCATTCTTTTATACTGAATGGCAATGAGGCCGGATTATTTATTTACATTTGTATTCGAGGTCAGATTATTTACATTGATATTCTGGCTAGATTACGGTAAGTTTTTACATTCATTTATGGCTGGATTATTTACATTATAATGTGTGCCGGATTATTTATTTACAAATTCACCCAGGCCACCCCCTACATGTGAAATGGTTGTCCCCTTAGGTATAGGTAGCAAATTTGAAATTTTACTACGACTTTTTGCACAGACGTACAATGCTGCTTTAACACATGATTTTACCAATCAAAAGTTATCTTAAAATCATGCATATGGTATTATAAATTGAGAATTATGATTTATGGACATTTTATTAGAAAGCTACAACTCAGCATACTTGTTTTAAAACATGTAGATGATGCAGACACCATCGAAAGTCTTCTGCAAGATATTGGGCTGGCAGAGTTTATACCATCTTTCAGGGACAATTTGGTAAAGTATTTTAAAAAGTACTGATGATATTTTTTATGAAACTTGGTATACATATGATATAAAGGGCAATGTGAGGATCATGTGTGACCTCTATTATTCACCAAAGGTCAGTTACTGTTGCTAAAAATAGAAAAACACTTCGATAACTCGAAAAGTACTCAATATATTCCAATGAAACTTTGTGTACACAAGAAGGACAATGTGAGATTTATGCAAATTTTTTCATCAGTGGTCGAAGGTAGAGTCAATGTAACTAAGTAAAAATAGAAACAAAACACAGAAACTAAAAAAAAACGCATGAGAGTTTATCGTGAAACTTTATGTACATAAGGTGTAATGAAGGTAATGCACATTCTTTAATTTTTATTAGTCCTCTACTGGTGTGCATTGCTTGCAATACTGACAAATCCTTGTTCCAAATGTCTTTATGGTATGCTCATATATAATAAATGTCATTTTACAAATAAATAATTAAGTTTGTTCATTTTATAGAATGGTAGACAAACTCAGCATAAGAATGAATATAATAAATAAGCCAAAATAAAAGTTGTTCCAAGCTTTAACAACTCATTTGATGAACAAAGTTTCCACAATGAAGGAAAACATTGAGTTGGCTTAACCATTTAAAAGGTTTAACCATGTTTTAATATTCACTTCATTTTTTATTTTGCATTTTAATTTGGGAACGTTGATGACAGAGGGGAAACTAATGAGGGTTTTGTGGAAAATGAGGCTGTTTTAGCTTGGGGGAAAACGGGGTGTCGAAAAAAATATGCGAGAAAGTACGCAGTTGCTTACAGAAGACGATGGTTAGGTGAACTGCCTGTCTGTATGTGACTGAAATACTTTTAAAACAAGCACTAAACAAAATACCACCAACTAATTCTGTATTTTTGTAGACTGGCAGTATTAAAGACGTTGGCAACAATTTTGTCCATTTTTGTTCCAACGACCGATTTTCTTAAAAATTTGCACAAACGTGTGTGAATGTATCCTAAAACTAAAACAGTCTTAAAAAATGTGGGTCACCGGCCTTGTTTCGGAAATATTGGAGTTTAAATACGCTACCTGTCAAAGCCCTTTTTCAGTTTGTGTGACTAGCAATGTTCAATTATATAAAGCGTTCATATTCAAACAAGGACGGAGATTTTAAATGCAACTTTGTTTTAATCTTTCGTTTGGCAATATAAAGTGCAGTTTAATGATAAAACGCGCTTTATCTATAGTAACCATTAAAAAATGACTTGTATTGGACACTGAACAGAGGGAGTAACTACGTGATGATCAAAAGGGAATCAAAATGGCAACGTCAATGCAAAAACAGGTATTTTATGCATCTTTATACACTTTAATTAGTTGGTTAAACATTTTAGTGCCGCCCACTTTCCAGCCACATTCGTTAGAAAGTGTTTAGCGTTTATTTCGTCTTCACTCTAGATCTCAACATTACTCGGTGCACATTTTCTAAGCGGGGACTGTTTTCCATGTAATTTGTGATCATTACCGGGTTTCACTTAGGAAATCGCTCTCTCAGGATGAAATGAGAGAAAATGTTATATCAAAAATGTGTTAGGAGTATTCTGTGGGTGTTTATATAAGGGTTTGGTATGGGTTTTTAAGTTGTACGCACCAAAATAGTTTTATGATCTAAATGGGTCCCACATCTGGTTTTGTCAAAATGTTGTCCCGTTTTATATCGGAAAACGTCAATTGAAGCTTATCTGGTAAAGTTTGAAACTTTGAACGTTCAAACCATTATTAGACATACACATGTATGTGTTTCCTGTAAACACTCTTTATTTAACCTTATTTCATGGGCATTATATTGCATACATTAACGAAAACTAAGCTTAATAGGAAAATATATAATAAGAAGAAATACCACCTTCTCAAATATATCTATATCAGTGGATGTTTTGACATTAATACAATTCTTAGTCGGTTTGGCAACATTCAAATGTCTTCCTAAGTTGGAATTGTATCTTGCTCGGTGCTGAAAGATTTCGTTCAAGTTTGAAGTCATAAAATTATAATCATTGAATAGTGCATTTTGATATGTGTTTGTTATAATAAATAATGTTTATGCTATTTTCATTTTCACACAGATACGAAAACAACCGCCATTGCCACTAGACAATGATTGGAGTGTGGCCAAGAATTTAGGTTAAGAAGTGGCTACAGCCGCCATGTCAGACGGTACAAAGCATTCGCAACATACAGGTGTTGTGGGAAAATGTTTTTCGACAATGACAAGGTTATAGTGCACAGGTTTCAAACAATATTTTGCAAGACAAACTTGAGTGTATGGTGCATTAACAGGCATTTCTTAATCTTAATTTCTATTAATTCGCATATAAAATCATGTTGAAGTTTTTTTTAGGAATCATTATATAGGAATAATTGATGCCCATCTAGTTGTTATTAAGCTGAACAATAGTCACCATTTATAATCACTATCATTTTTCAAAATTCGTAGTTACATATACAGTTGAAAGTTTCACAACTCATTTAGTAATATATCAGCATGTTGTGTTTCTATTCTCTGATAAGATAGTAATGCTCGTTTATTACATGTAGACATTAAAGCAGATTTTATTACAAATTTTATCTATATTCTAAGCAATAAACCATTGTTTGGAATAAATAAAAGCACGACTTTGCAGACATTTGATATACGTATATGAGTATTAGCCTTTTGCTCTTACAATTATTCTATTATAAAAATGTCAACGTGGTAGACATATGCGGTTGATATATTAATACATTATTTACTTATAGTAAAGATAGATACGCTTGACTTTTTACGTGTACACAGAGCGTGAAATACTTGAACTCTCAGCATAATCTTGTTATCTGGATAGCATAGAATATATAAGTAATATCCATTCAAAAAATCTGTTTGTCTGCCTTTGAAGGTTCATTAATGTGTTCAAATTGATAATGATGCAATCATTTCAATCACAAATCATTTGTGTCTTATTGCAACTGATTATTGCAGTTCTTTCAGATTTCTTACAACGCTACAAGTGATTGTATGCTCCATGTTTGATCTCACGTGTTTATATTTTAACTCTGTAATGTTAATTTTGATCTCATATACATTGATTAGTGTGTTTAAAGCTTCGATCTAAAATTCTGTTGTGCACTTGAACATCAATGACACTCAATTATTGTTCAGATCTCTCTTGCCTTGTTAGTGATATATCATATGTTATGATGTGTCATAAGAAATAAAATACCAATAATAAAACTTCCAGTGAATTTATTTCTTGACAAGTATCTAACACGCACTTATTGAAATTACACTTATTGTGTACTATAATCTATATTTTGAGACACATCTCATATCTGCAATGACTTAACCGAGCAGTGCACAGCAGAATTAAAACAACGTTGAATTGATCAGTTGCAAACTCATAGAACTGTTTCTGTTTGTCGTAGGCTGCTTGTCCAAGGATTTGAAGTCAATTGATTGGATTATGCAACCATGTGCGATTATTTACCACTGAAATATAAACCGTTAATTGGTCAATTCAATCCTTGATTGACAAGTCACAACTGGTCAATACGGGTAATTTCATAAACGTTCAAAAATAGCGAAAAAACATGGAAAAACATTCATTCCTTTTCAACATGGATATAGTTTTATTAGTAGCTGACCTTGAAAATACATACTTATAATAAATACATTAAAACAACCAAACATAATGCCACACGTAATGTTTATTAAGCATATGGCATGAGAGTACAACTATTCAAAATTGACAATAGTAATGCTTTAATACAACATTGCTTAAACAAAAATATGCAACCATACCTTTTACAATCAGCTAAATGTGTGTTTACTTCAAATACATATATAGAGAGGATATTTTTATTAATACCCTAAGTGTAAAATATGAGTGATAAATCATGTTTTCACTTAGAAAAAGTAAAATAAAAGCTGACTAATATACATGGTAAAATTTATAACTTATTCATATTAATAGATCACTTTAAATCACTATGTCATACAGTTTAACATCATTCTTTACAATGCATTGCGAGTACTTTTAATCTTAAATTAGTTGTATTACTTTTTTGAGACATTTGATTTACCACCACATTGTAAATATTTAGTCTCACAACTTTTATTCAAACCCGGCATCTTATATTTGTGCAGTATCTTGAATCAGAGATGAGTCAGTGGCTATGTAGCTTTGCAGTAGACAACGCTTCTCAGGTCTTTCCCAATGCTGCACCAGGCTGATTGAAGCACACCAGAATCTGAATAAGATGATTACAAATTTTGTCTTTTATGTTTTCTCTTGAACATCTGTTTACACATTAATTTGATTCTGTCTAAATACTATTAGAGAATACAAATTCATATCATCGGAAAATTTATATGTGTGGTCACTGCAATATAAAATACAAAGTGATTGCATTGAAATCATATTTTTAAAGCAATTAAAATTTTATCATAAAATTATAAACATAAATATTAACACATGCATTTTCCCTTCTGAAATAATGTGGCTTTTCAGATTTAAAACATTTTTATCTATACTTGTTTGTTTAATGTGATATTATTTTTAAACAGAAACACATGTAAATGTATTTAAGATATAGAAAAAAAATATTTTAAAGCATTGACACTTTTGTTTATTTGTTCCTAAGAAGCATCATAAAGGACGGGCGATAATGGAACCTACATGGAAGCAAATCAAGTCATTACGTACCACAGGACTGTATATCGTAGTAATGCTTGTCATCTGGTGATGCAATGTAGCACTGGAAAATTGAAAATAAATTAAATTCTAAAACTATGTATATGCGGTATTATGACAAGAAATAACATACATATCAAATGTCACTTTCATGTTACAAAAGAGCACTTGCTTCTTATTTGGTTTAGATTCGACAGTTCTCGTCGTAGTTATTAGATACCTCGCCCAGAGCATGATTTCAAGTTTCAATTTAGATCAGAAAAGCTTTAAATGAGTTTCTCTGTTTTCTGACATAAAACGGGACTCAATTGTGATCATATCAGATGAGATCATAAAACATTTTTGGTGCGTACAACTTGAAAAAGAGATTCTGACATGTCTGACCCTAGCAAAACACATTTATAAACATTCAAAGAATATTCCGAACACATTTTTGTTTTTGCAATTTATCTAATTTCATGCGGAGAGAGGGATTTCCTTCGTGAAACCCGGTAACGATAACAAATTACATGGAAAAGAGTCCCCGCTTAGAAAATGTGCACCGAGTAAAGTCAAGATCTAGGGTGAGGACATACACGAAACAAACGTTAAATACTTTCTAACTGATATAGCTAGAAAGTGGACGGCATTAAAATATTAAAGCACACTATTAAAGGGTATAAAAAGGCAAAAAATACCTGTTTCTACAAGAACGTCGCCATTTTGATTCCCTTTTATCATCACGTGATAACCCCCTCTGCTGAATGAGGTTAATTATGCATTTAATATGCCTTCGAAAACATCAATTAATAATAAAATATTCGAATATCTTTTGTTCCAAACGACAGATTTTGTTAAAAAATTCCATATACATGTGTCATTGTATACTGAAACTAAAACAGTGTTAAAAAATAGGGGTCACCGGCCTTTGTCCGGAAATATTGGGTTTTGAATACAGTACCTGTCGAAGCAACTTTTGTCAGTTTTTTTTATATAAATCTATTAAGTATATATAGGGGAGGTTTTTTTCAAACAAGGTTATGGTTCTTTCAACTGATATGTTTTCACATGTCTTATTTGGCAATATACAAGTATATTTTGATAATAAAAACGCTTTACCTATATTTACTGTTAAAATAATGAATTTGGCTGGACATTTAAGTGGGTCGAATGGGTGCTAATAATACCTTTTGAAACGTCATTTATTATGCATCAATATATTTTGTTTCAAGCGACAGATTTTCTTACATTTTCACACATACATGCACCAATGTATACTTATATCAAAACATTAATAAAAATAATGGGTCACCGAACTTGTTTGAGAAATATTGGACTTTAAATATGGTACCTGTGTAGCCTTTTTCATTTTTCGTGTTTACGTAAACAACGTATCAATTGCCAAAATAGAATGAAGATATTTAATGGATCTTTTTTTTAAACTCATTTGTTTGGCAGTACATTATATACGTGTGGTTTTGATAATTATAATGCTTTATGAACTTTCAACTATTGACTGGAACTTAATGACTTACAAAGATTTATATTTATTGATTGAAATTAGTATATTGTAACCTATAAACAATATAGAAATAATGAAGCAAAAGGAGAAATTAACCCAATTATTTTCTTTTTGTTGCGAACGTCTTTAAAATAACATTGGAATTGATTGTAAATAACCAGACTTACCAACGTTTGAAAACTGTTAGTTAACCTGTTCACATGCAAAAACTTAACATTTAATTGCCATTGAGTATTGTTATTCTTGTTCAAAAGGTTCTGGTTATTTGCATATTTAATTACTGTAGTTATAAATGTTTTTAGGTGAAAACTTCATATAGCATGCTTTATGAAACCAGAAGATGTAGGACTTTGATATTTATCGTCTACTAAGATGTTTAATTATGGCCATGGCATGACTGGTGTTAAAATTGGCTCAACTCTAGGGGTCAACTAGTTTTAGCTCACCTGAGCACAGTGCTCATGGTGAGATTTTGGGATACCAGGGTACAGTAATTTAAACTTTACAAAATCTTCTTGTCTCAAACCGCAAGGGTTAGAACTTAGATATCCTGTATGTAGCATGGTCTTGGGATCGTCTGCAAAGATTGTTGAAATTATGCACCAGGGGTCAAAATTGGATCCACTTCGGGGGTCAATTGTTTGTCATAGAATTATATAGGGAAAAACGTTTTAAATCTTCTTGTCTGAAACTGCAAGGGTCAGCACTCAGATATTTAGTATGTAGCATTGTCATGGTATACTGTACAGGGATTGTCTTTTGGTATCAGTGTTTTTATCACCTTTGGGGGAATGGTGGCGGGGCTCTTCAGATGTGGAATTTGACGGCAAAAGGGGATTTTGTTTACAAAAGCATTATTGCATATTTATATTCTACTTTGTTATAAAACAAATTAATGAATTGTTTGGCAACAAATCATAACTTAGATTATGCACTAAATTGGTGTGATGAAAAATTGGTGGGATTGTTTATGAAAATTTATCTATCAGTATCTTAGTCAATTTTTGTCCGATTTTGGTCAATTTTTTGTTTAAATAAAGCTTACTTCCATAGAGGAATTTTAAGAGAAATATAGGGGAAAATATATACTTTTTAAGCAGGGGAATTCGGTCCCAAACTGGCCCTAAAAAACACTGGGTATGTGTATCATTGGCTTGGGGATCTCTAATCAATCTATGAACCAGGGTTTTATTTTCCTCTTGTTTGATTTTCAGATAACCTTAGATCAAGTCCACGACTTAACTTCTACTGACTTAGAGAAACTGGGGGTTGTTGCGATAGGTCATCGGATCAAAATCAAAAGTGTTGTCGCAGCATACATGATAGGTATGTACTTTCTGAAAGGTGAAAGTATGAAAGGATCCTGTTTGGTTTGATAGCTAGTTATCCTTAAATCTTCAATGCATTGAGGCTAAAAATATATTTGTCTACTTTTCTTCAGAGCACCTTCATTTATTGATGTCTTAGATATTTGGTATATTGTTACATTGCATGGACTGCAACATTTATAAGGGGTTTGAGATCACTGGGGTCAAGGTCACTGAGAATACCTGGGGTGGTATTCAGAACATTTCTAAGACCTTTATTTTAGCTCACCTGCGCACGAAATTCTAAGAATGTTTCAGAATACCACTCCTGGGTTTATGGCATTGCCATTTCTTGTTTGGAATATCATGTTTTCCCATGTATGATAATTATAAAGGAAAACCAAAAGATTTCTTTGATTTCTTTAATGCTCGATATCACAGACAATGATATTTTGACTCGTGGCTGTGGCATCTGGCCAGCAAATTTTCAAGACTGAAGTGAGTGCCATATGATATTGCCCTGAGGCATCTGAAAATTAACTACAAATATGGTCGTTGCGACTGCAAAACCATTTTTGCCATCAAAATATCATAACTCACTAAAAATATTGGTGACTTCATTTCTAGAGCTCCTCTCTGAGGGAGACATTGTTTTGGCCCTGGCCATCTGTCTGTCACACCCTGTTAATGCTCAGTAACTGGAGTACCATTTACCCACAGTCTTCAAACTTCACAGATTGAGTAGATGACCCCTATTGTTTTTGGGATCAGTAGGTCAAATAAATTGCCCAATCTTGATAAATGATATATAGAATGATTCGAAACTGGGTCGTGTGGGAACAAAAACTAGGTCACTAGGCCAAATTGAAAAAAAAACTTGTTTACACTATAGAGACCACATTTTTAACCCAATCTTCATGAAACTTGCTCAGATCATTTGTCCCAATGATATCAAAGACGGGTCCAAAACAGGGTCATGTGGGTCACAAACTAGGTCATCAGGCCGTTATTGAAGAAAAAGCAATTACATCAGCTATATCATTCATGCGCACTCGATGCTTATCGACTTTTCTCTTTAGTTCCTTTGCACCTCAGGTGAGAGACCTAGGGCTTTACCGTCCTCTTGCTTATTGTTTTCTGTGCCTTTATGCTGTGAAAGATTATTAAAGTATAAAAAGAACAAGTATTTAACATGGTTTTGAAGAAATGCTTGTACATTATTTTGTCTGTAAATAAGTAATCAATCTGGGTCAAAATTTGTTAATTTTTTTGCGATTTTATTTTCAAATTCTAACCGATATTGTCGGTTTATACACATGCTTATTGTCTGGATGACAGTTGGAACATATAAGTGTATTTTAAATTCAAACTTATATATTATTGTTTTGAAAATATGATTATATGATATTTTAATTCTTAAGTTTAAAGAAAAAGAAAATTTGTAGAAAATTTCTTTTTTGCTCTCGTGAAATTTTTAAAAAACTTGAATCATGACATTTTGTAGTTGCAATGATGATATGTTCTTTTTATAAAACATAGATTTATTGAGTTTGAATCAGTGAAATTTAGAAAACCTTACTGTAGTTGTTTCACAATATATTCTTTAGTTGTATATTAAACCGTTTGTTTTAAAGTGTTAGAGTAAAGCACCAAAATTTATCTGGAGTTGTCATGGTTCATAACATCTTGAACATGTTCTTTCATTTCAGGAAGCCAAGTAAGTTCTCCAGCTGTTGCTAAATTCATGGAGCTGCAACAAAAAAGAAAACGAAAAAAAGGGCACAACAATAAAAAACACAAGTAATTCGAAGAGTACAAGGAGAGTAAGGGTTGGTTGGAAACACAGAGTGAGCGGCACTCTGGACAGATACAAAGTAAACACAGAGTGAGCGGCACTCTGGACAGATACAAAGTAAACACAGAGTGAGCGGCACTCTGGACAGATACAAAGTAAACACAGAGTTAGCGGCACTCTGGACAGATACAAAGTAATTTAAATATTGTTAAGTGTCCCAATAATTAGGGTTATTACGGTACGTTTAGACAAAATTCTGTATGCGTGCAAATATGACAACATTCGGAGAGTCTAGATTTATATATATTTTTTATGACAGAGAAATATTTTTTTCAATATTATAAGACAGAAAAGGATCTGGATAAGTGAATTAATGTATAATCATTTCTGTCCGCACTGTCGTCACGTTAAAGATTGTATCAATACTTTCATATCTGCATCGTTGTGGATTATGCCTCCCATGGAAGGCTACGGAAAGCAAAGGAAGACAAAGAATAAGGTCAGACTCGAGATCTTCGGAAAACCTCCGAAAGGAGGCCCCGGATGCCGAATATCTGAGAAAAACGGCCAACTTGAGACCAACAGGAATGACCTTACTGAACTTGGCGTCCTGTCCCTACATGCAAGAAGTCAGCCACTCGAGCAATTCATCAAACATTTCTGGAGACAGCCTGTTTCAGTGTTTAAACCTTGAATTGTTATGGGTTCTGAGCTCCTCCATGAGGGTATTTTATTGGCCTCGCTCAGCTCGGACCCGGGGATGGAGCATGGGTCGGACTCATCACTGGTGCTTTTTTCTTCCCTTTGCACTTTAAGGCGATATCTACTTTAAGTTTATAAAAACTTTATACACTTTTATAGTCTTCTGATGAAGAAGAAGTACAACTGCCCCTAAGTCAGTGGTGACACTTGCTGCACCTGACCTTCTGTGATTACTTCCTTTGGATCGGCAGTTTATATATAGCGGCGGACATAGCCATAAAATACTATTTTGACGACCTTTGGCGCCACCTAAGCATTTCATGTCGCCAAGACGCCCCAAAAACATCTAAAACATCGCAAAATGAGAAAGTATTGTCGCTAAGTATCCGATCGTTAGATTGTACTGACGCCATTAATCGCCAGATATTCGCGCAAACTAGTGCAACCTTGGGCCATTTGGCGCGCGACAAAACTTTCTCACTTTACGCCGTTTGGTGCTAGTAAGCGCCAAGCTGAAAACTATGGGCCAGAGCATGCCAAATTCGTCAATCAGATTTTCACTGGCGCCAACTCCGGGCCATTTGTCGCGGCCCTCATGGACTAGATCTAGGCAATAAATGGGCATGAAAATAGTTCCAATAATAGGGGTCAAAATTATTATTTTTCACCATTTATGATTATTTAAAAACCATTTATTCTTTATTTCTATGCTTGTGGTCCAACCAATCAACTTAAATGTGCGTTAAATATATTTTTTCCGTTTTGAAAATATTCTTGTCATTGAGCCCGGGCAGAGGTCTATTGTGAGAGCAACGAACGACAATTCTGCTAGGTGATTGCGAAAGCTATAAACGGATAATAGAAGTAATCCGCATCGCTACTCATGTGTTTTTTGTAATAAACAGTATCCTACAAACCAAACATTCCTGACGTTGATTTTATATCAATGTTAACATAATGAGACAGACAGTAACACTGGGGGCTGACGCGTGTAAACAAAAAGTGTTTCTCAAAGACAGCACGTGTATCTTCCTCAATGAAAGCGTACATTTACATTCCTTCAAGTGAAGACTGTTGACCAAGTGTTGGGTACACTTTTATGACGTACTATAAGGGTCGTAAATGTCAGACCCTGTATGATACTATGAACGACCCTGTATCATACTGAACAGACATGTATGATGCTGGAACAGACGTGTACGACCCTGTATCATACTGAACATACAAGTATCATACAGGGTCTTACATTTACGACCCTTATAGTACGTCATACAATTTGTGACTTTTGTAATTGTCATGGAGGTCAAATAGCAATTACACGATGGTAAATGTTATTTTCTACAATACAAACGACTCTTGTTGTTATGCTGTATGATTAAGTTCAGTAAGTTATTGTCATAAAAGTACGCGTCTTGTGTCTTTTTGAATAATTTCATCTACAAACTACCAGTACAAAGACAGTATTACATGCACATAATGTGTAACGATTTCAGAAACTATTAAAATAACTTAATTTGTAAGACAAAATCTTAAATTCGCAAGTTTTAAAATACAAAAAAATGTATTTATGAGATAGAATTGTCCCAATACAAATAACTAACAGAAGTTTAATAAGAAATAACAATTAATTTCCATTATTCAGGGAGTGACCGAATATACAGGGGTGGCTGAATAGATAGGAAAGATGGATACCACTAATTAGTTTGCTTTCTATAGCCTTTAGTAATAAAACCACAATCTTGGCTTATTTCAAGCAATCTTTTAGTATCGCTCCTCTATGACTTAATTAAAATCACTTAAATCACTTAAAACTATAATTTCATCTCAAAATATAAGCTTTTTTTATTTCAGCTTAATAAATCTTAGGTCAAAACCCAAAATGATGTAATAATCCATGGTATGAAACTTAAATTCGCCACATACATTTATAATGGCTTAAAATTGTTTATTTTGTGATTATATATAATAATTGTTATGGAACAGGCATCGATATGTTCGCAAAGTACAAAAGATATCAATATGTACATAAATTTCACCATGTTCCGTCATATTGAAGGGATTCATTTACAGGCCATAACATATTTTCTTTGTGTAACCGTTTATTTTAACCTCATGCTGACAAACTTTCCCTTCAAAATAACTTTTATAAGTGCGTTTTCTTCTCAACAAAAAGTGTCTACGTGCAACGAAAGGATGTTAGAATAGAATGGTCATCATGATCGAAATACATATTTTCAAGAATTAAACTCACCTGAATAAAAATGTAGCACATTTTCACAACACGTCAACAAAAGACGGCCATATTTATTGCACAGACATTGCGGTCTCACTTAAAATTTACATGTGCATCGTTTACGTTCACGCCCTTTTATTGGTATATAAAATAGTTTTTGACAAAAGCACAATGTCTAAACACTTTGAAATCATTGACCAATGATAGCATATAAATGAAAGGAAATTAAAATTGACAATGTAACTAAAGCGTTGACAATCTGAAACAAGAGATTATAATAATACTGTATTAATAAGAGACGAATGGCAAAATGAAATGGTAATTCATTTGAATAATATAGGACAGTAAAATACAACACGTGAAGCATTTAAACAGTAACAGATATCAGCGTATAGCTTACGGATCATACATAAAATATTACATTAATAACTGACAAAGGTTGCATTGAAATTGGTTACTGATCTAAATGATATGATATATGGTAGTAAAATACATATGGTATTTACAGGTCAAAAATAATATAAATGTACAATATCAACTTATAGTTTACATATATTTTTTCAAAGTTTTAATAACTGTCACACATGTATAAATTATAACACTTCTTTTTCATAGTGAAACATAACTAAAGTCTGAGAGAATCACTCGTGATCTATATGACATAGCTGTCCGCTATTACTTGACTTGTTCATTGACTTTTTGAATTTTTGAAATATGTCATTACACTTTTTTTTACTGAAAAATGCACACATACATAAATATCGGAACTACAGAACTCCAAGTATTATAACAAGGAAAGCATAAAAAAAAATTACAAAATTGTGCCGTCACCGGGAATCTAGCCTACGAATCCCATATTGAAAGTCAGACACGCAAACTATTCGGATATAATTATACTAATGTTTGTGTATTTTTAGTTTATGTGTTTGTGTTTTCAACAATTTTAAGGAAAACAACAAAAGTTCTCAAAATTATTGAATCAATTCGCGTTGCAAACACTTCATTGGCGAAACGTTATTTGCAATATATTGCTATGTAAATAAGGCTGTTTCGATTTTATTTTTGGAATCTGTGACCAAAACAAAGGAAAATGTAAAATCGTCAATCTGTAAACAGGTCCCTTTCACAGGGTCATGTGCAAAATGCTCTTTCTTTAAGAAGTATAAGCGTCTCTTTTAGTGAAGTTCATCGTCCATGTTCCCTTCACATTTCCGTTGATGGCTCATCGTCAGAACCGGAAGTGCTCGATTTGCTTGACTGATTCGATTTCCGAGAACTTCGCGAGCTACCAGATGAGGTCGACTTGTCTTTTTCGCTGTCGCCTTGGTCGTCTGAACCGGTGCGCACCTGCGGAGATAAATAAAATTAGTTAATTTACTGAAGAAGGCCTCAGGACCGAAAGCTTTAAAACTGACTGTGTGTTTGGATTTTTGCCGTTTTTAACAGTATTTCAGTCATATAACGGCGGTCAGTTAAACTACTCACACTTTTCCAGGGCAAGCTTAGCCGATCTAAGCGGATTACAAGTACTAAGTGAACTTATGCCAGTAACTGACAACTGCCCTACATGAATCAGATGTAGGGGGAGAATTGCCATAGAAATAATGTCATGACCAATCCCCACACAAGATATGTGGCCGTGCTGGGGAATGAACTCACGAATCCCGGATTGACAGTCCAGCGCTCTACCAACTGAGCTAACCGGAGTCATTATTTTAGAAATTATATATACTTTTACACTTCTTGGTAATTTTCTGCAAGAAATTAAAATGAATTATTCCAGAAATCTACGATGCATTAACTTGTGTGACAAACGGACCGTTACTCACAGTCTGCTCACTCGTCAGACATACAAGGCAACAAGAACTTAACTGTCCAAATGCGTTTAAAAATTATCGAAATGACAGCACCGAATCTAATATTCAGGTATTTGTAAAAATAAAATACTTCGGTGTCATATTACAGTGCAATATATTATATATCGGTTGTCATTTTAATTCCTGCTCAATCGGAAGTCCGTTCCTACCTGTTTAGGTCCCAGACTTGACAGGATGTTTTCCTCGGATGCTAAAGGCGCCCTGATGTCCCATAGCGGGCTGTGCGGAGTGGTGCTCGTCTGCTCGTCGTCTACCTCCGGTTGGTCGCTAAGTTCGTCTGCTGCAGGGCCGTTCAACGCCGTCGTCGGCCCCTGCTGATTTTCATCTTCCATCGTGAACACTTCCTCGTCTGAAATATGGCATGAGTTATACAAAATGACCTTATAAAGGGACACCACACTGCATAACCACACTAAAAAAGAGCTGTTTGTAAAACAAGTATTTCCCATCTAGGTTCAAAGCAATCTTTAAACTTCAAGTTTGATGAAGATCGGATAAAAACTGTTGGACCTAAGAGCGGAAACAGTTAAAAGGCTCATTTTAAATAATTCAAAGGCAATAACTCTACAATTCCTGGTGCGATTTGAGTGATTATCGAACTTTTCCGAAAAATTATGCACATTGTCCTAAAGTTCGGTGAAAATCGGGTGAAAACTGTTGGACTTTGAGTTCGGAAACGAAAGTGATCTACGGCGACCGACAGACCGACTGATCGACCAACATTAGCAAACCAATATACACTGCAATCTTCGATGGGGAGCATAATTACGAATAGTTGCATAGTGAATAGCACATTAAGTTACGACATTTCTTAGTGTGTATACATTTAAAGTAAAACAAAGATACATATAACATTGACATATGGATAACAACTCGCATTTATTGTATACAACAAAAGAACAAACAATAAACGGGGATTCTACTTTGTAAAGTTGGGTAAAAGTTTAGTTATATAATTAAATCAAATTGTTTTACTAATCTTTTGACTTTATAAACAACCAGTATATGTTTAACTACATGCACGTATGTTATTTATTTAAGAAATAAATTTCGATTAAGCGTTGTTTATCGGCCAATAAACAACGATTTGGAGCTATGCGTAGGAATTCGAATTCGATTCTAACATGATTTGACAAATATTTTTGCAATTGTAATGAGAACTACATTTTACTATGCTCCGCTCAGAATCGGGACTACTTTTTGCGTTGTTTGTTGGGTAGTTTAACAACGATAATATTGTTCTTTGTGTTATAGAAAAATTAGCTAGCATCATGTTAGAATATACGTTTACTACCATGATGATTACTAGTATGGCCACGATATTAATATAACTGTGAGGAAGACAAAATCAGGTCTGGAAGATCAGACGTACAACATTCGAATGTGGAATAGTTAAATTTCAATGTAATCTAATTCGAATATGTAGGAAACAACTTGATTGTTCGGTGTAAAAAAAGGTATTTATATAAACTGAATCAAAGTTTAGTCAGTCTGTAAAGAGGTACCATCTTCGAAATTGAAACATCATATTTTACTCTCTATATGCGGTACGACTGTAAATGCCGTTCGCAACAGTGAAACTGCGGTGCGACTGTCTAAATGCGGGTTACAACTGCGGTGTGACTGTCTAAATGCTGTTCGCAACAGTCAAATTACGGTGCGACTGTCTAAATGCGGTTTACAACTGCGGTGTGACTGTCTAAATGCGGTTTACAGCTGCTGTTCTAGAGTGGGTCATTATATATGGGCATTATATATGGTCATAAAATGTACATTTGTACAACCTCCAAAGAAGAATATGTCAATTGACGATACTGTTTTTCATCGAGTGTCAATCTTGATCATAATCGACAAAATCACTGACCGTGTTTCAGCATGGAAGGTGAAATAACCAGTTTCGCATCCGTGATGCTCAACATGCGGCCTTTGTTATCCACTTCAATTACTACTGATGACGTCATTCGAGTACCAGTGACGCCATTCTTCCCGAGCACTTCCGGTTCGGCTTCGCTGTCGCCATCGGCGGGTTGTCGCGGTTCTGTGTCGTTCTTTTCTGTGGGTAAATGTTCGGCAAACATTACCACAATTTCACATACATGTAGTCTTGAACAGATAGACGTTGCATTTCGCTACATCAAGTTTGCTAATGTTTATTAAAGAAGCAACAACACGTGTATTTAGAAACTGATGTTCAGTTATCGCCTGTAAACATATGATCAAACGGAAGGCTTAACTAAAATCTACAACAAAAGCGGCAATTTTACATACATATATTTCCTACACGGTAGAAAAACATTACGGCTATGTTTGTACACATTATATACAGCCTACAGACGCTTCAACATTATTAATTTTTTGTGTGACAAAATACGCCCTATGCAGTTACGTCATGATTTAAACAATCAATGACACAACATTGACAACAAATCAATCGCAATGGTTAACTTAACTGATGTTAGACACACAGAAACATTAAAATGTTTCTGCAGGCGAAAACGTTTATCTAAATAGGTCTCAGCAGAAGTATAAGCCATAGTTACCATCTTCCCCAGGAGAACGTTGATCCGTGACCGGAACCGAGGACGCCCTGCCGTCGTACACGACAACCCCTTCCGTCGGGTCCATGTCAATCATGTCTGCAAACAGGAACGCACATTTGTCATTTCAAATAAATGGCAAAGATATAATTCCTTGAAAGCCAGAAGGGGATTATCAGCCTTCTTTGCACATATGCTGATGACACCTTCTGGCTTTCAAGGGATGATATGCAAATGCATCTAGCGCTTTATCCAATAATTGTTCTCGGATATACCACGTGTGATTGTTAATCTAGTTTAGACAAGCTTGTGACGCGCTTTTGCCACTCGATAAATGGAACATAGGGACATGTTAACAGATTTTCGTATTTTTGGAAAATGTCATTTAATGTCTTTACTGTATAAACTATAGCGATTGGACTAATCAACAACGATCGAAAATCGATTTGGAGTTCTGATGAGTAGGAATTAAACCACGAAGGCGTTAGCCCAAGTGGTTTAATATACCGCATCAGAAAAACAAATCGTTGCTTATGAGCCGATAAACAACGATAATGCACAAATTATTTCGATTATAACATGACCTTACCGCATTTTCTGCCATTTCAATGCGAAATATTTTTTACAGCTACGGAACTTTTTACCGGTTATTTATTGGTAGTTTAACAACGGTAAATTTTGTTATTTGTCTATAAAAATCTTAAACATTCATTTTACCTAAAAAGCAGTTATTATACTAGTAATTTTTTTAACAAAGTTCCTTGCAACTGCCATTATTTTTTCCAATCTTCCAATATGGACATATATAATTTCTGGCTATTTTACAAGTGATTGCATACAGTGTGAGTTCTTATTCACTAGTATATCTCCACTGTGTTGTGCCACACGAGTTTGTTTCTGCGAATCATACCATGTGAGCGGCCCATGATGGGAGACGGGGGCTGCATTCCCGACACCACGCTGGGAACCAGAGTGGCAGCTTTTCCTTGCGGCTCATTCCCTTCGTCATCGTCCATGATTGGATAGTCCCCAGATTGTCCCCGCCTTCGCCTGTGAGTTTGATCACGTGATTGGTTTAATATGTTGTATGGCTTAAAACCAGGTTTTAAAACAGCTAATATATTTATTGTAATAATTAATTTAACAAACTGTTTGGCTAAATCCAAATTGATAATTAGTCGTTTTTTCTTATAAACATTTTTTTTAACAATTAAAATTACATTTGTGTGATTTTATAAATAAAGCCGTCGTTTAGAAATTTTTATCATTATTCTAAGCAAAAAGTTAAAACAAACCAGTTGTCGCTCCTTCAACGCACATATATTGTTCAATGACCAGAGTGTTCGTTTCTGAAACGCACGTTATTTAAGACATACGGCACTGTGAATTATACTAAAAAATATCTTTAAACAACTCGAAAAACTAAAATAAATGTACGAACAATCTGGCCCATCCTTTTTGGTAGTCGCTTTTACAGACGAACACGACGACGCAGTACACAATGGCGACCAGAACGACTAAGACAACAACCAGTATGACCTCGTCCTTGTACTTGTTGTCACTGGATGGCGCTTTACAAATAGGGGAAACGCTCGAATTAATTAAGTAAACAACTATATGACGTCACAAGATGGTTAGCAATATCACCCGTTTCTTATAACATGCGAATTATCTACAGATCCAATAATTAAACTGTATGACGTCACAGAGCAACATCACACGTTGTGCATTTATCATCCCAACTTATCCACTGGTGTTTTCTTAGCCTGTTGCTGGTCGCCATTTGTTTCAAATATTAGATGTAAGAAATCTGTGTCACTGCCATAATAATGGTAACGAAATAATATCTACATAGTTGTCTCCCATGCGGTTCAGTATTGATCAATGCTTTTAGGTTAGATTCTGGTAGTTCCAGTTCCCATAGGGTCCCATTATAAAAAGGCAAACTTTTCAAGCATTTTTCTAGCTTTTCCTTTATCTCAGATTGTGCAAGCATGGCGTTAATTGAAAGATGAATATGTCCTCTTCCGAAAATTGCAATAAAAATGTGTCAGGCTACTTCTAAGAAAATGCATCTCACCTGAAAGCAGACATCGGTAGAAAACAGGGCAGTCATATTTCGACAAAAGCCACATACCACAGTAAACACATATCAAAAATTCACCTTTCAAGTTAGCCTCCAATTAAATGCACCACAATGTTCCAGCCACACATCGGATATAACCACAAAAGGCATGTCTGAGATCGCTAAATGGCTTTTATACCAGGAGAGAAAATGAACTCTTTAGTAAAATGCACTATGTTCGACCACGGAGGGATACACAATGATTTTTAGCAGAGGAGGTAACTGTGAATACTTAGTCTGTTCAAGATCGGGAGCTCATACGAGCGCACAACTGCACACATGTCCTTGTATATATATTAGGATATGTGTGGAGTTTCGTTGTTACGAACGTAGTTCAGTTTATTCATAGTTCTAGAAAATAAACTCGTATATTGCGTTATAAATTCGCGTAATGATAATTCCCGGCATAACGTATGACACTTTTGTCTTACAGTCCTAACTTACAAAAATATCATCAAGCAATAGCATCATTTTCGTTCCAAAAAATCAAACAAAACACTTTATTGTCGTTTGGTTGGAAGTTCGACAGCTCTGTCAGCGACAACACAATGAAATCAGGATCGCCACTCCAACAAAAAAGACGAAACACATTTTTGTCTTGGTAGGAACGAATCTTCAACTCAACGCAAAGCCAGCGCGGTGGTTTAGTAGAGCGTTCGACAACTCTATTAGCGACAACGACACCTGAACGACAACCCAAAATAAAACAACTTTGTTGTAGTAATGAACGAAACACAATATAAGTAAGAACGCTACGTCAGCGAAACTCCGTTGTAACGTAAACGTCAAGGTCATCGTTACCCAAAAACATTCGCAGGCGACTCCCAGAATGATGGCGACCAGCAACAGCGCCACCACCAGGCCGATAATAACGCCCGTGTTACTCGTGGAGGAATCAGATACAAGTAAACGGCAATTCAACAGCTGATTATAGGCCAATGCCCATTAAATTGTGTACGTACGATCTTTCATATCAAGTTTTTTTTTTCAAAATACGCCGATGAAAGTGACAATAAAACTTGAAAGCAAACACACAAAAACACACAAAAATAACGATTGAAACACATCAATATGAAATAAATCAACACGTACTAGTGTCGATTTTTGCATCGTTTCTTAGTGTTGTGTAACCTAAACCAACTGTCAAGTCAACATGTATTTGAGTTTCCGCTTGTGCAAACTATTTGGAGATGACAAACTAGCTTATAGTGCGTTTCAAAGCAATGATTGTTCTTAACTTGTAATCCATTTTAAAGAGAACTATATGTTAATTAACTTTACTTTGTTAATTGTATTTATGCGACTATATCTGTTGTTGGATTGTACATATACACTTTAAATAACTACTTGAATAATGTACTGTTTTCTGGTTAAATATTTCGGATGTTTATTTACTTTCTTTCTTTCTTGCTTGCTAATTGCTTGTTAGCTTTTTTAATTTCTTTATTGCGTTAGAGGCGCATGCATATTTTAATACAATACTATTTAATTATTTGTTTGTAGAACTATAAATTCTAGTAGTATTGATTTGTTACGCTTATGACCTTACCATGTCCGTGGCAGTGATCGTTCTGGCTTTTATCGCTACATACACCGGACTGGTCGCACACCTTACAGCCTGCAGGGCAGGTCTGCTCGCACAAATTCCCGTAAAACCCGTCTACACATCCGGTCGCGCATGCTCCGTAGGTGCCATCGCAGTTTTTATCGCGGCAATGATTTGCACTCTGCACACTCCCCTGCACTCCTCTGCAGAAAGAAATCACACGTATATTATGGCAACAGTATATTTCTCGTATATTTGCGCTTACAACCATCGCTTTATTGTAGTTCAGCGGCCCTATCCACAAAGCTCCTTTAATTCATATAAAATATTTGGCTGTTTCATGTATAGTTATTTTTAAATTAACTATTTAATTTAAGTGCAATAGGAAGGCAACCGTTTCGTTGACAAAGTCCCTTTAAAATTATGCAAGGAAATGTGTATGGGGTTTTACAATGGGAAAACGAAGTAAGTTACAATAAATATTATTTTATTTCACCTTTTCCAGAGCAGCTTCCATGGCAGTTGCTGGGGCACTGCAGTTCACACGCGTCTCCATGGTAACCCAGCTTGCATCCAAACAGACAACGCCCTGTAGACCAGTCACAGATGTCACCCACATGGTCGCAGCCGTCACAAGAGGAGCGGCACTTGTTGCTGGTGTTCCACTGGCCCGCGGGGCATACTGCGTGAGCAAAAGCACGTGAAATGAATTAATATATTCTGGCAAAGGACATTAGGAAAGAATGGCAACTGATTTGCAGGAGATAAAACCCGTAAAATGTCATAGTAAATAGAAATGAATGGTTTGTCTTCATTGTCTTCGGAGATGATTTGTGTGAAAATGTATTTTACACAGACCTACGTATGTTTGCTAACAATTAAGATTTGTGTTTGATGTAGCATTTCAAACACTCTCAGCTTAATAAAAAAAACGTAATTGTGTTGTACATATTCGTGTTTGCAATTACTGTGCGCCCCCAATTACTAGTTATATTTAAACACGAGACACTGTTCTTACTTTTATCCTAATTTTGACCTAGAGCTATGGTAATACTGAGACCATTCTAAAATGAACCAAGAAAGCGTTACCGCAAACGTCAGCGACGTAGTCAACAAGAAAATACTACCAAAGACGTCAGTGACGTAGTCAACAAGAAAGCGTCATTAGAACGACAGTGATGTAGTCAGCAAGAAAGCCCAACTGAATACATAAGTGACTAGGCCAACAAGAAAGGGTTACCGAAGACGTCAGTGACGTTATCAACAAGACAGCACTATCGAAGACGCCATTGACAACAAGACAGCGTTACCAAAGACATAAGTGACGTAGTCAACAAGAAAACACTACCAAAGAAGTAAGTGACGCCGCCACCAAGACAGCGCTACCAAAGACGTCAGTAACGTAGTCAACAAGAAAGCGTTACCGTAGACGTCAGTGTCGTAGTCAGCAAGAAAGCCCTACTGAAGATATCAATGACGAAGCCAACGAGTACATTTCACAGCAGACGTCTGTGACTGTTACGTAGTCAACAAGAAAGCGTTACCGAAGACGTCAGTGATGCAGTCAACAAGAAAGCCCTACCAAAGACATCAGTGACGTAATAAACAAGAAAGCCCTACAAAGGACGTTAGTGACGTAGTCAACAAGATAGTGCTACCAAAGTTGTCAATGATGTAGTATAGAATAAAGCTTTTATAAAGACGTCAGTGACGTAGTCAGCACAAAATCGCTGCCACAGACGTCAGTGACGTAGTATAGCAGAAAGCGTTACCGAAGACGTCAGTGACGTAGTCCACAAGGAAGGGACGTTTGCCGATGACCACCGACAATAACCGCCTCACGTTTCCAATAGTCGTGAAGTTTTTAGACTGCACCTTCAGATAGGCTTCGTGGCTGAAATGAACGAGCACATTTTATGTGTTAAATTTTACTGTCTTATACAATATGATCAGGGTGAAAGATATGTCTTACAGACAAACGCGCGTAAAAAGGTATTGATGTAAATCTTGAAAAAACAGTAACAGTTATTTTGCTTGTCATCACTTGATTCGTTCTTGAATTGGAGGATTTTTATGCAGATCGTAAGATCTGATCGGAAGTATTACCATTGGTAAAACACCTGCCTGGACGGCATGCTCACTTACGCGATTCTTGCTACTCGCTTACCCTTTGACTGTTGGGTTGATGAGTGACCTCGATATCATAGACAGGTTCTTGTTGAACCTTCGACCGGCGGCTGCCGGAACTGGATGACGACGCCTCCCGGAAGGGGTCTTTGATACGAGCTAATGCAATCGCCGCCATCCCAGAGACAGGCGGCTTTGTTGCAGTACTCACTGCATTTCCCGTTCCCAAAATGCTTTGTGCAGATGCTATTAAAGAAAGGGCTGCACTCCTTCAGATTGTTGAGAATTTCGTCGAATCCATCGAAGAGCATATTTTCTCTGAAACCGGCAGAAAGAGTATAATGTCACTTCTAATCTACATAATTTATGGGGATTAAAAGTACATCGGCCTTCACGGTCATATCACAATTTAGAAATGTAAGTATAGTAATAATACAATATAGTTGATTTAAGTATTACATGAATGTTTGTGTACATAATGTCATAACTAAAAAAACATATACCTTTTTTTAAATAAAATCGAAACAACTCGCATTAGTTATAGACTTAAATTAAATATAGTCTTGAAGGATCATATTCTTCACAAATCATATTTTTCACACACCTGTTAAGAAAGGGATCTAATTTGTCACATTTTTAAGTGTGAAGAAAGTGATTGGCCCAAAAGTGGGTATGTTTGAGGATCACAGAATAATCTGATTTTATCAAAAACTGGGTGCGAGCACAAACTTCACAGAAAATGTAAAGACTAAGACTGTGATGTGTGAATAATAAGATCTTAATTTCACCCCCGTAAAGAATGAGATCCGTTTTTTCACAGATGTGAATGATATGATTTGTGAAAAATAATGTCCTACATAGCCAGCTTTAACCCCCTGAAAATAAATCACATACTTTTAATGTGCTTTTACATCTCGTTCCGAATGCATAACATATTTTTCACTATGTACATATTATAATGTATTATCTTATTACATTACAATATTACATCTAAATTTTATAACATTTTTCTGCTATTTCCAATTTGCACCCGTTTCGTGGACACAGTTCTTATAAGTTTTTAGATATTACAGTTTGATGTGTCAAGACTATATGCATGCAAATAACATTATGAGGCGTGTCG